>CM029016.1:125080041-126517582 GCA_016801055.1 Panax notoginseng
CGAGGTGGGAGAAGCAACGTTGTTGGGACCAGAATTGGTACGCATAACTATAGAAAAGATCCAACGATTCGACAACGTATACAAACGGCATAAGATCGGCAAAAGAGTTATGCGGATCTTCATCGAAAGGACGTGGAATTTAATATTGGGGATCATATATTGTTATATGTTGCTCCATGGAAGGGAGTTACAAGATTTGGGAAGAGAGGAAAGCTCAATCCACGATTTATTGGTCCATTTTTGATTCTTGACCGAATGGGAAATGTGGCCTATAGACTCGCATTACCTCCAAGCATGTCTTGTGTTCATAATATTTTTCACATATTTGTTCTTCGTAAATATGTGAAAGACCCGAACCATATTATTTAGTTAGAACCAGACGAGATAGCTGAAGACTTAACATACGAGGAGGTACCTATCAAGATATTGGATAGGAAGGAGCATGTCCTACGCACAAAGGTCATACCACAAGTTAAAGTTTTGTAGAGGAACCATGCTATTGAGGAAATGACCTGGGAATTAAAAACGAAAATGAAGGCAAGGTATCCTCACCTTTTCGAAACACCATGTATGTATGTCAATTTCGAGGATGAAATTTCATAAGTAGGGGAGGTTGTAAGATCTCAACTTTTATGAATAAAATGGAATTTTCTCTATTTATTATTTTGAAATAGTAAGGGTTGATTTGATTAATGTGGTTAGTTATGGGTAAAATGCGCAAATATTTTTAAATAAGTAAGTTGTTATAAAATATTCATTGTTGTCGGGAAATATTCGTTTGGTCATGGAATATTCTTGTTGTCGGAGAATATTCGTACGACATCACAGCCTTTTGTGGGCCCCATAACGGAAAGCGATCGGATGAAAAAAATGACAAGTATGAGTTTTTATAAATAACGGTGTAGTTATTACCGTTAACATTGTTGGAATACCCGATGACTAAAACACAGTAATACGCGGTGTTGCACAGTAGCACACGGTATTGCACTAATTATTGATTCTTACGTAAAAAGACACTACTCAATAATTGTTATAGTAATTACTGTTCAATATTTTATTTTATTGATTCAATAATTGCTGCGTTGATATTTTATATTGTCGATTCAATAATTATCATTTCACAGTATTTTCCATTATCAGATTAATAATTCATATTATTTGAATAATATTATTAGATAGCATTATTGGCAATGTCTAAGGAATTTCTATCTAAGGAGAGGTTTGGTCACCTAATTACGCACCAGTAAAGAGAAATCCTTATCGAAAAGTCCCCTCTTTCCTGGGAACAACCTGGTTGTCAGTATTGTGATTCTGTAATATTATTTGTGAATAATTAGTTATTAATTTATATGATAAGAAAAATATTTATTTATGTGTATATAAATGGAAGAATTTTTAAAAAAGTGACAATTGTTGAAAATTGATATTTTATCTTTTCTGATAAAATAATTTATTTAAATATATTATTATATTATAATAATATAATAATTGTGATATTTTTACAATGAATGTGTGATATATGAATAAATAAGGAGGAAGAGTATTTTTGTTACAATAAATGCTAAAAACATGCTAAACATGTTGGTGGACCCCATTTTTTACTGAAATTTGATTATAGCCTGTAAAATTGTCCGTATGTGGATTTCGGTCAATTTTTGTTTAGAATTTAGAAAAACTTAAAGCTACAAAGCTGTAGAGAATTAAATTTTCTATGTAATGGACATAAGATTCAAATTTTTCTGATAAAAGAGCTATATATTATGAATTATTGAAGTTCCGGAATAATTGATTTTTGAAGTTTTAAATATTTTTATTTAGAAAAACGTTTTTTCATTATTTTGGGCCCCACTGGTGGCTGAATTCAGATTGTCATGAGGTGGGCGTGAATTTTTTTTTATAAATATATTATTTTATTAAATTTTCTACTTTGGTGTTCTAAGCATTTTTCTATAAATAGGGTGCTTAGTTAGAATTAAAAATCACACCAGAAACAAGTTTTCTTTCTCTCTATATTATCAAGCTTATTTTGTGAGTATTTAGATACTTTGAGAGTTGCTATTCAGTGCGAGTTTTCTTCAGCCTTATACCTGATATTTCAGACAGATGTACTATTCTTTTGAGGTAAGAGATGTTATTTTCTTTATAAATGATATTATTTTCTTCAATATCATTATGCCAAAATATTCATATGAATTTTATTATGAAATTTTTATTTTTTTTGTATCGAGATTACTATTCACGTATACGACACTATTCACTAAAAATTAAAATTTTTTTCTCTTTGTCCAAGTTGTCTATTGTGGTTACTATCTTTGATTGTATCCATATTTTGATCTTTATTTTTGAATTATGCTCCACAATTGATTATTATGGAGTATTTTTGAACTTGGATAAACTGTAGTACGAATCCCTAATATTTGTCCTTTTGTCTCACTGGATTCGTTTTCTTTAAGATATTTTTCATCATCCTCAGTTCTAAATGATGATATTACTGAATATCTTTAGCTTATAGTGCAAAGATAAATGATTAACTGATGAATATCTTTGGCCCGTAGTACAAAGATTAGTAGGTGTTTAGATGAACATGACCAACTGGTGATACAAATGAATATCTTTGGCCTATAGTGCAAAGATGAATATTTGATTCAAGATGTATATTGATTGATGTTATAGGGATAAAATATTGATGATGAACTTTTAAATCTTAGAAGATAGTAGAATTCATTCTCTACTTGACTCTTCTAATGGATTGATGTTTTCGCTACAGTTATTGATCTAAAACTTGTTGTCTATTATATTTTATCATATTTTTCTAGGTTTGACAGCGGCTCTGGCAGCACAGCTCCGAGTTCTGCTTCATCCTCCAGGGATGAGTTGGATCGTCATATGTGTCTCTTGACTTATGAGGAGGCTCGAGCCTTGATGTTGACTGTTGTGGCAGGTAGGGATGCAACTATGGTTGAGAGGGATGCAGCTCTTACAGCCCGAGATGAGGCTATAGCCAATACAGATGCCATCCAATCTTTTGTGGATGGGCTTACTGGTCATGCTTGAGGTGTCATTCAGAGTCAGGAGGGGTATCTTTAGGTCAGTAGTAGAGCTGCTGAGACGTGTTGATACAATGGAGCAGAAGCTTAAGGCTGGTCCTCTGACTACAGATACTCTTAGAGATTTGAAGATGTTGTCTCGCCTGAACTGAGATTTGTAGTCATGTTTTATTTCTTGTATAGACTATGTTAGTATCTTTTGTCACATATTAGAACATATTTTGTATTCTAAACATTTGTATATATAAAAAAACAATAGGTTTAGCCGACTTCCTTTATTTAAGTACGTCTAGACCTATATATTGATCACCATTTTTGCTTCATGATTTATTACTTTGACATAGAATGGCTCTTATCATCCTTGTGCCAGATTTGATAGAGCGATATTGAGATGCCGGAAGATCCTTTCAGCATGGGTCATCAACTTTAAGGGTTTTATATGGCTATTTTTGGTTTTTGGATAGGTTTAAGGTTTAGGATTAATATGAGGAAAAAAGGTTTGACTTTTTTTAAAGGTTAGATTGCACCATAAATGGCTGCCTACGTACTCCCGTGGATGAGGGGAGATAAGGTCTTTTGTAGTTCAGGCTTGGCCTGAACGATTGACTTGACTTCAGTTGATTTTTTTTAACCAAGACAACCATTCAAGTTTGAATGAAAAAGGGTCTAAGACATAATACCATTTTACGGAATCAGAATTGATCAGTTGCTAGAATTCTTCATCGTCCATCTCTTCCAACCTTATGGCTCTGCCTGATAAGATCGTTTTGACAACGAAGGGTCCTTCCCAATTCGGGGAAAATTTTCCTCTGGCTGCATCTTGGCCTGGAATGATCTTCCTCAATACCAAATCATGCTCTTTGAATGTTTGAGGTCGTACATTCCTGTTATAGGATCGGGACATTCGCTGCTGGTATAGCTAACCATGAAAGATAGTTGCGGCTATCTTTTCATCAATAAGGGACAGCTGATCGTATTGATCTTGTATCCATCGGTTCTACTCTTTCTGGGCATCCAGTATCACTCTTAGTGATTCCATTTCCACTTCTGTGGGGAGAACATCCTCCATGCTATATACTAGTGAATACGGTGAAGCTCCAGTAGAAGTTCGAGTCGATGTTCTGTAGGTGAGCAGAATTAAAGGTAACAAATCAGGCCATTCCCGGTGGTTTGCCGACATCTTCATCATTATCTTCTTGAAATTCTTATTAGCGGCTTCCACCGCACCATTCATCTTTAGACGATAAATAACGGAGTTGAGGTGTTTGATATTAAACTTACTGCACAGTTCCCTCATCATCTCGTTATTCAGATTCTTGGCATTATCTGATACTATAACCTCGGGTTATCCATATCGACAAACGACGTTATTCTTGATGAAACCAACAATGACTTCCTTGGTTACCTTAGGGAAAGAAGTTACTTCTACCCACTTGGTAAAGTAATCGATCATGATAAAGATAAATTTTTGGCATCATGGATCGACCTCAAGGGGTTTCTTAGTGGCATCCTCAGCGAGGGAAAAGCTATTCATTAATTGGAACTAAATCTCTTCCAGAAACTTTTGGTTCTTAGCTTTCCTAGCCTCATCTTTATTAGGTTCTCCCTCATGGGCTTCCTTATCTGTACTCTGATTGACCTGGGGTATCAAGAGGTTCGAGATATAGGTAGGGATTTTCTTCAAAGGCTCCTTGAATCCCACTTCATTGAGGCTTTGCTTGAGGGGAATCATCAGGTTGACAGGCATGTGCTTATGGGGATTACGGTGTTTGGAACTACCGAGGTAGCTCACTCCAGCCCTACCCAACTGGGTTGGTATATAGATCAGATTCCTGATTCCTTGGCCCTTCTGGCCTAGCCCTTGACCTAGGGAAAGCATCTCTTGACCAACTGTCATTACTTCGGGGGATATCGGGGGTTTCAATGCTGTTGAACCCATAAAATGGTATTGAGGAGATGTAAGGACTGAGAATTTTATACGATTATATATATATATATATATAATTTTACGAATAATTTTTTTATTTATTACTTGGATCATATAAATGAATATGTGAATTGAACAAGATAGTTAATTTAATTATTTTAAATTAACTAAGATGAATACTTAATCAAATTGATTAAGGAAATGTAAGATAAGATTATGTTAAAAAAATTAACATAGCTTGAGTGTTAACCTTGAATGGTAAATAGAATGATTTATAATCTTTAAGTGATTAATTAGTATAACTATTACATAGTGAATGACTATGTGATAACTTATGTGGAAAAGGTATATAGCTAAATAAATAAATAAATATATATATATATTGTAAGTATAGATATGTATATTTATTAATTACGTAAATAGAATTAAAAAGGAAAGCTTCATAACATAATTATACCTTAGGTGTGGTAATTAAATAAGCTAAGGGTTATGGTATTGAGAAATGTTAGTATTTAAAATTTATACTAACCTAAAAGATTAATTTTATTATTTCAAATTATTATTTATTTTAAACCTAATTAAAGCAAGTCTAATTGGGTTATAAAGTTAAATGGATATGTGTAAGTATTTAAATTTCAAAAGAGTGGGGATAGAAACCCTAAATAAATAATTAGGGTAAGATAGATTAGAAGTATTTGACTATCTTACTCCTATGGTCTAAACAATTAATTAGGAAGCCCAAAAAAAAATTTTAATTGAAGGACCAGTATTTAGCCCAATTATTAAGTGACATTTTGGACATTTGATTAATCAAATTTGGCATTAAAAATACAAATGGGCCAAAAGAGGTGGGGGGGGGGGGGCAGTACCCGGCCACTCCTTGCCATTTTTGGCTTGCGATGTGATAATTAAATTGCCATTTTTGTTAACTAATCTCCTTATCCACATAAACCCCTTATGTGTTATGCTCACATTGGTCCAAAATCCTTAATTTAGATTACATGAAATCTAAAAAGATAATAATTAGTAGAGATAAGAAGTATTAGAAAAAAAATATAGATATAGGATGTATATCTATATTACTAATAACTAATACTTCCTTCCTTTTTCATTTCATTTCTTCTTCATTTCACTTCTTAACAAAGCAAAAGAAGAGAGAGAGAGAGAGGTCGGGGGTTGGAGGAGGAGAAGGGATAGAGAGCTTCATCTTTTATGCATCCTAAGTTCATTAGGTACTTTGGTAAGGAAAGGAGGGTTGCTAGAAAATTCAGGCGAGACTTTAAACTACATTCTTCCTTTCTATTTTGGTTTATTTTCAAAGTATTAGAGGGATAATATTCTAAGACTCAAAAAATCTTAGATCTACATGTCTCATGTAAGGATCTAACCATTTTGAGTGCTAGAATGAAGATTCAAAGGAAGAAAATGAACTTGTGTTCCTAAAGGGTGAAAACACTTACTTTTCTTCACTTGGATCATGTGTAACTTTAGATCTACACCTCCTATTTGTGATCCGTCAAAAGGGGGGGTGCTAGATATGTAAGTTAACTAGTAAACCCAAGTGGTAGCACTAAAAAATAATGATTTTTCCAGCTTTAAGGGCTGTTGGAACCAAAACAGTCCATTGTGAACAAAAGGTAAAATGGACAGCTTTTGGCCACTTGCTAATAAGGGCATTTTTGTTCATTTTCTATACTCTAAAAATTCCAAAAAACTTTGGGAAGATACTTTGATGAGTTATCTGTATTTAGGACAAAGAATGGAAAGTTTTGGATGTGTAGAATGGGCATTATATGGGTTTTACAAAAAAGTACTCTTTTAAAAGTGAACATGAATAACTTTTTGTGTGTAACTCCAAAAATTGTGAAATTGTTACTGGAGATAGAGTGTGATGGATGGAGCATACCCTGATAATTTTAGAATTTTTGGACAAAGATTCGATTTATGAAAAATATTGCAAGATTCGGCTGTTTTGGTCATTTTAAAAATAGTAAATGAAATACAAAACTTCCAGAAATATTATATGTTCATCATAATACCATATATTGATATTTTTCGGAAAATAAATATTTTTGGAGTTGATTTGATATTTTTCATGTAAATGATTAAGTTATGAATAAATGGGTAAAATAAGTTATGTGATGTCATCAATAACAAAAATATAATTTTATGTCTTGGAAACCCTAAAAATGTGGTATTATGATTTATGAAGGGTATTTTGGTAATTTTTGATGAGATATTATATTTATGGCATTTTAGGGTTGTTAAATAAAGTAATTATTAAAGGTTAAACAATTAGAATAAATTGTTTATTAATATAATAAATGATTAAAATATTATTAAGAGATTAATAATATTAGATTAAGATACTATTAAGTAACTAATAATATTTAGATTAAAATTGGATTTAAAATATTATTAAATAATTAATAATATTAGATTAAAGCTAAATTAAAATACTATTAAATGATTAACAATATTAGATAATGATATTATTAAATTAATAATATTAGATAAAAATTTAAAATATTGATTAATAATATTAGATTAAAGTTATTAATAATATTAGAAAATAATTTAAAATATTATTAAATGATTAATAATATTAGATTAAAGTTAAATTAAAATATTATTAAAGGATTAATAATGTTAGATGAAAGTTAAATTAAAATATTTTTAAATAATTAATAATATTATATTAACATATTATTAAATGATTAATAATGTTAAGTAACTGAATAAGATATTATTAAATGATTAATAATATTATGAGTTGAGTAAGATATTATTAAATGATTAATAATACTTGTGAAAGAATAAAATATTATTAAATGGTTAATAATATTAAAAAGGGAATAAAATATTATTAAGTGATTAATATTATTGAAAAGGGAATAACATATTATTAGGTGATTAATAATGTTAAGAAATGATGAAATATTATTTGATTATATGATAATAATATTTTCAAGGGATGATAATATTACTAATGAGTTAAGATTGTGACAACCCCAAAATAGGTTCATTCCATCCAACCTATTCTGAGTCGCCAAATACATGGTACAGAAAATAACTACAACTTTATTACAACAATTGTCGTGCAAAATACAACAACACGTATGCTGTGAGTTTGGATACAAATATATACCAAATGTGACTCATGTTCCAACCGTGGACATCACCTCACAATAACACCTTACATAAAGGTATAGTCAAAAACTGTTTTAGAAATTAGAATCTTTGGGAAGTGCTCAAGGAAACCTTCGTACATGGGAGACCACGCATCTAGGTTATGATAGATATCATATGGCCACATAATTATCCTTGGTTGACCCAATAGACCCCAAAGAAAAACGAGAAGATTACTATCATATTCTTCCCAATGGTGAGTCTTCTCTTGACTTATCATTATCTCCACTGTCTCTAATTGAGAATTATACTTCAAACAAACACCAAGATTATATAGGTAGTGCCCATAGATATACTCAGCAAGTGGATGAGCACAACCCTGTCTTATGATGACACGAGGTTGTATGTCATTAGACATCTTGTATGATAGTGACAAAACACCCTTCCAACGTTGGGTTCGCCTCACCCTATTTTCTTCACCAAATATAACTACTAAATGATGACCACCGTTCTATTCCCTTGTTACCCCCGCTCGACCCAGCTACACTCTTATTACCTGAAAGGAATTGTGAAGCAAAAGGGTGAGCACAACTAGCTCAGTAAAGAATATCATGACTAAAGATAATTCAATTATCAATAGCCTTCATCAACAATAAATCAGAGATTTAGAACATATGGTAAATGATAAAAATTTCAACCATAGTTGCAGCGGAACGAGCAATCCATTAGAAGAGTCAAATAGACTATAAAGTATATTATCTTCTCCATGTTAAAAATCCACCAACAATATTTTATCCATGTAACATCACTCAACAGTTCCTTTCCACAATCATATGAATAACTCATAATCATAATTGTGACTATAAATTTTTCTTCGCACCCAGGACGAAGAATATTTTCATCACTTGTCTTTACCTGAAACATCAAAGATCATGGTTATACCAAATCACAGTTCCTGTTTATAATCATACTAACAAATCCATCTTTGCACTACGGGCCAAAGATATTCATCAACAAACCATCTTTGCACTACGGGCCAAAGATATTCAACAACAGTTCATCTTTGCACTACTGGCCAAAGATATTCATCAACAGGCCATCTTTGCACTACATGCCAAAGATATTCATCAACAATTCATATTTGCACTACAGGCCAAATATATTCATATCTCAAAGAAATATATAATCATTTCAGAATTTATATAAACAATAATTATAACCATGTTGATCAATTCACCTTTGCACTTAAGCTTAAGATATTCAATTATAAATTCAATGGTCATGATCATACCAGTCACAATTCAACTTTGCACTACAGGCCAAAGAGAACCCTAGTCATGATCATACCAATAATCTACCCATCTTTACACTCCAGTGAAAGAGAATTTCAACGTCAGGGTTATAAAAATGTTATATATGATGATAAAAATAATATGATCAACATATAGTTTTAATCTCAAGAGTAATATTCGTAACTCATGAATAGTAAATCGTGAATAGTAACTCATGAATAGTAACCCCGGCACAAAAGATAGAAATTCTACAATAAAATCCATACCAATCTTTCGGTATAATGATATTGAAAGAATAACATTACTTAAATTTATAAACAATTTATTTTAATTGTTTACACTTTACTAATTAATGCATTTAATCATCATAAAATGTCAACTCTTACAATTTCATCATCAATAACCAAAACCCTCATCAAAAATCTGCATATACCTCATATAGGATTCTCAAGCCATAAAATCCTATTTTCCAATTTTCTTTCTTCACAAAACATATTTAATTCATTTACTCATAACTAGACCATTTTCATGAAAAATACCAAATCAGTTCCAAAAATATTTTTTTTCTGGGATTTAGCATAATATAGTCCCATAGTGAACATATATTTTTCTCAGAATTTTTAAAAGTCATTTACTATTTTTCATATGGCCAAAATAGCCGAATATTTAGACATTTATCAAAAATTGTACTTTTGTCTAAAAATTCTGGAATTTACAGAGTATACTTCTATCATATACATGCACTCCCAATAAAAATTTCATCAATTTTGGTGTTAACCACAAGGAATTATAAGCTGTTACTTTTAAAATAGTCTTTTCTCATAAAATTCATAACTCTTAATCTATACATCCAAAAATCACCATTTTTGACACAATCAAGAAAACTTATCAAATTATCATTTTAAATTTTTCTAGAATTTTCTGAAGGTCAGAAAAATTACGAAACTGAAAAATATAACAACCCTTAAAATCCCTTAATATCCCTTACTATCCCTTACTATCCCTTACCTCAAAAGAGCAGTACTTCTGACTGGATATCGGATATGATGCTGAAGGAAACTTGCACTGATGAATAGCAACTCACCAAGTATCTAAAAACTCACAAAATATGCTTCATAATATAGAGAGAGAAAGAGAGAAAGCTTATGTTTCTGGTGTGATTTTCAATTCTAACTTAGCCCTCTATTTATAGGAAAATTTTGGTAGGTTTGACCTGCAACCTGATGGCTTTACCTGCTATTATTCCCACCCACCACATTTGAAATATAATTCAGCACATTTCTTCACCAACCACAAGTGGGGCCCACCAATTCTAGAATTTTCCACCAAAATGATTAACTCTGAAAAATCAACAATTTCTGAACCAGTCATCTCGTAAAATTCATAACAAATCATACGTTCATTTTTAACGGTTCAAAATTTGTGGACATATACTCAACTTATATATGTATAACATATCCAAATATTACCACGATCCAACGGTCGGATTAAAAATTATAACCCTCGCAAAATATCTCAAAAACCCTGATTTTTAATACCTCCATTCCGACAAAAATACGGATAAAAATCTCAACATTAACTCCTTCATTTTTTAACCACAAAAATATATCCCTCATTTATATCCACATAAAATAAATATTTTCTTATCATATGAATCAATAATTAATTATTCACAAATAATATTACAGAATCACACTTATGACAACCAGGCCGTTCCCAGGAAAGAGGGGCTTTCTAATAAGAATTTCTCCTTACTGGCGCACAATTAGATGACCAAACCTCTCCTTAGACAGAACTTTCTAGACATTGCCAATAATGTTATCTAATAATATTATTCAAATAATATGAATTATTGATCTGATAATGGAAAATACTGTGCAGCAACAATTATTGAAATAACAATAATATAAAATATCAACGCAGCAATTATTGAATCAATAAAATAAAATATTGAACAATAATTACTGTAACAATTATTGAGTAGTGCCTTCTTACGTAAGGATCAATAATTCAACAATAATGTGTAATACCGTGTGCTACTGTGCATCCATGCGTATTACTGTATTTTAACTACCGGGTATTCCAACAGTATTAACGGTAACAACTACGCCGTTATTTGTAAAAACTCAAATTTGTCATTTTCTTCATCCGACAGTTATTCGTTATGGGGCCCACAAATAGCTGCGCCGTCGTACGAATATTCCCCGACATAAAGAATATTCCACGACCAAACGAATATTCCCCGACAACAATGATTATTTTATAACCACTTGTTTATTTTGAAAAAAAAATCATATATCACCTTTAACTTTAACTTTTTATCAATTTAACCATTTACTGAATCGTAATTATAAGAAAAATTGAATACTTTTATTTCATAAAATTCGGGGTCTTACAAAGATATTATTTGATTATATGATTATATGTTTAGATAAATTATTATGAAATAATTGTTAAGATATGTGATGCTAATTGAGCGATCGATCTTATTAATGATAGGTCTTTCAAAAGAAATTAAATTAAATTACATAGCAATAGTCAACCGAGCAGGCAAGTTTCCTATCTTAACTTGAGTTATTATTTTTCAAAGTAGGATTAGTTGATAATTATTGTTGATTATTCACATCTATAAATATTATTGTTATTCGCACATAGTGCAATTGATTTCCTGTTTTATTAGTTGAACTGTGAAATAAATTTAAAGTTCTTTTATTCATGAACTGTTTATAAACCATGTCTCAGCTAATTGTTTTGGCTAGACTAACAATTGATGAATCGTTCTATTATTTGAACTAAGTTGTTATTGAAAGATTTGTGCCATTTATTTCAGCTAGATCAATATTAATATTATATGTTGAAATCATAGCATTTCTTTAAAAGCAATCCAAATCATATTGTTGTGGTACAGACTCATGATGTAAGACTGAGATGAACAACCCTTATAAAAAGGGGAACTTTATGTTGGGCATCTGACCCTTGCGCTATTATTGAGTATTATGCATAATCACGGGTATAATGAGGTTGATCCCCTTACGTACTTGCAGAAGGGTATGATTTAATCTTTACGGTTAACTTATACTCTTAAGGTATTCAATAAGTAAATGAATTGATAATTTCTCTAGTAGTTCTTGATCCATTTGTGATCACTCAGCATGAAATCTAGGAATATCCCCAACCTATTGAATATTATTACATCATTGTTAATTCTTCATTATCAAATTGATATTGTTGAATCCTTGGAAGAATTTAACATCTTTCATTTTTGATATGTTATTCAGCATGGAATATAAGAAAATCCTTGATATTGAAAATGATTTATTATTCAGCTACCTCGAACTCTTTTGAATATTGTTGACATTCTAGAAAGTTAGACTCTTTTATATCCTTTATTGAACTCTTTAACTTGCGGAGTAAACTAGTTTCTCACCCTTGCTTAAAACAAAGTATTTCAGCTAAAGCTGAGGTAGCTGAAAGTTCCAAGAAGAGCAAAGGAAAAGTGAAGGCGACCGAGTAGGGTCTTTGTAGTACTGTTTAATTATGTTATATGTATTTATATTAAGGTTAGATAAACCTGGGATAATGTTATGTTTGTATTAAGAAATGGTATGAATGATGTAATTCTTAAGGAATGGGTAGTTAGATGTGATGTGTATGTTATACTGTGAGCACTGAATCTGAGGTATGAATGACCTGGATTTGGGGGCATCATTAGTTGCTATCAAAGCTGATAGGTTATAACCTTAGGTGGGGGAAAAGCCTTAGGAGTACAACCATAAGAAAGATAGAGAAAACTCATCTAGAGTTCTAAGTGATGGATTAATAAAATTCATCAATCCTGATATATATGAATATTTAGTATGAATAGATTATGTTGACTGATGATGTCCTAATTAAGTTATTTAAACTGATTGTAGGATGTCAGGAGATGATGAGATTAGAGAAACCCATGTGGTTACTGAGACGTTACCAGTTGCATTAGTGCCAATAGCCGAGGTGGTAGGTCAAGGTGAAATGGTAGATGAATCAGAGAAGAATTTGAAAAAGAATAGACAGTTGAGAAAGTTCTAAAAGAAGAACAGGCGGTAAATCTAGGAAGCGATCCTGACGAGTACCCCGAGATGGAACTGAATGAAAAGGAGGAAGTATATTCCAAAGAAGCTAAGGTATGACCAGAAATAGAGACAAAAGAAGGAGAAAAAGGCAGTTTAGTGGCCGTAGATTGTTAAGTATAAGGGGAAGTTTAAGATTTAAGGAATAAGGTGTTTTTCCTGGAGGAAATGTGGAATGCGAAAAGATTATTAAATGACCAGTTGGTAAGGGCACTGAGAGAGATAACCAAAGAACGAAATGAGCTAAAGGCACAAGTGAAAGTAGTATGCACACAAGGCAATCATGTTTGATGATAAAACATATACTTTGTAGCAATCTTATTCATTTATTAATAAAAAGTATTAATTAATTAAAGGCTTTTAATTATCTATATGATGCTGTTTTATAATATGTGATAAACCCATAATTTTAAGCAATGCATTTAGAATAATGATGATGATCATTCTAATGAGATCTAAATTCTTAGAAAGCTTAAAACTAAATTAGTTCCCAATCGTTGGGTTACTAAATTGGGGATTAGTGAATTCGGATAGATTGGTGCATACGTTGCTTGCTCATTGGATGAGGATGATTGATCTCACGATCATTTGTGTGGAGACACTAAAGTAAGTATGTAGGTGTTTATTAGACAATAAGTTCACTGAACGTGGCTCGCTGAGGAATATCGAATAGAGTTTTACTTGCTTGTCAATAGGAATTCCTGTAGTGATAGTAGTACAAGTGATCCTTAGACTTGAGATCATCATAGTATCTTGTGTATGATGAGTTATACTTTGACTTATTCCTTAAGAACCTTAGGGTACATCAAAGGGTATGCTTGGGTATCATAAGTTGTACATGGAGATAATATATGATCAATAAAGAATCTACCGCTTCTAGTAAAAGAAGAGAAATGTCCAATGTGATTCGATAAATAACAACCCAGTAGTCCTTGGCCAAGGCAGAATAAAATTAGAAAGGAGTTTCTAATTTGCATTATTTAGAGTTGTGCATTTAAGAGTCGAAATACATATAATTAAATAAAATAAGACTTGATAGTAATTTCATGTCTTATATTTCATTGGGACATTGTATGGTGGAAGGATTGAATTGTACGGTAACTATTTACTCAAAAGTTCTTTTATGATTAATGTTAAAATCTATATTATCTGAAAAGTCGTTGATCGCTAGGGAGGCTTATCCCTATTGTAGAATAAATATTATTTATTTAAATAAATTAATAAATTTATTTATTTATTTAAATAAGATTAGAATTATTCTAATTAATTTATTCACAACCGGTTTAATATGAAGAACCTAAAGGGTCACACCATAAAAGGAAGAATAATTATTTAACAAGTTAATGGCATAATCGTAATAATATGTTAAGTATATTTAATTTAATCTATGGTGATAGAATAAATTAAATAGCTTAATATTTATTATTTAATATTTTAGAAATATTAAATATAAATTAATAAGAGAAGTCTTATTAATATTATTACAATTATTATTGTTTTAATTTTTAAAAGAGTTTAGGAATTAATTTAATATAAGTACTCTCATTTTTTCCTAATAGGATTAGGAGGGAAAATTAGTTAAAGGAGTTTAATTAATTATCCTTAATAAGATTAGGAAGCCTATTTAATTAAAAGAGTTTAATTAAATAAACAATACCTTATTTTAATAAATAGGGTTACCTGATATCTTTATAAGAGGAGTCTTATATCATATATCAGATATACATTATTCCAATTGTTGGAGAGTACGCTCTTTTTTTATGAGAGATAGAAAAAATTAGGGTTTAGTCAACCACCTATCTTCTTAAATCTTTCTTTTTTCTTGGTGGATCACCTCTAGAGGCCAAACACTTGGGTGGCTAACGTTGATCAAAGAAAGGAACCAAACCCGGTGGATTCAAGTTGAACGCGAAAAAGATTGGAGGTGAACTTGTACTTGAGGAAGCTCGAATCTTCAAGGGTATGATTCTTGTTCTTCATATCTTTTCGTTTAATTAATAATTGTGCATAAAGGATGATCCGGGTATATGGTTTGTAAAATTTTAAACTCTGATTTTTACACATTTCTGCTTATTTTGTGCAATTTAATTGCGTTCATGAATATTACAAACCTAACAGTGGCATCAGAGCCAAACCTTTATGTGAATTACTAATTATTTTAATTTGATATGCATATTGATATTATTTAGAACAATTTAATTGGGCATAATTTTATTGTATAAAATTTATTTTTTAAAAAAATAAAAAGTTTATTTTAATCTTAAAATAAAAAAGGTTTATTTTAATTTTAAAATTAAATTTCATGTTAACTAATTAGAGTTGTAATTATATTCCATGATAATTAATTGGAGTTGAAATTAGATTTCATGTTTCTTAAAATAAAGGAGTTTATTTGTGAATAGGAAAGTGAATCCATGTTTCCTTAAATAAAGGAGTTTATTTAGATATGGAATAATATTTCATATTATTCAAAATAAAAGAGTTTATTTGTGAATAGGAAAGAGAATCTGTGTTTCCTTATGAGTTTTTTTTACTTGGAATTGGATTCCATAATTAATTAAAATAAAGGAGTTTATTTTGATTAAAGATTTTGATTAAAATAAAATAGTTTATTTTATTCAAAATTAGATAAATTAAAATAAAAGAAGTTTATTTTGATTTAAATTTAGATTAAAATAAAGGAGTTTATTTTGATTCAAAATTAGATTTTATACTAACTAAATTTGCCCATTAAATGATATCAATATATATATATATATATATATATATATATATATATATATATATATATATATTGAATGTTTATTATTCATGAGATAAATGTTATTTATTGATGCATATGGTGATGCGTATGATAATAAATGAGATTGATTATGGACTATTGACCAATGTGATTGGATTTTATTTTAGTTGGATGCATGAATGTATGTGTTTTATTAAATGGGGTCTGCGTACCTCGTCTTCTCTAATTTTTTCGTAATGTAAATATATCTCCCTCCTATGTACTTCCCCTTGACTGCTGATCAAGGTTTCTATTTATATTAAATAGTTTTGTAATAAGAATAGTTAGAATTAATTTTAAAAAATTGGAGATCAAGGGGCAAGGAGCAAGGAGCGCTTGAAGACCCGTTTGTAATGGAGCCTGAGTTTAAATGTAATAGTTATATTTAAATATTAATTCTTGTACCCCTAGGGTTTGACCTTTTGGTTCACTTGGTAGCTCTAGTGAACCAAACTAGAATAAAAGTCCATAATCAATCCAGGTAGAATATAGTATTCTATATGTGCATGCTTATACTATATATATTATATATTATGCAAACATGCTTTGCATGTTAATTAATATGATGCGTATTTTATATATATATATATATATATATATATATATATATATATATATGTGTGTGTGTGTGTGTGTGTGTGTGTGTGTGTGTGTGTGTGTGTGTGTGTGTGTCCATGCACGCTAAACAAGATAAGACAAATTAATAACAGAACCCTCAAATAAATTATATTATGTCCTAAGCGTTCAAAGATATTTGGAATATCGAACGTTGCCTTCTAGCATGATAAAAATAATAGAGTATCAATTAATTATTATAAGTTTGTTGTGTTACCACAAGACTTATCTTAAATCTTTGAGATGTTAATTTTATCACATTTGATGCTTATAAAGAAAATTGAACAATATTATTTTGTTGTATCACCACAAGGACAATATTTTTCTTTTTTGAATATATGGAGTATTAGGTAGGACTTAACTTGGATAATTTTGATTCGGATGTGCCACCACTTGACCAAAATAATTTAAGAGGCAAAATATAAGGAGTTGCATAGCTGATGTAATTGACAAGAGTTGTCTTCCTATTTATTTATATATAGTTTGTTATGTCACCACAAGACTATATACATTTGAAATGAGATCCTTATTCTCACTAGCAAATCTTTAATTAGATTTTGCCGAACTATATAAGTGAGGGTAAATATAGTTTGATGAAAATAGTGGGAGATACTAATTTAAAACAAGACCTAAATTATTTTGGTAATTAATAAAAGAATGTATGCTAAAATACTGTTAATAACAAATTTATTTACAGAATTTTACAATGTCTAAATTACTATCACTGTGAAGCATATTAGATGCTATTTAACCGGACCGAATTAAATGGATTGGTTAAGGAATTTGAGAATAGTTCTCATGGCTAAAAGATATCTTATGTCCTTAATACGCCTATCCCTGCAATGGTTGCAGACAATGCCTCTGAGGAAGATATTTCTACTTTTAAAAAGTGGCAAGATGATGCACAGTTGGGTCAATGCATCATGCTCGCATCCATGAGTAACGAGCTTCAGCGTCAGCATGAAACTATGGATGCTCTTACTATATTCCTGCACATCAAGTAGTTGATGATGAGGAAAGTTGGACTAATAGATATCAGATATCTAAGGAGCTCTTCCGATCTAGAATGACCGATGACACTACAGTACAGATAAAAGTCCTTAACATATATAATCAATTTGATTGATCAATTAGGATAACGGGTTTTATCATGGATGGATAGTTGAGCCAAGATTTGATCTTGCACTCACTCCCGGACTCCTTTCATAATTGTTGTGAATTTTTTATATGAACAAGCTAGATATCAGCCTCGCTGATTTACTTAACATGTTGAAAAATGTTGAGAGTCACTTTCCAACCAAGAAAAATCATGTCTTACTGGTAGGGGGCAAAGGATCTTGTGAAAAGAAGAACAATTCAAAGAAGGTAAATAGAAAGGCAAAAATAAAGGATAATAAGAATAAAACTGATACGGATAGCAAAGGAGTTTGCTTCCACTGCAATAAGCCTGGACACTGGAAAGAAACTGCGAGAAGCATCTTGCAGAGGCTAACCAAAGAAGCTTAGTGAAGTTTCGGTTACAAATACAAATTTATTCATGATTTAAAATAAATTTTTTTTAAGTCAATGTTCTACTTGGGTATTGGATTCCGACTTTGGTTATCATAAATATAGATTTATGAAGGGACTAAGTAGAAGTAGAAAGCTAAACAAATATAAGTAATCTTATGTGTGGGAAATGAAGCAAAGGTTGCTACATTAGCCATAAAAAATTATAGTTTAGTAATGCCTACGGGTAAATCTATTAAGTCAATAAGTTGTTATTGTATTCTAGTTTTTGTTAGAAATATTATTTCCATTTTGTTGTTGAACAATAAAATCTTTGGTATTATATTTAAGAACAATTATTGTTCTATTTATAATAATAATGTTTTGTATAGAACTGAAATATTACTTAATGGATTTTGTATACTTGACTTACGTGAAAAATTATTTTGTAAATTGAACAAACTAGTATAAGAAAAGGAGATGATCATTCAAAGAGTTGAATGTGTGTATTTACTAAAATACAAGTGTGAATTATTTGAAAGGTTCAAAGAATTCAGAAGTGAAATAAATTTAAAAAGTATTAAGATTCTTTGATTAGATCGAGGAAGGAATACTTGTGCAATAAGTTTCTAGATCATCTTAAATGGTTTTCTCACATGGACGCCTCCTGATACGCAATAATTGATTGATGTATTTGAAAGAAAAAAGCGTACCTTGTTGGACATGGTGCGGTCCGTAATGATTTTACCAACATTCCAGTATCCTTCCGGGGTCATGCCCTTGAAATGGCTGCATATCTACGAAAAAGGTAACCTCAAAATCCGGCCCCAAGACTCCATAAAAGTTATGGACAGGAAGGATTCCTAATTTTAAGTAAGTTAAGATAAGGGGTTGTCCAACTTATGTGAAAAGATTTCAAAGGATAAGCTTGGGACAAGATTTGACAAGTACAGATTTGTAGGACATCCTAAAGTAAGTTTAGGGTATATGTTCTATAATCCTACTTAGCAAAATGTGTTTGTTGCGAAACACGCTACCTTCTAAGATAAAGGTGTTTATCATTGAAAGGCTAGTGGGAGGATAAAAGAATCTTGAAGAGTTCAAGAATCACAAAACACTATAAGTCAAATAAGAGGAACCTGTAGATAGACCTATTATACCACAACCGAATCGTAAATCTGGAATAGTACCGAAGCTACCTAGAAGGTATGAATTCATCATAAATGATGATGATGAGGTACACGTCATAGAAGATGATAAACCAGTTACATACGATGTGGTAAGAGTTGTAGACACTCAGAGAAATGGATTGAAGCAATCTTCTCAAATATGGAACATTCGTTTTGATGAGACAATCAAAAGAGTTTGATTTTATCAAAAACAAGAATGAACCTAGTCTGTACAAAAGGGTCAGTGGGAGCGTCGTGATATTCTTACTATTATATATTGATATACTACGGATAAGGAATAACATACCAATGCTACAATCAGTAAAGATAAAGTTGTCTAAACATTCCTCCATGAATGATTTGGAAAGAGTATCTTAACCTAAGGAATTTATATTCATTTGATGCTAAAGTTGTTTAGCATGGAAAACTCCATGGGATGTCTCATGTTGATGAGCCATGGAGTTTATCTCTCTTTATAGTCCCCATAGACTCATAAAAGAGAGATCGCATGAGTAACTATCATGTATGCAATGAAATATACGAGACCTGATGTTGATCAGTCATATTCTGGAGAAGTTCACTATGAGTCAATGAAAAATATCTTAAAGTACCTAACCGACACTAAGGATGTGATCATATTCATGGTGGGTCTAAATTAAAACTAGAGGGCTTAACAGACTCAAGTTTTTCAGACATACCAAGATGACAGAAAATTCATTTTAAGGTAAAGTGTTACCTTGAACAGTGGTGCAATAAAATTAGAAAGGTTCCAAACAGCAAATAGTTGTTGCTTTAGTGATAAAGGCAAAGTATATAACTATAAATGAAGCTACAAGTTGATTGTTTGGATGAAAAGTTTATTACAGAACTAGAAATCATTCCTAAGTCTCATCTTGGATCTAAACATGTGTTGTGGCACTTTCATTTGATTATGGAATCATTAAAAGATGGAAAATCACTATAGAGATAGTGGACTCTCAAGAATAATTTTACATATCCATTAACTAAAGCTTATCCAACAGCAGGATAATCGTCACTTAGAAAAGAAGGGCATGAGATATCATGGCGATTGGCTTTAGTGCAAGTGGGAGATTGAAAGTAGTATGCACACAAGCCAATCATGCTTGATGATAAAGCATATACTTTGTAACAATCTTATTCATTTATTAATAAAAAGTATTAATTAATTAAAGGCTTTTAATTATCTACATGATGTTGTTTTATAATATGTGATAAACCCATAGTTTTAAGCAATGCTTTTAGAATAATGATGATAATCATTCTAATGAGATCTAAATTCTTAGAAAGCTTAAAACTAAAATAGTTTCCAATCGTTGGATTACTAAATTGGGGATTAGTGAATTCGGATAGATTGGTGCATACGTTGCTTGCTCATTGGATGATGATGATTGATCTCATGATTATTTGTATGGAGACACTAAAGCAAGTATGTAGGTGCTTATTAGAGAATAAGTTCACTGAACGTGGCTCGCTAAGGAATACCTAATGGAGTTTTACTTGCCTGTCAATAGGAATTCCTGTAGTGATAGTAGTACAAGTGATCATTGGACTTGAGATCATCATAGTATCTTGTGTATGATGAGTTATACTTTGACTTATTCCTTAAGACCCTTAGGATATATCAAAGGGTATGCTTGGGTATAATAAGTTGTACATGAAGATAATGTATGATCAATAAAGAATCTATCGCTTCTAGTAAAAGAAGAGAAATGTCCTATGTGATTCGATAAATGACAACACAGTAGTCCTTGGCCAAGGCAGAATAAAATTAGAAAGGAGTTTCTAATTTGCATTATTTGGAGTTGTGCATTTAAGAGTCAAAATACATATAATTAAATAAAATAAGACTTGATAGTAATTCCATGTATTATATTTAATTGGAACATTGTATGGTGGAAGGATTGAATTGTACGGTAACTATTTACTCAAAGATTCTTTTATGATTAATGTTAAAATTTATATTATCTGGAAAGTCGTTGATCGCTAGGGAGGCCTATCCCTATTGTAGAATAAATATTATTTATTTAAATAAATTAATAATTTAATTTATTTATTTAAATAAGATTAGAATTGTTCTAAATAATTTATTCATAACCAGTTTAATATGGAGAACCTAAAGGGTCACACCATAAAAGGAAGAATAATTATTTAAGAAGTTAATGGCATAATCGTAATAATATGTTAAATATATTTAATTTAATCTATGGTGATAGAATAAATTAAATAGCTTAATATTTATTATTTAATATTTTAGAAATATTAAATATAAATTAATAAGATAAGTCTTATTAATATTATTATAAACAGTGGATGTAATAAAAGTTTTTCCTAATGGAGTCTCAACAGATAAGTCAAAGTCTAATTTCTTCGGAGTCAAGTTCAAATGTTGAGCACAAACATGCGAGATAAAAGAATGAGTAGAACCGGTTTCTAATAATGTATAAACTTCGTAAGAGTTTATGATTAGCTTATCCGTGATCACCTCGTTCGGTTCCTCGCTTTTTGGAAAGTTACGAAAAGCACTCTCACTTGAACAACTGATTTTGACTTGTCTGGGACAGTTTTTGGTGTCATCATTACTGCTAGAATTGACTTTCACTATAGGGCATATTCCACCCTCAACTGCTTCGTCGTACTCCTGTTCCATGATCTGAATCATTAATCTTTGATCTATATGGAATTAGGATTGACAGCAATGTACAAGGTAATTCAAAACTCGATGTTGGGTTCTCCCAATTGTTGTCCAAAAAGAGAAATACATATCATTTATTTTAGCCTTTATGGATCGGAATTCTCTTTCCACAATATCAACGCGTCGTGCGGCTTTTACCCATGCATCCTTCATTCTCACTCGTTCAGTTGTTTCTTCTTTAAGCTGATCCTTGACATTTAAATTCTCAGATTCCAGCTTTATCATCTTATACTCTGTCAAAGAGTGCTTCTGTTCAAGCATTATATATCTGGTAATACAAGCTTGAATTGTTGCATCCTTTTGCTCCACGACCACCTACCGTTCTTCAGCCTGTTCTTCTTACTCATGAATACGATTTTATAATTCTATATTTCGATCATAAAGTTCACCTAATAAATCCTCCTCAGGCTCCTCTTCTTCCTCACTCTTAGCTGCTACCTCTGTGACTAACTCGGGTGTAACTATTAATTCTTCACTCACCACATGGATATCTCTAATTTCTTCTTCGTCTGACATCACATTATCCTGGTTGGTGATTAAAAGTGTCTCCACGGTCTCATTCACTCTATTGTTAATATTTTCAGCTGCCATTCTCAAATACTGCCATAAAACAAGAGTTAATTAAAGAAATTGACATACCACATATTATCCCTATATTCTGACTGACCAAACAAATAAGCTTAGGTAGGACACACTAGCGAAGGAATTACTCGTCTCTCCCCTCCTAGTTATATTCCCCGATCTCAGCCAGAGACCATATCCTTAAGCTCTGATACCAACTGTAACGCCCCCAAAATAGGTATACATCACCCATTATGAGTCGCCAAATATATGGTACAAAAAATAACTACAACTTCATTATTACAATTATCGTGCAAAATACGACAACACATATGCTGTGAGTTTAAATACAAATATTACCTTCTAGACAATATCCAAACTCAAATAAGTCCTCATTACAATTATTAAAACACTATTTTACAAAATAGTGAGGACTGCTAAAACAACTGACTAGAAACATCACTCCACACCCTAACTAGTTTCCGCTATACTCTCGCCTCCTGAGAAGAAAAATGGAACAAAAAGGAAAAGGGTGAGCCCAATAAAAAATATTATGACTAAGATAATGTACAACAAATTATCGTTAGCCTTCAATAAATCAGATAAAATATAATAGACAACAAGTTCTAGATCAATATTCGTAGCGAAAATAACAATTCATTAGAAGAGTTAAGTAGAGAATGTAATCTACTATCTTCTATGATTTAAAAGTCCATCATCAATATTTTATTCCTGTAACATCAATCAATACTCATCTTGAATCAAATATTCATCTTTGCACTACGAGCCAAAGATATTCATTTGTATCACCAGTTGGTCATGTTCATCTCAACACATGTTTATCTTTGCACTACGAGTCAAAGATATTCACTAGGTAATCATTCATCTTTGCACTACAGGCCAAAGATATTCAGTTATATCATCATTTATGACCGATGATGATGAAAAATATTTTAAAGAAACGAATCCAGTGAGATAAAAGGACAAAGATTAGGAATTCGTACTTTAGATAATTCAAGTTCAAAAATACTCTATAATAAATCATAGTGGAGTGAAATTTAAGAATGAAGATCAAAATATGAATACAATCAAAGATAGTAACCATAATAGACAACTTGGACAAAGAAGAGGAAATTTCATTTTCTTGTGAACAGTGTTGTGTTTATGAATAGTGTCGTATACGTGAATAGTAACCCCGACACGAAAAGGTAGAAATTTCACAAGAAAAATCATAGTTCATGAATAGTACTTTATCGTGAGTAGTACCGTGTTCGTGAATAGTACCGTATACGTGAATAATGTCGTATACGTGAATAGTAATCTCGACATAAAAAGTTAAAAATTTCATAATAAAATTAATATACCAATATTTCGGCATAATGATATTGAACGAAATAACATTATTTACGAAGAAAATAACATTCCTTACCTCAAAAGAACAATACTTCTGACTGAAATATCATATATAATGTTGAAGAAAACTTGCACTGAATAACAACTCTCAAAGTATCTAAATACTCACAAAACTACGCTCGATATTATAGAGAGAGAAAACTTTAGATTCTAGTGTGATTTTCAATTCTAAATAAGCATCCTATTTATAGGAAAATGCTTAGAATGCCAAAGCAGACTGAATGAATAAAATATGAATATATTTTTTTTCTACGCACACCCCTTGACAAATTCAGCACTCCACTTTTGGAAAAAAAAAATCTCAACATATTTTCCACCAAAAACAAAAGTGGATCCCACCCATGTTTTTAATAAAAAATATTTATTTTCGAAACTTCAATAATTCATAATAAATAGCTCTTTTATCAAAAAAATACGAATTCTATGTCCATTCTATAGAAAATTTAATTCTCTACAACTTTATAGAAGAAATTTTTGTAGGGTTTCGGCACAGAAACGCACAGCGGAAATTAAAATTTTAAAGCAATTTCCGAAACCCTAAAACAGGATCCATGCGAAAAATCAATTAATTAAGAGGTTTAGAGATTATACCGAATATGAAAATGAGAATCTGAAATCGACTGCGCCTCGAATCTCCAACGCAATACAAACTGACTGCGTCTCTACGGTATCCACACGAACGCTCCGTGAATCGTCTTACGATCTGCAGAAGAAGGAATCGTGGTACTAGCCACCAAGGATGAGGATTTTCGGAACTGTTTTCTCTAGTCTCTCTCTAAGAGCGGCTAGGGTTTTGTTTTGACGTAAAACCTAAAGTCTGATATACATCATATATATAGCAGTCAGGAGGAATTAATCAAAATCTAATATTATTAAAATCTGAATTTATATATATCTTAATTAAGTCTTACTTAATTAATATACCTATATATAAATTATCCTATTAATTTAAATTCGTAATTTAAAATTATATCAATCATATTGACATATTTAAATCTTTACAATTTAAATTAATTTCCTTTTAATTACGTTCTTTGTGTGTGACCCTATAGGTTATTATTACGTTGGCAATAACCTTAAAATCATATTATAAAGTTATAAACAGTGAGCGGCATCTAGTAATGCATCACTGCTACCCAAGTAATAATAAGATCGATGATTCGATGCAACCTTTTCGTGACCAATGTTTCAATGTAATTTAATCCTTTTAACCTTAATATCCTAGATTAAACTCGAGTCATGGAATGTGTCATACTCTTCATAATTTAATCTGAGTTTTCTTGATCAATGAGTAGACTATATGAAACAAATTACTATTTGAGCATGGCCATGCATTTCATAGTCCTACTCAATCAAGAGGCCTATGGATATCACCTATAAAATATAGGATGGTTAAATTCCATCTAGATCACTCATATTACTCACACGATTCATGATGAACTCAATAATCACCTTTATAGTCCACCCTATTAAAGGTGACATTTGATGATATCAAAGTACATAAATTCTCGTGTAGTAATATAGCGGTTTCAGGTCGGAGGACCATTACATCATTGTCACTATGAGAATTGCTAATGACACTTCGCATAATGCTCCATATAGAATTCTCATGGTGGGTCTGTCCAGTACATTATTCTCTAACATGTACCTATGCATTGACTTAATATCTCATATATATTTATGACCAATGAGATTTGGTCATCTGTCAATCCACATACTAGTCTCAATGCATCATTGTTGTCCCATCAACAATGATACTCGACTAGGGACATTTAAGAACAATGATACTAATTGTAATTATATAATCTCATGTTCAAGTCATATACTTGAAACTATATAATTTGTATCACTATTCTAAGGAATTTTATTATGTTAACAATTATATTACGCAGTAATTAAAACCATAATAAAATTATTTATTTAATCAATCAACAATAATATCAAATGTTAAGCAATTATATCAAATAATTGGCCTCTAGGGCATAAACTCTAACAATTTTTTCTAAATTCCAAATAGAAAATGACCGAAATCCACAAACGGATAATTTTTAATACCTCCATTCCAACAAAATACTGATAAAATACCTCAGCATTAATTCCTTCATTTATATCCACATAAAATAAATATTTTCTTATCATAATTAATTATTCATAAATAATATTACAAAATCACAATAATGACAACCAGGTCGTTCCCAGGAAAGAGGGGGCTTTTTGATAAGAATTTTTCCTTATTGGCGCGCAATTAGGTGACCAAACCCCTTTCCTAGACAGAACTTCCTTAGACATTGCCAATAATGATATCTAATAATATTATTCAAATAATATGAATTATTGATCTGATAATGGAAAATACTGTGCAGTGACAATTATTGAATTAACAATCATATAAAATATCAACGTAGCAATTATTAAATCAATAAAATAAAATATTGAACAGTAATTACTATAGCAATTTTTGAGTAGTGCCTTCTTACGTAAGAATCAATCATTCAAAAATACTGTGCAATAGTGTGTGCTACTGTGCAACCACGCGTATTACTGTATTTTAATCACTGGGTATTTCAACAGTGTTAATGGTAACAACTACGCCGTTATTTTTAGAAAACTCATTCTTGTCATTTTTTTTATCCGACAGTTTATCGTTATGGGGCCGACAAATGGCTGCGCCGTCGTACAAATATTCTACGACAGCAAGAATATTCCACGACCAAACGAATATTCCCTGACAATAATGAATAATTTATAACCACTTGCTAATTTTGTAAAATTTGCACATTTTGCAAAATTTGCGCATCTCACCCATAACCAAAACATTATATCACATTAACACCTTATTATTCAAAATAATAATTAGAGGAAATTCAATTTTATTTATAAAAAGTTGGGGTCTTACAACCTCCCCTCCTTATGAAATTTTGTCCTCAAAGTTGACGTACGTACCTGGTGTTTCAAAAAGGTGAGGGTACCTGGCTTTCATTTTCGATTCCAACTCCTAGGTCATTTTCTCAATAACATGGTTCCTCCACAAAACTTTAACTTGTGGTATAACCTTTGTGCGTAGGACATGCTCCTTCCTATCCAAGATCTTGACATGTACCTCTTCGTACGTTAAATATTCAGTTATCTCGTCTGGTTCTGACTCAATAATGTGGTTTGGGTCTTTCACATATTTACGAAGCACAAATATATGAAAAATATTATGAACACAAGACATGCTTGGAGGTAATGCGAGTCTCTAGGCCACATTTCTTACTCGGTCAAGAATTTAAAATGGACCAATAAATCGTAGATTGAGCTTTTCTCTCTTTCCGAATCTTGTAACTCTCTTCCTATCGTTGTCGAATCATTTGGATCTTTTCTGTAGTCATGCGTACTAATTTTGTTCCCAACAAAAGCACTAAGCATTTGCATGATTGCCAAAGCCATCACGTAAAACCTTTCATGATGGGCGTATACAAGTTGGCCATTGTGATGCTTAAAGCCATCATGCAAACCTTTTGTGAAGATTTTCCTACATTTTGTGATGGATTTTGGCCATCACAAATGACCATTTTTTAGTAGTATGGACATCACGTAGCCCAAGTGCACGTACTTTGAGATGTCTGGTCCCGCAAAGCCTGGGGTAGTTTGGTCAACCGCAGGTAGACCCGCGGCTACCGCGGGTTGACCCACGGCCGTCGCGGGTTGACCCACGGCCGCTGCGGGTTGACCCACGGCCATCTAGTCTATAAATATGAGCCCCCATCAACTCATTTGTAAAAAAATAAAGAAAAAAAAGAAGAAAAAAAAGAAAACTCTGTCCATTTCAGCCCTTAACCTCTTCTAGAGTGCTCCAAACTGCGTGATTCTTCTTTCTAAACACTTATAAGCTCGTGTTCTACAACATAGTGAAATTTAACCGGTGGAAACCAAGTTTTCAAGCCCCAAAAGCTATATTAATTTACTGCTTTTATATATATATCTTCTTTAACTGCTTTCGCAATGTAGATATTTAATCTTCCAGCCTGTGGACTAGATTTGTCAAAATCTAGCTATCTCTAACTAGTTTAAAAGTGACTAAACTGGAACCGTTGAAGCTAGAATGGCTTAGATTTATTTAAATCTAGTTCTCTTTCTAGCTTTTGTACATATTAATCTATCATGTGAGCCTAGGAGCCATGAGATCGAAGATTCAGCCTGTGAATCTAGATTCGATTCCCACGATAGACATTTCTCAGCTGCAGCCAGCTTGTAAATTATCTACGGTGTCTGAATATCCTTGGATGGCTATCATGCCCATAAGGAGTTCAAAACTGCTACATATCTTATTTTATCGAAGATGCTTTGCATCTCGAAAATAAAAATAATCAAGCAGAATATAGAATAAAATGGAAGTATCAAAGGCCTCAATTACTATTGAGAATAAGGGTTTGAAAACCTATTTTCCAAAACGTCACTACTATATCTCACCAAAATTTGAACTTTTATGTACAAGTCAAACCCTTTGTATATAGGTACAAATGAGGCATAACACTACTTCCAGATAATTGCACATAGGACTTATAACTACACACACATATACAAATAATTAGGGTAATTGAAAAGTTGTGGTAACCGTATTTTCACGGAAGTCGGGGGGTTCCTAAGACCTTCCCCCCGCTTAATAAAGCCCCCGAACTCAATGAATCTCGGTTTCCAAGGCTAGTTAAATAGTGTCCAACCATTGGGCTTTTGAGTAAACCTTTTCAAAATCGGTTAAGTTGGTACAACCATTTCAAATCTACCAACTAGTGACTCTAAATGTCAAATCATCGACATTCATATGTCAGACCTTTTTAAACTCACCTTTTCAGACAAAACTTAGCCAAATGAGAACACAAAAGGGTAAGAACAGAAAGGGACATAATTTTCCCGACGTCGATAGGTGATGACTCCGCTGGGGACTCTAGCAGAGGGCTTAAGCTGATGTTCAACCTTTTCGAAAAACCTTTTTTATTTGCGTGTGTGAATGCTGCATTTACATTGAATTAATGTGTACTAATGCTTTATTTACTGCACTTCGCACATGTCATCATTTTCACACGGTGAGACGCGATGTATGTGAATGTATGTTATATGATTCCTCCACCAGGAGGCAAACCCGTCGGTGTTTGATTACTAGACTAAAGAGAGACTAATCTCGCGAGGCACATGAAAGGCTCCACCCAAATTCGTTCCTATTGAAAGATCAGATTAACTTCCCATCTAGTAAATTGCGATGATCTGGGGACCTGCATGCCAAAAAGTCACGAGAGTAACCTAAGATAGGCCAGCCTCTGATAAAACTAAACACAAAGAGAAGTCTCTTCATTCCTTCCCCTTTTGAAAGAACTAAACAAATAAGCTCAGGGTCCACAAATACCTATCCAAACAGAATCCTCTGCACAGGGAGGAATCCAGGGTACGGACGGAGAAGTCCCAATACCTGAGTCTCAGACTGAGAAGTCCAACAAAACTCCTGAAATCACCCATCTTAAAGAAGATCAAGACACTGGTGATATTAGGAAGAAGGTTCAACAAATGGAAGAGACCATTTGATCAATCAAATGGACTGGAACGCACGGAAGCGTTACCTATTCAGAACTTTGCATCTTCCCTGGGGTTCATTATCCGAAAAAATTTAAAGCTCCTAATTTCGAGAAATATGATGGATTGGGAGATCCCTACACTCACTTAAAAATATTTATTGGAGAACTCAGATCCTGCGTCGAGGATGAAAAACTGAGAATGCAGTTGTTTAAAATGAGTTTAACTGGAGAAGCTAGAGCATGGTATGCCAGATTAGATAACTCCAAAATCCATAGCTGGAAAGAACTAGCCCATGCTTTTCTAAATCAATACAACTTTCAAACGCAAATGGCTCCAGATAGATATGAAATCACCAAAGTCAAAAAACAAAATAATGAGTCATTTAGAGAGTATGCCCAAAGATGGAGGCGTCTGGCTGCTCAAGTAATCCCATCCATAGCAGAGATTGAGATGGTGATGACCTTCATAGACATTCAAGAAGCTCCATTATGAGAGGGTCCTAGTAGGCATAGGAAAATCATTCTAAAAAATGATCATACACGGAGAAATGGCAGAAATGGGTTAAAATATGGGAAGATTCAAGACTTTGCCTCTTTAAAAGTTGTGGCTGAGCATATCCAAGCTGGAAATTATGGGAACAACCCCCGGAGGGTCCATAAGAGGAAAGAAGAGGATGTCTCCTTGGTGCTGCAAAGATAAACTCAGAGAAGCAATCAAAACTTTCCCATTCAAAGGAGAAACTATTCCCCTTTTCATGCACAATCCTTAAATCCTCCATTGCAAAAAAGTGGAGAAGTTAGACATCCAAGAGTGTTCACACCTTTAGGGGACTCATTGGAAAACATATTCAATCTTCTGACAGTGCAGAAGAAAATTTTTCATCTCCTTCCCCCAGCCAATCCAAGTGGAAAGAATTTCAATACAAGCAAGAAGTGTGCTTACCATTTCGGAGCTCCGGGTCACGGCACCCAAGATTGTTGGGCCCTCAAGCACAAGATTCAGGATTTAATAGACAGTGATGAGATTGTTTGGGCATCGTTGCACCTTGATCTCTCCTCGAGGGTTTCGTCGGGGTTAATTGATGTGTTTGCCCTACTTCGGGGTTGTCTTCAAAGTGAAATGATGCTTTTGCTCTCCTGCAGGGTTAGTCCAAGGAAAGTAAAATTTCGAGTGTCTTCAGTGATCATAAAAATGTGTAGGATACGTGAAGTGCAGATAGCTGTAAGTTGTTAATCTGTTATTGGTAAACAACGATCAAGGCAAGTCTTTTAGTTCCTTTGTGTTCCGTGATCTTATATTTTGATGGTGTACGAAATGTTCTTAAGTATGCTAAAGTTTGCGTTATTCCTTATGAGCAATGAAAGTTAATATATGACTAAGTTGATTGGGTTATGGTACCCAATGTATATGTGATACATGATATGAACTGATATTATTTAGAGTATCAATGCTTGCATAGTATGAATACTAGAATGATTATCATATATATGTTGATCATGCTATTATATGTTACGTGATGCATGAAAACTGTTAGATTTGATCGGCTATCGAGCTCAATCTTGCAAATAACTATTTTTGCAGGTTAAGAATTCAAGGTAACATTATATGCTACTTGAATGACATAGACCAGATATAATGCATGAAGATTAATTTTTTTTAGCTAAAGTTACTATTCCTTTAAACCATGTTTAAGGTTCTAGAAATGTACTTAATGGTTTATGATGTTTATTTTATATTGAGTTGTAAAGTTTGAGTTATTCGAGGTATAAAGGATATTGAATTGGGATGTAAAGTTTTATATAATAACTCTTATGAAGTGAATCATGAAAATAAGAGTCCTTCTACGCCGACCGGCGTTTTCCGACCGGGGTAGTGACCGGCCGAATTTTTTTTTTTTTTTTTGTTTTTGATTACAAAATAATTAATGTGATTTATTGGAACTGAAATTTTTATAAAATGCAGTGATTTAGGCGTCCGTTTGGATACACGTAACAAACAGGGTTATACAGTCTGTACAACCCTGTTTGTTACGTGTATCCAAATGGATGCCTAAATCACTGCATTTTATAAAAATTTCAGTTCCAATAAATCACATTAATTATTTTGTAATCAAAAGCAAAAAAAAAAAAAAAAAATTCCGGCCGGTCACTACCCCGGTCGGAAATAACCGGTCCCCCTAGACTTTTTCTGAAAATAATTGTGATTCTAGAATATGTAAATGAAAAGGTTGTGATTTAGGGAGATTAACAAAGAAAGAGAACATAAAAGTTTAATTTATTTCGCATTTTATTAATTTTAGCATCGAATAATGATGTAAATTAGAAATTAGATGCATTGTTAATGACCGAAGTCAAGAATTGAATTCTGTAAATTTTGGGGACGTTATAAGCATTCCAATTGCCATATTGTTTTTGGGCCATATTAGTATATGGAAACATATGAGATTCAATAGTAGCAGAAGCCGAAGGAACTACAAGTGCGACATGGCTAGTTGTATTGCGATTTAATAATTTTTGGTTAATAAGTAGATTGTGAAGGGTTGTAAAATCGATGGGAGTTTATGGAGTATCAATAATACCCAGAATATTATGAAACTTAGGGTTAATAACCTTAAAAATAATAACAAAAAATTCTGACATTATCACGTTGTTTATGTTAGGGAAACTAAATGGACATGGGATACATATATATATATATATATATATATATATATATATATGTGTGTGTGTGTGTGTGTGTGTGTGTGTGTGTGTGTGTATGTGTGTGTGTGTGTGAAGTTAAGTTGTAGAAGTAAATTTGTTCAGGCTCGTACTTGGTACTATGTCCTTAAGACAATTATGCCTTCCTTATTGGTGCTTAGAATTACTGGCACTTGTCTTCTAGGATACAATGACAACGTATGCAATAGTAGCACTATAAATAACATACACAACAAACCAAAGAAAATGCTCTGAACTTCTCTCTAAAATAAACTATGAATAACTTATAAAATAATGAAGACTATAATGCTTGATAATGCTTGAAAAATGGAATGAATCAAAAGAACGCCCTCCCTGGGTTATTTATAGGAGGGTTTAGTGACTCATCAAATGGGACACAACTCTTTAAAAAGACACGTTTAGCCAAAAATGACATAGTTTTTGGGCTTGGCAGAAAGGGCGCGTCCGTTCGGGCCAAAAATGACGTAGTTTTAGTCTTGGCAAAAAGGGTGCGCCCATTCGTGCAAAATTAACGTAGTTTTGGGCGTCCGTTTGGGCAGATGACCCTTCCCAAAATGACGCAATATTGGCGTGTTCGTTCGGGTAGATGACGCTTTCCAAAACGACACAGTTTGGATAATATATAGCGCTTCTTAAAATGACACAATTTTGATAATAGAAGTAAATAAAATAAAATAAAAATAAATTTTGTCCAAAAATATATGCAATGACCTGCATGTGGGTTCAAACCAAACCTTGGTTAGGTCCTCTCCACTCCATAAAAGTGGGGTGCCCCTTGGGGCCCAAACCCAAAAACAAATTAATTTTATATAAACTCATTCAAACTTTAGTTCTTAACTAATGTGGGACTTAGTTTCCCACAAATATTTATTATTTTTTCCAAGGGTAATCTTTGAGAGTTAATTTCGTATTCATTACCCCATGGATTTGAGCTTCCGAATACTTGATTTTAATCTACTCATGGAGTAGAACACATTTATATGTGGATTCATTTCTAATGATTAATGAAACCCACTTTAAATTATGCTAAAATTCTAACAATCCCCCACATGAATGAAATTGACTGCCAACCTTATGTTGTGCAGACTCTGAGAGAGACATAATTGGAAATTATTTGTATATTGAGAAGTTGCATTTGGTTTTGAACCTTCCCTTGTGAACAACTATCGAGTTTACTGGTTGTCCAATAAATGTGATATCTTTAACTATCCAACCATTTATGTAAATCGAGATAATAGAAATTCGCACATAATCTTTCCCGAAATTATTTGGTTCTCATGATTTTGTTCATTTCGGCCTCGACCAATTCTGAATTTATGAGTGCTCTAGAGAAGTATAACCTTATCATTCTCATATAATTGGCCTTGTTCACACTCATATAGGTGATTCTTAATAAGAGTATCATGTCATACCTCACTTGTTTATTAAGATTTCAGAATCATTAAAAACGTAGTTTATCCTAAAAATCATTGCAAGTATCACTATCTCGCATCATAGGAATGAGCAAATGAAATTATTTTCTTCATATTGATTTAGTTGAATCGTTCATAATTTAGTTGTCCCTTTGAACCTATATCTTGGGATCTCCAGTCAACTAGGTTGGGTTTCCATCATAACGATCCTAATTTTTAGGCTTTAAACCCATTCCCCTCGATGTTATTTTTACTTGCTCTCTAGTCAAACATTTTGTCAACAGATTCGTTATATTCTCTTTTGACTTTATGTACTCAACAGACATAATGCCATTATAGAGAAATTATTTTATAGTATTGTGTCTACGACGAATATGTATAAGCTTACCATTATATACTTGTCTATGTGCCCTTCAAATTGGTGATTGACTATCACAATGCATACAAATAGCCGACATAAGTTAAGGCCATATAGGAATATCTTTTAAAAAGTGACGAAGCCAATCAACTTCTTCTCCAACCTTATCCAATGCAATAAACTCAGATTCCATCGTTGATCGAGCAATGCATGTTTGTTTAGAAGATTTCCATGATACTGCTCCTCCACCTAGTATAAACACAAAACTACTAGTGGATTTAGAGTCTTTTGTATCCGATATCCAGTTCGCATCATAGTACCTTTAAGTATTGTTGGATATCTTGAGTAGTGCAATCCAAAGTTTTGAGTGTATTTTTAATACCTTAAAACTCTTATAATCATTTTTTGGTGATCTTTTCCTAAATTGCTTGTAAATCTACTCAATTTATTGACAACATATGCTATGTCAAGACGTGTACGATTCATTACGTACATAAGGCTTCCAATTATTTGTGCATACTCAGAATGTGATATGATATCTCTTTTATTTTTAGACATAAATAGATTTATATCTACCGGTGTTCCCTGTGACGTCCCCAAATCCGGGTACTTTTGACCTTAGATCTGGTACGTTAAGATACGTCATTTCTATAACTCTTGCGGAAGATATAAACATAAATTGTTTATACAATAAACCTTTATAACATAAACCCCAAGGTCTACAACCTTAACTTAATACATACCTTCAATATCTTAAAGCTTTACAATATCATTTGCATAAAAAAATTCAATAGTTCTAACTGCATAATAGTTTAGTCTTACACTTTACCTTTGCCTCTATCTTTATTCGAGCTTTCATCTTAGTCTGAAAATTTTATCATAATATAGTAAGGGTGAGCAACAAATTTGCCGAGAAAGTTTTAAATACAATGAAGACATATCATGAGTGAAAAGAATGAATAAGCTTTCAAGTTTTCAACAATATAATAATTGCGAAATAACATGAATCAAGTTTCAATAATTGCATGACTGAATCAATAATGTTTAGAAGTCAACAATGACCATGAACCATTTAACTGAACCTTTTGGTAATGAAGGTGATCAACCTTTCATACTTGATGAACATATGCAACATGCACTAAGTGCGAATCAACAATCAGTATAGATGTGAATAATCAACAATAAGTATTCACTAACATACTTTAAATATACAACTCAAGTTTGAGTTAGGTAAACTTTCATGTACCGCTGATTACCGCTAAGTAATGTAATTTAATCTCTCATGAAAGACCTATCAATTATAAGACTGATCTTTCAATTAACATAACATACATGTTAGCTCATAATAATATTATTTTATCCATATATTATCTAACACTTAATCACAAAAATTAAATATTAGATAACATCCTAACACATTAGTATTATTATCGTCATTTGATAATTATTCAATAACTATATCATCTACATTATGATTTTACACTTAATCTTTCATATTATAAGTTCTTTTCTATAATCCAGTAGGCCAAATTCTAATATTATAATCTGAATTATTTAAACATATCAATTCAGCAGCCTGGATTGAAACTATTCTTCAATTTGGTAAACTGTTTTTCAATCCAACAAACTAGATTAAACTAATCTCAAATCCAACAACCTGGATCCAAGCTGACCTACTATCCAGTAACCTGGATTCAAACTAACTTACAATCCAGCAACCTGGATTCAAATTGACTTAGAATTCAACAAATTGTTTTATAACCCAGCAAACTGGATTCACTAATTCAGCAAGCTGTTTTCCAATCCAGCAAACTGTTTTCATTTCCAATATATTAAATTTCCAATTCTTCATACTATACATTCAATATGACCTATTGAATGTCCAATTAATAACTTAACTTCTCTTTTAAGCTCCATTTAATATTATTAATTTTTAATAATATTAAATTTATTTACTAATATTATTAGTCATTAAATAACATTTTAAATCAATGATTTAATAACACTTTAATCAAAATGTTATTAATCACTTAATAATATCTTTATCTAATATTATTAATCTTTTAATAATATTTTAATTATTTACTAAACTTATAAATAATTTATTTTAATTATTTACACTTTACTAATTAATACATTTAATCATTTTAAAAATGACATAAACATAAGATTTCATCACCAATGACCAAAACCTCCATCAAAAATCTGCACATACTCTATTTAGAGTTTTCAAGCCATAATATCCTATTTTCCAAATTTTCAACATCACATAACTAATTTAATTTATTTGTTCATAACTAAACCATTTCCATGAAAAATACCAAATCTGTTTCAAAAAAATTTCTTTTCTGGGATTTAGTATAATATAGTCACATATTCAACATATATTTTTTTTTTCAGAATTATTAAAATTCATTTACTATTTTTCAAATGGACAAAATAGTCAGATTTTGCGACATTTATCATAAACTATGTTTTTGTCCAAAATTTTCAAAACTTACAAGGTATGCTCCTGTTATGTGTATGTACTCCAAGTAAAAATTTCATAATTTTTGGAGTTAATCACAAAGAGTTATACGGGTTTACTTTTAAAATAGTCTTTTCCCGTAAAATCCATATCTCTCATTCTATACATCCCAAAATCGACATTTTTTGACACAATCTATAAAATTCATCCTATTATCATCCAATTTTTTTTTAGAAGTTTTGAAGGTCGAAAAAATTATGAAACTGCCCCTGGCAGAAACTGTCCCAAAATAGTCTTTATTTTGGTTAGAAAAACGGGACTGTTTTGGTTAAATCAGCCACTACGACTTGAAAACTTAACATTTTTGAGTGTTACCACTTGGGTTTACTAGATAACATATACATCTAGCACCTCTCTTTGACGGATCGTAAAAAGGAGGTGTAAATCAAAAACGGTAGAAATCCAAAGTACATAAAAGTTAGGGTTTCAAAACTAGAAAAATATATTTTTCTTTTCTTTTGATTCCAACCAAATCAACACCCAAAATGATTAAATCTAAACATTAAACACTCATCAACAAGAATATCCAAAGTTTTTGAGATTAAAAACATAGATTCAAGTTTTGATTTGGAATAATCCAACTAAAATGTATAAATTAGTTTAGGACTTTACCTTTTTGCTTAAAATCTTCCTGCTTCTCTTCTTTCCTTCCATGGATGACCTTTCCCTATCCTCTTTCTCACTCATGGGGCTGCTGCCCCTTTCTCTTCCTCCTCCATGGCTGTAAGACCCCAACTTATTCATAAATAAAATCGAATTTCCTCTAATTATTATTTTGAATAATAAAGTGTTAATTTGATATAATGCTTTGGTTATGGGTGAAATGTGTAAATTTTTCAAAATAAGTAAGTGGTTATAAAATATTCATTATTATCGGGAAATATTCGTTTGGTCGTGGAATATTCTTGCTCTCGGGGAATATTCGTACGATGGCGCAGTCATTTGTGGGCCCCATAACGGAAGACAATCGGATGAAAAAAATGACTAGTTTAAGTTTTTATAAATAACGGCATAGTTGTTACCGTTAACACTGTTTGAATACCCAGTGGTTAAAATACAGTAATACGCGTGATTGCACAGTAGCACACGGTACTGTACAGTATTGTTGAATTATTGATCCTTACGTAAGAAAGCACTACTCAATAATTGTTACAGTAATTACTGTTCAATATTTTATTTTATTGATTCAATAATTACTACGTTGATATTTTATATTATTGTTGTTTCAATAATTGTCACTGCACAATATTTCTCATTGTCAGATCAATAATTCATATTATTTGAATAATATTATTAGATAACATTATTAGCAATATCTAAGGAAGTTTTGTCTAAGGAGATGTTTGGTCACCTAATTGTGCACCAGTAAGAAGAAATCCTTATCGGAAAGCCCCCTCTTTCCTAAGAACGACCTGGCTGTCATAATTGTGATTCTGTAATATTATTTATGAATAATTAATTATTGATTTATATGATAAGGAAATATTTATTTTATGTGGATATAAATTATGGATATATTTATTTTATGTGGTTATAAATGAAAGAATTAATGTTGAGGTGTTTTACCAGTATTTTGTCAAAATTGAGGTATTAAAAATCGTCAGTATGTGGATTTCGGGCATTTTCTGTTTGGATTTTAGAAAAGTTTTCTTCTACAAAGTTGTAGAGAATTAAATTTCCTATGAAAAGGACATTAGATTTGAATTTTTCTAATAAAAGAGCTATTTATTATGAATTATTGAAGTTTCAGAAATTAAATATTTTTATTAAAATTATGGGTGAGACCCATTTTTATTTTTTTAAAACATGTGGGCTGCTGAAAAATTTTGAATGATGGCATGCTCCAGCTTGTTCAGCAAGTGTGGGCATAGAATGAAGAAAAAATAATAATATTATTTTATTATTTAGTCTGCTTTGGCGTTTTAGTATTTTTCTATAAATAGGGTGCTTAATTAGAATTGAATATCACACCAGAAATAAGTTTTCTCTCTCTCTATATTATCGAACGTATTTTGTGAGTATTTTGATACTTTGAGAGTTGCTATTCAGTACAAGTTTCCTTCAGCTTTATACCTGATATTTCAGCCGAAAGTACTTTTCTTTAGAGGTAAGGGATGTTATTTTCTTCGTATATGATATTATTTCCTTGAATATCATTATGCCGAAATATTGATATAAATTTTATTGTGGAAATTCTATTTTTTTGTGTCGGGGTTACTATTCACGTATACGACACTATTCACGTATACGACACTATTCACGAATACGTCACTGTTCACAAAAAAATAAATTTTTCTCTTCTTTGTCCAAGATGTCTATTATGGTTACTATCTTTGACTGTATCCTTGTTTTGATTTTTATTTTTGAATTCTGCTCCACAATTGATTATTATGGAGTATTTTTGAACTTGGATAAACTGTAGTACGAATCCTTAATATTTGTTCTTTTGTCTCACTGGATTCGTTTTCTTTAAGATATTTTTCATCATCCTCAGTCCTAAATGATGATATTACTGAATATCTTTGGCCTGTAGTCAAAGATGAATGATTAACTGATGAATATCTTTGGCCCGTAGTGCAAAGATGAATAGGTGTTTAGATGAACATGACCAACTGGTGATACAAATGAATATCTTTGGCCTGTAGTGCAAAGATGAATATTGATTCAAGATGTATATTGATTGATGTTACATGGATAAAATATTGATGATGGACTTTTAAATCTTAGAAGATAGTAGAATTCATTCTCTAATTGACTCTTCTAATGGATTGTTGTTTCCGCTGCAGTTGTTGATGTAAAACTTGTTGTCTATTATATTTTATCAGATTTTTTTTCTGTTGAAGACTAATGATAATTTTTTTGTATATTATCTTAATGATAATATTTTTTACTAGGCTAGTTGAGCTCACCCTTTTTTTTGTTATATTTTTCTCAGGAGGCGAGAATATAGTGGGAACTAGTCGGGGTGTGGAGTGATGTTTTCAGTCAATTGCGTTAGCTGTCCTCACTATTTTGTAAAATAGTATTTCAATAATTGCAATGAGGACTACTTTGAGTGTGGATATTGCCTAGAAGACAATATTTATATTTAAACTCACAGTTTATGTGTTGTCGTATTTTGCACGACAATTGTAGTAATGAAGTTGTATTTGTTTCTGTACAATGTATTTGGCGACTCAGAATGAGTGATGTATACCTATTTTGGGGGCGTCACAATTGGTATTAGAGCTTAGGAATATAGTCTCTGGTGGATATCAGGGAATAGAACTAGGAGGGGAGAGACGAGTAAATTCTTCGCTAGTGTGTCCTACCTAAGCTTATTTGTTGGTCGGTCATAATATAGGGATATTATGTGATATGTTAATTTATTTAATTAACCCTTGCTTTATGGCAATATTTAAGAATGGCAGCTGAGAACGTTAACAATGGGTGTATGAGACCGTGGAAACACCTTTAATCACAAACCAGGAGAACGTGCCACAGGAAGGCAATATTCCTTCTGTAAACAACACTACCGAACAAACGATGAATGATGGGATGTTTAGAAGCTTTTTTCAGTTCATGCAAAATCAGACGAGGGAGACTCGTATACAAAATACTGGTGGAAATGATAGCAACGCACGGCTTGTCACAACCAAGCAGTTCAAAGAGTTGGGACCACCAGAATTTACGGGAAAGCCGAATCCAATCAAGGCGGAGATATAGGTTAAACAAATTACCAAGATATTTAATGTCTTGGGATGCACGGAGGAACATAAGGTTCCATTCGCCACATTTATGTTCCGTGGTGAGGCAGATTACTGGTGGGAATCTGTGAAGCGTACCCAGCCTACAACACTCAACATGTCTTGGAAAACATTTTACAAACTATTCAATGATAAGTACTTTTCGAAAGTATTCGTCATATGAAAGAGGTAGAGTTTATCATACTAGAACAAAATAACATGATTGTGTCTCAGTACGAGACGAAGTTCGCAGAGTTATCCAGGTTTGCACCTCATTTAGTAGAGAATGAGGAATGAATGACACGGATCTTTCTGAGAGATCTAAAACCCGAGATTCGGCAATATCTTATCTCTCATAAATTTTCTCTATATTCAGATGTTGTAAACAAGGCTCAATTATTAGAGCGAGATAATGAGTATGTTCAACTGAGGGACCATAACCAGGGTCATACCAGAGGTAACAGCCATCGGAGCAATGTAAACCAGCGGGGAGAAAAACATTCGGATAAAAGCTGTAACCACTCTGGTGGTAATCGTGGCCATGATAATAGACGAAGCGACTCGGGAGGAGATTTCAAGAAGGGAAGGTACAACAATGACAACGTGAAGACGTCAGCACCAACATCAACTGTTTCTAGGGGAGGAGAACGACCATCGGTCGTATGTTACAAATGTGGGAAAGAGGGACATATCAGCCCAAACTGCCCACAATAGTTCAAGGTATATTATAATTATGGAAAAGAAGGTCACATAGCTAGAGATTGTTCTGTAGCAAAACCAAGTCCAGCAGGGATGGTGACTCCAAAAGCTATTCCGGACAAGTCAAAATCAGCGGTTCCTAGAAGAGCATTTGTCGTGACTGGTCAAAATGCGAGAAACCCGAATGAGGTGATCACGGGTAAGCTAATCATAAACTCTTACGAAGTTTAAACTTTGTTAGATACCGATTTTATCCATTCTTTTATCTATCCTGCTTGTGCTTAACGTTTGAACTTGACTCCAGAGAAATTGGACTTTGACTTATCTGTTGAGACTCCGTTAGGAGAAACTTTCGTTACATTTACTATTTATAAATCTTTCTTGATCGAAGTTCGTACCATCACATTACATTTCGATCTTATTTCTTTGAAAATACTTGCATTTGATGTGATTTTAGGGATTGATTGGTTAACTATTCATCATGCCAAAATTAATTATTTTCGTAAGGTAGTTAGTTTTAATATTCCTAACCAATCTGTTATGCAAATTCAAGCTACCAAACCACTAAAGTCAATCATTGTCATATCAAGCCATAAAGCTATTCGTTTATTGAAAAATGGATGTCAAGTTTTCTTAGACCATGTCACGGACTTGAACAAAAACACGCCAGATTTGAATAATATTTCTATTGTTAGTGAATTTCCTGACGTATTTCCTGAAGAACTTCTCGGTCTACCCCCAGAAAGTGAAGTTGAATTCTTTATTGACCTTGAACCCGGTACAAAGCCCATTTCTAAAACCCCATATCGAATGGCTCCTATTGAACTTCAAGAGTTAAAGGTCCAACTACAGGAGTTGTTGGATATCAATTTCATTCGTCCTAGTACATCTCCTTGGGGTGCTCCTGTTTTATTCTTAAAGAAGAAAGACGGGAGTATGCGACTTTGTATTGCCTATCAGGAATTAAATCATGTCACCATCAAGAATAGGAATTCGCTAACTTGCATTGATGACCTGTTCGACCAGTTGTAAGGAGCACAATTCTTTTCAAAGATCGATATTCGTTCTGGATATCATCAGCTGAAGATTAAAACTAAGGATATTCTGAAGACTACCTTCAGAACTCGGTATGGGCATTATAAATTCTTAGTCATGTCTTTTGGATTGACTAATGCACCTGCTGCTTTTATGGATATGATGAACCGTGTGTTCAAGGAATATTTGGATCAATTCGTTGTTGTCTTTATTGATGACATCCTCATCTATTCTAAAAGTCGTGAAGATCATGAGCACCATTTGAAGCTAGTACTCTAAAGGCTTCGCGATAACAAGCTATATGCCATACTAAAGAAATACGAGTTCTGGCTTGAGGAAGTAGCATTCTTTGGGCACGTAGTGTCAAAATATGGAGTATCTGTTGACCCGACGAAGATTGAAGCCATACAAAATTGGGAGCAACCGAAGTCGGTGACCGATGCACGTAGTTTTTTGGGCTTAGCTGGTTATTATCGGAGATTCGTGGAAGGATTTTCTAGAATTGTTACTCTATTAACTCAGCTGACTCGGAAAGATACAAAATTCGTATAGAGCGAGGAATGCAAGAAAAGTTTCCAAGAGCTTAAGAGGAGACTCATTTTGGCACCTATTCTAATAATACCATCTGGTTCGGATGGATTTGTTATCTACAGCGATGCTTCAGATAAAGGGTTAGGATGTGTTCTCATGCAATATGGGAAAGTCATAGCCTATGTCTCGCAATAACTCAAAGAATATGAGAGGAATTATCCTACTCATGATCTAGAATTGGCAGCAGTCATTTTCGCATTGAAGATCTGGAGACACTACCTGTATGGGGAGAAAGTGGAGATTTATACGGATCATAAGAGCCTTAATTATTTCTTCACCCAAAAGGAACTCAATACGCGACAATGACGTTGGCTTGAGCTGTTGAAAGATTACAATCATACCATCCAATACAATCCTAGAAAAGCAAACGTGGTAGCTGACACATTGAGTAGAAGATCATATGCGGGTACGAGTGCGATGTTGTTAACACAAAGGCCCATTTTGTATGACTTGCAAAGGATAGAGATAGAGGTAAAGGCTCCAAGTTCCCATACGATGATATCAAATATATGAGTAGAACCGACTTTAATCGATAAAGTTAAAGCTGCTTAAGCTACGGACATGGAGTTGATGCAAATGAAGAAGAAAGTGCAAGAATGTGCTATTCTGGAAGCAAGAATCAATGAAGAAGGAATACTTCGAGTCAACTCCAGACTTTGTGTTCCTAAGGATTCTGACTTGAAGCATTGAATCATGATGGAGGCGCACAACACACCATTTGCGATCCATCCTGGTAGTACCAAAATGTATCATGATCTTCGACATACATTTTGGTGGAACAATATGAAGAGAGAGATCGCGGAGTTTATCTCGAGGTGTTTAACTTGTTAACATGTAAAGGTGGAGCATCAAGTACCAAAGGGTCCATTGTAACTACTTGAGATTCCAAAGTGGTAGTGGGAACACATTACTATGAATTTCCTTACGGGTCTTCCCAAGGTTTCTCAAGGCATAGATGCGATTTGGGTTATTGTTGATAGATTAACCAAGTTTGCTCATTTCTTGCCGATACAAGAGACTTATTTCCTTGAACGTCTTGCTCATATGTACGTGAATGAGATTGTGAGATTGCATGGCATGCCAATATCCATAGTTTTGGATCGTAACCCAAGATTCACTTCACAATTTTGGGTTATCTTGAAGAAAGCTATGGGTATGGATTTACGATTCAGTTTGGCATACCATCCTCATACGGACGAGCAATTAGAAAGGACTGTTCAAACTCTTGAAGATCTATTAAGACTCTATGTCCTAGATTTCAAAAGAAGTTGGGATAAGTACTTGCCATTGGTGGAATTCTCCTACAATAACAGTTATCAAGTAAGTATAGGCATGGCTCCATTCGAGGCATTGTATGGAAGAAAATATCGTTATCCGGTATGCTAGGACAAGGTGGGTGAACCAACGTTGTTTGGACCAAAATTGGTACGCATAACTACAGAGATGATCCAAATGATCAGACAATGTATACAAACGGCATAGGATCGACAAAAGAGTTATGCAGATCTTTATAGAAAGGACGTGGAATTTAATATTGGGGATCATGTATTATTACGTATTACTCCATGGAAGGGAGTAACAAGATTTGGGAAGAGAGGAAAGCTCAATTCAAGATTTGTTGGTCCATTCGAGATTCTTGACCGAATATAAAATGTGGTTTATAGACTCGCATTACCTCCCAGCATGTCTCGTGTTCATAATGTTTTTCACATATCTGTGCTTCGTAAATATGTGAAAGATTCAAACCACATTATTGAGTTAGAACCAGACGAGATAGCCGAAGATTTAACGTACGAGGAGGTATCTGTTAAGATCTTGGATAGGAAAGAGCATGTCCTACGAACCAAGGTTATACCACAAGTTAAGGTTTTATGGAGGAACCATGCTTTTGAAGAAATGACCTGGGAGTTAGAGTCAGAAATGAAAACGGGGTATCCTCACCTTTTTAAAATACCAGGTACGTACGTCAATTTCGAGGATGAAATTTTATAAGGAGGGGAGGTTGTAAGACCCCAACTTATTCATAAATAAAATCGAATTTACTCTAATTATTATTTTAAATAATAAGGTGTTAATTTGATATAATACTTTGGTTATGGGTGAAATGTGCAAATTTTACAAAATAAGCAAGTGGTTATAAAATATTCATTGTTGTCGGGGAATATTCGTTTGGTCGTGAAATATTCTTGCTGTTGGAAAATATTCGTACGACGACGCAATCATTTGTGGGCCCCATAACGGAAAACGATCGGATGAAGAAAACGATAAGTTTGAGTTTTTATAAATAACGGCGTAGTTGTTACCGTTAACACTGTTGGAATACCCGGTGGTTTAAATACAGTAATACGCGTGGTTGCACAGTAGCACACGGTATTGCACAGTATTGTTGAATTATTGATCCTTACGTAAGAAGGCACTACTCAATAATTGTTACAGTAATCACTGTTTAATATTTTATTTTATTGATTCAATAATTGTTACGTTGATATTTTATATTATTGTTGTTTCGATAATTATCACTGCACAGTATTTCCCATTATCAGATCAATAATTCATATTATTTGAATAATATTATTAGATAATATTATTGGCAATGTTTAAGGACGTTCTGTATAAGGAGAGGGTTGGTCACCTAATTGTGTACCAGTAAGGAGAAATCCTTATCGAAAAGCCCCCTCTTTTCTAGGATCGACCTGGTTGTCATAATTGTGATTCTATAATATTATTTGTAAATAATTAATTACTGATTTATATGATAAGAAAATATTTATTTTATATGGATATAAATGATGGATATATTTATTTTATGTGAATATAAATGAAGGAATTAATGTTGAGGTGTTTTATCAGTATTTTATCGGAATAGAGGTATTAAAAATCGTCAGTATGTGGATTTCGGGCATTTTCTGTTTGGATTTTGGAAACATTTTCTTCTACAAAGTTGTAGAAAATTAAATTTCCTATAGAAAGGACATGAGATTTAAATTTTTCTGATAAAAGAGCTATTTATTATGAATTATTGAAGTTTTGAAAATTAAATGTTTTATTAAAATTATGGGTGGGACCCACTTTTATTTTTTTAAAACATGTGGCCTACTGAAAATTTTTCAATGATGGCATGCTCCAGCTTGTTCAGCAAGTGTGGGCGTAGAATGAAGAAAAAATAATAATATTATTTTATTATTTAGTCTGCTTTGGCGTTCTAGCGTTTTCCTATAAATAGGGTGCTTAGTTAGAATTGAAAATCACACCAAAAATAAGTTTTTTCTCTCTATATTATCGAACGTATTTTGTGAGTATTTTGATACTTTGAGAGATGCTATTCAGTACAAGTTTTCTTCAGCCTTATACCTGATATTTCAGCCGAAAGTACTCTTCTTTTGAGGTAAGGGATGTTATTTTTTTTCGTATATGATATTATTTCCTTCAATATCATTATGTCAAAATATTGATATGAATTTTATTGTAGAATTTCTATCTTTTTGTGTCGGGGTTACTATTCACGTATACGACACTAATCACGTATACGACACTATTCACGTATACGACACTATTCACGAATACGACACTATTCACAAAAAAATAAAATTTTCTCTTCTTTGTCCAAGATGTCTATTATGGTTACTATCTTTGATTGTATCAATGTTTTGATCTTTATTTTTGAATTCTGCTCCACAATTGATTATTATGGAGTATTTTTGAACTTGAATAAACTGTAGTACGAATCCCTAATATTTGTTCCTTTGTCTCACTGAATTCGTTTTCTTTAAGATGTTTTTCATCATCCTCAGTCCTAAATGATGATATTACTGAATATCTTTGGCCTGTAGTGCAAAGATGAATGATTAACTGATGATTATCTTTGGCCGGGTAGTGCAAAGATGAATAGGTGTTTAGATGAACATAACCAACTGGCGATACAAATGAATATCTTTGGCCTGTAGTGCAAAGATGAATATTGATTCAAGATATATATTGATTGATGTTATAGGGATAAAATATTAATGATGGACTTTTAAATCTTAGAAGATAGTAGAATTCATTCTCTACTTGACTCTTCTAATGAATTATTGTTTCCGCTGCAGTTGTTGATCTAAAACTTGTTGTCTATTATATTTTATCAGATTTTTTCCATGTTGAATACTAATGATAATTTTTTTGCATATTATCTTAGTGATAATATTCTTTACTAGGCCAGTTGAGCTCACCCTTTTCCTTTTTGTTCCATTTTTCTAAGGAGACGAGAATATAGCGGGAACTGGTCGGGGTGTGGAGTGATGTTTCCAGTCAGTTGTGTTAGCAGTCCTCACTATTTTGTAAAATAGTATTTCAATAATTGCAATGATGACTTATTTGAGTGTGGATATTGTCTAGAAGATAATATTTGTATTTAAACTCACAGTTTATGTGTTGTCGTATTTTACACGACAATTGTAGTAATGAAGTTGTATTTGTTTCTGTACCATGTATTTGACGACTCAGATTGAGTGATGTATACCTATTTGGTGGCGTCACAATGGCTGCCGTTCTTCTTTCTTTTTCTTTTCCTTCTTTTCTTTCTGATCTTCTTTTTCTCTTTTCTCTTTCTCCTTTCTCTTTCTTCTTTTCCCGTTTCCTTTTTCTTTCTCTGCCTTATCCTTTTCTCTCTCTAATTGACGACATGAGGCCTTCTATTCTCCACTTATTTTTTTTAAATGCTTTATTTAATGTTCAAAATGCCCTTCTTCATTTGGGCTACTATTTTAAGCTTTTGGGCTTTCAATTAATTCTTTGGGCTATGAAAAAATTATCATAGTCCAATCCTTTCCGTCTTATCCCACCCTAAATTTTTAATTAGGGGTTCCATTCCAGACATTTAAAATTTAAATCATTACTCTTGCACATTAAATTTTTATAACCTAATTAAACTTTCTTTAATTAAGTTATAAAATTAATAAATTGAGATAGTAACATATATCTCTTTAAATTAATATAATTTTTAATATTATTATTCTCCTACATGTTTCTTAACAAATAAACTTAGCTTGGGCCACTTAGCTTAATATGTTGGGCTCCCTAATTAATTTCTTGGGCTTTGAAAATTATCATAGCCCAATACTTTTAATTTTATCTAACCCTAATCATTTAATTAGGATTTTTATTTACTCAATTATAATTTAAATCCTTGCTCATGTACACTTAATTTCTTAACCAAATTAGACTTGCTATAATTAGGTTATAAAATTAATTAATTGAGATGTACAAAATAAATCTCTTAAGATTCGTATATATTTTATACAACATTACTCTCTCATACTATAACCCTTAAGTTATTTAATTTTTCATTCTTAATATATAATTAGGTTACATTAGTTTCTTTTATTTGCTTATATAATAAACAAATCACACAATATTCATATCCACTTACTCAAATATTCATTAAAAATAATTTAATAAATTGATACATGCTCCACAAATCTCTTAGATTAGGTCACTATTATATAATTAAAATACTATGACCACTAAATAAAAATAACCATTTAGGTCATTTAATTTTCATACCTAATTTAAATAACTTATTTAAATTATACAATTTATATTGTATAATTAAATTTAATTTCCTCCTTCTCTCCATAAATTGTTTTCAAATAATTTATTTATATATTAAATATATAATTTAACATATTCAATCATTTATTCAAATATAAATTTAATTTACTAACTAGTTGATACCAATATACATATTTTACATATTGGATCTCATCTCATATTTTTACTTTACATCCTTTAGTATAATATTAAATATTATACCATTATCCATATAACATAATATCATATATTTAATTATTTTCTTTCCTTTCTATAAATTGTCTTCATAATTTATTTAACTGTAATAAATATATTAATATATTCACCACATTAATACATGCATACATTACACTCAATAATGTAATATATGATTTCTTCAATAAAAATAGTGGTTATGCATGAAGTATATTTAATGCCACCAATTTACCACATTAAAATAATTTAATATTATAAATTATTTTAATTTTACCTATCTAATATTTTTTAATAATTTACTCCTACACCTTACTTATATATAATAAATATATAATTCTAATATATTTATTATACACCACATCACATATTGCATGACACATATTCCTTTGTGCACTACAATATCACATAACATATCATCTAATAAGAATTTTTTTATTTAATTCTTATTTTAATATTACCGAAAGATTTGGATTATCACATTCCCACATGATTGCAATTGTATTGATTGAATTTCCTGGGTATTTTCTCAATATAGTGTGATTATGATAACACTAAGCCATTCGATGTTTTAGAAATTTTAATTTCTAATATTACATCGACAACACTCATGTCTTTCATGTCAAACATATTATTTAACATTCTCTTAGTTGTTTTAATGATTTTATTATTACTACCTATAATAAGCATATCATGTACATAAAGACAAATAATGACAAACCCTTTCTCAATGTCTTGGATATATACACACTACTAAAAAATGGTCATTTGTGATGGCCAAAATCCATCACAAAAAGTACAAAAACCATCACGAAAGGTTTATATGATGGCTTTAAGCATCATAATGGCGGTCTTATATAAGTCTGTCATGAAAGATTTTACGTGATTTTAGCAATCACGCAAACGCGTAGTGCTTTTGCTATAATTAATACAATCACATTAACACGTAATCTATTGTGATTGTCAAAGTCATCACAAAAAAAAAGAATTTAGGGATCACAAGTAAGAATGTGAATCTCTATTTTTGGACAACTTATTTCACTATATTAATTGTATCAAATAATACTTGTAAGATTCGAAGCCTCCCCCCATTTGCAAACTAAATAACGAGTATTACCACTACACCAAAGCCCAGATCATTATTATAATTTTAAAACAAAATATTAAAGAAAACATATGTGTGCTGACTTACTAAACAAAATTATTTCCACATAAGATTTCGTGATTGCAATGATACTCACAAATACTCTATAATGATGGTATAATTAGTCATCACTGAGAGCAATCATATATTTTATTATTTTGTGATGGCTTGAAAATTCCATCACAAAATACATTCTTTTTGTAATTGCAAATAAAAGTCATCACAAAAATCTATCTTTTTTTAATGATTGTCATGGCCATCATAAAATATTGTTTTGATTATTTCCTACATTAAAATATTAGTGATAGCTTAAATGGAATCATGAAAAGGGTATACCTATAAGTGATGACTTAGTGCGTCACAAAAAGAAAATTTATTTTCTGTGAAAAATTTGGTGTGATTGACATGGCCATCACAATATAATATATTGAAGTTAAAATTAGTCATCACTAAGAGTCATCATATTTACTATTATTTTGTAATTGCTTAAAAAGTTCATCATAAATTACTATCTTTTGTGATTGTTTTTAAAAAAAACTATCACAAAGTTCGGTCATATATTCTTGTTTTTCTAGTAATGACACACTTGTCACACTTATTTATCTTGAAACAATTTGATAGTATTGTATAGTCAAATTTTTCATGCGATTGTTTAGGTGATTGTTTTAATCCATATAGGGACTTCACAAGCCTACAAACTTTCTTTTTTTATCATGGAACAATAAACCATTTTGGTTATTCCATGTATATTTGTTCTTCTAAATCACCATCAAGAAAGCTATTTTCACATCCATTTGATGTATCTCCAAATTATATATAGTTGTAATGGCTATTAACATCCTAATTGAGGATATTCTTGTCACAGGAGAATAATTATCAAAATAATCCAGACCCTCCTTTTGCTTGTACCCTTTGATTACAAGTCTTGCTTTATATTTATCTATAGATCCATCCACTTTAATTTATTTTTTCTTGAATATTCACTTGTATCCAAGAGGTTTAAAGCCTGGTGGGAGATCTACCATTTTCACGTGTGATTGTGTAGTATGAATTCTACTTCACTATTTATAGCCTCTTTCCAATATGGAGCTTCGAGACTCGACACCGCTTCTTTATAAGTTTGAGACTCATTTTCTAACGAATAAGTTAGAAAATCCGGACCATAAGATTTTGAAAATCTAGCATGTTTACTACATCTAGATTCATCAATATCTTTTAATCCATGATCACTGTCACTAACAGTGTCATAAGTTCTTTTGGTTAAACTTGTTTTATGTTCATTAGAACTTGACTCTTGTTCCTTTTTATTAGGAAATACTTTTTCAAAGAATTTAACATATTTTGACTCAATAATAATATTTTCATTTATTTCCTCTATTTTTGATTTATCAACCAACAATCTATATGCACTTCTATTATTAGCATAATGATTGAATATATAATCTATTGTTTTTGGTCCTATTTTGACCTTTTTGGGTGGAGGAAACATTACTTTTGCTAAGCACCCCCATAATTTTAAGTGTTTATAAGACGGTTTACGTCCTTTCCATAGATAATAGGGTGAAACATTAGACTTTTTTGACGTATTCGGTTGAGAATATAATTTGCTGAAAGAATTGATCCCCCCACAAATTATGAGGTAGCCCACAACTTAATAACAATGCATTTATCATTTCTTTCAAAGTTTTATTCTTTCTTTCAACACCACCATTTTGTTGTTTTGAATAAGGTGTAGTCTTTTGGTGTATTATATCATGTTGTGAACAAATTTCAGCAAAAGGAAATTTATATTCCCCACCTCTATCACTTCTAATTATCTTGATCTTTTTATCAAGTTAATTCTTAACCTCATTTTTGTAATTTATAAACATTTTCAAAGTCTCATATTTACTTCTTAATAAGTAAGCATAACAATATCTTGTACAATCATCTATAAAAGTAAGAAAATATTTCTTACCCCTTTTTGTTTATATATACTTTAAATCACAAATATCAGTATGTATCAATTCAAGAGGTTCCATACTTCTTTCAATTGATTTAAAAGAAGATTTTTGAAGTTTTGCCTCAACGCAAACATCACATTTATGATTGGAGTTAATATCACAGTTTGGCAAACATTCCATATTAATTAATCTAAATATAGTATTATATTTAACATGTCCTAATCCACCATGCAATAAATTAGATAACTCAATCATATAAGTAGAAGATGTATTTTAAATAATATTAGAAGGTATAATTGTCATTACATTCATTTTAAAAAGCCTATTGCTCATATAGCCCTTCCCCACATACATCCCATTTTTAGTTAGGACAAACTTGTCTGATATAAAAACCAATTTAAATCCCTTTTAACTAAGAAGATATCATGACACAAAATTATTCTTAATATTAGGCACATGCAGCACGCTGTTGAAGGTGAGTTCTTTTCCAGATGTTATCGTCAAAACCACCTTTCCTTGTCCAACAATCTTGGAAGTTGAAGAATTCCCTATGTACAGTTGTTCTCCATTCTCAATTTCTTGATATGTGGAGAACATCTTCCTGTCAGAACATACATGGTGGGTTGCTCCAATATATAACCGTCATTCCTTGGGATTTTCAATCATGTTTACTTCAAAAACAACTGCTGATAATTAAATTCATTTCATAAACGTCTTTAAGAAGACCATCCACTTTTGTTACATTAGCTTGTGTGGACTTCTTGTTTTGGTCTCTGCATTTATGACAATTTTGTGCCCTATGTTTGGGCTTGTGATGAGTGGGTTTTATACCTAAGTATCAATTGCATTCAAGCTTAATCTTTTGGTTGGTTTTTAAGTTTTTGGTATGTATTTCATACATTTTATGTTATTTTATAGGTTATGATGCAACATTGGCATTAAGAAGCAAGGAAAAATAATCTGGACATCTTTTGGAGTACAATATGCAAACAAATACAAGAAGGGAAGGTTGAAGGGCTTTTAATGATAATTTGGTTGCATTTTCTTGGCTTAGAACTTGGATTTTATTGTAGATCTACTTCTTAGCTATCCATAACATCTTGAATTATCCCAATCTGAGTTGGGATGAGAGAGTTATGACTTTTGTATCAACGAACGTTGAATCTCAAAGTTTGGAGTTGCCATTTACATAGCAGTCACTTGAAGCCCAATTTCAACCTTTATTCAATATTTATCTCTCAAATCTCTAAGAATTCAAGTTGAAGATCTCGTCGAGATCTTCGATTTGATAGGTGGCAGGCCTCGTAACTTCTCCGGAATCAAACGTTATGGTCGTTCTACCAAAGGACATCTCAGTAAAAAACTTTGGGAGTGGCCACGCCCAATTCCAGGCTATTTCGAGTGTGGCCGCGCCACTTCAAGGTTGACCAGAGTTTACTTTTTGACTTGTAAACAATTAGATTGCAAATTTGATTCCTTAATTTCTATTAGAACTTGGATTTATGTTAGACACTATAAATAGTTGTTATTATTTAATATATTGGGAGAATTCAATTGTATTACATTCCATTAGATTTAGGATTACAACCCTAATTTGGGAGAAATATTGCAAGACTTGAAGCAATTGAAGGGGCACAAAAGATTCAATTTAGGAGCTATAGGAGAGATTGAAATACTGCTTCAAGATATTTTATTCTCTTCTCTATCTCCTGGTTTGTATTCTTGAATGTTATTTCAATTGTGGATTATGAATTTTGATTTAGTCATTAACTAATTTCTATTTAAGATTATCATGGAATTTCTTGCGTAGCTTTTGTTGATAAGCTTCCTTGCTACTTTTTGTTGATTATTATGGGATTGTCTATTATAATTTGTGTTTAATTGCTTAATTGTCTGATCAAAAATTACCTTGCTAATCTATATGAAATTAAGAAATGGATTATAGGTTTAGATCCGATTATAATAGCATGTGATTATGTTTTCTACGTGGTGATGAAATTCATGATTTGTGTCTAAGATAGAGATATACCTATACGTCACATGTAATCTGATAGATAACTTGTGCTTTAAATCATTTTTAATTGTAATTCACATAGAGATATAGTGACTTAGTTAACTATAGTGTTCACCATAATTCTATCATCTGTGGATTAAAGTTGATTTGTTTATGGTGCATCGAGAGATGGTCATAGATATTAGTGTGTTCTTGATTAACAATCTGATATTAGCATAATTTAACAGTAAATGTATTAATTCAAGTGAAACATTAAGGGAAATGGATATCTTAAGCCTTTAATACCTGGATTCAAACTTGTGGTGGATAGTAGTAGTTTAATAAGTTTACTTTGTTTGACAAATTCATAATCTCAATCAATTGTTTAAATAAAATTAATTTGGTTACGATTTAATACTTGGTAATTATTGTTAAATAATTCTCCGTGAGAACGATACTCTACTTATCACTTTATTACTTATTGACCGTGTATACTTGCATGTATTCATTGATTACTAAATCTATCAACAAGTTTTTGGCATTGTTGCCAGGGAATTAGTTTAATAATTTTTGTCAATATTAATTTCAATCAAATTAGTCTTAATTTAAATGTTTTTTTATTTCTATTTTTATTTTACTTTCTTTTCAGGTACCATTGTTGAATTTGTGATTATTTTGTTGGCAATCATTGCGCCATCAGTTTCAAGTGGGTGCAGTATGGCACTAACTACCTCAATAATTATGCCTATCCCAGCAACTATCATCAAGCTTGGGGGATCACCCAGATTTTTTTTGGTGTCATAATCATAAAGATCAATTCTATGCTCCAAGTCCAACATACCCACCGGAATTCTCGTGTCTACCTCCACTACAACAGGAAGAAAATTTTAACTTGGAGGAACTTCTGTCCAAGTTTATAGCTTCAAGTGAGGATATGAGGATTATTCAAGAGATGTCGAGTCGAAATCTTGTGAACCACGTGGAATAGCTAATCAACGGCTACAACAATCGGCCTCAAGGTGAATTGTTAAGCGACATGGTTCCTGAGACTGATTGAGTGCCCAAAACAAATCTGCAACCGGAGATGTAGATGCTGAAAGAGAGGAGAACATTGGGGACCAGGAAAAGAAGGTCAACGACGATCTAAATTTGAGTTCCAAAGAAGATGAGCCACTTTTGATAGAGCCCCATGTGCCTTCTCTACCAAAAATTTAAGGATCTGGGCAGTTTTGAAATCTCGTGCCCAATTGGTAGTCATGTCGTCGGCAAAGTTCTTTGTGACATGAGAGCTAGTATTACTTTGGAGCCATTGTGGGATGAGAAAGGGAAGATAGAAGAAGAGCCCGTTGTGTTTGACAAGCTTTAATGCCATAATATTTTCACAGACACAATTGGGCAAAAGCCTAGGTACTTGAAGGTGTTAAAGAAGAATTTATTTAAAAAGAGCATGCTAGGTGGCTATGATTCAATGGCCCTTTTTGTTGGGAAGCTCTCAAAAGATACATTGCTACTAATGGATGGAGGGTTCCTTAATTTTTGAAGGGGAATTGGATAGAGAGTTAAAGAAGTTAGGTTGAGACTATAAAACAAGCGCTTATTGGGAGACAACCCAAGTTTAATTTTTAGTTTTTGAATTAACATTTATTTAGGATTTAATAAAATTGTTTCAATCGTGGTTTTACAGGTTATTCAAGTCAAATTCAAGTGTGATGCCCAATTTGTTCCCTGTGCCTAGCCTATTTTCCAAACTTAGCGGACAAGGAGGAAGATTGCTATATTTTTAGGGAAGTCTTCTACTTTACTTTTTTCTATTTAAGCCATTGAGGAAAATGTCTAGGTTACGTTTGGGGGCATTTTAGTGTCATACTACATATAGTTAGTTATTTGCATTATAGTTTATTGTTTTTACGTGTTATCATTATGTTTTTGTATTTAGTGTGCATATAATACATGGTGCTTAATTGCATATTCAGATATGTGTTGCATTAGAATGTGTTCATGTAGTATAATTGCATTTTTGCATGAATCTATGCGATGGGTTCGTGTGGTCTTGGCTTAGCAAATGATGAGATTAGTATTTTACGCTAATTTGAATAGAATTGATAGTTGGTGCTTACCTCTAAATTGAGTCTATAGACACTAGAATTTTTGCTTTCCTTGGATTAACCATGCAGGAGGGCAAATGCATCTTTTCTACCCCGGAGACAACCCTAGAGGACTATAGTAAACCTCAAACCACGGAGACAGCCCTGTGAGATATCAAATCAAACCACCACAGACAACCCCGGGAAATCATCAAACCAGACCCCGGAGATAGCCCCATAAAAACATCGAATTAACCTCGGAGACAACCCTGAGGATAGACATAAGTTAACAGAAGTCAAACCCCGGAGATAACCCTGAGGGAAGATAAGTGTAGCTGCGTCAAGCCCGAAAACCAACCCAAAGGGCAAAAGGGTACTTTTGTCAACTCATCGTCAATACTGATCAAACTACTGTGAATAATGTCATATAGAAGCATAACAACAATCCCGAGTGAAAACTGCGTTAGACATAAAAACTTGTTGGTCGTAATCCAGATCAATATATGCGTGCAAGTATACACGGTTAACAAGTAATAAAGAGTAAGTAAAGTATCGTTCCCACGGAGAATTAACTAATAAAGTTCACCAAACACTAGTCCAAAACCATTTCAGTTTTATTTAAAGGAATGACTTAATATAGTGATTAAAACTATGAAATTAACTAATACTAAATAACCCTAGAATAAAACTAGATAATGAAGACTTGAGATTACAATTTCACCTATTGAATCATTTAAATCAACACACTTCCTGTTAAGCCAAATTAATTATACCGGATTGTTAGTCGAGAACACGAAAGTAAAACATGGCCATCTTTCGATGTACCAAATCCATATCACATATAATCCACAATTGATAAAATACACATGAACACCCACATTACCTAAACCACTATATGTCTATGTGATTTACAAATAAATAGAGTTTAAGCCCAAGTCCTCAATTGACTACGAGTGGTGCTTCGGTATATGTCTATCCTAAGCACGAATCATACATTCAATCACCATGTAGAACATACAAACACAAGCTATCAAGATCAGATCTAAACCCATACTTCGTCTTTCAAGTTCATATGGATTATCATAGTAATCGATGGCCAATCAACTAAGAAAATAAGCACGAATCTTAATAGACAATCTCATAACAATCAATAAGACTAACAATGAAGTATATCAAATAAAACTACATAATAAGATCCATATTAATCTCAAGATAGAGTTTAATTCATGATTGAACTAGAATCCATGATCCACAATTGAATATACATTGAAAGATACAAATAGAAGTAAAAAGAATTAGGGATTAAGAATAGCAAATCTGAGTTTCTTCTCTTGTTTCACTTCTAAACTTCTAATGATCTTCAATTGCTTCAATCCCCAAATCTTAGCTAATCTAGGGTTCTAATCTAATAAGAAAATTAAAGAAAAGAAAAGAGCATATGTAATGTAAAATGATCCCCAAGGGTGGAATCCCCTTTACATACTGATATCTCCTATATATATAAGCCCTAATTGAACTCTTCTCCAAGTTACCTTCCAATTGCATTGTTTAGTGAAAAAGTCAGCCCTGGTCAACTTTTGAAGTGGCGCGGCCGCGCTGGGAATGGCCTTGAGTTGGGCGCGCCCGTGCCCAAGTAGTAGATGACATTTTTTTTATCTAGGGACTAGCGCGGTCGCGCCCAAATTGCACTAGAAATCCGCGCGCCCACGCCATAAGTTTTCTGTTGTTGTGTCCTCTGGTAAAATAGCCATAACATTTGATCCATGAGGAGTTACGGGCCTGCCACCTATCAAATAGAAGCTCTAGACGAGCTCTACAATGTTCATTCTTTGAGAGTTGAGAAATGATGGACGGATGAAGGTCAAAATTGGGTTGGAAGTGACTGCTATACAAATGGCCACCCAAAACAGTGACGTTCAACGTCCGTTGGTACAAATGTCATAACTCTTGCATCTGAAATCTAATTGGAATGATTCAAGATGTAAAAACTGAGAAGAAGCTCTACAACATAATCCAAGTTCCAAGCCAAGAAAATGAAATGAACATGAAAGCCCAAAGGATGTCCAGATTGCTTTTCCTTACGTTTTCATACCAATAGTTGCTCACACAGCTCCAAAGCATATAATCTACAAAATGAACACAAAATACATGAAAAGTAACTACGAAACATGAGTTTAAGCAACTAATTTAAGTAACAGATACCAAATAAGTAGGTATAAAACCTACTTATTAGACATCTTAATGGATTGACTACGAAGACTTGAAGATTTGGTCATGAACCCATCTTTCTGGATTCAAAAAAGGTCAAGCCCCATGTCATTGAGTAGCTCTGAAAAAGAGATTTCCAAAAATGTATAACACGCCTCCATCAAATTCCCGAATTACAAGTTATGAAGGTTCAAGTAGATTTCGTGTTGGTCGAAGTGCACGTACTTCGAGACAACGAAGCCCGCCAGGCCCAGTCGTAGCTCTGCCTGTGGTTGCTACATGGAGACCCACGACTGATAGGATCTATAAATAGAGCCCCCCCAGTAGTTCATTAAGAATGAAAAGAGAGAGAGAGAGAGAAAAGGCCCGTGAGAGAGAAAATTTGAGTATCTGAGAGAGAAAATGAGCTTTTCTTCTGTTTAAACTCTGTAAATCTCTTCTATAAACACTTCTATACGTATATACTACAACATATAAAGTTTTCACCGGTGGAAATCAAGTATAGAGGCGCTTTAAGCCGTTCGATAGCCATTCTCGTGCCTAACTGTAAGATCTCTTCAGATCTGCTTCTTTTTCTTGCTTTACTATATATATAAGTACTATATATATATATATATACATACATATTTGCCTCTATATGACACATATCTAGCTTTTTAATCGTTCATTATGTGTAAATAGTCAATATTTGCGTTGTATTGACTAGATCTGTACTAGATCTAGCCAGATCTAGCTTTTAACCAGTTCAAAAGTTGTAAAATTGAGCTTGGAAGCTAGAATGGCTAAGATATGTATAGATCTAGTTTACTTTCTAGTTTTCATAAATATTTAGCAACTATGTGACCCTAGATCTGTATCTAGAGGAAACTGGAAGCTATGAGCTACTCGCTAATGAGAATTTAAGTGATGAATCCTTTGTTCAACGATGTCTAGTATATATATGTTTTATTTTTGTATATTCCTTATGCAGGCTGTTTATGTGATATCCTGTGAGCCTAGGAGCTATAGGATCTACGATTAAATTAATGAATCTAGATCCGGTTCCCGTGATGGACCTTTTCGATTGTACATCCATCTTGCAAATCTTTGTACTTGTAAATCTAGGGCCTTAAACTAGTTATACGGGTTTAAGGCCCCGAAATTGCAAAAATCATGCATGTGGTGTTCGGGCTTACTTTGACTGGTCTCATGCCTATAAGAAGTCCGACACTTGTACATATTAAAACATGTTTTCAAAACATCACCTTTATATACTTTGTTTAAAATTGAACTTTTATCTAATTCAAACCCTTTTTACATAGGTCCAAAAAGGCATAATCGTGCTTTCTAAGTACTTTAAAGCATAAATGACATATTTCATATGTTAGGTTTTGTGAAAATCAAAGACGCAATCAAATTGCAAAATTAGAGGAAGCATAGTAAAATAAGATTTTAAATTTTTTCAAAAACCAATTACCTGGATCATCCTTTCTGGATATTATTAATTAAAACGAAGAATATGAAGTTATGGAATCATACCCTTGTACATACGAGCTTCCAAATGTACGAGTTCTTCGCGATCTACGTAAATCTCCAAGTTAGATTCCTTTCCTTTGATCAATGTTAGCCACCCGAGTGTATGGCCTCTAAAGGTGATCCACTAAGAAAGAAGAATATTCAAGAAGAATGATGGTTTGGCTAAAACCCTAGTTTTCTTTCTCTGTAGAAAAAGGGGCGTACTCTCCAACAATTTGAATTACGTATATTGATATTTGATATAAAACTCCTCTTATAAAGATATCAATTAACCCTTATAATTTAATTAGAAAATAGGGTATTATTTAATTAATTAAGCTCCCTAGTCTTATTAGGGATAATTAATTAAACTCTTTTAATTAATTTACCTCCTAATTTTATTAGGAATAATTGAGAGTACTTATATTAAATTAATTCTCAAACTTCTTTAGAAACTAAAATAATAATAATTGTAATAATATTAATAAGACTCCTCTTATTAATTTATATTTAGTATTTCTAAAATATTAAATAATAAATATTAAGATATTTAATTTATTCTATCACTATAGATTAAGTTAAATACACTTATTATATTATTATGATTATGCCATTAATTTCTTAAATAATTATTTTTTTTTTATGGTGTGACCCTTTAGGTTTTCCATATTAAATCGGTTGTGAATAAATCGATTAAAACAATTCTAATCTCATTTAAATAAATAAATTAAATAATTAATTTATTTAAATAAATAATATTTATTCTGCAGTAAGGATAAACCTCCTTAGCGATCAACAACTTTCTAGATAATATAGATTTCAACATTAATCATAAAAGAACCTTTGAGTAAATAGTTATCGTATAATTCAATCATTCCGCTATACAATGTCTCAATTAAATATAAGACATGGAATTACTGTCAAATTTTATTTTATTTAATTATATGTATTTAGATTTCCAAATGCACAACTCTGAGTAAATGAAAATTAGAAACTACTTTCTAATTTCATTTCATCTCGACCAAGGATTCCTAGGTTGTCATTTATCAAATCACATATGACATTTCTCTTCTTTTACTAGAAGTGGTAGATTCTTTATTGAACAATCATTATCTACATATATAACTAATTACACCCAAGCATACCCTTTGATATACCTTAAGGGTCTTAAGGAATAAGTCAAAATGTAATTCATTATACACAAGATACTATGATGATCTCAAGTCTAAGGATCACTTGTACTACTATTACTATAGGAATTCTTATTGACAGGCATGTAAAACTCCATTAGGTATTCCTTAGCGAGTCACGTTCAGTGAACTTACTCTCTAATAAGCAGCTACATACTTACTTTAGTGTCTCCACACGAATGATCATGAGATCAATCATCCTCATCCAATGACCGAGCAACGTATGCACCAATCTATCCTGATTCACTAATCCCCATTTTGGTAAACCATTGATTGGGAACATTTTAGTTTTTAAGCTATCTAAAAACTTAGATCTCATTAGTATAATCTCATCATGATTCTAACAGCATTGCTTAAAACTATGAGTTTATCACATATTATTAAAACAGCACCATGTAGATAATTAAATGTCTTTAATAAATAATTCTTTTATTAATAAATAAATAAGATTGATTACAAAGTATATGCTTTATCATCATACATGATTGACTTGTATGCATACTACTTTTAATCTCCCACTTGCACTAAAGCCAATCGCCATGGTATCTCATACCCATCTTTTCTAAGTGATGATTGAACTGCTGTTGTGTTAGCGCTTTAGTAAATGGATTTGCAATATTGTCTTGGGAGTCCACACGCTCTAGGGTGATATCTTCTCTTTCAATGATCTCTCTGATCAAATCAAATCGTCGTAACATGTGTTTGGATTTCTGATGAGACCTGGGTTCCTTAGCCTGCGCAATAGCTCCGGTGTTGTCACAGAATAAAGGTTCTGGTCCTCTAATGCTAGGAATCACGTCAAGTTCAGTTATGAACTTCTTCATCTAAACAGCCTCCTTTGTAGCTATGTACTCTGCCTTTGTCACTAAATCAGCAACTATTTGATGTTTGAAACTTTTCCAACTCACTGTGCCACTATTCAAGGTAAATACATATCCCAAAATGGATTTACTGTCATCTTGGTCTGTTTGAAAACATGAGTCTGTGAAGCCCTCCAGTTTCAATTCAGACCCATCGTAGACAAGAAATACATCCTTAGTTCTTCTCAAGTACTTTAGGATATTTTTCTCTGCCTTCCAGTGCTCTTCTCCTGGATTCCACTGATATCTGCTTCTTACACTAAGTGCATGAGTGACATCCGGTCTAGTACATATCATACCGTACATAATAGATCCTATTGCTGAAACATAAGGAATCTTACTCATATAGTCTCTCTCCTCAGGTGTCTTTGGGACCTGTTTCTTAGAGACATGTATTTCGTGGCTCATCGACATGAGACCTCTTTTGGAATCTTCCATGCTAAACCTCTTTAGGATCGAGTCAATGTACATTCCTTGGGACAAGCAAAGCATCCTTTTAGATCTATCTCTATAGATCTTTATCCCCAAAATATAGGATGATACTCCTAAGTCCTTCATGGAGAAGTGTTTAGATAACCAGATTTTAATCAATTGTAGCATAGGAATATCATTCCTTATCAGTATTATATCATCAATATATAATACAAGGAATGAAACATCACTCCCACTAACCTTCTTGTACACACATAGTTCATCTTCATTTTTGATAAAATCAAACTTTTTGATTATCTCATCAAAACGAATGTTCCATCTACGAGAAGCTTGCTTCAATCCATAAATGGATTGTTGTAGCCAGACTTGGTTTGTTCCAACCTTTGAAACAAATCCCTCTGGCTGTGTCATATACACATCCTCCTCAAGTTTCCCATTGAGGAAGGCCGTTTTCACGTCCATCTACTAGATTTCGTAGTCATGGTAAGCTATAATCGCAAGTAAAATCTGAATGGACTTGATCATCGCTACTGGTGAGAAGGCTTTGTCATAGTCAACTCCTTATCTTTGTTTGAAACCTTTTGCGACTAGTCGGGCCTTATAGGTCTCTACCTTTTCGTCTGCTCCAGTCTTTCTTTTGAAAACCTATTTACACCCAATAGGCTTAATGCCTTCAGGTGGTGAAATCAAAGTCCATACATAGTTTTCATACATGGAGTTCATCTCAAATTTCATGGCTTCATGCCACTTCTTTGAGTCTTTACTACTCGTAGTATGTTCGTAATTCAATGGATCATTATCATCTATGACGCGTACCTCAACATCATCCTCTATGACAAATCCATACCTATCATGTATCTTAGGTATTCTTTCAGATTTACGAATAGGGTGTGGTACAGACAGTATCTCTACTTGGACATGTTCATCCATTTGACCTATAGTGGTTTGTAGATCTTGAATTTCTTCAATATCTATTTTCCCCCCACTAACCCCATCAAGGATAAACCCCTTTTCCAAGAAGGCAACATGTTTGGCAACAAACACCTTTTGTTCAGTAGGATTGTAGAAATAGTATCCTAAACTTTCTTTAGGATATCCCACAAACGTACACTTATCAGATCTTGTTCCAAGCTTATTGTAAGACCCCAACTTTTATAAATAAAGATGAATTTTCTATAAATATTATTTGTGAATATTATGGAGTTAATTTGATATAATGTTATAGTTGTGGGTAATATTTATAAATTTTGCAAAGTACGCAAGTTGTTATATAATATTCGATTGATCGGGGAATATTCGTTTTAACAAAGAATATTCGTACAACGGCACAATCATTGGTGGACCCCACAACAGAATTATTGTCGGATTGAGAAAACGACAAAAATATTTTATTAAAAATAACAGCGAAAGTTTTACCATTGATACTGTTGAACTACTCGGTAGTAAAAGTACAGTAATACGTGTGGTTGCATAGTCGCACACGGTATTGATTATTAATGCTTATGTGAGAAGTCACTCAGTTTGATTCAATTATTGTCAGTTAATAATATGAATTATTTAGCGATAATGACGTTTTGTTTTATTCGTATTATTAACGCAATAAAACAAAAACATCTTTTTATATAAAACAGAATACTTTATTAAAGTTATTCTATAAATAGAATATATTATATTTTATTTAAAAGATTTTTCTTTAAATATGGACCGTCAGATTAAAGTAATCAATCTGGACCGTTCATGGATTAGTTACTATGCATTCTATTTTTCTATAAATAGCAGCTCATTCCTTCATTATTTCTTACGAATTCACTGAACTCTAGAGAGAGAAACTATAGAGAGAAACTATAGAGAGAGAGAGAAGAAGAGTATTCCGCTACTTAACTACTTCCTTATTTCAGCTCTTCTTTAAAACGGTAAGGGGTGTTATTCTTTCTTATTCATGAAGAGAACTGTTGTTATTTCATTATTTATTATTCTGTTGGAATAACCTGTATACGCGGTCTACCCTATACTTGGTGACATTCTTCTGTTATTCTGTTGGAACATCATGTCTGTGTGTTTTACACCAGACCTGGTTCTGTTTTTATTATTATTCTGTTGGAACATCCTGTCTGTGTGTTTTACACCGAACCTGGTTTTGTTTTTATTATTATTCTGTTGGAATATCCTGTCTGTGTGTTTTACACCGGACCTGGTTCCATTATTTATTATTCTGTCGGAATATCCTGTCTGTGCGTTTACGCCGAACCTGGTTCCATTATTTATTATTTTGTCAGAATATCCTGTCTGTGCGTTTACGCCGGACCTGGTTTCATTATTTATTATTCTGTTTGAATAACCTGTCTGTGCAGTCTATCGCATGCCGGGTGATTTCTTTTGTTATTCCATTCTTTACTATACTCAGTTGGTTAAGTTTTAACTTCTATACTCCATGAAATTAGTGGAATATCCTTGATAGTTGCGGTTCATCCAGTATCTTTTCATGAAAATATTCTTCTAAGCATTCTTAAATTTTACTCCACAAAGCAGTATCATGTTGACAATTTGGACGTTGTTAATTCTTGGATAAATTAATTCTTGAACTTGTTTTATTGAATTCTTATATTATTGTCATCATCCTCATGTTTATAAAATGTTAAAAGTCATCTGTGGCCTATAGTGCATAGATGGACTTGGTATGATTATGACCAGGGATTATTCGGTATAATCATGACCGTAATGTTACAAATGATGTGGTAAAAGTCCTCATTGGCCCGTAGTTCGTTGATGGATAGTTGTTGGCATGATCATGACCATTAATGAATACACGAATATCCTTGGCCGTAGTGCAGGGGTGATTCGATGATGTGGATTATTTTATTAAGCTGAGTCCCAGCGAACACAGTGTTGAAAAACCTTTTAAATCATAAAAGATAGTAGAGTTTATTTTCTACTTGACTCTTTTAATGGATTACTTGTTCCGCTACAGTTAAACTTGATGTCTATTATATTTTATCAGTTTAACATTGTTGAAGGCTAATGATAATTTATTCTGCATTATCTTAGTCATAATATTTCTTACTGGGCTAGTTGAGCTCACCCTTTCTTTCACTATTCTCTTCAGGAAATGAGAACGTAGCTGGGGCAAGTCGGGGAATGGAGTGATGGTCCGAATGATAGTATTAGTTAGTAGTCCTCACTATTCTATGTAATAGTGTGTTAATAAATGTAATGAGGACTCCTTTTGATTATGAATACTCTCTAGAAGATAATATTTGTATTCAAACTCACAGTTTATGTTTTGTCGTATTGTACACGACATTTGTATTAGTAAGTTGTATTTGTATTCTGTACTATGTATCTGACGACCCAAGATGGGTGATGTATACCTAATTTTGGGGGCGTCACACTTATCATTCTAAAACCTTTTCACATAAGTTGGACATCCCCAAATCTTAACATGCTTAATACTAGGTTTCCTCCTTGTCCACATCTCATATGGAGTCTTAGGGATGGATTTTGAGGGAACCTTAGTTAGTAGATATGTAGCCACTTCTAGGGCATATCCCTAGAATGGCACTAGAAGATCAGTAAAACTCATCATGGAACGAACCATGTCCAACAGTGTTCGATTTCTCCTTTCAGATACACCATTCAACTGTGGTATTCCTAGTGGAGTCCATTGTGAGATTATACCATTTTCTTTGATACAATTAAGAAACTCATTGTTTAAGTATTCACCTCCTTGATCTGATTAAAGAATCTTAATGCACTTACTAGTTTGCTTCTCTACTTCACTTCTAAACTCTTTGAACTTTTCAAATGATTCGGATTTGTATTTCATTAAATACACATATCCAAATGTTGAGTGATCATCAATGAAAGTAATAAAATAAGAATACCCTCCTCTTGCATTCGTTATCATAGGTCCACATACATCTGTGTGAACCAACGCTAACAACTATGTAACTCTTTCTCCTTTTCCACTAAAAGTAGATTTAGTCATTTTACCCATGAGACAAGATTCACAAGTTGGATATGATTCATAATTAGATAGCTCTAAGAGCCTATCTTTATGTAACTTGGATAATCTTGTTTCTTTAATATGACCAAGTCTACAGTGCCACAAAAAGGTATAATTTACATCATCTCTTTTTCTTTTCTTAGTTTGTTCAATTTGAAGTATATTTTCATGCAAGTCAAGTATGTAAAGTCCATTTCGCAAATTACCAATACCATATAAAACATTATTATTATAAATAGAACAACTATTGTTATTTATTATAATGTCAAAACCATTCATATCTAATACAATAATTGAAATTTTATTTCTAATAAGTGACGGAACAAAATAACAAGTATTTAATCTAATGGACTTGCCCGTAGGCAGTGCTAAACAATAAGTCCCTATAGCTAATGCAACAACCTTTGCTCTATTTCCCACTCGTAGGACGACCTCATCCTTGCTCAGCTTTCTACTTCTGACCAGTCCCTACATATTATTACATATGTGAGAACCACAACCAGTATCCAATACCTAAGTAGAAGATTGACTTTAAAAAAAATTAATTTCAATCATAAACAAACCTTGATTAGGATTTGAAGCTTTTCAAGCTTCTTCTACTTTTGTTCTGCAAGGAACTCTTTGCAGTTCCTTTTCCAGTGACCCGACTTGTTGCAATGGAAGCAAATTCCTTTGCTATCAGGATCAGGTTTCTTATTATCCTTTCCTTTTGCCTTTCCCTTAGCCTTCTTAGATTTCTTCTTTTTAGAAGATATCTTAGGCCTCTTCCTTTTCTTGAAAGAATCATCCACCAGTAAGACTTGGTACTTCTTGGATAGGAAGTGACCTTCAGCAGTTTTCAACATGTTAAGTAACTCAGGCAAGCTGACGTCCAACTTATTCATGTGAAAATTCACAACAAATTGTGAGAAGGTGTCGGGTGAGTGACTGCAATATTAAATCTTGACTAAACTCCCCATCCATGACGAACCCAAACTGTCCAAGACGTTCAATCAAATTGATCATCTTTAGGACATGAGTCTCAACAATAGTGCCCTTGGTCATTTGAGATCGGAAGAGCTCATTAGATATCTCATATCTAGCAATCCTACTTTGCTCATCATGCAACTCTTGGAGGTGCATCAATATAGCAAGAGCATCCATGATTTCATGTTCACGCTGAAGCTCATTACTTATGGATGCGAGCATGATGCGAGCATGAGGCATTGAGCAAAATATGCATTGAGCCAAAGATGCATCATCTTGCCACTTCTTAAAAGTAGCAATCTCTTTCTAAGAGGCTATTTCAGTAAGTTTTTAAGGGACGAGCGAAATTAGGACATAAGAAATCTTTTCAGCAGTGAGAACAATTCTCAAATTCCTTAACCAGTCCGTTAAATTTGGTCCAGTCAGTTTGTTAGCATCCAATATGCTACACAGTAATATTAGTGAGTGTGACATTTTCAAAATTCTGCATGTGAAAAGATAATATTTTAACAAACATTTATTTAATTAATTATCAAAATAAATTAGGTCTTATTTTAAATCGGTATCTCCCACTATTTTGTTCAAACTATACTACTCTCATTATATAGTTCGGCAATATCTAATTAAAGATTTTCTAGTGAGAATAAGGATCTCATTTCAAATGTATATAGCCTTGTGTGTGTACAACAAATTATATATAAATAAATAGGTAGACAACTCTTGTCAATTACATCATCATGTAACTCCTTATATTTTCCCTCTTAAATCATAATGGTCAAGTGTGTGCACATCCGAACAAAAATAATTTAAGTTAAGTCATACCCAGCATTTCCATATAAGTTAAGAGAAAACTACAGCCCTTGTGTGTGCACAACAAAGCGACAATGTTCAATTCTTATAAACATCATATGTAATAAAAACAACATCTCAATTATTTATTACTTGCCTTGTGTGTGCACAACAAACTCATATTAAATATTTAATGCTCTATTATTTTTATCATGCTAGAAGGCGACGCTCGATATTCCAAATATCTTTGAACGTTATAACTTAATATAATTTCTTTGAGAGGTTTGTTATTATTAGTCTCATCTTGTTTAGTGAGCATGCACATATATATATAAAATACGCGCCATAGTATTAAACATGCGAAGAATTTTTGCATATATATATATATATATATATATATATATATATATATATATATATATATAGTCTGGATCTTAAGCTCACTCCTTATCTAACTCACCCGAGCTCACCCCTCTTTAGCGACGGACCCATTTATCCGTCGCTAAAAGTATAGACGACGGTTGTATGACCGAATCGTCGCCGGGTCCGTCGCTAAAGGGGGGTGAGCTCGGGTGAGTTTAATAAGGGGTGAGCTTAACATCCTGATCGTATATATATATATATATATATATATATATATATATATATATATATATATATATATATATATATAATACTAGCATGCACATATAGAATACTATATTCTACCCGTATTGATTATGGACTTTTATTCTAGTTTGGTTCACTAGAGCCATCAAGTGAACCAAAAGATCAAACCCTAGGGTACAAGAATTAATATTTAAATATAACTAGTACATTTAAACTCGGGCTCCATTACAAACGGGTCTTCGAGCACTCCTTTCTCCTTGATCTCCGGTTTTTCGAGAATTTCTAACTAATCCTATTACATAAACTATTTTATTTAAATAGAAACCTTGATCAGCAGTCAATGGGAAGTACATAGGAGAGAGATAGAATTTACATCGAGAATAAAACCAGAAAAGACGAGGTACACAAACCCATTTAATAAAACTCATTCATTCAATCATCTAACCAAAATAAAATTCAATCACATTGATTAATAGTCAATAATCAATCCCATTTATTATCATACATATCACCATATGTATCAATAAATAAAACATTCTTTTCATGAATAATAATTATTTAATATATATATTGATATCGATTTAATGGGCAAATTTAATTAGCGTTAATTTCAATTTTGATTTAAAATAAACTCCTTTATTTAATCAATTTGAAATTATATTCTAAATACAGAATAAACAACTTTATTTTAATTTAGAATTTCTGGAAAAACATGAAATACAAATTTTAAATTAAATAAATATTTTATCTTAATTAGAAATCAGATTTTATAAATAAAAACAATTTTTATTCTTTTTTAGGTACTGGCGCTGCGGCGCTCCAATATATTGGGTATGGGCGCTGCAACTATGGATCAACCCATTTTTAGAAACCCGATACTGGCGCTACAGCGCTAGATTTATACTGCAAATCGGCACTGTAGCACCGGTCAATAATTTTTGAAAACTGACCTGGCGCTGCAGTGCCAGTTCACAGAAACTATTTTCCAGTTCGCGAATTCTAAAGTTTTTCTCCAAAAAACTCAATTCTATGCTAACAATTATGCCCAGAAAATTTGTATAAAACACATATCAATCATATATATCAAATCTAAGCAATTAATAATAACATAAAGATTTGACTCTTATACCACTGTTAGGTTTTGTGAATATCAAAGACACAATCAAATTGCAAAATTAGCGTAAGCATAGTAAAATAAGATTTTAAAATTTTTCACAAACCAATTACCCGGATCATCTTTTATGCATATTATTTATTAAAACAAAAAATAAGAAGTTTTGGAATCATACCCTTATAGATACGAGCTTCTACATGTACGAGTTCAACTCACACTTCTCCGCGATCTCCTTGAATCTCCGGGTTAGATTCCTTTCCTTTGATCAATGTTAGCCACCCAAGTATATGACCTCTAGAGGTGATCCGCGAAGGAAGAAGAATATTGAAGAAGAAGAGTGGTTTGGCTAAAACCCTAGTTTTCTTTTTCTATAGAAAAAGGGGCATACTCTCCAACAAATGGAATTACGTATATTGATATTTGATATAAGACTCCTCTTATAAAGATATCAGTTAACCCTTCTAATCTAATTAGAAAATAGGGTATTATTTAATTAATTAAATTCCTTTAATTAATTAAGCTCCCTAGTCTTATTAGGGATAATTAATTAAACTCTTTTAATTAATTTACATCCTAATCTTATTAGGAATAATTGAGAGTACTTATATTAAATTATTTCCAAACTTCTTTAGAAATTAAAATAATAATAATTGTAATAATATTAATAAGATTCCTCTTACTAATTTATATTTAATATTTCTAAAATATTAAATAATAGATATTAAACTATTTAATTTATTCTGTCACCGTAGATTAAATTAAATATACTTAACATATTATTACAATTATACCATTAACTTCTTAAATAATTATTCTTCCTTTTATGGTGTGACCCTTTAGGTTCTCCATATTAAACCAGTTGTGAATAAATTAATTAGAACAATTCTAATCTCATTTAAATAAATAAATTAAACAATTAATTTATTTAAAAAATAATATTTATTCTACAACAAGGATAAGCCTCCTTAGCGATCAACGACTTTTCAGATAATATAGATTTAAACATTAATCATAAAAGAACCTTTGAGTAAATAGTTACCGTATAATTCAATCCTTCCACCATACAATGTCCCAATTAAATATAAGACATGGAATTACTGTCAAGTCTTATTTTATTTAATTATATATATTTCGATTCCCAAATGCACAATTCCGAATAAATGCAAATTAGAAACTACTTTCTAATTTAATTCTACCTTGGCCAAGGATTCCTGTGTTGTCATTTATCGAATCACATAGGACATTTCTTTTCTTTTACTAGAAGTGGTAGATTCTTTATTGATCATCCATTATCTCCATATATAACTAATTACACCTAAACATACCCTAAGGATCTTAAGGAATAAGTTAAAATATAATTCATTATACACAAGATACTATGATGATATCAAGTCTAACGATCATTTGTACTACTATCACTACAAGAATTCCTATTGACAGACATGTAAAACTCTATTCGGTATTCTTTAGCGAGTCACATTCATTGAACTTATTCTCCAATAAGCACCTGCATACTTGTTTTCGTGTCTCCACACAAATGATTATGAGATCAATCATCCTCATCCAATGAGCAAGCGACGTATGCACCAATCTATCCAGATTCACTAATTCTCATTTTAGTATTCCATTGATTGGGAACATTTTAGTTTTTAAGCTATCTAAGAATTTAGATCTCATTAGCATGATCTCATCATGATTCTAAAAGCATTGCTTAAAACTATGAATTTATCACATATTATTAAAACAACACCATGTAGATAATTAAATGTCTTTAATAAATAATTCTTTGATGAATAAATTAATAAGATTGATTACAAAGTATATGCTTTATCATCATACATGATTGGCTTGTATGCATACTACTTTTAGCATACACACACTCTCACACACACTTCATATTAGGGAATGAAAAGCAGCGGTAACCGTGTTTCACAGAAGTCGAAGGGTGCCTAACACCTTCCCCTTGCTTAAGCAAACCCCCAAACTCTATGAGTCTCAAGTTTCTAGACCAATTAAACAGAGTCACATATTGGGCCATATTGTGAAAACCTTTCAAAATTTCAGTTTAGTTGGTACAACCATTTAAACTCATACCAACTGGTGGCTCAATCTAATTTGGTCCAATCATTAAAATCAAACTTTTAAAATCGTCGACATTGTATGTCGGTCTTTCTAAAAATCTTACCCTTTAAGAAATATCAAATCAATATAGAACACATAAAGGGCAGAGAACAAAAGAGAAAATTTCTCAGCGTCGACAGGTGGCGACTCTGCTGGGGACAGTAGAGGGCTTATGCTGTATTTCAATCTTTTCAATTCCCTTTTATCTGCATGTGTGTGAATGTTGTCTTTACATTGAGTGGATGTGAATGAACATCTATTTACAATGCTTTATATTAGTGTGTCACACAATGTCATCATATTGAATTGTTGGAGAGTACGCCTTTTTCTATAGAGAAAGAAAAATAGGGTTTAGCCAACCACCCTCCTTCTTAAATAATCCTTCTTCTTTGGAGGATAACCTCTAGAGACCAAAAAATTGAGTGGCTAACGTTGATCAAAGGAAAGGAATCAACCTAGAGATTTAAGGAGATCGTGGAGAAAAAGGAGTTGAACTCGTACCTATGGAAGCTCGTATTGACAAGGGTATGATTCTATAACTTCTTATTCTTCGTTCTAATTAATAACATGCATAGAGGATGATCCGGGTAATTGGTTTGTGAAATTTTTTAAAATCTGACTTTTCCTTGCTTCCACTATTTTATGCAATTTGATTGCGTCTTTGATTTTCACAAAACCTAACAATAGAAAACACAGAGGGTAAGAAATATTTAAATAAGAATTCCAAAAAAAGGAAATTTTTCCTGACGTCGACACCAACCTTGAAGGCCATGTTTCCAGGGAGTTCACAGGTAGAATAAGAAGGAGTAGATGACAACAACAAAGGAAATCAGAATGCTCCTCCAACAAAGGAGAGTCATCTGATTCCAATTATCCATTTAGGGCCTTAGAATAGTGGTGACGTACCACAGCCCAGACTGGAAGCAATTCAACCTTAACCAACCATTATTCCGACCACACTCCCAACATTTTCACAAGTGCATATGTCAATTACCCAAAGCCACACCCAACGAATAAGCAAACAAGCACCATCAATGTAAATTCTACATGACGTCAGTGTACACCAACTGACCTCTCTACTAGACACATCGCCAAGGCATCAACACATCATAACCCCTCAGAGAATTAATGCAACAAGCTAGTATGTGACAAAGGATGATATGAAAGATGCAATCAATTAACTCCATAAACAGACAAGCCGACCTTCAGAATTAAACTTTAATCCTCCTTACTCGACACATATTCGGAGACAACCTTACTCTATAAGATACATTGAGCACCCTTTGCATTTCCCTAAGTATAATGGAGGAAAAGGGAACGCGAAAGAACATATAACCAGATTTATAGAGTCAATGTCCCTATGTTTGGGTTATGACGAAGAAAGCAACCATAACCTTTTAATGCGAGAATTTAATAAGACATTGACAGATAATGCCTTCAGTTGGTACTACAATTTAGAGAAAGGGTCAGTCCAAGATTGGGATGATTTGAAATTATTATTTTAAGAAGTTTTTCTATGTATAGACATATTTGACCATAGTAAAACTCATGAGATTCAAATAGAAGCCGAACGAGGAGCTGACGGACTATATAGATAGATTTAAGGCTTAGGCACATAAATGTGTGGAGCCAATTAAAGAGAAGAATTTGGTGAACATATGCAACAATGGTGCCTTCGATGCCTTCAAGGCCCACCTCATCACTAAAGCATATGATTCATTTACAACACTCTCATTGTTTGCACAAGACTTAAGAGGAATTTTAACATTGCCTGCGAGCCATGCGGCTATTACGTAGAAGGGCAAAAGAACGGTTGTTGTGGATTTAGCAGACCCTCAACAAAAGCCACAAGGTTGCAAGAGGAACAAAGAATGATGAGGTCCGTGATGTCCAAATGCAAAAGCAACAAGATGATATGATAAGCTTTCCCTAGAAACATACAACTTAAAAATTTAAATGTCAAAGAGTACACCCTGGAGCTTGATCACAAGAAGAGCGAATGCTCAAATTAAATTTCAAGATGATGATGGACAAACCGAACACCAGTTCTACCATTAAAAATCTCTGAGTTGTGGAGACAAAATATCAAAAATCCACCCAAGATGGTGGTGCACTAAAAATAGTGGTGAAAGTCCTTAGGAGAGTATCCCTTACTAAGAAATTAGATGAACAAGGGATGAGGCACTTGAATTGAAGAATTTTAAAAAAAATCCACCCAAGATAGTGTTCCACTTTAAATGGTGGTCAAGTTCTCGTAGAGTACACTTGTAAAGAAAATGGACGACCTAAGTGATGAGGCACCCAGTTTTAAGACCTTGTAGATTACACTTACCAAGAAATTGGACAACCTAAGTGATGAGGCACCCGATTTCAAAACCTCTTAGATTTTATTTTCTAAGAAATTGAACAACCCAAGTGACTGGGCACTCAACTTAAGCCCTTATGAAACTCTATATGCCAAAATTGATACGACAAAAGATAAGGCACGGATGTTATGGTTTACTATTAAAAGAAAAATCGAGGCACCTAACTATAAGTCCTCTATCGATATCGGGATTTTTATTTGTCCCTTTCTGTTCTTGTCTTTTGGTGTTCTCGTGCTAGGTGAGATTTGTTTGAAAAAATAAGTTGAAAAGGTCCGACATGTATATGTCGACGATTTGACTGTAAGAGTCGCCAGTTGGTATTTTTAAATGGTTGCACCAACTCAACCGAGAAAAGGTTTGCACAAAGACCTAGTGATGTGACACTGTTTAACTGGTCTGTAAAACCAAAATTTGTTGGGGTCCCGGGGCTTGATTAAGCATAGGGAAGGTGTTAGGCACCCCTGACTTCCATGATAACACGATTATCGCCACTTTTTAATTTAAACTTTTATCTGAATGTGTGTGTGTAGGTCTATGTGCAGTTGTTATGCAGTAGTGATATGCCTCATTCGCACCTATATACATAGGGTTTGACTTTTGTATAAAAGTTTAATTTTAACGAGATACGGTAGTGATGTTTTGTAAAATAAGTTTTTTCAAACCCTTATACTCAATAGTAATTTAGGCCTTAGATACTTCTATTTTATTATGTGTTCGGTTGGATTACTTTTATTATTTTCGAGATGCGAAGCATCTTCGAGAAAATAAGATACATAGCAGCGCCGAAATCCTTGTGGGCATGAGAGCCATCTAAGGAAATTCAGACACAATGAATAATTTACAAGCTGGTTGTAGTTGAAAATGTCCATCACGGGAACCAAATCCAGATTCAGGAACTGAATCTATGATCACATGATTTCTAGGCTCACATGACAAGGTAATATGTACAAAAGCTAAAACAAGAACAAGATTTGAATAAATCTAAACTATTTCAGCTTCATCGGTTCCAGTTTAATCACCATGAACCGGCTGAAGTGAGAAATAGCTAGATTGAGACAAATCTAGCTCGTTAGCAAAAGCTAGAAAACTAATTAGATTTGAGTAAATCTAAGCATTCCAGCTTCAACGGTTCTAGTTTAGTCACCATGAACCAGTTAAAGTGAGAAATAGCTAAATTTAGGTAAATCTAACCCGCAAGCTGATAAACAGTTATATATATATATATATATATATATATATATATATATATATATATATATATATATATATATATATATACAATATGCCAAGTTGTAAATATTTATATATAAACAATCAACTGCCACGAACTGAACTTCAGGCAGAACTTCAAAATATATATATATATATATATATATATATATATATATATATATATATATATTGATATAAATATATATATATATATAGTATTTATCTATATATATATATATATATATATATATATATATATATATACAGAAGTGATAAAAAGCTTAAAAATCTAAAATATCTTATAGTGGGTTGTTAAGAAGACTTCAGATATCTTTTGACGCCTTAAAACTCGATTTCCATCGGTTAAATTTTAGTATGTTCTAAATCACGAGCTCACAAGTGTTTAGAAAAAGGAAGCACTCAATTTGGAGCACTATAGAAGTGTGTACATAGTGAAATGGACATGGTTTCCTCGCTCTTTCTCTCTCTAAAATGGCAAGCCCAATGCCTCTATTTATAAAACTAATGGCCGCGGGTCTACCTACGGCTGCCTGGGTTGCCCAGGGCCATGTGGGCCCTGTCGTCTCGAAGTACGTGCACTCGTGCAACGCGCTGTTCGCTTGAACCTTCATAACTTTCAATTCGGGCATCCGATTGAGGCATGCTATACCTTTTCAAAATGCTGTTGTCGAGAGCTACACAATGACATGTGATAAGAGGTTATATGAAGCCAGAAAGATGGGTCCATAACCAGATCTTCATGTCTTCAAAATCTATCAGGTGTGCTCTCTTACGTAGTAGCCACTCGCGATTTCGAGCTATGGTTCTTGTGAGACACTTCGGTATGAAATTTGGTTAAAATGATGTTGAGACAACGTGGATGACTATTTTACCCCTCACCGGGGTTATCTCCGGCTCTGGGCTGATGTAGCAGTCGTTGCTCAGGGTTATCTATGAGATTGGGTTGATGTGCATGCTGAATGTCCTCAGAGTTGTCTCTGAGGTGTGCCCGACCTCCCGAGGTTACCTATGGGGTTAGAACTGAGTGCCTTGGGGTTGTCTCTGAGGTTAATACTAACTTCTCTAGGGTTATCTCTGGAACTGGGACTACATCCCTCGGGGTTATCTTTGAGGTTGGAACTGAATCTCCTGGGGTTGTCTTTAGGACTGCAACTGAGTATCTCGGGATTGTCTTCGAGATTGAAAACTCAATATCCCGGGGTTGTCTCTGGGATTGAGCTGATTTAACTTCTAAGGTTATCTCTGGAAGATGGTTTTGCCCTCCTACAGGGTTAGTAACGGGAATGCAAAATTTTGAGTGTCTACAGATGCCCCTCTTTATCATATTCATGCAATGCAATGGCATTGATAGGAAAAAGATCACTAGACACTTGAAATGTAACAAGATAATCATGATGCAATGTAATGCAGCATGATGCAATGTAATGCAGCATGATGCAAATGATATGATGAGTGTATGAAATAGAGGTTGCTCTATAAATGAGACTAAAGGATGTTGACATCGGGGTTATCGCCAAAGTCCTTAACCCTTAGTGCAAACTTTCCATTGCATGTGTTCTTCTAGTGTGCGAAAAACTCTTGGGGAATTGCGCTTTGTCTGATGAAGACATGTATAACAGATTCCATCATCGGTCCTTTTTGATGAGGATGGTTTTCCCTAGTTTGTATCGCCAGGTCTTTCCAGTGCTTTGTTGGAGTTACTGCTAACAGTTTGTGTTGTCAGGGCTGCTTGACCTTCGTTGAAATGTCCTTCAATGGCAATTATCATCAGACCATCTCCGATGCTTCGCTAGGTTTACTTGCCAACGCCTGATAATGTCAAGGCTACTTGACCTTCGCTAAAATGTGCTTCAACGGCTAATATCATCGGATCATCCCCGATGATTTTTGGGTTTACTTGCCAATGACTAATAATGTCAAGGTTGCGTGACCTTTGCTGAAATGTACTTCAAGCTAACATCATCGGACCACCTCCGATGCTTCGCTGGGTTTAATTGCCAACGACTGATAATGTCAAGGTTGCTTAACCTTCGCTAAAATATACTTCGATGGTGAGCATGTACGAAGTCCCTACTGGGGATGAGTTCTTGACGAGATATATGGTTGTGATTGCAACTATAACCCTTGTAATGGCACCAGACCTTTGTGAGGTATTACCAAGGGCAGCTCTCAACAGTTGTGATCATTAGCTTTGTGAACCTTATGTTTAGGTGAATACCAATGGTTGATATGTAGACCCGTAGTTTGGTCTCTGAAAATTAGGATTTTAGGCTTTTTCGTTTAATCGCGTGGCGTCTTTTTTCCTGATTTGACCTTTTAGCTTGTGAGACCTCATTTGGAACTCAAATTAGATCGAGCCAGATGGGGTGGGCCTGGGATAGCCGCAGGTGTTCTGGTTTGAGACCCATGGGTTGACTCCTACCTTGAAGGAGTATAAGCGTCTAACAGATTTTGCCGTTGGATAGGCCTTGCGCTCGGATGGCTGTAGGAGATATGAGCTGACATTTTATGACCCTCACTGGTTTGAGGCGTAGGTTACCCTGGATGAGATCTACTCAGGGCATGTAGTGTCCATGCATTTTTTTGATTGACAGATTTGGCTCTTTGGACAGTTATGTGCAACACTCCAGGGATTTCACCACGTCAGAGGATGATAGGTGTGTTGCCAAAGTAGATGTACTCTTGATGTGTGTAGTGGCTTATCTGTACATGCCACTGTACACGGATCACTTGGACATCGGCGTGGTTATGGCAGTACGGGCTCTCCGGGAGGGACATACCATTATACCAATGATTATGGCAGAGACCTTGAGGTCGGCCACGTATTGCCACACCCATTCTATGGGGGTATTTACAGGCAATTCGGTCTTACTGTACCTGTGGTTTATGACACACATGAGACCGATCGGCACATTTCGACACCATGGGTATTGCTTTTCCCATGAGATAGCCATGTCTTACTCCTTTCAGCCGGCGGAGTGTACAGTCACTGATTCTTGGTCAATTTTCTTCATAGAGATCGAGGATCCATTTGACATTTTATCGTGTTCAAGGCTTAGTTCTCCCTACAGCTTCATTACTCATGCATCTAGCATGGATTATCTTACTTTGGCTGGTTTGAGGGGTATGACCACTTATCATCTACTGGCTATTATGGCACAGTTTGATTAGTTTTAGGATGTTCACCCCTTTGATGGGGCATTGGGTCAGCGTATGTCATCTCGACTTTTGTCAGCAAAGAATTTGTCCAGGGCTTATGCCTATTGGGCCCAATGTGAGAGCGCTGATTTTAATAATAGCCATCTGGGTCATTCTACAAAGTATTCTATATATCTAATGGCAGAGATTACATCGTCTTGGGTTGTATCCATAGAGCTAAGTGTTCATTCTGACAGTGGGGAGCCCATGGAGGACATTGATTCTCCCACCGAGGATGAGCTATTAACTGGGTTGACAACAACTCTGATTGATTCTCCCAGTATTCCTGCTACTGTGACTCCACATTTTGAAGAGTATTTAGAATAGAGTCTACATCTGATGATATATGAGAGGGATCAGACTAGGGCCTTGATGTTGACAACTCTTTCTGGTAGAGATGGAACTCTGGTTTAGAGAGATGATGCTTTAGCTCATAGAAATATCGCTGTTGCTGAGTGAAATGAAGCTAGATCATCTAGAGATGCAGTTGTTACTAAGCGGGATGGTGCTATATTTGCTTGAGATGTCACTATTATAGATAGTACTGCATTAAGGTCCCATATTGCTGATTTTATTGCAGAGATGAGCACGTTCATTGATGAGCATAGTGTCACCATGCAGATGGCTGTGGATCTCTTGGCTCGCATCGATACCATAGGTTAGGAGCTCACAGAGTTACCCCCTTCTTCCGAGAGGGATGCCATGTTGGATTTGATAGCATGTTTATCCACTGATTTATAGATTGGTTTGGATTTTCCTGCACAAACTAGCTTAGCTATTTTTGTCATGTACATGACACAGTGTATATATCAAATAGTATTATATGGCTGGGAAATATATTTTGATTCACTTCCCTTTTTAGTTATGCCTTGTTACTTGCTTGATATTTATATGTTTCTCCAGGGCTTGTGATCTTGATGTATTCTGAACTCCACCATGATGGATGGACATTGAGATGTCTCAAGATCTTTCAGAATGGATCGTTGATCTTTATATTCCCTACCCTTTGGTGTCTTGGGTATGTGGTTATGGAGAGAATTGTAGCTTTCCTCTCTGATATTGACCGCCCCACAGATATTCTCTGCTACTCCTTTGTATTGGGGAGCCCTGGTAGTTCCATTTCTTATAGATTGGTGTTTCTATTTGAGGACTCAACCATAGTTTAGATAGTCGCAGGTTCTCCCATTAGTGTGGGGAGACCGGGTAGTTCCATCCCTTTGGTCTAAATCGATGAAGTGTGGAGGATGATCCCAGTACCGTTAATAAGATTATGTGTTTTGGTAGGGGGTGAGACCGAACCATGAATGGCTGCCTACGTACTCCTATTGAGAAATGGAGATCAGGTCTGCGTAGTTCGAACCTAGTGTGAAAAGGTTCAAAGTTGTAAGTGTTTAGACAGGTATAGAGATTTTTTATTATTTTTTTTGTAGTTAGACCGGACCATGAAAATGGCTGCCTACGTACTCCCGTGTTCTGCATAGTTCACCTCTGGTGTGACAGACTGTAAATGTGAAAAGTTTTATCCCTAGTGGGACAAACTGAAGGTGTGAAATGCTTGATCCCTGGTGGAACAAACTGAAGGTGTGAAATGTTTGATCCCGAGTGGGACAAATTGAAGGTGTGAAATGTTTGATCCCGAGTGGGACAAACTGAAGGTGTGAAGTTGTATGTATTGAGAAAGGTTTTGAGATCCTAAATTGACTGGGGATTGGTTATCCAAAACCAGGATGTTGGTTTGCTGGCAACTTCAGACATAGTACTGTTCCACGGTGTCCAAGTTAATGAGTTTTGAAAATTCATCACCATCCATCTCTTGTAATCTGAGAGCTCCTCCTGTTAATACCTCCTTGACAAAAAAAGGGCCTTCCTAGTTTGGGGAAAATTATCCTTTAGATTGATCTTGGTTGTCAAGAACTTTTTTCAAGACCAAGTCATGTTCTTTGAACTATCGTAGCTGGACTTTCTTATTGTAGGATCTAGCAATCCTCTGTTGGTATAACTAACCATGGAAGATGGCTACGACCCGCCTTTTATCTATTAGAGATAATTGGTGGTACCGATCTTGTAACCATTGGTCCTCATCCAGTTGAGCGTCTATCAACACTTTGAAGGATTCCATTTCCACTTCTATGTGGAGCACTGCTTCAATGCCACAGGTTAATGAATAGGGGGTTGTCCTAGTGGAAGTGCACATTAATGTTTCGTAGGCTAATAGAGTCAGAGGCAACAAGTCAGGCCTCCTTTATAATTGGCGAACATCTTTTGCATTATCTTTTTGATATTCTTATTAGCCGCTTCAACAACATCATTCATCTTTGGATGATAGATGATGGAGTTGAGATGTTTGATGTGGAATTTACTACATAACTCCTCCATCATTTGGTTGTTGAGGTTTTTGGCATTATCTGATACAATCACCTCTGGTTGTTTATATCGATAAATGACATTGTTTCTGATGAAACTAATGATCACCTCTTTAGTAACCTTGGGGGAAGAGGATGCTTCTACCCACTTGGTGAATTAGTCGATTATGGTGAAGATAAACCGATGACCACTACTAGCTTTGAGCTTGATGGTCCCAATCACGTTCATTCTCTAAATTGAGAAGGGTCAGGGTGAACTCATATTGTGGAGTTCCCTTGGAGGGGCATGGATAACATTTCCATGAATTTGGCATTAGTAACATCTCTTGATGTGATCAACATAGTCAGCCTTGAGAGAAAGCCAGTAATGTCCTGTTCTGAAAATTTTCTTGACAAGTAGACGACCGCATACTCCACCATGGATTTCATCCATGAGCCTCTGAGCTTGGTCTTTGTCTAGACATCTGAGGAGACCTAGTCCTGCATCTCTTTTGTAGAGTACGTCTCCGCTCAGGTAAAATTTCGTAGCCATTCGATGGATCCGCTTTCTTTCAGCATGACTCGCCTCAGCGGGTGTAGATCCATCTCATAGATATTACTTGATATCCTGATACCAAAGGTGTTGGATGGGAGGTAGTTCATCCGACACTTCTCTAATATAGTTCCCATAGGCTGGAGCCTTTTGTAGGGAAAATGTGATATTTGGAATGTCTTCCTTATCAAGTATGTTGATCAAGGAGACCATAGTTGCTAGTGCATCCGCAAAATCATTCTTATTCCGAGGAATGTGGAGGAAGGTTGTTTCTTCAAACTCTGAAGCCATCTGGATAACCTGCCGATGGTAAGGTAGCAAATATAGTTCTTTGGTGTGATAGATCCCACTGGTTTGTCTAATTACCAATTCGAAATCTCCAAAGACAGTTAACCGTCCGATGCTCATGGAATAGGCTAGTTTCAACCCCATGATACAACCTTCACACTCAGTTGTGTTGTTGGTGCTGGCAAACTACAATTTGATGGTAATGGGATACTGCTCCCCGAAATGGACACTAGAACTGCTCTAGCTCCAGAACCTTCAATATTTACAGCTCCATCAAAATACATCGTCCATGGTTGGTGTGTATCGTCCTGATGATGTTGCTAAACTGTCATTACCCCTTCATCGGGAAACTATGTTTCCAAGGGTTTGAAATCCCATGAAGGTGCGGAGGCCAGTTGATCCACAATTCCTTGACCTTTGGTAGACTTTTGAGTCACGTAAATGATGTCAAATTATTGTAGGATCAACTGCCATTTGGACAGTCGACAATTCAACATGGGTTTGCTGAACACGTACTTGAGGGGATCCACGCGGGATATGAGATGGGTTGTGTGACCATGGAGGTAATGTTGTAGCCTCATGGAAACCCATGATAAAGCACAACAAGTTTTCTCAATCAGAGTGTACTTCTGTTCACTGTTGTTGAATCTTTTGCTGAGGTAATAGATATCTCTTTCTTGGCCTCTATCATCTTTCTGTCCCAGCAAGCAGCCCATGGCATTGTCATTGATTACAGGTACATAAATAAGGGAACACCATCCCTAGGACGTACCAAAATAGGAGCTTTGATTAGCTGCTCCTTGATCCTAAGGAAGGCTTTCTGACACTCATCATTCCATTTCATGGAGGAGTTCTTCCTTAGTAACTTGAAGATGGGTTTACAAGTTGCGGTGAGTTGGGAGATGAATCGGCTGATGAAGTTGATTCTCCTTAAAAATCCTCGTATTTCCCTCTCTATCTGAGGTATGGGCATTTCCGTGATGGCTAAGATTTTTGTAGGATCCAACTCAATGCCTTTGTGGCTCACTAGGAATCCTAGCAATTCGTCTGATTTAACACTAAAGGCGCATTTGGCTGGGTTCAGCTTCAAGTTGTACTTACGCAACTGGCTGAAGAGCTTTTTGAGATAATCTAGGTAGTCTTCCTCCCTTCGAGACTTGAAAATGATGTCACCCACATAGACTTCTATCTCTTTGTGAATTAGATCATGGAAAAGAGCCATCATTGCTCGCTGATAGGTAGCTCCGGCATTGATGAGTCTGAATGACAACCGTCTGTAGCAAAAGGTTCCCCAAGGAGTGATGAATGCAGTTTTCTCACGATCCTCTTCAGCAACCATGATTTGATGGTACCCAGCAAAGCAGTCAGTAAAGGAGTACATGTCATACTGAGCTGTATTGTCAATGAGTATGTGGATGAATGGTACGGGAAAGCTATCTTTGAGACAAGCTTTGTTCAAATCCATGTAATCCACACAAACTCGCACCTTCCCTCTGGGTTTAGGCATGGGGACTATATTGGATATCCACTCAGGGTATGTTGATACTATGATGATGCCGACTTGAAATTGTTTCACAATTTCTTCTTTAACTTTCAAACTCCACTCCGGTTTTAATCGCCTGAGTTTCTATCTGACTGGATTGAATCACTTTTTAATGGGAAGACGATGAATGACGATGTCAGTCGATAAATCAACCATGTCTTCATGAGACCATGCAAACACATCCTAGCATTGGGTCAATAGAGTAACCATGTTATTCCTTTGGTTTGGAGTAAGGTCCGTACCAATCTGGATTTGTTTGGGGTTTTCTGAGGTTCCAAGGTTAAAAGAGGTGGTTTGACCAAGATTTGGCTTGGGTTTATCTTTGACCCATTCTTTGATCTCCCGAGGTATCTCATAGTCCTCTTGTTCAATCTCCATCAAGTCAGAGTCCAACTTTACATCAATGTTACAGTCCTTGTGAAGAATAGGCACCTCATCTGCAATTTTAGGCACATCTAACTTTAGAGTCCTGAAACAAAATGCTTTCACTTAATATATGAAACTGTTTAATCATACAAAGTGTTAGCATGAAATGACAAAAGCAAATGCTAATACTATACAACAAAAGTAAGCAGTTATTGTTATCTACAGGGCAGAGAGAGATAATGACCATGATGTCTGGACAGTCGTCATCTAAGATATCCTTGTTCATACCCTCGGTATGTGCCAGGAAGTACATCTTTGACAACCGCCTCTTAATGTCTTGTTTGCGTCTTTGATTCCTTCCCTCCTCCTCTGGGTTTGGAATCAGGGCTTCCTTTCCTTTAACCGGTATCGACTTAGGAAATAACATAGCTACCACTAGGGCAGGAACCTTTAATAAAGATCGTATAGGATTAGCACGTGTAGGTTTAGGCAACATCCTTGTAGATGAAGGAACTAGTTTATGCTTGTGAAGGTTCCTATAATTAGACCCAAAAGAATAGCCTAGTTCGGCTATCCCTGTTTGACTAGGAGCTTGAATTAGGCATTTTATCCCCTGGTGATCCTTTCCTAACCCCTGTCCAGGTTGAAAACCTAAGGATATCATCTCTTGACTTGCCGACATTACCTCGGCAGAAACTCTGGGTTTCAGCGGTGGAGCCCCAATGGGTTGATAGTGGGTGTTGCTCACCTCAAGGGCTGGAAGCTGACAGACTCAACTTCTTCATTGAAACTGATAAGGGGTATATCACTTTGAACATGACATTCTGGCTCAGCATTAATAGTGACTAGACTACTGTTAATGATATACTTGAGTTGTTGATGAAGAGTGGATGGGACGGCTCTTTCAATATGAATCCAAGGTCTTCCCAACAATAAGTTGTATCCTGTAGTGATCTTAAACACTTGGAAGGATACGTAGAATATATGTGGACTGATCTCTATGGGTAATTCAATCTCTCCGACAGTATTTCACGGAGATCCATCTAAAGCTTTGATGATTGTAGGGCTGCTACGAATCCTGTTGAGATTGATGTTCATTTTTTCCAATGTGGCATAGGGGCAGATGTTTAGGGATGATCCTCCATCTATTAGCACTCCTCCGACCACATATCCGGAAGACATAATCGCTATATGCAACGGTTTACAATGACCCGTCCCTTCGATAGGTATGTCATCATCAGTGAATGATATCACATTACTGTTGAAAATGTGATCAACCAGATGATGGAATTTTTTAACATCCACTGTCTTTGGCAAGTGGGCTTCTTCTAATACTTTTAGTAAGACCTTCCGGTGATCTTCTGAAGAGAAAACCAAGTTTAGAAAAGAGATTTGTTGTGGAGCTTCTTTCAAGCTTTGAACCACTTTGGCTTCATTATGTCCCATCTTGTGGAAGAATTCTTCAATCTTTTCCCTATGCACTTTCCCCTTAGACCTGACGATAGGCTTCATCACTCGTTGAGGAAGATACAATGGATTATCATTAGACACTGTAACAATTGTGTTTGATGTTGATCCTTCAGTATCTATATAATTCCATGGCACTTTCTTGAGGATGATAATAGGATAGTGTGGCCTGGACGACAATATTATTGGCTTTGGAGCAGCCACTTTCAAATGGTTTTTAACACCTTTGAGCTAATTTGGTTTAATTGTAAGTGGTGTGGCAGCCAAATCTTCCGCAGAGGATATTGCAGAGACTCGAAATTTTACATTCCTGTTTCTAACTTTGCAGGAGGGCAGAATCATCTTCCAGAGATAACCCTGGAAGTCAAAACAGCTTAATCCCAGAGACAACCCTGGGATACTCAGTTTTCCATCTTAGAGACAACACCGAGATACTCAGTTCCATCCCAGAGACAACACCGAGAGATGCAATTCTAACCTCAGAGATAACCCCGAGAGATGTGGTTTCAGTTCCAAAGATAACCCTGGAAAAGTCCGTTCTAAATCTAAGAAGTCAGCTTCAACCTTGGAGACAACCTTGAGGCACTCAGTTCTAACTCCAGAGATAACCCCGGGAGGTCAGGCACACCTCAGAGACAACCTTGAGGACATTTAGTACCTACAGTAGGGGTGTAAACGAGTCGAATCTCAGCGAACACCTTCATGCTCAGATTCGGCTCGACTCGAAAAAATTGAGCTCGAATTCGACTCAGATTCGATAAGAGATTTATATTTTTGTGCCAGATTCGACTCGGATCATTACTCGGACCTACTCGGCTCGTAAGTACTCGACTCGTTTACAAAGCGAGTTACTCATGAGCCTTCAAATCGAATTTCGAATATGAACCATTTCACTTAAAACTGAACCACTGCATACTAAATTGGTTACTTAACTAATATTTATATATAAAACTTTTTCACTTTTATTTATGTGTTGAAATTATAAAGAATGTAATAAAAATTGACATTCAATTCATTGATTTATTCAAGTACAAGTTTACACAATTTTATACTACACTTTATAAATTATAAAGATTGATACAAATATCACATATTTAGCTTAATAGAATGGATCAAACCAATACTCGAATATGATTCATCGAGCAGGTATCGAGTATGGTTTGAGAAAAAATGAAATACTCGAACCCTAATATGAGCGAACACTAGTATGCTCGAATTCGACTCGTGTATCATTAAACAGAAAACGAGTATGGATCAGATTCGACTCGAATCAACTTCGAATTTGAGCTTTGGATCATATTTTCGAGCCGATCTCGAATCGAGTACCGAACTACTTGGTTTGACTTACACCCCTAACCTACAGTAGCCCAATCTCAAAGATAACTCTGAGCAACGACTGCTAAATCAGTCCTGAACCAGAGACAACCCTGGTGAGGAGCAAAATCATCATTTTCCCACCTCGATCCCATATTCACACCGTCTTAGCATCATTTCACACCACATTCTACACAGAAGTGTCCTATAAGAACCATAGCTCAAATCCCGAGTGATTGCTACACAAGATAGTACACCAGATATAATTTGAAGACTTGAAGATCTGGTTATGGACCCATCTTCCTGGCATCGTACAATCTCTTATCCCATTTCATTGTGTAGCTCTTGACAACTGCAATCCGAAAAGGTATTATACGCCTCAATCAGATGCCCGGATTGATAGTTATGAAGGTTCAAGCAGACAAACGCGTTGCATACGTACACGTACTTTGAGACTGTGGGCCCATAAAGCCCGAGGCACCCCGGGTAGCTGCAGGTACACCTACGGTTGCCCCCTCTATAAATAGAGGGCTTGGGATGGCCATTTTACAAGGAGAAAAGGCGAAAAAGCCCTGTCCATTTCGCTTTGTATACACTTTAAACTGAGTGCTTTCTTTTTCCAAACACTTGTGAGCTTGTGTTTTGCTATATTTTACCAATGGAAACCGAGTATTCATTCATTTAAAGCCATCTGATGTGTTCTTGGCAGCTTAGTATAAGACATCTCAGATTTCTTAAAACTTTTCTCCACTTTCATTCACACACAGTTATTTACGTTGAGAGTCGTGTTGTGTGTGTATGCCCGGATCGTCGATCCGTGGTTTTTATTGCTTATATATATATATATATATATATATATATATATATATATATATATATATAATCCTTGAATTCAAACTCAATTGAGCCTGGATAGACACATCCGATGCGTTTACTACTTTTATCTATATATATTATTCTCGAATTCGAACTCAATTGAGCCTGGATAGACACATCCGGTGTGTTTACTGCTATATATATATATATATATATATATATATATATATATATATATATATATATATATATATATATATATATTCTGTCTGGCATTGTGACGCCTCCAAATTCGGGTCTCTTCCAACTCGACATATGGTGCTACACGATGCTACAGTTCACACAAACATTAATTTGAAATGCCTCAAAAGAACGAATATGTCTTACATATATTCCAAAATAATATTACCATTCCCCAGGTTTTTTATAACCATTACATTTGTTCTTGTCATAATATCAAATATTATCATTACAAACCTATACTATTACATAGGTAATCTACAGGTTCACCTTAGCCTTCCCTTTATCCTTGTAGGATCCTTTGGTCCGTTCGGTCTAAGATGCATTCATATGGTTCAATCAAGAGTGAGCATAACAAACTCAGCAAGTACAACAATTTCTTTTAAACAACATGCTTGAAACATAGGAATAATATATCTTCAATAACTGGATAATAATTACGAAGTACCATCGATAATTTAAAATACCATTTCTTTTCCTTCAAAACATTTTACCATGACAATATTCAGTAAAACATCAATTTTGGTCCAAGACCATGAGCATTTCATAATTTCTTTGAAAAGGACTGTGACGCCCCCAAATCCAGGTTCCTTCAAACCTCGGATCCGGTCCGCCACGATACTACTATCGTCAGACTATTTATATTTTTCATTCATAACTTAATGAATAAAACTTTACTTATTACAATTTAAAATATAAATTCATTCCATTTTCAGGATCTGCACAATGACCCCAAACTTTTATAAGTTTCTAATCCTGGTCATTTACTATTCCTGTATTACATCACATTCGATATTATAAAAACGCGGAATAATTTAAACTTTTTCAATCTCCTTTGAAAATAAATCTTCTATTGATTTCATAACTTTGAACCAATTACAATTCTTGAATCAACTGTATAATATGGTTCATTCTATTGGAATTATTGTATAAGATTTTACATCTTGATTCGATATCCTCTATGTATTAACTAATACATCCTTACAATACAACAAGTATTAAACAGCGTAAGTATATATCAAGTACACTCCTAGAACCTAAACACGGTTCAAGTAATAATCTAAATAGTATCCTTCGTTGCGAAACTATCTACTTTGTCAACCAAGAAGCACGAATTCTTTACCGTGAGTCCTTAACCTGCAAAAGTGGTTATTTGCAAGGGTGAGCTCGACAGCCCAGCAATTCTAATAGTTTTCATGTAGCACATAGCATATAATAGCATATTCAGTTCATGCATTCATAATCAATTAACATTTACTACGCAAGTTACTTCTCACATAACAGGCATAAAGATTTACTCCACAAGCATATCATCAAAGATCATCTTTCAACATTCATACATATCTCATATGCATTTCATATATATACATCAACGTTCTCATGGCATAATATAACTCACTAACAGTTATAAAATTCATATATCAAATAGGAATTGAAAGATTTGCCTGATTCGTAGTTTATTAACTACGACTTAACTGCTTAAAGCTTATCTGCACTGCGTGTATTCCTCTTGGAGCTTTGAATTACTAAGCTTGCTTCTCAATCTCAGCAACAAACTCTATATATAACTATCAAGAATTCAAGCAACATAATTTATGAGGGGGAGCTCCCAATTTATAGAGAAGCTCTTACCCAATTCATGGCTTTGTCCAAGAAAAAGAAGAGGAATCCCTTGGGCAAGAAGAAGTTGGTAATTGGTTGTTGGAGATCATCATTATGCCCACTCCCTCCATGATCATGATCTAGCAAGCTTGGAAGAAAATGAAGAACATAGGCCTTAGCCTTTTTATCTAAACACGTGACTGAGATGTGAGGGAGAAAATGAGACTCTCAATTTGGGACAATACCATATCTCAGCATTCTTGTATACTCCTACACCTTCTCACTCTTATGTTATATTTTTAATACACATATCAACCATATTTTATAACCTAATGTCACAATATGACTTAACATTTCAAGGTAGTATGTGTGATGTAATATACATATAATTGTTTCATCACCTAGGATGGGATAACAAAACTTATTTAAATCAACTTCATGATTTAATCACTTTTACCATATGTATATTATTAGTCCCAATTAAATGTCACACTTCATTTCATATCATATAGAGGTAGCTACTATATAATATAAAATCATTGCACATACAAATTAATTCCTTCAATTATTCATTCATTAAATTATTTAATGAATGCGTATTCCTTCACTTTGCCACACTAGGCATATCTCACAAACTCGATCTTAAGCTTCTCTCATTCTCCACACTTATTATTCTTTCAATATAATATTTGTGTGACTCAAGCATTTAAATGCTAAACTACCTTAATTGATTATAAGTATATCCTTTACGCATATAATAATTAATATATACTCCATTAGTTATTTAAATGATAACAACCACGATAAAATAATAACTTAAGTTACTTAATATATTAAAATAACTTAGTTTTCTTTCATTAATTAACTCCCTTGAAAATACATTAGAAATTGTGTATTTTGTCATAACATAGATATTATGTTTTCTCCGAATAAAGACATTTACAATTAGAAATTAATTTGCTTATTGTCTCAAGATATTATTCTTTATATAATATCAATTAACTATATGTACGACACATGTACATATATTATACATAGAAAATAGATAATAAGTTTATTTTTTATTATCATAAATTGTTTGCATCAATTTATTTACATATAGCAAATACATACTAATATATTTACTATATTATTAAACATACCTCATACAAAAATATATAAGGTAATATTATTATTCAAAAATAACATTTCCTCCTTTTATTAAAATAACTCAATATTAGAAATCATTTTAATATCCTCTATTAGAAATATATAATTATTATTTCTTTCTCCCTCTATAAATTGTTCCCAAGATCATTTCTTCGAATATTAAATATCCATTTAAAGATATAATAATTTATGTCTCCCTTTAATAACATATATATCAAACACAACTTCACTTATTACATAGCTCATATTACCCTATGTAACACAATACCACATATCCCGTAACACATAAATATTTTTATTCGAACCCATTTCACACGTAAGAATTTTATTCATTAAATTCTTATTTTAATATTTTTCTGAATTTTCGGGTTCTTACAAGGACAACCCGGTACTAAGTCCGTAAGTCCGGCATAGCTTACGAGCACTCCTAGGTGATCAGCCTATAGTACTCTATGTTGATCAACACTACATTCATTAAACGTGTGTACGTTTAAGTGTTTGCAACCTCGCGTGCCCATCGAATAATCGATGAAAAATACATTTGTTTATTCATACTCAGGCCTACCTTGAATCCGTACCAACAATTGGCATAGGATAGCGTTATCAATTCTATATTGAAAGACTTGTAAATAAATCAATCAATCTTTTAAGAATAGTCTAGCCGAGTTAAAACTGACATCGACCCTTTAGTAAAAAAATTCATTCATCTCATAACATGAATAACAGAAAACCTGGCTAACACGAAGGTTAGACAAGCGTTTAGAAAAAACTTTCCTTTAGCGTCTGCTATAGTAAAATTACTTTTCTTTGAGTCTTTACGGTCTCTACAACACATAACCACATAACATACCACATTAGGTCATGAATAAACATACATGGTTCCTAATGAATCGTACCCTTCTTCTCAATTTAATCATGTATTAGATTTGTTATTATTGGTTCCGGATTGCCGTTATAGTTTACATTATCATCATTTCATTCATGTTCGATTGACTATCTTTAACCTTTAGTTATCGTACTTAAGGTTTAACAATGTCTTAACAATGTCTTAACAATGTTACATTATAACTTTAGTTCATTACCAATTAATCTACTTTCTTTCTTTACTTATAGCCTTTCTTTAATGTGCAATCCCTAAGGCTGGCACTGCGGTGCCAGTATTCCTTCTCTGTGTCGCGCGGCGGTGCCACATGCTAGGGCTAAAAAACCGGACTCGGCGCTGCGGCACGAGTCCCCTTTGTTATGGTTGCGTTGCGACGTGAACTAACTGTGGGTCATGGCTTTGCTGGGCCAAGCTCGGCGCTGCGGTGTGGGTTATTTGGCCTTGGGTCGGCGCCTCGGTGCCAGCTCTGTGCACCAGAAAATTTTATAGCTTTTCACTTTTGTGAGATTCCCAGGCTCGTAACTTCTTCGTTATAAGTCCGAATTGGCTCGTTCAAGAGCCTACGGTTCACAAATTACATACTCTACGTGTTCATGCAAGAATTTTATCTATTTGACTTCGTTAACTAAAAATTCTCCTATTAGTCCATTTTTAACGAAAACGATAAACGTTCGTGAACGTTCAACGCTTGTTTCTTTGTTCTAAGTTGGAATTCGGTCATGCTCAAGTTCGCAACTCAATAATGCCAAATAAGACTTATCTCCATTGAAAACCAATGTTTCTGAGTTCAAACACAAGATCTGACTTCTATTCCGAGAATTTCATGAATTCAACGATTATCGTCCAATCGTGTGAATTCCGGCAAAACTTCGTTACTTATGATTTGTTCTTCGTTTCAAATGGATTCTATCCATCATACTAACATCTTAACATATCATGATAAGTTATTATTTGTTCTTTGTGAGTTTGTAACTTATAAAAGTGTAAACTACTTATGATTTCATTTCTCATGATTTCTTATGGCTTCAATCTTTTAACCATCATTCTCGCATCTTCTTATCATACTAATTTATTAAGGTAAACACATGAGAAGTTCATATAGGTTCCTCATGAGTTCATAACTTATTAAGGTTTGAATTACTTATTCATGACTTATACAACTTAAGTCCATTGATTTAATCATTCTCTTCATTCCTTAGCATATATGTTCTACCACTACCCACTTCTCTAACAATGGAAGAGAAAGAGAAACATGGTTCAAGATCTTACCCTTGAGGATCACTTAATAAGCCTTAATCTTCTTCTTACTTCTTGAAATATGAAATCTAGCTTTCTAGCTTTTTCTCTCAAGTAAATAAGCTCTCAACTTATAAGTTAGATGAAATGTAAACAACCAACAAATGAAATCCTAAGCTTGCTATTTATAAGAATCTCAAAGTGAGGGTAGTTTGGTCATTAGGCCATCCCACCTCCTTAATCACCTCCTTACTATTCCTAGCTTAAGCACTAAGTTAACTTGCTCCCCACAACACTTGGCCATTAAGTTTACTTGGTCATTAAGTCTACTTGGTTACCACACTTACTTAGCCATTAAGTATACTTGTTCATCACAACTTTTATCCTTTGCTTGCTCATCACAGCACTTAGCCATTAAGTTACTTGCTCCCTACTTTGGATCATCCATGGTTTAAACCATACAATAACCCATTGGTTCTTCATTTGGGCCTTTAGCTTAATTAATCTAACTTATTCATTGGGCCTGCAATTAAACAAACACTTGGGCTTGTTCATTAAATTACATTGGACTTAACCATTCCTACATTTGGGCTTTAATATTAATTCATATTGGGCTTTATTATTACCCCAATTGGACATTATAATTTCCTACACAATCCTACAAATTCAATACATTTGGCTTAAAGCCTCATAACGTATAATTTACGTATTAATCTCGTATTCCAATTCATATACCTAATCATCATATACGACATACCATCAGTCATACATACTCATATAATACCCGTATCATACTCGTATTCATTACCTCGTACAATACCTACGTATTATATGATCATTGCTTTATTCATTATACGCATTTAAATTCCTTCTCGGAAATCACTTTCCCTAATCGTTAGATTTTAAGTCTGCATGCGAAAAACTACGTTTTCCATAACTGAAATATTATTGAATATTCCATCTAACCTCGATATTCTATCGTTACGTATTTCTCGTAAGTTCAAAAATAATTCGCAAGCAGTAATGCGTGAATAGTATTTTTCGAAAAATTTCTCGGAAAGCTTTTATTTTCGTCTTGGAAATTTAAACACTTTAATTCATTCACGTAGCCAAAATACTAAGACGTTTCGACATATCTAGGTCATAGAACGATCTTCAATTGGCTTACTCCCATAAATAATTAATTAAATTCATTTAATCCATATAATCAAATAAAAATTTAATTTTCATAAAATCCGATTTTTTTTGGGGCGTTACAAGCATGGAGATAACTTTGTGGCCAATTACTGCTTTTATATATATACATATATATTTACATTTCACGTCCTGCCTAGAGTTCATTTCTTGGCAGTTGACTGTTCATATATATATATATATATATATATATATATATATATATATATATATATATATATATATATATATATATATATATAACTTTTGTACATATTGCATCATCATGTGAGCTTAGAAATCATGTGATCTCAGATTAACTTCCAGAATCTAGATTCGGTTCCCGTGATGGACATTTTCAGTTGCAGCTAGCTTGTAAATTATTCATGGTGTCTGAATTTCCTTAGATGGCTCTCATGCCCACAAGGAGTTTGGCGCTGCTATGTACCTTATTTTCTTGAAGATGCCTCGCATCTCGAAAATAATAAAAGCAATCAAGCCGAACAAGTAATAAAATGGAAGTATCAAAAGCCTCAATTACTATTGAGCAGAATGGTTTGAAAAACCTATTTTACAAAACATCACTGCCATATCTCATTAAAACAACTGACATCCGTTTTGCAGGAATACTCCTAAACGGACACATTACATAGCATGTAAACATTTTTGCATTCCCTCAAGACTAAACTACATAAGTCTTTTTGTAGGGAAGCAATTGGTTTTGTTACCCGTTTAAAGTCTAATAAGGCACTAAGCCTATAGCCAAGCATGGTTACATCTGGACAATCTAATCCTACTCCTGTCTCTCGCGAGGAGTTCGAAGGATTAAGTAATCAAATTACAAAGTTGGTTGTTTTGCTCAAAGAACTACACAAGTCCACTCAGGGTCCACAAATACCCATCAACACAGAATCCTTTGCACATAGAGGAATCCAAGGTCCGGACAAAGAAGTTCCAGCACCTGAGACTCAGTCTGACAAAACTAACAAAACCCCTGAAATCACCCATCTTAAAGAAGATCCGAACACCGGTGATATTAGGAAGAAAGTTCTACAAATGGAGGAGACCATTCGGTCCATCAAAGGGATTAGAGCACACGGGAGTGTTTCATATTCAGACCTTTGTATCTTCCCCAGGGTTCATTATCAGGAAAAGTTCAAGACTCCCGATTTTGAGAAATATGATGGATTGAGAGATCCTTACACTCACTTAAAGGTATTCATTGGAGAGCTCGAATCTTATACCGAGGATGAAAAGATCAGAATGCAGCTGTTTCAGAAAAGTCTAACTAGAGAAGCCAGAGCATGGTATACCAGATTAGACAACTCCAAAATTCATAGCTGGGAGGAGTTAGCCCATGCTTTGCTCAGTCAATACAGTTTCCAAACTCAGATGGCTCCAGACTAGTACCAAATTACCAAGGTCAAGAAACAAGTCAATGAGTCATTCAGAGAGTATGCCCAAAGATGGAGGCATCTGGCTGCTCAAGTGATCCCTTCTATGACTAAGTCTGAAATAGTGATGACCTTCATAGACATTCAAGAAGCTCCCTTTTATGAGAGGGTCTTAGCTGGCATAGGCAAGCTATTCTCTAAAATGATCAAACAGTAAGAAATGGCCGAAATGGTATTGAAATCAGGGAAGATTCAAGACCTTATCGCGCTGAAAGTTGTAGCTGAGCACATCCAGTTTGGAAGTTATGGAAACAACCTCCGGAGGGTCCATAAGAAGATAGAAGAGGATGTTTCCTTGATACTACAAGGACAAAAAGGCAATCAAAATATGTCTATTCAGAGGAGAAACTATTCCCCTTTCCAAACACAGTCTTCAAACCCTCCATTGCCAAAAAAGTGGAGAAGTCAGACGGACTCGAGTGTTCACACCCTTAGGGGATTCACTCGCCAACATTCTAAAACTTTTGACAACTCAGAAGAAAATTACTCATCTTCTTCCACCAGCCAACCCGAGTGGGAAAGGTTTTAATGCAAGTAAGATGTGTGCTTACCATGCTAGAGCTCCAGGCCATGACACGCATGATTGTTGGGCCCTTAAGCATAAAATCCAGGATTTAATCGACAATGGTGAGATCGTGGTGACCAAGCCTGACCAGCCTTACGTTCAAGATAACTCTTTTCCTCAACACAAGGAAGATGGGGTTAATATGATTAACTAGAGTAGTGGATAGAAATCCAATTATGTGGGTGGTTCATCCCAAACCAGTAAGGATAGTGCTGACAGATGGGATTATGCACAGTTCCAGTTCATGATGGAACGAGAAATGAAGGCACTTGCTGAACAAGTCAATTAATTGGCAGAATTGGTGGTTCATCAGCACCAAGTCACACTTCAATTATTCAGTCAGGAGTATGCTAGCCTCCTTCCTTTTCTTACAAGTATTATACAACTTGATCTAGAAAGTGAAAAATTAGAGGATAAAATTGCAAAAAGAACAAAAGCCAAAGCCCATCGGGACTTTGCCAACAAAAGGGAATTCACCTATTTAGGCCAACCGATGGAAGAGATATTACAGATGCTGATCAATGAGGGAAGAATCACAACTTTGCTACCTCCAATCAGCCCACGCTCAAAAAGGTTTGATTCTAATGGAGTATGTCAATACCATTCCCACTCTCACGGTCACAACACTGAAGAATGCTGGACACTCCGTCATCTTTTCCAGAACCTGATTGATAGCGGTGTCCTACAGATGGTAGACAATGACGCTGTATTACTAGAGAGTGGAGACATATTTCCTACCAAATGGAAGGAAGACGTAGCAATTATATTCTCTAACAGCGACTTGGCTGCCACACCACTTACAATTCAACCTATTTAACTCAAAGGTTTTGAAAATCCTTTGAAAGTGGCTGCACCAAAGCCAATTATATTGCCATTCAGGCCACAGTATCCTGTTGTCAGCCTACAAAAAGTGCCATGGAATTATGGAGAGGCTGAAGGATCCACATCCAATACAACTACTACAGTGTCGAAAGAAAATCAACTATATCTTCCTCAACAGGTGATGAAGCCTATCATCAGACCTAAAGGGAAATTGCCCATGGAGAAGATTGAAGAATTCCTTCGTACTATGGGACACAATGAAGCCAAGGTGGTTTTAAGCTTGAAAGAAGCTCCACAACAGATTTCTATTATGGACTTGGTTTTCTCCTCAGAGGATCACCTGAAGGTTTTACTGAGAGTATTAGAAGAAGCCCACTTTCCAAAATTAGTGGATGTTGAAAAGTTCCATCATCTGGTTGATCACATCTTCATCAGTAATGTGATATCCTTCACTGATGATGACATACCTCCCGAAGGGACGGGCCATTGGAAACCATTGCATATAGCGATTATATCATCTGGATATGTGGTGGGAGGAGTTCTGATAGATGGAGGTTCATCTTTAAACATCTGCCCCTATGCCACACTAGAGAAAATGAACATCAATCTCAACATGATCCGTAGCAGTCATAAAACTATCAAAGCTTTTGATGGATCCCGACGAAATACTGTCGGAGAGATTAAACTACCTATGGAGATTGGTTCACATACATTCTACGTATCCTTTCATGTGCTCAAGATAGCTACAGGATATAACCTACTTTTGGGAAGACAGTGGATTCATATGGCTGGAGTCGTCCCGTCCACTCTCCATCAATAGCTCAAATACATCATTAACAATAGCCTAATCACTATTAATGCTGAGCCAGAATGTCCTGTACAGAGTGGCATGCAAATCATTAGTTTCAATATAGAAGTTGAGCATGTCAGCTTCCAGGCCCTTGTGGTGAGCAACACTCACTATCAAGCCATTGATGCGCAACCTCTGATACCCAGACTTACTGCCGAGGTAATATCGGTAAGTTAAGAGATGATATCCTTGGGTTTTCAACCTAGACAAGGGTTAAGAAAAGATCATCACGGCATCAAGCACCCAGTTCAAGTTCCCAGTCAGACAGGGACAACCAGAATAGGCTATTCTCCCGGGTCCAGTCACAGGAACCCTCACAAGCGTAAACAGGTTCCTTCATCTTCAAGGTGATTGCCTAAACTTGTAGAGCCTGAGCCTGTACGACCTTCATTAAAGGTCCCTGCCCATGTGGTAGCTATGCTGTTTCCTAAGCTGATACCGATCAAAGGAAAGGATGTCCTGATTCCAGACCCCAAAGTTGAGGAAAAGGATCGGAGTCGTAAACAAGATATTGCAAGGCGGTTATCAAACCTGCGCGTCTTGGTCCATACAGAGGGTATGAACAGAGACATCCTGGATGTTGATTGTCCAGACATCCTGGATGTGGATTGTCCAGACATCATGGTCATCATTTAAGAGAAGGAGGACAACAATACCCCCTTCATCACAGCTGTCCACCAGGATTTCACCATTGGCAATTAGAGCAGCACTCCCTACATTAGCCGACAAGGGTAAAAAGGGCAGAAAATCCCTCTGCCTCGTAGATAACAATAATTGCTTACTTTTGCGGTATAGTATTAGCAGTTATTTTGTCATTTCATGTTAACACTTTTTATGATTAAACAGTTTCATATATTAAGTGAAAGCATTTTGTTTCACGACACTAAAGTTAGATGTGCCTAAACTTGATGATGAGGTGCCTATTCTTCACAAAGACTGTAACTTTGATGTAAAGTTAGACTCAAACTTGATGGAGATTTAACAAAAGGACTATGAGATACCTCAGGATATCAAAGAATGGGTCAAAGACAAACCCAAGCCAAATCTTGATCAAACCACCTCTATTAACCTCAGAACCTCAGAAAACTCTAAATAAATCCAGATTGATACAGACCTTACTCCAAACCAAAGGAATGACATGGTTACTATATTGACCCAATTCCAGGATATGTTTGCATGGTCTCATGAAGACATGGTCAATTTTTCTACTGACATTGTCATTCATCACCTCCCATCAAAGAGGGATTTAAGCCAGTTAGGCAGAAACTCAGGTGATTAAAACCTGAGTGAAGTTTAAAAGTTAAAGAAGAAATTGTGAAACAATTTCGAGCCGGCATCATCATGGTGTCAATAGACCCTGAGTGGCTATCCAACATAGTCCCCATGCCTAAGCCTGGAGGGAAGGTGTGAGTTTGCGTGGGACTACATGGATCTGAACAAAGCTTGACTCAAAGTTAGCTTTCCCGTGCCATTCATCCATATACTCATTGACAATACATCTCAGTATGGCATGTGCTCCTTTGCTGATTGCTTTGCGGGGTACCATCAAATCATGGTTGTTGAAGAGGATCGTGATAAAACTGCATTCATCACTCCTTGGGGAAACTTTTGTTACAGACGGTTGTCATTCGACCTCATCAATGCTGGAGCTACCTATCAGCAAGCCATGATGGCTCTTTTCCATGATCTAATGCACAAAGAGATAGAAATATATGTGGATGACATCATTGTCAAGTCCCGAAGGGAGGAAGACCACCTAGATCATCTCAAAAAGTTCTTCAATAGGTTGCGTAAGTACAACTTGAAGTTGAATCTAGCCAAGTGTGCCTTTGGCGTTAAATCAGGCAAGTTGCTAGGATTCCTAGTCGGCCAAAAAGGGATTGAGCTGGATCCTACCAAAATCCAGGCCATCACGGAAATGCCCATACCTCAGACAAAGAAGGAAATATGGGGATTTTTCAGAAGAGTCAACTTTATTAGCTGATTCATATCCCAGCTCATAGCAACCTGTGAACCTATCTTTAAGTCACTAAGGAAGAACTCCATGAAATGGAATGATGAGTGTCAGAAAGCCATCGTTACAATTAAAGAACAACTAATCAATGCTCCTATTTTCGTACCTCCCAGGGATGGTGTTCCCCTGTTTATGTACCTGTCCATCAATGACAATGCCATGGGTTGCATTTTGGGACATAAAGATGATAGAGGCCAAGAAAGAGCTATCTATTACCTCAGTAAAAGATTTAGTAGTAGTGAACACAAGTACACTCTGGTTGAGAAAACTTGTTGTGCTTTAGCATGGGCTTCCATGAGATTATAGCATTATCTCCATGGTCACACAACCCATCTCATCTTCCGTGTGGATATTCTCAAGTACGTGTTCAGCAAACCCATGTTAAATTGTCGACTGTCCAAATGGCAGTCAATCCTACAACAATTTGACATTGTCTACGTGACTCAAAAGTCTACCAAAGGTCAAGGAATTGCGAATCAACTGGCCGCCGTACCTACAAGGGATTGTAAACATTTGGAAACATACTTCCCCGATGAAGGGGTAATGACAGTTCAGCAACACCATCAGGACGATACACACCAACTATGGAAGATGTATTTTGATGGAGCTATAAACATGGAAGGTTCTAGGGCTGGAGCAGTTCTAGTATCCATTACGGGGGAGCAGCATCCCGTCGTCATCAAATTGCAGTTTTCCAGCACCAACAACACAGCTGAATATGAAGGCTGTATCATGGGGTTGAAACTAGCCCAATCCATGGGCATCAGATGGTTAACTGTCTTTGGAGATTCTGAATTGGTAATCAAACAAACCACTGGGATCTATCACACCAAAGAGCTACATTTGTTGTCTTACCATCGGTAGGTTACATAGATGGCTTCGGAGTTTGAAGAAATATCCTTCTTCCACATTCCTCGAAATAGGAATGACTTTATGGATGCACTAGCAACTTTGGCCTCCTTGATCAACATACTTGACAAGGAAGATATGCCAAGCATCACATTTGCTCTACAAAAGGCTCCAGCCAATGGGAGCTATATTGGAGAACTATCAGATGAGCTGCCTCCCATCCAACACCCTTGGTATCAGCATATCAAGGAGTACCTGCGAGATGAATCTACACACGCTGAGGCGAGTCAGGCTGAAAGAAAGTGGATCCATTGAATGACTATGAAATTTTACCTGAGCAGAGACGTACTCAATAAAAGAGATGTGAAACTAGGTCTCCTCAGATGTCTGTATAAAGACCGAGCTCAGAGGCTTATGGATGAAATCCATGGTGGAGTATGCGGCCCACACATGAGCGGCCCTCTACTTGTTAAGGAAATCCTAAGAATAGGGCATTTATGGCTCTCTCTCAAGGTTGACTGTGATGATCACGTCAAGAGATGTCACCAATGCCAAATTCATGGGAATGCTATCCATGTCCCTCCAAGGGAGCTCCATAATATGAGCTCGCCTTGGCCCTTCTCAATGTGGGGAATGGACGTGATCGGGCCCATCGAGCCAGTAACGGGCATCGGTTTATCTTCACTATGATTGACTACTTAACCAAATGGGTAGAAGCAGCCTCCTCCCCTAGGGTTACTAAAGAAGTTATCATTGGTTTCATCAGGAACAATGTCATTTGTCGATATGGACAACCAGAGGTTATTATGTCAGATAATGCCAAAAACCTCAACAATCAAATGATGGAAGAGTTATGCAGTAAATTCCACATCAACCATCTCAACTTTGTCATCTATCGTCTGAAGATGAATGGTGTTGTTAAAGCAGCTAATAAGAATTTCAAAAAGATCATGCAAAATATGTCCGCCAATCACAAAGGATGGACTGACTTATTGCCTCTAACTCTATTAGTCTACAGAACGTCAATGCGCACTTTCACTGGGGCAATCCCCTACTCATTAACCTATGGGATGGAAGCAGTACTCCCCATAGAAGTGGAAATGGAATCCCTCAGAGTGTTGATCGACGCTCAGCTAGATGAAGACCAATGGTTACAAGATAGGTACCACCAATTATCTCTAATAGATGAAAGGCGGGCTGCAACTATCTTCCATGGTCAGCTATATCAACAGAGGGTTGCCAGATCCTACAATAAGAAAGTCTGGCTACGACAATTCAAATAGCATGACCTGGTGTTGAAAAAGGTTCTTGACAACTGAGATCAATCCAAAGGAAAATTTGCCCTAAACTGGGAAGGCCCGTTTGTTGTCAAGGAAGTATTGACAGGAGGTGCCCTCAAGTTACAAGAAATGAATGGCAATGAATTTCCACAACTCATCAACTCGGACACCGTGAAACAGTACTATGTCTGAAGTTACCATCAAGCAAACATCCTGGGTTTGGATCACCATATTCCCAGTCAATTTAGGTTTTCAAAACCTTTCCCATACAACCTTTCTTCATATCTGTTTGCCCCATCAGGGACAAACACACCTTCTAACCAGCAGCCTGGTTCCGGATCATCAGATCCATCACTCAATTTTGATTTTTTTAAAACCTTTCACACTTTCAGTTTTGTCCCACTAGGGATAAAACTTTTCACACCTTAAGTTTGTCCCACCAGGGATCGAACTCTTTATCTGTAGTCTGTCTTGTACATGGGACGAACTACGCAGACCTGATCTCCCCAATACATGGGAGTACGTAGGCAGCCATTTTTATGGTCTGGTCTCACCACAAAAAAAAAACAAAAACAAACACATCTCTACACCCTTCGCCACATACAACTTTGAACCTTTACGTCAGGTTCGAACTACGTATACCTGACCTCCCCTCTTCAATGGGAGTACGTAGGCAGCTATTCATGGTTCGGTCTCAACCCTTACCAAATCACAAAAACTTGTCAACAATATTGGGATCATCTTTTAAAGCACACTTTGTCGGCTTTAGACCAAGGGAATGGAACTACCTGGTCTCCCCACACTAATGGGAGAACCGACGACCATCTAAGCTACAGTTGAATCCTCAAAGAGAAATACCAATCCATAAGAGATGAAACTACCTGGGCTCCCCCATACAAAGGACTAACGACGACCATCTATGGTGCGGTCAACCTCAGAGAGGAAAGCGACACTCCTCTCCATACACTAGTCCCAAGACACCAAAGGGTAGGGAATATAAAGATCAATGATCCATTCTGAAAGATCCTGAGACATCTCAATGTCCATCCATCAAGGGGGAGTTCAAGTAACAAGGCATAACTAAAAGGGAAGTGAATCAAAATATATTTCCTTGCCATATATAATATTATTTAATATATACAATATGTATTGTACATGACAAAAATGGCTAAGCTAGTCTGTACAAGAAAATCTAAGCCAATCTACAAATCGGTGTATATGTGCGCTATCAAATCCAACATGGCATCCCTATCAGAAGAATGGGGTAACGCTGTAAGCTCCTGCCTGATGGTATTAACACGAGCCAATAGATCCACAACCAACTGCATGGTGACATTATGTTCATCAATATATGTGCTCATCTCTACAATAATATCAGTAGTATGGGACTTCAATGCAGTGTTATCTGTAATAGCGGCATCTCAGGCAGATATAGCGCCATCTCGCTCAACAACCACTGCATCTCTGAATGATCTAGCCTCATCCCGCTCAGCAATGATAGTGTCTCTATGAGCTAAGGCATCATCTCTCCCAACTAGAGCTGCATCTCTCCCAGCAAGAGCGGTCAACATCAAGGCTCTAGCCTGATTTCTCTCAAATGTCATCAGATGCAGACTCTGCTCTAAATACTCTGCTGAATGTGGAGTCACAGTAGCAGTCATACTTAGAGAATCTACAAGAGCAACTGCCAACCCAGCAAATAGCTCATCCTCAGTGGGAGAATTAGTGTCCTCCATGGGCTCCCCACTGTCAGAATTAATCCCCGGCTCGGTGGATACAACCCCAGCCGATGTAATCTATGCCTCCATCCATGCAGAATACTTTGTAGAATAACTCAGATGGCTAATAGTAAACTCAATCCTCTCACGCTGAGTCCTAACAGGAATGAACCCTGGATCTATACTCTACTGATAAATGCCGAGAAGATAAACGCTGACCCAATGCTCCCCCAAAAGGATTAACATCCTAAAACTTATCGAACTGTGCCATCACAGCCAGTGGGTGATACGTGGTCATGCCCCTCAAACTAGCTAGAGGGAGATAATCCATGTCTGGTGCATAAGTAATGAAGCTGTAGGGAGAACTGAGCCCTGAACACAGCAAAATGTCAAATGGATCCTCGATCCCTGCCAAGAACACCGACCAGGATGCAGCATCTGTACACTCCGCTAGCTGAAAGGAGTAAGACATGGCTATCTCATGGGAAAAGTAATACCCATGGCGTTGTAATGTGCCAATCAGTCTCAAGTGTGACATAAACCACACATACAACAAGACCGAGCTGCTAGTGAATACCCCTGCAGAATGGGTGTGGCAATACGTGACTGACCTCAATGTCTCTACCACAATCATCGGTACAATGGTATGTCCCTCCCTGAGAGCCCGTACTGCCATAACTATACCGATGTCTAAATGATCCATGTATAGTGGCATGTACAGATACGCCACTACACACATTATGAGTATATCTATTCTGGCAACACTTCACTGATCCTCCGACGTGGTTAAATCCCCGGAGTGATGAGCATAGCTATCCAATAAGCCAAATCTGTCTATCAAAAAATGCTGGGACACTACATGCCCGGAGGTGATCTCATCCTAGGCTACTCTACACCTCAACCCGGTGAGGGTCATAAACTGTCGGCTTATATCCCCAGCAGCCATCTAAGCGCAAGGCCTGTCCAATGGCAAAGCTTTCAAACGCTCATACTCCTCTAAAGTGGGAGTCAACTCCTAGGTCTCAAACTAGAAAACCTGCCTCTCCGGTACCCAGTTCTCCAGCATGCCCTCTATAAAACCCATAGGAACCTAGAACATCAGGAGGGTCATGGAGTGTTGCAATAGCTGATCTACGGTCACCTGATCTGAAGGTGACAAACTATCATATCATGATCTCAAACATGAGGCTACCAATACTGGTGGGGTGTGATCAATACGGCTAACTGTCGAGGAAGATATATCTGTGGGTCGTATCATAAGACCATCCAAGGGTCAATGCTGAATAGCTCTAGACATACATATGCATAACTTAATACATGGATGATAAACAATAGATGGCAATATGATGTAGGGAATGGAAAACATTATATATACATTCCTAAGTACATCATCATCTAATACATCGTTTCTGTATATAGCTAGAAAATACAGGGAAATGGAGCGCAGTCGCCCAACAACCTATTAAAAGATATAACGAGAATGGGGCACAACCACCCAGTATCTAAAAGATGCCTATCAAATGATATAGCGAGAAATACATCAGAAGAAGTCAATGGTGTTGATGTCTACATCATCTATCCTATCCAACTGATGTAACTCCTTCTGAGTCAGTAGATCTCCGCCAAGAGGGATATCAGGGTGATACAATAGAGGATCTGCACTGACAAAATCATACGGGCCAGCCCTTGAGCTGGAAGGATCAAAAGTATCCGCCTCAGAAGGATCTCTGCCCAAATGTCGGATGAAAAAATATGCCCAGTCCAACTACCGGGTCAAGCTATCAATCTATGTCAAATGAGTAGGATCTCAGACACAGGCCATCCAATCCATCATCATCACAGTTCCAGGAATCATTGCCCCATGAACTGAGTGGTGCGGGTCTGGGATCCGATGGTACGAGGGGACCACCAGCGATATAATGCCTCCTGAGTGAATGGACCCTTTGCCAAAGTGAAGCCATCAACTCCCATTAACGGGATATCACTAATAGGTGACTGCAATATAGGCCAATAACGTCTGGCAGGAGGATAGATTGACATACGGATCTCTCATGTGGTGCTTCTGATAGCACGCTCTCCCAAATAGAGCTCCCAGCCTCCATCTATGAAGAGAGGAATTCGACGGGTGGACATCACATGCTCGACACCAGTCAGGAACCCATCCTCAAAGCCAACTGTCAAATGGTCCCAGAGTAGGGAACCCATATAATGACATCGACTGTCAAAAGCTCCAATTATAGGCGATAATGGATGAAACCCTCAGCTACAGGAACCTCCGCTAACCTATAGTGATGCCATCGTTGTCCTCGTGGGTAGGTTTCTAAACCTAACATGCTAATGGGACGCAGACATGGGAGCCTTTAATAGGCCCAAAACTACTAATACAAGGCCAAACATCTGCGATCAGTCAAAACTCTTAACCTGTACATGGAAAATCAAAAGAGAAATACACACCAATAAAAACGAGTAAAATCCTATCTAAGCCTCTATAAAGCACTGCGAATGCATGCGCATTCTCCTAAGGAAATAGGCAAAGGTATAGGAGCCGCAGTCATACTCTCCAATATGGTCCACCTCTCGTGTGGCGCTGACTAAAGCGAACAACACCGTGGAAGAGTTATCCATTATGAAATAACCCCGAAGGATGACCAGGAACAATCGCCAAAGAATGCGATCCCTGGCTCTCACATCAGTGGGTATGGGCTCACTCAACGCGCCCACTCATAGCATCTAAACTCAAAAGACTAGTGCGGACTATCTTGCCTTTGAGCGCCTCAGGCGAGACTCCTAGAAAGAATCTGACGGCAGTCGGGGTAATGTTCGCCGCACAAGGCACTGGCCCCTCCAAACTCTATATTGGTGATAAACCGCCAATCCATCGGTATCATCATCACTTCACCGTCTAGCAAATGGAGAGACTGAGTCTGGTGAAACCAACGCTCAGACAACGCCCTGAGGTAACTCCAGGGACAACGACGGGGGAGGATGGAAAAAAACGCCTCAAAGCCCCAACCATGCACAATCTCTCGATACTCTGGATGAAGAGTCTGATATAGAGAGTGTATGTTGAACCAGTTCCCTCGAGGCTACGTAAAGTCGAGAACCTACATCACAAAAGCAAATCAACATCAGAATCCTTGCTCCTCATCAATAGGAAAAAGGAAGATCACCCAGCTTTTATCTCGTTCGCATGCAAGTAGACCGAGGGGTGGTGACTCAAATCACCCAGAAGCTCTGGAATCATCACATTAATGCCTGAAAGATCCCTACGGGGAATATGAGCAGCAAGAGCGGGAGCTATAACCGGTACATCCTCCTCCTCGTCCTCAACATCCGGCTCAAATCGAATAGGACGAATCACTGCCTCCCTCAAACGACGAGGCCGTCTAACTACACGAGGCTGAGGCACATCAGAAGCCCTCCTCCTCACACCTGAAGTGGTCCTGCGAGAACTACTCGGCTGATCCAGATCCATATATTTGGACACAAGTTTTCAAATCACCTCAGAAAGGATGTGGTAAATTCTAACCCGAAGCTTTTCAAATGCATTTTATGACTATATGCATGCATGCATTACTTTATCATACGCCTACAGTAGAGTTAAAAATGCATGACTATTCAATGCCTAGGCTCATGGAAAATTTTTGCCAGAGTCTCCTTTGTAAAAAGGACTATCCATATGCACGTAGGCATGACTAGGTGGCCATTTAGTAGCACACCAACCCATAGTCATAAACATCCTATATACATAAAAATACCAAAGTCATAACCGTAAGGGTAGCCTAATTACTAGGATTACTTTGCTTTGCAACCTTTTCTCTTTTGTCCTCAAATAGGATAAGAAATAGCAGAAAAAGGGTGTTAATTTGACTGTTTCAAAAGTTAAATTTTTCACAACATTATGTTCAGCTTGGTTAAATACTAACATTTACTATGTTGAATATTTTTTATCAAGTCATATGAGCATACATATTTACTACTATGTGTTTCGAAGCATTTCATGTGATAACTTATTTTCCAACAGATAGAAACTAGAAAAGGAGACATGCATACGTTACCAGGATAGTGCAGAACACTTGTACAATGATGGATTTTGCAGAAAATGGTCTGAACTCAGTAGATCTGAAGAAGAACTCTCGAATTCTCTATATGGCACGACTTGAAAATGACTTGTGAAAGGAAAGTGGCCTATAAATACACCCACAGATGGCCGCAGGTGTATCTGCGGCTACTGTAGGTGTACCTACGGTTCTTCTAGGTAGATCTCACCCCTCCGGCTCAGTCCAATTTGAGTTACAAAGGAGGTCTCACAAGTTGAAAAAGTCAAATCAGGAAAAAAGACGCTACGCGATTAAGCAGAAAAGCCTGAAATCCTAATTTTTAGAGACCAAACTGTGGGTCAACATATCACTCATTGGTATTCTCCCAGACACAGGGTTCACAACACCTATGATCACAGTTGTTGCAATCTACACTCAGTAATACCTCGTAAAGGTCCAATGTCATCAACCTGGGGTTGTAATTCCAATTACAACCTCTCCCTAGTGGGGACTTCAGACAATGTCAGCCGTTGAAGCACATTTCAACAAAGGTCAAGCAACCTTGATGTTCTTCAGCCTTTGGCAAGTAAATCCAGTGAAGTGTCAGAAGTAATCTGATGATATCAGCCGTTGAAACACATTTCGATGAAGGTCAAGCAACCTTGACGTTGTTTAGTCGTTGGCAAGTAAATCTAGCGAAGCATCAGAAGTAATTCGATGATATCAGCCATTGAAGCACATTTCAACGAAGGTAAAGTAACCTTGACGTTCTTCAGTCGTTGGCAAGTAAATCCAGCGAAGCGTCGAAAGTAATTCGATGGTATCAGCCGTTAAAGCACATTTCAACGAAGGTCAAGTAACCTTGACATTCTTTAGCCATTGGTAATTAAACCTAGCGAAGCATCAGAGATGGTCCAGTGATGGTATCCATTGAAGTACATTTCAATATAGGTCAGGCAACCTTGAGAACATAAACTGTTAGCAGTAACTCCGACAGAACATTGAAAAAACCTGGCGATAAAAACCAGGGAAAACTATCCTCATCGGGGAGGACCGATGATGGAACCTGTTATACAAGTCATCAAACAAAGCATCATTCCCCTAGAGTCTCTTGCACATGAGAGGAACATCTATGGGGGAAAGTTTGTACCAAGGATTAAGAAATTTGGTGATAACCTCAATGTCAACATCTTGGAGGTTCCTAGGAGCTTTAGAGAAGACATCCAAGTAGTTCGTCAGGATCATCAGTGATAACTACAGTCCCCAATAGAAAACGTGAGAGTAGATAGTCATCACATACCGTTGGAAAATGGTCCAACAAACCACATTCAGCATACATTTGCATCATGTTGCATTACATTTCATCATGATTATCCTATCACATTTCAAGTGTCTAGTATTCTTTATCATATCCATGCCATTACATTGCATGAATATGATAAAGATGGTAATCTGTAGACACTCAAAAATTTGTATTCCTATTTCTAACCTTGTAGGAGGACTGAATCGTCTTCCAGAGATAACCCTGGAAGTCAAAATAGCTCAATCCCAGAGACAACCCCGGGATACTCAGTTTTCCATTTCATAGATAACGCTGGGATACTCAATTTTCCATCTCAGACATAACCCTGAGATACTCAGTTCCATCCCGGAGACAACCCTGGGAGATGTAGTTCTAACCTTGGAGATAACCCCGAGAGATGTAGTTTCAGTTCCGGAGATAACTCTGGAAAAGTCCATTCTAAATCTCAAAAGTCAGCTTTAACCTCGGAGACAACCCCGAGGCACTCAGTTCCAACCCTAGAGATAATCCCGGGAGGTCAAGCATACCTCAGAGACAACCCTAAGGACATTTAACACCTATAGCAACCCAATCTCAGAGATAACCCTGAGCAACGATTGCTAAATCAGCCCAAAACCAGAGACAACCCTGGTGAGGGGCAAAATTGTCATTTTACCACCTCGATCCCACATTCACGTTGTCTCAGCATCATTTCACACCACATTCTACATAGAAGTGTCCTACAAGAACCATAGCTCAAATCCCGAGTGACTATTACGCAAAACAGAACACCAAATAGAATTTGAAGACTTGAAGATCTAGTCATGGACTCATCTTTCCAGCTTCGTACAACCTTTTATCCCATGTTATTGTGCAGCTCTCGACAATAGCATTCCAGAAAGGTATTATACACCTGAATCGGATGCCCGTATTGAAAGTTATGAAGGTTCAAGTGAACAAACACATTGCATGCATGCACGTATTTCAAGACGGCAGGGCCCACAGAGGTCGGGGCACCCCAAGTAGCCGCAGTTACACTTGCGGCTGCCATATGTACACCTGCGGCTCCCCCCTATATAAATAGAGGGCTTGGGGTGGCCATTTTACAAGGAGAAAAGGCAAGGAAGCGCTGTTCATTTTGCTCTATATACACTTTAAACTATGTGCTTTCTTTTACCAAACACCTGTGAGCTTGTGTTTTGCTATATTTTACCAGTGAAAACCGAGTATTAATTTATTTAAAGCCATCTAAAGTCTTCTTGGCAGCCCACTATAAGAAATCTCAGATTTCTTAAAGCCTTTCTCCACTTTCATTCACACATAATTATTCACGTTGAGAGTCGTGTTGTCACTACAAATATAATGGTCACTGGCGACGGGGGAATTGGCGACCGCTTTACTGCCGTCTCGAATGATGTCATTAATGACGGGTTAGCCGTCACTAATGAGTGTCGTCGGCAATGAAAATTTCCCTCCAAATCCAACATAGTGGTCGACAGCATACTGTCGAGAATGGATATATTGTCGTCGCTAATGACATTAGTTTGGCGCCATAATCTCGCGGGGGAGGGAAACTCAGTGGCAATGGCAGTAAAATGTTATAAACGACGGCAGTGCCGTCGTTAATGACTCTTTATCGATTGAAGTTATTATCGACGGCTAGCCCGTCGAGAATGACTTTATAATTTTAAGCCCTACCTCGACGGCAACGAATCAAAATTTTTTACCCAAATTTACTGCCCCAAAAAGCTACAGCACTCCCTCTCCTTCGATCCTTCCCTCGACGACGAACTTACAGGTGACTATAGTAGCTATTGGCGGTCGTCGCGACTAACGGAGGCGATTTGTGGTGAAGGTTGGGCGAATTAAGGCTTGAGTCTTGACTGTGTGTGGTGAAGGTTAGGCGAATTAAGGTGATTCGTGGTGAAGGTTGGGCAAATTTGGGCAACTGTGCATGGCTAACTGATTTGGTGACGGTTTTCCCCTCTTTTCTTGGCAACTGTTCTTCAATATATCCTTCAATCTTCAGCAGCTATGATTTTTCTCAGCATATTCGTGAAACTTATTAGGCACGATTAATGTTGTAAATTTATGACAGTAGGAGAAATCCCCTTTATGTTATATGTTTTTATTCTTTCATATTCTTGGGTTTGAAAATATATGTTGTCTGACTTACAAATAGTAAAGGTACAAGTAGGAAAAGTAAAACAAAAATTAGTGTGCTTGCATCCTAAATTTATTAATCAAATTTTTATCTATAGAATTGAGATGGCACTGGGGTGGATATATTTAGACATCTCTATATTAGTAGTTCAATAGCCGTTTGGACCCCCCTAATTAAAACATGAAATGGAATAAGTTCAATTCTTTAACTTTTGACATGTTAACTGAATGAAAGAAGTTTTAAAAGTATGATCCTTCACACTTGCGAGTTATGATTTGACTTTGAACAGTCAAATAGTAAGGTTAGTAAACATGATCTGATTATGAATATGGATGATTAAGAATTAAATGATGCTTCCAAATATTCATTTTTGGCACAGAATGGATAAAGAGTAGTTCATGTGCACATTATTTTTATGTTGAACAGTGTTAGAGACTTTTTTCCATAGATAAGTCCTTTGCTTTTTTCATTTTACATATGTTTTTGTTCTTTGATGCAGGATAACATCAATTTACTTTTAGGCAACATATATTTGATAGATATATTGAATTTCTTTAAACCCCTGAGTTTTATGAATATCAGTGAACACTTTGACATGATGTTTTTATATTTATAATATTTATACATAACTTCTCCAAAAATAAATAAATATTACAAGAAAGTCCAATTTATGTGTTCGTATAGAATGGGGATGGTGCAGAATGCCTGATTCTCAGTTCCTTACATGTGCGATTCATTTATTTCTTAAATGAGGACTATACTTCATGTGGTTAAATGAGGACTATACTTCATGTTGGGGGTGTTGAACTTTAGAGGAATCTATTGGACAACTTTCTAATCTTAATGTGTACCTCTAGTTTGATACATTGTGCAACAAGTATAGACTAAAGAGCCGTTTAGTGTTAAGACTTCTTTTTAAGGGAATATGACTCCTTACTAGTTCTAAAAGTAATATTCTACGTGAATATATATCAAATTACTAGATAATCTAGTCATATGGATAATATTGGTGTGTTTTTCGTTACTGTATGTTGATAAGTTTTCTTTTATTAAAAGTATGTTGATAAGTTATTTTTTTAGTTATTTTTTGTTGTTAAATGAAAGGATTTGAATAATTTCATCGAAGAAAACATGAAAGATTTTTGCTAGTAGTTCTTTTTGTTCTAGGAAAAGAATCTAATTTCACATACACATATATTTTCATATAGTTTAGGAAGCTTAGAAACCCGTTTGAAATTCACTTAGTATGAGTGAATCTCAAATAGTCCCCATTTTGGGACTGTTCTTGTATGTTTCGATCTCACTTAGGTCGGTGTTAACGACTTGAGCACATCTTTATATTTTTTGAATTTTCGGTCAGTATATATCTCTTGATGTTCTTCGGGTGCATATTTAGACTACGATGTGTTAGTCTATTTCGTGTACTTGAAGACCATGGGGAGGTGCTGCCGAAATTTCTGAAAAATTTAAAGATGTGTTCAAGTTGTTGGCATAAGTGTGTCGACACATCCGGGAATGGGATAGAAGACTGACCCGTTAGAGGTGGAGATGAAGTTAGGAAACTCATAAGCTTTCATATACATTAACTTGGAGACTTGATTGTGTTTGTCTAACTTTCCATATATATAGAAGACAGTTGTCTGAGATGTCTGTTGATCGAAGTTGGATGGAACGTCGGGTACCCACTGATAAGAGTGGGCTTAACTCAGAGTATCGTAGTGGGGTTGAACAGTTTCTCAACTTCGCGTTTGAGCAAGTTAGAGGCGATAAGATCAGATGTCCTTGTAAGAGGTGTGTGAATGAAGTGTGGAAGGAAAGGAGGGATGTCATGTGTGACTTATTTGCGTATGGGTTCAAGCAGGGTTATACGACATGGATCTATCATGGGGAAACCTGGTTAGATGAACATGAATCAGAACCGGAATCCAGAGGTGACGAAACCTTTGACTATACTAACATGATAGTCGAAGCAGTTGGTTCATACTTCCAGTGGAATATAAACAGAGATGGATGTGACAACCCGAGAATTTGGATATTTATAGAATATTAAAATATTGAATTAAGGTTAAATAATAAACCTAGACAAAAAATAAGTGAATGGATTTGAGATTTCCGAGAACGAATTTTGTGATTTTAAAAAATTTATGTGATGAATTATTCAGGATTAAGTATATAAGTGAATATATTCTGTGTATATAGTATTATATGTACACAGTATGTGGTTAAGGGTCAAGGGTTGACCAGATAATGGCAAACCCTAATATTATATTAAGAACGTCAACGTTCAGTTAGAAAATCCTTACGATTTATAAGAAACCCTAAAACCGGTTCTGAAAACTCTAATTTCAGTTTCGGGAATTTGAAACCCTAATTTGGGGATTTAAATACAATGTATACTGTTTTTGTGTATTAATCACAAATCTAATTAGGGATAACCCTAATGATTAATTAGAATTCTAATAATTATAAACCCTAATTATTAGAAACCTTAATTTGTAAATTAGAAACCCTAAGTTATAATTAGGAAAAACCTAATTGTTAGTGTGATAATTTTAATGTTAATTAGGACACATTAATCCTAATTTTCAAAGTTATAAATAATTACAAAACCCTAATCTAATTAGGAAACTTAATTTCTAAATTATAAAGATTATTTTTCTATTTAAAACCCTAATTCTTGGGTTATAAACCCTAATGTACAATGATGAAACCTAATTGCTAAATTAGCAATTTTAATTAGGAAATGTTAATCCTAATTAGCAAGCTTGATTTATGATTCGTAAATTTTAATATAATTAGAGAATTCTAATTATAATTTAGAAATATTAATTTTTATTTTTGGAAACCTAATTTGGAAATCCTAGAATTGTATTTTTAAAACTTAAAGGGTTAAACCCTAAACATTAAGGGTCAAACCCTAAACCCTAAGGGTTTGGACCATTTACATGAATGCCATTAAATTTAAAAGTCTAATGACCATTTTGCCCCTTTTGTATTTTTATAAGTTAGCTTACAAAATGTTGCTATATCTTTAGTTTGGTGACTAACCCTAGCCCTAGCCTAGCATGTGCTCTAAAATACAGCCATCAGTCATTTCACAACAACCAAGAGTTACTTTTCATTTTGTACAAGACTTTTCTATCTCTATAATTTCGAGATTTAGAGTGAATATGAGTGTTAAGTTAAGACTATATTAGCCCTCAGCTTTCCAAGATCAGGATCAAAATTCAGAATCAAGATCAAAGCATTAAAGGAGGTATAAATCCTAATTTTCGAAATCCTTAGATCTGATGTTAGATGATTGTTGTTGTTGGTTAAATATGTGTAATAAGATGTCATTTAGTGATCTGGGTTATTAGATCCCAGATCCATAACATCAAAGTGCTCAAAATAACAATTTCTGAAAATCTAGAAAAATAGTGGAAAGTGGCCTGACAGCTGAATGTCAGGGCCTCTAGATCTTTGTGTATTAGATGTTATGTATGTGTTATGTTATAGATTTGTAGTATGCCATGTAGTCTTTAATCTGTAACTTGAATCAGGGTTGGATCATGTCTCGATTGCATGATTTGATCAGTCAAACCACGTTGACCGACCACGATAACTGTTTCTGGAAAACCCAGAAAATTTCCAGATTTCCCATAATTCTTGACAAGCTTTTGCACACCTGTGATCTTGCAGTTGTTTGATCGTTTGGCCATGTTGTTGTTTTGGTATTGTAGTCTGACATGTAATCTACATACTCAAACCTCTAGATCACTCAGATCTTTCTCAGACTCAAAATTATCTGCGGTCAAACCCGCGTTGACCACCAGTTTTTGACGAAATCTGGGAAACCCAGATTTCTTAAGAATAGCCCCTGACCCCTACTTTGACCTGCCTTAATTTTTATTGTGTAATGATATTATGATGATATGATGAAATAGAAATGTACACTGACATGTGTTCTACAAGATTCAACCATTAGATTACCCAAAACAAATACAGAACCTAAGATATAAGGATTCAAAGCAGCTAACTATAACTGTTCTTCATTTCTGGAAAACCCCGAAATGAAGAACAGCTTTTGACAGTGATTTCTGGAGCCCAGATCTGGCTGATATGTTGTTGTATGATCATGAACTTAGATCATAGATTAAATACTGGTCAAACATGGAACCTTGTTAACTGACATGAAAGCTCAAGAACAGCCCAAGATCACCATTAGCGACGATTTTGTCGCCTATGGTACCTTTAGCGACTGTTTAATTATAAAAATAATTGTTTTAATTAATAAATAGATAAAAATAATTTTTAATTATTAAAAATACAAAATAAATTCCTAAAAATTATTTTAAAGTCTAAAAATAGTTTTTACTTATTTTGAGTATATTTCATAAATATTTAATATTTTTGGAATATAAATTATATTTAATTTATTTAATTATAATATTAAATAAATTATTTAAAAATAATTTTAAATCATGAAAAATTATTTTATGATATAAGAAAATATTTTAAGTTATTTTTAATGACTTTTAATATTTTGTGAGAAATTTTATTAATTAATTGATATTAATGATAATTAATTTATTTAATAAATATATTAAATAAATTATAGAAAAATAGAATTAATGATTTAAAAATCATATAAAAATAATTTAAGTGTTATAAAAATATTTTAAGTTATAATATATTACTTTTGATAATTTGTCATGAAGATATTAATATTTTAATATTAAAAGCAATTATCGGATAATGGATTTAGCAGTTTAAAAATCATATAAATATGATTTTAAGGTATTAAAAATACTTTGATATATTATAAATATATTATAATATTATGACATGAATTTCATTATTATTTGATAATAAATAAATATTAATGATAAAGGAATTATGTGGTATTTAATTCATATAAATACGATATTAATGATTGAAAAATCATTTTAAATGATAATAATTATCTATAAATTATTACGAGCTTATGAAAGATATTTTGATTAATAATATAATTATCTAAGATAATTGTTAAGTGTTTAGGCAGAGTTTAATGGAACTTAAACTCGATATTTATCCGACTAGGCCATTGGGATGTCAGAATTGTACCGAACTCGACTTAGACTATAAAAGTTTGACTTGAGTTTAGTCCTATGTGTGTTATAGACTTATAGGGTTATGTGATAATGTGTTTAAGTTATTTTAAATATTGTGATGATATTATTCTAATTTTTAGACCAATATTATTTATATTAGGTTTTCAGTCAAAGCTAAATAGATTGCGTAATGGTAAACATCGGAACAGGCAAGTTTTTCTTAACTCGACCTCGAGTTGTTTATTTATATATACTTGTGGTTAATCATTTTTGATTGCCATGTCTAAGGATTATTAAATCGCACTATGTGCATACTGCATGTATTCATTAGGTATGAAAGGTTGATCACCTTCATTACCATTCGGTCCATATATATATATATATATATATATATATATATATATATATATATATATATATATATATATATATATATATGTTCACGTTCAATGTTCGTTCAGCTATGTTGTAAGACACCAACTTTTATGAATAAAGAATAATTTTCTCGAAATATATTTTTCGAATATTATGGTGTGGATTAATATAATGTTATAATTGTGGGTAATATTTTTAAATTTTACAAAGTAAGCAAGTGGTTATATAATATTCGATTGGTCGGAGAATATTCGTTTTAACAGGAAATATTCGTACGACGGAACAATCATTGGTGGACCTACAACGGAAGGATTGTCGTAGTTAGAAAATGACATAATTATCTTTTTATAAAAATAACGGCAGAAGTTTTACCATTAAACTGTTGAACTACCCGGTATTAAAAGTACAGTAATACGCGTGGTTGCATAGTAGCACACAGTATTGATTATTGATGCTTTCGTGAGAAGTCACTCAGTTATATTCAATTATTGCTACAGTAATTGTTGCATCATATCTCTCATATTATTGATTCAATTATTGTCACAGTATCATCTGCATAATATGTTATATTATTAAATCAATAATTGAGGCGACAAAGTTATTCATATTATTATTTACAATATTGACCATGTCTAGAAAGTTCTGTCAAGGAGAGGTTTGGTCACCTAATTGCGCGCTAATAAAGAGAAATCTTTATCGGAAAGCCCCCTCTTTTCTGGGAATGATCTGGTTGTTAAATATTGTGAGTTCTGATATTAATGATGAATAATTCGTGTTGATTAATGATGAAATTGATGGTTCCATTGTGTGGGAATTATTAGTGTTAATGGAAATCGATATTTATTTCAATATTAATTGATGTCTGGAAGTTATACTGACCAGTCGGGTAATTAATTATATAAATGAGCAATTAATTGCTATTAATTCACATGATTATAACTATTTGTTCACATGTGTATACTATTGATCTACATTTTTGTACTATTAGGGGTGGTGGTGCAAGATTGATAATACTTGCATGATTAAGTTAAAAATGGAGGTATAGATGGAGGTACTATACTATAATTTGTATTTTCACATGTCTAAAACTATTGATTCACATGATTTACTATTAATTCACATTATTTACTATTAGGGGAGGTGGTGCAAGTTTAATAATACTTGCAGGACTAAATTAAAAATGAAAAAAAAGAGGAAGGTATTATACTATAATATTTCGAGCCCCAAAACGTGCAATTATCGAAACTATATTTTTCTATAAATAGAAGCTCCTTCTTCCTTAATTTCTCACCAATTCACAAAAACTATAGAGCAATTATTATAGAGAGAAAGAAGAAGAGAAGTCTGTTACCTCACTATTCCAATATTCAGTTTTATTCTAAGGTAAGGGGTATTATTCCTTCGTATTCATGAAGAGATTTATTTTCTTTCAATACTCGTAAGGGTCGTTATTCCATTCTTTATTATTTTGTTAGAATAACCTGTCTATACGAAGTACCGCATACATGGTAAAATTCTTCTGTTATTCCATTCTTTATTATTCTGTTGGAATAACTTGTCTGTGCGGTCTATCGCATGCCTAGTGAATTCTGTTGTTATTTTATTCTTTATTATTCTGTTGGAATATCCTGTCTGTGCGGATTACACATGACCTGGTTCCCTTCTTTATTATTCTGTTAGAATATCCTGTCTGTGCGTATTACGCATGACCTGGTTCCATTCTTTATTATTCTGTTGGAATAACCTGTCTGTACGGTCTATCGCATGCATAGTGAATTCTTCTGTTATTCCATTCTTTATTATTCTGTTGGAATAACATGTCTGTGTGGACTACCGCATGCATGGTGAATGATTCTTCATATTCATTCCTTATTAAATTATGGAAATGGTCTGTCTATGTGGATTACCGCATGGCGGTCGAAAATCTATTTACAGTTTCATATATTCTATTATACTCAGTTAGTTAAAGTTTTGGCTTTTATAGTCCATGAAATTAGTAGAATATCCTTGATATTTGTGCTTCATCCAGTATCTTTTCATGAAAATATTCTTCTGAGCATTCTTGAATTTTACTCCACAAAGTAGTATCATGTTGATAATTTGGACGTTATTGATTTCAGGATTAATTAACTTATAAATCTTTAAAATTTATTCTTGAACTTGTTTTATTGAATTATTATGTCATTGTCATTATCCTCATGCTTATATTGTGATGAAAGTCATCTTTTGGCTTACGTGCATAGATGGACTTGGTATGATTATGACCAGGGATCGTTCGGTATAATCATGACCTGTAATGTTATAAATGATGTGGTAAAAGTCCTCAGTGGCCTGTAATGCATTGATGGATAGTTTTTTATATGATTATAACCAGGGATTATTCAGTATAGTCATGACCATTGATGATTTAATGAATATCCTTGGCCCGTAGTGTATGGATGATTCGATGATGTGGTTTATTTATTAAGCTGAGTCTCAGCGATAAAAATTAATGAAAATATTTTAAATCATAAAAATCATGCTCTACTTGACTCTTCTAATGGATTGCTTATTCCGCTGCAGTTAAACTTGTTGTCTATTATATTTTATCAGTTTAACATTGTTAAAGGCTAATGATAATTTATTCTGTATTATCTTAGTCATAATATTTCTTACTGGGATAGTTGAGCTCACCCCTTCTTTCACTGTTCTCTTCAGGAAATGAGAACGTAGCCGGGACTAATCGGGGAACGGAGTGACGGTCTAGATGATAACATTAGTAGTCATCACTATTCTATTAAATAGTGTGACAATAAATGTAATGAGGACTCCATTGAGTGTGGATATTGTTTAGATGACAATATTCTTATTAAAACTCTTAGATTATGTTTTGTCGTGTTTTACACGACTGTTGTATAATTAAGTTGTATTTGAATTTTGTACCATGTATTTGGCGACTCAAAATGGGTGATGTATACCTATTTTGGGGGCGTCACAGTTGGTATCAAAGCTTAGGGATATGAACCATGGCTGAAATGTGAGACAAGAACTAGGAGGGGAGAGACGGGGAATTCCTTTGCTAGTATGACCTACCTAAGTTTATTTGGTATTAATTGGTCGGTCAGAGTATAGGGATAATATGTGATATGTTAATTAACCCTTGTTTTGTGGCAGTATTTGAAAATGGCATCCAAAAATGTTGAGATAAGTAATGAAGCACATGAGACCGTTGAGTCACCACAGATTAATACCCAGGATAATGTGCAACAAGAAGACAATAATCCTCAGGTAAACAACAACGATCAAATGATGAACGATGGGACGTTCAGAGGTTTTATGCAATTCATGCAACATCAGGCGAGGGCGGCTCCTGTCTAAAATACAGGTGGAAACACTGACAACTCTCGGACGGTCGCCGCTAAGCAGTTCAAGGAGTTGGGACCACCGGAGTTTTTTGGAGAGCCAAAACCACTTAAGGCGAAGACGTGGATAAAGTAGATCAATAAGATATTTGATATCTTGGGATGCTCCGAGGAGCAAAAGGTTCCCTTTTCCACTTTCATGTTGCGAGCAGAGGCAGATTACTTGTGGGAATCTGTAAAGCGTACTCAACCTACCGCACTGAAGATGTCTTGGGAGAAGTTCCAAGAACTATTCAGCGACAAGTACTTTCCTGAAAGTATTCATCACATGAAGGAGGTAGAGTTCATCAAGCTTGAGCAAAACAATATGACCGTGGCGCAGTACGAAGCTAAGTTTGCTGAGTTGACTCGGTTTGCGTCCGACTTGGTTGATAATGAGGAGAGAATGACACGGATGTTTCTAATAGATTTGAAACCTGAGATACGCCAATTCTTAATTTCTCACAAACTGTGTTTGTATTCAGATGTTGTAAATATGGCTTAGTTATTGGAACACAATAACAAGTCGACCCAACCAAGAAAAAGCAGCCGGCAAAATGATAATACCAATGGTAGCAGTCATCGAAGCAGTGACAACAAGTGTGGAGGGAATCAACATGCCAGAAATGGTAATCACTTCGGTGATAATCATGACCATGACAATAAGAGTGGACATTTCAAGAAGAGGAGATTTAACAATGATGGAAAGACGTCAGCACCAGCACCTGTTGTTAAGGAAGGAGAACGACCGCCGGTCGTATATTACAAATGTGAAGGGGAGGGACATATCAGTCCAAACTGCGTGATGCAGTCCAAAACGTGTTATAATTGTGGAAAAGAAGGTCACCTAACCCGATTTTGTCGTTCACCAAAGTCAACTCCAGCTGGGATGGAGGCATCAAAAGGTGTTCCAAACAAGACAAAACCGGTAGTTCAAGGGAGAGCGCTTGTCGTAACCTCCCAAAAATCGAGAAATTCGAACGAGGTGATCACGGGTAAGCTAATCATAAACTCTAGCAAAGTTTATACTTTATTTGATAACGGTTCTACCGATTCTTTTATTTCTCCTACTTGCGCTCAACGTTTAAATTTGACTTCAGAGAAATTAGACTTTGACTTATCTGTTGAAACTCCGTTGGGGGAAACCTTCATTACATCCACTATTTATAAGTCTTATTTGATTCAAATCGGTAACCGCACGTTACCTGTCGATCTTATTTCTTTGAAAATACTTACATTTGATGTGATTTTAGGAATTGATTGGTTAACTACTCATCATGCTAAAATTGATTATTTTCGTAAGGTTGTTATCTTTCATATTCCTAACCAACCTATTATGCAAATTCAAGTAACCAAACCATTAAAATCAATCACTGTCATATCAAGCCATAAAGCTATTCGTTTATAAAAAAACAGATGTCAAGCATTTTTAGCCCATGTCACGGATTTAAATAAAAATACGTCAGATTTGAATGATATTTCTATTGTTAATAAATTTCCTGACATATTCCCTAAAGAACTTCATGGCCTACCCCCAGAGTGTAAAATTGAATTTTGTATCAACCTTGAATCCGGTGCGAAACCCATTTCCAAAGCCCCATATCGAATGGCTCATATTGAACTTCAGGAGTTAAAAACCCAACTACAGGAATTGTTAGACATCGGTTTCATTCGTCCTAGTACGTCTCCTTGGGGTGCTCCTATTTTATTCATGAAGAAGAAAGATGGAAGTATGCGACTTTGTATTGATTATCAAGAGTTGAATCATGTCACCATCAAAAATAGGTACCCGTTGCCTCGCATTGATGACCTGTTTGACCAGTTGCAAGGAGTCAAATTCTTTTCAAAGATTGATCTTCGTTCCGGAAATCATCAGTTGAAGATTAAAACTGATGACATTCCAAAGACTGCTTTTAGAACTCGGTTAGGGCATTATGAATTCCTAGTCATGTCTTTTGAATTTACTAATGCTCCTGCTGCCTTCATGGACATGATGAACCGAGTATTCAAGGAATATTTGGATCACTTTGTGGTCGTCTTTATTGATGACATCCTCATATACTCCAAAACCTGTGAAGACCATGAGCAACACTTGAGGCTGATACTCCAAAAGCTTCGTGAAAATAAGCTATATACCAAGTTAAAGAAATGAAAGTTCTGGCTTGAGGAAGTTACATTCCTTGGGCACGTGATATCAAATCATGGAATATCTGTTGACCCAGCGAAGATTGAAGCAATTCAAAGCTGGGAGCAACCAAAATCAGTGACCGAAGTACGTAGCTTTCTCGGCTTAGCTAGTTATTATCGGAGATTCGTGGAAGGATTTTCTCGAATCACTACTCCATTAAGTCAGTTGACTCGAAAAGATACAAAGTTCGGTTGGAGCGAGAAATGTGAGAAGAGTTTTCAAGAACTCAAGAGGAGACTTATTTCAACACCTTTTCTGACAATACCATCTGGCTCGTAGGGATTTGTCATATACAGTGATGCTTCAGGCAAAGGGTTAGGATGTGTTCTCATGAAGCATGAAAAGTCATAGCCTATGCCTCACGATAACTCAAAGAATATGAGAGGAATTATCCTACTCATGATCTAAAGTTGGCAGCAGTCGTTTTTGCGCTTAAAATTTGGAGGCATTACCTATATGGAGAGAAGGTGGAGATCTATACGGATCATAAAAGCCTCAAATATTTCTTCACTCAAAAGCAACTCAACATGCGGCAACAACGTTGGCTTGAGCCGTTGAAAGATTATGATCATACCATCCAATACCATCCTGGAAAAGCGAACGTATTAGCTAACGCATTGAGTAGAAGATCATATGCGGGTAAGAGTGTAATATTTTCAACGCAGAGACCCATTCTGTATGACTTACGAAGGATGGAGATAGAGTTAAAGACTCTAGGGACCCAAGTGATGATGGCAAATATACGAGTAGAACCGACTTTAATCGATAAAGTTAAAGCTGCTCAAGCTACATACCTGGAGTTGATGCGTATGAGGAAGAAAGTATAAGAAGGTGCTATTCCGAAAGCAAGAATCGATGAAGAAGGAATACTTCGAGTCAACTCTAGACTTTGTGTTCTTAACGATTCTGACTTGAAGTATAAAATCATGATGGAGGCGCACAACACACCGTTTGCAATCTATCCTAGGAGTACCAAAATATATCGTGATCTTCGACATATATTTTGGTGGAGTAATATGAAGAGAGAGATAGCGGGGTTTATCTCAAGGTGTCTAACTTATCAACGAGTTAAGGCAGAGCATCAAGTGCCAAAAGGTCCATTGTAACCACTTGAAATTCCAGAATGGAAGTGGGAGCACATTACCATTGATTTCGTTACTGGTCTTCCCATGGTTTCTCAAGGCATAGATGCAATTTGGGTCATTGTTGATAGATTGACCAAGTCTACTCATTTCTTACCGATACGAGAAACTTATACACTTGAACGTTTTGCTCGTATGTACATAAACAAGATTGTAAGACTGCATGGTATGCCACTATCCATAATTTCTGATCGAGACCCAAGATTCACTTCAAGATTTTGGGTTAGTTTGCAAAAAGCTATGGGTACGGATTTATGATTTATTTTGACATATCATCCTCAAACAGACGGGTAATCAGAGAGGACAATTCAAACTCTTGAGGATTTATTAATACTATGTGTCCTTGACTTTAAAAGAAGTTGGGACAAGTTCTTACCATTAGTGGAGTTTTCCTACAACAACAGTTATCAAGCGAGTATTGGCATGGCTCCATTTGAGGCGTTGTATGGAAGAAAATATCGTTCTCTAGTATGCTAGAATGAGGTGGGTGAAGCAACGTTGTTGGGACCAGATTTGGTACGTATGACTACGAAAAAGATTTAAACGATCTGACAATGTATAAAAACCTCACAAGATCGACAAAAGAATTATGTTGATCTTCATCGAAAGGACGTGGAATCTAATATTGGAGATCATGTGTTGTTACGTGTTGCTTCATGAAAAGGAGTTACGAGATTTGGAAAGAGAGGAAAGCTTAATTCTCGATTCATTGGCCCATTTTTAATCATCGATCGAGTAGAAATTGTGGCCTATAGACTCGCTTTACCGCCAAGTATGTCTCGTGTTCATAACGTTTTTTACATATCAATGTTACGTAAATAAGTGAAAGACCCGAACCACATTATTGAATTTGAACCAGACGAGATAGAGTAAGATTTAACGTATGAAGAGTTACCTATCAAAATCTTAGATAAGAAGGATCATATTCTACGCTCCAAGGTTATACCTCAAGTCCAAGTTTTGTGGAGAAACCACGATGTGGAAGAAATGACCTGAGAGTTAGAATCTGAGATGAAGTCAAGATATCCCCACATCTTCGATATATCAGGTACGTACCCTAATTTTAAGGACGAAATTTTATAAGAAAGGGAGGTTGTAAGACCCCAAATTTTATGAATAAAGAATAATTTTCTCGAAATATATTTTTTGAATATTATGGTGTGGATTGATATAAAGTTATAGTTGTGGGTAATATTTATAAATTTTTCAAAGTAAGCAAGTGGTTATATAATATTCAATTGGTCGGAGAATATTCGTTTTACCAGGAAATATTCGTACGACGGAACAATCATTGGTGGGCACCACAGCGGAAGTATTATCGTAGTTAGAAAACGACATAATTATCTTTTTATAAAAATAACGGCGGAAGTTTTACCGTTAAACTGTTGAACTACCCGGTAGTAAAAGTACAGTAATACGCGTGGTTGCATAGTAGCACACGGTATTGATTATTGATGCTTACGTGAGAAGTCACTCAGTTATATTCAATTATTGCTACAGTAATTGTTACATCATATCTCTCATATTATTGATTCAATTATTGTCACAGTATCATCTGCATAATATGTTATATTATTAAATCAATAATTGAGACGACAAAGTTATTCATATTATTATTTACAATATTGACAATGTCTAGAAAGTTCTGTCACGGAGAGGTTTGGTCACCTAATTGCGCGCCAATAAGGAGAAATCCTTATCGAAAAACCCCCTCTTTCCTGGAAATGAGCTGGTTGTTAAATATTGTGAGTTATGATATTAATGATGAATAATTCGTGTTGATTAATGATGAAATTGATGGTTCCATTGTGTGGGAATTATTAGTGTTAATAAAAATCGACATTTATTTCGATATTAATTGATGTATAGAAGTTATACTGACTAATCGGGTAATTAATCATATAAATGAGCAATTAATTACTATTAATTCACATGATTATAACTATTTGTTCACATGTGTGTACTATTGATTCACATTCTTGTACTACTAGGGGTGGTGGTGTAAGATTGATAATACTTGCATGACTAAGTTAAAAATAGAGGTATAAATGGAGGTACTATACTGTAATTCGTATTTTCACATGTCTAGAACTATTGATTCACATGATATACTATTAATTCACATTATTTACTATTAGGGGAGGTGGTGCAAGTTTGATACTACTTTCAGGAGTAAATTAAAAATAAAGAAAAAGAGAAAGGTATTATACTGTAATATTTCAAGGCTCAAAACGTGCAATTATCGAAACTATATTTTCTTATAAATAGAAGCTCATTCTTCCTTCATTTCTCACCAATTCACAAAAGCTATAGAGCAATTATTATAGAGAGAAAGAAGAAGAGAAGTCTACTACCTAACTATTCTAGTATCCAGTTTTCTTCTAAGGTAAGGGGTATTATTCTTTCATATTCATGAAGAGAGTTATTTTCTTTCAATACTCGTAAGGGTTGTTATTCCATTCTTTATTATTGTGTTGGAATAACCTATCTATGCGAAGTACCGCATACATGGTGAAATTCTTCTATTATTCAATTCTTTATTATTCTGTTGGAATAACATGTCTGTGTGGTCTATCGCATGTCTGGTGAATTCTGTTGTTATTTCGTTCTTTATTATTTTGTTAGAATATCCTGTCTGTACGGATTACGCATGACCTGGTTCCCTTCTTTATTATTCTGTTAGAATATCATGTCTGTGCGGATTACGCATGACCTGGTTCCTTTCTTTATTATTCTGTTGGAATATCCTGTCTGTGCGGATTACGCATGACCTGGTTCTATTCTTTATTATTCTGTTAGAATAACATGTCTGTGTGGTCTATCGCATGCATGGTGAATTCTTTTGTTATTCCATTAATTATTATTCTGTTGGAATAACCTGTCTATGTGGACTACCGCATGCATGGTGAATGACCCTTCGTATTCATTCCTTATTAAATTATGGAAATGATCTGTCTACGTGGATTACCACATGGCGGGCGAAAATTCATTTACAGTTTCATATATTCTATTATACTCAGTTGGTTAAAGTTTTGGCTTTTATACTCCATGAAATTAGTGGAATATCCTTGATATTTGCGCTTCATCCAGTATCTTTTCATGAAAATATTCTTTTGAGCATTCTTGAATTTTACTCCACAAAGCAGTATCATGTTGACAATTTGGACGTTATTGATGTCAGGATAAATTAACTTATAAATCTTTAAAATTTATTCTTGAACTTATTTTATTGAATTATTATGTCATTGTCATCATCCTCATGCTTATATTGTGATGAAAGTCATCTTTGGCTTACGTGCATAGATGGACTTGGTATGATTATGACCAGGGATCATTCGGTATAATCATGACCTGTAATGTTATAAATGATGTGGTAAAAGTCCTCCGTGGCCTGTAGTGCATTGATGGATAGTTTTTGGTATGATTATGACCAGGGATTATTCGGTATAGTCATGACCATTGATGATTTAATGAATATCATTGGCTCGTAGTGCAGGGATGATTCGATGATGTGGTTTATTTATTAAGCTGAGTCTCAGCGATAAAAATTGATGAAAACATTTTAAATCATAGAAGATAGTAGATATCATGCTCTACTTGACTCTTCTAATGGATTGCTTATTTCGCTGCAGTTAAACTTGTTGTCTATTATATTCTATCAGTTTAACATTGTTTAAGGCTAATGATAATTTATTCTGCATTGTCTTAGTCATAATATTTCTTACTGGGCTAGTTGAGCTCACCCTTTCTTTCACAGTTCTCTTCAGGAAATGAGAACGTAGCCGGGACTAGTCGGGGAACGGAGTGACGGTCCAGATGATAGCATTTGTAGTCCTCACTACTTTGTTAAATAGTGTGACAATGAATGTAATGAGGACTCCACTGAGTGTGGATATTGTCTAGATGACAATATTCTTATTAAAACTCTTAGATTATATTTTGTCGTATTTTACATGACTGTTGTATAATTAAGTTGTATTTGAATTTTGTACCATGTATTTGGCGACTCAAAATGGGTGATGTATGCCTATTTTGGGGGCGTCACATATGTAAAATTTATCCATGCTGGTTCGCAATTATATTGTAGAACTTTAGCCAGCTTATTGTTCGAATCTTTCTATCATGATATATCTTTAATTTATTGAACTTAAACTTGCTGGGAAAACCTATTGCTCACCCTTGTTATACCATGATTAACATTGCAGATTAAGACGAACACATCGGATCCAGGAAAGGACAAGGCCAAATCCAGCTTGGGATAATATGTGCAGCTAGAAATGTAATAGTATAGTATGATAATAATGTTGTAAGTCAAATAAGTTATGAATTGTGTATGTTAAGGTTACTCGACCTTGGGGAAAATATTGTGTAAAGTTTAATTGTATGAACAATTTATGTTTATATCTTCCGTAAATAGTAATAGTGATAGAATGATTGTACCAGATCCGTGGTGATTTAGGACCCGGATTTGGGGCTTTCACAATGCCAGTAGCTTTGAGCAAGAGCCGAATGACGGGGCTAAGGGTTTCTATGAGTTATTGTATGAAGCAGCGACGCCACTGTATGACGGGCACAAATAGCTCATCGTATTATCTGCCGTGACTAAGTTTTTACACTTCAAGAATGAGCATGACTGTAGCGAGAGAGGTTTTAATGAACTGTTATGCTTTGTGAAAGAGTGCTTACCTGCAGGCAATAAGTTACCGGAGTCGTACTATGATATGAAGAAAATGGTCAAAAGGCTCAATCTAGGGTATGAGAAGATTGATGCTTGTGAGAATGACTATATGTTGTATTACGGTGATGTCAATAAAGATAAGAGGTCATGTGATATTTGTGGTACAAGTAGATACTGTGAACAGCACAAGAAAAAGGGAAAAGACGTGTCGAGAAAGATCTTATGTTACTTTCCCATTGCCCCGAGGCTTCAGCGGTTGTTCATGTCAACACATACCGCCGAGTATATAAGGTGGCACTCTACACAGGACATAGTCGAAGGTCAATTGACGCACCCGGCAGATGGGCTTGAGTGTAAATTTTTTGATAGACATCACCCCTCGTTTGATGAAGAGGTTCGCAATGTTAGGCTTGGACTTGCTACGGATGGGTTTAATCCATTTAATGGGCCTTACACAAAGCCCTACTCAACTTGGCCAGTGATTATTGTTGTGTATAACCTCCCGCCTTCGATGTACATAAAAGATCCCTACATGTTCATGCCTTTACTGATTCCGAGTGATAAGAGTCCGAGTAAAGACATTAATGTATATCTCAGTCCATTAGTTGATGAGTTGAAGATGTTGTGGGATAAAGGGGTTCAAACTTATGATTTATCTCTTAAACAAAACTTTGACATGAGGACAGCTTTACTGTGGACCAAAAATGACTTCCCGACGTTAGGAATGATCAGCGGATGGTCGACTCATGGGGCGTGTCATGTCCCGTGTGCATGGGGTCAGTTAAAGCTATGCTGCTCAAACACTAGGAGAAAATGAGTTTCTTTGCAACCTCCAGACAGTTTTTGCCGATTGATCATCGTTATCGACGGATGAGTAGACAATTCAATCAAAAAATAGAGAAATGTCAAGTACCTGGCCGAAATTGAAATTCACAAAAGTTGGGATTACAAAAAAAAAACTACCCTTTTTATACAAAAGATTACATCAATACACACATATTTATAACTCTAGACTTCTAATAATGCATAACAACATCCTCATGTTTCTCATTCGCAATCATCGCTACAGTGTCCCGAGTAATAGTATGTCGAGTATGTCCCGACTCAACGGAATAATAAGCAACTTTCAGCTTGAAATCCTTATGAGCACTCTCATGGATGTAAGACATCAGCGCTATCTTCTAGTCCTTCTCCCCCAGTTCTTTACGAAGCTCATCGGCCTCCTTCTTAAAATCCCTAGCCTTATTTATCATGAGCACCTTCTCATCATGCTCTGACTCAAAATCTGCTTCTGCAGACTCCTTCTCTTCATAAAGAGCACCAATCTCTTCATTCTAATTCTGCACAACTGTACTCAGTTGCACATTCCTGTCAAGCACTGCCAGATACAATGATCTCATTGCATCTGGAGGTGTTGACTCTTGTGTAGGTACCACCGTATTAACCGATGTTACCACCATTTCTTCCTCATCATTGTTCAACATACTAAGGTATGATGTTGTATCCATATCTCCTCGGAGTAGTCCTCCTCAGAAAAGTACTCCTCTGGCTCCAACTCCTCTAAAATCACTAAGGGTACCTCCGCCACTGGCATGGGTACCTCCTCTAAAATTAAGTTTACTTCCTTCGGACTTTTCCTTCCTTAACGAGGTAATTAGCCTAAGGTTCTTCCCCCCTTAAGTTTTATAACATAATGCTTTGATACCAAATGTGACGCCTCCAAATCCGGGTATCTTCCAACCTGACAGATGGTGCTACACGGTGCTACTGTTCACACAATCATTCAATTGAAATACCTCAAAAGAACGAATATGTCTTATATATATTCCAAAACAATATTACCATTACCCAGGTTCTTTATAATCGTTACATTTGTTCTTGTCATAATATCAAATATTATCATTACAAACCTATACTATTACATAGGTAATCTACAGTTTCGCCTTAGCCTTTCCTTTATCCTTGCCAGAATCTTCGGTCCGTTCAGTCTTAGCTGCATTCATATGGTTCAAGCAAGAGTGAGCATAACAAGCTCAGCAAGTACAACAATTTTATTTAAACAACATGCTTGAAACATAGGAACCATATATCTTCGATAACTGAACAATAGTTACGAAGTACTATCGATAGTTCAAAATAGCACTTCTTTTCCTTCAAAACATTTTACAATGACAATATTCAGTAAAACATCAATTCTGGTCCAAGACCATGAGCATTTCATAATTTCTTTGAAAAGGACATCCCGGCACTAAGTCCATAAGTTCGGCATAGCTTACGAGCACTTCTAGGTGATCAGCCTATAGTATTCTATGTTGATCAACACTACATCCTTTAAAAGTATGTACATTTAAGTTTTGTCAACCTCGCGTTCCCATCGAATAATCAATGTAAAATACATTTGTTTATTCATACTCAGGCTTACCTTGAATCCGTACCAAACAATTGGCGTAGGATAACGTTATCAATTCTATATTGAAAAACTTGTAAAGAAATCAATCAACTCTTCAAGATTAGTCTAGCCGAGTTAAAACTGGCATCGACCCTTTCGTAAAACAATTCATGCGTCTCATAACATGAATTACTGGAAACCTGGCTAACACTAACGTTAGACAAGCGATAAGAAAACTTGCATTCAGCGTCTGCTATAGTAAAATTACTTTTCCTTTGAGTCGTTACGGTCTCTACAACACACAATCACATAACATACCACATTAGGTCATTGATGAACATGAATGGTTCCTAATGAATCTTACCCTTCTTCTCAATCTAATCATGTATTAGATTTATTATTATTGGTACCGGCTTGTCGTCGTTCTTACCAATTTCTTTCTTTTCTATAACTTAATTGAAATTATTTCATTAATACAACTCGGTTCGAGTTAATCATCCTTCCTCACAGCTTACTAACATCCTTACGTTATTAATCGAAACCTGATCGTCATTTGGTAAAGTACCAACGTTAAATACCATTCACGGTTTTCTTAATTACCCTTCACGTTCTTCATTTAATTATTCTTTCTTTCAACCTCTAGTGTATTACTTAAGGTTATACCTGATGTTACATTAAGTTAATTAAGAATTTAATTTACTCTTCATTCACTTCTCTTTTACTTCATATTCAAAAACATTCTCATCTATGCTTCACTTAGTGCTGGCGCTGCGGCGCCAGGTTTTGCTCTATAACTCGCGCTGCGCGCTGGTTTCTTGTTCCTAGGATTCGGTCACGACACTGCGGTGACATTTCCTTCTTTCTTAGCCGCGCTGCAGTGCCAACTAACAGTGCACTATGGCTCGGCCTCGCGATGCGGCGCTGGCCTTTCTTCCTTTAGTGGCGCCGCGGCGCGGACTCTGTGCCTTAGAAAATTTTGACAGACTTTTTCTTATGTGAGATTCTCGGGATCGTAACTTCTTCATTATAAGTCCGAATTGGCTCGTTCAAAAGTCGTTAGCTCACAAATCACATACTCTACGTGTTCATGCAAGAATTTTACAATTTTGAATCCATTAACTCAAAATTCACTTTTTAGTTCATTTTAACGAAAACGATAAACGTTCGTGAACGTTCAACGCTCGTTTCTTCGTTCTAAGTCAGAATTCGGTCATTTTTGAGTTCGCAACTCTAGAATGCCAAATGAGACTATTCTCCATCGAAAACCAATGTTCCCAAGCTCAATATCAAAATTCGACCTCTAATCCGAGAATTTTACGAATTCGACGATTATCGTCTAATCGTGAGAATTCCGGCATAACTTCGTTACTTATGATTTGTTCTTCATTTCAAATAGATTCTATCCATCATATTAACATCTTTACCTACTTATTTCAATAACTTATATACATGATAAGTTCTTACTTGTTCTTTGTGAGCTTATAACTTATAAAAGTATAAACTACTTATGAATTCTTTTCTCATGACTTATGATAGTTTATAACTTCTAATCAACATTTTTGCTTCTTGTTATCATACTAACTTCATTAATGTAAACATGTTACAAGTTCCTATAAGTTCTTCCTTGGTTTAAAACATATCTATGAACAAAATTCTTATTCACGACTTATTAAGACTTAAGTCCTTAGATTACTCATTCTTACTCCTTCTTAGCATACATGTTCTACCAGTACTCACTTCTCTAACAATGGAAGAGAATTATGGTTTAAGATTGCTTACCCATGAAGTTCTCTTGGTAATCCTTCTTCTTCCTTCTTGGATTACAAAGTCTAACTTTCTAGTTTTTCTAGCTTTTTCTCTCTAACCAATAAGCTCTCAACTTGTTGGATGAAAACTAACAACCAACAATTGAAATCCTAAGCTTGCTATTTATAGGACTTCCTAAGTTAGGGTAGTTTAGTCAATAAACCACTCTAACCTCCTTACTATTCATTACCTAGGCACTAAGTTAACTTGTTCCTCACATGAATTGCTTAGCCATAGCAACACTTAGCCATTAAGTTAACTTGCTTAGTACAACTTTTATCCTTTGCTTGCTCATCACATTCCTTAGCCATTAAGTTTGCTTAACTTATCCTTTGCTTAACCCTTAACTCTACTTACTCATCACACTTATTTCTTAGCCACCAAGATCACCCATGTGATCATGGGTTGCCCCATGGATCCTCCTAATCCATTGGATTAATAGTTTGGGCTTAAGGTTTAATTAACCTAACTTATACATTGGGCTTGAAATTAAACAAACACTTGGGCTTGTTCATTAATTTACATCGGACTTTAAAATTTCTTACATAATCTTACAAGTCCATTACACATGGCTTAAAGCCTTATAACGTATTGTCTACGTATTATTCTTGTATTCTAACTCGTATACTTATTCATATACGACATACTATCATTCATGCATACTCGTATAATATCTCGTATCATACTCATATTTATTACCTCGTACAATACTTACGTATTATACAATCATCGCTTTAATTCATTATACACATTTAAATTCCTTCTCGGAAATTATTTTTCCTAACCGTTAGGTTTTAAGTCCGCAGGAGAAAAACTGTGTTTTCCATAACTGAAATATTATTAGATATTCCATCTCACCTTGATATTCTATCGTTACGTATTTTTCGGAAGTTCAAAAATAATCACCGAGCAGAAATGCGTGAATAGTGTTTTTCGAAAAATTTCTCGGAAATATTTTATTTTCGTCTTGGAAATTCAAACACTTTAATTCTTTCACGTAGCCAAAATACTACGACGTTCTGACATTGTTAGGTTATAGAACAACCTTCATCTTATTATCACATATAATATAATTTTATTCATTATTAAATCAAATAAAAGTATTTTATAATTAGCTCGATTTTCTGGGGCGTTACACTCTTCCTCCCTTATAAGGATTCTGTCCTCAGAATCTCGCTGCAATTTCATAAACACATGAGGAAAAAATTTCCTTTATTTTAATCTCGAGTTCCCACAATGCTTCTTCGACATTGTGGTCCCTCACATTCATCTTTACTGAAGGTATTATCTTATTTAACATGATATGTCCCTTCCTATCAATAATCTGAGTTGGAAGTTAAGCATTTACTAACACATTACGTTATCACCCTCTTAATAGCTTTTAACTTATAATTATTTAGAACTCAAATTCCTCCTTCAAAACAAGATGATACTTGATCTTCTCTTCGTCCTGCATCCCCTTCTTCATTCGCTTACATTTCTCGTTACCTATTTGTACTTACTCATCTCGTTCCATTTTCATGGATTGAGTCAACATTGTAAATAACCTTTCTACCGCTTTATTCTGCAATTTAACTTCTAACTCTGTTCTCGCCATCTCCGTTATTAACTCATTCTGAGTCATTAATATTGACAGCTTTTCCCTTCCTACTTAACGCGTCGGCTTCTACGTTTACCTTCCCTGGATGATATACGATATCACAGTCGTAATCTTTTATCAATTCTAACCACTTCCCCTACCTCATATTCAACTCCTTTTGTGTGAAAATATATTTCAGACTATTATAGTCCGTGTATATCTCACACTTCTCCCCATATAAATACTATTTTCATATTTTTTTTAATTTAAAAACTACAGGTGCCAATTATAGATCATAAGTAGGATAGACATTCTCATACTCCTTTAACTTGTGTGATGCATACACAATGACCTTGCCATGCTACATGAGCACGCAATCTCATCATCTATGCGAAACATCGAGATACACTACAAAATTCCCCGTATCATCTGATAAAGACAATACAGGTGCCTCACTTAACTTTCCTTTTTAGTTCCTGAAATTATTTGCTCGCTTCTCATTCCCAACATACTTTGTCAATTATATGTCCTAAAAATTGTACATCTTTTAAGCTAAAATTCACACTTAGTGAGTTCCGCATCCAACTTCTACCTCCGTAGTGATTCCAACACTATCTTCACACGATCAGTGTGATCTTCTGACGTCTTAAAATAGACTAGAATATCACCAATGATCATTACGACACATTCGTCCAAATATTATCTGAACACTCTGCGACGCTAATGGTACTTTCAACCGACGATACCCCGTACACAAATATATCTTAGAAAAATAATTTACCCCTTTCAACTGATCAAATAGATCATTGATCCTGGGTAATGGGTATTTATTCTTACCCGCTAACCAAATAGTCATATATTTGACTTACGTATTGGTTTACTTAACTTTACTTCTTAAGGTTCGTGTTCTTTCAACCTAAGTTTACGCGACCTACTTTCATTACCAACTTACAGCTTCATGACATATGGAGATGTCTTACTTAATACATTCACCATCTTTGATGATTTACATTCGTATCTTCTTCTTATTACTTCTCTAGGACTCAGCACACATCGCTTCTCTGCTAGTAGTCCATATGGTACTCTGAGTGGTTTCCCACAAACAACCAACAAACAAGTTCCCGTCTCATCTATACTGCCATCACAGTGAGTTAGATCGGTTGCCAATTTCGTATATACCTTCGCTCTCTGAAGGAATTGTTTAGCCCAGCTCCCATAGGTCAACCATCAAAGGTTACGATTGTACCACAACCTAAACTTATCTTAACATCCTTCTAGATTGCGTCATGTTTAGACAACAAGAACGCCCGGGTGATTTATACTTTTATTCTAATAATTTATTAAAGTTCTATAGTTAATCAACCCATTCATATCGAGAATTACTTCAAATTCTCTCAACATTATCGGTACTTATCTACAGACACTTATTACCTCTCTTATCCATGAAATAATTTCCACGAACATAATCAATGAAAGTTATTTCCTCATTCTCTACCTTAACGTGCAAAGATATTAATAATCCCTTTCAGGAATGAACTTAATCACTTAGCAAATTCGCATGCTATCAAATAAAAGTAGCACTCCAATCAAATTGCACATAAGCATTCATTGTATTGACTGGAATGATTCCTGCTACTAAATCCGCTTATGCAACCGCATCTTGGACCGTCATATTAAAATTACGAGCCATAGGTTTACCCGACGATGGTGGTCCAATAATGGCTAACTTACCACTACTAACACCCAAACTTTCCTCCAACACCTTCTTTGGGCAATTTCTTTCCATATGGTCCAACGACCCACATACAAAACAAACATGGTTTTTTTTAGGATTATGACAATTGGGTGTTATATGACCCTCATGTCCACAGTTATAACAACCTGAATTCCCCTTCGGGCATAGTCCTAAATGAGTCTTCCCACATGTCCTACATGCTTCGATCCTATGCTTAGGATCCCCTTGTCCCACCCCAGTATTCCTGGAGCTAAAATTCTTCCTTTTTGGCATACCGCCACTACCACTGACACTCTCTATCTTGGTTTCTCTCTTTGTGGTATTGGGTCAACACCTCACTATCACCTTCTACTATAGTCGTTTTATCTAGAATGGTCCCATAGGAAACACTCTGAAACACTGAAATCCTACTATAGAGCCAGGGTTTCAGGCCCTGCTCAAACCTACGAGGCTTTCTCTCTTCAGTGTCCACTTGGGGTGGAGAAAACCTTGCCAATTCATTGAATTTGGCCGCGTACTGGGGAACCGTCATGTCCCCTTGCTTAAGTTCTAGGAACTTAATCTCCATCCTCCCTTGCATGCTTGTAGGGTAATAATTCTCGAAGAAAACCTTCTTGAATTGTTCCCACGTTACCTCATCTGTTCTAGCCCCACCCTGGTAAGCCTCCCACCAAAAGTTGGCTTCCCATTTTATCATGTAAGTCGCAAAAGAAGTCTTTTGTGCCTCACCTACGTTTGTAATAACAAATGCCTTCTCTATTTACCCATGTCTAGGCTTCTAATGGGTCTGTCGTTCCTTTGAACTCCGGCAAACCTACGCTTTTAAATTCTTTAAAGGTAGTCGTTCTGGCTACCCTAAGTTCCGCGGGTACTCTACCCCCGGTTTGGTTAAATACAGCCGTTAATAAATTAATGAACTCTTGCATAGGGTTATTCTAACCCCCTTGATTATCATTATGGGATTTCGCTTCCTGATTCCATTGACTTCTCCTTGGCGGCATTTTCTAAATAAATAAAATTTCATTATTATCTATTTACTTTCTTCATTATTATTCGTCAAACAACAACTCATATTACATCAAAGCCTATTAAATAAACTTCATTATATTAATATGGTTCCTTCATAGTTTGAAACCATTTACAATTTGTTTCCATAGCCAAAAGCTATTACATTTCTATCCCGCAATTGAAATTCACAAAAGTTGGGATTACAAAAAAAAAACTACCCTTTTTATACAAAAGATGGTTTTATGTCACTACACACATATTTATAACTCTAGACTTCTAATAATGCATAACAACGTCCTCGTGTGTCTCACTCGCAATCATCGCTACAGTATCCCGACTAATAGTATGTCGAGTTTGTCCCGACTCAATGGAATAATAAGCAACTTTCAACTTGAAATCCTTATGAGCACTCTCATGGATGTAAGACATCCGTGCTATCTTCTGGTCCTTCTCCCCCAGTTCTTTACGAAGCTCATCGGCCTCCTTCTTAAAATCCCTAGCCTTATTCATCATGAGCACCTTCTCATCATGCTCTGACTCAAAATCTGCTTCTGCAGACTCCTTCGCTTCATAAAGAGCACTAATCTCTTCATTCTGATTCTGCACAACTGTACTCAGTTGCACATTCCTGTCAAGCACTATCAGATAAAATGATCTCATTGCATCAGGAGGTGTTGACTCTTGTGTAGGTACCACCGTATTAACCGATGTTACCTCCATTTCTTCCTCCTCATCGTTCATCATATTAAGGTATGATGTTGTATCCATATCTCCCTCGGAGTAGTCCTCCTCAGAAAAGTACTCCTCTGGCTCCAACTCCTCTAAAATCACTAAGGGTACCTCCGCCACTGGCATGGGTACATGCTCTACTCTGTTCCCAATTTCTACGCTCACCACGTGTATATCTTTATACATCAAGCTATCGATCGACATCTATAATAACATATAACATGTTGATTAGTACGTAATACACAATAGTATAAGCATAAATCACATTTAATTTATTTAGGATTAATTTCCATCTTTTAAATCTTTCGATACTAAGTTTCCTCAGTACCTTATTGACTCACTCAACTTAAGTAAAGCTCTAGTTTACTTCCTTCGGACTTTTCCTTCCTTAAAGAGGTTATTAGCCTAAGGTTCTTCTCTCCTTAAGTTTTATAACCTAATACTTTGATACCAACTATGACGCCCCCAAATCCGTGTATCTTCCAACCCGACAGATGGTGCTACACGGTGCTACTATTCACACAATCATTCAATTAAAATGCCTCAAAAGAATGAATATGTCTTATATATATTCCAAAATAATATTACCATTACCCAGGTTCTTTATAATCGTTACATTTGTTCTTGTCATAATATCAAATATTATCATTACAAACCCACACTATTACATAGGTAATCTACAGTTTCGCCTTAGCCTTCCCTTTATCTTTGCAGGATTCTTCGATCCATTCAGTCTTAGCTGCATTCATATGGATCAAGCAAGAGTGAGCATAACAAGCTCAGTAAGTGCAACAATTTCATTTAAACGACATGCTTGAAACATATGAACCATATATCTTCGATAACTGAATAATTGTTACGAAGTACTATCGATAGTTCAAAATAGCACTTCTTTTCCTTCAAAACATTTTACAATGACAATATTCAGTAAAACATCAATTCTGGTCTAAGACCATGAGCATTTCATAATTTCTTTGAAAAGGACATCCCGACACTAAGTTCATAAGTCCGGCATAGCTTACGAGCACTTCTAGGTAATCAGCCTATAGCACTCTATGTTGATCAACACTACATCATTTAAACATATGTACGTTTAAGTTTTGGCAACCTCGCGTTCCCATCGAATAATCAATGTAAAATACATTTGTTTATTCATACTCAGGCTTACCTTGAATCTGTACCAAACAATTGGCGTAGGATAGCATTATCAATTCTATATTGAAAAACTTGTAAAGAAATCAATCAACTCTTCAATATTAGTCTAGCCAAGTTAAACTGGCATCGACCCTTTCGTAAAATAATTCATGCGTCTCATAACATGAATTACTGGAAACCTGGCTAACACGAAGGTTAGACAAGTGATAAGAAAACTTTCCTTCAGCGTCTGCTACAACAATATTACTTTTACTTTGAGTCTGTACGGTCTCTACAACACACAACCATATAACATACCACATTAAGTCATGAATTACATACATGATTCCTAATGAATCTTACCCTTCTTCTCAATCTAATCATGTATTAGATTTATTATTATTAGTTTCGGCTTGTCGTCGTTCTTTTACATCGTTCTTACCAATTTCTTTCTTTTCTATAACTTTATTGAAATTATTTCATTAATGCAACTCGGTTCGAGTTAATCATCCTTCCTCACAGCTTACTAACGTCCTTACGTTATTAATCGAAACTTGGTCGTCATTTGGTGAAGTACCAACGTTAAATACCATTCACGGTTTACTTAATTACCCTTCACGTTCTTCGTTTAATTATTCTTTCTTTCAACCTCTAGTGTATTACTTAAGGTTATACATGATGTTACATTAAGTTAATTAAAGATTTAATTTACTCTTCATTCACTTCTCTTTTACTTTACATTCAAAAACATTCTCATATATGCTTCACTTAGTGCTAGCGCTGCGGTGCCATATCCTTCTTTCTTAGCCGCGCTGCGGCGCCAACTAACAGTGCACTATGGATCGGCCTCGCGTTGCGGTGCCTGCCTTTCTTCCTTGAGTCGCGCCGTGGCGCGGACTCTGCGCCTCAAAAAATTTTGACAGACTTTTTCTTATATGAGATTCCTGAGCTCATAACTTCTTCGTTATAAGTCCGAATTGGCTCGTTTAAAAGTCGTTAGCTCACGAATCACATACTCTATGTGTTCATGAAAGAATTTTACAATTTCGAATTCATTAACTCAAAATTCACATTTTAGTTCATTTTAACGAAAACGAGAAACGTTCGTGAACGTTCAACGCTCGTTTCTTCGTTCTAAGTCAGAATTTGGTCATTTTTGAGTCCGCACCTTTCTAGTTTTTCTAGCTTTTTCTCTCTAACCAATAAGCTCTCAACTTGTTGGATGAAAACAAACAACCAACAATTGAAATCCTAAGCTTGCTATTTATAGGACTTCCTAAGTTAGGGTAGTTTAGTCAATAAACCACTCCCACCTCCTTAATAATCATTACCTAGGCACTAAGTTAACTTGCTCCTCACATGAATTACTTGGCCATCACAACACTTAGCCATTAAGTTAACTTGCTTAGCACAACTTTTATCCTTTGCTTGCTCATCACATTCCTTAGCCATTAAGTTTACTTAACTTATCCTTTGTTTAACCCTTAAGTCTACTTACTCATCACACTTATTTCTTGGCCACCAAGATCACCCATGTGATCATGGGTTACCCCATGGATCCTCCTAATCCATTGGTTTGGGCTTAAGGTTTAATTAACCAAACTTATGCATTAGGCTTGCAATTAAACAAACACTTGGGCTTGTTCATTATTTTACATTGGACTTTACAATTTCCTATATAATCCTACAAGTCCATTACACATGGCTTAAAGCCTTATAACGTATTGTCTACGTATTATTCTCGTATTCTAACTCGTATACTTATTCATATACGACATACCATCATTCATACATACACGTATAATACCTCGTATCATACTCGTATTCATTACCTCGTACAATACTTACGTATTATACAATCATCGCTTTAATTCATTATACACATTTAAATTCTTTCTCAGAAATCATTTTCCCTAACCGTTAGGTTTTAAGTCCGGAGGCAAAAAACTGTGTTTGTCATAACTGAAATATTATTAGATATTCCATCTCACCTTGATATTCTATCGTTGCGTATTTCTCGGAAGTTAAAAAATAATTCCCGAGCAGAAATGCGTGAATAGTATTTTTCGAAAAATTTCTCGAAAATATTTTATTTTCGTCTTGGAAATTCAAACACTTTAATTCCTTCACGTAGTCAAAATACTACGACGTTCCGACATTGTTAGGTTATAGAACAACCTTTATCTAATTATCACATATAATATAATTTTATTCATTATTAAATCAAATAAAATTATTTTATAATTTGCTCGATTTTCTGTGGCGTTACAGATATCAATGCTTAGTTGTAATTTGTATCCAATTCTTCAGAAGCATCTTTTGATGAGTCTGAGAAACTTTTCCCCAAATACTTCTAAAATACTTTGTCAACAATTGAAAACACTGGTGATAAAATACAATACATGCTGAACGGAAATTCATGATGCTAATTATACTTCAACTAATCCCAGATTACTTCTCTTATCACCAAAGGAAAGGGGGAAGAGTCAAATTGGACCCATAAAAACTCAAAATAATCCATAATAGATATTGTACATAAAACTTATCAAATGACATCGACATCAATTACTCATGTAGATCATATTAATAGTAGTATAAATTCAAATATACATATATTAATTCAATAAAAACAGTTCTTTTAGAACTTTTATCAAACAGTTGGTAGGCACAATTTTAGGCTATCAGTTTCACCACCATTGGTTTATATCATGAAACCATTATATCCTCCGTATTACTCCTCCACCCAACCTATCTCCTTGTGCCTAAACCACCAAACAGTGCAAAACTTTTTAAACATTCAATTTGGATTCAAAAGGTTCAAACAGATAATTAGAAAATTAGAAAATACACGGCAGAGACATCAACCCTAGATTTTCTACCTTACCCTAGATTTCATTCATCATTTGGTTCAAACAGATAATTAGAAAATACCTTGGTTCAAACAGATAATTAGAACTATTGGGGCCAGAGAGACGCAATTTGGCTTCGTGAATGAGAGAGAGACGCGATACGCAATTTGGCTTCGTAAAAGAGAGAGAGACGCGATTTGGCTTCGTGAAGGAGAGAGAGAGAGAGAGACGCGGTTTGTGAAATGGAGTCAGATAAGAATAACCCGTTCGAAATGGAGCTCCGCGTCTTTTTTTCCCCAGCAATTTCCTTTCCCAACCATTGGATATCATCACATGGCTCATAACAGAAGTTCAGATTTTAATTAATGACCGGACGCCCAGACCAGATCTTGTCCGTTTATATATATATATATATATATATATATATATATATATATATATATATATATATATATAACTGTTCACAGCTTTTGTACATATTGCATCATCATGTTAGCCTAGGAATCATGTGATCCCAGATTCAGTTCCTGAATCTAGATTCGGTTCCCGTGATGGATATTTTCAGCTGCAGCCAGCTTGTAAATTATTCATGGTGTCTGAATTTTCTTAGATGGCTCTCTTTCCCACAAGAAGTTCGGCGCTGCTATGTACCTTATTTTCTCGAAGATGCCTCGCATCTCGAAAATAATAAAAGTAATCAAGTCGAACACGTAATAAAATTTATGTATCAAAGGCCTCAATTACTATTGAGCATAAGGGTTTGAAAAACATGTTTTACAAAGCATCACTGCCATATCTCGTTAAAATTGAACTTTTATACAAAATTCAAACCCTTTGTATATAGATACAAACAAGGCGTAGCACTATTCTAGACAACTGCACATAGACCCACACACACATATATTCAGATAAAAATTTAAATTGAAAAGTGGGGATAAATGTGTCACCACGGACGTCGGAGGGTTCCTAACACCTTCCCTCCACTTAATCAAGCCCCCGGACCCTAACAAATCTCAGTTTCACAGACCAATTAAATAGTGTCACATCACTAGGTCTATGGGCAAATCTTTTCTCGGTTGAGTTGGTGCAACCATTTAAAAATACCAATTGGCGACTCTTACAGTCCTGTGACATCCCCAAATCCGGGTACTTCAATTCCCACGGGATTTGGTGTTCACTGTCCAAACATCATGTATCTATCTACCCATAATAAATGTAAAACCATAAATAGATAGAAATAAATCCTCTCCTTATGGAGTTACAACATCTGAATGTAAATACATCAATCCTAGATTATACTAAACTTAAATCTTAAATGCGGTAACATAAATAAATATTAAGTCTTGCACATCTTAAACTTAAGTCTGAAACATAACATAACAAATAAACAACAAGTCTTCATCACTTGTTAACTTTGCCCTTGCCTTTGCTAGTGGAAGGCTCATCGGACCTTTCGTTCTTAACTGCAATGTTATTATTACGCAAGATTGAGCACGATTGCCCACAAGTATAATAATATAACAATAAAATAATAACATGCGAATGAATCAAAGACTTATGAAATAAGAAAACTTGGCTTTTGAATCAAGAATGAATAACAAGAATCAAAAGAACTTCTAAGGGTCATAAGACCTTGAACTACGTCTTAGGTTGTCAAGTGTTTATACTTGAAACCTTTAACAGTCATAAGACTATGGACTCTTCTTCTCGTACTTAGGGGGATCAGCCCTTAGTACCATATTGTGCACAATATCTTAACGCTAAAGCATAATTAATCCCCTATAATAAGGTTGTTCATCTCAGTTTGACATTAGAGTCCACTCCAAAGGAAGTTTCGTTTGGATAAGCTCAACAATGGTTCTGAAATTTAGAACGTTCATCAACTATGAACTAGTCGAATCAATAAATTTTCGCTAGTCTTACAAGGTTCAACAATAATTAATATTCAATTTGAATAATAAAATTCAATGTGTATACAATCGAATAAGTATAATATAACATGAATCATGCTTTTAAAGAATGATAGCATCTAATATAAAATCTTGACTTGAACAATAATAAACAAGATAGAATAAGGAACTTGCTTTATGTAAAGAAACAAGGTTTAGGAACTTGTCTCGTGCGTAGGCTAAACGATTACTACTTCCGTTCATCACAAATCCTACACATATACCATATGTATTCACGACATTCATTAGTTATATTTTCACTTAATTATTTAAAATAATTGCACTTTATTTAACAAATCATTACCCTACTAATTTAATTACTTAATTAAATTAGAATATTTTAATTCCCTTACTATTATTATACTCGAATAAATTATTTTATAATAATTTCCATCGAATATTTATTTTATTCCATAAATATTTCAACTAAAATATTTATTTTAATTGATAAATATTTTAATAATAATTTTCATCAAATATTTATTTTATTCCATAAATATTTCAACTAAAATATTTATTTTATTTGATAAATACTTTAATAATAATTTCCATCAAATATTTATTTTGTTCCATAAATATCTCAATTAAAATATTTATTTTATTTTATAAATATTTTAATAATAATTTCTATCGAATAATTATTTTATTCCATAAATATCTCAATTAAAATATTCATTTTATATTATAACTATTTTAATTAATAATTTTCATCGAATATTTATTTTATTCCATAAATATTTCAATTAAAATATTTATTTTATTTGATAAATATTTTAATTAATAATTTTTATCGAATATTTATTTTATTCCATAAATATCTCAATTAAAATATTCATTTTATTTTATAAATATTTTAATTAATTATTATTATTTATTAATTTATTTATTGAAATTTATTTTATTTTTTTAATTTTTTTAAAATTTTTGCCCGTCGGGACGGGGTAATTTAGTTGGTAACGACCGCCGAGGGCAGGGTTACCCAGATTCAATTTCTGCAATTTCTGTAGTTTCTGCAGTTCGCGAATATAACAAGACCAATTTAGGCCAAAAAAATCCCTCACAAGTTCAACTATACGTTCTGTGAAGAACACAGAATATGACCATAACTTCCAATTTCCTTAGCCATTCATTAATTTAAGCATACCCAAGTACTATAATTCATATATGATCATTACCAACCTTTCTAACATGATTTTAACAACTTAATTCATATAATTACTTGAATCAAAACACATAATTTCACATTTTTATGAAAAACTCTATTTTTCACATTATTAACGAAATCAACTACCGTAAACTCGTTTTTCGACCAAATCAATCCGTTTAAGTTTCGTTCTTTTCGTTCTTACATGTATAAACAATATCATTCATCAATTACCGATTATTATGAAATTTAAACATAAATTTTTGTACTTACAAGCCATATTCATATATTTTTCTCTGTAAACTATAAAACTCCAATTAACCCATAATTACATGAATTTAATCATTGTGATTCATTTATACATGATATATAACATGTTATGAATAATTTGTAATACATATATAGACATATAATCAGAAATTATAGAATTTCCCATTCACAGAGAACTCAGTTAGGAGAAAAATATAATACGTGAAATATTAAAACTAGATTAGGGTTTACCCTTGCTTTCTCTGTTTAAAGACGATACCAACTTGAATTCTCCAATTCTCTCTGATCAATTCTCTTAAAGCTCTCTCCTTTCTCTCTAATCTCTCTAACTTAGGTTTTAGGAAAAATGAGAATGCGTAAAATAAAGAACTGATATATGCGCACAGATAACTGGTGCAACATAGTGTCATGGTCGGTTAATCCCATAGTGGGTTAACTGGCCAACTCCCTTTAAGGCCATGTTTGGCTAACTTAATAATCTCTTTTTAATTTATTTTAATTAACTTATTTATTATATAGTTTAATATTGTCACACCCAATTAAGAAATTAGTCAAATATCTTATTTAATTCAATTAAATATAATAATTCCACATTAAATCTAATAGTCATAATTAAATTCTCATTTATTAATTATGTCAAATCATTAAATTTCTAATTAACTATTAAATTAAATAGAATAACATTATACTTATTAAATAATTTATTTAATCAAATATGCTCAATTAAATACATACTTTTGAATAATAAAATTCTCCACATTAATTTAATTAATGTAACATATATAATAAATTAATCTACCACAAACTCATCAATTAATTATTTAACCCAATAATTAAATCATCAAAAAATATTTATTTAATTTAATAAATATTCAAATTAAATTACAAAAATCTCGTTTGTCACAGTCCAATCGTCGACATATACATGTCGGACCTTTTCACAACTTGTTTTTCCAAACAAATCTCACTTAACATGAGAACACCAAAAGGCAAGAACAGAAATGAACAAATAAAAATCCCGACGTCGACAGATATAACTGCTACGACTTCCTTCCATCCTAGAGGAAATGTGTCCCCACTCTCAGATGATACAGCATCATTATCTGCCATTTGCAGGTCACCACAGTCAATCATGTTTTGAATAAGATGGCGGAGTGCCCAGCATTCCTCAGTGCTGTGACCGCGAGAATGGGAGTGGTATTGACATACTCCAGTAGCGTCAAACCGTTTTGAGCGTGGGTTGATTAGAGGTAGAAATACTGTGATTTTTCTCTCATTAATCAGCATCTACAATATATCTTCCATCGGTTGGCCTAAATAGGTGAATTCCCTTATGTTTGCGAAGTCCCGATGGGCTTTAGCTTTTGCTTTTTTTTTCAAGCTTTTCCTCCAATGTTTCACTTTCTAGAGTAAGTGGTGGAGTATTTGTGATAAAAGAAAGGAGGCTAGCATGCTCCTGAGTGAATAATTGACGTGTGACTTGGTGTTGATGAATCATCAGTTCTGCCAATTGATTGAATTGTTCGCCAAGAGAATTTAACTCCCGTTCCATTGTGAATTGGAATTCTGAATAATCCCATTTGTCAGAATTACCCTTACTGATTTGGGATGAACTACCCATATACTTGAGGTATTTGGAGCTCTCTTAACTGCCCCAGTTGATCATGTTAACCTCATCTTCCTTGTGTTGAGGGAGAGGGTTGTCTTGAACATGTGGTTGGTCGGGCTTGGTCACCACGATCTCACCATTGTCAATTAAATCCTGGATCCTATGTTTAAGGGCCCAACAATCCTAACTGTCATGGACCGAAGCTCCAGCATGGTAAGCACACTTTTTATTTGCATTGAAGCCCTTTCCACATGGATTAGCTAGTGGAAGGAGATGAGTGATTTTCTTCTGAGCTGTCATAAGTTTGAGAATGTTTTCGAGTGAATTCCCTAAGGGTGTGAACACTTTTGTACGTCTAACTTCTCCAATCTTTAGCAAGGGAGGATTTGAAGACTGTACTTGAAAAAGGGAATAGTTTCTCCTCTGAATAGGCAAGCTTTGATTGCCTTTTTATCCTTGTAGTATCAAGGAAACATCCTCTTCTTTCTTCTTATGGACCCTCCGTGGGTTGTTCCCATAACTTCCAGATTGGATATATTCAACTAGACCTGGCAAACGGGCCCAAAGCCCGCGGGCTAGGCCGGCCCGCCCGCCAAAAAGCGGGCTTTGGGCCGCATTTTTTTGGCCCATAAAAACCCGGGCCTTTTTGGCCCAGCCCGACCCGCCCGCGGGCTTCGCGGGCTCAAAAAAGTGTAAAAAATAAGGCATAAACCACCTTCGGCCCGCCCGTGAGCCCGCGGGCTATGGGCTTACTTTTTTTGGCCTGTGAAAATCCGGGCCTTTTTGGCCCAGCCCGTTTTAGCCCGGCCCGCGCCCGCCCGCCCGTTTGCCACCTCTATATTCAACTACGGCTTTTAATGTAACGAGATCTTGAATCTTTCCTGATTTTAATCCCATTTCAGCCATTTCTCCGTGCTTAATCATTTCTGAGAATGGCTTGCCTATTCCAGCTAGGACCCTCTCATAAAATGGAGCTTCTTGAATATCTATGAAGGTCATCATCATTTCAGACTCTGTCATGGATGGGATAACTTAAGCAGCCAGACGCCTCCATCTTTGGGCATACTCTCTAAATGACTCGTTAACTTATTTCTTAACCTTGGTAATTTGATACCGGTCTGGAGCTATCTAAGTTTGAAAGTTGTATTGACTGAGGAAAGCACGGGCTAACTCCTCCCAGCTGTGAATTTTGGAGTTATCCAATCTGGTGTATCATGCTCTGGCTTCTCCAGTCAGACTTTTCTGAAATAGCTGCATTCTGAGCTTTTCATTCTCGGCATAAGATCTGAGCTCTCCAATGAACACCTTCAAATGGGTATAAGAATCTCCCAATCCATCATATTTCTCAAAATTGGGAGTCTTAAATTTTTTCGGATAATGAACCCCAGAGAAGATATAAAGGTCTGAATATGAAACACTCTCGTGTGTTCCAATCCCTTTGATGGACTGAATGGTCTCTTCCATTTGTAGAACCTTCTTCTGAATATCACCGGTGTCTTGATCTTCTTTAAGATGTGTGATTTCAAGGGTTTGTTGCTTTTATCTGACTGAGACTCATGTGCTGGAACTTCTTTGTCCGGACCCTGGATTCCTCCATGTGTAGAGGATTCTGTGTGGATGGGTATTTGTGGACCTTGAGTTAATTTGTGTAGTTCTTTGAGTAGAACAACCAACTCTGTAATTTGATTGCTTAATCCTTCGAACTCCTCGCGAGAGACAGGAGTAGGATTAGGCTAACTATATGTAGCCATGTTTGGCTGTAGGCTTAATGCCTTTTTGGACTTTGAATGGTTAATGGGACCAATCATTTCCCTACAAAAAGACTTATATAGTTTAGTCTTAGGGAAACGTGGAAATGTTACATGCTATATAATGTGTCCGTTTTTTAGGAGTATTATCCTGCAAAATGGATGTCAGTTATTTTAATGACAGGATAGCATGACAAGTTTTGATATGAAAAGGGAATGCACGTTTACATATTCCTTTATATTTTCCATTACATTGAGATTAACATGGAAATGAATTTACAAGTAATTGAAATTACAAGTAATTGAAATGGGAAGGAATGAAGAGACTTCCCTCTGTGTTTGGTTTATCAGAGGCTAGCCTATCTTAGGCTACTCTCGCGACTTTTTGGCATGAAGGTTCCCAGATCATCGTAATTTACTTGATGGGAAGTTAATCTGATCTTTCAACTGGAGCGAATCTGGGTGGTTCCTTTCCTGAGCCTCGTGAAATTAGTCTCCCGACGAGTCCAATAATCAAACACCGACAGGATAGCCTCCTTCTGACGCCCCCAAAATAGGTATACATCACTCATTCTGAGTCACCAGATATCACACTACAGAAATCAAATACAAACTTTATTTATACAACTGTTGAGCTGTCGTGCAGAGTACGGCAACACATAAGCTGTGACTTTTAATACAAATATAAGTAACTCTCATGGTGTCTCGATCCCAACACCTTACAATGGTACTTTACATAGAAGTACAGTCAATAACCATTTTAGAAATTAAAATCTTTGGAAAATGCTCAAGGAAACCTTCGTACATGGGAGGTCATGCATCTAAGTTATGATAGATATCATATGTCCACAGAATTATCCTTGGTTGACCCAATAGACCCCAAAGAAAAATGAGAAGATTACTATCATGTTCTTTCCAATAATGAGTCTTCTCTTGACATATAATTATCTCCATTGTCTCCAATTGAGAATTATATTTCAACCAAACCACAAGATTATATAGGTAGTGCTCATAGATATAATCAGGAAGTGCATGTGCACAACCCTATCTTATGATAACACGAAGTCGTAGGTCATTAGACATCTTGTATGATAGTGGTAAAACACCCTTCCAAAGTTGGGTTCACTTCACCCAATTCGATTCACCAAAATCAACGGTTAAAATGACGTATAAAATACGACACACTTATCTAAAATTCTCAATAAAATTATTTCCATACTGTTTTATGGAAACCTCAACAGCTAATGACCACCGTTCTATTCCCCTATTATCCTCGCTCGACCCAGCTAAACTCTTATTACCTGAAAGGAATTGTGAAGCAAAGGGTGAGCACAACTAGCCCAGTAAAGAATATCACGACTAAAGATAATTAAATTATCAATAGCCTTCATCAGTAATGAATCAGAGATTTAGAACATATTGTAGATGATAAAACTTTTCAACCATAGTTACAGCGGAACGAGCAATCCACTAGAAGAGCCAAATAGACCATAAAGTCTATTATCTTCTCCATGTTAAAAGTCCACCAATAATGTTTTGTCCATGTAACATCAATCAACAGTTCCTGTACACAATCATGTGAATGACTCATAATCATAATTGTGATTCTAAATTCCTCTTCGCACCCAGGACGAAGATAATTTTCATCACCTGTCATCACCTCAGAAGAAGACTGGATACTGGAATAGTGAAGTAGCAAACTTCGCTTCTTCGTTCTCTCTATAGCTTCAATTCTCTCTCTATAGCTTCTCTCTCTATAATTGCTCTTGTGAGACTTGGCGAATTGGTGAGAATGAAAGAAGAATGAGTTTCTATTTATAAAAAAATATAGTTTCGATAATTGTATGTTTTGGGGCTCAAAATATTACAGTATAATACCTTCATCTTTTCTTTTATTTTTAATTTAGTCCTGCAAGGATTATCAAACTTGCACCACCTCCCCTAATAGTATATCATGTGAATCAATAGTTCAATCATGTGACTCAATAGTTCTATACATGTGAAAAAAATAATTACAGTATAGTACCTTCATCTATACCTTCATTTTTAATTTAGTCATGCAAGTATTATCAATCTTGCACCACCTCCCCTAATAGTACATACATGTGAATCAATAGTACACACATATGAACACATAGTTATAAGCATGTGAATTAATAACAATTAATTGCTGATTTATCCAATTAATTATCCGATTGGTCAATATGACTTCCAGACATCAATTATCATCGAAATAAATGTCGATTTCCACTAACACTAATAATCTCAACACAATAGAAATATTAATTTCATCTTTAATCAGCTCGAACTTATTCTTCATTAATATTATAACTCACAATATTTAACAACCAGATTATTCCCAGGAAAGAAGGGGCTTTCCGATAAGGATTTCTCCTTATTGGCGCGCAATTAGGTGACCAAACATCTCCTCGACAGAACTTTCTAGACATCGTCAATATTACAAATAATAATATGAATAACTTTTGTCGTCTCAATTATTGATTTAGTAATAATAAATATTATGCAATTGATATTGTGACAATAATTGAATCAATAATATGAGAGATATTATGCAGCAACTATTGTAGCAATAATTGAATAAACTCAGTGGCTTCTTACGTAAGCATCAATCGTGTGGTACTATGCAACCACGCACATTACTGTTCTTTTACTACAGGGTAGTTCAACAGTTTAAAAATATTTCAGTCATTTTCTAACTACGACAGTACCTCCGTTGTGGGGTCCACCAATGATTGTGCTGTCATATGAATATTCCCTGTTAAAACGAATATTCTCCGACCAATCGAATATTCCCCGACACAACGAATATTTTATATCAACTTTCTTACTTCGCAAAAATTTCTAATGTCACTTTTAACTTTAACCATTTATCAATTCAACCATTTACTAAATAGAATAACAATTATCATAAAATTGAATACTTTCATTTCATAAAATTTAGGGTCTTACACTCCTAGTGGGGGGACCACACAACATATATTCACATACATTGCGTCTCACCGTATAGAAATGATGACATGTGTGAAGCACTAATATCACATGCAGATATAGTGTGAAGCACTAAGTGCAGGAAGTAAAGCATTAGTACACATTCATTTAAATGTAAATGCAACATCCACACAAAAGTAGATAAATGTTTTGAAAAGTTTTTAAATAGCAGCTTAAGCCCTCTTAGTGGATGTCCCCAGCAGAGTCGCCACCTGTCGACGTCGGGATTTTTATTTGTCCCTTTCTGTTCTTGTCTTTTGGTGTTCTCATGTTAGGTGAGATTTTTTTGAAAAAACAAGTTTGAAAAGGTCCGACATGTATATGCCAACGATTTGACTGTAAGAGTCGCCAGTTGGTATTTTTAAATGGTTGCACCAACTCAATCAAGAAAAGGTTTGCACAAAGACCTAGTGATGTGACATTGTTTAACTAGTCTGCAAAACTGAAAATCGTTAGGGTTCGGGGGCTTGATTAAGCGGATGGACGGTGTTACGCACCCCCCGACTTTCGTAATAACACGGTTACCGCCACTTTTTAATTTAAACTTTTATCTGAATGTGTGTGTAGGTCTATGTGCAGTTGTTTGGAAGTAGTGCTATGCCTCATTTGCACCTATATACAAAGGGTTTGATTTTGTATAAAAGTTTAATTTTAACGAGATATGGTAGTGATGCTTTGTGAAATTGGTTTTTTCAAACCCTTATGCTCAATAGTAATTGAGGCATTTGATACTTCCATTTTATTATGTGTTCAGCTGGATTGCTTTTATTATTTTTAAGATGCGAAGTATCTTCGAGAAAATAAGATACATAGTAGCGCCGAACTCCTTGTGGGCATGAGAGCCATCTAAGGAAATTTAGATACCGTGAATAATTTACAAGCTGGCTGCAGCTGAAAATGTGCATCACGGGAACCGAATCTAGATTTAGGAACTGAATTTGTGATCACATGATTCCTAGGCTCACATGACAATGCAATATATACAAATGCTAAAACAAGAACTAGATTTGAATAAATCTAAACTATTTCAGCTTCATCGGTTCCAGTTTAGTCACCATGAACCGGCTAAAGTGAGAAGTAGCAATATTGAGATAAATCTAGTCTGTTAGCAAAAGCTAGAAAACGAATTAGATTTGAGTAAATCTAAGCATTCCAGCTTCAACGGTTCCAGTTTAGTCACCATGAACTGATTAAAGTGAGAAATAGCCAGATTTAGGCAAATCTAACAGGCAGGCTGATATACTTTTATTGATTGAAAATAAAACTATTTACAAATATACAAACTGAATAACTGAATACAAATTACTTACAAATTGACTAAACTTACTTAAAACATTAAGAAATGTAGTAAAGTAGAAGGAGGGGCTAAGATGGGCTTAACAGCAGTGGAGACTAAAGATTCATCTGAGAAGGATCTCAGAGTCTTTCGAAGTCTGCCTCAATAACTAAGTTCGGTTTCCTTTTATAGAATAAGGAAAGAAGTATTACAAAGTTACTATTACAAAATAAATGATTACAGACAAAAATTACTATTCATGAATAGTGCTGACTTTTTTACTATTCATTGACGCGTCTGGCAACTTTTGACAAAGTGGCCAAAACTTTTGACTTGGGAGATGCTTTCGGTGGAAAGGAGATGTTTTCGGTGGAAAAGACAAAACTGCTTTCGGCTGAGGGCATCTTTTGACTGGCTGCAGGGAGCAGGTGCATGTGACTGAGGGGATAAGTCAGGCAAATGGGTCCTAAGCATCCTGTAGATTGATGGTGCCATAAGGGTCATCATCTTCCTCATAGTAACTATGTGAATCAGATGAAGAACCTGCAGAGGCACCTTCATGTAATTCATCAATTCATCAATTCTATCTGATTAATAGAACTGTGTATCAGAGCCATGTTGTTTCAGTTCTAGTTGCCAGTAAGATTTCAGCATACTGTTCATCTACAACTATTTTTAAAATTTCTCTTTTATTCTTATTCAAAAGTCACCTGATTTACTGTAGTCCACCTTGTTCGTGTCAAACCTTTGTAAGCCTCTTGAGTGAGCAGTGTTGGTTTTTGAACATAGGTATGAGTCTGCTTAAGGTAATAGGGTATGAATGGAAAATAATGAATAAAAATTATTTTGAACTTGGTAAAAATTAATAGATTGTTTAGATCTAACTCCTCAACTAGTAACCGGTCAACTATACCTCCTGTCCCAGACATAGTTAACCAGGAAACTCACAGTTATGAAAATATCAGTCAAGCCTTACACAATTAGAATATACCTAGGGTCTCCCCTAAGGAAATTTATCAGTCAACATTTTTGGACAATTTTAAAACAGATTATAATGTTAAAACTGTTGAAAAGGTTTATGCCATTAATAAAGAATACAAAAATTGTAGTCTTTTGGATCCCGAAGTCATCAAAAAACATAAAAAGAAAGGTTACAATTTTATTAACATTGGATTAGTTCAAGTGGCAGTTAAACCATTAAACATTAAAGGAATTAATTCAAGTATATATCTCTGCCTTAGAGATGGATGATTCTTGAATTATTATCCTATTATGATCGGTGCAATGGAATCTAGTCTGCATAATGGACCTATCCATTTCAATTGCTTTCCTGATTTCACATTGAGCCTAAGTGATAAAAATTTATTAAAAGCCTTGACATTAAATATTAAAACTGCTGGAGAAATTACTCAAATGATTGAGGGTTCTCAGCCGATAGCTTTGATTTACCGGATTTATTATAAGACCATGAAAACTAACCTAAACGTTCATGCTCTCAATAAAAGTCCAAAAGATCAAACTGTCTTAATTCAAAGTTCAACTAGTGATGCTAATATTCAGATCTCGAGAACCATTCTCTGGAAAGATATTACTCTCCCTAGTCAATGGACTTTACCCAGTGAAATACCTGAATAACCTGTAGTTAACAATCTAATAAACCTTGAAAATGTTAGATAATTTTCAGATGGAACTGTAAAGATAAGTTTTGAACGCAGTAAAAGACCAGTTATTATTGAAGATTCTGCTAGTACTATAGCGTCTTCAAGAAGAGACACTGAAATTCTTAATAACCCTTCTTTAAGGGATCTTAAATTAAAAGGTATTTTACATCATGGTCAAGCTAGTCACCCATGTTACACTCAAAAGGATATAGTAGAAGAAGAGAGTTCTTCCTCTCCTACTCCTTCTGAGCTTCCCACTCAGTCTGATTTTGAAATTCCTATTAACAATCAGTTAAGAGTTATTAAAAAAGATTTTATTCTTGAATGGGATAATCTTGTACAGGATTTTAATTCTAAAAATAATAAAGAAAAAAGACATTTATTTCGTTCAAACCACCCAACAGAAAAGGAGCGTGATAAAATTGTTAATAGATGGAAGCGATTTATAAAAAATGAAAAAATAAACATTACCTTTATGACTGGTATGATCAATACCAAAATAAGTGTAATGTTATAACAAAAAGTCAATGGGTTAAAGAAGATAAGTCTAAGGTCTGTTCTAGTCATCCTCCGCTAGAAACCGTCCTTATCCCAGTTAAGAACACGTCTGTTGTTGCCAGTCCCTTTAAAATTTCCGATGGCAATAAAGATGATAAAAAAATTATTGAACAATTAAATTTTAGTAATCAATATCTAGCAACTGTAGGAAGACAGCTTGATAGAATTGAAGAAAAATTTGAAGAAATGAGTATTAAAAAACCAGATGCTAAAATTGATCATCCTTTGATTAACTTACCTGAAAATAGAAGTAAATTAGGATTACCCAATAATGATAGCAACCTAATTAAATCTATTGACAAGTTATTCAAAAAACTAAAAACTAAACCTGGTCCAAGTGGTACTGTATCTACTTTGGATCAAGTTGAGATTGAAGTTGAAAGTGATAGTCAAGCTGACTATTTTGATTCTACTTCTATCCCAAATTTTAATGATCAATTGAACAAGTTAACAGTCAAAAACACTAGTTTAACCAGGAATTGGTATTCTAAACCTACTCCTCCGGATCTGCAATTCGAAGAGAGAAACCTAGATAAACAATTCTCTGTTTCAGCTAATAAAATATATGAATGGAATATAGACGGTCTTAGTGAACAAGAAATTTTAAACAAATTAAATCACATGTCTATGGTAGCAAATAGCTATATCACTAAATTCAACAATCTGTCACAACCAGAAATTGTTGAGTTAATAGCTAGTGGATTCACTGGTATTCTCAGATCTTGGTGGGAGAGACGTCTCACAGAAGATACTAGAGTATCAATAATTCATGCTATCCAGTTAGATGATGACGGCAATCCCATCTTTGATGAAGATGTCGGAGTTGGTCCCCCAGATGGAGTAAATACTTTAATTTTTATCATAATAAAATATTTTGTAGGAACGCCTAGTAATATAACAGAAAGAATTCATGATCAACTCAGTAATCTCACTTGTCCCACTTTAAGCGATTTTAGGTGGTACAAAGATGTGTTTACCTCTAGAGTTATGCTACGAAATGATAGCAACAAACCCTTCTGGAAAAAAAAAATTTAATGGTTTGCCTTCATTGTTCGCTCATATGGTTAGAGAAGAGTTGAGTAAAAACTTAGGATATATCGATTATGATAATCTCACTTATGGTGACATAATCAGTTATATCCAAAAAATAGGTTTAAAAATGTGTATTGATTTTAAATTAGCCAAACAAGCTAGTAAAGACAAGAAAAAAGCTAAATATGAGTTAGGAACATTTTGTGAACAATATGGTCTGCCTCCTATTGCTCCCTCTAGAAGAAAGCATAAACACAGACATATTGATCATCCTAAATCATATAAACGTCACAAACGTAAACATACTCATAAAAAAGATAACAATCAAAACGATTATTACAATAAACCCAAACCAGTTAATAAAAAATATAATAAAAGGTCTAAAAAATATGATAAGAGTAAAATCGTTTGCCACAATTGTGGACAAAAAGGCCACTACAAAAATGAATGTAAAGTAAAATAAAAATTATCGCAGTTAAATATCTCTAATGAAGATACAGAACAACTATTAGAGTTGATGAGAATAGAAAACAATGCAGATAATGATGAAGGATCTGACATCCCCTATTCTTCTAAAAGCAGTACTAGTAACAATTAAACTGATAGTAACAAAGAAGAAGTCACTATTTGTGCTGATAACTGTAATGAAAACTGTTGCACTAAAGGATTAAGTGTTATTACCAAAGAGGATGAAGAAAGCTCTTTGTTAATCGACTTAATTAGTAAAATTTCTGATTCTGAGCTTAAGATTCAATATACTAAGCAGTTAAAGGAGTTGTTAACCAAAGATACTAGAGTTAAAGACAATATTTTTAAAGCTAAAGATAAACCGATATTTAGCCTTAATAAAACTCTAGAAAGATTTAAAACCCCAGTTAAAGAAGTTACCCTTCCAGAATTAAATCAAGAAGTTAATAAACTTAAAAAGGAAATCTCTAATTTAAAGATTGAAGTCTCTAATTTAAAAAAAGACTTAGAGAGCCAGAAATCTGATCTTCAAGTTCATGATTCCTCCTCTAGTGAGGAAGATCACGATGAGCCAGAATCTTCAGGACTCAAGGAAGAGCCAGATCTATTCGTTCAAGGTCTTTCTCTTAAAAGAGTTAAAGATATTACCATTCAAAAGTGGTATATCTCTATTGATTTGGTTGTCGATAAAACTTTTTCAATACGTCTTCCTGCCTTAGTTGATACAGGTGCGGATTTGAATTGTATTCAGGAAGGTCTTATTCCAACCAAATAATATAAGAAAACTAATGAAAAATTAAATTCAGCTAATGGTAGTTAAATGGAAATAAAATATAAACTGCCTAAAGTGCATATCTGTCAAGATAATATGTGTTTTAAAACATCATTTATTTTAATTCGCAATCTTACCGATAAAATCATTTTAGGGTTACAATTTATATATTTGTTATACCCATTTACTACCAGTAATGAAGGACTAAGCTGTAAACATTTAGGGAAAAGAATAACATTTAAATTTCTTATTAAACTGAAAGAAAGAGATTTAAAATTTATTCAAGAAGAGTCCATTTCCAAGTCATTAAATTTATTAAACTGTAAATCTACCCATTTAAATTTCTTAAAAGAAGAAATTAAATACAAAAGAATTGAAGAACAGCTTCAACATAAAGATGTTCTTGAAAAAATTGAAGAGTTAAAAACTTATTTAAAGGACAACCTTTATTCTGATTCTCCTAATGCCTTTTGGCATCGAAAAAAACATGTTGTAAGGCTCTCTTATGCTAAGGAATTCAAAGAACATTTGATTCCTACTAAGGCCATGCCTATTCAAATGAAACATGAACAAATGGAGTTATGTAAAAAGGAAATTAATGATCTCCTTAGTAAAAAATTAATTAGACCCAGTAACTCCCCATGATCATGTCCTGCCTTTTATGTTAACAATGAAGCAGAAAAGGAAAGAGGTGTTCCCATGTTAGTAATCAACTACAAACCATTAAACAAAGTTCTAGAATGGATTAGGTATCCCCTGCCTAATAAGGATGACCTCATTAACCAGTTGAATAATGCCACCATCTTTAGTAAATTTGACCTCAAATCTGGTTTCTGGCAAATTGCTATTCACCCAGAGGACAGATATAAAACTGCATTCACCACTCTATTTGGTCATTACGAATGGAATGTCCAAGTATTTGGCTTAAAAAATGCTCCTAGTGAATTCCAGAATATCCTCAATGACATCTTGAATCCCTTCAGTCATTTTATTGTTGTGTATATTGATGATATTCTCATTTTTTCTAGTTCCATTGAAGAACACGTCAAACATTTGAAATCGTTTTTTAAAACGGTCAAAGACAATGGACTTGTTCTTTCACTTTCCAAATGCAGCTTGTTTCAAGCTAAAGTTCGGTTTCTTGGATTAATTATACATCGCGGACTCATACGGCCAATTGATAGAGCTATTCAATTCGCCGACAGATTCCCAGATAAAATTACCCATAAAACCCAACTGCAGAGGTTTCTGGGCTCGCTCAATTACATTGGCAAGTTCTATAAAAACCTCAAGAAAATTTGCAAACCTCTCTTCCAGCGTTTGCAAGACAATCCTCCTCCATGGACTGACATTCATACTTCTGTCGTCCAACAAGTCAAAAAATACGTCAAGGCATTGCCCTGCCTTTGTATTTCCAATGATTCTGCATTTAAAATTGTTGAAACTGACGCCTCTGATATTGGATTCGGAGGTATTCTCAAGCAAAAGTTAACTCCAGATTCCCCAGAATAAATAGTCTGTTTCCATTCCAGTGCATGGAATAGTACACAATTAAATTACAGTACTATTAAAAAAGAAATACTTTCTCTTGTATTATGTATTAATAAATTTCAAATTGATTTATTAAATCAAAAAATTTTAGTTCGAATTGACTACAAATCTGTAAAATATGTGTTAGAGAAAAATGTTGAAAACATAGCTTCTAAACACTCATTTGCTAGATGGCAAGCCCTTTTGAGTATCTTTGATTTTGATATTGAATACATTAAAGGCAGTAACAATTCCATTCCTGATTTTCTTACTCGAGAATTTATTAACACAGGTACCGTGCATCCATCATGAGTATCCGCGGTGCATCAACCTCTCGTGGTCCGGGTCGCCCTACTGACCCAGGTAATCAGCCAAAAGGAGTCTTAGTTCATCATCCAGTAAACCCAATTTACCAAACCAGTAACAAGTTCACTGTCCTTGGGACAATGCCCAAGCCCTATAGTTCAGCCTTAGCTAGTAACCCAATTCCAGTTGACCCTTTTCAGTCCAAAGCCTCTAGTCCAAATCCCAGTAATCCTCCCACTGAGTACATGCTTAGATGGACCAATTTCTTATTTCATATTGAACCTCATATGAAACCCAGAAATGACCTAGTCAAATTAACCTCCCAGTTCTTTCCTTCTGGTTGGCATTTCATGCCTCTTGCTCCTTATAAATCCCTTGTGTATTATAAGGACATCCTTGTTGAAACAGAGTCAATCTTTATTAAACTCATTTATGCCAACAATGATAAAGCCAAAGTTCTTTACCATTCGTTATATATTAAACAGTTTATTCAGATGTCCAATTGGGGAAAACATCCCTCTGATCTTATGCAGCTTTCTAATCAAGATAACTCTTTTTGTTATTATGATTACATAGAAGCTTGGTATAAAATTTTCCTCCGTCAAAATGAGTCACACAGTCATTCTTGGTTTATTCAGTTCGATCATAAATTCAAAAGTTATTTCCCATACTAGTTTTCGCATTGGTGGTCGAGATTTGGTTCTACCTATGACCTTCTTCCTGATCCCCTGAAAGTCCAACTCAATCATTTTTGTAAGCACAAAAAAATTGATCCAGCATATGAAGGTGTCACAGTCCTTCTCCAGTTTTTGAGTAAATATAAGATTCCCTGGATTCTTCGATGGGAATATCACATTCAACCCCCAACCTGTGAAATTAGTCACAATGCTTCTCCTACATCTCCTTCGGCAGATCCTTTTCCCCGTGTCACTCGCCAATGGTTTGTCAAATGGTGGGACAAATTTGATGTCAATAGAATTGTAGGTCAAGTCCAGTTAGAATTTCCTGCTTCTTCTCTTAAGGTTCTCCCAGCTTCAACTGCAGAACCTTCTAGTCAAAAATCAAAAGAGTCAAGTATCGGTAAAAAATTAAAAGAGTCTAGAGTCAGTCCCACTGGTTCGTCTTGTTCCCGTAGCATTTCTAATTTCAAAGATTGTTCCGGAAAAGAGTTAAAATTAATTGCACAGGCATTAAATAAAAGAATTGATGAATTACATGAAGGTGCCTCTGCAGGTTCTTCATCTGATTCACATAGTTACTATGAGGAAGATGATGACCCTTATGGCACCATCAATCTACAAGATGCTCAGGACCCATTTGCCTGACTTATCCCCTCAGTCACATGCACCTGCTCCCTGCAGCCAGTCAAAAGATGCCCTCAGTCGAAAATGGATCAGATATATATCCAGTCTCAATCAAACAGAGTTTGATGGAAAGAGGTATATATATATATATATATATATAAGCAGTAAACGCTACGAATATTATATTCGGGCTCAATCGAAGCATAGTTCAATATATATATATATATATATAAGTAATAAAAAGCCACGTATCGACGATCCAGGCATACCCACATGACTCAACTCTAAACGTGAGTAGATATATATACACAGAAGTGATAAAAAGCTTTAAAATCTAAAATATCTTACAGTGGGCTGCCAAGAAGACTTTAGATAGCTTTTGACGCCTGAAAACTCAATTTTCACTAGTTAAATATCAGTATGTTATAAAACACGAGCTCACAAGTGTTTAGAAAAAGGAAGCACTCAATCTGGAGCACTATAGAAGTGTGTACAGAGTGAAATGAATAGGGTTTCCTCGCTCTTCCTCTCTCTAAAATGGCCAACCAAGGCCTCTATTTATAGAACTAATGGCCGCAGGTCTACCTACGGCTTCCCGGGTTGCTTCAGGTCATATGGGTCCCGTCGTCTCGAAGTACGTGCACTCGTGCAACGCACTATCCGCTTGAACCTTCATAACTTTCAATCTGGGCATCCGATTGAGGCGTGCTATACCTTTCCAGAATGTTGTTGTCGAGAGATACACAATGACATAGGATAAGAGGTTGTACGAAGCCGGGAAGATGGGTCCATGACCAGATCTTCAAGTCTTCAAATTTTATTCGGTGTGCTATCTTGCGCAGTAGTCACTCAGGATTTTGAGCTATGGTTCTTATGAGACACTTCAGTATGAAATGTGGGTTGAAATGATGTTGAGACGACGTGAATGTAGTATTGAGGTGGCAAAATAATGATTTTGCACCTCACCGGAGTTATCTCCAGCTCTGAGCTGATGTAACAGTCGTTGCTCAGGGTTATCTCTGAGATTGGGCTGCTGTGCATGTAAGACCCTGAATTTTATGAAATAAAAGTATTCAATTTTTCTTATAATTACTATTCAATAAATGGTTAAATTGATAAATGTTAAAGTTAAGGGTGATATGTGAATTTTTTTTCAAAATACACAAGTGGTTATAAAATATTCATTGTTGTCGGGGAATATTCGTTTGGTCGTGGAATATTCTTTCTATCGGGGAATATTCGTACGACGGCGCAGCCATTTGTGGGCCCCATAACAGAATAACTGTCGGATGAAGATAACGATAAAAATTGAGTTTTTATAATTAACGGCATAGTTGTTACCGTTAACACTGTTTGAATACCCGGTGGTTAAAATATAGTAATACGCGTTATTACACAGTAGCACACGGTATTGCACAGTATTTTTGAAATTATTGATTCTTACGTAAGAAGGCACTACTGAATAATTGTCACAGTAATTACTGTTCAATATTTTATTTTATTGATTCAATAATTGATGCGTTGATATTTTATATTATTGTTATTTTAATAATTGTCACTGCACAGTATTTCCCATTATCAGATCAATAATTCATATTATTTGAATAATATTATTAGATAACATTATTGGCAATGTCTAGAAAGTTCTGTCTAAGGAGAGGTTTGGTCACCTAATTGCGCATCAGTAAGGAGAAATTCTTATTAGAAAGCCCTCTCTTTCCTGGGAACGGCCTGGTTGTCATAAATGTGATTCTGTAATATTATTTGTGAATAATTAATTATTGATTCATATGATAAGGAAATATTTATTTTATGTGGATATAAATGAGGGATATATTTTTGTAGTTAAAAATGAAGGAGTTAATGTTGAGGTGTTTTATCTATATTTTTGTCGGAACGGAGGTATTGAAAATCAAATTAGGGTTTTTGAGATATTTTGCGAGGGTTATGATTTTTAATCCGACCGTTGGATCGTGGTAATATTTGGATATGTTATACATATACAAGTTGAGTATATGTCCACAAATTTTGAACCGTTAAAAATGAACGTATGATTTATTATAAATTTTACGAGATGACTAGTTCAGAAATTGTTGAATTTTCAGAGTTTATCATTTTGGTGGAAAATTTTAGAATTGGCGGGCCCCACTCTTGGTTGGTAAAGAAATGTGCTGAGATTTTTATTCAAATATGGTGGGTGGAAATAGTAGCAGGTAAAGCCATCAGGTAGTAGGTCAAGTCTGCTTCGGCGTGCTAACATTTTCCTATAAATAGAGGGCTAAGTTAGAATTGAAAATCACACTAGAATTCATAAGTTTTCTCTCTTTCTCTCTCTATATTATGAAGCATATTTTGTGAGTATTTAGATACTTTGAAAGTTACTATTCAGTGCAAGTTTCCTTCGGCTTTGCATTCCAGTCAGAAATACTGCACTTTTGAGGTAAGGGATAGTAAGAAATTTTAAGGGTTATTATGTTTTTTTCAGTTCGTAATTCTTCTGACCTTCAGAAAATTCTGTAAAAATTTGAAATGATATTTTGATGAGTTTTATTGATTGTGTCCAAAAATTGTGATTTTTGGATGTATAGATTAAGAGTTACGAATTTTATAAGAAAAGACTATTTTAAAAGTAACTGCTTATAAGTCCTTGTGGTTAACTCCAAAATTAATAAAATTTTTATTGGAAGTATATCTATATAATATCAGTGTACTCTGTGAATTTCGAAATTTTTAGATAAAAGTACAATTTATGATAAATGTCTAAATATTCGGCGATTTTGGCCATATGAAAAATAGTAAATGAGTTTAAAACTTCTAAGAAAAATATATGTTCAATATGGGACTATATTCTGCTAAATTCTAGAAAAGAAATATTTTTAGAACTGATTTGGTATTTTTTATAAAAATGGACTAGTTATAAGTAAATGAATTAAATATGTTATGTGAAGTAAGAAAATTGGAAAATAGGATTTTATGGCTTGAGAATCCTATATGAGGTATATGCAGATTTTTTATGAGAGTTTTGATTATTGGTGATGAAATCTTAAGAGTTTGGCATTTTATGATGATTAAATATATTATTTAATAAAGTGTAAACAATTAAAATAAATTATTTATAAGTTTAAAAAATGTTATTCTTTCAATATCATTATACCGAAATATTGGTATGGATTTTATTATGGAATTTCTACCTTTTTAAGTCAGGATTACTATTCACGAGTTACTATTCACGAGTTACTATTCACGAGTTACTATTCATGGGTACTATTCACGACAAAATTGGTTTTTTTTTCTGACCAAATTATAGTTGATTTATGAATATTACTCTTGAGATTAAATCTATATGTTGATTATATTAATTTTATTATCATATATAACATTTTTATAACCCTAATGATGATATTTCTCTTTGACTTGAGTGTAAAGATGGGTAGATTTTTGGTATGATCATGACTATGGGTTCTCTTTGGCCAGTAGTGCAAAGTTGAATTGTTGACTGGTATGATCATGACCATTAAATTTATAATTGAATATCTTTAGCTAAAGTGCAAAGGTGAAATGATCAACATGGTTATAATTATTATTTATATAAATTCTGAAATGATTATATATTTCTTTGAGATATTAATATATTTGGCCTGTAGTGCAAATATGAATTATTGATGAATATCTTTGGCCTGTAGTGCAAAGATGACCTGTTGTTGAATATCTTTGGCATGTACTGCAACGATGAATTGTTGATGAATATCTTTGGCCTGTAGTGCAAAGATGAAATGTTGATGAATATCTTTGGCCAGTAATGCAAAGATGAACAGGTGTTGAGATGAACATGACCAACTGGTGATACAAATGAATATCTTTGGCCATAGTGCAAAGATGTAGTTATTAGTATGATTATGAACATGAACTGTGATTTGGTGTAACCATGATCTTTGATGTTTCAGCTAAAGACAGGTGTTGAAAATATTCTTCGTCCTGGGTGCGAAGAAAAAATTTAGAATCACAATTATGATTATGAGTTATTCATATGATTGTGGAAAGGAACTGTTGAGTGATGTTACAGGGATAAAACATTGTTGGTGGATTTTTAACATGGAGAAGATAATAGACTTTATAGTCTATTTGACTCTTCTAATGGATTGCTCGTTCCGCTGCAACTATGGTTGAAATTTTTATCATCTACCATATGTTCTAAATCTCTGATTTATTACTGATGAAGACTATTGATAATTTATTTATCTTTAGTCATGATATTCTTTACTGGGCTAGTTGTGCTCACCCTTCTGTTTCACAATTCCTTTCAGGTAATAAGAGTGTAGCTAGGTCGAGCGGGGGTAACAAGGGAATAGAACGGTGGTCATCATTTAGTAGTTATATTTGGTGAAGAAAATAGGGTGAGGCGAACCCAACGTTGGAAGGGTGTTTTGTCACTATCATACAAGATGTCTAATGACATACAACCTCGTGTCATCATAAGACAGGGTTGTGCTCATCCACTTGCTGAGTATCTTTACGAGCACTACCTATATAATCTTGTTGTTTGTTTGAAGTATAATTCTCAATTAGAGACAGTGGAGATAATGATAAGTCAAGAGAAGACTCACCATTGGGAAGAATATGATAGTAATCTTCTCGTTTTTCTTTGGGGTATATTGGGTCAACCAAGGATAATTCTGTGGCCATATGATATCTATCACAATCTAGAAGCATGGCCTCCCATGTACCAAGGTTTCCTTGAGCACTTCCCAAGGATTCTAATTTCTAAAACAGTCTTTGACTATACCTTTATGTAAGGTGCCACTGTGAGGTGCTGTCCACAGTTGGGACATGTGTCACATTTGGTATATATTTGTATCCAAACTCACAGCATATGTGTTGTTTTATTTTGCACGATAATTGTCGTAATAAAGTTGTAGTTATTTTATGTACCATGTATTTGGCGACTCAGAATAGGTTGGATGGAATGGACCTATTTTGGGGTCGTTGCAGTGCATGCTGAATTTTCTCAGGATTATCTCTGAGGTGTGCCTGACCTCCCGGGGTTACCTCCGAGTTTGGAACTGAGTGCCTCGGGGTTGTCTCCGAGGTTGAAACTAACTTCTCCAGGGTTATCTCCGAAACTGGGACTGCATCCCACGGGGTTACCTCCGAGGTTGGAACTGAATCTCCCAGGATTATCTCCGGGACTGCAACTGAGTATCTTGGGGTTGTCTCCGAGATTGAAAACTGAATATCCCGGGGTTGTCTCTAGGATTGAGCTGATTTAACTTCCAGGGTTATCTCTGGAAGACGGTTTTGCCCTCCTACATGGTTAGTAACAGGAATGCAAAATTTTGAGTGTCTACATCCTCACACCTGAAAAACTTATACTTTCAAATTTAAAACTAATCGAGGCACATAACTATAAGTCCTCAGACCTAAAAAAGTTATACTTTCAACTTTAAAAGTAATCGAGGCACCTGACTATAAGTTCTCAGACCCGATAAGTTACACTTTCAACTTTATAAGTGATTGTGGCACCTGAGTATAAGTCCTCAAACCCGTGATAGTTACACTTTATCTCTAAAAGTGTATAATGTTATAATTTCTCTGATAAAAGCAAAATTTATTATTATTTTATGAAGATTTGAAACGTTATGCTTTTCGTTAAAGTAACCTGATTATCAATAAAATGTCAAACTTTCACTTATACTTGGATAATTTATGATTTTAAAAGTATAGATTCAAGTGTTGGTTTGCAAGAAATCGAAAAAAAGTGTTTTTAGTTTAAAAAAATTCATGTTTTTTCCTCTATTATTCATTCTGTTTTCTTGGAGTATTAATTTGAATAACTTAGTATTTAATGTTAAACATTGGGTCTTTATGGAAAATTCAAGTTAAAGGAAATGAATAATGCCAAAGAAACTCTATTATGATAAATGATATATATATATATATATATATATATGAGTTCTTTGATACAAGAAATGGAAAAAAAGAAACTACAAAAAGCCATGATCTAAAAGCTATGACATATCAAACTGAAGTGGGGCAGAGCTAAAGCCTCTAAGTTAGCAATGGCAGTGTCCCGAATCTTCGCTTTTGAGGCTATCAGTCCCTGAACGTCTCGGGTACTGACTCGACTTTCTGAAGCTAGGTGTTCAATTTAGCCCTGGTATCTTAAAGGTCCGAAAGCTATATCAAAAGTGAGTCATATTCATGTTGACGTTAAATAACCTCCGAGTGTAGTATAATAACACGAAAACTGGAACTAAGGAGTTCCAGCCTAGCATAGAAGGGAGGCATGTCAAGGCCACAAAGCAGAAGTCATCAACCTCACAGTTAAACTTATCTAAGTCATCTGCTCACAAAAAATAGAGAGAAAGACTATGAATATGCATCCGATCAAGTATTTGAGGGAACTAAGCTAGAAGACACTCGAGATTCACCTGAAAAGAAGAAGAATGAAAAAAATGAAGGAAGAGGCCAAAGCCCCCTAGGGTTCGGCCCCATAGAGTTCGACCACTTAGGGAGGCTCTCCCCTCTTACCTTTGATTTCTCCTAGCTCATTGATCAATTGCTCGGAATGAACGTTTCTTCATTGTGAAAAAGTGGGGCCTTTCTTTGAGAATATTCAGAGAAAGAGCTTAAATCCTGTTAAGGTGAGATGGCCCAAAAAATAAAGTCCATGATCCCCCGAAAATGAAGAAATAAATAAAGCAATCAAGAAGAAATATATAGAAACCATGCAAGAGAAGGGAAAAGAGAACAAAACACGAGAGGAGGCGTCGATGCCACCCGGGGTTTGGCCTCCCCCTAGGTTTGGCCTCCCAAGGGTTCTATCACCTAGGGGTAAAATCTTCCTCGCTTTTGTGTTCGCCCTGGTTTGAAGAAAGCTCACATTATGCCTTCTCGATGACTTCTTGATTTTTAAAAAGAGATAAATTCCAAGAGAAAACAAGATTTGTAAAGATTGGATAGAAGCTTTTCTAAGATATCCTAGGATATCCCATAGGTGTTCCCTCATCTATAAATTTCATTTTTAAGGCTTACAAGATCGAGCTCCGCTGATTGTTCAGAAACCCGAAACATAACTCAATGACTTGAAGTATTTTACACGATCGTCACTCCAAAAGTGCGACTTACGTGCAGGGGGGTAAATGTGGGCCCAAGTACAAATTATGGTTCACATGTAACCTAAATAAATTGAATGAACGACGAAAAAGATGAAAATGAATAAATAATACCGCAATTAATGAACGGAGCATTAAATGAGAAAAAAGGGAAAAACTCTAGGGTTTTGTCCCTAGGGTTCGGTCACCCTAGGGTTGGACCACCCTAGGGATTAACCACTCCAAGATGGCTCCTCCTTAAAGAAAAGATAAATTAATCTCTTCCCCAATTGGATTTGGTTGGATCAAAAAAAAGCAAGGAAAACAAACAAAAGATGAACAAAAGAAGCTAAAGTAGCCCTAGGGTTCGGTCTGGCCCGCCCTTTAGAGCGCGCACTACTTCATTTTCTCGATTTGCATGTCAGAAGGGTTTTAATGGATGCAATGTCGGAACAATTAACTTGAATCGCATAAATGAACTATCATGTGAAATTCCATGAAATGGTTAAACCTTAGAAGCTCCATGAAAGAGCTTTTTGTAGAACTAAGAATCATGAGAAAGTGATGAAATCCGACCAAAAAAGGCCGAAACAAATGAAAAGAACCGAAGGAAGCTCAAACTTAGGGTTCGGGTCCACTAGGGTTAGGTTGTAAGACCCCAACTTTTATGAATAAAGATTTAATTTTCTCTAAATAATACTTTGAATAGTAAGGTGTTGATTTGATATAATGCTATAGTTATGGGTGATATGTGCAAATTTTGTAAAGTCAGCAAGTTGTCATAAAATATTCGTTTGGCCAGGTAATATTCTTTTTATCGGGGAATATTCGTACGACGGCGCAATCATTGGTGGACCACATAACAAAATAACTTTTGGATATAGAAAGTGACAAAAATAACGGCAAGACTTTTACCGTTAAACTGTTGAAATATCAGGTGATAAAAGTACAGTAATACGCATCGTTGCACATTAGCACACGGTATTGCATAATATCTTTGATTATTGATGCTTAAGTAAGAAGTCACTCAGTTTCATTCAATAATTGCCACAGTAGTTGTTGCATAGTATCTGTGACACCCCCTAATTCAGACACTCATATCTCGACTTTGGTGCATCACGTGCAACTTCTAATATCATACTAAAATCATTAACAACATAATAATAGAATAATTTACATTATTATAACATAAATATTCTTGTCCCAAGGTCTCATGACCATTACTACAACATTCCAATAATTAAACTTAAACATAAGTTAATCATTCCTTAATACATCATTATAATAATAGTCATAATAGTTCTCCTACACTTCAAAGACTAAGTTATTCTGTAGCATTGCCCTTTCTTTTGCCTTTTCCTGATGTACCGCCTTGCTCTGCCTTAACTATAATATTTTTAGGGAAGCAAGAATGAGCAACAAGTTTGCCCAGAAAGTAATATAGCAATAAGAATAAACAATTATAGCGTTTGAATCTCAAAGGTATAATAGTAAATGATAGCTCAAGAATAACAAGAAGTATCAATAGTTCTCAATAAGTTTCGCTATAGACTGAAGGATATCGACAAGGTCAACGGTTTAATTATTTCAAGGTTCAATAAGAATGAACACTGAGCATTCACTAGGTACTAAGAACCCTTGCTAGAATTAACAGTATTATTGTGACACCCCCAAATCCGGGTACTTCCATTCCCACATGATTTGGTGTTCACTATAGAAACATCATATATCTATCTACATATAATAACTGAAAACATAAATAGATAGAATAAATCCTCTCCTTAAGGAGTTACATCAACTGAAATAATACATCAATCCCAGGTAATACTAACCTTAAATCTTAACTGCAGAACATAAACAATTAATCGTCTTACACAACATTAGCATAAGTCTAAAACATGATTACAAAAGCACATAACCAACAAGTCTTCATCATTTGTTAATCTTGCCCTTGCCTTTGCTAGTAGAAGGCTCATCAGACCTTTCGTTCTTAACTGCAATGTTATTATCACGCAAGAGTGAGCACAATTGCCCACAAGTATAATAATGAAACAACAATATAATAACATGCGAGTGAATTAAAGACTTCTGGAATAAAACTCAACTTTTGAATCAAGAATGAATAACAAGAATCAAAAGAACATATGAGGGTCATAAGACCTTGAACTTTGTCCTAGGTTATCAAGGATTATACTTAAAACCTTTAACAGTCATAAGACTATGGACTCTTCTACTCGTACTTAGGGGGATCAGCCCTTAGTACCATACTGTGCACAATATCTTAACGATAACGCATAAGTAATCCCCTTTATAGGGTTGTTTATCTCAGTTTGACATTCGAGTCCGCACCAAAGGAAGATTGGTTTGGATAATTCAACAAAGGTTCTGAAATTTAGAACATTCATCAACTAAGGACTAGTCGAATTAATAAGAGTTCGCTAGTCTAACAAGGTTCAACAATAACTGATATTTAAATCGAACAATAATCTCAAGAGGTATGCAATAGAATAAGTATTGTATAACTGAATCATACTTTGAAAAGATTAATAATGTTTAATATGGAAAATTGAACTTCATTAATAATATAGAGCATTTGCTTGATGTAAGTTTATAAACTTGAAATAATAATAGTAAGTAGGGTTAGGAAACTTGCTCGTGCGTAGATTACACGTTAATTATACACGTTCCTTGATTTAATCCTACATACCATTCATATTCACAATACTAGTTAATTATAATGGAACTAATCATTACAAGTTCATTCTTTTTGTCTAACTTGGATTATGACTATACTTAGTCAATTTATCAAACTTATTATCACACAATTTAGACCTCACGAATAATAAGCTAACTATGCATTCAATAATTCAATTCACACTTAAATGCATTATTGACATGTTAAGAATCTATTTTAACATCTCATTATACTTCTAACATATTTTTATGTTCATTAATTTAGGTTAATAACACATGCATGTACTTGAACACTATAAAATTTTCGTTTCTGAACATTCTGGAGAGTGGCGCTGCGGCGCCACTGTTAAGCTTGCTTCCGGCACTGCGGCATGGCCCCCGCTGCTGCGTGGCTCGCGCTGCGGCCTGGTTCTTATGCCTGCAGCCGACGCTGCGACGCGGCGAACCAGACTCAGAACCTGCAGTTCGCGAAAATTGCAGAACATGCCAATTTCTTAAATCAATACATGAAATTAAGCATAACCAGACATTGTAATACACATATACTTACTACTCAACCCTTCTAGAATGATTTTAACATGTTAAAACACATATTTTGTAGAATCAACACATGTAATTTACTGTTTTTGGTGTTTTTGAAAGTTTTGAATACAAAACATGAAAATCAACACTACGGGTTCGTTATAACACCGAATCCTTACATTTAAAGTTTGGTCTCTTCGTTTTAATATACATAATCCTTTACAAGCATAAATTTATGATATAACCTTTGATAGACATATCAAATTTGGTACGTAAGGCCATATGGCCATATTTTATACTCTATAATTTTGTAGCATCAATATACGACGTATTTTATGAAATTGATGCTATGGTTTATACAATATATATATAATAAAACATGTTATACTTAACATATTAATACATAATTTTATTTTATTTTTACTCATTTCCCCATTACAGAGATTTTACAGAACATAAAGCCATTTTCTTAAAAACTTAAACAACGTAAAAATAGAAATTGGGTTAAAGGAATTACCCAGAGTATTACTGTAGATTAGGAGAGCCTTGATGATCCTTTCTCAGTTACTAGATCAATCACACACTCACAAATTCTCTCAACTTCACAATTTCTCTCTGTGATAGCTTTGTTCCATACTCAGAAAAAATAAAGAAGACGTATGCGATTTTTATAAAAAGAAACTGAGCGCAGAGTGGTGATCAGTTACCCAGTAATGGTTAACTGCTCACAACCTCCACTAAGGCCTCGTTTGTCAAGCCTTAAATGGCTCAAAACCATTTAATTTAATAAATCATTTATACCATAATTTAATAATGTCACACCCATTTATATAATAACTCAAATATATTATTTAATTTAGTTTGAATAAAATATAATAATTTCTCATTAATTCACATAGTCATATAATTAATTTTCTCATTAATTATAAAAGAATATTAGGCTTATTAAATAGTTTTTTAATTCAATAAACTCACATAATTACATACTTTGAATAATAAAATTCTCCACATTAATTTAATAAATATAACACATATAATTAAATTAATCTATAATAATTTCATCAATTAATTATTTAATCTAGTAATTAAATCATCGAAAATATTTATTTAATTCAATAAATATTAAAATTAAATTACAAAATCTCATTTGTCACATCTTTTTCCCCTTAAAAGGATTCTGTCCCCAGAATCACGACTCAATAAATTTGACCCGTTACGTTCTCCCCCCTTACAAAGATTCTGTCTCTAGAATCGCTTACACGTAATTTAAATAAATAAATGAGGGTAATTCTTTATCATATTCTCTTCGAGTTCCCACGTAGCTTCTTCAGCATTATGGTTCCTCCAAATTACCTTAACAGAAGGTATTATTTTATTTCTGAGAACTTGTTCTTTTCTGTCGACAATTTGAACAGGAATTTATTCGTAAGATAAGTCTTTTTTAAAATGTAGGGGTTCGTATTTAATTACATGCTTGTAATCGGGTTTGTAGGGTCATAATACAGAAACGTGGAAGACGTTGTGGACATTCTCGAGTGCTGGAGGTAGGGCTACCTCATACTCAACTTCTCTGATTCTTCGCAGTACTTCAAATGGTCCAATGAATCTTAGGCTTAATTTTTCTTTCTTTCCGAACCTGATCTTTCCCTTCCAAGGCAAGACCTTCAAGAATACATAACTACCCGATTCAAACTCAATATTTTTATGATGTGGATCGGCGTATTTCTTCTACCTACCTTGAGCTGCTACCAGTCTTGTTCGGATCACTTTGACTATTTTTGTTGTCTGCTGTACTATTTCTGGGCCTAGTAATTGTCTTTCGCCAACTTCATCCCAGTAAAGCGGAGTTATGTACTTTTTGTCGTATAACGCTTCATAAGGCGGCATGCCAATATTAGCGTGGTAAATGTTGTTGTAGCCGAACTCTACAAGCGGTAGGTGATCGTCCCAATTTCCTTTAAAGTCCATTACACAGGCTCTTAGCATATCTTCTAATGTCTGAATCGTTCTCTCGCTCTGTCCATCTGTCTGAGGGTGGTATACTGTACTCATTCGCAATTGCGTACCCATGCATTCCTGTAAACGTTTCCAGAAGTTCGACGTAAAGCGCGGATCCCTATCAGAAACAATTGACACCGGAACTCCGTGTCGAGAAACAATCTCTTTCACATATAACCTCGCTAACTGATCTAAGTTAAATCTGATTTTGATCGGAAGGAAGTGTGCGGATTTCGTCAGTCGGTCAATGATAACCCATACTGCGTCATAGCCTTTCTGAGTCGTCGGAAGGCCAACCACAAAGTCCATTGTAATATGTTCCCATTTCCATCCTGGGATCCCCAACGGTTGTAGCAATCCACTCGGTCTCTGATGTTCTGATTTCACTTTTTGACAGGTTAGACACTTGGAAACACATTCCGTAACATCACATTTCAGATTTGGCCACCAAAAATATTGTCGAATATCTTGATACATCTTGGTACTACCAGGGTGAATCGAATATCGTGAGCTATGAGTCTCGCTCAAAATATCTTCCTTAATCTCTGTTACTGGCGATACCCAAATTCTGTTCTCGAATATTAGTATTCCTTCCTTATCCATCTTGAATCTTGGTTCAGTTCCTTCGGATATCTTCTTTTTCACCTTTTTCATTCTTTGTCCTGAAGTTGAGCCTCCTTAACTTTATCCAGTAGGGTTGTACCAGATTGCATCTGAAATAGTTTCTCATCTATTTCCATAGGATAATTCACTTCTAACTTCAACTTCTCCATTGCTGAAATCAATTCCTTCTGAGCGATCAACATCATCAATTTCTCCCGACCCTCTCTACTTAAGGCGTCAGCAACCACATATGCCTTACCCGGATGGTATAAAATCTCACAGTCATAGTCCTTAATTAGTTCCAACCACCTTCTCTGGCACATATTCAAGTCCTTCTGTGTAAAAATATATTTCAGACTCTTATGGTCTGTGTATATTTCACACTTCTCCCTATAGAGATAGTGCCTCCAGGTTTTCAAAGCAAAAACCACTGCAGCTAACTCCAAGTCATGGGTCGGATACCCTTTCTCATAATCCTTCAACTGTCGTGATGCATACGCAATGACTCTGTCATTTTGCATAAGCACACAGCCAAGTCATTTATGTGGCGCATCACTATAAACAACAAAATTTCCTGTATCATCCGGATGAGATAACACAAGTGTTGTACTCAACCTCTTCTTTAGTTCCTGAAAGCTTTCCTCACACGTCTCTGTCCAAACAAATTTCACAGCTTTTCGAGTCAAATTTGTTAAATGGAGTTACGATCTTGGACAAGTCTTGAATGAATCTTCTGTAATATCTTGCCAATCTAAGAAAACTTCGTACTTCCGACGGTGTTCTTGGCTGATCCCAGTTTATCATGGCTTCGACTTTGGATGGATCCACCGAAATTTCGTCTTTATCGATCACATGCCCAAGAAATTGTACCCGCTCGATCCAAAATTTACATTTCGAAAACTTGGCATACAACTTCTCCCTTCTTAAAGCCTTTAATATTAACTTCAAATGCTCTTCATGTTCTTCCTTGGTTTTCGAATATACCAAAATATCATTTATAAATACCACTACGAACTTGTCCAAAACGGCTTGAACACACCATTCATTAGTCCCATAAATGTTGCAGGAGCATTCGTTAGACCAAATGACATTAATAAAAATTCGTAGTGACCATATCATATTCTGAATGCTGTCTTCGGTACATCCTATGGTCTCACCTTCAGTTGATGATAACCACTCCTCAAGTCTATCTTTGAAAAGTATCTTGCTCCCTTCAATTGATCGAACAGGTCGTCGATCCTTGTTAATGGATATCTATTCTTAATTGTGACCTTATTTAGTTCTCTATAATCGATGCAAAGACGCATCGTCCGTCCTTCTTCTTCACAAACAACACCGGCGCTCCCCACAGCGATACGCTTGGTTGAATGTACTTCTTGTCCAGTAATTCTTGTAGTTGCACCATCAATTCTTTCATCTCAATTGGTGCCATTCGATATGGTGCCTTCGATATTGGAGCCATTCCTGGAGCCAAATTGATCACAAATTCGACCTCTCTATCTGGCGGAAGTCCTAGTAAATCATCCGGGAATACGTCTGCGAAGTCCCTCACTACTGGTATCTCTTCTACTTTCGGGTTCTCTTTACGACTGTCGACTATGTAAGCTAAATATCCTACACAGCCTTGTCTTAGCAACTTCCTGGCCTGCATCATCGTCAGATAACTCGTTTGTCTAGGCGACTTGCTACCATAAAACTCAACCTTTGACGGAGTCATAAGGTTAATATGCTTCTTCTGACAATCAATTATTGCCCCGTAATTGAATAACCAGTCCATACCCAAAATAACGTCAAATTCCCCAAGTCGAATAGGGATAAGATCTACGTTCATAATATTACCCTTAATATCCACTCTGCAGTTCTTATGCACATACTTAACAGAGATTATTTCTCTATTCGCGATTTCTATGTTCATGGGTTGTTCTAACTCATCCTTAGGCAATTCTAAATTCTTAGCAAAGTCATCGAATATAAATGAACAAGTAGCACCCGAATCAAATAATACATAAGCATTAACTCTATTGATCAGAATGATACCTGACACCACATCACGCGACTGCACTGCATCCTGCACCGTCATATTGAAAGTCCTGACGGTCGGTCGGTTGGTTGCTGTTGGTCCTGTGATGGTCAGAGCGCTTCCACCGCTATTTCCCCAGTTTCCTCCTGATCCTGCCCCTCCAGATCCCTTCTTGGGATAGTCCCTTGCAAGATGATCCTTTGAGCCACAAGTGAAGCAGGCACCCTTCTTTAGGTTAGGACAATTAGGTGCTATGTGGCCTTCCTGACCATAATTATAGCACACTCGTTTACCTTTCGTACAAACTCCCAACTGAGCTTTCCCGCAGGTCGGGCATGCTTCGATCCTTTTCTTCTGACCTCCTTGTTGATTTTCAGATGATGAGTTGTCAGACCACCTTCTCTTCTGATTATTACTACCTCCTCTGTTGCTTCCACTAGCCTTGTTGATTCCTTCATTTTCATTCTTCTTCTTCTTTTGATCCTGATTATATTTGGTTACTGCATCGCTTCCACCTTCAGCGAGTATGGCTTTCTCTAGTACCCCGACGAATGTCTTCAACTGAAAGATTGACACCTTACTATATAACCACGGCTTCAGTCCTTGTTCGAATCTTCTTGCTTTCCTCTCATCCGTGTGCACTTGATATGTGGCAAACCTAGCCAACTCATTGAATCTTACCGCATAGTCTGGTACGCATATATTCCCCTGTTTCAACTCTAGAAACTGGACCTCCATTTGGTTCTACGAACTGGTCGGGAAATACATCTCAAAAAACATTTCCTTGAACCTCTCCCATGTGATCATACCTTCTCCTCCACGGACCTTGTTTGCTTGCCACCAATAACTGGCTTTGAATTTAAGCATAAACATTACGAAAGCGGTCTTTTGGTCCTCTCTGACTCTAGCGACATCGAAAACCTTCTCCATCTCCATAACCCAAGTCTGAGCTTCTATCGGGTTCATGGAACCTTTAAATTATAGCAGTCCCATCGCCTTAAAATCTTTGAATGTTGTATTCGGTGGAGCTTGAGGTTGATTATTCATCGCTCCCGCTAGTAAATTTACCAATTACTGAACGGGGTTAGCATTGGCGTTGTTGTTGTTCGTTGATTCTTCCTGAGCCAGTTGACAGTTTTGTCTTCTTCTCGGCGGCATATTTCTGTTAAAATATACGCTTATTAGATCTTTATTAAATTCTCTAAATAGTTAAGGCTTAACTCAACAATTTAACATAATCACTTAACACATTATCTCAAACAACTTGATATATTTATTCAAATCGAAAGTTTTAACATCAAACGATAGCATCACTGCTATTTACATCAACTATCCCGAGATAAAGAATCTACAAGATTTAAAACATTAAAATATTCCTTTGTTTATAAACACATCAGAATTTACATCTAAATACCAGATAAGTTTTCACATAATTAAACAAATCCTATCACTGCCTGTTAAGGCGCCGAATAGCCTTAATACGTTCCTCTTCCATGGTACGAGACATCGTCTTGCGATCTAGCATGTACAATGGTAGTCCATCAAACTGAATTGGGTATCTCATAACTCGATCTTGGGCCTCATCCGTTGCGTTTTGTAATGTAGAGTACGTCTCCCCAAGCTTAGCCTTCTTCGCATGACAATCCTCTTCTGCAAGATCAGCTTCTGAGCTCTCTTTCAGTTCCTTCTTCAACTTTTCTATTTCTTCGAACTTCTCCTCGGTTTGACCCTTCTCATGAACCAAATTCAACTCCACGTTTCCCATACGGGTGTGAAGAGTCACAACCTCCCTATCCTTCTGCTCGATGGTAATCTGTTGAATAAGCGTCCGCTCAGTCAGATCCTGGACAGTATCACGTAACTATACGTTACGGTCATATAACTCATCGTACATCTCAGCATCGATGGAGTTCGGTGGGAACTCCTCTTCTTCCTCTTCCTCTTCCTCCTCAGGATCCTCCTCTGGATCAGTCTCAGGCTTATGCTCCTGACCAATAACAGTGATCAATGGAGATGGCTACCTCTGTACTAATTGCTCCCTGACAACATGAATATCTCGGGACTCCTCCTTAGTACGTACTCGGGGTTCCTCCACCCCAGCTCGACTAGCTCCTCCAACATCCGACATCCTGACAACACATTTCAAGTTTTAGTTACTAAGTCATACTAATGAGAACATAATTTAGCACATAAAGTCTTTTATTATCTTTAATAAATTAAGAAATTCATTTCTTAGAACTCGATAAGAGTTTTCCATCACTATGTTCCTCCTATAAGGCTACTACCTAAGGTTGTTCCCCCACCTAAGGTTCATAACCTACAGCTCTGATACCAACTTGTGACACCCCCAAATCTGAGTACTTCCATTCCCATATGATTTGGTGTTCACTATACAAACATCATATATCTATCTACCCATAATAACTAAAAACATAAATAGATAGAATAAATCCTCTCCTTAAGAAGTTACATCAACTGAAATAATACATCAATCCCAGGTAATACTAACCTTAAATCTTTGCGGAACATAAACAATTAATTGTCTTACACAACATTAACATATGTCTAAAACATGATTACAAAAGCACATAACCAACAAGTCTTCATCATTTGCTAATCTTGCCCTTGCCTTTGCTATTAGAAGGCTCGTCAGACCTTTCGTTCTTAACTGCAATGTTATTATCATGCAAGAGTGAGCACGATTGCCCACAAGTATAATAATGAAACAACAATATAATAACATGCGAGTGAATCAAAGACTTCTGGAATAAAACTCAACTTTTGAATCAAGAATGAATAACAAGAATCAAAAGAACATCTGAGGGTCATAAGACCTTGAACTTTGTCCTAGGTTATCAAGGATTATACTTGAAACCTTTAACAGTCATAAGACTATGGACTCTTCTACTCGTACTTAGGGGGATCAGCCCTTAGTACCATACTGTGCACAATATCTCAACGCTAACGCATAAGTAATCCCTTTTATAGGGTTATTAATCTCAGTTTGACATTCGAGTCCGCACCAAAGGAAGTTTGGCTTGGATAATTCAACAAAGGTTCTAAACTTTAGAAAGTTCATCAACTAAGGACTAGTCGAATCAATAAGGGTTCGCTAGTCTAACAAGGTTGAACAATAACTGATATTTAAATCGAATAATAATCTCAAGAGGTATACAATAGAATAAGTATTATATAACTGAATCATACTTTGAAAAGATCAATAATGTTTAATGTGGAAAATTGAACTTGATTAATAATACGGAGAATTTGCTTGATGTAAGTTTATAAACTTGAAATAATAATAGTAATTATGGTTAGGAAACTTGTCTCGTGCGTAGATTACACGTTAAATATACACGTTCCTTGATTTAATCCTACATACCATTCATATTCACAATACTAGTTAATTATAATGTAACTAATCATCACAAGTTCATTCTTTTTGTCTAACTAGGATTATGACTATACTTAGTCAATTTATCAAACTTATTGTCACACAATTTAGACCTCACGAATAATAAGCTAACAATGCATTCAATAATTTAATTCACACTTAAATGCATTTTTGACATGTTAAGAATCTATTTTAACATCTCATTATACTTATAACATATTTTTATATTCATTAATTTAGGTTAATAAAACATGCATGTACTTGAACACTTTAAAATTTTCGTTTCTGAACATTCTGGAGAGTGGCGTTGCGGCGCCACTGTTGTGCTTGCTTTCGGCGTTGCGGCCAGGTTACTGGCGCTGCGGCGTGGCTCGCACTGCGGCGTGGCTCACGCTGCGGCCTGGTTCTTATGCCTGCAGCCGGCGCTGCGACGCGGCGAACCAGACTCAGAACCTGCAGTTCGCGAAAATTGCAGAACATGCCAATTTCTACCAATTTCTTAAATCAATACATGAAGTTAAGCATAACCAGACATTGTAATACACATATACTTACTAGTCAACCCTTTTAGCATGATTTTAACATGTTAAAACACATATTTTGCAGAATCAACACATGTAATTTATTGTTATTGGTGTTTTTAAAAGTTTTGAATACAAAACATAAAAATCAACACTACGGGTTCGTTATAACACCGAATTCTTTCATTTAAAGTTTGGTCTCTTCGTTTTAATATACATAATTCTTTACAAGCATAAATTTATGATATAACCTATGATAGACGTGTCAAATTTGGTACGTAAGGCCATATGGCCATATTTTATACTCTATAATTTTGTAGCAACAATATACGACGTATTTTATGATATTGATGCTATGGTTTATACAATATATATATAATAAAACATGTTATACTTAACATATTAACACAAAATTTTATTTTATTTTTACTCATTTCCCCATTACAGAGATTTTACAGAACATAAAGCCATTTTCTTAAAAACTTAAACAACGTAAAAATAGAAATTGGGTTAAAGGAATTACCCAGAGTTTTAGTGTAGATTAGGAGAGCCTTGATGATCCTTTCTCAGTTACTAGATCAATCACACACTTACAAATTCTCTCAACTTCACAATTTCTCTCAGTGATAGCTTTGTTCCAGACTTAGAAAAAATAAAGAAGACGTATACGATTTTTATAAAAGGAACTGAGCGCAGAGTGATGATCAGTTAGTTAGTAATGGTTAGCTGCTCACAACCTCCACTAAGGCCTCGTTTGGCAAGCCTTAAATGGCTCAAAACCATTTAATTTAATAAATTCTTTATATCATAGTTTAATAATGTCACACCCATTTATACAATAACTCAAATATATTATTTAATTTAATTTCAATAAAATATAATAATTTCTCATTAATTCACATAGTCATATAATTAATTTTCTCATTAATTATAAAATAATATTAGGCTTATTAAATATTTCTTTTAATTCAATAAACTCACATAATTACATACTTTGAATAATAAAATTCTCTACATTAATTTAATAAATATAACACATATAATTAAATTAATCTATCACAATTGCATCAATTAATTATTTAATCTAATAATTAAATCATCGAAAATATTTATTTAATTCAATAAATATTAAAATTAAATTACAAAATCTCGTTTGTCACAATTATACTGCAAATCCAATATAAACGAGTACAACAGGTGATCAGCCTAAATTACCCTACGTTATGCATAACATTTAAACATGCTAGTATGTGCGCACATCGATTTCCTGACAATTATATAATTTCCCTTTCAATGAGGGTTGTTCATCTCAGTAGATTTACGAGAGTCTGCACCAAGTCAATTGGTTTGGATAACTTTCTAACACATGATAATAGTCTAGCCGAATCAAAGGCTTAGACAACTTTTATAATGCATTTAAGAATGATAAGTTCAATGCTTGCAACAACGTCAAGGTATACAAATGATTTCTGAATAGTAATAGATATCTGCTCGATATAAATATGGTTGATATGGCAACAATTTGGATTATACAATATATATATATACAGTGTAAGAATTAGGGAACTTGCAATAATGTAGGAAGTTCAAGGTTAGAGACTTACCTTTTGCATAAATCACCTCAATGAACTATATTATCCAATTTATGTATATATAGGTATTCATTAGAACACACACTTTGACATATATATCAACACACATTCATCACACATATTTCTATCCATGTATTCTATACACGTTAAAACTCATAGATGTATAATCCACATTGTTCTTACTTTTGAAAATCTTAGAAATATTTTAGCAATTTTAGGCCCGTATACTCATCTCATGTTTTTATACGTGAAATATTACTTAAATCACGTATTCTAGTTCATGTCGTTTCACACATACATGTTAAAGAACTTTTAAATTAGGTTTGGTCTCTTTTCTATTTACCTTCAACATTTTTTAGTTTTACTCATAAAATTTCTAGTTTACAAGTTAAGAAAACTTATTGTGTAGAAGACTAACCAATGCATTCATTAAACCACATAACAATGCTAAATAATATGTCCTACGCATGCTTGCATGTATTAGATTTATTTGCACATAGCTAGTATAACTCTCTACTAGAAACTCATTTTAGTTCATGCGTGAGTAGTTTATATCTAAATAATTATATTTATCTCATTAATCTAGCCTTTTCCAAAGTCAAGACACTATCTCAGAATCCGAAGACATCTCCCGAAGTCAAGACGTCGTCTCCGAATCTGAAGTCATCTCCCGAAGTCAAGACGCCATCTGTAAATCTAAAGTCATCTCCGAACTCAGGATGTCATCTCTGAATCCGAAGTCATCTCAGAACTCGAAAACATTTCCGAACCGGAAGATATGACGTGTAATCATATCGGTTATCTCTGGAGGCATACAGTATCTTATTATTCAAAAGTTTACAAGATTTATCGAGTTTGGTTTGCTAACTAGAAGGCAAAGACCCGAAAGTAAAAGTAATAATATAGTAATGATAAATAGAATAAAATATAACAGGTGCCGAGGCGTGCCATGCAATTAGCTTGGGTCTATTTTACTTCTGCAGAGCCTAAGTTCTTGGGTTTGTGCTGAGGTTATTCATGGATACACAAATAGCCAACTTATCACTTTATTCATGTTACTAGTCAGTTTAATGCTTATAACGCTTAGGCTCGAATACAACTATCATGATGACCACTAGGACTCTTTCATATGCATATTACATTACTTATCCCAAAGGAAATTAACCAGCTAAAATTGAAAGGTAATACTTAAGGTAACAAGGTCATACCTTTATGCCTTCATAGTAGTTCCTCTTAGCTTCTGCCTTCCCGAACAGCAAGAGCTTCTTAGGTGTTTCTTCTTTCCTCTCAATTTCTCTCTAACTCTCTTTATACTAGAATTTAGCAAATGAAATGTGGCAAATTTCCACCAAGACTCTAAGGCTCCTATTTATAGGAAAATCATAATCAAATAATTGGGGTATTAACCAAGGGTAAAAGTAGAGTTGGTGCAAAGTTCTACCAACCCACATTATTCCTACACTATTCCTAGTACTTGCACCATCATTTTCCCCACATGGACTTTACTTGTGAGCTCAATTAGCTAACAAAAATTAGCATTTTGGCAAGGGGAAGGAGCATGGTCGGTCATGGGGCTTATTGCCCTATGTTACATTTTATTTTATTTTTTGCTCTTTTGAACCACATGCTAGCTTATTTACTTCCAAATTGTATATATACATATAATTCTCTACACACACACACACACACACACACACACACACACACACACACATATATATATATACCTACACACCCACATATAATGTAAGTATATTTCCCCTCTTTATTCCACACTACACATTGGGCTATTCCCAAGTTAATTTAAGTTTGACCTAGGCACAAATACTTATACACATTGGGCTAAAAATTAGTCTACTAATTCAATTTCTTGGCCTAAACTCCCAACTTATGCAAGTATGTTACATTATTAATGTTGGGCTTGGATATATCCTAGATCAACCACTTCATTAAGTTATCCATCAATTAATCTCATTAAGAAATTAATTATGCCACAAAAGGCTCACACTTAAGCTTAATTAATATAAAGCACCCAAATCCAGGTACTTGAAACCCGAACTCGGTTCTTTACGATACCATTTCTATGAGCGAAATAATACTAATAATAATAACAATAATATAGATACCAACTTAATTTACATATTTATCAAAGTCTAAATCCTAAGTACGCAACCTTTAATACATTCCTCACAATACGTGATAGGTAATATATATCATACTTGTCTTAATAAAGATAACTATTACATAAAATGGCATCGAATTTATTCTGCAACCTTTTCTTTCCCTTTATTCTTAGCCGAGCCTTCTACTTGTTCACACTTAGCTGAAAACATTTAAATTAAACAAGGATGAGCATTTGAGTGCCCAGCAAGTAATAGCAATTATATATATATATATAAGCTGAAAGAATTTAAATATTTTTTTTATACTATCCTTATACAACAAATCAATAGTTGTGAAGTAATCTAAACTGATAATATTAATATAACAACCCTCTTTCAAATTTTAAAACTACGCACTGACTATATATATAGTTAAGGAGACATACTATGAACATTATTTTCATTTTCGAATAGGTTTAGCATAACTTCATCCGCAAACTGTCATAACTTACGGGCACGAGGGTGTACATCCCATGGACCCTGTATTGATCAATACTGCATGCAAGAACGATAGGATCGTTCACTCTGTCCGCCTTGGGCGCATAAAAGTTTTCCCATGTAAGGGATGTTCATACTTGTCGGGGTTCCAAACCAAAGCAATTCGGTTGGATAATAATAAGGTTTTATCTTGTTCAACAATAATCTATAATTCAACATATATGTATACGGGTAATTAACAAAGTTGTATCAACATGTGGTTAAATGCAATGATTATCCAAGTGGGGACACTTGTATAACTATTTATAGAAATTATCGAACAGAATATATATCGGAATTGTCATATACTAACATGTTGATAATCAATGAGCGTATATAATATAAGGTTAATAATATGTACGGTAATAATATAATTCTGAAACATTCTTACTCATGTCCATTGCATAAAGAAAATACAAAGGTAGGATACTTGCCTGATGCGCTGCTTACAATAAGCAACTTAGTTTTATCTTTTATATCATGACCTATCATTAATTTGATCATTTGTTCTATTAGAACAATATACTATAACATATAGTACTGCATTTCGCAGTCAGCACATAACCTAATCACATTATCACACATGTTTAACAGTTATTGCATAACAAACAAACATTAATACAGTCAAAATATCTAAGTCCAGGTCAATTTCTGAAATATGTCGGTGTACCGACTGCTTTATTGGGTAATTATCAAGTCTAAGACTCTATTCTGAAGCCCAATAACTATAAGTATCAGTCATATCATTTTAAATGACTTAATAAATATTTAATATAATTTATCATGAATTTCAAACACCAGAATCATTATCAAATGATTTAAGTATTAAATAATTCTATTATCATTTAATTATTATTTAACTATTAATAAAATCATTGTCAAAATATTAAAGTTATTTATAATAACTCAAAATATTTTTAAAACATTTATATTACCCTAAAATGATTTTTAAAACGTTTAAAATCATTTTTAAATATTTACCATTAATATTAAAAGACATTAATGTACTATTTCTTAAAATATTAAAAGTCATTAAGTATAACTTAAAATATTTTTAATTCACTTAATATTATTAATCTTGATAATATTTAATTCACCTCTTAATATTATTAATTCACTAATAACACTTTTATTCGCTTACTAATATTATTAACATCTTAATAATATTTTAATACTTTACTAATATTATTAATCCTCTTAATAATATTTTAATCATGCATTAATATTATTACTTTAATAATATCTTACTTATGCTTTATTATCATTAATCAATTAATAATGCTTTTAGTCATTCACCAATCGTATTAATATTTTATTTATTTACTAATATTATTGAACATTTAATAATATTTTATTCATTTACTAATGTTATTACATTAATAACATTTTATTTAATCTCGTATATTGTTATTTACTTAATAATATTTTAATCATCCAATAATACTTTAATTTAATATTATTATTCTTTTAATAATATTTTAATCTAAGATTAATATTTTAATCTAATATTATTAATCATTTAATAATACTTTAATCATTTATTAATATTTTAAATCAAATATGATTAACCATTTAATAATATTTTAATAAAGTTTTAATCTTAATATTTTTATTTACTTAACAATATCATATTCTAATATTATTAATATCATAATAATATTTTAATAATTTATTAGATCAATAAACAATTTATTTTAATTGTTCACCCTTTATAAAATTATTTATTTAATATCCATAAAAGGTCATAAATAATATTTCTTCTTATAAATTATCAAATGCCCTAATATAGTCATAATATTATATATTAGGAGTATTCAAGTATTAAAATCATATTTTTCTTATTTAAGACATCATTTAACTATTTATTTCCTTTTATTCATAACTTCATCATTTTTAGGAAAAATAGCGAACTGATTCCAAAAATTCTCATTTTCTGGATTTGGACAGTATATGACCCAACCATGATCCCCAAATTTTTCTGGAATTTTAAAAAATGATTTACTAATTTTAAAGTGCCCAAAACACCCGGATCTTGCTTCATTTTTCATAAATCGAGTTTTGCTCAGAAAAATCTAAAATTTTCAGGATATACTATCATAACATATATGAACCTACTGTAAACATTTCGAAATTTTCCAGTGTATTCACAGTGAGAAATTTGAGTGTTAATATTTAGGAGTCCTTTACGGAAATAGTCATTACGCACAACCTATAAATTGAAATACGTCTGTTCTTTTTCCTACATGTAGATAACTTCTTAAGGTACCTCTGTGATTTTTCCCAGATTTTTAAAAAACTTGCAACTGCCCGAAACAGTCTCAAGAAAAATGGGGATAGTAGCTTTTTAGGGTTTTGAAACTTTAACTTTCTAAGTGGACTGTTTTGGGGAAAACAACCCTCATGGCTTCAATACTTGCTAGATTTGTGTACTACCACTTGGGTTTACTAGATATCTCATATATCTAGGACCCTTCCCCCCCCCTTGACAGATCACAAATCCAAGTTATAAAACTTGAGTTACACAAGATTTAGTGGAAGAAAAATAAGAGTTTCACCCCTTGGAGAACATATGCTCATTTCCTTCCTCTAAGCCTTTGATCTAACACTCAAAATACTTAGTTCCATACATGATAATATGTAGAACTAGGGTATCTTGAGTATTAATCCATATCTCCAACAAATCATGCTATAACACAAAATAGAAGAAGAATAAGAAAAAGAATGGATGAGAACCTCACCTAGTTTTATTTGCTATCCTTCTTGATCTTCCAAAGTAATGTATAATCTTAGGGTGCATTAGCACACTCTCTCTCTCTCTCTCTCTCTTGTATGTTGCTAGCTTGGGAGAAAAAGAAGAAGAATGAGAATAAGAGAAATGAAAATGATCTAGAAAATAAATGGGTGATTAACTATTATCCCCCATACTTTTATTGTCCCATGGATAAAAGACTACACCTTATCTCTTCAATTAGCCTAATCATGTGATTAAGGGCGCTTAATAGATTTGCAACAAATGGGAGATTGACACACATGTACTTGTGTGTAAGACTTCTACTTATGGACATTGATTAGCATAATTTGTTGCCTTAAAGGGCCTAATGGGGCTAGCTATATAAATGCCCACTAATTCCTTCATTTAGCCTTTATTTTAATTCATAAATTAGATAAATCAAATGTCTAAAATACCCTTAATCAAGTGGACTAAGTTTGGGCTTGTATTTTATTTCTTTTGGGCTTCTCCTTTAATTGTTTTGGGCCATGTAATGAACATCGTCTAACAATTTTAATACATACTACCCAAATTGTTTATTTAGGGTTTCCATTCCCAATCTTATGAAATTTAATTACTTATATATGTGGCTTTAGCTCATAACCTAATTAGGTTTACTAGAAATAGGTTTAAAATTATTATTCACTTGAAATAACAAGATTATCCACATAAGTTAGTATACATATTAAATACTAACATTTTCTTATTACCATAACCCTTAGGTTATTTAATTGTTTCACCTAATGTATAATTAGGTTACAAAGCTTTCATTTAGAGTTTAAAATAAAATAAAACTAGTTCCTAAAATTTATAATTAGGGTTTTCTTAATTTGATTAGGGTTCTAATCATACATGAACATTAGGGTATTATATAATAATTATAATTATCCTTGCTAATCTAGCAATTAGGGTTTATAATTAATAAATAGGATTTCAAGAAATTAATAAATCTAAATGTTAATTAGGGTTGACCTAATCAATGAAAAAAAAATCATATAACATAGTTATATAATAGTCTTAAACTCACAATTGAGTTTCAAATTAGGGTTTTCCACAGTAAAACTAGGGTTTGACATAATACACCATAACTGACCAATCATTGTCAGTCCACATACATACAGTATATAATTATAGCACTAAAAATCAAAATATAAATAATATTATATTATTATTCTCATTCCTTGATCAAAATCTAAAATTAGGGCTTGGATTCCAAATCTGATTTATCTGTCATACTTAACATTATTAATTAAGTTAAAATAATTAACTTAATAATATGTACTAAAATTTATATAATAAAATAATTATTATAAATATTAAAAAAATTATTTCATATATTATATAAATAATATATGATTATATTTTCATGAAAAATAATTAATAAAAATATTTCTACTATAAATTAATTATTATAATAATATAGTTTATAACAATCAAAAATTTTAAAATAAAATTATTTAAAATCATTCATGTAATAAATATATCACATAAATACAAACACACATTATCTTGGCACATATTCCCTATATTTAAAATAATAAAAAAAAATTATACGCAAAATTTCTAATTTATTTGTATAGAAAATATCAGGTTGTTACATTCACTCTCCCTTATAAAGATTCTGTCCCCGGAATCACCGTTTTAAAACCTACACATACAAGTGTGCGTAGCCTATACAATCATTGCAAGTAGATCTTGATCATAAATGATCGCACTAATATTTAATCTATTCACGTAAAGTTTGTCTATCTGATTAAACGGAAATTTGATTTCTAAAAGAACTCAAATTCCTTCTTCAAAATTTCTTTATAAAATAATTTATTATATATATAAGAAAATCATATATAAGAAAATAAAATTTGATTAGAATACTACCTGGAGTTGCATCATTCGCTGCCACCGTATCTTGAACTGTCATACTGAAGACTCCTGTGGTTGGTTCTATTATTTCATTTGTTGAAGTTGGTCCCGTTGTTGCCAATGTCCTGCCGCCTTTTCCCTTATTCACATTTCTTGCCTCCCTTATCCTTTTTGGACAGTCTTTCACCTTATGCTCCATTGATTCACAAATAAAACATCCACTATACATTCTCGGATTGGGGCAATTGGGAGAGATATGTCCCTTCTGTCCACACTTATAACATGCAAACTTACCTTCTATATCTTAGGATATTTATATAACGCGAAATTTTGTACTCGAATAATCATGTATTCAAAATATTAGATTTCAAAAACTTTGGTTTACTGTATTAACCAGTTCTCAGATGATTGATTACTATCTTTATACCAACTTATTTCATTAATCCATCATAGATTCATATTCATAACACTTGACATTCTATAACACATACTGCTTTAAACATCCGTTATCCCTTTGTGACTATAAAAGTCGGGATTTACAACCTTGACCAACACAAAAGTTGAGAATATTTCATTGCATAGACATACTTAACATTAAACAAACCTACCCAACAGAACATATACTACCTATTCACTACCATCTACCCCTCTATCAAATAAAAGTTGGGGTCTAACTGCCATCCTATGCATACAGCAAGGCATAAGGATTTGCAACAACTGAACAGTCCCTAATAGAAACAAAAAGTGGTACTATATCGAACATGAATACAAATCAATGACTGCTCTCTCTGCTGGAGGGCAGCTCCATCCACTCAGCGTCGAACTGCATAAAGGCAATGTCTAAAGCTTGCTCCAAAGTATATATCCTCACATCTTTAGCTTCCACCTCAACTCTCAACTGTCCTAGCTGTAGCTCTCTCTGCTCCAACCTCCCTCGCAACTCGGCTAACTCAGTCTGTGCCTGGTAAGCAGCGTCCTTATACTGCTGCTCTGAAATCTGGAGGGTGTAGTTCTGCGCCTCCACTTGCTCAGCCCTAACCTTTAGCTCGTCGTTCCTGGCCAACAAATCTCCTATCATCGCATGCTCCATGGACTCCTCACTAGAGTCCCTCGACTCTTGGTTCACTGAATAACTATCTTGACTCTCGTCAGTCATCCTATGACCACAATAAATAATCAAAACAACATCAGTACCACAATAAAATATATTCATTGATAAAAAGAAAGGATATTTTATTCAGTACAACTAAAACTTGATGGATCTCCTCAACCCATAACCTAGCTAACATACTCTATAAAAATTTTCTACTAAGGTTATAACCTAGGTTTCGCATTCCTAATGTTTATAACCTACAGCTTTGATACCAACTTATAAAGCCCCCAAATCCAGGTACTTGAAACCCAAACTCGATGCTTTACGATACCATTTTTATGAGCGGAATAATACTAATAATACTAATAATAACATATATACCAAGTTAATTTACATATTTATCAAAGTCTAAATCCCAAGTACGCAACCTTTAATACATTCCTCACAATACGTGATAGGTAATATATATCATACTTGTCTTAATAAAGATAGCTATTACATAAAATGGCATTGAATTCATTCTGCAACCTTTCCGTTCCCTTTATTCTTAGTCGAGCCTTCTACTTATTCACACTTAGCTGAAAATATTTAAATTAAGTAATGATGAGCATTTGAGTGCCCAGCAAGTAATAGCAATTATATATATAAAAACTGAAAAAAATTAAATATTTTCTTTATACTATCCTTCTACAACAAATCAATAGTTGTGAAGTAATCTGAACCGATAATATTAACATAACAACCCTCTTTCCAATTTTAAAATTACGCATTGACTATATATATAGTTAAGGGGACATACTATGAACATTATTTTCATTTTCGAATAGGTTTAGCAGAACTTCATCCGCAAACCGTCATAACTTACTGGCACAAGGGTGTACATCCCATGGACCCTATATTGATCAATACTGCAAGCAAGAACGATAGGATCGTTCACTCTGTCCGCCTTGGGCGCATAAAAATTTTCCCATGTAAGGGATGTTCATACTTGTCGGGGTTCAAACCAAAGCAATTCGATTGGATAACAATAAGGTTTTATCTTGTTTAACAATAATCTATAATTCAACATATATGTATACGGGTAATTAACAAAGGTGTATCAACATGTGGTTAAATGCAATGATTATCCAAGTGGGGACACTTGTATAACCATTTATAAAAATTATCGAACAGAATATATATCTGAATTACCATATATTAACATGTTGATAACCAATGAGCGTATATAATATAGGGTTAATAATATGTACAGTAATAATATAATTTTGAAACATTCTTACTCATGTCCATTGCATAAAGAAAATACAAAGGTAGGATACTTGCCTGATGCGCTGCTTACAATACGCAACTTAGTTTTATCTTTTATATCACGACCTATCATTAATTTGATCATTCGTTCTATTAGAATAATATACTATAACATATAGTACTGCATTTCGCAGTCAGCACATAACCTAATCACATTATCACACATGTTCAACAGTTATTGCATAATAAACAAATATTAATACAGTCAAAATATCTAAGTTCAGATCAATTTTTGAAATATGTCGGTGTACCGACAGCTTTATCGGGTAATTATCGAGTCTAAGACTCTATTTCGAAGCTTAATAACTATAAGTATCAGTCATATCATTTTAAATGACTTAATAAATATTTAATATAATTTATCATGAATTTCAAACACCAGAATCATTATCAAATAATTTAAGTATTAAACAATTCTATTATCATTTAATTATTATTTAACTATTAATGAAACTATTGCCAAAATATTAAAGTTATTTATAATAACTCAAAATATTTTTAAAACATTTATATTACCCTTAAATAATTTTTAAAACGTTTAAAATCATTTTTAAATAATTACCATTAATATTAAGATATTAATGTACTATTTCTTAAAATATTAAAAGTCATTAAGTATAACTTAAAATATTTTTAATTTACTTAATATTATTAATCTTGATAATATTTAATTCACCTCTTAGTATTATTAATTCACTAATAACACTTTTATTCGCTTACTAATATTATTAACATCTTAATAATATTTTAATAATTTACTAATATTATTAATCCTCTTAATAATATTTTAATCATGCATTAATATTATTACTTTAATAATATTTTACTTATATTTTAGTATCATTAATCAATTAATAATACTTTTAGTCATTTACCAATCGTATTAATATTTTATTTATTTACTAATATTATTGATCATTTAATAATATTTTATTACTTTACTAATGTTATAACATTAATAACATTTTATTTAATCTCGTATATTATTATTTACTTAATAATATTTTAATCATCCAATAATACTTTAATTTAATATTATTAATCTTTTAATAATATTTTAATCTAAGATTAATATTTTAATCTAATATTATTAATCATTTAATAATACGTTAATCATTAATTAATATTTTAAATCAAATATGATTAACCATTTAATAATATTTTAATAATGTTTTAATCTTAATATTTTTATTTACTTAACAATATCATATTCTAATATTATTAATATCATAATAACATTTTAATAATTTGTTAGATCAATAAATAATTTATTTTAATTGTTCACCCTTTATAAAATTATTTATTTCCATAAAAGGTCATAAATAATATTTCTTCTTATAAATTACCAAAATGCCCTAAAATAGTCATAATATTATATATTAGGAGTATTCAAGCATTAAAATCATATTTTTCTTATTTAAGACATCATTTAACTATTTATTTCCTTTTATTTATAACTAAATCATTTTTAGGAAAAATAGCGAACTGATTCCAAAAATTCTCATTTTCTGGATTTGGACAGTATATGACTCAACCATGATCCCCAAATTTTTTTGGAATTTTAGAAAATGATTTACTAATTTTAAAGTGCCCAAAACACCCGAATCTTGCTTCATTTTTCATAAATCAAGTTTTGCTCAGAAAAATCTAAAATTTTCAGGGTATACTCTCATAATATATATAAACCCACTCTAAGCATTTCGGAATTTTCCAGTGTATACACAGTGAGAAATTCGAGTGTTAATATTTAGGAGTCCTTTACGGAAATAGCCATTACGCACAACCTATAAATCGAAACGCGTCCGTTCTTTTTCCTACACCTAGATAACTTCTTAAGGTACCTCTGTGATTTTTTCCAAATTTTTAAAAGACTTGTAACTGCCCGAAACAGCCTCAAGAAAAATGGGGATAGTAACTTTTTAGGGTTTTGAAACTTTAACTTTCTAAGTGGACTGTTTTGGGGAAAAACAACCCTCATGGCTTCAATACTTGCTATATTTATGTTCTACCACTTGGGTTTACTAGATAACTCATGTATCTAGGACCCCCCCCCCTTTGACGGATCACAAATTCAAGTTATAAAACTTGAGTTACACAAGATTTAGTTGAAGAAAAATAAGAGTTTCATCCCTTGGAGAACATATGCTCATTTCCTTCCTCTAAGCCTTTGATCTAACACTCAAAATACTTAGTTTCATACATGATAATATGTAGAACTAGGGTATCTTGAGTATTAATCCATATCTCCAACAAATCATGCTATAACACAAAATAGAAGAAGAATAAGAAAAAGAATGGATGAGAACCTCACCTAGTTTTATTTGCTATCCTTCTTGATCTTCCAAAGTAATGTATAATCTTAGGGTGCATTAAGAAACTAGCACACCTCTCTCTCTCTCACAAAATCGAAACTCTCTCTCTCTCTCTTTCTCTTGTATGTTGCTAGCTTGGGAGAAAAAGAAGAAGCAGGAGAATAAGAGAAATAAAAATGATCTAGCAAATAAATGGGTGATTAACTATTATCCCCCATACTTTTATTGTCCCATAGATAAAAGACTACACCTTATCTCTTCAATTAGCCTAATCATGTGATTAAGGGTGCTTAATAGATTTGCAACCAATGGGAGATTGACACACATGTACTTGTGTGTAAGACTTCTACTTATGGACATTGATTAGCATAATTTGTTGCCTTAAAAGGCCTAATGGGGCCAGCTATATAAATGCCCACTAATTCCTTCATTTAGCCTTTATTTTAATGCATAAATTAGATAAATCAAAAGTCTAAAATACCCTTAATCAAGTGGACTAAGTTTGGGCTTGTATTTTATTTCTTTTGGGCTTCTCCATTAATTGTTTTGGGTCATGTAATGAACATAGTCTAACAATTTTAATACATACTACCCAAATTGTTTATTTAAGGCTTCCATTCCCAATCTTATGAAATTTAATTACTTATACATGTGACTTTAGCTCATAACCTAATTAGGTTTACTAGAAATATGTTTAAAATTATTAGTCACTTGAAATAACAAGATTATCCACATAAGTTAGTATACATATTAAATACTAACATTTCCTTATTACCATAACCCTTAGGTTATTTAATTGTCTCACCTAATATATAATTAGGTTACAAAGCTTTCATTTAGGATTTAAAATAAAATAAAATTAGTTCCTAAAATTTATAATTAGGATTTTCTTAATTTGATTAGGGTTCTAATCATACATGAACATTAGGGTATTATATAATAATTATAATTATCCTTGCTAATCTAGCAATTAGGGTTTATAGTTAATAAATAGGATTTCAAGAAATTAATAAATCTAAATGTTAATTAGGGTTGACCTAATCAATGAAAAAAAATCATATAACACAGTTATATAATAGTCTTTAACTCACAATTGAGTTTCAAATTAGGGTTTTTCACAGTAAAATTAGTGTTTTACATAATACAACATAACTGACCAATCATTGTTAGTCCACATACATACAGTATATAATTATAGCACTAAAAATTAAAATATAAATAATATTATATTTTTATTCTTATTCCTTGATCAAAATCCAAAATTAGGGTTTGAATTTCATATCTGATTTATCTGTCATACTTAACATTATTAATTAAGTTAAAATAATTAACTTAATAATCTGTACTAAAATTTATATAATAAAATAATTATTATAATTATTAAAAAAAATCAATTCATATATTATATAAATAATATATGATTATATTTTCATGGAAAATAATTAATAAAAACATTTCTACTATAAAATTAATTATTATAATAATATAGTTTATAACAATCAAAAAATTTAAAAGAAAATTATTTAAAATCATTCATGTAATAAATATATCACATAAATACATACATACATTATCTTGGCACATATTCCCCATATTTAAAATAAATAAAAAAATTTATACGCAAAATTTCTAATTTATTTGTATAGAAAATATAGGGTTGTTATAATTAATAATAACCAAACTTTATCAATATTTTTCTTAATCCTTTCATACATGATTCAATTTTTATTGAATTATTAGTCCCATGTCACACACACACACACACACACACACACACACACACACACACACACACACACACACACACATATATATATATATATATATATATATATATATATATATATAAACACAAATAATTGTAAATACCTTTATTTTATTACTAAAATAATTTATAAAATTCTCGGGTATTACAGTATCTCATATTTTTGACTCGATTATTGTCACAGTATCTTCTGCACAATATTTTTTTATTATTAAATCAATAATTGAGACGACACAGTTATTCATATTATTATTTGTATTATTAAAAATGTCTAGAAAGTTTTGTCGAGGAAAGGGGTTTGGTTATTTAATTGAGCACCAGTAAGGAAAAATCCTAATCGGAAAGCCCCCTCTTTCATGGAAATGATCTGGTTGTTAATATTGTGAGTTATAATATTAAATGATGAATAATTGTTGAAAGATTAAAAATGTGTTGATTGAAGATAAGTGATTTGTCGTAAATATTTATTCAATTTTTGATATAAATAGAGGGGTTTGTCATGAGGTGTTTGTTATAAGTTTGGCTTATTATTCTATGGGGAGATGTGCTACTTTTTCTGACTTTCAGTTGAGGTTTTAATAGTAAATAAATATGGACCGTTGGTTGAAGTTTTAATAGTAATTCAATATGAACCGTCGATTGAAGTTTTAATAGTAAATCAATATCAACTGTCCGTTTTAATAGTAAATCAATCTAGACCGTCCGTAAATCAGTTACTATTTAGTCTATTCTCCTATAAATAGAAGCTCAATTCTTCATTCTTTCTTACGAATTCACTAAAACTATAGAGAGAGAAACTATAGAGAGATAATAAGAGAGAAAGAAGAAGAGTATTCTGCTGCTACACTATTGTAGTATCCAAAATCTCCTACAAAGGTAAGGGGTATTATTTCTTTCGTATTCCTAAAGGATGTTATTTACTTCATACTCATAAGGGTTGTCATTCAATTCCTTATTAATCTGTGGAAATAACATGTCTACGTGGATTACCGCATGCCTGATGAATAACCTTTCATATTCATCCTTTATTAATTTGTGGGTATGACCTGTCTACATGAATTACCGCATGCTTGGTGAATTACCCTTCTTATTCATCATTTATTAATCTGTGGGTATAACTTGTCTACGCGGATTATCGCATGCCTAGTGAATAACCCTTCGTATTCATTCTTTATTAAATTATGGAAATGATCTGTCTACGCGGATTACCGCATAACGGGTGAAAATCTATTTGCAGTTTCATATATTCTTTTATACTAGTATGAGATATCATTTCTTTTGTACTCATCAAGGGATATCATTCTTAATAGTTTGTGCTTCATCTAGTATCGTTCCAATATTAGTCTGAATTTTCTTATTGAATGGCATGATACTATTCATGTTGGGGTACTATTCATTCAGGGTACTATTCATTCGGGGTACTTTTCATTCGATTACTATTCATTTGGGGTACTTTTCATTTGATTACTATTCATTTGGGGTACTATTCATGGGGTACTATTCACAAAAAATTTAATTTCTTTTCTTTCCAATTTATTTTTGATACATGAATATCATTCTTGAATTTTACTCCACAATTAGTTATCATGTTGACAATTTGAACATTCTTGAACTCTGGATAAATTGAATTATAAATCTCTCATATTTATCCTTGATCTCACTTGATTGATTCTTTATATCATTGTCATCATCCTCATGCTTATATTGTATTGAAAGTCATCTTTGGCCCGTATTGCAAAGATGGACTGTTGATTGGTATGATTATGACCAGGAATTGTGTATTGGTATAATCATAACCTTTAATGTTACAGATAATATTTTGTGGTGAAAGTCATCTTTAACCCGTAGTGCATAGATGGACAGGTGTTTGACATGATCATGACCACTGGTGATACAAACGATTATCTTTGGCCCTTAGTGCATAGATAATTCGTTGATTGAAAATAATTATTGATTGCTGTTACAGGGATAAAATATTGATGATGGACTTTTAAATCATAGAAGATAATAGACATCATGCTCTACTTGACTCTTCTAATGTATTGATATTTCCGCTGCAGTTGTTGATCTAAAACTTCTTGTCTATTGTATTCTATCAAGTTGTTTCCCTGTTGAGGACTAATGATAATTTGTTCTACATTATCTTAGTCATAATATTCTTTATTGGGATAGTTGAGCTCACCCTTTTTCTTTTGGTTCCATTGTTCTTCTCAGGAGGCGAGAATGTAGCTGGGACGGGTCGGGGAGTGGAGTAATGGTCCAACATGGTTATTATTGTAAGAACCTGAATTTTCAGAAAATATTAAAATAAGAATTTAGTAGATAAAATTTTTAAAGCATGAGATGGGTTCGAACAAGAATATATATGTGATATGAGGTATGTAGTATTGGGTTACATAGGGTAAAATGAGCTATGTAATAAGTGATGTTGTGTTTAATAAATATATATCGTTATTATATATTTGTTATAAATTGTAGAGATGAATTAGTAAAGAAGATGGGTAGAAATTTATCTATTGATATTAAATAATTTATGTGAAATTATTTTATAATAGTAAGTTTGTGACATTAAATATTTTTGATAATCACTAATTTCTTGAGTATATGTACGAGTAAGTATCAAGTCTAAGGTAGTGCAACCGTACTCTTTAATGGTAGATGTATAGGAGCTGGGCTAAACGATTCTTTCAGAGAGCGGAGGTATATACGAATTAGTAACCGATCTAACTCATTGTGAAAACAGTGTAGACGAGACGGAAACTAATTTGTTGATTGTTTGTGGGAAACCACTCAGTGTACTATATTGAATACTATTAAAGATTCGACGCGTGCTAGGTTTAGACTTGTATGCGTGTATGTTGTTGACGAGATAAGAAAATCGATATACCTTTAAAATGGTTAGAGAATTATTAAGTAATTTGATACACGACGAGAAGTGAAGATTAAAGGAATGTATATATGTGTTATATTCGAGTTTGGTGTTATTGGTGGTAAGAAACCGTAAAGGAGATGTTATAGTTGGTTAAACTAATAAGGAAAATGGAGTTTTAAAACTTGAAGTGTGATCCTTAAATTGTTAAGGAAAATAGTAATCGATGATGTGAAATCAAAGAGGGGATTGATGTTAGATAAGTTAACACTTAAGGAGGATGTGTAAAATATTTAGAAGCGTAGGTTTCATTTCTGCTAATGCAGAACTTGTCTGCCTATGACCAGCGCAGTTGCGCTAGTCTGTAGAAAACTCTGAGTAAGTTGTTAAAGTGTGATTTCAAGAAATATATACTAAGGACTCGTATAAAGGTCATAAATGGTGAATTAAGGATTATATGTTGCATAAAGAAAATAGAAGGGATATGTTAATTTGATATTTTAAATATATTACATAGTATTGTAATATTTAAAAGATAAGTGATTAATAAAAGAAAATACCAATATAATTATAAATGAATATTGGTTAGAGATGGAGGGATTAGATTAACACTTAAGATGTGACTGAATATAAAGATGGAAGAAGTTGTCTTAGGACAATCAAATAATTATACGTATAGTATATAATTTAAATAATTAATAGAGTAAATATTAATTATTCTAAGTGTAAAGGTTGTACATATTACAAGTATGTAATTATTTAAGTAAGCTAAATAATTTAACATTATGATAAAGTGTGACATAAACTTTATATTAAATAAATAATAAAATAATGTGGAATTGGAGAAAAGCCAAATGTGGCCTAGACCCCTAATATTTTATTGTAGAAATAATGAGCTTGAGTGATATTATTCCAGTAAATGAAATGAATGAGTCTTGTGTAGCTTGAGTATTAAAGTTAAACTAGACTGAATGTTTAATTGAAATTATTAAAAGAGAATTAATTGAAAGATAATAGATGATTGATAATAATCATTATGATATTTCTTTGTGATAGGAAATAATGGGATTGGGAATACCCAATTGAATGATAGTTAGCCCAATTAAAATATTATGTGGACTAATGTACATGGACTATATGATGTGTGTGACGCCCCCAAAATAGGTCCACACGACCCATTCTGAGTCGCCAGATATCACACTACAGAAATTAAATACAAACTTCATTTATACAACTATTGAACTGTCATACAGAATACGACCACAATTAAACTGTGAGTTTTAATACAAATATATGCAACTCTCACGGTGCTTTGACCACAACACCTTTCAATGGTACCTTACATAAAGGTACAGTCAATAACTGTTTTAGAAATTAAAATCATTGAAAAATGCTCAAGGAAACCTTCGTACATGGGAGGCCATGCGTCAAAGTTATGATAGATATCATATGACTCGAGAATTATCCTTGGTTGACCCAATAGACCTCAAAGAAAAATGAGAAGATTACAATCATATTGTTTCCAATGGTGAGTCTTCTTTTGACATATAATTATCTCCATTGTCTCCAATTGAGAACTATATTTCAACCAAACTTTAAGATTATATAAGTAGTACTCATAGATATAATCAACAAGTGCATGTGCACAACCCTGCCTTATGATAACATAAGGTCGTCTATCATTAGACATCTTGTATGATAATGGCAAAACGCCCTTCCAAAATTGGGTTCGCCTCACCCTATTCGGTTCACCAAAATCAACGGTTAAAATGACGTATAAAATACGATACACTTATCTATAATTCTCAATAAAATTATTTCCATACTTTTTAGGAGAAACCTCAACAGCTATAGACCATTGTTCTATTCCCCTGTTACCCCCGCTCGACCCAGCTACACTCTTATTACCTGAAAGGAATTGTGAAGCAAAAGGGTGAGCATAACTAGCCCAGTAAAGAATATCATGACTAAAGATAATTAAATTATCAATAGCCTTCGTCAGTAATAAATCAGAGATTTAGAATATATGGTAGATGATAAAACTTTTCAACCATAGTGTCAGCGGAACGAGCAATCCTTTAGAAGAGTCAAATAGACCATGAAGTCTATTATCTTCTCCATGTTAAAAGTCCACCAACAATGTTTTATCCCTATAACATCAATCAACAGTTCCTGTCCACAATCATGTGAATAACTCATAATCATAATTGTGGTTCTAAGTTCCTCTTCGCACCCAGGACGGAGATAATTTTCATCACCTGTCTTTACCTGAAATATCAAAGATCATGGTTATACCAAATCACAGTTCCTGTTCATAATCATACTAATAAATTCATCTTTGCATTACGGACCAATGATATTCATTAATAGTTCATCTTTGTACTACATGTCAAAGACATGCAACTGTATTTTTAGAAGAGTCAAGTAGAGCATGATATCTACTATCTTCTACGAATTAAAAGTTTATTATCAATATTTTATCGCTGAGACTCAGCTTAATAAATAATCCACATCATCGAATCATCCTTGCACTACGGCTAAGTATATTCATTAGTATCACGACCACGAATTATCCATGCACTACGAGCCAAGGATATTCGTGTTTTCACCAATGGTCATGATTATATCAAATAATCCCTAGTCATAATCATACCAACAACTTTCCATCAATGCACTACGGGCCAACGAGGACTTTTACCATATCATTTATAACATTACGGGTCATGATTATACTGAATGATTCCTGGTCATAATCATACCAATCAGCATTTCATCTTTGCACCCTTGGCCGAAAATGACTTTCATCACAATATATGCATGAAGATGATGACAATGATATAAGCATTAATCAAACGAAATCAAGGATACTTATTAAAGACTTTAAATTTATCCAGAGTTTAATAATATCCAAATTGTTAACATGATACTTCTTTGTGGAGTAAAATTCAAGAATAGTATTCATGTATCAAAAAAATAATTTGGACAGAAAAGAAATAAATTTTTCGGGTGAATAGTACCCCGTGAATAATACTTCGAGAATAGTACCCCGTGAATAGTACTTGTGACGCCCCCAAAATAAGTCCAATCCATCCAACCCATTCTGAGTCGCCAAATACATGGTACAGAAAATAACTACAACTTTATTATTACAATTGTCGTGCAAAATACGACAACACATATACTGTGAGTTTAAATACAAATATTGTCATCTAGACAGTATTCATACTCAATTAAGTTCTCATTATACTTATTGATACACTATTTTACAAAATAGTGAGGACTACTAAAATAACTGTCTTGAACCTTCATTCCAAACCCCGACTAGTACTCGCTACATTCTCGCCTCCTGAGAAGAAAGATGGAACAACAAGAAAAAGGGTAAGCTCAACTAGCCCAGTAAAGAATATTATGACTAAGATAATATACAACACATTATCGTTAGTCTTCAACAGGGAAAAATTTAATAGAATATAATAGACAACAAGTTTTCAATCAATATTCGCAGCGGAAAATAATAATTCATAGAGAAGTTACGTAGAGAATGAAATCTACGATTATCTATGAATTTAAAAGCCCATCATCAACATTTTATCCATGTAACATCAATCAATAAATATCTTAAATCAAAAGTCATCTTTGCACTACAGGCCAAAGATATTCATCAGTTAGTCATGTTCACCTCAACACCTGTTCATCTTTGCACTACGGGCCAAAGATATTCATCAGAAATCATTCATCTTTGCACTACAGGCCAAACATATTCAGTTATATCATCATTTAAGACTGAGGATGATGAAAAATATTTTTAAGGAAACGAATCTAGTGAAACAAAATAATAAATATTAAGGATTCATATTTCAGCTATTCCATGTCCAAAAATACCTCATAAATAATCATAGTGAAATAAAATTCAAGAATGATCAAAACATGGATACAATCAAAGCTAGTATTCAGAGTAGATATTTTGGACGAAAAGAAGAAAATTTTATTTTTCGGTAAATAGTAACTCGTGAATAGTAACTCGTGAATAGTAACTCATGAATAGTAACCCCGACATGAAAAGTTCTAAATTTAATAAAAAGTTCAGATCAATACTTCGGCATAATGATATTGAAGAAAATAATATCATTTTAGAAGAAATAACATCCCTTATCTCGAAAAGACGGTACTTCTGACTGGAATACTAGATATAGTGCTGAAGGAAACTTGCACCGTATAGCAACACTCAAAGTATCAAATACTCACAAGAATACGCTCGATATAGAGAGAGAAATAGAGAGAAACTTGTGTTTCTGGTGTGATTTTCAATTCTAACCTAAGCACCCTATTTATAGGAAAATACTTAGAACACCAAAGCAGAAAATTGAATATAATAATATTATATTTACAAAATTGTCAAGCCCACCTTGGAAGATCTGAATTCAGCCCATTTATATCACATGTTAGCCCACTTAAATGCCAAAAAACGTTTTTCTTCAAAATAAAAAATAAAACTTCCAAAAATCAATTATTTCGGAACTCCAGAACTTCAATAATTCATAATAAATAGCCTTTTATCAGAAAATTCGAATCTCGCGAATTTTTATAGGAAATTCAATTCTCTACAACTTTACAGAAGAAAGTTTTTCCAAATTCCAAACAGAAATTGACCGAAATCCACAAACGGGCGATTTTACAGTCAATAATAAATTTTCGGTCAAGAATTATGTCCACCAACACACAAAACATGTGTTAATCATTTAATGCCACAAAAATACTCTTCCTCCTCATATACTCATATATCCCACATTCATTGTAAAAATACCATCATCAATATATTATTAAAATAATATATTTAAATGAATTATTTTATCAGAAAAAGATAAAATATTAATTTTCAACAATTGTCACATTAAAAATTTTCTCCATCTATATCCACATAAAATTAATATTTTCCTCATCATATAAATTAATAATTAATTATACACAAATAATATTACAGAATCACAGTACTAGCAACCAGGCCGTTCCCAGGAAAGAGGGGGCTTTCCAATAAGGATCTCTCCTTACTGGCGCGCAATTAGATGACCAAACCTCTCCTTAGACAGAACTTTCTAGACATTGCCAATAATGTTATCTAATAATATTATTCAGATAATATGAATTATTGTTCCGATAATAGAAAATACTGTGTAGTGACAATTATTAAAACAACAGTAATATAAAATATCAACGCAACAATTATTGAATCAATAAAATACAATATTGAACAGTAATTACTGTAACAATTATTGAGTAGTGCCTTCTTACGTAAGAATCAATAATTGGTGCAATACCGTGTGCTACTGTGCAACAACGCGTATTACTGTGTTTTAACCACCGGGTATTCCAACAGTATTAACGGTAACAACTATGCCGTTATTTATAAATAACTTATTTTTGTCGTTTTCTTCATCCAATCGCTTTCTGTTATGGGGCCCACACAAGGCTGCGCCGTCGTACGAATATTCCCCGATAACAAGAATATTCCACGACCAAACAAATATTCCCCGACAACAATGAATATTTTATAACCACTTGCTTATTTAAAATATTTGCGCATTTTACCCATAACTAACCACATTAATCAAATCAACCCTTACTATTTCAGAATAATAAATAGAGGAAATTAAATTTCATTTATTAATAATTTGGGGTCTTACAACCTCCCCTCCTTATGAAATTTCGTCCTCGAAATTGACATACGTACCTGGTATTTCGAAAAGATGAGGATACCTCGCTTTCATTTCCGTTTCCAACTCCCAGGTCATTTCCTCAATAGCATGGATTTTCCGTAAAACTTTAACTTGTGGTATGACCTTCGTGCGTAGGACATGCTCCTTCCTATCCAAGATCTTGACAGGTACCTCCTCGTACGTTAAGTCTTCGGCTATCTCGTTCGGTTCTAACTCAATAACGTGGTTCGGGTCTTTCACATATTTACGAAGCACAGATATATGAAAAACATTATGAACACGAGACATACTTGGAGGTAACGCGAGTCTATAGGCCACATTTCCAACTCGGTCAAGAATCTGAAATGGACCAATAAATCGTGGATTGAGTTTTCCTCTCTTCCCAAATCTTGTAACTCCTTTCCATGGAGCTACACGTAATAATACATGATCCCCAATGTCAAATTCTACGTCCTTTCGATGAAGATCCATATAACTCTGCCGTTTGTATACATTGTCGAATCGTTTGGATCTTCTTTGTAGTCATTCGTACCAACTCTGGTCCTAACAACATTGCTTTTCCCACCTCATCCCAACATACTGGAGAGCGACACTTTCGTCCATATAATGCTTCAAAGGGAACCACACCTATACTTGCCTGATAACTGTTATTGTAGGAGAATTCCACCAATGGTAGGTACTTATCCCAACTCCCTTTGAAATCTAGGACACAAAGTCTTAATAGATCTTCAAGAGTTTGAATAGTCCTCTCTGATTGTCTGTCCGTTTGAGGATGGTATGCCGAACTGAACCGTAAATCCGTGCCCATAGCTTTTTGCAAGCTAACCCAAAATCTTAAAGTGAATCTTGGGTCACGATCCGAAACTATGGATACTGGCATGTCATGCAACCTCGCAATCTCATTCACGTACATACTAGCAAGACGTTCAAGGGAATAAGTCTCTCGTATCGGCAAGAAATGAGCAGACTTGGTTAATCTATCAACTATAACCCAAATAGCATTTATGCCTTGAGAAACCGTGGGAAGACCCGTAACGAAATCCATGGTAATGTGTTCCCACTTCCATTTCAGAATCTCAAGTGGTTGCAATGGACCCTTTGGTACTTGATGTTCCGCCTTTACACGTTGACAAGTTAAACACCTCGAGATAAACTTTACAATCTCTCTCTTCATATTGTTCCACCAAAATGTATGTCGAAGATCACGATACATTTTAGTACTTCCAGGATGGATTGCAAATGGTGTATTGTGTGCCTCCATCATGATCTTGTACTTCAAATCAGAATCGTTAGGAACACAAAGTCTGGAGTGGACTCGAAGTATTCCTTCTTCATCGATTCTTGCTTCTGGAATAGCACCTTCTTACACTTTCTTCTTCATACGCATCAGCTCCGGGTCTGTAGCTTGAGTAACTTTAACTTTATCGATTAAAGTTGGTTCTACGCGTATACTTGACATCATCGCACTCATTCCTGCATATGATCTTCTACTCAACGCGTCAGCTACCACGTTTGCTTTTCCAAGATGGTATTGAATAGTGTGGTCGTAATCTTTCAACAGCTCGAGCCAACGTCGTTGCCGCATGTTGAGTTCTTTTTGAGTGAAGAAATATTTGAGGCTTTTATAGTCTGAATATATCTCCACCTTCTCCCCATATAGATAGTGCCTCCAGATCTTTAGCGCGAAAACGACTGCTGCCAACTCTGGATCATGAGTAGGATAATTCCTCTCATATTCTTTAAGTTGTCGCGAGGCATAGGCTATGACTTTCCCACGTTGCATGAGAACACATCCTAACCCTTTGCCTGAAGCATCGCTGTAGATAACAAATCCATCCGAACCAGATTGTATTGTCAGAACAGGTGCCAAAATGAGTCTCCCCTTAAGCTCTTGGAAACTCTTCTCGCATTCTTCGCTCCATACGAATTTGATATCCTTCTGAGTCAGCTGAGTTAACGGGATAGCGATTCGAGAAAACCCTTCTACGAATCTCCGATAATAACCAGCTAAACCCAGAAAGCTAGGTATTTCGATTACTGACTTAGGTTACTCTCAACTGTGACTCATATCCCAATCTTGGATAGCACGTCACAATGGCACCTATCAGTTTACTACCATACGAATATGGCGTCCCCTACGGAGAGTCTGGCTTCGGTGCATTCCACAAAGGAAGTCACCAGATAGAGGCTCGGTTATCAACTTCTATAGTTGGGTTTTTAACTCCTGAAGTTCAATAGGAGCCATTCGATATGAGATTTTAGAAATGGGTTTTGTACCAGATTCAAAGATGATACAAAATTCAATATCACGCGTAGGCCAAGAAATTCTTCAGGAAATACGTCAGGGATTTTACTAACAACAGAAATATCATTCAATTCTGACGTATTTTTGTTCAAGTCCATGACATGGCTAAGAAAGCTTGACATCCGTTTTTCAATAAACGAATGACTTTACGGCTTGATATGAAAGAGTTTGACTTCAATGGTTTGGTTGCTTGAATTCGAATAACAGGTTGCTTAGGAATATGAAAACTAACAACCTTACAAAAGCAATCAATTTTGGCATGATGAGTAGTTAACCAATTAATCCCTAAAATCACGTCAAATGCAAGTATCTTTAAAGAAATTAGGTCAACAGGTAATGTGATGGTGCCAACTTGGATCAAACAAGATTTATAAACAGTGGATGTAACGAAAGTTTCTCCTAACGAAGTTTCCACAGATAAATCAAAGTCTAATTTCTCCGGAGTCAAGTTTAAACGTTGAGCACAAGCAGGAGAAATAAATGAATGGGTAGAACCGGTATCTAATAAGGTATAGACTTCGCAAAAATTTATAATTAACTAACCCGTGCTAACTTCGTTCGGGTTCCTCGCATTCTGACCAGTCACGAAAAACGCTCTTCTAGGAACCGTTGACTTTGACTTTTCTGGGACAGCTTTTTGAGTCACCACCCCCGTTGTACTTGGTTTTGCTACAGTGCAATCTCGAGCGATATGTCCTTCCTTTCCACAGTTATAACATACCTTAAACTGTTGTGGGCAGTTTGGGCTGATATGTCCCTCTTTTTCACATTTATAGCATATGACCGGTGGTCGTTCTCCTCCCTTGGAACCAGTTGCTGCTGGTGCTGACGTCTTCGTATTGTCATTGTTAAATCTCTTCTTTTTAAAATCTCCTCCCGACTCGCTTCTTCTATTTTCATGGCCACGATTACCACCAGAGTGGTTGCCGTTCTTGTCTGTATTTTTCTTTCTCCGCTGGTTATCATTGTTCTGATGACTGCTGTCACCGGTATGATCCTGGTTGTGGTCCCTCGGTTGACCGTACTCGTTATCTCGCTCTAATAATTGAGCCATGTTGACAACATCTGAATAGAGAGAAAATTTATGAGAAATGAGATATTGACGTATGTCGGGTTTCAAACCTCTCAGAAACATCCGCGTCATACGTTCCTCATTCTCCACCAAATGAGGTGCAAACCTGGACAACTCTGCAAACTTCGCCTCGTACTGGGACACCGTCATGTTATTCTGCTCCAGTCTAATAAACTCTACCTCCTTCATATGACGAATACTTTCAGGAAAGTACTTGTCATTGAACAGTTTCTGAAATGTCTCCCAAGACATGCTGAGTGCGGCTGGATGGGTACGTTTCACAGACTCCCACCAGTAGTCTGCCTCGCCACGGAACATAAAGGTGGCGAATGGAACCTTCTGTTCCACCGTGCATCCCAAGACATCGAATATCTTGGTAATTTGCTTGACCCATGCTTCCACCATGATCGGATCCGGCTTTCCCTTAAATTCGGGTGGTCCCAACTCTTTGAACTGCTTGGCTGTGACAAGCCGCGCATTGCTATCATTTCCACCCGTATTATGTACACGAGTCTCCCCCGTCTGATTTTGCATGAACTGCAAAAAGCTTCTAAACATCCCATCGTTCATCATCTGCTCATTGGTGTTATTCACAGGAGGAACATTGCCAGCCTGTTGCACGTTCTCCTCGTTGGTGAGTACAGGTGTCTCCACGGTTTCATTTACTCCACTATTAACATTCTCAGTCGACATTCTCAAATACTGCCATAAAACAAAGGTTAATTTAATAAATTAACAAATCACATAATATCCCTATATTATGACCAACCAACAAATAAGCTTAGGTAGGACACACTAGCGAAGGATTTACTCGTCTCAGACCTCCTAGTTCTATTCCCCGATCTCCGCCAGAGATCATATAACCTGGCTCTGATACCAACTGTGACACCCCCAAAATAGGTCCAATCCATCCAACCCATTCTGAGTCGCCAAATACATGGTACAGAAAATAACTACAACTTTATTATTACAATTGTCGTGCAAAATACGATAACACATATACTGTGAGTTTAAATACAAATATTGTCATCTAGACAGTATTCATACTCAATTAAGTTCTCATTATACTTATTGATACACTATTTTACAAAATAGTGAGGACTACTAAAATAACTATCTTGAACCATCATTCCACACCCCGACTAGTACTCGCTACATTCTCGCCTCCTGAGAAGAAAGATGGAACAACAAGGAAAAGGGTGAGCTCAACTAGCCCAGTAAAGAATATTATGACTAAAATAATATACAACACATTATCGTTAGTCTTCAACGGGGAAAAATTTAATAGAATACAATAGACAATAAGTTTTCAATCAATATTCGCAGCGGAAAATAATAATTCATAGAGAAGTTACGTAGAGAATGAAATTTACGATTTTCTATGAATTTAAAAGTCCATCATCAATATTTTATCCCTGTAACATCAATCAATAAATATTTTGAATCAAATAGTCATCTTTGCACTACAGGCCAAAAATATTCATCAGTTGGTCATGTTCACCTCAACACCTGTTCATCTTTGCACTACGGGCCAAAGATATTCATCAGAAATCATTCATCTTTGCACTACAAGCCAAAGATATTCAGTTATATCATCATTTAAGACTGAGGATGATGAAAAATATTTTTAAGGAAACGAATCCAGTGAAACAAAATAATAAATATTAAGGATTCGTATTTCAGCTATTCCATGTCCAAAAATACCTCATAAATAATCATAGTGAAGTAAAATTCAAGAATGATCAAAACATGGATACAATCAAAGCTAGTATTCAGAGTAGATATTTTGGACGAAAAGAAGAAAATTTTATTTTTCGGTGAATAGTAACTCGTGAATAGTAACTTATGAATAGTAACCCCGACATGAAAAGTTCTAAATTTGATAAAAAGTTCAGATCAATACTTCGGCATAATGATATTGAAGAAAATAATATCATTTAAGAAGAAATAACATCCCTTACCTCGAAAAGACGGTACTTCTGACTGGAATACTAGATATAGTGCTGAAGGAAACTTGCACCGTATAGCAACACTCAAAGTATCAAATACTCACAAGAATACGCTCGATATAGAGAGAGAAATAGAGAGAAACTTGTGTTTCTGGTGTGATTTTCAATTCTAACCTAAGCACCCTATTTATAGGAAAATACTTAGAACACCAAAGCAGAAAATTGAATATAATAATATTATATTTACAAAATTGTCAAGCCCACCTTGGAAGATCTGAATTCAGCCCATTTATATCACATAAATAATAAATGCCAAAAAACGTTTTTCTTCAAAATAATAAATAAAACTTCTAAAAATCAATTATTTCGGAACTCCAGAACTTCAATAATTCATAATAAATAGCCCTTTTATCAGAAAATTCGAATCTCGCGAGTTTTTATAGAAAATTCAATTCTCTACAACTTTGCAGAAGAAAGTTTTTCCAAATTCCAAACAGAAATTGACCGAAATTCACAAACGAGCGATTTTACAGTCAATAATAAATTTTCGGTCAAGAATTATGTCCACCAACACACAAAACATGTGTTAATCATTTAATGCCACAAAAATACTCTTCCTCCTCATATACTCATATATCCCACATTCATTGTAAAAATATCATCATCAATATATTATTAAAATAATATATTTAAATGAATTATTTTATCAGAAAAAGATAAAATATTAATTTTCAACAATTGTCACATTAAAAATTTTCTCCATCTATATCCACATAAAATCAATATTTTCCTCATCATATAAATTAATAATTAATTATACACAAATAATATTATAGAATCACAGTACTAGCAACCAGGCCGTTCCCAGGAAAGAGGGGGCTTTCCAATAAGGATCTCTCCTTACTGGCGTGCAATTAGATGACCAAACCTCTCCTTAGACAGAACTTTCTAGACATTGCCAATAATGTTATCTAATAATATTATTCAGATAATATGAATTATTGTTCCGATAATAGAAAATACTGTGTAGTGACAATTATTAAAACAACAGTAATATAAAATATCAACGCAACAATTATTGAATCAATAAAATACAATATTGAACAGTAATTACTGTAACAATTATTGAGTAGTGCCTTCTTACGTAAGAATCAATAATTGGTGCAATACCGTGTGCTACTGTGCAACAACGCGTATTACTGTGTTTTAACCACCGGGTATTTCAACAGTATTAACGGTAACAACTATGCCGTTATTTATAAATAACTTATTTTTGTCGTTTTCTTCATCCAATCGCTTTCTGTTATGGGGCCCACACAAGGCTGCGCCGTCGTACGAATATTCCCCGACAACAAGAATATTCCACGACCAAACAAATATTTCCCGACAACAATGAATATTTTATAACCACTTGCTTATTTAAAATATTTGCGCATTTTACCCATAACTAACCACATTAATCAAATCAACCCTTACTATTTCAGAATAATAAATAGAGAAAATTAAATTTTATTTATTAATAATTTGGGGTCTTACAGTACTCCGGTATGAAAAGTGCCCCGAATATCTGAGTGAATAATATTTGAGTGAATAGTAATCAGATAAATAGTAACCCGTGAATAGTAACTCGTGAATAATATCCCGACACGAAAAGTACCCGAATACCCGAGTGAATAATATTCTAGTAAATAGTAACTGGGTGAATAGTAACCCGTGAATAGTACCCCAGGTGAAAATATTGATATTTAATAAGAAAGTTCAGATCAATATTCTAATAAAATGATACTAGATGAAGCGCAAAACTCAAGAATATTCCACTAATTTTAAGGATTATAGAAGCAATACTTACCATAGGAAGTTTAGATTTAAGAATATGAAAAGAAATAACATACGAAACTGCAAATGGATTTTCACCTGTCATACGGTACGTAATCCACGTAGACAGGTTATTCCGATATATTAAAAGATGAATACGAAAAATAGTATTCCTTATGAATACGAAAGAAATAATACCCCTTACGAATACAACAAATAATATCCATTACCTTAGTAGAAGACCGGATACTGCAATAATGAAGTAGCAGAATACTCTTCTTCTTTCTCTCTATAGTTTCTCTCTCTATAGCTTATCTTGTGAATCTCATTGAATTGGTGAAAATGAAAGAAGAATTAAGCTTCTATTTGTAAGAGAAATGACTAAATAGTAACTAATTCACGAACGGTCCATATTGATTTACTATTAGAACGGACGGTCCAGATTGATTACTATTAAAACCACAACCGACGGATCAAATTGATTTACTTTTAAAACCACCACCGACGGTCCAAATTAATTTACTATTAAAACCACCACCGACGGTCCAGATTGATTTACTATTAAAACCATAATCGACGGTCCAGATTGATTTACTATTAAAATCACCATCGACGGTCCAGATTGATTTACTATTAAAACCACCACCAATGGTCTAGATTGATTTACTATTAAAACCACCATCAATGGTCCAGATTGATTTAACTTATTACACTTTAGTACTCCTAAAATTTTTTAAGTTTGCAACTTTTGTAATTTACTTATCTTCAATAAACGCATTCTTATTAATTACCAAAATAATTTAGGTTTTGTTTTAAATTGGTATCTCCCACTATTTTTATCAAACTATATTACCCTCACTTATATAGTTCGGCAAAATCTAATTAAAGATTTCCTAGTGAGAATAAGGATCTTATTTCAAATGTATATAGCCTTTTGGTGACACAACAAATTATATATAAATAAATAGGTAGACAACTCTTGTCAATTACATCATAATGTAACTCCTTTTATTTTGCCTCTTAGATTATTTTGATCAAGTGGTGGCACATCTGAATCAAAATTATCCAAGTTAAGTCCAACCTAGCACTCTATATATTCAAAAAAGAAAAAAATTGTCCTTGTGGTGACACAATAAAACAACATTATTTAATTTTCTTTATATGCATCAAATGTGATAAAATTAACATATCAAAAAATTAAGATAAGCCTTGTGGTGACACAACAAACTTATAATAATTAATTGATACTCTATTATATTTATCATGCTAGAAAGCGACGTTCGATATTCCAAATATCTTTGGACGCTTAGGACTTAATATAAAATATTTGAGGGGTTTATTATTAATTTTTTTCATCTTGTTTAGCGTGCATATATATATATATATATATATATATATATATATATATATATATATATATATTCTACTCAAATTGATTATGGACTTTATTCTAGTTTGGTTCACTAGAGCCACCAAGTGAACCAAATGGGTTAAACCTATGGTGCAAGAGTTAAATTTAAATATAACTATTACGTTTAAATCCCAGGTTCCATTACAAACGGGTCTTCAAGCGCTCCTTGCTTCTTGATCTCTAATTCTTCAAAATTATTTCTAACTATTTCTATTACAAAACTATTTAAAATAAATAGAAATCTTAATCAGCAGTCAAGTGGAAGTAGATAGAAGGGAGATAGAATTTACATTAAGAAAAAATTAGAGCAGACGAGGTACACAGACCCCATTTAATAAAACTCATGCATTCATGCATCCAACTAAAATAAAATTCAATCACATTGGTCAATAGTCCATAATCAATCTCATTTATTGTCACATACCAACATATGTATCAATAAATAACATTCATCTCATGAATAATAAACATTCAATATATACATTGATATCGATTTAATGTGCAATTTTAATTAACATCAAATCCAAGTTTGAAATAAAATAAACTCTTTTATTTTTAATCAAAATCATAATAAATTTCTTTATTTTATTTTATCCAATTTTGAAAAAAAAATAAACTCTTTTATTTTTAATCAAATTTCCAATCAAAATAAACTCCTTTATTTTAATTAACAATGTGATGCTCCCAAATCTGGGTACTTTCAACCCACAGATATGGTGCTACACGGTACTCATAACTATACATTTATTTCATTGAAACAACATCAAAATGAGTGTATTTACTATATTCTTATTACAATAATAATAAATCCTTTTTCAGGTTCTGTAACTGAATACATTCTTCGTTTATCATAAGTATAATTCATACAAACATACTAGTCTATTATAGGATACTCTACTTATCCATCTTAGCCTTGCCTTTATCTCTACTAAAATCCTCGGTTCGCTTGGCCTTAGCTGCAATCATATAATTCAAGCAAGAAGTGAGCATAACTAGCTCAGCAAGTCTAACAACATATAATATAAATACCACGTCGAGAATCATATAATTATTCTTCAATAACTGAATAAATAGTTATGAAGTACTATGAAACATTGAATAACACTTTTCATTCTTGTAAAACAATTCCAAAGTACATACAGTAACTTAGGAATTATGAGTAGGTCGAAAGACCATGAACATTCTCTTTAGTTTTCATTCATGAAAAAGGACAACCCGACAATAAGTTTGTAAGTCCGATATATCTTAAGAGCACTTCTAGGTGATCAGTCTATAATACTCTATGTTGATCAACACTCATCCGTTAAACGTATTTACGTTTAAGTTTTGACAACCTCGCGTGCCCATCGAATAATCAATATAAAATACATTTGTTTATTCATACTCAGGCTTACCTTTGAATCCGTACCAAACAATTGGCATATGATAGCGTTATTAATTCTATATTGAAAGACTTGTAAACAAATTAATCAAACTCTTAAGATTAGTCTAGCCGAGTTAAATCTGGCATCGACACTTTTGTAAAACAATTCATGCATCTCATAACATAAATCACAGAAAACTTGGTGTTGAGTCTCCAACTTTTAATTTTATTTTAATGATAACAATAATTAGTAAATAAATTAATTAAAAGGGTAGAATCCTCTCCTTAGAATTTTTTATTATAATTATTTTATTTATCTTATTTACTTTGACAAAAAATATTTTTAAATCTTATTTAATTAATTTTCTTGATATTGATGTGTTAAAGTATTAAATCAAATGAGTCACTTATATTGAGACAATGCTTGCTAATATGCTGAAAATAAATTGGGTCATGCATTTTGAGACAAAAATCATATGTTTATCATCAAATGCTTGTTTGACCGAATTTGAAAAGAAGATGAAGATTTTGATTAAATCATTTTTGACATATAAGAATTTTTCTATTTATTCTCAAATTAATTTTATTATTTAAAAATTTCAAAAATTATTATTTCAAAATTGAGTAAAAATTATTTTATTATATATATATATTAAAACGTGTGTGTGTGTAGTGTATATATATATATATATATATATATATATATATATATATATATATATATATATATATATATATATATATAAAGTGTATGAAACCGTGTGTGTGTGTAATTATATAAAAGTAATCATTAATTGCATATATGTTATTAGTATATATATATTATAAGTAATCATTGCATGCATTAAAAGTAGTATGTATATATATATATATATAATATATATATATATATATATATATATATATATATATATATATATAGGTTTTTTCTTATAAGGACTCAAAATAAGGACTCAAAGTAAGGACTGTATTTTTTTTATTTTTTTTTACAACAACTAAAAAAAATATTTAATATTTTATGGAACTGAAAGTTTTTAAAAAAAAAATGTTTTGGGTGTGATTTGGGTACGTATAACAAAAATATGTATGTACAGTCTGTGCAGACTGTACCACCATTTTTTGGTATAGGTATCCAAAACACGTCCAAAACATTGTATTATGAAAAAATTTCAGTTCCATAAAATATTAAATATTTTTTTTAGTTGTTTTAAAAAAAAGCAAAAAAAAACAAAAAAAATGCAGTCCTTACTTTGAGTCCTTATTTTGAGTTCAATCTATATATATATATATATATATATATATATATATATATATATATAATCTGCATATGCATATGCATTATAGATATATACATATTTAATAACATGCATGCATATATAACATATATATGTGGCGCATGCATGCATTACATGAAATAAATAATAATATACATATAATAAATGCATGTGTGTGTACTTATGTTGAATGTGCTGAAACCGTGTATAAAGAATGAGCTAGCAAATTTTTAAAACCAAAACCATGAAATTCTTTTTGGGACAAAATCGTGTGTGCTGGCATTTGGTTTTCAACATGTGTTAGTCAAAGAGTGCAATAAATGCTAGTGAATTGATTTTCGGCCCGGGCGGAATTGTGAGTACTTTAGCGTAAAGTCTGTTCCAATCTGGACCGTTTAATTCAAATTTTTTTCATCCAAACCGTGCATTCAAAATCAGATTTCAAAAATTATCATTTTACCCCTAACTTCAAAAATTTATAAATAAGAGACATTTCTTTCATTTTATATTGCCAATTCACTTTTAAGAAAAGCTTATTTCTCTCCTACATACTGTCTCTCTCTAAGAAGCTTTCTCTCTCTACTTATCGAAGTTCTAATCATTTGAGAAGAGAAAAATTAGTTTAAGCAAATTGAGATAAGTAGTTTGATTTATTTTATTTGAATTATCTCTTGCTTATTTATATTTATAGATATACGAATATAAATTGTTATACACAATTCTATATATCTATATTTCATCTATAGAGATGAAATATAATCTTATAGTCTTCAGTAACCTTTTATTGATATTATTTATATAAATATCGTTAAATAGATACGACACTTGATAGCTCAAAACAACACTGAGATATTCCTCCAAAAAGGAGAATCATCCGAACCGGATTTGAGAATCGTAGTGATCTATTGAAAATATTTTATATAAATATCAATTGTGAAATTATAAATTTTGTCATACTTAGACACCGCAAGGCTACGGAGATACACCTCTACCAAGAGGAATTCGAACCGTACGATTCTTTATAGTACTAAGTGACATTATTTATAAAAGTTCACATAATAGATAAAATATTGTTATATATTATCTAAGTTAAACAAATATATTTGTTATATCAAGTATTGCTTAACTGATTTATTTATTATACTTGATATCTGTCATCACAAGTATTTGATCATAAATTCATTTATTCATAAAATACTTGTTGCATAATATAAAAGTTATTTAAACTTTTTATTTCACAAACTTAGGTGAATATATCTGCTTAAATAGAAGCATATTTGATTCAAAACTTAAAGCAACTTATTTGTTTACTCATAAGCATTTTCACTCCAAAAGTTGTTTAAACTTAAAGTGACTTTTCTTTACTCCTCAAAAATAATTCTTTATAAATTTGCATTAAATTATATATCTGCTTAAACAGAAGTATTTTTGAGCTAAAGCTAAAATTGACTTATTTACTTATTCAAGAAGCATCTTTTCACACAAAATATAAAAGTTATTTAAACTTTTATAACAGAGCATAATTTTCATATTTGCTTACACATAAGTATTATTTGATCAAAGTAAAAATTAATATCTGCTTACTAAGAAGCATATTTTCTCAAATATAAAAGTCTTTGAACTTTTATAAATATATATCCATAACTATAGCATACATGTTAATTAACCCATGCACCATTTCACATATGTTGTCACATATTAAATCACTGTATAACACAAAGTTTTAAATATTAATAATGTACATACATATATAGTGACTTAAAATTCACGGTTATTACATCCTCCCCCCTTATAAGAATTCCGTCCCCGGAATTACTTACAGGTTTACTCAAAAATATGTGGATAACTTTCCCTCATCCTTTCTTCGAGTTCTCACTTAGCTTCTTCAGCATAGTGGTTCCTCCAAAGAACCTTTACAGAATGTATAACCTTATTTCGTAATTTTTGTTCTTTTCTATTTAAAATTTCAACTAGAATTTCCTCGTACGACAAATCCTTTTCGACCTGAATTGGCTCGTACGATATCACGTGCTTGTAATCAGGCTTGTATGGTCGTAGCACTGACACATGAAACACATTATGAATATGTTCCAGTTCCGGAGGTAGAGCTACCTCGTATGCCACTTCGCCTATCTTTCTTAAGATCTCGAAAGGTCCAATAAATCTCGGACTCAGTTTACCTTTCTTTCCAAACCTTATCTTCCCTTTCCAGGGAGATACTTTCAAAAATGCATGGCTTCCCACCTCAAAATATCTCTTCTGGCGATGTAAGTCTGCATACTTCTTCTGGCGATCTTGAGCTGCTACCAATCGGGCTTTTATCACCTTGATGATCTCTATAGTCTGCTGTACTAGTTTTGGTCCCAACAGTCGACGTTCACCCACTTCATCCCAGCATAAGGGCGTTCTACATTTCCTTCCATACAGTGCTTTGTACGGTGGCATTCCGATGCTGGCGTGATAACTATTATTGTATGCAAACTCTACTAATGGAAGATGATCCTCCCAGCTACCCTTGAAGTCCATCACACAAGCTCTGAGCATGTCTTCAAGTGTTTGAATTGTTCTCTCGCTTTGCCCATCGGTCTGCGGATGATACGCAGTGCTCATCCGTAGTTGCGTCCCCATTCTTTCCTGAAAGCTCTTCCAGAAGTTTGACGTGAATCGCGGATCTCTATCCGACACAATAGATACTGGTACACCATGCCTCGAGATAATTTCTTTGATATACAATTTGGCTAGTTGGTCCAAATTATACCTGATCTTGATCGGCAAAAAGTGAGCTGACTTCGTAAGACGATCTATAATCACCCATATGGCGTCGTGTCCTTTTTGCGTTGCTGAAAGTCCCACCACAAAATCCATCGTGATGTGCTCCCACTTCCACTCTGGAATCTCTAAAGGCTGTAGTAATCCACTCGGTCGTTGATGCTCTACCTTGACTCTCTGACATGTTAGACATCTGCTGACGCATTCTGCAACCTCTCTCTTCATGTTTGGCCACCAAAAGTGTTGGCGCAAGTCTTGATACATTTTTGTGCTTCCTGGGTGTATCGAGTACCTCGTACTATGCACTTCTTGCAAAATCTCTTCTCTTAGTTCTGGTACTAGCGGTACCCAAATTCGCCCTTCGAATCTCAGCAGTCCGGTGCCATCAATCTTGTATTTCAATTCATCCCCTTCAGCTAACCGCTTCTTGATGTTGTCGCAATCTTCGTCCTTCTCTTGAGCCTCTTTAACCTTATCTAATAAAGTCGGGCTCGCTGCTACTGTAAATAATTTCTCGTTGGTCTCCATCGGATACTTAACTTCTAAGTCAAGTCGTTCGAAATCTTTCACCAATTCCTCTTGAATGGTCAACTTCAGTAACTTCTCTCTGCCTTTTCTGCTCAGGGCATCTGCCACTACATTTGCTTTTCCTGGATGGTACAGAATCTCACAATCATAATCATTGATCAATTCTAGCCATCGGCGCTGCCTCATATTTAGCTCTTTCTGCGTGAAGATATACTTCAGACTCTTGTGATCTGTATATATCTCACACTTCTCGCCATACATATAGTGCCTCCAAATCTTCAAGGGAAAAACTACTGCTGCTAATTCCAGGTCATGAGTCGGATAACCCTTCTCATAGTCCTTCAGCTGACGTGAAGCGTACGCAATGACCTTGCCATGCTGCATCAGTACACAACCAATACCCTTGTGTGACGCATCACTATACACTACAAATCCTCCCGTGTTGTCTGGTAAAGTCAACACAGGTGCCTGACTAAGCCTCTTCTTCAATTCTATGAAACTCTCTTCACATTTCTCCGTCCAAATGAACTTCATTGTCTTTCTGGTAAGGTTGGTCAACGGTGATGCTATCTTTGAAAAATCTTGGATGAATCTCCGATAGTATCCTGCTAATCCCAAGAAACTCCTAATTTCTGTCGGTGTCTTTGGCTGTTCCCAGTTGATAACCGCTTCTACCTTTGTTGGATCCACCGAAACACCATCCGTGTCGATAACGTGACCCAAACACTGCACTCTCCGTAACCAAAACTCACACTTAGAGAACTTTGCATACAACTTCTCCCTCCTTAACGTCTCCAACACTATCCTTAGATGTTCAGCGTGCTCTTCCTCTGTCTCTGAATATACCAGAATGTCATCGATGAACACGATAACAAACTTATCCAAATACTGTTTAAACACTCTGTTCATCAAGTCCATGAATGCTGCTGGTGCATTCGTCAACCCAAAAGACATTACCAAAAACTCAAAGTGTCCATACCGAGTTCTGAATGCCGTCTTTGGAACATCCTCCTGCCTCACCTTCAGTTGGTGATAACCAGTCCTCAAGTCGATTTTTGAAAAATATTTTGCCCCCTTCAACTGATCAAACAAATCGTCGATCCTGGGCAACGGGTACTTGTTCTTAATGGTGACCTTGTTCAACTCCCAGTAGTCGATACAAAGCCTTAATGACCCATCCTTCTTCTTTACGAATAAGAATGGTGCTCCCCACGGTGATATGCTCGGTCGAATGTATCCCTTATCTAACAATTCTTGTAGTTGAATCATCAGTTCCTTCATTTCTACCGGAGCCATACGATACGGCGCTTTGTATACCGGCGATGCCCCTGGTGCCAAATCGATAACAAACTCTATCTCTCTATCTGGTGGCAATCCCAGAATCTCATCTGGGAAGACGTCAACGAATTCCCTTACAATAGGTATCTGACCCAGTTCACCCTCGACTCTGTGGGTATCCACAATGTGAGCCAAATAACCTATACAACCTTTCCTAAGCAACTTCTTTGCTTGCATCATCATCAGACAACAAGATTGTCTCGGCGATTTACTGCCATGAAATACCACTTTTGACTTATTCGGAGTCTTTAGGTGTACGCACTTTTTCTTACAGTCAATGACCGCTCTATGACTTGATAACCAATCCATCCCGAGGATTACATCAAACTCTCCAAGACGAATCGGTATCAAATCCACGTTAAGCTTAAACCCTCGTACATCAGCATAACATTTCCTATGTATGTAGTCTACATGAATAATTTCTTTGTTTGCTACTTCTACATTCATTGGGTGTTCTAATAGTTCACGAGGTAAACTTAATCTTTGAGCAAATTCATCAGATACAAAAGAACATGAAGCTCCCAAATCGAATAACACATAGGCATTTATATCGTTGATCGGAATTAAACCTGACACCACCTCCCTGGATGCCACGGCATCTTGCACTATCATATTGAATGTCCTCGCTGTTGGCTTGTTTGGCTGGGTTGGTCCTCCACTGGTTGTCTTAGTGTTATTGCCCCTGTTGCCGTTTTCGCCATCCGTACTTTTCTTCTTTAGGCAATCCTTGATCCGATGTCCCAATTCACCACAGTTAAAACAACCTCCCTTCTTCACCTTAGAACAATTGGGTGAGGTATGCCCTTCTTGTCCACAGGTATAACATACTATTTTTCCTTTCAAGCACTCTCCCGAGTGACCCTTTCCACAGTTTCCACACACTGACTTCTTTTGTTGGACACTTCCTTACTGAATCTCCAAATTACTACCCCCACTGCTCCATTTTCGCTTCTTATTGTTGCTACCGCCACCGCTAACATTCTGATTCCCACCTTCTACTTTCTTCTTGTTCTTCTCCCGATTGTACTTTGAGACTGCTTCGCTTCCACCTTCTGCTATGTGAGCTTTCTCCAACAGAGTTGAGAATGACGTGATTTGTAGAACCGCTATCTTACTGTAAATCCACGGCTTTAGTCCATTTTCGAACCTTCTTGCTTTCCTTACCTCCGTGTCTACCTGATGTGGAGCGAATCTGGCCAATTCATTAAACTTTGCGGCGTACTCTGACACTGACATATTCTCCTGCTTCAATTCCAAAAATTTAATCTCCATTCTCGCTTGTGTACTCTCAGGGAAGTAGTTCTCAAAGAACAACTTCTTGAACGCTTCCCAAGTCACGATTCCAGTCCCGGCTTTGTTCTGGTTGGCCTCCCACCAATAGTTAGCCTTACCCTTCATTAAGTAGGTAGCAAAAATTATTTTCTGCTCTTCTGCTACTCTAGCAATAATGAAGGCCTTCTCAATCTCCTTCATCCACGTCTGGGCCTCTAACGGGTCTGTTGTTCCTCTAAACTCCGGCGGTCCTACTGCCTTGAAGTCCTTAAAGTTGGCTAATTGGTTTCCCGCCTGATTTCCTACAGGTTGAGCTTGATTCCTCATAGCTTCAGTCATCATGTTGATAAAGTCTTGCATTGGGTTTGGTTGAGCTCCCGTTGCATTATTAACTGACTCTTCGATCTCTTGGTTCCTTAGTACACGTCTGGGCGGCATTATCTAGTGGAACAAAATTCTAACACGTTACTCGGGTTTTATTATCATATAAGTACTTAGCATGTAACACGCTACTGTATTCAACAATCATATGATTATTATGGGAGAGTTTTAAATTACCAAGATTTTGGAAGTCTTTTTCCCTGATTAGTGGGTTAATTTTTTTTAAAGAAAATCACTGAGCGGGCTATCATTTTGTGGGGCATCATCAAAGGCAGGCACATTGACGTAGGTCACCTAATTCATCAAAACATGCTGCGTTATTTACGGGGGAGCACTACTGTGATGCCCCCAAATCCAGGTTCTCTAACCTCAGATTCGGTGCTCACGATCTATCATCATCATAAGCATTCTATAACTATTACGAAATAATAAACATACATTGTTCATTATAAAAAAGTTTCCATAGCATGGTCCCAAGGTCTTCTTAACCTTAACTTAAACACACCATTCATATTACAAAAGATTTACATAAGAACTTCAATTAGATAATAATAATTAATATTCATTCCAAACTATTCCTGGATCTTGCCCTTGCCCTTGTCCTTCGTATTGGATCCTTCAGGCTTAGCTGATATAAATGTCATGATATAGCAAGGGTAAGCAACTAATTTGCTTAGCAAGTTTATATACAAGGGAGATATATCATGACTAGAAAGAAGTTTTACTTTCAATGTTCAACAATAATATAAGGTTGTGAAGGAACATGAATTAATAATCAACAATTGAATATTCGAATAATTGAATAACATGAACTGAGTGGTTTTGAGATAACCATGAACATTTGCCAAGGTTCTCAGTAATTTAAACTGGACCTCTTAATAAGTTTTAGTATTCAAGGGGATCAGCCTTTCATACCCCGTGATTTATGCATAAACACTTAATATTCCGGCATCGATATCATGCCTTAATCAAATTCGTCCTTTTCTCAGTCAAGAGTTCTTATCATATCAATTTAATAAGAACAGCTTTTTAAAATACATTTGATTTAACAAATTTGAACATGCTTGATCTAGCTGATACAATTAGCATAGATCTATCTCATAAACAGTTCATAAATGAAAGAACTTTAATTTAATTCACAGTTCAATAATAATAGAACATGAATTCAATTGCACAAAGTGTGAATTTCAATAATCAATATAGATGTGAATAATCATCAATAATTATTCACTAACATGCTTTGAAAATAATAACTCGAGTTTGAGTTAGGACACTTGCCTCGTCTGTAGATTACGGCTAAGTAATTAATTTATATCCACTATGCAGTTAAATTATCTTCCTTTGAGAGACCTATAGTTAATCTTTCAATTAGTCATAGTATAACATTAGATTATGTAATCACATAAATATTATGCATTACATTTAGTTCTTATAAACATTATCATGTCTTGATAATGTTACTATAACCACATAATATTATTAATCTTGATAATATTTAATTCACCTTTTAGTATTATTAGTTCCCTAATAATACTTTCATTTGCTTACTAATATTGTTAACATCTTAATAATATTTTAATACCTTACTAATATTATTAATCCTCTTAATAATATTTTAATTAATATTATTACTTTAATAATATCTTACTTATGCTTAGTATCATTAATCATTTAATATTATTAATTATTTAATAATATTTTATTCATTTACTAATATTATTAATCATTTAATAATATCTTATTCTATTACTAATATTATTAATTATTTAATAATACTTTAATCATTTATCAATGCTTAAATCAAATATTATTAACCATTTAATAATATTTTAAAGAAATTTTAATCTTAATATTTTTATTTACTTATCAATATCATATTCTAATATCATAATAATATTTTAATAATTTATTGGATTAATAAATAATTTATTCTAATTGTTCATCCTTTATTAAACCTCTTATTTAACATCCATAAAAGGTCATAAATAATATTTATTATCATAAATTACCAAAGTGCTCTAAGATAGTCATGATATGATATATTATGAGTATTCAAGCATAAAAATCACATTTTTCTTATTAAAGACATCATTTAACTATTTATTTCCTTTTATTCATAACTTAACCATTTCTAGGAAAAATAGTAAACTTACTCCAAAAATTCTCAGCTTCTGTACTTTGACACAATATGAACCTACAAGGATCTCCAAATTTTTCTGGAATTTTAGAAAATGATCTAGTATTTTTAAAGTTCCCAAAACACTCGGGTCTTGCTTCATTTTTAATAAATTGAGTTTTGCTCAGAAAAATCTGAAATTTTCAGGGTATGCTCTCCTAACATATATGAACCTACTGTAAACATTTCGGAATTTTCCAGTGTATACATAGTGAGATATTCGACGGTAAAGTTTTAGGAGTCCTTTACGGAAATAGTCATTACGCACAATCTATAACTCGAAACGTGTCCGTTCTTTTTCCTACACGTAGATAACTTCTCAAGGTACCTCTGTGAATTTTCCCAGATTTTTAAGGAACATGAAACTGTCCGAAACAGACCCAAGAAAAATAGGACAGAAACTATTTTAGGGTTTTTGAACCCTTAACATTCTAAGTGGGCTGTTTTGGGGAAATCAGCTCCAAAGGATTCAAAACTTGTTAGATTTGTGTTCTATCACTTGGGTTTACTAGATAACTCATGTATCTAGCACCCCCCCTTTGACGGATCACAAATCTAAGTTGGAAAACTTGAGTTACACAAGATTTAATGGAAGAAAACAAGAGTTTTCACCTTTGGAGAACATATGCTCATATTCTTCCTCTAAGCCTTTGATCTAACACTCAAGATACTTAGTTCTATACATGATGATATGTAGGACTAGGTGTATCTTGAGTATTTGTTCATAACCCCAACAAAACTCAAGCTAAAGAAAAAAAAAACAAAGTAGAAGAAGAAGATGAAGGTTAGGTTATACCTTGAATTAATGGCAACCTTCCTTGATTTACCAAAGTAAGTGATAAACTTTGGATGTATTAACAAACTAGCACTCCTCTCTCTCTATATATATGGCCAAACCTCTCTCTCATTTCTCTCTCTAGAAGTGGCTAGCTTGGGAGAAATTATAAGAGGAAGAATGAGAGAAGAAATGAAATGAAATGAAAAGATGAAGTAAAAGGATACTTACAAAAAATATAGATACACTTAGTGTATCTAGCTATTATCCCTCATACTTTCTTTAACCCATGGATAGAAGCTTTGCCTTATCACTTTAATTAGTCTAATCATGATTAAGGATGCTTAATAAAGTGGCAGCCAATGGGAGCTTGACAACCATGTCCTTTTGTGTAAGAGTTACTACAAATAGACCTTGCTAAGCTTAATTAGTTGCCTTAAAAGGCTAATGTGGCCAGCCATATTTATGCCCACTAACTCCTTCATTTAGCTTTTATTTTAATGCATAAATTAGATAAATCAAATGTCTAAAATACCCTTAATCAAGTGGGCTAAGTTTGGGCTTGCATTTTATTTCTTTTGGGCTTCTCCTTTAATTGTTTTGGGCTATGTAATAAATATAGTCTAACAATTTTAATATATGTTACCCAATTTAATTATTTAGGGTTTCCATTCCTAATCTTATGAAATTTAATTACCTATATATGTGACTTTAGCTCATAACCTAATTAGGTTCACAAGAATTAGGTTTAAAATTATTAGTCACTTGAAATAATAAGATTATCCACTTAAGTTAGTATACATATTAAATACTAACTTCTCCTTATTACCATAACCCTTAGATTATTTAATTGTCTTACCTAATTTATAATTAGGTTACGAGGCTTTTATTTTTAATGAAACCTATAAATGTATATATCCATAACTATAACATACATGTTAATTAACCCATGCACCATTTCACATATGTTGTCACATATTAAATCACTGTATAACACAAAGTATTAAATATTAATAATCTATATACATATATAGTGACTTAAAATTCACGGTTATTACAACTAAGGGGGGTATTCCATATGCGTCTGTGGTAGCCATGCTTTATGTCCAACAAAGAGTCCAGTGGGATAACGAGCAGATGTAGAACCCAAGCCAAGACATCACACATGCAACTATTGCCAAGTTCAAGGATTGGACGGGTGGTGAACCGCATCCGAGGGGATTAGGTTTTATCATTCAACCCACATTTCCAGAGTCCCCACTGCGACCCTCTCAGACTGATAAAGCAGGACCATCCACTCAAGCACCGGCTGCTAATGGAGATCGACATCTCCGAAGGTTGGAGCGTAAGGTTGATGCCATGTACGATAACTTAGCAGCGTTTGCTACGGGTCTCACGAGGTCGTTGGCGGACGCTTTTGCACAGTAGGGTACAACGCTTGAGTGGCCTCAGTTTGGGACAGCTGTGCCATATCCACCACTAGATTCACCACCCAAGGAGGGTGGTGCAGCTGAGCACTAGGGGAGTTTTCTTTAACCCTTTACCTTCATTCACTGGGACATTGAATATTATAAGTTTGGGGGTATTGGGGTGGTAGTATAGTTGCATTTAGTATTTGAATATTTAGTTTACATTTTGCATGTTATGTTGCATATAGTAGTTTGCTTGTCAAAATTTTTTTTGTTTATCAAAGTCTAGCTTTATGGAAATTGTGTCTAGCCGATGATGATAATGAATTGTGAAGGATTGTTGAGTACTTTGGATAACATGAACCTAGTTATAATATTTTACACGATGAAATTCATGTTGCTATTTAGATGCTTTTGGTTTGCACGGACGTGTTCACAATCACTTGTAGGTATAAGAATTATGTAGTTTTAAAAAGGGAAATATGTGGAAAGTGAACTTAGACTGTTTAAAACATTGATATTCAAACTGTGGAAAAACATGGGTATGCAATGTATATAAAAAAAAGAAGCAAAAAGCAATAACGTGGCTAGTCTTATTTCGGGGCCCTGGTTACTTGAGTAAGTACGCCCGTAGGGGTGTCTTAACACCTAGTGCCCTAAGGTCTTTCATGGTCTGGGAGTCGTTGGTTGAAAGCTCGCTAAGGGGTAGCAGTGTTGCCTAGTGGAATGAGGCATTGCACAGTCATGTGAAAAAAAAATTTAACAATAAACACCGCGGGAAAGAGCAAAAATCGCCCTCGTGAGTAGCAATAAAGCAGTTAAGCCCACTGCTGCACCTTAGTTTGTTTTGATATGTTGAAATAGTTTTTGTTGCATAAGTACACATGAGTCTTGATTTAGACTGTAATTTTCTGTTTTGAGCAGTTTAGCATGTGTATTCTTTGCTTAAATCAAGTTTTGGTGAGCACAACACACACGCAGCATCTCTATAGCATATATGAATTATCTGAATGTATGATATTATGCCTATAGTTTAGTTCTTGAATATGAAAAATTCGCTGAGGCATTTTGGACTGAAATTCTGTTAGAGCTGGAATAATGTGAGACTAGTTTGCATCATGATGTAGTTGCATAGCATGTAGTTGCATTTTCATTGTTTATTAGTATGCATTGCTTGAGGGCAAGCACCAGTTCAAGTTTGGGGGTATTTGATAAGTGGGTTTTATACCTACTTATTGGATATCAATTCACGCGAACTATGCCTATCTTAAGTACATTTTAGTGTGTTTTTAGTGGCATTTTATTTATTTTGCATTGCATGTACTTAGAACTCCCTTTGGTGCAAAAGTTTAGGTTATGGCATAACTTGGTGATGGTAGAGGGCATGTGATCAATGAAGGCACAACATGAGGATCGAGTGGAGCAAAGAAACCAATCATTGGTGGATAAAAGAATGAGTAGCAGGACAAGAATGAGCAGCATGACAAAGCAGTAGCAGCAGTAGAACACAGAATCAAAACTGCAGAAGCCGCACGACCACGCGGCTATATAGGCACAAACTCGCGCGATCACCCGGATTTGACAGATTTTGAAGACGCGCGCCCGCGCGATGATTACAAAGGGGAAGTGCGCGCCCACACGCGACATCTGAGGCTGCTGATCTGTTTTATTTTAATTTTCAAATTAAAAGAGTTGTAGTTGGTAAAAACAATTCTGGTTGCTACCAGACGTATTATTCAGTAATTTTTACGTGTTTTTCATATTAGAACTAGGGTTTTACACTTTGGGAGATTTCCAACGTAGAACTAAGCCAAAACTTCATATTTTCTACTTCTTCTTTGGATTTTCAATCATTGTGGAAGACTACTGTTTCTTTGCTGGATTTTAATGCGGAATTGAACGTTACTATTGGATTGTAATCAAAAATTAGGTTTGATCGATTCAATCGTTTCTCTTTCAATTGTTTGTTTATTCTCCATGTTTTGCTTTGATCCCATGATGTCTTTTGGTTCAGTCATGAACTAAACTCCATTTTGGGATTCTAACGGATTTTAATATGTAGTTTAAGTGCATGCTTGACTGCTGGACTGTTTTGCATATCATAAGGAATTTCTATCATGGTTGGTTTGCATGCATGAATAATTGATCACCATTCGTTTTAGTTACTTGTATGGATTGAAAAATAACCTGCGAGTATGGATTGTAATCATGATAGCATGTGTATATGGGGCTGTTTTGCTTAGCTTTGTATTTCGTGAATCAGATAGACATATACTGTTTCACCGCATGAGTTAAATAGGGGTTTATGCTTAAATTTAATATTATTGCAATTTCACGTAGACATATACTGATTTTGGTTTTATTGACGATTACATGGTGTCTATTGCATGTAGATGTTATGTAAGTGGGTCATAATACATTGAAAAATGGTTATGTCTACATTAGTACCCTTGGCTACTTTCCGTTGATATGTGAACAATCTTGCATGATGGTGGTAATTAGATGAATTATTAAATGAAGTTAGGATCCCATTATTTCCAGATTTGATTTATTCCATTATTATTCTTAGTCTAGTTGTTATTTGATTTTAAATTAATTTTCAATCATAATCATAATTATTAGTTTAAGCATAAAACAAATAGTGATAGAATTGATGCATAATAATTTGATTTAGCAACGTTCTCCATGGATCGATACTCGACTTAATCGGTATTGCTTGTTGACACGTGTATACTTGCATGAGTTAGAGCTCTTTTGTTAGAATTAAAAAAGAGGCAACAAATTCACTACTGATGATGAAAAGGCTATGAACATTGCATCTATAGCTGAACAAGTGCTGACTAGTGCCCTCATTGAAAAAGAATACAAAAGAGTTAGCAATTGCAAGAATGTAAAATAAATTTGGGAAAAGTTGATTCTCACCTATGAAGGAACCAGTCATATCAAATAAACCAGAAAAGATGCTCTAATCCAAGAGTATGAAAGTTTTAAGCTGGAAGAAGGTGAAAAGATCATTGATATGGAAACACGTTTTTCCAAAATCATTGATGAACTGGAACATCTAGGGAAGGCATATACAACCAATGAGAAAAATAGAAGAGTTCTCAAAGCCCTTCCATCCATCTGGAAAATGAAAGTTATTGCTATTAAGGAAAGGCAAGACCTAACTACTTATCCTCTTGATAGCCTTATTGGAAATCTTCGTGCCCACAAAGTCGACATGTTAGTCAAAAAAACAGGATCAGATATAGATATCAAAAAGAAAGAAATTGCTTTCAAAGATTTACTTATAAATCAAGAAAGATATGATGAAGAAGTTGCTAAACAAACTAAGGAGTTTGCAAATCTGTGTTTAATGGCAAACAATGAGTCATCACCAAGATCTGAGGTAAATTTTGAACATCAATTATCTAGTACTTCATTTGTTATGCATACCTTAGATAATATAAATGAAAAACACCATAAATTACAAGAAGCATATAATTGTTTATATGAAGATAATAAAATTATTAAAGATTTTATTGAATTAAAAAATTTATTTGAAAAATTAATTAAAATTAACAAAAAACTTGAAATAGAAAATTCAACACTTGCTGTAATTAATGAAAATACTCAAATAAAAAATCAAGTGTTAAGTGAAGATATTAAAAATCAAGATGTGGATTTAACAAAGAAGGATTAGGATACATTGGAGAATTTAGCAAAAGTAAAGGATTTTTTCATGTTAAAAGTAAAGAAAAAGAAAATTATACATCTCCATTTACTAGATGTTCTTACTGTAACAGAAATGGTCATTCTTTTCACATGTGCAATGCTCGAAATGGAAATTATAAAGGAAAAATGATTTGAGTGCCTAAAGGAACGAACATTGCACCAATTATTAATACAAGGAAAGAGTTTTATAATAAAAGTCAAAAATCTCATAGAAATTTTCATCAAAGTTTTTCAGGATATAATAATAGAGTAAATCATGCATCTTATAGACCTGCTAATCATAAAATGCTCGTTTCTACTAAGATTGATTATCCTGTACCCATTTTTGAAAGGAAAACACAAATGTTCCTTATACAAAATGGGAAACTCACCCAAAGGATCCTTCTTATTAATGGGTACCAGTTCTTGAAATTGATGAATGTTACAGGTATGTCTTGGAGCTGACTCTAGTAAAAATAACTGACGACATCATTGTTGGGTCTATTGATATTACTTTGTGAAATGATTTCTCTGAAAGCATGAGTAAGGTTTTTTAAAATAAGCATGAAGGGAGAATTAAACATCTTCCTAGGGGTACAAGTGAAATCAGGTGAAACAGATTCTGGCTATGCAGGTCATCATAATTGTTCAAGTACAAGTAGCACATGTCAGTTTTCTCATAATTATATATGCATCTATATATATGTCCATATAAATATTTTTTTAAATATATATATATATATATATATATATATATATATATATATAGAGTCCGGATCAGGTCCGGACTCCTGGACCGGACCAAAACCCGTACTTTTGTTTTTGCTTTTTTTTAAAACAACTAAAAATAAATAAATAAATAATTATGGAATTGAAATTTTTTCATAATACAGTATTTTGGATGTGATTTGGGTACGTATAACAAAATATGGTGGTACAGTCTGTGCAGACTGTACCGCCATTTTTTGGTATAGGTACTCAAAACACGCCCAAAACATTATATTATGGAAAAATTTCAGTTCCATAAAATATTAAATTTTTTTTTAGTTATTTTTTAAAAAAAAAGCAAAAAAAATAATAAAAATTGGGGTCCGTTTTTGATCGGGTCCGGGAGTCTGGACCTGATCCGTGTTGTATATATATATATATATATATATATATATATATATATATATATAAAATAGATTTAATGTGGAACATTCTTTTAAATTTCTATACATCTAACAGTAAATAATCTCTACTTCTGTATATTAATTTGGGTCGATCAAAACCAACCTCATAAATTCAAATCATGCAAGAGGCAACTAATTTTTAAAAGATTTTTTTATTCTAATCTCTTCTTCTGCAGGTTCTGAAAAGTAATTTACACTATTTTTTCCCATTTTTTTATGATGACAAAGGGGGAGAAGAAAAATATTATTGGGATAAGAAAAATAACTGTTATATATTGTTGCATGTTAATTTTTCAAAAATTTAAATATTGTTATATACTGTTGCATGTTAGTTTTTCAAAAATTTAAATTTTTTAATGATTGCAGAAATTGAGGGGAAGCTTTTATGGAAAATATTTTAGTTGATTCTCATCATCAAAAAGGGGGAGATTGTTGGGTCTGTTAGGTTTGTAATATTCATGAACGTAATTAAATTGCACAAAGTAAGTGGAAACGTGATAAAATAGAGTTTTAAAATTTTACAAACTATATATCTGGATCATCCTTTATGCACAATTATTAATTAAATGAAAAGATAAAGAATAAGAATTATACCCTTGAAGATTCGAGCTTCCTTAGGTACAAGTTCACCTCCAATCCTTTTCGCGTTCAACTTGAATCCACCGGGTTTGATTCCTTCCTTTGATCAACGTTAGCCACCCAAGTGTTTGGCCTCTAGAGGTGATCCACCAAGGAAGAAGAAATATTCAAGAAGAAGGGTGTTTGGCAAAACTCTAATTTTTTTATTTTTCATAGAAAAGGGTGTACTCTCCCAACAATTAAAATTACGTCTGTTGTCAAAAAGTTAACAACAATAACAACACTCACCCATAATAAGACTCCTCTTATTTATAGATGTAGGCAACCCTTCTTAACAATTAAGGAATTAGGTTTTATTTTAATTAATTAAACTTCTTTAATTAATTAGGCTCCTAATCTTATTAGAAATAATTAATGAAACTTTTTTAATTAATTAGCTTCCTAAGATTATTAGGATATATGAGAGTACTTTTATTAATTAATTCTCAAACTCTTTTAAGAATAAAATAATAATAATAGTAATAATAATAATAAGACTCTTCTTATTAATTTATATTTATTATTTTCAAAATATTAAATAATAAATATTACGCTATTTAATTTATTCTATCACCATAGATTAAATTAAATATACTTAACTTATTATTATGATTATGCCATTAACTTTTTAAATAATTATTCTTCATTTTATGGTGTGACCCTTTAAGTTCTCCATATTAAACCGGTTGTGAATAAATCAATTAGAATAATTCTAATCTTATTTAAATAAATAAATTAAACTATTAATTTATTTAAATAAATAATATTTATTCTACAATAGGGATAATCCTTCCTAGCGATTAACGACTTTTCAGATAATATAGATTTTAACATATATCGTAAAAGAACCTTTGAGTAAATAGTTACCGTACAGTTCAATCCTTCTACCATACAATGTCCCAATTAAATATAAGACATGGAATTACTGTCAAGTCTTATTTTATTTAATTATATGTATTTCGACTCTTAAATACACAACTCCAAATAATACAAATTAGAAATTCCTTTCTAATTTTATTCTGTCTTGGCCAAGGACTACTGGGTTGTCATTTATCGAATCACATAGGACATTTCTCTTCTTTTACTAGAAGAAGTAGATTCTTTATTGATCATACATTATCTCCATGTACGACTTATTATACCCATGCATACCCTTTGATATACCCTAAGGGTCTTAAGGAATAAGTCAAAGTAAAATTTATCATTTATAAGATACTATGATGATCTCAAGTCCAAGGATCACTTGTACTACTATCACTATAGGAATTCCTATTGACAGGCAAGTAAAACTCCATTAGGTATTCCTTAGCGAGCCACGTTCAGTAAACTTATTCTCTAATAAGCACCTACATACTTGCTTTAGTGTCTCCACATAAATGATCATAAGATCAATCATCCTCATCCAATGAGCAAGCAACGTATGTACCAATCTATCCAGATTCACTAATCCGTAATTTAGTAATTCAACGATTGAGAACTAATTTAGTTTTAAGCTTTCTAAGAATTTAGATCTCATTAGAATGATCATCATCATTATTCTAAAAGCATTGCTTAAAACTATGGGTTTATCACATATTATAAAGCAGCATCATGTAGATAACTAAAAGCCTTTAATAAATTAATACTTTTTATTAATAAATGAATAATATTGTTACAAAGTATATGCTTTATCATCAAACATGATTGGCTTGTGTGCATAGTACTTTCAATCTCTCACTTGCACTAAAGCCAATCGCCACGGTATCTCATACCCTTCTTCTCTAAGTGACGATTATCCTGCTGTTGGATAAGCTTCAGCTTCAGTTAATGGATATGTAATGTTTTTCTTGAGAGTCCACTATTTCTATAGTGATTTCACATCTTTCAATGATTTCTATAATCAAATGAAAGTGCTACAACACATGTTTAGATCCAAGATGAGACTTAGGAACTATTCCTAGTTCTGTAATGAACTTTTCATCCAAACAATCAACTTGCAGATTCATTTATAGCTATATACTTTGTCTTTATCACTAATCAAAAACTCTTTCCTATTTGGAACCTTTCCAATTCACTCCACCACCATTTAAGGTAACACTTTACCTTAAAGTGAATTTTTCTGTCGTCTTGGTCTGTCTGAAAAACTTGAGTCTGCCAGTTTTAATTTAGACCCACCATAAATTTTAATCACATCCTTAGTGTCGGTTAAGTACTTTAAGATGTTTTCACTATCTTACAGTGATCTTCTCCAAAATATGACTGATCAACATCAGGTCTCGTATATTTTATTGCATACATGATTGTCACTCATGCGATCTCTCTTTTTAGGAGTCTACATCCCATGGAGTTTGTCATGCTAAACGACTTTAGCATCAAATGAATATATGTTTATTGGGTTAAGCCAAGCATTATATTAAATCTATCTATATAGATTTGTATTCCCAATTATGATACTCTTCCCAAATCATTCATGGAGGAATGTTTCAACAACTTTATCTTTACTGATTCTAGCATTGACATGTCATTCCTTATCCGTAGTATATCAATATATAATACTAGGAATGTCACGACGCTCCCACTGACCCCTTTGTATACACTAGGTTCATTCTTGTTTTTGATAAAATTAAACTCTTTTGATTGTCTAATCAAAATGAATGTTCCATTTTTGAGAAGTTTGCTTCAATCCATTTCTCTGAGTGTCTACAACTCTTACCTCATCGTATGTAACTGGATCATCATCTGCTATGATACGTACCTCATCATCATCATCCATGATGAATTCATACCTTCCAGGTATCTTCGGTACTATTCCAGATTTATGATTCGATTGTGGTACAATAGTTCTATCCGCAGGTTTCTCTTATTTGACTTATAGTATTTTGCAGTTCTTGAACTCTTTCAGATCTATTATCATCCCACTAGCCCCTTTAATAATAAACACCTTTATCTTAGAAGGTAGCGTTTTTGCAACAAACACCTTTTGCTAAGTAGGATTATAGAACATATACCATAAACTTACTTTAGGATGTCCCACAAATCTGTACTTGTCAATTCTTGTCCCAAGCTTATCCTTTAAAACCTTTTTCACATAAGTTGGACAACCCCTTATCTTAACATACTTAAGATTAGGAATCCTCCCTGTCCACAACTCTTATAGAGTCTTGGGGTCGAATTTTAGGGTTATCTTTTTTGTAGATATGTAACCATTTCTTGGGCATGACCCCAGAAGGATACTGAAATATCGGTAAAATCATTATGGGTCGTACCATGTCCAACAAGGTAAGATTTTTCCTTTCAGATACATCAATCAATTATTGCGTATCAGGAGGCTTCCATGTGAAAACCCCAAAATAGGTCCATTCCATCCAACATATTCTGAGTCGCCAAATACATGGTACAGAAAACAACTACAACTTTATTACAACAATTGTCGTATTAAATACAACAACACATATGTTGTGAGTTTGGATACAAATATATACCAAATGTGACACATGTCCCAACCGTGGACAGCACCTCACAGTGGCACCTTACATAAAGGTATAGTCAAAAACTGTTTTAGAAATTAGAATCTTTGGGAAGTGCTCAAGGAAACCTTTGTATATGGGAGGCCATGCTTCTAGGTTGTGATAGATATCATATGGCCACAGAATTATCCTTGGTTGACCCAATATACCCCAAAGAAAAATGAGAAGATTACTATCATATTCTTCCCAATGGTGAGTCTTATCTTGACATATCATTATCTCCACTGTCTCTAATTGAGAATTATACTTCAAACAAACACTAAGATTATATAGGTAGTGCTCGTAAATATACTCAGCAAGTGGATGAGCACAATCCTGTCTTATGATGACACGAGATTGTATTGCATTAGACATCTTGTATGGTAGTGGCAAAACACCCTTCCAACGTTGGGTTCGCCTCACCCTATTGGATTCACCAAATATAACTACTAAATGAACCTTTCTATACTGATTAGGGAGAACTCCACAGCTAGAGACCACCGTTCTATTCCCTTGTTACCTCCGCTCGACCCAGCTACACTCTTATTACCTGAAGGAATTGTGAAACAAAAGGGTGAGCACAACTAGCCCAGTAAAGAATATCATGACTAAAGATAAATAAATTATCAATAGTCTTCATCAGTAATAAATCAGAGATTTAGAACATATGGTAGATGATAAAAATTTTAACCATAGTTGCAGCGGAACGAGCAATCCATTAGAAGAGTCAAATAGACTATAAAGTCTATTATCATCTCCATGTTAAAAATCCACTAACGATATTTTATTCTTGTAACATCACTCAACAGTTCTTTTCCACAATCATATGAATAACTCATAATCATAATTGTGATTCTAAATTCCTCTTCGCATTCAGGACGAAGATAATTTTCATCACATGTCTTTACCTAAAATATCAAAGATCATGGTTATACCAAATCACAGTTCCTGTTTATAATCATACTAACAATTTCATCTTTGCACTACGGGCCAAAGATATTCATCAACAGACCATCTTTGCACTACAGGCCAAAGATATTCATCAACAGGTCATCTTTGCACTACAGGCCAAAAATATTTCTCAACAGTTCATATTTGCACTACATGCCAAATATATTCATCAACAGTTCATATTTGCACTACAGGCCAAATATATTAATATCTCAAAGAAATATATAATCATTTCAGAATTTATATAAACAATAATTATAACCATGTTAATCAATTCATCTTTACACTTAAGCTAAAGATATTCAATTATAAATTCAATGGTCATGATCATACCAGTTAACAATTCATCTTTGCACTACAGGCCAAAGGTATTCCTCAGTCACGATCATACCAATAATTTACCCATCTTTACACTCAAGTGAAAGAGAAATTCAACATCAGGGTTATAAAAAATGTTATATATGATAATAAAAATAATATGATCAATAACTGTATTTATTTTCAAGAGTAACAATCATAAATCAACGATAATTTGGTCAGAAAAAGAAACCAATTTTATCGTGACTAGTAACTCGTGAATAGTAACTCGTGAATAGTAACTCATGAATATTAACCCCGACACAAAAAGGTAAAAATTCTACAATAAAATTCATACCAATATTTCGGTATAATGATATTGAAAGAATAACATTTCTTAAGCTTATAAACAATTTATTTTAATTATTTACACTTTACTAAATAATACATTTAATCATCCTAAAATGCCAAACTCATAAGATTTCATCACCAATAACCAAAAACCCTCATAAAAAATCTGCATATACCTCATATAGGATTCTCAAGCCATAAAATCCTATTTTCTAATTTTCTTACTTCACATAACATATTTAATTCATTTACTCATAACTAGTCCCTTTTCATGAAAAATACCAAATCAATGTAAATAATTTTTCTTTTCTGGGATTTAACATAATATAGTCCCATATTAAATATATATTTTTCCCGGAATTTTTAAAATTCATTTACTATTTTTCATATGGCCAAAACAGCTGAATATTTAGACATTTATCAAAAATTGTACTTTTATCCAAAAAATCTGAAATTTATTGAGTATACTTCTATCATATACATGTACTCTCAATAAAAATTTCACCAATTTTGGAGTTTACCACAAGGAGTTATAAGCGGTTACTTTTAAAATAGTCTTTCCCCGTAAAATTCATAACTCTTAATCCATACATCCAAAAATCACCATTTTTGGACACAATCAATAAAACTCACCAAAATATCATTTTAAATTTTTCCAGAATTTTCTAAAGGTCAGAAGAATTACGAACTGAAAAACATAATAACCCTTAGAATCCTTTACTATCCCTTACTATCCCTTACCTCAAAAGTGTAGTATTTCTGACTGGAATGCAAAGTCGAAGGAAACTTGCACTGAATAGCAACTCTCAAAGTATCTAAAAACTCATAAAATATGCTTCATAATATAGAGAGAGAAAGAGAGAAAGCTTATGTTTCTGGTGTGATTTTCAATTCTAACATAGCCCTCTATTTATAGGAAAATGTTAGCACGCCGAAGCAGACTTAACTTGCAACCTGATGGCTTTACCTGCTACTATTCCCACCCACCACATTTGACTAAAAATCTCAACACATTTCTTTACCAACCAAGAGTGGGGCCCACCAATTCTAGAATTTTCCACAAAAATGATAAATTTCGAAACTTCAACAATTTCTGAACCAGTCATCTCTTAAAATTCATAACAAATTATACGTTCATTTTTAACGGTTCAAAATTTGTGGACATATACTCAACTTATATATGTATAACATATCCAAATATTACCACGATCCAACGGTCGGATTAAAAATTATAACCCTCGCAAAATATCTCAAAAACCCTAATTTAATTTTCAATACCTCCGTTCCGACAAAAATACAGATAAAACACCTCAACATTAACTCTTTCATTCTTAACCACAAAAATATATCCCTCATTTATATCCACATAAAATAAATATTTCCTTATCATATGAATCAATAATTAATTATTCACAAATAATATTACGGAATCACATTTATGACAACCAGGCCGTTCCCAGGAAAGAGGGGGCTTTCCAATAAGGATTTCTCCTTACTAGCGCGTAATTAGATGATCAAACCTCTTCTTAGACAGAACTTTCTAGACATTACCAATAATGTTATCTAATAATATTATTTAAATAATATGAATTATTGATCTGATAATGAGAAATACTGTGCAGCAACAATTATTGAAATAACAATAATATAAAATATCAACGCAGCAATTATTGAATCAATAAAATAAAACATTGAACAGTAATTACTGTGACAATTATTCAGTAGTGCCTTCTTACGTAAGAATTAATAATTTCAAAAATACTGTGCAATACCGTGTGCTACTGTGCAATAACGCGTATTACTATATTTTAACCACCGGGTATTCTAACAGTGTTAACGGTAACAACTACGCCGTTATTTGTAAAAACTCAAATTTGTTGTTTTCTTCATCCGACAGTTATTCGGTTATGGGGCCCACAAATGGCTGCGTCGTTGTACGAATATTCCCCGACAGAAAGAATATTCCACGACCAAACAAATATTCCCCGACAACAATGAATATTTTATAACCACTTGTGTATTTTGAAAAAAAATTCATATATCACCCTTAACTTTAACATTTATCAATTTAACCATTACTGAATTGTAATTATAAGAAAAATTGAATACTTTTATTTCATAAAATTCGGGGTCTTACAATCTCCCCTCCTTATAAAATTTCGTCCCCGAAATTTACTTACCTGGTATTTCCAAGAGTTGAGAATACCTTACTTTCATTTCAAATTTCATCTTTCCTGTCCTCATGATTTCTCCATTGCTCATCTTCTGTATTTCAGATATCATTCTAGAATACAGCTTCAAAACAAAAGGTAAATTGAACAAATTAATATATCACATAATATCCCAATATTATGACTGACCAACAAATAAGCTTAGGTAGGACACACTAGCGAAGGATTTACTCATCTCTCCCCTCCTAGTTTTATTCCCCGATCTCTGCCAGAGATCATATCCCTAAGCTCTGATACAAACTGTGACAACCCCAAAATAGGTCCATTCCATCCAACCTATTCTGAGTCGCCAAATACATGGTACAGAAAACAACTACAACTTTATTACGACAATTGTCGTATTAAATACAATAACACATATGCTGTGAGTTTGGATACAAATATATACCAAATGTGTCACATGTCCCAACCGTGGACAGCACCTCACAGTGGCACCTTACATAAAGGTATAGTCAAAAACTGTTTTAAAAATTAGAATCTTTGGAAAATGCTCAAGAAAACCTTTGTACATGGGAGGCCATGCTTCTAGGTTGTGATAGATATCATATGGCCCCACAGAATTATCCTTGGTTGACCCAATATACCCCAAAGAAAAATGAGAAGATTACTATCATATTCTTCCCAATGGTGAGTCTTCTCTTGACATATCATTATCTTCACTGTCTCTAATTGAGAATTATACTTCAAACAAACACTAAGATTATATAGGTAGTGTTCCTAAATATACTCAGCAAGTGGATGAGCACAATCCTGTCTTATGATGACACGAGATTGTACTGCATTAGACATCTTGTATGGTAATGTGGCAAAACACCCTTCCAACGTTGGGTTCGCCTCACCCTATTGGATTCACCAAATATAACTACTAAATGAACCTTTCTATATTGCTTAGGGAGAACTCCACAGCTAGAGACCACCGTTCTATTCCCTTGTTACCCCCGCTCGATCCAGCTACACTCTTATTACCTGAAAAGAATTGTGAAACAAAAGGGTGAGCACAACTAGCCCAGTAAAGAATATCATGACTAAAGATAAATAAATTATCAATAGTCTTCATCAGTAATAAATCAGATATTTAGAACATATGGTAAATGATAAAAATTTTAACCATAGTTGCAGCGGAACGAGCAATCCATTAGAAGAGCCAAATAGACTATAAAGTCTATTATCATCTCCATGTTAAAAATCCACCAACAATGTTTTATCCCTATAACATCACTCAACAGTTCCTTTCCATAATCATATGAATAACTCATAATCATAATTGTGATTCTAAATTTCTCTTCGCATTCAGGACGAAGATAATTTTCATCACATGACTTTACCTGAAACATCAAATATAATGGTTATACCAAATCACAGTTCCTGTTTATAATCATACTAATAATTTCATCTTTGCACTACGGGCCAAAGATATTCATCAACAGACCATCTTTGCACTACAGGCCAAAGATATTCATCAACAGGTCATCTTTGCACTACAGGCCAAAGATATTCCTCAACAGTTCATATTTGCACTACATGCCAAATATATTCATCAACAGTTCATATTTGCACTACAGGCCAAATATATTAATAGCTCAAAGAAATATATAATCATTTCAGAATTTATATAAACAATAATTATAACTATGTTAATCAATTCATCTTTACACTTAAGCTAAAGATATTCAATTATAAATTCAATGGTCATGATCATACCAGTTAACAATTCATCTTTGCACTACAGGCCAAAGATATTCCTCAGTCACGATCATACCAATAATTTACCCATCTTTACACTCAAGTGAAAGAAAAATTCAACATCAGGGTTATAAAAAATGTTATATATGATAATAAAAATAATATGATCAACAACTGTATTTATTTTCAAGAGTAACAATCATAAATCAATGATAATTTGGTCAAAAAAAGAAACCAATTTTATAGTGAATAGTAACTCGTGAATAGTAACTCATGAATAGTAACTCGTGAATAGTAACTCGTGAATATTAACTCATGAATAGTAACCCCGACACAAAAAGGTAGAAATTTCACAATAAAATTCATACCAATATTTCGATATAGTGATATTGAAAGAATAACATTTCTTAAGCTTATAAACAATTTATTTTAATTATTTACACTTTACTAAATAATGCATTTAATCATCCTAAAATGCCAAACTCATAAGATTTCATCACCAATAACCAAAAACCCTCATAAAAAATCTACATATACCTCATATAGGATTCTCAAGCCATAAAATCCTATTTTCCAATTTTCTTACTTCACATAACATATTTAATTCATTTACTCATAACTAGTCCCTTTTCATGAAAAATACCAAATCAATGTAAACAATTTTTCTTTTCTGGGATTTAACATAATATAGTCCCATATTGAACATATATTTTTCTCAGAATTTTTAAAATTAATTTACTTTTAAAATAGTCTTTCCCCGTAAAATTTATAACTCTTAATCTATACATCCAAAAATCACTATTTTTGGACACAATCAATAAAACTCATCAAAATATCATTTCAAATTTTTTTAGAATTTTCTGAAGGTCAGAAGAATTACGAACTGAAAAATATAATAACCCTTAGAATCCTTTATTATCTCTTACTATCCCTTACTATCCCTTACCTCAAAAGTGCAGTATTTCTGACTGGGATGTAAAGCCGAAGGAAACTTGCACTGAATAGCAACACTCAAAGTATCTAAAAACTCATATAATATGCTTCATAACATAAAGAGAGAAAGAGAGAAAGCTTATGTTTCTGGTGTGATTTTCAATTCTAACTTAGCCCTCTATTTATAGGAAAATATTAGCACGCCGAAGCAGACTTGACCTGCAACCTGATGGCTTTACCTGCTACTATTCCCGCCCACCACATTTGAATAAAAATCTCAGCACATTTCTTTACCAACCAAGAGTGGGGCCCACCAATTCTAGAATTTTCTACCAAAATGATAAATTCCGAAACTTCAACAATTTCTGAACCAGTCATCTCTTAAAATTCATAACAAATCATACGTTCATTTTTAACGGTTCAAAATTTGTGGACATATACTCAACTTATATATGTATAACATATCCAAATATTACCACGATCCAACGGTCTGATTAAAAATTATAACCCTCGTAAAATATCTCAAAAACCCTAATTTGATTTTCAATACCTCCGTTCCGATAAAAATACAGATAAAATACCTCAACATTAACTCCTTCATTCTTAACCACAAAAATATATCCCTCATTTATATCCACATAAAATAAATATTTTCTTATCATATGAATCAATAATTAATTATTCACAAATAATATTACAGAATCACATTTATGACAACCAGGCCGTTCCCAGGAAAGAGGGGGCTTTCCAATAAGGATTTCTCCTTACTAGCGCGCAATTAGATGACCAAACCTCTCCTTTGACAGAACTTTCTAGACATTGCCAATAATGCTATCTAATAATATTATTTAAATAATATGAATTATTAATATGATAATGGGAAATACTGTGCAGCAACAATTATTGAAATAACAATAATATAAAATATCAACGCAGCAATTATTGAATCAATAAAATAAAATATTGAATAGTAATTACTGTGACAATTATTCAGTAGTGCCTTCTTACATAAGAATCAATAATTTTAAAAATATTGTTCAATACCGTGTGCTACTGTACAATAACGCGTATTACTGTATTTTAACCACCGGGTATTCTAACAGTGTTAACGATAACAACTACGCCGTTATTTGTAAAAACTCAAATTTGTCATTTTTTTCATCCGACAGTTATTCTGTTATGGGGCCCATAAATGGCTGCGCCGTCGTACGAATATTCCCCGACAGAAAGAATATTCCACGACCAAACGAATATTCTCTGACAACAATGAATATTTTATAACCACTTGTGTATTTTGAAAAAAAAATCATATATGACCCTTAACTTTAACATTTATCAATTTAACCATTTACTGAATTATAATTATAAGAAAAATTGAATACTTTTATTTCATAAAATTAAGGGTCTTATAGTCCATTATGAGAAAATCATTTGAGATGATCTAGAAATTTATTGCACAAGTATTTATTCCTTGATCTAATTAAAGAATCTTAATACTTTACCAATTTGTTTCACTTTTGAATTCTTTGAATCTTTCAAATAATTCACACTTGTATTTCAGTAAATACACACATTCAACTCTTTGAATGATCATCTCCTTTTATTATACTAGTTTATTCAATTTATAAAATAATTTTTCACGTAAGTCAAGTATACAAAATCCATTAAGTAATATTTCAGTTTTTATACAAAATATTATTATTATAAATAGAACAACAATTGTTCTTAAATATAATACCAAAGATTTCATTGTTCAACAATAAAATGGAAATAATATTTCTAACAAGAACTGGAATACAATAACAATTTATTGACTTAATAGATTTTCCCGTAGGCATTGCTAAACTATATGTTTCTATGGCTAATGTAGCAACATTTGTTTCATTTCCCACACATAGGATTACTTATTTTTGTTTAGTTTTCTACTTCTATTTGGTCATTTCATAAATTTATATTTGTTATAACCAAAGTCGGTATCCAATACCCAAGTAGAACCTTGGCTTAAAAAAAATTTATTTTAAATCATGAACAAAATTGTATTTGTAACCAAAACTTCACTAAGCTTCTTCTGATTTGCTCTGCAAGATGCTTCTCACAATTTCTTTTCCAGTGTCCTGACTTATTGCAGTGGAAGCAAACTACTTTACTATCCGTATCAGTTTTGTTCTTATTATCCTTTGTTTTTGCCTTTCTATTTACCTTCTTTGAATCGTTCTTCTTTTCAGAAGATCATTTTGCCTCTACCAGTAAGACTTGGTCTGTCTTGGTTGGAAAGTGACTCTCAATATTTTTCAACATGTTAAGCAAATCAGCGAAGCTGATATCTAGCTTGTATATATGAAAAATTCACAACAATTATGAGAAGGAGTCCGGGAGTAACTACAAGATCAAATCTTGGCTCATCTCTCCATCCATGACAAAACTTGTTGTCCTAATTGTTCAATCAAATTGATCATGTTTAGGCCATGTGTTTGTACTGTAGTGTTGTTGGTCATTCTAGATCGGAAGAGCTCCTTAGATATCTTATATCTATCAGTCCTACTTTCCTCACCATCAACTATTTGATGTGCAGGAATATAGTAGGGGCATCCATAGTTTCATGCTGATGCTGAAGCTCATTACTCATGAATTCAAGCATGATGCATTGAGCCAACTGTGCATCATCTTGTCACTTTCTAAAAGTAGCAATCTCTTCCTTAGAAGCATTGTCTGCAACCATTGCAGGGATAGGCATATTAAGGACATAAGATAATTTTTTAGTCATGAGAACTATTCTCAAATTTTTTTTACCAATCCGTTTAATTCGGTCCGACTAATTTAGCATCTAATATGTTACGTAGTGATAATAATTTAGACATTGCAAAATTTTGTAGATGAATTTGTAATTAACAACATTTTAGTATACATTCTTTTATTAATTACCAAAATAATTTAGGTCTTGTTTTAAATTGGTATCTCCCACTATTTTCTTCAAACTATATTACCCTCAATATATAGTTTGGCAATATTTAATTAAAGATATGCTAGTGAGAATAAGGTTCCCATTTTAAATGTATATAGCATTGTGTGTGCACAACAAACTATATATAAAAAAATAGGTAGACAACTCTTGTCAATTATATCAACTATGCAACTCTTTGTATTTTACCTCTTAGATCATAATGGTCAAGTGTGTGCACATCCGAACTAAAATGATCTAAGTTAAGTCATACCTAGCACTTCCATATATTCAAAAGAAAAATACTGTCCTTGTGTGTGCACAATAAAACAACATTGTTCAGTTTATTTATAAGCATTAAATGTGATAAAATAACATCTTAAATATTTAATACGTGCCTTGTGTGTGCACAACAAACTCATATTAAATATTTAATACTCTATTGTTTTACTATGCTAGAAGGCGACGTTCGATATTCCAAATATCATTGAACGTTACAACTTAATATAAAAACTTTGAGGGGTTTGTTATTAATGTGTCTCATCTTGTTTAGCGCGCATGCACATATATATATAAAATACGCGTCATATTAATAAATATGTGAAACATGTTTGCTTAATATATATATATATATAGTATAAGCATGCACATATAGAATATTACATTCTACCCAGATTAATCATGGACTTTTATTGTAGTTTGGTTCACTAGAGCCACCAAGTGAACCAAAAGGTCAAATCCTAGGGGTGCAAGAATTAATATTTAAATATAACTATTACATTTAAACCCAGGCTTTATTACAAACGGGTCTTCAAGCGCTTCTTGCTCCTTGATCTCTAATTCTTTAAAATTAATTCTAACTATTCCTATTACAAAACTATTTAAAATAAATAGAAACCTTGATCAGCAGTAAATGGGAAATACATAGGAGGGAGATAGAATTTATATTAAGAAAAAAAATTAGAGAAGACAAGGTACACAAATCCCATTTAATAAAACCCATATATTCATGCATCCAACTAAAATATAATCCAATCACATTGGTCAATAGTCCATAATCAATCCCATTTATTATCATACACATCTACATATGCATCAATAAATAAATTTATTTCATGAATAATAAACATTCAATATATATATTGATATCATTTAATGGGCAAATTTAGTTAGCATAAAATCTAATTTTGAATAAAATAAACTATTTTATTTTAATCAAATTCTTTAATCAAAATAAACTCATTTATTTTAATTAATTATTGAATCTAATTCCAAGTAAAAAAAACTTATTTATTAAAGGAAACACGAATTCTCTTTCCTATTCACAAATAAACTCATTTCTTTTGAATAATATGAAATATTATTCCATATCTAAATAAATTCATTTATTTAAGGAAATACAGATTCTCTTTCCTATTCACAAATAAACTCCTTTATTTTGAATAATATAAATTCTTATTTCATATATAAATAAACTCCTTTATTTAAGAAAACATGGAATCTAATTTCAACTCCAATTAGTTATTATGTAATTCAATTCCAACTCTAATTTGTTAGCATGAAATTCAATTTTAAAATTAAAATAGCCTCGTGATATGTGTTATATACCAATAATATCAGGTGATTCAAATCAGGTGATTATAACATGTGATAGTCATAATAATATGAATCAGGATTAACGTTTTGAAAAACAAAAGCCACGGATTTCGCGAATAACGTTTTTTTTAAAATAAATTTTATACAACAAATTATGCTCAATTAAATTTGTTCTAAACACATATCAACATATATATCGAATTTGAACAATTTATAATTCGCATAAAGGTTTGGCTCTGATGTCACTGTTAGGTTTGTAATATTCATGAATACAATCAAATTGCACAAAGTAAGCAGAAACATGATAAAATTTTATAAACCATATACCCGGATCATCCTTTATGCACAATTATTAATTAAACGAAAAGATAAGGAACAATAATTATACCCTTGAATATTCGAGTTTCCTCAAGTACAAGTTCACCTCCAATCTTTTTCGTGTTCAACTTGAATCCACCGGGTTTGATTCCTTCCTTTGATCAACGTTAGCCACCCAAGTGTTTGGCCTCTAGAGTTGATCAACCAAGGAAGAAGAAATATTCAAGAAGAAGGGTGTTTGGCAAAATTCTAATTTTTCTATTTCTCATAGAAAATGGTATACTCTCCCAACAATTAGAATTACGTCTGTTGCCAAAAAGTTAACAACAACAACAACAACAACTCACCCATAATAAGACTCCTCTTATTGATAGATGTATGCAACCCTCCTTAACAATTAAGAAATTATGCTTTATTTTAATTAATTAAACTCCTTTAATTAATTAGGCTCTCAATCTTATTAGGAATAATTAATTAAACTCTTTTAATTAATTAGCCTCCTAATATTATTAGGATATATGAGAGTACTTTTATTAATTAATTCTCATACTCTTTTAGGAATTAAATAATAATAATAATAGTAATAATAATAATAATAATAATAAGACTCCTCTTATTAATTTATATTTAATATTTTCAAAATATTAAATAATAAATATTACGCTATTTAATTTATTCTATCACCATAGATTAAATTAAATATACTTAACTTATTATAACGATTATGCCATTAACTTCTTAAATAATTATTCTTCATTTTATGGTGTGACCCTTTAGGTTCTCCATATTAAACCGGTTGTGAATAAATCAATTAGAACAATTCTAATCTTATTTAAATAAATAAATTAAACTATTAATTTATTTAAATAAATAATATTTATTCTACAATAGGGATAAACCTCCCTAGCGATTAACGACTTTCTAGATAATATAGATTTCAATATTAATCATAAAAGAACCTTTGAGTAAATAGTTACCGTACAATTCAATCCTTCCACCATACAATGTCCCAATTAAATATAAGACATGGAATTACTGTCAAGTCTTATTTTATTTAATTATATGTATTTCGACTCTTAAATGCACAACTCCAAATCATGCAAATTAGAAACTCATTTCTAATTTCATTCTGCCTTGGCCAATGATTACTGGGTTATCATTTAACGAATCACATAGGACATTTCTCTTCTTTTACTAGAAGCAGTAGATTCTTTATTGATCATATATTATCTCCATGCACGACTTATTATACCAAAGCATACCCTTTGATATACCCTAAGGGTCTTAAGGAATAAGTCAAAGTATAATTCATCATACACAATATACTATGATGATCTCAAGTCCAATGATCATTTGTACTACTATCACTACAGGAATTCCTATTAACAGGCAAGTAAAACTTTATTAGGTATTCCTTAGCGAGCCACGTTCAGTGAACTTATTCTCTAATAAGCACCTACATATTTATTTTAGTGTCTCCACACAAATGATCACGAGATCAATCATCCTCATCCAATGAGCAAGCAACGTATGTACCAATCTATCCGGATTCACCAATCCCTAATTTAGTAATCCAACTATTGGGAACTATTTTAATTTTAAGCTTTCTAAGAATTTTAGTGTTTTGGGTGTGATTTGAGTACGTATAACAAAATATGTATGTACAGTCTGTGCAGACTGCACCACCATTTTTTGGTATAGGTATTCAAAACACACCCAAAATGTAAGACCCCGAATTTTATGAAATAAAAGTATTCAATTTTTCTTAAAATTACAATTCAGTAAATGGTTAAATTGATAAAAAGTTAAAGTTATGGGTGAAATGTGAAAATTTTTCAAAATAAACATGTGGTTATAAAATAATCATTGTTGTCGGGGAATATTCGTTGGTCGTAGAATATTCTTTCTGTCTGGGAATATTCGTACGACGGCGTAGCTATTTGTGAGCCCCATAACAGAATAACTGTCGGATGAAGATAACGACAAAAATTGAGTTTTTATAATTAACGGTGTAGTTGTTACCGTTAATACTGTTGGAATACCCGGTGGTTAAAATACAGTAATACGCATTATTGTACAGTAGCACACGATATTGCACAGTATTTTTGAAATTATTGATTCTTACATAAGAAGGCACTACTGAATAATTATCACAGTAATTACTGTTCAATATTTTATTTTATTGATTCAATAATTGCTGCGTTGATATTTTATATTATTGTTGTTTCAATAATTGTTGATGCACATCATCTCCATTATCAGATCAATAATTCATATTATTTGAATAATATTATTAGATAGCATTATTGGCAATGTCTAGAAAGTTCTGTCTAAGGAGAGGTTTGGTCATCTAATTACGCGCCAGTAAGGAAAAATTCTTATTGGAAAGCCCCCTCTTTCTTGAGAACGACCTGGTTGTCATAAATGTGATTTTGTAATATTAATTGTGAATAATTAATTATTGATTCATATGATAAGGAAATATTTATTTTATGTGGATATAAATGAGGGATATATTTTTGTGGTTAAAAATGAAGGAGTTAATGTTGAGATATTTTATCTGTATTTTTGTCGAAACGGAGGTATTAAAAATTAAATTAGGGTTTTTGAGATATTTTGCGGGGGTTATAATTTTTAATCCGACCGTTGGATCGTGGTAATTTTTGGATATGTTATACATATATAAGTTGAGTATATGTCCACAAATTTTGAACCGTTAAAAATGAACGTATGATTTGTTATGAATTTTAAGAGATGACTGGTTTAGAAATTATTGAAGTTTCGGAGTTTATCATTTTGGTATAAAATTCTAGAATTGGTGGGCCCCACTCTTGGTTGGTGAAGAAATGTACTGAGATTTTTATTCAAATATGGTGGGTGGGAACATGTGTAGGTAAAACTATCAGGTAACAGGTTAAGTCTGCTTCGGCGTGCTAACAATTTTCTATAAATATAGGGCTAAGTTAGAATTAAAAATCACACCAGAAACAAGTTTTCTCTCTTTCTCTCTCTAGATTATTGAATATATTTTGTGAGTATTTAGATGCTTGGTGAGTTGCTATTCATCAGTGCAAGTTTCCTTCAGCGTTATATCCGATATCCGGTCAGAAGTACTGCTATTTTGAGGTAAGGGATAGTAAGGGATATTAAGGGATGCTATATTCTTTATAATGATATTATTCTTTCAATATCATTATACTGAAATATTGGTATAAATTTTATTGTAGAACTTCTACCTTTTTCATGTCGAGTTACTATTCATGAATTACTATTCACGAGTTACTATTCACGAGTTACTATTCATGAGTTACTATTCACGAGTTACTATTCACGACAAAATTAGTTTTTTTTTTCTGACCAAATTATAGTTGATTTATGAATATTACTCTTAAGATTAAATCTGTAGTTTGATTATATTGTTTTTATTATCATATATAACATTTTTATAACCCTGATGTTGAAATTATCTTTCACTTGAGTGTAAAGATAGGTAGATTGTTGGTATGATCATGATTATGGGTTCTCTTTGGCCAGTAGTGCAAAGTTGAATTGTTGACTGGTATGATCATGACCATTAAATTTATAATTGAATATCTTTAGCTAAAGTGCAAAGGAGAAATGATCAACATGGTTATAATTATTGTTTATATAAATTCTGAAATGATTATATATTTCTTTGAGATATTAATATATTTGGCATGTAGTGCAAATATGAACTGTTGATGAATATATTTGGAATGTAGTGCAAATATGAACTGTTGATGAATATATTTGGTATGTAGTGCAAATATGAACTGTTGAGGAATATCTTTGGCCTGTAGTGCAAAGATGAATTGTTGATGAATATCTTTGGCCTGTAGTGCAAAGATGACCTGTTGTTGAATATCTTTGGCATGTAGTGCAAAGATGGTCTGTTGATGAATATCTTTGGCCTTAGTGTAAAGATTAAATTATTAGTATGATTATAAATAGGAACTGTGATTTGGTATAACCATGATCTTTAATGTTTCAGGTAAAGACATGTGATGAAAATTATCTTCGTCCTGAATGCGAAGAGGAATTTAGAATTACAATTATGATTATGAGTTATTCATATAATTGTGGAAAGGAACTGTTGATTAATGTTACAGGGATAAAACATTGTTGGTAGATTTTTAACATGGAGAAGATAATAGACTTTACGGTCTATTTGACTCTTCTAATGGATTGCTCGTTCCGCTGCAACTATGGTTGAAAATTTTTATCATCTACCATATGTTCTAAATCTCTGATTTATTACTGATGAAGACTATTGATAATTTATTTATCTTTAGTCATGATATTCTTTATTGGGCTAGTTGTGCTCACCCTTCTGTTTCACAATTCCTTTCAGGTAATAAGAGTGTAGCTGGGTCGAACGAGGGTAACAAGGGAATAGAACGGTGGTCATCATTTAGTAGTTATATTTGGTGAATAAAATAGGGTGAGGCGAATCCAACGTTGGAAGGGTGTTTTGTCACTATCATACAAGATGTCTAATGACATATAACCTCGTGTCATCATAAGACAGGGTTGTGCTCATCCACTTGCTGAGTATCTTTACGAGCACTACCTATATAATCTTGGTATTTGTTTGAAGTATAATTCTCAATTAGTGACAATGGAGATAATGATAAGTCAAGAGAAGACTCAACATTGGGAAGAATATGATAGTAATCTTCTCGTTTTTCTTTGGGGTATATTGGGTCAACCAAGGATAATTCTTTGGCCATATGATATCTATCATAACCTAGACGCATGGCCTCCCATGTACGAAGGTTTTCTTGAACACTTCCCAAAGATTCTAATTTCTAAAGCAATTTTTGACTATACCTTTATGTAAGGTGTCATTGTGAGGTGCTGTTCACGGTTGGGACATGAGTTACATTTTGGTATCAGAGCCATAAGTAAAGAGCCCCGAGCCTCTCGCTGGTGACTTTCTGTTGATGGGGGATGCACCGAAGCCAGACTCTCCGTAGGGGACGCCGTTCTGCAGTGGCAAACTAATAGGTATCAATGTAAGTTGCTGACACAAGTTGGTGTCCAGAGTTACATTTTGGTATCAGAGCTTAGGGATATGGTCTCTGGCGAAGATCGGGGAATAAAACTAGGAGGGGAGAGATGAGTAAATCATTCGCTAGTGTGTCCTACCTAAGCTTATTTGTTGGTCAGTCATAATATCGGGATATTATGCGATATGTTAATTTGTTCAATTAACCTTTGTTTTGAAGCTGTATTCTAGAATGATATCTGAAATATAGGAGATGAGCAATGGAGAAATCATGAGGACAGGAAAGATGAAATTTGAAATGAAAGTAAGGTATTCTCAACTCTTTGAAATACCAGGTAAGTAAATTTCGGGGACGAAATTTTATAAGGAGGGGAGATTGTAAGACCCCGAATTTTATGAAATAAAAGTATTCAATTTTTCTTAAAATTACAATTCAGTAAATGGTTAAATTGATAAAAAGTTAAAGTTATGGGTGAAATGTGAAAATTTTTCAAAATAAACAAGTGGTTATAAAATAATCATTGTTGTCGGGGAATATTCGTTGGTCGTGGAATATTCTTTCTGTCGGGGAATATTCGTACGACGGCGCAGTTATTTGTGGGCCCCATAACAGAATAACTGTCGGATGAAGATAACGATAAAAATTGAGTTTTTATAATTAACGGCGTAGTTGTTACCGTTAACACTGTTAAAATACCTGGTGATTAAAATACAGTAATACGCGTTATTGCACAGTAGCACACGGTATTGCACAGTATTTTTGAAATTATTGATTCTTACGTAAGAAGGCACTACTGAATAATTGTCACAGTAATTACTGTTCAATATTTTATTTTATTGATTCAATAATTGCTGCGTTGATATTTTATATTATTGTTGTTTCAATAATTGTTGATGCACATCATCTCCATTATCAGATCAATAATTCATATTATTTGAATAATATTATTAGATAGCATTATTGGCAATGTCTAGAAAGTTCTGTCTAAGGAGAGGTTTGGTCATCTAATTACGCGCCAGTAAGGAAAAATTCTTATTGGAAAGCCCTCTCTTTCTTGAGAACGACCTGGTTGTCATAAATGTGATTTTGTAATATTAATTGTGAATAATTAATTATTGATTCATATGATAAGGAAATATTTATTTTATGTGGATATAAATGAGGGATATATTTTTGTGGTTAAAAATGAAGGAGTTAATGTTGAGATATTTTATCTGTATTTTTGTCGAAACGGAGGTATTAAAAATTAAATTAGGGTTTTTGAGATATTTTGCGGGGGTTATAATTTTTAATCCGACCGTTGGATCGTGGTAATTTTTGGATATGTTATACATATATAAGTTGAGTATATGTCCACAAACTTTGAACCGTTAAAAATGAACGTATGATTTGTTATGAATTTTAAGAGATGACTGGTTTAGAAATTGTTGAAGTTTCAGAGTTTATCATTTTGGTAGAAAATTTTAGAATTGGTGGGCCCCACTCTTAGTTGGTGAAGAAATGTGCTGAGATTGTTATTCAAATGTGGTGGGTGGGAATAGTAGCAAGTAAAGCCATCAGGTTACAGGTTAAGTCTGCTTCGGCGTGCTAACAATTTCCTATAAATAGAGGGCTAAGTTAGAATTAAAAATCACACCAGAAATAAGTTTTCTCTCTTTTTCTCTCTAGATTATTGAGTATATTTTGTGAGTATTTAGATACTTGGTGAGTTGCTATTCATCAGTGCAAGTTTCCTTCAACGTTATATCCGATATCCGGTCAGAAGTACTGCTATTTTGAGGTAAGGGATAGTAAGGGATATTAAGGGATGCTATATTCTTCATAATGATGTTATTCTTTCAATATCATTATACTGAAATATTGGTAAATTTTATTGTGAAATTTTTACCTTTTTCATGTCGAGTTACTATTCATGAATTACTATTCACGAGTTACTATTCACGAGTTACTATTCATGAGTTACTATTCACGACAAAATTGATTTCTTTTTCTGACCAAATTATAGCTGATTTATGAATATTACTCTTGAGATTAAATTTATATTTTGATTATATTATTTTTATTATCATATATAACATTTTTATAACACTGATGTTGAAATTCTCTTTCACTTGAGTGTAAAGATGGGTAGATTGTTGGTATGATCATGACTATGGGTTCTCTTTGGCCAGTAGTGTAAAGTTGAATTGTTGACTGGTATGATCATGACCATTGAATTTATAATTGAATATCTTTAGCTAAAGTGCAAAGGTGAAATGATCAACATGGTTATAATTATTGTTTATATAAATTCTGAAATGATTATATATTTCTGTGAGATATTAATATATTTGGCATGTAGTGCAAATATGAACTGTTGATAAATATATTTGGCATGTAGTGCAAATATGAACTGTTGATGAATATATTTGGTATGTAGTGCAAATATGAACTGTTGAGAAATATCTTTGGCAGTGCAAAGATGAATATATTTGGCCTGTAGTACAAAGATGACCTGTTGTTGAATATCTTTGGCCTGTAGTGCAAAGATGGTCTGTTAATGAATATCTTTGGCCGTAGTGCAAAGATAAAATTGTTAGTATGATTATAAACATGAACTGTGATTTAGTATAACCATGATCTTTGATGTTTCAGGTAAAGACATGTGATGAAAATTATCTTCATCCTGAATGCGAAGAGGAATTTAGAATTACAATTATGATTATGAGTTATTCATATAATTGTGGAAAGGAACTGTTGATTAATGTTATAGGGATAAAACATTGTTGGTGGATTTTTAACATGGAGAAGATAATAGACTTTATGGTCTATTTGACTCTTCTAATGGATTGCTCGTTCCGCTGCAACTATGGTTGAAAATTTTTATCATCTACCATATGTTCTAAATCTCTGATTTATTACTGATGAAGACTATTGATAATTTATTTATCTTTAGTCATGATATTATTTACTGGGCTAGTTGTGCTCACCCTTCTGTTTCACAATTCCTTTCAGGTAATAAGAGTGTAGCTGGGTCGAGCGGGGGTAACAAGGGAATAGAACGGTGGTCATCATTTAGTTGTTATATTTGGTGAATAAAATAGGGTGAGGCGAACCCAACGTTGGAAGGGTGTTTTGTCACTATCATACAAGATGTCTAATGACATACAACCTCGTGTCATCATAAGACAGGATTGTGCTCATCCACTTGCTGAGTATCTTTACGAGCACTACCTATATAATCTTGGTGTTTGTTTGAAGTATAATTCTCAATTAGAGACAGTGGAGATAATGATAAGTCAAGAGAAGACTCACCATTGAGAAGAATATGATAGTAATCTTCTCGTTTTTCTTTGGGGTATATTGGGTCAACCAAGGATAATTCTGTGGCCATGTGATATCTATCATAACCTAGACGCATGGCCTCCCATGTACGAAGGTTTCCTTGAGCACTTCCCAAATATTCTAATTTCTAAAACAATTTTTGACTATACCTTTATGTAAGGTGTCATTGTGAGGTGCTGTCCACGGTTGGGACATGAGTCACATTTGGTATATATTTGTATCCAAACTCACAGCATATGTGTTGTTGTATTTTGCACGACAATTATTGTAATAAAGTTGTAGTTATTTTCTGTACCATGACTTAGAATATGTTGGATGGAATGGACCTGTTTTGGGGTCGTTACACAAAACATTGTATTATGAAAAAATTTCAGTTCCATAAAATATTAAAAAAAAATTAGTTATTTTTTTTTAAAAAAAAGCAAAAAAAAAAGGTCCGTTTTTGATCAGGTCCGAACTCTCGAACCTGATCCATTCTGTATATATATATATATATATATATATATATATATATATATATATATATATGGGAAATGATCCATAACAAGTATTTGCCATGGATGAAAATTGGGCAAATATCATCTCCACCACACATTACATAAATCAAGCGCTGGGATTAAAAATGGGACAGGGCCGTCCGCTACTTCGTTTGGCGAATAATAGCCCACGTACGCTACATGGTGTAGCGGATTATAATTTTTTTTTTGTAGATTTTTCCAAATTGGACCTGAAAAGGAACTCACCAAAGCTATTAAAGTTGTTCGTCAATTTGCTGGAGAAATCATGAGGGAGAAAAAACTGGAACTCCAGGAGAAATCGGAGCTAAATTCCGTGGATCTATTGTCACGAAAGTTCCGGGCACTCCGACCAAGTGTTTGTGACTGATATCGTCATAAGTTTCATATTGGCCGGTCGGGACACTACATCGGCGGCATTAACGTGGTTCTTCTATCTAGTTGCAAAACATCCAAATGTGGAGAATGAGATTATAAGAGAGATTAAAGATCAGAAATCGGATCAAACTTTCGTTTATGAGGAGGTTAAAGACATGATTTACACCAATGCAGCGCTTTGTGAAAGTGTGAGACTCTATCCGCCGGTTCCGTCCGACGGCAAGGAGGTGATGGGAGATGATGTGTTTCCTGACGGGACGGTCGTGCACAAGGGTAATAGGGTACTTTACCATCCTTATGCGATGGGGAGGTCAGAGAAGTTGTTGGGGGTAGACTGGGAGCAGTCCCGGCGGGAGAGGTGGTTAGAGAGGGATGAAGTGAGCGGAAAGTGGAGGTCTATCGCGAGGGATCAATATAGTTACCCGGTATTTCAAGCGGGGCCAAGGGTATGTTTAGGGAAGGAAATGACATTTTTACAGATGAAGAGGGTGGTTGCGGGTGTTTTACGGGGGTTTAGGGTGGTTCCGGTGGTGGAGCAAGGTAAGGAACCAGTTTTCATATCATATTTGACGTCCAAGATGGAAGATGGTTTTCCCGTGAGGATTGAAGAAAGGGTTTGGTTACGCAGTTATTGGATTTCATCTAATTTATGTTTATATTTCATTTCATTTCTTCTTCTTCTTGTTGTTGATTTTGTACGTCTTGTGGAGTACTTATTGATTAGTTGTGAATAAAGGGTTTTTGTTTTTTTTATAATCCGCTACACCATGTAGCGTACGTGGGTTATTATTTTTTACCTTCCGCCAGACGAAGTAGCGGACGGTACTGTCCCATTTTTAATCTCAGCGCTTGATTTATGTAATGTGTGGTGGAGATGGTATTTGCCCAATTTTTATTCATAGCAAATACTTGCTATGAAATATATATATATATATATATATATATATATATATATATATATATATATATATATATATTAAAACGCGTGTGTGTAGTGTATATATATATATAAAGTGTATGAAACCGTGTGTGTGTGTGTAATTATATATAAGTAATCATTAATTGCATATATGTTATTAGTATACACTCCCTCCGTCCCTATTTAAATGACATTTTAGAGATGGACATAAAAATTAAGATAATGATTGGAAAACATTAAATATAGTATTCAATTGTCTATAATATCCTTAAATCATTAATTTATCATAGTACAAGAGTTTAAAGTACCAAAATAAATAGGTAGAGTAATGAAGGGTAATTTTAAAAAAATTATCATTAATTCTCCTAAATTTGAATAAATGTCAATTAATTAGGGACAAATAAAAAACTCTAAAACGTCATTTAAATAGGGACGGAGGGAGTATATATTATAAGTAAGCATTGCATGCATTAAAAGTAGTATATATATATATATATATATATATATATATATATATATATATATATATATATGCATATGCATTATAGATATATACATATTTAATAACATGCATGCATATATAACATATATATGTGGCGCATACATGCATTACATGATATAAATAATAATATACATATATTAAATGCATGTGTGTGCGCTTATGTTGAATGTGCTGAAACCGTGTATAAAGAATGAGCTGGCAAATTTTTTAAACAAAAACCATGACATTCTTTTTGGGACAAAACCGTGTGTGCTGGCATTTGGTTTTCAACATGTGTTAGTCAAAAATGCAATAAATGCTAGTGAATTGATTTTCGGCCGGGGCGGAATTGTGAGTACTTAGCGTAAAATCTGTTCCAATCTGGACCGTTCAATTCAAATTTTTTTCATCCAAACCGTGCATTCAAAATCAGATTTCGAAAATTACCATTTTACCCTTTACTCCAAAAATTTATAAATAGGAGACATTTCTTTCATTTTATTTTGCCAATTCACTTTCAAGAAAAACTTATTTATCTCCTACATACTCTCTCTCTAAGAAGCTTTCTCTCTCTACTTATCAAAGTTCTAATCATTTGAGAAGAGAAAATTTGGTCTAAACAAATTAAGATAAATGGTTTGATTTATTTTATTTGAATTATCTCTTACTTATTTATATTTATAGATATACGAAATTAAATTGTTATACACAATTCTATATATCTATATTTCATCTATTTATCAAATAAAAGGATACTTAGGCGTCGCAAGGCTACGGAGATACACCTCTACGGAGAGAAATTCGAACCGTACGATTCCTTATAGTCTTCAGTAACCTTTTATTGATATTATTTATATAAATATCGTAATATAGATACGACACTTGATAGCTCAAAACAACACTGAGATATTCCTCTAAAAAGGGGAATCATCCGAACCAGATTTGAGAATCGTAGTGATCTATTGAAAATATTTATATAAATATCAATTGTGAAATTATAAATTTTATCGTACTTAGACGCCGCAAGGCTACGGAGATACACCTCTACCAAGAGAAATTCGAACCGTACGATTCCTTATAGTACTAAGTGATATTATTTATAAAAGTTCACATAATAGATAAAATATTGTTATATATTATCTAAGTTAAACAAATATATTTGTTATATCAAGTATTGCTTAACTGATTTATTTATTGTACTTGATATCTGTCATCACAAGTATTTGATCATAAATTCATTTATTCCTAAAATACTTGTTGGATAATATAAAAGTTATTTAAACTTTTTATTTCACAAACTTAAGTGAATATAACTGTTTAAATAGAAGCATATTTGATTCAAAGCTTAAAACAACTTATTTGCTTACTCATAAGCATTTTCACTCCAAAAGTTGTTTAAACTTAAAGTGACTTTTTTTTACTCCTTAAAAATAATTCTTTATAAATTTGCATTAAATTATATATCTAATTAAATAGAAGCATTTTTGAGCTAAAGCTAAAATTAACTTATTTGCTTATTCAAGAAGCATCTTTTCACACAAAATATAAAAGTTATTTAAACTTTTATAACATAGCATAATTTTCATATTTGCTTACACAGAAGCATTATTTGATCAAAGCACAAATTAATATCTGCTTGCTAAGAAGCATATTTTCTCAAATATAAAAGTCTTTGAACTTTTTATAAATTTATTTGCTCTTTAATTAATAACTGCTTATTTCAGAAGCATCAATATGTACTAAATTATATCTGCTTATTTAAGAAGCATCCATCTGTACTAAATTTTTATATGCTTATTTGAGAAGCACATTGTTGTAATATCATTTGTAAAAAGAGAAAAGGTCAGAGTTAGTTTATTTTATGTACCTGTGAGAAAGACGAGTAATTCTTCGACCAAAACCAGAGTCTTAGATAGGTCAACGTGAAGTTGGGTCTCTAGTGTACTTGTGAGGTGGGGAAGAGACTATTGTTTCAAGACCAGATCATAGAATAGAACTGAACTCAAAAAAAATACAACTAAGCTTGAGGAAGGAGCGGGGAGCTTACTGTCCAAGATATATTAGTTGGGAACAGTTAGAAGTTTGTCTATAAAATTTTGTAAAGGCTTCTCCACCTATTGAAGGAGTATTTATTACTGATAGTAATAGGATCTCAAGTCCTGGAGAGGAGCTTGAGACTGGATATAGCAGCATACCCGGGATGTATGTTGTGAACCAGACAAATCTCTGTGCATTGTGTGATTGATTTTTTACTGTCTTGCATATTAATTTCTAACACTGCAAATTAATTATTCAAAAATTCAAAAAAGCCTTAGATAATTTTTAAATATGTAATAATCTATTCAACCCCCTTTTAGATTATTATTGAAATTTCACTTGGCTAACACGGAGGTTAGACATGCGTTAAGAAAACTTGCCTTCAAGTGTCTTCAAATAAAATTCAACAGTTCTTGGTCTTTACAGCCTCTACATGATATATTCACATATCACACTGTAATTAGCTACCAAACAATCTAATCACATTATTTTTACCAACTTCTTCCTCTTCTATAACTTAACTGAATTTATTTCATTATTAGAACTCGATTCAAGTTACTATTCTTCCTTACGACATATTAACATTCATCGTTTCATTACTAATAAACAATGTTAAATTCCAAAAGTCATCACTACATCATTCCAGCATAGTCGAGTTCTGCACTTCCTCCCATATAATGCTTCGTAAGGCGGCATGCCTATACTAGCGTGAAAATTATTATTGTAAGCAAACTCCACTAAAGGCAGATGTTCGTCTCAACTCCCCTTAAAATCTATAACACAAGATCTTAACATATCTTCTAGCGTTTGAATTGTCCGTTCACTTTGTCCATCCGTCTGAGGATGATACACCGTACTTAACCTCAACTGCGTTCGTAGTTGCTCTTGCAAACTTCTCCAAAAGTTTGATGTGAATCGTGGATCACGATCCGACACAATCAAAATAGGTACTCCAAGTCTTAAAATAATTTCTTTGACATAAAGTTTAGCTAATTGATCTAGGTTATACCTAACTCCTATTGGTAAAAAGTGAGCCGATTTTGTCAACCGATCTACTATTACCCAAATAGCGTCGTATCCCTTCCTCGTCATTGGAAGTCCCACCACAAAATCCATCGTGATATGCTCCCATTTCCACTCTGGAATCTCTAGTGATTGCAACAATCCACTCGGTCGTTGGTGTTCAGCCTTAACTTTTTGACAAGTTAAGCACTTACTAACATATTCTGCTATCTCCCTCATCATGTTCGGCCCTAAAAAGTTTTATCGAAGGTCTTGATACATCTTAGTGCTACCATGATGTATCGAATACCTCGAACTATAGGCCTCGCTCATTATCTCCTCTTTTAATTCAAAATTATTGGGAACCCAAATTCTTCCTTCAAAATGAAGTAATCCTTCTTTATCAAGGTTATACTTAGTCTTTTCTTCATCCTCCATCATCTTCTTCATTCGTTCGCATTCCTCGTTACCTAATTATACTTCCTTAACTCGTTCCATTATCGTTGGTCGAGTCTCCATTGTGAATAACATTTCTACCACTTCACTTGGTAATTTAACTTCTAGCTCCATTCTTGCCATCTCCGTTATTAACTCATTCTGAGTCGTTAACATTGATAGCTTTTCCCTACCCTTCCTACTTAATGCATTTGCTACTACATTTGCTTTCCCCGGATGATATAATATATCACAGTCGTAATCTTTTATCAATTCTAACCACCTTCTCTGCCTCATATTCAACTCTTTCTGTGTAAAGATATATTTCAGACTTTTTATGGTCCGTGTATATCTTACACTTCTCCCCGTATAAGTAATGTCTCCATATTTTTAAGGCAAAAACTACTGCTGCCAATTCTAGGTCATTAGTAGGATAAACCTTCTCATAATCCTCTAACTAGCGAAACGCATACGCAATGACCTTGCCATGCTGCATGAGCACGCAACCCAGTCCTCTATGTGAAGCATCGCTATACACTACAAAATTCCCCTACTTAACGCATACGTATCATCTGGTAGAGATAATACAGGTGTCTCACTACAAAATTCCCCTACAAATTCCCCTACGTATCATCTGGTAGAGATAATACAGGTGTCTCACTTAACCTTCTTTTTAGTTCCTGAAAACTATTCTCATACTTCTCAGTCCATACATACTTTACTGACTTCCTAGTCAAATTCGTCAACGGAGTAGCTATTTTAGAAAAGTCCTGGATGAACCTTCTATAGTATCCCGCTAACCCAAAAAAACTCCGAACCTCGATTGGCATTTTCGATTGTTCCCAATTATTTACTGCTTCCACCTTCGCTGGATCCAAAGAAATGCCATCTTTATCAATAACATGTCCTAGAAACTGCACTCTTTCAAGCCAAAATTCACCCTTAGTGAATTTCGCATACAATTTCTCCCTCCGTAGTGTTTCCAACACTATCCTCAAATGTTCAACATGATCTTCTGGCATCATAGAATAGACTAGAATATCATCAATGAGCACTACGGCGAACTTGTCCAAATATTATTTGAACACTCTGTTTATCATATCCATAAATGCTACCGTAAAACACTACCACGGGTTTCTTAGAAAGCCGAAGGTTCACACTCTTTCTATGACAATCTATTATCGCTCTATGGTTAATTAACCAATCCATACCGAGAATTATATCAAATTCTCTCAACCTTATCGATAAAAGATCTACCGATAATTTGTTACCTCTAATATCTACGAAACAATTCCTATGAATGTGTTCAATGGGAATTATCTCTTCGTTCGCCACCTTAACGTCTAAAGGTATTTCTAATCTTTTCGGGAATAAACCTAATCGCTTAGCAAATTCACATGCTATAAAAGAACAAGTAGCACCCGAATTAAACAGCACATAAGTATTTATTTCATTAACTAGAATGATACCTGCTACTACATCCGCTGATGCAACCGCGTCTTCGACAGTAATATTAAAATTACGGGCCATAGGTCTACCCGATGGTGTTGGTCCAGTAATGGCTAACTTACCACCACTAGTACCCTTACTACCCTCCGACCCCTTCTTTGGGCAATTTCTTACCATGTGGTCCATCAACCCACAATTAAAACAGCCTTAGTTTTTCTTAGGATTAGGACAATTGGGTGATATATGACACTCCTGCCCATAATTATAACAAACTGATTTCCCCTTAAGGTAGACTCCTAGATGAGCCTTTCTTCATGTCTTACATGCTTCGATCCTACTCTTAGGATCCCCTTATTTTACTCCAGTATTCTCGGAGTTAAAACTCTTTCTCTTGGGCATGTTTCCACTGCCATTAGCTCCTTCCGCCTGGGATCCTCCCTCTCCTTTACTCTTATTCTTTCTCTCATTGTGGTATTGGCTCAAAGCCTCACTACCACCCTCAGTGATAATTCCTTTCTCCAGAATGGTCCCATAGGAAACACTCTAGAACACATAAAGTCTACTCTAGAGCCAAGGTTTCAATCCCTGCTCAAACCTACTAGCCTTCCTCTCCTCCGTGTCCACTTAGTGTGGAGCAAATCTTTCCAATTCATTGAATTTGGCTGCGTACTGGGGAACCGTCATGTCCCCTTGTTTAAGTTCTAAGAACTTAATCTCCATTCTCCCCTACAAGCTTGTAGGGAAATAGTTCTCGAAGAAAACCTTCTTGAACTGTTCCCACGTTACCGTATCCGTTCTAGCCCCACCCTGGTGAGCCTCCCACCAAAAGTTGGCTTCTCCTTTCATCATGTAGGTTACAAAAGAAGTCTTTTGCGCCTCTCATACGTTTGTAATAACAAACACCTTTTCAATTTCCTTTACCCATGTCTAGGCCTCTATTGGGTCCGTAGTTTCCTTGAGCTCTGGTGGACCTACACTTTTAAATTCTTTAAAGGTAGTCGTTCTGGCTACCCTAGGTATTGCGGGTGCTCTACCCCCAATTTGGTTAAATACAACCATTAATAAATTAACGAACTCTTGCATAAGGTTGTTCTGACCCTTGATTATCATTATGGGATTCAGCTTCCTGATTACGTTGTCTTCTTCTTGGCGACATTTTTTCTGATTAAATAAATAAAGTTTCATTATTATCTATTTACTTCCTTAGTTATTATTCACCAAACAACAACTCATGCCACAACAAATTACATTAAATAAAAACTTCATTATATTCATATGCTTCTTCATCATTCAAACTATTTACAATTTGATTCCATATCCAAAGCTATCACTTTCCTATCCCGCGATTAAATTTCACAAAAATTGGGATTTACAAAAATACTACCCTTTAATTATACAAAAGACAGTTTTACGTCACTACACAAAATATTTACCGATCTAGACTTCTAATACTGTATAACAACATTCTCGTATTTCTCATTCGTAAGAATCGACACAATATCCCGACTAATAGTATGTCAATTTTGTCCTGACTCAATGGAATAACAAGTAATTTTCAGCTTGAAATCCTCATGAGCACTCTCATGGATGTATGACATTCGTGTTATCTTTTGGTTCTTCTTCCCCAATTCTTTATGAAGCTCAATGGCCTCATTCTTATAATCCGTAGCCTTATCCTTCATGAGCACCTTCTCGTCATGCTCTATTTCAAAATCTAGTTCTGCAGACTCCTTAACTTCATGGAGATCACTAATCTCCTCCCTCTGGTTCTGCACAATAGTGCGCAGTTGCACATTACGATCAAGCACCGCTAGATACAATGCCCTCATTGCGTCTGGAGGTGTTGGCTCTAGTGCAGGTACCACTGTATTAAACGATTCTACCTCTATATCCTCATCCACATCGACCACCATATCGAGATATGACGCCGATCCCATATTTCCCATATCCCCCTCTGAATAGTCCTCCTTTGAATATTCCTCCTCAGACTCGGACTCTTCTATTTTCACCACTGGTACTGCCGCCACTGGCACTGGTACTGACTCTATTCTGTTCACTGACTCTTCACTCACCACGTGTATATCCCAATACATGTAGCTATCGATGGATATCGACAATAACACATAACATGTTGATTAGTATATATTACACAATAGTATAGTATAAGCACAAATCACATTTAATTTATTTAGGGTCTCCATCTTTTAAATCTTTCGGTACTGAGTTTTCTCAATCTTAATTAACTCATTCTACTAGAGTTCATTCGCTTCTAACTTATCCTTTACTAACGAGGTTATTAGCCAAGGGTTCTTCCCCCCTTAAGTTTTATAACCTAATGCTTTGAAACCAACCTGTGACGTTAATGGTAATTTCAACCATATCACCTCACAAAGGTACCTATCAATTTGCCACCGACTTGCTCGGCACCCCCTACGGAAAGTCTGGCAGCGGTGCATTCCCATTTAGGGATGTCACCAGCAAAAGGCTCGGGGTTCTTAACGCATTACGCTTATAGCTTTGATACCAACCTGTGACGCCCCCAAATACGGGTACTTTCAACCCACAGATATGGTGCTATTCGGTACTCATAACTATACATTCATTTCATTGAAACAACATCAAAATGAGTGTATTTACTACATTCTTATTACAATAATAATAAATCCTTTCCCAGGTTCTGTAATTGAATACATTCTTCGTTTATCATAAGTATAATTCATACAAACATACTAGTCTATTACAGGATAATCTACTTATTCATCTTAGCCTTGCCTTTATCTTTACTAGAACCCTCGGTTCGCTCGGCCTTAGCTGCAATCATAAAATTCAAGCAAGAAGTGAGCATAACTAGCTGAGCAAGTCTAGTAATATAAATACCACGTCGAGAATCATATGATTATTCTTTAATAACTGAACAAATAGCTATGAAGTACTATGAAACATTGAATATCACTTTTCATTCTCGTAAAACAATTTCAAAGTACATACAGTAACTTAGGAATTCTGAGTAGTTCGAAAGACAATGAACATTCTCTTTAGTTTTCATTCATGAAAAAGGATAACCTGACACTAAGTTCGTAAGTCTGATATATCTTATGAGCACTTCTAGGTTGATCAACCTATAGTACTCTATGTTGATCAACCCTCATCCGTTAAACGTATTTACGTTTAAGTTTTGGCAGCCTCGCGTGCCCATCGAATAATCGATGTAAAATATATTTGTTTATTCATACTCAGGCTTACCTTTGAATCTGTACCAACCAATTGGCATATGATAGCATTATCAATTCTATATTGAAAGACATGTAAACAAATCAATCAAACTCTTAAGATTAGTCTAGCTGAGTTAAATCTGGCATCGACACTTTCATAAAACAATTCATGCATCTCATAACATGAATCACAGAAAACTTGGCTAACACGGAGGTTAGACAAGCGTTAAGAAAACTTGCCTTCAAGCGTCTTCAAATAAAATTCAATAGTTCTTGGTCTTTACAGTCTTTACATGATATATTCACATAGCACACTATAATTAGCTGCCAAACAATCTAATCACATTATTTTTACCAACTTCTTCCTCTTCTATAACTTAACCAAATTTATTCCATTATTAGAACTCGATTCAAGTTACTATTCTTCCTTACGGCTTATTAATGTTCATCGTTTCATTACTAATAAACAATGTTAAATTCCTAAAGTCATCACTATATATGTGACATAAGAATGGTCTTAACATGTATATTAAGTATATACACTTGCCCCATAATTGTCATGCAACAATTGGGTTTAAAAATAACTTGGTCAATCTTTTCCCCTGTCTCGGCACTGCGACGCCATCTTCCAGTACAACATTGGCACTGCGGCGCCAACTAACAGTAGCTAAACCGTTGTCTCGGCGCTGCGACGCGAGACTTCCTATACAAGAGTGGCGCTGCGGCACGACTCTGCAATGCCTACCTCTCCGACCAAGCGCTGCGGCGCGAGTAACACAGGCTTGGGCGGCGCTGCGGCGCCGACCTTGAGCCTTGGGAAATTTCTAAGTTTTTTCCAGTTTAATTCTTTCCGGACTCCTAACTTGGTCGTTATAAGTCGGAATTGGCTGGTTCAAAAGCCATTACCTTACATATCTCATGTACTTCAATTTCATTAGGATAAAAGTAGTTTTTAAATTCGTTAACGATGAATTCACTATTTAACGTCCTATTACGCGTTTGTTTAACGTTCGTGAACGTTCATAACTCGTTTCTTTGTTTTAAGTCGAAATTCGACGATTCTTGAGTCCACGTCTCTTAAATACGTCATTCTACGTTATGCCATTGAAAACTTAGGTCTCAAAGTTAAACGACAACTTTTGATGTGACAACTCAAGAATTTGGATATTTATTAAAATTTTAAAAGATTGAATTAAGGTTAAATAATAGACCTAGATAGAAAATAAGTGAATGTATTTGCTATTTTTGGGAAGGAATTTTGTGAAATTAAAAATTTTTGTGGTGAATTATTCAGGATTAAGTGTATAAGTATATATGTTATGTGTATATAATCATGTATGTGTATATGATCATGTATTTGTGCAGTATGTAGTTAAGGGTCAAGGGTTGACCAGATAAATTATATTAGTGTCAAACCCTACTATTATATTAAGAACCTCGACGTTCAGTTAGAAAACCATAGCGATTAATAAGAAACCCTATAAATCGGCTTTGGAAACCCTTATTTCACTCCGAGAACCCGAAACCCTAATTCAGAAGTTGAAAACCCTAAATTGGGAACTCAAAAGCTTAAGTGTATTGATTACAAACTTAATTAGGGTAAAACTTAACAAATTAGTTAAAAAACCCTAATTTGTAAATTAGAAACCCTAATTACTAATTAGATACCCTAATTGATAATTAAAAAAGTTTTTTTGTTAATTAGGAAATATTAATCCTAATTACAAGTCCTAAGTGATTAGGAAACCTAATTTAATTAGGAAACCCTAATTTACATTTTAGTAACTAAAATTTTCATTTTTGGCTATACTTAGAAATCCTTGAAAATCAAATTTGGTAAAACCTTAGGGTTAAACCCTAAGGGTCAAATCCTAAGGGTTGGACCAATTGACAATTATGCCATTAAAATTACAAGGAGAAAGATTAAAATGCCCTTTTGCAATTCTTTATTAGGTTGGAGTGTAGATCTTGCCAAATATGGGTAGTTTACCAACTATATATCAGCCATGTGCTCTAACTCTCAGCAAATCAGCAGCTATATCATACAAATTCATTGAACCAAGATTAAAAGTTAAAAAAAAGAGAAAAGTAACTCACTTTACTTTTCAAAACCAACCAAGACCTTCCCTCTCTACAAATTTCGAAATGTAGAGTGAGAGTGAGTGAAAAGTTGAACTAATTTCAGCCTTTAGCTTTCCATAAACAGAATCAAGAATCAGAAGTTCAAGAATCAAGTATAAAGGTATAAAACCCTAATCTTTAAAAATCATATGATTTCATGTTATTTGTTGTTGTTTATTGTTTAAAGTTGTGTAATAGGATGTTATTGAGTGATCTGGGTTGTAATAACATATATCCATAACATCTAGATTACGAATTTAAAGATTTTAAAAATCTGGAAAAGTTGGAAAATATAGTCTGACAAGCAAATGTCAGGGCTTCTAGATCAGTGTGTGTTAGGTGTTATGTGTGTTTTATGTAATGGATATGTTCTATGCCATGTTGACTATGATCTGGAACTTGAATTGAGGTCAGATCATGTCTAGAACTCAAGATATGAGTGGTCAAAGTGGGTTGACCGATCAGGAAAACTGAGTTTCTGGGCAACCCAGAAACCCAGATTTCGTCTGACAACATTTTTCGAGCCTCTGACAACATTCATGTTATTTGTTTTTGTTTATTGTTTAAAGTTGTGTAATAGGATGTTATTGAGTGATCTGGGTTGTAATAACATAGATCCATAACATCTAGATGCACGAATTTAAAGATTTTAAAAATTTGGAAAAGTTGGAAAATGTGGTTTGACAAGCAAATGTCAAGGCTTCTAGATCAGTGTATGTTAGGTGTTATGTGTGTTTTATGTTATGGATCTGTTCTATGCCATGTGGACTATGATCTGGAACTTGAATCAAGGTCAGATCATGTCTAGAACTCAAGATATGAATGCTCAAAGTAGGTTGACCGATCAGGAAAACTGAGTTTCTGGGCAACCCAGAAACCCAGATTTCGTCTGACAATATTTTTCGAGCCTCGGATCTTGCTGTGTTTTAGTAGTTAAGTTATTTTGTTGTTTTGGTGTTGTAGACAGGTATATGAACTACTCATCCAAGCCTTTAGAACAACCAGAACATGTATAGAATCAAATTTATGCAAGGTCATAGTACGTTGACCATTCTGCCTTATGAAGGTTTCTGGAAAACCCAGAACCTTCAAGAACAAATTTTCTGTTAGAGTTTGACCGGCCTTAATCTCTTAAATGTTTTGATGTTAGACTGATATTATGTTATAGAATTGTTCTTTGACATATAATCTACACGATTGAACCTTTATATCACATTAAGCAAGCCCAGGATGTAAGATATAAAGATCTAAATATAGCACCATGAACTATTCTTCATTTTCTAGAAAACTCAGAAATGAAGAACCGCTTTGTCAGACTTTTTGGAGGCCTGTAACTATCGGATCTGTTGTTCTATGACCATGAAACCTGTTTGTGTGTGTAGTAGTACACTTATACTACATGTGTAACAATATTAGCTGCCCAGAAAACATTAAGGTCATGGATCAGATGTTGGTCAAACCTGGTTACTCGGCAACTGACATGAAGATCTGGGTTTACTCAAGAACACCCAAGAACACCTATAGCGACAGTTCTGTCGCTATAGGGGCCTTTAGTGACACTTAATTTCTGAAAATTAATTATTTTATTAAATAAATAGAGAAAATTAGTTTTTAATTATGAAAAATAAAAAATAAATATTAATGATAATGAAATTAAGTGGTATTTAATTCATATAAATATGATATTAATGATTGAAAAATCATGATAAATAGTAATAATTATCTGAAAATTATTACGAGCTTGTGAAAAATATTTTGACTGATAATAAAATTATCTAAGATATTTGTGAACCAGTTTAAACTGAGCCTTAGCGATATTAGGCTTGAGAATTGTCCAACTAGGTCATCGGGATGATGAAATAATGTTGGTTTCAACTCAGATTGAAATAGTTTAACTTGATACCGAGTCTTAGGTAGTTTTTGGACTGATAGGGTTATGTGTTTCGATTATTCTATGATTATATATAATAGTATTATACTGTGATGATATTATTCTAACTTGGAAATCGATATTATTAATATTAGGTCTTCAGACAAAGCTAATTAGGTTACGTAACAGTAATCAACTGAATAGGCAAATTTTCTTGAACTATTCTTTTAACTTGTGGTTAATCATTGTTGATTACCATGTCTATGAATTGTTGAATTGTACTCTGTGCATATTGCATATATTCATCAGGTATGAAAGACTGATCACCTTCATTACCATTCGGTCCAGATATAATTGATATGTTCATGTTCAATGATCGTTCAGCTATGAAAATTTGTTCATGCTAGTTCTCAATTATATTGTAGAATTGTAGCCAGCTTATTGTTCAATTCTTTCTATCATGATATATCCTTGATTTATTAAACTTAAACTTGCTGGGCAAAACTGTTGCTCACCCTTGCTATATCATGATAAACATTGTAGATTAAGGCGAATACGTCAGAAACAAGGAAAAGTCAAAGCCAAGTTCAGCTTGGGACTATGTGTGCAGCTAGATTTGTAACAGTATTGTATAATAATAATATTATATGTTAGATAGGATATTGATTCAGGTATATGTGAAGGTTCTCGACCTTGGAGATTAATGTGTAAAGTTTAATGTATAAATAATTTATGTTTATATCTTCCGCAATAGTTATAGAAATATTGTACCAGATCCTTGGTAATTTGGGACCGGGATCTGGGGACCTCATAGTTGGTATCAATGCTATAGGTCATGAACCTTAGGTAGGGTTACCTGAGACTAATAATCGTAGTGATTAGGATAAGTACTAACTCAAATAGAGTTAGTGTGTCGGTAAGATTCAAAGACGAATCTCGGAGGGTTATAAAAGACACGTAGTTCCCTAACTCTGATAATAAAGTTGAACAGTAGTGGTGAATAGATAGAGTCTAAAAGACTAAAAGTACAGTGATAGGAGATCGTAAAATAAAACGATTAAGACATAGAAATGAATCGTAATATATACGATGAGATCACCCCGTGATCGGATAAGGTTATAGTATGGGATAAGAATCAATCTAATGATTGAAAAGTTTGCGACAAGAATGTTGTGTGTCAGTTGTACTATGAATTGATACGAATTCAGGAAAAGATTATGAATACGGATTAAATAAAATTCGTATTGAGAATGGAGTTAAGATTAGGTGGGGATTTCAATTGAGGACTCATGTCAGCAGCTGAGTTGTATGATTCCTTGTTATGGGCGGGGAATTGTACTTGGTATAGAAACCACTTTGTTTCTGGCAATGATAATCATTGAAATGTTTGTGTCGCGCTATTTGCTATATGCATGTTGAGAAGGTGATTCTTTTCTCATGTGTATAACAGATAGATAGAATATAGGTAGAGAATATAAGGTTAAGTACGAGTTCTTAAAACTCATACTTATGGTACGTGTGTGACTCATAATTATATGAAATGTTTATGAACCCCTCAGCGAATGGACGCCAAAGGTCTGACTAGGACACGTTCTTAAACTCATATGATTGTGGCAAGTTCCTGAACTCATAAGTGTGGTAAGTTTGACGAACTGAGTAGAGCTAAGTGTGAATAAAGTATTGAGGATAATAAGAATAGATAGATTGTTTAAGCAATTGATTATTAGTGGAGACATAGGTTTCCCAAATCTTCTAGCAATGATAGACTTCGAAATTTTTGACGTCAAGCTAAATACACACTTTTTGCTTTTGGAAATGAATTTTTATTCTCAATTTCTGGTGACCATTATGTATGTGTGGACTTCGGGCCACCGACACATCGTTACCTGTTGAGATGATAAAACTAATTTGTAATGATTTTTGAACGGTTTAAAGTATAGTATATGCTACTTGTTTTGACTAGACGATAATGATTTGAAATATCAAAATATATTTTATTTATCACTTATGTACCATGTAATCTATTGCAGAGATGATAAAAAGTTGATGGAGTTGTAAATACAGGAATACTTAGTGCTGAATTTGATCTAAAATCGTTATTCCACTATTGTATGATGTGTTATGACAAAGTCACTCAATGACGACATCCTCAAACGGGCTGTTAATACAGTACAACATTATGACGTCATTTTCAAACTAATTTTAAAATTTTAATTTGCCAACGGGGTTTGGCTATACCTAAATATTTTGATTGAATTGAATTATTGATATGAGTCTATGCTATTTGATTCGGCTAGACCAACGTTTATAAAAATTCTCAGTGTTCTTTGAAAACTTTCCCGAACCAATTTGTTTTGGTGCGAATTCCGATAAAGACTGAGGTAAGAAATTTTGTGCGCCTAAGGCGGATAAGAGGAACCGGAAAAAATTGTTTTGACCAGCAGTACTTGGCCAGTACAGGGCATACCGGGCTAATCACCCTCTGTGTCTGTAAGTTATGGCAGTTTGCAGATGAATTTCTATATAACCTTTTCGAAAATGAAAGCTCATGGTCTATATGACTCCTCAACATGATTTGAATAATTTAACTCTTGTGAGTGATGTTTTGGGTAGCATGTGGTGATGAGTATGAAAGGTTTATGGTGTAAGGTAAATTTCGGGGACGAAATTTTTAGAAGAAGGGTGAATGTGACAACCCGAGAATTTGGATATTTATTAAAATCTTAAAAGATTGAATTAAGGTTAAACAATAGACCTAGACAGAAAATAAGTGAATGTATTTGATATTTTTGGGAAGGAATTTTGTGAATTTAAAAATTTTTATCGTGCATTATTCAGGATTAAGTGTATAAGTGTATATGTTCTGTGTATATGATCATGTATGTGTGCAGTATGTGGTTAAGGGTCAAGGGTTGACCAGATAAATTATATCAGTATCAAACCCTAATATTATATTAAGAACCTCGATGTTCAATTAGAAAACCCTAGCGATTACTAAGATACCCTAGAAACCGGCTCTGGAAATCCTAATTTCAGTTCGGGAACCCGAAACCCTAATTCAGAAGTTGAAAACCCTAAATTGGGAAGTCGAAGGCTTAAGTGTATTGATTAAAAACTTAATTAGGGTAAAACTTAATAAATTAGTTAGAAAACCCTAATTTGTAAATTAAAAACCCTAATTTATAAATTAGAAACCCTAATTGCAAAATTAGATACTCTAATTGCTAATTAAGAAAGTTTTTTTTGTTAATTAGGAAATATTAATCCTAATTACAAGTCCTAAGTGATTAGGAAACCTATTTTAATTAGGAAACCCTAATTTACATTTTAGTAACTAAAATTTTCTTTTTTGGCTATACTTAGAAATCCTTGAAAATCAAATTTGGTAAAACCTTAGGGTTAAACCCTAAGGGTCAAACTCAGGGTTGGACCAATTGACAATTATGCTATTAAAATTACAAGGAGAAAGACTAAAATGCCCTTTTGTAATTCTTTATTAGGTTGGAGTGTAGATCTTGCCATATATGGGTAGTTCACCAACTATATATCAGCCATGTGCTCTAACTCTCAGCAAATCAACAGCTATCATACAAATTCATTGAACCAAGATTAAAAGTTAAAAAAAGGGAAAAGTAACTCACTTTACTTTTCAAAACCAACCAAGACCTTCTCTATCTACAAATTTCGAAATGTAGAGTGAGAGTGAGTGAAAAAGATGAACTAATTTCAACCTTTAGCTTTCCATAAACAGAGTCAAGAATCAGAAGTTCAAGAATCAAGTATAAAGGTATAAAACCCTAATATTTAAAAATCATATGATTTCATGTTATTTGTTGTTGTTTATTGTTTAAAGTTGTGTAATATGATGTTATTGAGTGATCTGGGTTGTAATAACATATATCCATAACATCTAGATGCACGAATTTAAAGATTTTAAAAATCTGGAAAAGTTGGAAAAAATGGTCAGGGCTTCTAGATCAGTGTGTGTTAGGTGTTATGTGTGTTTTATGTTATGGATCTGTTCCATGCTATGTGGACTATGATCTGGAACTTGAATCAAGGTCAGATCATGTCTAGAACTCAAGATATGAGTGGTCAAAGTGGGTTGACCGATCAGGAAAACTGAGTTTTTGGGCAACCCAGAAACCCAGATTTCGTCTGACAACATTTTTCGAGCCTCGGATCTTGTTGTGTTTTAGTAGTTAAGTCATTTTGTTGTTTTGGTGTTGTAGACAGGTATATGAACTACTCATCCAAGCCTTTAGAACAACCAGAATATGTATAGAATCAAATTTATGAAAGGTCAAAGTACGTTGACCATTCTGCCTTATGAAGGTTTCTGGAAAGCCCAGAACCTTCAAGAACAAATTTTCTGTTAGAATTTGACCGGCCTTGATTTCTTAAATGTGTTGATGTTAGACTGATATTATTTTTTAGAATTGTTATTTGACATATAATCTACACGATTGAACCTTTATATCAAATTAAGCAAGCCCAGGATGTAAGATATAAAGATCTAAATATAGCACCATGAACTGTTCTTCATTTTCTGAAAAACCCAGAAATGAAGAACAACTTTGTCAGAATTTTTGGAGGCCTATAACTATCGGATTTGTTGTTCTATGACCATGAAACCTGTTTGTGTGTGTAGTAGTACACTTATACTACATGTGTAACAACATTAGCTTCCCAGAAAACAGTAAGGTCATGGATCAAATGTTGGTCAAACCTGGTAACTCGGCAACTGACATGAAGATCTGGGTTTACTCAAGAACACCTATAGCGACAGTTCTGTCACCATAGGGGCCTTTAGAGACACTTAATTTCTGAAAATTAATTATTTTATTAAATAAATAGAAAAAATTAGTTTTTAATTATGAAAAATACAAAATAAATTCCTAAAAATTATTTTAAAGCCTAAAAATGGGCTTTAAAATAATTTTGAATATATTTCATTAATATTTAATATTTTTGGAATATTAATGGTATTTAATTTATTTAATTATAATATTAAATAAATTACTTAAAAATTATTTTAATAATTGAAAAATCATGAAAAAATATATTATGGTATAAGAAAATATTTTAAGTTATTTTTAATGACCTTTAATATTATGTAATGAATTTCATTAATTAATTAATATTAATGGTAATTAATTAATTTATTAAATGCATTAAATAAATTATGGAAAAATAGAATTAATGATTTAAAAATCATATAAAAATGATTTAAGTGTTATAAAAATATTTTAAGTTATAAAATATTACTTTTGATATTTTGTCATTAAAAATATTAATATTTAATATTAGTGGTAATTATCGTATAATGGATTTAAAGATTTAAAAATCATATAAATATGATTTTAAGGTATTAAAAATACTTTGATATATTATAAATATATTATAAAATTATGTTATGATATTTAATATTAAATAAATATTAATGATAATGGAATTAAGTGATATTTAATTCATATAAATATGATATTAATGATTCAAAAATCATGATAAATGGTAATAATTATCTGAAAATTATTGCGAGCTTGTGAAAAATATTTTGACTGATAATAAAATTATCTAAGATATTTGTGAACCAGTTTAAACTGAGTCTTAGCGATATTAGGCTTGAGAATTGTCCGACTAGGTCATCGGGATGACGAAATTGTGTTAGTTTCAACTCAGATTGAAATAGTTTGACTTGATACCGAGTCTTAGGTAGTTTGTGGACTGATAGGGTTATGTGTTATGTGTTTCGATTATTCTATGATTATATATAATAGTATTATACTGTGATGATATTATTCTAACTTGAAAATCGATATTATTAATATCAAGTCTTCAGCCAAAGCTAATTAGTGTAGACGCTCAAAATTTTTTGCACACCTGTTACTGACATTGCAGGAGGGCTGATTCATCTTTCAGAGATAACCCTAGAAGACAGCTCACATCCAGTCCGGATACTACCAAAAGCTCAATTTCAACCCCGAAACACACACCGGGAGTAACAGCCTCAACCCCGGAACACACACCGGGAGTAACAGTTCTAACCTCGGAGATAACCCCGAGGCCTGCAGCTCCAATATCGAAAATTCCATCGGAGAAGAACGATTCATCCCAAAGATAACCCCGAGATGTTCAGTCTCAGTCCCAACACTGGGAATAGCAGATTCCAACCTTGGAGATAACCCCAAGGAAGGCAGTTGCAGTTCCGGAGATAACCCCGAAATTTCTTATTTCAAATGCATGTAATCAGCTTCAACCTCGGTGCTTACACCGAGGCACTCAATACAAGACCTGGCAATAACACCAGGAAGATAGGCACACCTCAAAGATGACACTGAGGACCTTCAACCATTGCAGCAGTCCAATCTTAGAGATAATCTTGAGCAACATCTACTTTATCAGCTCAAACCGGAGATAACCCCGGTGAGGGGCAAAGTCGTCATCTTGCCACCTTGACGCCACATCATGCCTTCTCAATATTTCAGACATACATTTCTACACAGCACTGTCCCAAAAGAATCAAGGAAAATCAATCTCGAGTGACTATTATGCATGGTAACGAATAGAATTTGAAGCTGAAGACCGGAGGGCATCGTCCCATCTTCATGACTTCGTACAACCTCTAATCCTATGTCATTGCGTAACTCTCGACAACGCGGTCTGAAATAGGTCCTATATAACTCAGTCGGATGCCTGGATTGTAATTCTGAAAGTTCGAGCGAATATCACGTTGTATGCTTGCACGTACTTCGAGACGACAGGACCCGCGAAGCCCGGGTACCCAGGGTAGCCTCAGGTACACCTGCGGCCCAGCCGCAAGTACACCTGCGACTCCACCCCCTATAAATAGAGGGCTTGTGGTGGCCATTTTGTAAGAGAAAAAGGAGAGGAAGCCCTGTCTAATTTGCTCTGTACACACCTCAAACTGAGTGCTTTCTCATTTTAAACACTTGTAAGCTCATATATAGCTACTTTTTACCGGCGGGAGCTGAGTGTTCATCCATTTCAAGTTATTAAAGTCTTCTTTGGCAGCCCACTGTAAGCCTTCTTACACATTTTAAAGCCTTTCTCTTCATCTTTGCACACACTATTCTTCACATTGAGAGTCGTGTTATGCATATATGCCTGAACTTCGGTCCGTGATTTTATTTCAATTTATATATATATATATATATATATATATATATATATATATATATATATATGAATTTGATGAATGTTTATGGTTAGATAACCTGGGAGATTTTATTGGATTTAATGATGTAACCCTTTAATGGGAAGTTTTATTGATTAAATTTTACTATGTTTGAGTAGTTAGAAATGTATTAGTAGAAAATGAACACCAAATCGTGTGGGAATCGTGTGGTGTATAGCGATGCATCACATAAAGGACTAGGTAGTGTCCTTATGCAAAATGGCAAAGTCATTGCGTATGCATCAAGGCAACCGAAGGACTATGAGAAAGGATACCCGACTCATGATTTAGAGTTGGTTGCGGTGGTGTTTGCTTTGAAGATATGGAAACATTATACACAGACCATAAAAGTCTGAAATATATTTTCACACAGAATGATCTAAACATGCGTCAAAGGAGATGGTTGCAATTGATAAAAGATTATGATTTTGTGATCTTTTATCATCCGGGTAAAGCAAATGTGGTAGTCGATGCCTTTAGTAGAAAGGGTCAGGAGAAGTTGATGTTGTTAACTACCCAGGAGGAGCTTATTTCAGCAATGGCAAGACTAGAGCTGGAAATCAAATTTCTAAAAGAATCCGATGAAAGATTATTCAAGATGGAAGCTAGTCCAACTTTGGTGGTCAAGGTAAAGAATGCTCAACTACAAGATGAAGAATGTGAGAAAATCAAGGAAAGAGTGGTCGAGGATAGAGAGGTGAAGTACAAGATTGATACCGAGGGATTGCTAAGGTTCGAGGGACGAATTTGGGTTCTAGCAGTACCGGATATTAAAGACAAAATCTTGACTGAAGCTTATAACTCAAGATATTCCATTCATCCGAGAAGTACGAAGATGTATCAAGATTTATGAAGATATTTTTGGTGGCCAAATATGAAACGAGATGTTGCAGAATGTGTCGCGAAATGCTTGACGTGTCAAAGAGTAAAGGCTGAGCATCAGAGACCAAGTAGATTACTTCAGCCGTTGGAAATACCGGAATGGAAGTGGGAGCATATCACAATGGATTTTGTGGTAGGTCTTCCGATTACTCAGAAAGGATACGATGCGATTTGGGTGATAGTGGATAGACTGAGGAAATCAGCACTCTTTTTGCCAATAATGATTAGATTCAATCTTGATCAGTTGGCAAAGTTGTACGTCAAGGAGATCGTTTTGAGACATGGAGTTCCAATGTCAATTGTGTCAGACAAAGATTCAAGATTCGCGTCTATCAGGAATAAGCATGTGAATGATATTCCTATTTATATATGATTTGATTATGATATGTATGAATGAATATGCAAGTATGCTTGCATTAAGAAAAGCTGTAAAGTCCTTTGATAGATAACAGGAAACATGTGTACACGGACTTAGAATGAATTGATCAAATATGTTTGGTTGATCCTACATAAGCGAAACAGCTTTGTAAAGTCCTTAAAAAGAAAAGATGTACAAGGACTATAAATATAGAAAGATCAAGCTTGTTAGGTTGATCTTATAATGTAATAGATAGGCCTGTCTGATCGTCGAGCACTGCACCAGAAATCGTAGTCTGCCAGGAGAGTCAAGGAAAGCTCGAGAGCTATTTAGGTGGAATCGTAGTCTGCAAGATAGTAGATCTCGGAGTTCGTAGACTACCAGGAGAGACGAGGAAGGATCTTAGTGTGTCGAGAAGAATATCCTCGGAGCCATAGTTTACTGAGGATGTCATGTTCAGAATCGTAAAGATAGCCTGTCTACGAGCCGACCGAGCATCTGTCAAAGCCAAGACAAGAATCGTAGACCACACTCGGAGTCGTAGAGTCTACTAATCAAATAAGAGGCAGAGATCGTAGTCGAGCCAGATCAGATGAAGACAGCAAGCGTAAGGACATAAATCGTAGAGTGTTAACATCTGATCTCAGAGTCGTAGTGTCTGCACAAGCAAAGCTAAATCGTAGAGTACAAAATTAAGGCTTCAATAGAGGTGCTCACAACGCCAAGGCAGAATCGTAGAGTAAACACGATTCTCAACAGATGAGCACTCCCAGAATATCCAAAGTGTGAAACCTCTGGTCTAAGCTACAAAGATACATCCCACTTGAAGAAAACCAGAGATCACTCAACGAATGGGATGCAAGCTAGCAGAAGATCTAAGCACTAACCCAATCAACATCCAGATTGAGTTGTGAAGCCATTCAAGATGAAGTCTTCCACAAGTTGATCAGAAAAAGACTTCAGTCAAAGTAACTGACTAAGGAAAGTCAGCAAGTGCAGTAGCTGTCAAAAGAATAGAAGACAACGATCTTGGGATTAACGAGGATCGTAGTGTTTGCCAAACAAAGTAGGAACTGATGAAGTGTACACAGAGATACTAGTCAGCTTATGAAGAACAAGGCTAAAATGATTAAGCATTGGGTCAGTCCGTTGATGATAAGTGAATGGGCGATCACAAGGAGAAAGCGAGCTGGGCATGCCACAAATTTGAAGTGTCTTGCTATTTAGAAGAGGCCAGAGAAAGGAGTCAAGCTGTCAGTTCCTAAGATCAGTCGAAGTAAACAGAAGTGTTGAAGCAATGCACAAGAAAAGGAATATGTGTTCTACATTGAAGATTCGATGAACACTCTTTAGGATCGTAGTGTTGTCTCAACCTGTCAATGAGCAACATTCAACAGGACACTGCGACCAGGTCCTAGAATAGCTGCATCAGAATCGTAGAATTTGATCAACTGAAGATTGAAGCATTGGCAACAGTTCAATCTGAAGACTGATATTTGAACATTTCTGTTTGAGAGCATCGATGCAAAAGAACAATCTTTGATGTTCTAATCGAGAAATCAAAAGGAAGAAATAAAGTTGACTACCTGCCCAAGACATCAAAGTGACATCTCTGACGTGGTAAGTGAAATAGTAGAATGCAGTGTCAGAAAGTCATAAAGGGGATGTCATGACACATATGCTGTCTACACCAAATAACTCGAGATCTACGAAGCAATTCAAATAGCTTTCAACGGCTATATCCCAACGGGAAGATTGGGAAGGAGTATATATCAGCCAGAGCTTCAAAGATCAAAAGCTGCTGAATGTTGCCAAAGATTGAGAAGATTGGAATGCTGCCAAAGTTACAGCAACAAAGTTGTCGACGTCGGGATTTTTATTTGTCCCTTTTCTGTTCTTGTTCTTTTGTGCTCTCATCTTAGGTGAGATTTGTTTGAAAAAATAAGTGAAAAAGGTCCGACATTTATATGTCGACGATTTGACTGTAAGAGTCGCCACTTTATTTTTTAACTGGTTGTACCAACACAACCAAGAAAAGGTTTGCACATTGACCTAGTGATGTGACACTGCTAAATGGGTCTGTGAAACCGAGATTCATTAGGGTCCGGGGACTTGCTTATGCGGAGGGAAGGTGTTGGGCACCCCCCGACATCTGTGTTAGCACGATGACCGCCACTTTTTTAAGAAACTGTTATATGAATGCGTGTGTAGGGGTCAATGTGTTGTTATTTGGAAGTAGTGTGAGGCCTCGTTCGCACCTATATACACAGGGTTTGAATTTGTATAAAAATTTTGTTTTAAACAAGATATGGCAGTGATGTTTTGTAAAAGAGGTTTTTCAAACCCATATGCTTAATAGGAATTGAGACCTTTTGATACTTCCATTTTATTAAATGTTCGGCTTGATTGCTTTTATTTTCGAGATGCGAAGCATCTTCGAGAAAATTCGCATCTCGAAAATAATGTACAAAGCAGTGTCAAACTCATCATGGGTATGAAAACCATCCGAGGAAATTCAAACACCATGAATAAATTTACAAGCTGCTTACAGCTGAAAATGTCCATTACGGGAACCGAATCTAGATTCAGTAAACTGAATCTGTGATCATATGATTCCTAGGCTCACATGATGCCGCAATTTGTACGAAAGCAGTAAGCAGTTATATATATATATATATATATATATATATATATATATATATATATATATAAGCTGTAAATATATATATACAAACATGATCAACCACCACGAAGCATCTCCATGGGGGATCGGAAATGTAAATATATAAAACCGGTAAATATATATATATATATTGACATGATCAACCACCACGAAACACCTCCATGGGGGATCAGAAATGTAAATAAAGCTGTAAAAACAATCAACCGCCACGAAGTAAACTCTAGGCGGGACAAAATATATATATATATATATATATATATATATATATATATATATATATATATATATATATATATATATATATATACGAAAGCAATTAAACGCTCCAGATATAAGTCTAGGCTCAATCGAGGCATAACTCGATAATGTTAGTCCATATATATATATAAATGAAACCACGGACCGAAGTCCGGGCATATACACGCAACACGACTCTCAAGGTGAAGAATAGTGTGTGCAAAGATGAAGAGAAAAGCTTTAAAATATGTAAGAAGGCTTACAGTGGGCTGCCTAAGAAGACTTATATAACTTTAAGTGGATGAACACTCGGCTCCCGCCGGTAGAAAAGTAGCTATATGTGAGCTCATAAGTGTTTAAAATGAGAAAGCACTCAGTTTAGGTGGAAAGCTATAAATCTAATGACTCTGTATCAGTAGCAGTCACACCAGCAAAGAAGAAGTCTAAGAGTGTGAAGAATAAAAGGCTCCACCAAGCAGTCTCCCCACTGACAACGAGAAACATAGAGCAGGAGAAGAGAAAGTATCAACTAGAGAAACCCCAAAGAGAAGAAGGAGTAACAGATTACTCCAAGAGCCATTCATGAAGGAAGCAAAGGTAATAAAAAAGTCAACCCCAGTTCCCCAAGAAAGTCTATCCAACAAAGAAGAGGACGTAGAGTCAAAAGATGGGAAGGGAACTGAAAGCTCTAAGATTGAACCCTCAAAGAGTAAGTCCAGCAATGAAGAAAAAGCTGAGTATATGAAAGAAATAGCCAACTCCGATGGTGAAGAAGAATATGCAAGCCCAATGGCTAACTCTCAGAGCATCCACTCTGATGATGAAGAAAGGTTGCAAGTTGACACAACTGCATCTCCTACTGCAAATGCTCCAACAAGCTCATGTGATGATGTTGAGTCCAAAGAAGAAGGACCTGCCCCTACTGATGCTAAATATCAAGGAAGCTTATTTGATGATTCAGAGGCTTCACATTCTGAAGAAGAAGAAAAGTCTGTCTCTCCTATAGCTGAACCTTTAAGGAGAAGAAAGAGCAACAAACTGCTTGTTAAATCTGTCTCAAAGAAGCAAGGTGAACACTCTACTGCAATCATTGAAGTCAGTGATGATGAGCCTGACTCCAAGGGAGAAGATGTTGAAGAAGGCACTAATGATGAAAACCAGCATGAAGAATTCTCTGATGAATTAGATGAAAGGAGTCAACATGATACAAGCTCAGAAGGTGAAGAAATGGATAATGATGATAAAATGAAGGAGTTAACTGATGAGTGCGATGCGGGAAATCTACAAAGGTCTAACTCCAGTTCAGAACAGAGAGAAGATGGAAGAAACTCCAGTTCTGCAGAAGAAGAACCAGAAGATTTTTACATTCCCCACGTTGTTCATCACAAGAGAAGAATTATAGTGGAAGTTGATGAAGAACCACTACACTTGTTTCCCGGCAGATGGATTAATCATGGAAATGAAAGGTTAAATGTGGTAATGATGACCTCAGAAAACGTGCTCAACAATTATAGAGTAATGAAGCTAGACACTTCAACTGTGATATGTGAGCTTGAAGCTAAGAATCATGCAATAAGATGGTTTTACTCTCATATGCCATGGGTAAAGGCATCCCTCACTAAAGATAATAGCTATCTCACATGGGTCTTCTCTCACCTTCCCAACATAGAGTTGGTGGCACAGAACTTTCCAAGAGTAAAGAAGTTCGCAACTCAGATGATAAAGGACCAGTCTCACTACAAAGTCTACCGACATACTGGCAACCACTACATTCCCTATGATAGTAGAGTGGGTTCTGATGGCAGAAGGATCATGCCCAAGGAGATGATCGTAGAGTCTTTTCACTCTACCATTAAAAATGATCAAGTTCAGTTTGAGATGATTCCCTCTGCCCAAGCACAATTATCTGATATTCCCTCATCCTCCACCAATGATTGGCACTCAACGATTTATCATATTTTCATTGCTTTCAAAAATATGTTCAAGAATGGAAATCGTGGAGTCCAGTCTAGTGCTCAACAAGAAGCTGCCCAATCAAATGACCAAACTCCTATGGAGCAGGAGTTGGTGAAGAATTCTTATGAATTAACTGAGAAGATATCAATCATCACTGAAGGGTCAAAGATGTTGACAGAAGCAGGAGGCAATGCAGCTCAAGACAAACCTCAAGCCACTATGTCTGATATATCTCTCAAAATCAAAGAGAGAGAGATCAAATCTATCTAAAAGCTATAAATGATTAGAAGGCTGAAGCTTTACGAGCACAGAAGGCTAATAAAGAGCAAATCCTATCCCTCTCTAACAAGATTGACAATTTGAATCAGTCTCTCTCCCTGTAAATTGAGCTGAGCCAACAAGAACTTAAGATTGAGGTTAGTAACTCATCTTATCTGATGGAGCAACCTATGCCAAACATGGAGCAGCTTTCACAAATGATTAATGACAAAAAAGGGGAGAAAAAGAGATATAGGAGGAAGCACTCAAGGAGGAGAAAGGAGAAAAGAAGCAAAGAAGATAAGAAGGCTAAGAAGAAGGCAAAGACAAAGATAGCAGCAACAGAAGCAGAATCATCATCTAAGGGGGAGCCAAATGATGATAATCCTATGAACACAAAATCTGAGAGGGAGCAAGGAGGAGAAATGGAGTCACCATCCAAGGGGGAGCAGAAGCGAAAGGATATAGCAGATAAGTAACCAATCAACAGACATCCTGGAAACTGACATGGAGCCAAAGAGGTATATCTCTAACTAGTTAGGTATGTTCTGGATCCAGGATGCAAAGTGTCATAGTTTATGTAGTTCTATATCATTATCAATGACATTCATGATTTTCTATTTTTAGAAATACAGTTGCTCACTATATATAAGATTCATTTATATCATGCATATGCACTAATTATTTTTGTCATATTCAAATAAGGGGAGATTGTCAGGAATAAGCATGTGAATAATATTTCTATTTATATATGATTTGATTATGATATGTATGAATGAATATGCAAGTATGCTTGCATTAAGAAAAGCTATAAAGTTCTTTGATAGATAATAGGAAACATCTGTACAAGGACTTAGAATGAATTGATCAAATATGTTAGGTTGATCCTATATAAGCAAAACAGCTTTGTAAAGTACTTAAAAAGAAAAGATGTACAAGGACAATAAATATAGAAAATCAAGCTTGTTAGGTTGATCTTATAATGTAATAGATAGGCTTGTCTGATCGTTGAGCATTACACCAGAAATTACAGTTTTCCAGGAGAGTCAAGAAAAACTCAAAAGCTATCTAGGTGGAATCGTAGTCTACAAGATAGTAGATCTCAAAGTATGTAGACTGCCAAGAGAGACGAGGAAGGATCGTAGTGGGTCGAGAAGAACATCCTCGAAGCCATAGTCTGCTGAGGATGTCATGTTCAGAATCATAGAGATAGCCTGTCTACGAGCCGACCGGGCATCTGCCAAAGCCAAGACAAGAATCATAGACCACACTCGGAGTCGTAGAGTCTACTAATCAAATAAGAGGCATAGATCGTAGTCGAGCCAGATCAGATGAAGACAGCAAGCGTAAGGATAGAAATCATAGAGTGTTAACATCTGATCTCGGTGTCGTAGTTTCTGCACAAGCAAAGCTAAATCGTAGAGTACAGAACTAAGGCTTCAACAGAGGTGCTCTCAACGCCAAGGCAGAATCGTAGAGTAAACACGATTCTCAACAGATGAGCACTCCCAGAATATCCAAAGTGTGAAACCTCTAGTCTAAGCTACAAAGATACATCCCACCTGAAGGAAACTAGAGATCACTCAACGAATGGCATGCAAGCTAGCAGAAGATCTAAGCACCAACCCAATCAACATCCAGATTGAGTTGTGAAGCCATTCAAGATGAAGTCTTCCACAAGTTGATCAGAAAAAAACTTCTGTGACGCCCCCAAAATAGGTCAAATCCATAACCCATTCTGAGTCGCCAAAATACATGGTACATAAATAACTACAACTTTATTAAAACAATTATCGTGCTTTAAATACAAATATTGTCATCTAGACAATATCCACACTCAAATAAGTCCTCATTACAATTATTAATACACTATTTTACAGAATAGTGAGGACTACTAGAACCACTTCTAGAACCATCATTCCACACCCCGACTAGTACTCGCTACATTCTCGCCTCCTGAGAAGAAAAATGGAACAACAAGGAAAAGGGTGAGCTCAACTAGCCCAGTAAAGAATATTATGACTAAGATAATACAGAACAAATTATCGTTAGTCTTCAACAGGGAAAAATTTAATAGAATACAATAGACAACAAGTTTTAAATCAATATTCGCAGCGGAAATAATAATCATTAGAAGAGTAGTTTAGTAGAGAATGAAATCTACTATCTTTTATATATGAATTTAAAAGTTCATCGTCTATCTTTTATCCCTGTAGCATCAATCAATATATATCTAGAATCAATCATTCATCTTTGCACTATAGGCCAAAGATATTCATCAGTTGGTCATGTTCATCTAAACACCTGTTCATCTTTGCACTACGGGCCAAAGATATTCATCAGAAATCATTTATCTTTGCACTACAAGCCAAAGATATTCAGTAACATCATCATTTAGGACTGAGGATGATAAAAAATATTTTAAAGAAAACGAATCCAGTGAAACAAAAGAATAAATATTAAGGATTCGTATTTCAGCTATTCCATGTCCAAAAATACCTCATAAATAATCGTAATGGAGTAAAATTCAAGAATGATCAAAACATGGATACAATCAAAGCTAGTATCCAGAATAGATTTTTTGGACGAAAAGAAGAAATTTTCATTTTTTAGTGAATAATGCCGTATTCGTAAATAGTGCCGTATACGTGAATAGTGCCGTATACGTGAATAGTAACTCCGACACTAAAAGATAGAAATTTTACAAAAAATATCATCATATTTCGTGAATAGTACTCATGAATAGTGACTCGTGAATAATAACTCGTGAATAGTAACTCATGAATAGTAACTCATGAATAGTAATCCCGACATGAAAAAGTTCTAAATTTGATAAAAACTCCAACCAATATTTCGGCATAATGATATTGAAGAAATAATATCATTTTCAAATAAAATAACATCCCTTACCTCGTAAAGACAGTACTTCTAGTTGAACACCGGATATATGCTATGACTTGAACTTGCACCGTATAGCAACACTCAAAGTATTAAAATACTCACAAGAATACTCTCAATATATCGAGAGAGAAAGAGAGAGAAGTATTCAGTTTCTGGTGTAATTTTCAATTCTAACGTAAGCACCATATTTATAGGAAAATGCTTAGAACACCAAAGCAGAAAATTGAATATAATAATATTTATATTTATAAAATTGTCAAGCCCACCTCTTGAAATCTGATTTCAGCTCATTGCACATCTTTAATGCAGCCCACCAAGCAAAAAAAAACGATTTTGTAAATAAGAATAATTAAAACTTTCAAAAACTAATTATTTTGGAACTTCGGAACTTCAATAATTCATAATAAATAGCCCTTTCATCAGAAAATTCGAATCTTGCGAGTTTTTATAGAAAATTCAATTCTCTACAACTTTACAGAAGAAAGTTTTTCCAAATTCCAAACAGAAATTGACCGAAATCCATAAACGGACGATTTCACAGGCTATAATCAAATTTCAGTCAATTATTAGGGTCCACCGACACACAAAACATGTGTTAATCATTTAATGTCACAAAATACTCTTCCTCCTCATATACTCATATATCCCACATTCATTGTAAAAATATCACAATTAATATATTATTAAAATAATATATTTAAATGAATTATTTTATCAGAAAAAGATAAAATATTAATTTTCAACAATTGTCACATTTAAAAATTTTCTCCATTTATATCCACATAAAATAAATATTTTCCTCATCATATAAATTAATAATTAATTATTCACAAATAATATTACAGAATCACAGTATTGGCAACCAAGCAGTTCCCAGAAAAGAGGGGGCTTTCCAATAAGGATCTCTCCTTACTAGCGCGTAATTAGATGACCAAACCTCTCCTTAGACAGAACTTTCTAGACATTGCCAATAATGTTATCTAATAATATTATGCAGATAATATGAATTATTGCTCCGATAATAGAAAATATTGTGTAGTGACAATTATTAAAACAACAGTAATATAAAATATCAACGCAGTAATTATTGAATCAATAAAATAAAATACTGAACAGTAATTACTGTAACAATTATTGAGTAATGCCTTCTTACGTAAAAATTAATAATTGGTGCAATACCGTGTGCTACTGTACAACAACGCGTATTACTGTGTTTTAACCACCGGGTATTCCAACAGTATTAACGGTACAACTACGCCGTTATTTATAAACAACTTGTTTTTGTCGTTTTCTTCATCCAATCACTTTTCCGTTATGGGGCCCACAAAAGACTGCGCCGTCGTATGAATATTCCCCGACAGGAAGAATATTCCACGACCAAATGAATATTCCCCGACAACAATGAATATTTTATAACCACCTGCTTATTTGAAATATTTGCGCATTTTACCCACAACTAACCACATTAATCAAATTAACCCTTACTATTTCAAAATAATAAATAAAGAAAATTCAATTTTATTTATAATAAGTTGGGGTCTTACAACCTCCCCTCCTTATGAAATTTCGTCCTCGAAATTGACGTACGTACCTGGTGTTTCGAAAAGATGAGGATACCTCGGTTTCATTTCCGTTTCCAACTCTCAGGTCATTTCCTCAATAGCATGGTTTTTCCACAAAACTTTAACTTGTGATATGAACTTCGTGCTTAGGACATGCCCTTCCTATCCAAGATCTTGACAGGTATCTCTTCGTACGTTAAGTCTTCGGCTATCTCATCTGGTTCTAACTCAATAACGTAGTTTGGGTCTTTCACATATTTACGTAGCACAGATATATGAAAAACATTATGAACACGAGACGTACTTGGAGGTAACGCGAGTCTATAGGCCACATTTCCTACTCGATCAAGAATCTGAAATGGACCAATAAATCGTGGATTAATCTTTCCTCTCTTTCCAAATCTTGTAACTCCTTTCCATGGAGCCACATGCAATAATACATGATCCCCAATGTCCAATTTCACGTCCTTTCGATGAAGATCCGCATAACTCTTTTGCCGATCCTGTGCCGTTTGTATACGTTGTCGAATCGTTTGGATCTTCTCTGTAGTCATTCGTACTAACTCTGGTCCTAACAACGCTGCTTTTCCCACCTCATCTCAACATACTGGAGAGCGACATTTTCGTCCATAAAATGCTTCAAATGGAGCCACACCTATTCTTGCCTGATAACTGTTATTGTAGGAGAATTCCACCAATGGTAGGTACTTATCCCAACTCCCTTTGAAATCTAGGACACAAAGTCTTAATAGATCTTCAAGAGTTTGAATAGTCCTCTCTGATTGTCCGTCCGTTTGAGGATGGTATGCCGAACTAAATCATAAATCCGTGCCCATAGCTTTTTGCAAGCTAACCCAAAATCTTGAAGTGAATCTTAGGTCACGATCCGAAACTATGGATACTGGCATGCCATGCAACCTCACAATATCATTCACGTACATACTAGCAAGACGTTCAAGGGAATAAGTCTCCCGCATCGGCAAGAAATGAGCAGACTTGGTTAATCTATCAACAATAACCCAAATAGCATTTATGCCTTGAGAAACCGTGGGAATACCCGTAACGAAATCCATGGTAATGTGTTCTCACTTCCATTTCGGAATCTCAAGTGGTTGCAATGGACCCTTTGGCACTTGATGCTCCGTCTTTACACGTTGACAAGTTAAACACCTTGAAATAAACTTTGCAATCTCTCTCTTCATATTGTTCCACCAAAATGTATGTCGAAGATCACGATACATTTTGGTACTTCTAGGATGGATTGCAAATGGTGTATTGTGTGCCTCCATCATGATCTTGTACTTCAAATCAGAATCGTTAGGTACACAAAGTCTGGAGTGGACTCAAAGTATTCCTTCTTCATCGATTCTCTCTTCCGGAATAGCACCTTCTTGTACTTTCTTCTTCATACGCATCAGCTCCGGGTCTGTGGCTTGAGCAACTTTAACTTTATCGATTAAAGTTGATTCTACGCGTATACTTGACATCATCGCACTCGTTCCTGCATATGATCTTCTACTCAATGCGTCAGCTACCACGTTTACTTTTCTAGGATGGTATTGGATGGTATGATCAAAATCTTTCAACAGCTCAAGCCAACGTCGGTGTCGCATGTTGAATTCTTGGAAGCTCTTCTCACATTCCTCGATCCATTCGAAGTTTGTATCTTTTTGATTCAGCTGAGTTAATGGAGTAGCGATTCGAGAAAATATTTCCACGAATCTCCGATAATAACTAGCTAAGCATAGAAAGTTACGTATTTCGATTACTGACTTAGGTTGCTCTCAACTGTGACTCATATCCCAATCTTGGATAGCACGTCACAATGAAACCTATCAGTTTACTACCGCACGAATATGGCGTCCCCTACGGAGAGTCTGGCTTCGATGCATTCCACAAAGGAAGTCACTAGATAGAGGCTCGGTTATCAACTTCTATAGTTGGGTTTTTAACTCCTGAAGTTCAATAGGAGCCATTCGATATGAGATTTTAGAAGTGAGTTTTGTACCAGATTCAAAGATGATACAAAATTCAATATCACGCGTAGGCCAAGAAATTCTTCAGGAAATACGTCAAGGATTTACTAACAATAGAAATATCATTCAAATCTGACGTATTTTTGTTCAAGTCCATAACATAGCTAAGAAAGCTTGACATCCGTTTTTCAATAAATGAATAACTTTACAGCTTGATATGAAAGAGTTTGACTTCAATGATTTGGTTGCTTGAATTCGAATAACAGGTTGCTTAGGAATATGAAAACTAACAACCTTACGAAAGCAATCAATTTGGCATGATGAGTAGTTAATCAATCGATCCCTAAAATCACATCAAAAATAAGTATCTTTAAAGAGACAAGGTCAACAGGTAATGTGATGGTGCCAACTTGGATCAAATAAGATTTATAAACAGTGGATGTAACGAAAGTTTCTCCTAACGGAGTTTCAACAGATAAGTCAAAGTCTAATTTTTTTCGGAGTCAAGTTTAAACATTGAGTATACGCAGGAGAGATAAATGAATGGGTAGAACTGGTATCTAATAAGGTATAGACTTCGCAAAAATTTATAATTAACTAACCCGCGCTAACTTCGTTCGGGTTCCTCGCATTCTGACCAGTGACGAAAAATGCTCATCCAGGAACCGTTGACTTTGACTTTTCTGGAACAACTTTTTGAGTCACCACCCCCGTTGGACTTGGTTTCGCTACAGTGCAATCTCGAGCGATATGTCCTTCCTTTCCACAGTTATAACACACCTTAAACTGTTGTGGGCAGTTTGGGCTGATATGTCCTTCTTTTCCGCACTTATAGCATATGACTGGTGGTCGTTCTCCTCCCTTGGAACCCGTTGCTGCTGGTGCTGACGTCTTCGTATTGTCATTGTTGAATCTCCTCTTTTTAAAATCTCCTCCAAACTCGCTTCTTCTATTTTTATGGCCAGGATTACCACTAGAGTGGTTGCCGTTCTTGTCTGTATTTTTCTTTCTCCGCTGGTTATAATTGTTATGATGACTGCTGTCACCGGTATGATCCTAGTTGTGGTCCCTCGATTGACCGTACTCGTTATCTCGCTCTAATAATTGAGCCCTGTTGACAACATCTGAATAGAGAGAAAATTTATGAGAAATGAGATATTGACGTATGCCGGGTTTCAAACCTCTCAGAAACTCCGCGTCATACGTTCCTCATTCTCCACCAAATGAGGTGCAAACCTAGACAACTCTGCAAACTTCGCCTCGTACTGAGACACCGTCATGTTATTCTGCTCCAGTCTAATAAACTCTACCTCCTTCATATGGCGAATACTTTCAGGAAAGTATTTTTCATTAAAAAGTTTCTGAAACGTTTCCCAAGACATGTTGAGTGCGGCAGGCTGGGTCCGTTTCACAGACTCCCACCAGTAGTCTGCCTCGCCACGGAACATAAAGGTGGCGAATGGAACCTTCTGTTCCTCCGTGCATCCCAAGACATTGAATATCTTGGTAATTTGCTTAACCCATGTTTCCGCCATGATCAGATCTGGCTTTCCCCAGAATTCTGGTGGTCCCAACTCCTTGAACTGCTTGGCCATGACAAACCGTGAATTGCTATCATTTCCTCCTGTATTTTGAACACGAGTCTCCTTTGTCTGATTTTACATGAACTGCAAAAAGCTTCTAAACATCTCATCGTTCATCATCTGCTCATTGGGGTTGTTCACAGGAGGGACATTGCCAGCTTGTTGCACGTTCTCCTCGTTGGTGATTACAGGCGTCTCCACAGTTTCATTTACTCCACTGTTAACATTCTCAGTCGACATTCTCAAATACTGCCATAAAACAAGGGTTAATTTAACAAATTAACATATCACATAATATCCCTATATTATGACCGACCAACAAATAAGCTTAGGTAGGACACACTAGCGAATGATTTACTCGCCTCTCCCCTCCTAGTTCTATTCCCCGATCTCCGCCAGAGATCATATCCCTAAGCTCTGATACCAACTGTGACGCCCCCAAAATAGGTCAAATCCACAACCCATTCTGAGTCGCCAAAATACAAGGTACAGAAACAACTACAACTTTATTAAAACAATTGTCGTGCAAAATACGACAACACTTAAACTGTGAGTTTAAATACAAATATTGTCATCTAGACAATATCCACACTTAAATAAGTCCTCATTACAATTATTAATACACTATTTTACAGAATAATGAGGACTACTAGAGCCACTTCTAGAACCATCATTCTACACCCCGACTAGTACTCGCTACATTCTCGCCTCCTGAGAAGAAAAATGGAACAACAAGAAAAATGGTGAGCTCAACTAGCCCACTAAAGAACATTATGACAAAGTTAATACAGAACAAATTATCGTTAGTCTTCAACAGGGAAAAATTTAATAGAATACAATAGACAACAAGTTTTAAATCAATATTCGCAGCGAAAATAATAATCATTAGAAGAGTAGTTTAGTAGAGAATGAAATCTACTATCTTCTATATATGAATTTAAAAGTTCATCGTCTATCTTTTATCCTTGTAACATCAATCAATATATATCTGAAATCAATCATTCATCTTTGCACTATAGGCCAAAGATATTCATCAGTTGGTCATGTTCATCTAAACACCTGTTCATCTTTGCACTACGGGCCAAAGATATTCATAAGAAATCATTCATCTTTGCACTACAAGCCAAAGATATTCAGTAACATCATCATTTAGGACTGAGGATGATGAAAAATATTTTAAAGAAAACGAATTCAGTGAAACAAAAGAATAAATATTAAGGATTCGTATTTCAGCTATTTCATGTCCAAAAATACCTCATAAATAATCATAGTGGAGTAAAATTCAAGAATGATCAAAACATGGACACAATCAAAACTAGTATCCAGAATAGATATTTTTGACAAAAAGAAGAAAATTTCATTTTTCAGTAAATAGTGTCGTATTCGTGAATAGTGTCGTATACGTGAATAGTAACTCCGACACTAAAAGATAGAAATTTTACAAAAAACATCATCATGTTTCGTGAATAGTACTCATAAATAGTAACTCGTGAATAGTAACTCATGAATAGTAACTCATGAATAGTAACCCCGACATGAAAAAGTTCTAAATTTGATAAAAACTCCAACTAATATTTCGGCATAATGATATTGAAGAAATAATATTATTTTCAAATAAAATAACACCCCTTACCTCGTAAAGACAGTACTTCTAGTTGAACACCGGATATAGGCTATGACTTGAACTTGCACCGTATAGCAACACTCAAAGTATTAAAATACTCACAAGAATACGCTCAATATATCGAGAGAGAAAGAGAGAGAAGTTTTCAGTTTCTGGTGTAATTTTCAATTCTAACCTAAGCACTATATTTATAGGAAAATACTTAGAACACCAAAGCAGAAAATTGAATATAATAATATTTATATTTACAAAATTGTCAAGCCCACCTCTTGAAATCTGATTTCAGCTCATTGCACATGTTTAATGCAGCCCACCAAGCAAAAAAAAAAGATTTTGTAAATAAGAATAATTAAAACTTTCAAAAACCAATTATTTTGGAACTTTGGAACTTCAATAATTTATAATAAATAACCCTTCCATCAGAAAATTCGAATCTTGCGACTTTTTATAGAAAATTCAATTCTCTACAACTTTGCAGAAGAAAGTTTTTCCAAATTCCAAACAGAAATTGACCGAAATCCATAAACGGACGATTTTACAAGCTATAATCAAATTTCAGTCAATTATTAGGGTCCACCGACACACAAAACATGTGTTAATCATTTAATGCCACAAAATACTTTTCCTCCTCATATACTCATATATCTCACATTCATTGTAAAAATATCACAATTAATATATTATTAAAATAATATATTTAAATGAATTATTTTATCAGAAAAAGATAAAATATTAATTTTCAACAATTGTCACATTTAAAAATTTTCTCCATCTATATCCACATAAAATCAATATTTTTCTCATCAGATAAATTAATAATTAATTATTCATAAATAATATTACAGAATCACAGTATTGGCAACCAAGCAGTTTCCAAGAAAGAGGGGGCTTTCCAATAAGGATCTCTCCTTACTGGCGCACAATTAGATGACCAAACCTCTCCTTAGACAGAACTTTCTAGACATTGCCAATAATGTTATCTAATAATATTATTCAGATAATATGAATTATTGTTCTGATAATAGAAAATATTGTGTAGTGACAATTATTAAAACAACAGTAATATAAAATATCAACGCAGCAATTATTGAATCAATAAAATAAAATACTGAACAGTAATTACTGTAACAATTATTGAGTAATGCTTTCTTACGTTAAAATCAATAATTGGTGCAATACCGTGTGCTACTGTGCAACAACGCGTATTACTGTGTTTTAACCATCGGGTATTCCAACAGTATTAACGGTAACAACTACGCCGTTATTTATAAACAACCTGTTTTTGTTATTTTCTTCATCCAATCACTTTTTCGTTATGGGGCCCACAAAAGACTGCGTCGTCGTATGAATATTTCCCGACAGGAAGAATATTTCACGACCAAATGAATATTCCCCGACAACAATGAATATTTTATAACCACCTGCTTTTTTAAAATATTTACGCATTTTACCCACAACTAACCATATTAATCAAATTAACCCTTACTATTTCAAAATAATAAATTAAAAAAATTCAATTTTATTTATAATAAGTTGGGGTCTTACAACTTCAGTTAAAGTAACTGACTAAGGAAAGTCAGCAAGTGCAGTAGCTATCAAAAGAATAGAAGACAACGATCTTGGGATTAACGAGGATCGTAGTGTTTGCCAAACAAAGCAGGAACTGATGAAGTGTACACAGAGATACTGGTCAGCTTATGAAGAACAAGGCTAAAATGATTAAGCATTGGGTCAGTCCATTGATGATAAGTGAACGGGAGATCACAAGGAGAAAGCAAGCTAGGCATGCCACAAATCTGAAGTGTCTTGCTATTTAGAAGAGGCTAGAGAAAGGAGTCAAGCCGTCAGTTCCTAAGATCAGTCGAAGCAAACAGAAGTGTTGAAGCAATGCACAAGAAAAGGAATAGGTGTTCTACATTGAAGATTCGATGAACACTCTTCAGAATCGTAGTGTTGTCTCAACCTGTCAATGAGCAACATTCAACAGGACACTGCGATCAGGTCCTAGAACAGTTGCATCAGAATTGTAGAGTACGGTCAACTAAAGATTGAAGCATTGACAACGGTTTAATCTGAAGACTGATATTTGAACATTGGTGTTTGAGAGCATCGATGCAAAAGGACAATCTCTGATGTTCTAATCGAGTAATCAAAATGAAGAAATAAAGTTTACTACCTGTCCAAGACATCAAAGTGACATCTCCGACGGGATAGGTGAAATAGTAGACTGCAGTGTCAGAAAGTCATAAAGGGGATGTCATGCCACATCTGCAGTCTACACCAAATAACTCGAGATCTGCGAAGCAATTCAAATAGCTTTCAACGACTATATCCCAACGGGAAGATTGGCAAGGAGTATATATCAGCCAGAGCTTCAAAGATCAAAAGCTGCTGAATGTTACCAAAGTTACAGCAGTTAAATTTCTTATAACCTTGGACATAATTCGTGGTCTTGTGACTCTCAGTTAAATTTCACATTTTGATTTCAGTTCTTGATTATCATTGATAGAGAATATTATTCAGTTCTGTTGAGTTTATTCATGGGCAGTTATTATGCTGTTATTATTCATTGTCATTCTCAAGTGAGCATTTGTTTTGCTCACTCTTGCATATATAACCATTACAGTTAAGGTTGAGAAGGTCGTTGAACCTACCACTAACAAAGGAAAATGAAAAATTAACAAGTGTTGAAGATTTATAAATTTATTGATTTTTATGATGTCAGACTTTATTTCAACTACTGTTATGTAATTTATTTACTTTTCTGAATTTGATGAATGTTTGAGGTTAGGTAACCTATGAGATTTTATTGGATTTAATGATGTAACCCTTTAATGGGAAGTTTTATTATTTAAATTTTATTATGTTTGGGTAGTTAGCAATATATGAGTAGAAAGTGAACACCAAATCATATGGGAATTAAGTACCCAGATTGAGAAATGAAAAGAATGCAAGTTGAATGAATCAGTTTGGTTAAGAAACGAATTCGTAGTGAATGAATTCGCTAAACATGTTAAAACATGTAAAACTAATATGAACATGAGTTTAGGGTCAAGATTTAGATTTGTTAATGGTTCTATCAATTATTGATTCTTTGGTATGTTGTAGTTCTATGAATTACGAATCCATAAAATCAAAAACAGACTAATTTGGATGTGTATAACTCAAGTTCCGAAGATTAGAAGGAGAAAAAGTTCAAAAATCACGAGAACAGTAAACTACAGAATCTGGCTCTGCTAACGAGCATAGCTGCGCTGTGTCCTAAGTCTTTTGGGGTACAGCTGTGCTATGTCCAAGGCTTAATTGGGCGCAACTATGCTCTAGGTGTGTCAGGTGTGACTATTTTGATCTCCTGTAGTAAAACTGACATAACATTTTCATACGAACTCCGATTGAGAAGATGTAAGATGATCCGGAACGAGAAAGAATAGACCTACAACTTTCATTCTTCAAGTTTTTCGATGTGAGGTCGGGAAAAGGGGTCAAAATTGTCATCTTTGGGACTGATGTGTATTCAAAAGCAATTGGAGGGCGTCGGGCATGCACGTATGCAAGTGTAATGTTTTTGACGATGAAAGATGTTGTTATAAATTATAAAACATGAATAGTATGAATTATAATGATGTTTAACATTAATTGATAATGTATTAGATAAGTTGTATAAGCATACTAAGCATACACAAGAGAGACAAATAGGGCATGTGACCAATAAACGTTGAAACACCGTGACAAGTGTTGAGGAACGTAAAAAGTGTTTTAAGTCAAATGAAATGAATATTATAAGATATGAAATGGGGTTTATATAAAACCCATAAGTAGTCCTAGCAATACTTAAACACTTGAATGAATTTCGAGTGTGACATAAGAAAAATATAGTGAGATATAAGTCGAAAGTTAACACAATAAAATTGAACATTGTGTATTGATTGACATAAAGGGTTATGAGATGTAGAATAAAGTTTACATTACAACTAATATGCATTTCTATGTGACTAATAGTTGATGTGCATGATTATATATTTGTGAGGGCACGTGAAGTGCAAATAGTTGTAAGTTGTTAATCTGTTTTTGGTAAACAACAATCAAGGCAAGTCTTTCAGGTCTTATTTTTAATGTGAACTTGATGATGAACTGTTTTAAATATTTGTTGCAAAGAGCATGATGTGTTATATATATGTTGAAAGTATGAAACGTTAAAGTCAATTTATGACTACGTTGGTTGAGTAATGAATGTTGATTGGGTAAGGAACTCAATCTTTGTACTTGTTATATGAATTGCGGCATGTATGTTATGTTAGTTCAATTTTTATGAAATGTATGTTGAGCATGTTATTATGTGCTACGTGATGCATGAAAACTGTTAGATTTTGTTGGGCTATCGAGCTCAACCTTGTAAATAACCACTTTTACAGGTTAAGGACATAAGGTAACACTATGTGCTACTTGAAAAACATAAATCAGATGTAGTGCATGAAGATTTATATACTTTGGCTGAGCTGTTATTATTTGAATCATGTTTAAGGTTCTGAATAATGTATGATGTTTAATAGATTTTGAGTTATAAAGTTTAAGTTTTGTTCGTTGTATAAAAGGTATTGAACCTGAATGTATGTTTTATTTATTAACTCTGATAAAGTGAGTAATAAACTAAGTATGGTTCAAAGGTAGATAAAGATAAAGGTTAAAGGTTATGAAATAAAACTTACAAAAATTTATTGTGAAGAATGGTTGGAGAGGTAATAAATAAAATCTATATTAAGGTAATGTGTTAAAGATATTCAATGATAAATTTTGAAAAGAGATTTGGTGAAAACTGAGTAAGGGAGGTTTCGTTAATTTCGAGGACGAAATCCTTATAAGGGGGGAAGGATGTGACAACCCAGATTTTTATAAGTTATTAAAATAAGAATTTAATAATTAAAATTCTTATTTTGAGATGTATATATTTTGAATTATGTGTTTTAGTGTGAAGAAATTAAATTTTTATGAGATTTAATAGTTGATTAAACTATTAAAGGAAATAAAAGAAATTACGATAAGGAATTTGGTGGCAAGGGAAATTAACCCTACAAATATTGGGTAATTTAAATTAAGTTGAAACTATATTATGGAATAATATTGTTTGATTATTTAAACCTTACTTGGTAGTGGTGTTGTAGTAAAGTGGATAAAAGAGTTAATTCACTTAATTAAAATAGTGAGTTAATATACGAGTTTTGCTAATTAAATTTGGTATTCTTAATATATATTATATGTCATGGTAATATATGAAAATGTTTAATATCTTGAATGATGTTAATAAAGTATAAATTGATGGTGAGAGAAGAAAAACCAATATATCTATAAATAATTATTGGTTAGAGATTAATAAATTAAATTAATAATTAAGTGGTGATTAGATGTATGAATTAAATAAATTGTATTGAGACAATTTATGTGAGAAAAAGGAATGAAATGATTATATATAATAATTGTATAATTCATTTGAATTAATTAAAATAATTATGGAATAAATATTAATTATTTTAATGAAAATGTTTATTATTTTAAATGGAGGTGTTTATGAATATAATTTCATAATGTATAAGTGTAATAATTATACAAATTATAATTGTATAATTATTTTGTGTTGTTAGCTAAATAATTTAGTAACATAGTAAAAGTGTGACATTTAGAAAAAATAAGATATACCATATAATAAGGAGAATTATTAAAATATATTAAAAATGGGTTAAGGGTTCTAGCCAAACATGGCCTAGACTCTTTGTGTTTTATAACTGCTAAAACTTTGTATTTATTTATTTTTTAACTAATAACCCAACTTAAAGTTCACGTATTCATTAGCTGGGGGTTACACTCAGTATTTTCCTAAAGCTAAGAGTTAGAAAACAGAGAAGAAGATAAGAAGAGAGAAAGAGAGAAATTGAGAGAGAAATAGAAGAAATTCTATGTAAATTGACAAGATTTTGAGAATCAAAGAAGGAAGAAGAAAAAGATTCATATCATCTATTCCAGGTTTAAAGAAGAATCAAAGATAATATTCTAGCTTTAAACTTTAGTTTGTGTTTTCAAAGTTTTCTCTGTAAATGATTTTGATGAGGGAATTGTTTAGAAAATGGATGATATTTGTTATTGATATACATATAATCTGTTATATGTAAACAACAAGCAGTTTTAGAATTGAAAAATTCATGAAAATCATGTTAAGGATGAAGAGTATGAGTTTTGTTTAATAATATGTCTAACTTCTGATTTTACATCATTATTTAATGTTAAACTTGATAAAATACGAAAAAATTTAAACTTTTCTGTCTTCTTACTTCAATTCCCTGAATCAAAACCTTAATCATTTACACATCTATGAATCAAGTTATTTTATGATTCGCTTCATCAAAGTTATTATATAAATTCTTACATTTCAATTTGATAACCTTTACAATGTAGGCCACCCATAATAAGACTTCATTTATTTATAGATGTAGGCAACCCTCCTTAATAATTAAGAAATTGAATTTTATTTTAATTAATTAAACTTCTTTAATTAATTAAGCTCATAATCTTATTAGGAATAATTAATTAAACTCTTTTAATTAATTAGCCTCATAATCTTATTAGGAATATATGAGTGTACTATTATTAATTAATTCTCAAACTCCTTTAGAAATTAAATAATAATAATAGTAATAATAATAATAAGACTCCTCTTATTTATTTATATTTAATATTTCAAAAATATTAAATAATAAATATTAAGATGTTTAATTTATTCTATCAACAAAGATTAAATTAAGTACACTTAACTTATTATTACGATTATGCCATTTGCTTCTTAAATAAATATTCTTCATTTTTGCGATGTGACCCTTTAGGTTCTCCATATTAAACCAGTTGTGAATAAATCAATTAGAATATTTCTAATCTTATTTAAATAAATAAATAAATCTATTAATTTACTTAAATAAATAACATTTATTCTACAATAAGGATAAGTCTCCCTTAGCGATTAACGATTTTCCAGATAATATAGATTTCAACATTAATCATAAAAGAACCTTTGAGTAAATAGTTATCGTACAATTCAATCCTTCCACCATACAATGTCTCAATTAAATATAAGACTTGGAATTACTGTCAAGTCTTATTTTATTTAATTCTATGTATTTTGATTCTTAAATGCATAACTCCAAATAATGCAAATTAAAAACTCCTTTCTAATTTCATTCTGCCTTGGCCAAGGATTTCTGAGTTACCATTTATCGAATCATATAGGACATTCTCTTCTTTTACTAGAAGCAGTAGATTCTTTATTGATCATACATTATTTTCATGTACAACTTATTACACCCAAGCATACCCTTTGATATACCCTAAGGATTTTAAGGAATATGTTAAAGTATAACTCATCATACACAAGATACTATGATGATCTCAAGTCTAAGGATCACTTGTACTACTATCACTATAGGAATTCCTATTGATTGACAAGTAAAACTCCATTAGGTATTCCTTACCGAGCCACATTTAGTGAACTTATTCTCTAATAAGCACTTACATTATGACGCCCCCAAAATAGGTATACATCACTCATTTTGAGTCGCCAAAAATATGATACAAAATATAAATACAAACTTAAATATACAACATGAGCTGTGAGTTTTAATACAAATATTGTCTTCTAGACAGTATTCAAACTCAAAATAAGTCTTCAATACATTTATTATCACACTATTTCACAGAATAGTGAGGACTACTAATGCAACATTTGGACCGTCACTCTGTTCCCCTACTAGTCCCAGCTATATTCTCAATTCCTGAAGAGAACAGGGAAAGAAAGGGTGAGCTCAATTAGCCCAGTAAAAAATATTATGACTAAGATAATGCAGAATAAATTATCCTTAGCCTTCAACAGTATAACAACTGATAGAATATAATAGACAACAAGTTTTAGATCAACAACTACAGCGGAATAAGCAATCCATTAGAAGAGTCAAGTAGAGCATAATATCTATCATCTTCTATGATTTAAAAAGTTTATCATCAATTTTATCGCTGAGACTCAACTTAATAAATAATCCACATCATCGAATCATCACTGCACTACGGGCCAAGGATATTCTTTAGTATCACGACCACGAATTATCCATGCAGTACGGGCCAAAGATAATCGTGTTTTCATCAACGGTCATGATCATGCCATAAAATAATTCATCTTTACACCCTTGGCCGAAGAGAATCCATGGCCATAATCATACGAAAAACTGTCCATCAATGCACTACGGGCCAATGAGGACTTTTACCACATCATTTGTAACATTACGGTCATGATTATACCGAATAATTCCTGGTCATAATCATACCAAGTCCATCTATGCACTACGACCAAAGATGACTTTCATAACAATATAAGCATGAGGATGATGACAATGACATAATAATTCAATAAAACAAGTTCAAGGATAAATTTTAAAGATTTATAATTTAATTTATCCAGAATTCAATAACGTTCAAATTGTCAACATGATACTGCTTTGTGGAGTAAAATTCAAGAATAATATTGTACCAAAAATGATTTGAACCGAAAAAAATCTATTTTTATAATGAATAGTATCCCGGGTGAATAGTAACCGAGTGAATAGTATCCCGTGAATAGTACTTCGTGAATAGTAATATGTGAATAGTACTCCGGTATGAAAAAGTCAAAACATATCAAAAATGCTCAAAATAATATTTCAATGAAAAGACACTGAATGAAACACAAATTTTAAGTATATTCTACTAATTTCATGGAGTATAGAAGCCAAAACTTTAACCAAATGAGTATAGAATTCAAAATCTGAAACGAAATAATATTATTTAGATACTACAGAGTATGGAAGAAAATATTATTTCAAGCAAATATTGAACAAAAATAACATCCCTTACGAATATTAAACGAAAATAATATTCCTTTCGAATATTGAATGAATATAATATTCCTTACGAATATTAAATGAAAATAATATTTCTTGCGAATATTGAACGAAATAATATTCATACGAATACGAAAAATATTATCTCTTCAGAATATGAAATAAACAATAACCCTTGAACGAAAATAATAATTACTACGAATAATGAACGAATATAATATTCCTTACGAATATTAAATGAAGATATTATTTCTTACGAATATTGAACGAAATAATATTCATACGAATATGAAAAATAATTTCACTTCAGAATATGAAATAAATAATAATCCTTACCTCAAAAATAGAGCAATTTCAACTGGTATAGCGGATATATTCTTGAAGAAAACTTTCATTATTTTCTACACTCAACGCTTCCTACAACTCGAAAGAAATACGCTCAATATTATAGAAGAAGAATTCTCTAATTTTGGTGTGATTTTCAATTCTAACTAAGCATCCTATTTATAAGAGAATGGAAAGGATACTATTTGAAAAAAGAAATCACGGACGCAACAGAACGAATTAACGGACGAATTCGTTTGGCTGATTTTGTTAAAATTTTGATTTTACTATGCATCACTATGCAATAAAATATTCTAATAAAACAAAAATTTTAAATAAAATATAATATATTCTATTTAAAATTAAATAAAACAAAACTTATAAAATATTTATATATATAATTATAACCTTTGCCATACGACAAAGGCAAACCCAGACAATCCTATATATATATATATATATATATATATATATATATATATATATATATATATATATACGGTCCGAATCAAGTGCATACCTCTTATCTTACTCACCCGTGCTCACTCCCCTTTAGGCGACAGTTTTGGTCATACAACCGTCGTCTATACTTTTAGCAACGCTATATGTTGTTCGTCGCTAAAAGTATAGATGACGGTTGTATGACCAAAATCGTCGCCTAAAGAGGGGTGAGCACGGGTTAGTAAGATAAGGGGTATGCACTTGATCATATATATATATATATATATATATATATATATATATATATATATAATTCCCTCCCTGATATGTAAACTCCAACCCGCCCCCATTTCAGATTTTCCTCCACCCATGGGGGTCCATAAAATAAACAAAATTTACATCAAATACTTCATAAAAAATCCCCTCAATATTTTTAACAACATTTATTCATATTATTATAACTCGCAATATTAACAACCAGATCGTTCCCAGGAAAGAGGGGGCATACTAATAAGGATTTCTCCCTATTGGCGTGCAATTAGGTGACCAAACCTCTCCTCGACAGAATATCTAGACATTGTTAATTATCCAAATAATATGAATAATTGTATCGTCTCAATTATTGATTTAATAATATATAAAATATTGACCATAATTGAATCAAATAACGTGAGATACTATGCAGCAATTACTATAGCAATAATTGAACAAAACTGAGTGACTTCTCACGTAAGCATCAATAATCAATACCGTGTGCTACTATGCAACCACGCGTATTACTGTACTTTTACTACTAGGTAGTTCAACAGTTTAACAGTAAAACTTCTGCCGTTATTTTCATAAAAGGATATTTCTATCGTTTTCTCATTCCGACAATAATTCCGTTGTGGGATCCACCAATAATTATGCCGTCGTACGAATATTCTTTGATAAAACTACTATTCCCCGACCAATCGAATATAATATAACAACTTGCATACTTTGCAAAATTTATAAATATTACCCATAACTATAACATTATCTCAAATCCACACCATAATATTAAAAAAATATTTCGAGAAAATTAAATCTTTATTCATAAAATTTGGGGTCTTACATACATACTTGCTTTAGTGTCTCCACACAAATGATCATGAGATCAATTATTCTCATCCAATGAGCAAACAACGTATGTATCAATCTATCTAGATTCACTAATCCCCTTTTTAGTAATCCAACAATTAGGAACAATTTTAGTTTGTAAGCTATTTAAGAATTTAGATAACATTAGCATGATCATCTTCATGATTCTAAAAGCATTACTTAAAACTATGTGTTTATCACATATTATAAAATAGCACCATGTAGATAAATTAAAAGCCTTTAATTAAATAATTCTTTTATTAATAAATGAATAAGATTGTTTCAAAGTATATGCTTTATCGTTAAACATGATTGGCTTGTGTGCATACTACTTTAAATCTCCCACTTGCACTAAAGCCAAGCCATGGTATCTCATACCCTTCTTCTCTAAGTGGCGATCATCCTGTTATTAGATAAGCTTCAGTTAATGGATATGTAATGTTGATATTGAGAGTTCACTATCTCTATAGTGACTTCTCATCTTTCAATGATTCTCTAATCAAATGAAACTACTGCAACACATGTTTAGATCCAAGATGAGACTTCGGAACTATTCCTAGTTCTGTAATGAACTTTTCATCCAAACAATTAACTTGCAGCTTTATTTACAACTATGTACTTTGTATTTATCACTAAACCACCAACTCTTTGCTATTTGAAATTTTTCCAATTCACTGCACCACCGTTCAAGGTAACGATTTACCCTAAAGTGGTTTTCTTGTCATCTTGGTCAGTCTAAAAAACTTGAGTCTGTTAAGCTCTATAGTTTTAATTTAGACCCACCATGAATCATGATCACATCGTTAGTACATGTTAAGTACTTTTAAGATGTTTTTCACTGTCTTACAGTGATCTTCTTCAGAATATGATCGATCAACATCAGGTCTCGTACATTTCATTGCATACATGATAGTTACTCATTCAATCTCTCTTTTCAGGAGTCTATAGGGACAATTAAGAGAGATACACTCCATGGCTCATCATCATGAGACAACTCTTGGAGTTTGTCATGCTAAATAGTTTTAGCATCAAATGAATATACGTTTCTTGGGTTAAGTCGAGTATCCTTTTAAATCTATACATATAGATTTGTATCCCCAATTAAGATACTCTTCTAAATCATTCATGGAGGAATGTTTAGACAACTTTATCTTTACTGACTGTAGCATTGGTATGTCATTCCTTATCCGTAGTTTATCAACATATAATACTCCCCCTATCCTAGGATAAAAGTCCTGGTGGACTTTTCAAGCATATTAATAAGAGGAATGAAATGACAAAATTTTCCATAATAATATGTCATTAATTATTTTTAATGTATATGAGAGAGTGACTTTCTAGCTATTCAATTCAAAATATTCTCTCTCTATACTTATTAAATATGGAGAGAGAATTAGAATAAGAAAAGTATTAGATATTTAGTGTTACGGGCATAATGGGAAAAAATGTGTAAGAGTTTGGTTATTAAAGAAAAGTGGACATTTAACATGGGACTACCCAAAATAGTAATAAGGATTTTTATCATGGGATAGAGGGAGTACTAGGAATGTCACGGCGCTCCCACTGACCTTTTTGTACACATTAGGTTCACTCTTGTTTTTGATAAAATCAAACTCTTTTGATTGTCTCATCAAAATGAATGTTCCATTTTTGAGAAGCTTGCTTCAATCCATTTCTCTGAATGTCTACAACTCTTACCTCATCGTATGTAACTGGATCAATATCTTCTATGATGCGTACCTCATCATCATCATTTATGATGAGTCTATACCTCCAAGGTATCGTCGGTACTATTCCAGATTTATGATTCGGTTATGGTACAATAGGTCTATCTACAGATTCCTTTTATTTGACTTATAGTGCTTTGTGGTTCTTGAACTCTTCAAGATCTATTATCCTCCCGCTAGCCCTTCAATGATAAACATATTTATCTTAGAAGGCAGCGTGTTTCGGAATAAACACATTTTGCTAAGTAGGATTATAGAACATATACCCTAAACATTGATGATTTGGTAATATACCCATGAATTGGATATACTTGGGCTTAAATTATTTTATTCTCAAGTCTTTTAGAAGAATTTGTACTGTGTTTATTTATTATTTTGTAGATTAAGGAGATGCAGGGATGAGTTGGGGATTTGAGCAAATTAATGGCAAAATTGTAAATTCAATGCACTCCAGCGCGGGGTGCTACTCCTAGCACTAGCTGTAGCGCCGGGGCGCTGAGGCCCAACTTTTGTTGACCAAGGTGCAGGCTTGGAACAGGAAGTTGACTTGGATTTGGAAGGAGGCAAGACATTGACTTGAATTAGGATTTTGGATGTCAAGAAAAGAGTATAAAAAGTACAATCAGCTGAAAGAAAAGGGTGATATTCATTCATAACTAGAGTCTAATCAAGAATCAAGAGAGATATTGTGGAGAAGAATTCCAATTGAAGATTGAAGCTTGAGAGATTTTCTTTAAGAGTTTCTTCTTCTTATTATTTTTAATTGTGTAATTCTTTCAAGATGATTTTCATGAGATTGTTGGTTTTATTTCTCGTTATGAACTAATTCTTTTATTAAGACTACAAATTGAACCTTTTATGTCTATGAATTAATTATTTAATTTAGTCCAATTATTTATATCAAGGTGAATTGTTTATCATGTCTTATGCGTATTGATTAATTATTTGGTTAGTAATTACCGTGTTACTCTAGAAGGATTCGAGAGATGAAATTTAGGGTTAAAATTGGACATGATAACATGTATGCTTGATTATTTGCATGAGACGAATAATTAGGGTCGTGAATTGAATAGGAATATCTGTTCACTGCATGTAACAAATTGGGAATTGGAACTTAATGAGTTTAATTTAATTATTTTGCATTGGAATATTGCAAGATTAATTGAATTGAATAAAAGTTAACTGATTACTTGGGAAAGGGCTTCTAACAATTAGAATTCTTGTTAACAATTCAGTAGCACATAATAATTGGATTAGTTGGATAATTGGTTTGTAGTACATAAATTGGGAAAATTGTAGTCTTAACCTTTATTTATCTGAAGACATTCATTTAGGCTTTACCTTTATTTAGTTGAATTAATTTTAGAGTAACCTATTTTTAATTGATTAATTTAGTTTTCTTAATTAGAAAAATCACAATTTGCTGTTGTTTAAATAAAATTGAATTGGTATAGTGCTAGTAGTTGGAGTTTATTGATTAGAATTTCCTGAGGGATCGACACTTAATTTTACCACTTTATTACTTGTTGACTGTGTATACTTGAACAGATAATTGATTGTGAAATCAAGCAACAAGTTTTTGGCACCACTGTCGGGGATTTCTTTATTAATATTAATTCCATATTAGCTATAATCAATTCGGTCTTAGTTTAAACGTTAGTAACGTATTTTTCTGCTTGTGCTTCCAGGAATTATTTTTAAAGTGTATGCACACTAGATCAAAGGCCAGAAAGGAACTTTTTCCTTACGCAGACGATATCAAAAGGAAGTTTCAGAAAGTACGGTTCACTAGTGAGGTTATTCCAATGGAAGAGGATCTGACGGCACAAGAAATTCCAGTAGTCTTGGCAGCGGAAGAACAAAAATCACTCAGGGATTATGCCATGCCGACGGTGACAGACATACAGTCCAGTATTCGGAGGCCGACGATTAATGCAAATAGTTTCGAGATAAAATCGGGAACGATTCAGATGCTTCAAAATGAAGTGTAGTTTGGGGGTAGTTCGACGGATGATCCGAACGAGCATATCTTGAGTTTCTTGGAAATTTGCGACACCGTCAAATTTAATAACATTTTAGAAGACGCTATAAGGTTGAGGTTATTTTCGTTTACGTTGAAGGATAAAGCTCGGAGTTTGTTACATTCCTTGCCGCCTGGTTCGATCACTGCTTAGGACGACTTAGCTCAAAAATTCTTAGCTAAGTTATTCCCAACAGCAAAGTCGGCAAAATTACGGAACGATATTCACACTTTTGCACAGTTTGACTCTGAAACATTATATGAGGCTTGGGAAAGATTTAAGGATATGCTCCGCAAATGTCCACATCATGGAATTCCCCAGTGGATGCATGTTGGGATATTTTGTGATGGTTTACACGCGTCCACAAGAGCCAGTATTAATGTAGCAGCAGGTGGAGCGATCATGGCTAAGAATTTTGATAAGGCTTATCAACTGTTAGAGACAATGTCGAACAATAATTATCAGTGGCCAATGACTACGTCTAATCCTCCAAAAACACCGGGAAAGTTTGAATTGGATGCAGTGATAGCGTTGACAGCATAGGTTTTCGCGTTAACAAAGAGGATTAAAACATGGGGTCCACCATCAGCACCGCAAGTAGCAATGGTTTGTGAGTTGTGTGCTGAGAGTCATGCTACAGATTAATGTGCCATCAATTTTAAATCAACTCAGTTTGTGGGAAGCTATAATCGATCAGTCCAACCTTATCCGAATCAAAATGCATATAACCCGGGTTGGAGAAATCATCCGGGATTTTCTTGGAGCAATAATCAAGCTCAAGGTCCTAGACCGCAAAACCCGATCGAATTTCAGAATTAGACTTAGCAACAGCTAGAGAGGAAAATAAGTCTGGAAGAAGCTTTGGAAAAATTTATTGTAGCTACCGACAAAAGGATAAGTGAGCAAGACAAGTTATTGAGTTAGGTAGATATGAATGTGAAAAGCCAAGCTGTTTCAATTAAGAATTTGGAAAATCAGACGGGGCAGATAGCACATGCGTTGAATAGCCGTCCACAAGGAACACTCCTCAGTGATATCGAGATAAATCTGGGCAGAGATGAGCATTGTAAGGTTGTGACTTTACGCAGCGAAAAGGAACTAACAGAGACACTCAAGGATAAGGAAAAGTTGGACAAAGCAACAGTGGAAAAAGAGGAAGTCTCAGAAACCGAAAAGCGACAGGATGAGGAGTTAGAGCAGAAAGCACCTGAACAAAGCTTTACAATGCTTCCCATACCATATCCGCAAAGGTTTCAAAAATCCAAGTTAGATAAGCAGTTCTCAAGATTTTTGGATGTTTTCAAAAAACTGCATATCAACATACCATTTACAGAAGCCTTAGAACAGATGCCGAGTTACACCAAGTTCATGAAGGAGGTTTGTCGAAGAAGAAAAAATTGAGTGATTTAGAAACAGTGGCGTTAACCGAAGAGTGCAGCGCAATTATCCAGAATAAAATACCCCCGAAGTTAAAAGATCCAGGTAGATTTACTATACCATGCAAAATTGGTAATCAGTTTTTGGGAAGAGCATTGTGTGATTTGAGAGCCAGTATAAATTTGATGCCACTATCCGTTTATAGCTAGTTTGAACTTAAGGCACCAAAACCGATAAATGTGAATTTGTAGTTGGCGGACCGGTCAGTTACATAACCACGAGGTATTGTTGAAGTCGTTTTAGTAAAGGTGGATAAATTCATCTTCCCGACGGATTTCTTTATCTTGGATTATGAAATAGATAGGGAAATTCCCATCATTCTCGGGCTACCATTTTTAGCAATGGGGAGAACGTTGATCGACGTACAAAAAGGTGAATTGACGATGCGAGTTGAAGACCAAGAGGTCACTTTTAATGTATTTAAGCCAATAAAATTTCTGAAAGAGAAGGGTGACTATCTGCGGGTAGATGTCATAGACGAATTAGTTAATCACAAGTTCAGCGAAAATTATTCAGAGGACCCACTAGAATCTATCTTGTTCGGGATGGACGACTACAATATTGAGGATGATATTGAGTATGTCAAATGGCTAGATGCATTACCGGCTGCCAGGAAAGTTAAACAATCATTCGACACTCTTGATCGGCCTGACACGGAAGAGAAAAATTTCAAACCATCAATAGAAGAGCCATCGGTGTTGGAATTAAAACCTCTACCATCTCATCTTTAGTATGCCTATTTGGGAAAAGATGCCACCATACCAATTATTGTTTCGATAAATTTAACTGACACATAAAAAGAGAACTATTAAGGGTATTGCGAGAGTTCAAAACAACAATCAGATGGACTATAGTGGATATTCGATGAATTAGTCCGTCATTTTGTATGCATAAGATCTTATTGGAAGAGGGAGAAAAACCAACCATTGAGCAGCAAAGAAGGCTAAACCCCATTATGAAGGATGTGATAAAAAAAGAGATCATAAAGTGGTTGGATGCCGACATTATTTATCTAATCTCGGACAGTTCATGGGTAAGTCCTGTACAGTGCGTACCAAAGAAAAGGGGCATGACGGTAGTAAAAAATGAATCAAATGAACTCATCCCTACTAGAACAGTTACAGGCTGGAGAGTATGTATGGATTACCACAAACTAAATAATGCCACACGCAAGGATCACTTTCCCTTTCCTTTCATTGATCAGATGCTGGATAGGTTGGCGGGACATCAGTTTTATTGTCTATTAGATGGATATTCCGGATCTAATCAGAATGCCATAGCGCTGGAACATCAAGAAAAAACCACATTCACATGCCCTTATGGTACGTTTGAGTTTCGGCGTATGTCTTTTGGCTTATGCAATGCTCCGACAACATTTCAACGATGGATGATGGCCATCTTCTCAGATATGGTGGAACAAAACTTGGAAGTATTCATGGATGATTTCTCCGTGTTTGGTGACAGTTTTGACTTATGCTTGAAGAATCTAATTTTAGTGTTGAAGCGTTGTGTGGAGATGAACCTAGTTCTTAACTGGGAAAAGTGTCACTTCATGGTGCAAGAAGGGATAATTTTGGGGCATAAAGTTTCCGTATCAGGGCTAGAGGTCGATAAAGCCAAAATTGAGACGATTGAGAAACTACCTCCTCCAACATCTGTGAAGGGAATACGGAGTTTCTTAGGACATGCGGGTTTCTATAGAAGCTTTATTAAAGATTTTTCCAAAATTTCGAAACACTTGTGTTCCCTCTTGGAGAAAGATGTGCCGTTTAAGATGGATCAGTTGTTCGTCAATGCTTTCGAAATATTGAAGAAGAAATTGGTTTCAGCTCCAATTATAGTGGCCCTCGATTGGTCTTTACCGTTTGAATTGACGTGCGACGCCAGTGACTACGCAGTTGGAGCAGTATTGGGACAACGTTGCGATAAAATTTTTCACACTATTTACTACTCTAGCTAGACGTTGACGGATGCTCAATTGAATTACACGACCACAGAAAAAGAATTACTTGCGGTCGTGTTTACCTTCGACAAGTTCAGAGCATATCTCATAGGGACCAAGGTAATCGTCTACACTGATCATTCAGCCATTAAGTTTTTGATTGAGAAGAAGGATGCCAAGCCGCGGTTAATACGGTGGGTGTTTTTGCTACAAGAATTTGACTTGGAGATTCGAGATAGAAAAGGCATCGAAAACCTGGTGGCAGATCATCTTTCGCGATTAGAAAATGCAGAGGTCCAGCAAAAAGATGAGGTCATCATAAATGAGATGTTTCCCGATGAACAACTTCTTTAAGTAACAACAACGGTGCCATGGTATGCAAATTTCGTGAATTATCTAGTTAGTAATGTGTTACCTCCTGATTTAAACTCACAACAACGAAAAAAGTTCCTCCATGATGTTCGACAATACTGGGAAGAACCGTTTTTGTTTAAGGCTTGTGCTGTGTAGACACTCGAAATTTTCTGTATTACTGACACTAACATTGTAGGAAGGCAGATTCGTCTTTTATGAGAGAACCCTGAAAGACAATCCACAACCATACCGGATACTACCGGAGGTTCAGCATCAACCCCAGATCGCAATCTGGGAGTAACCAATCCAATCTTGGAGAACCTCGAGGCATGCAGATCAATACCGGAACACACACCGGAGAAGACCGATTAATCTCGGAGATAACCTCGAGGTATCCAGTCTCAGCCCTAAACATGGGAATAGCCTCCAACCTTGGTGATAGCCCCCAAGGAAAGCAATTTCGGCATTAACCCCAGAAATGCTTGTTACAAGTGTAACCAGCTTCAATCTCGGTGCTCACAATGAGATACACTGTATCAGCCCGGCGATGACATCGGGAAGACAGACACACCTCAAAGATGACAATGGGGACTTTCAACCAATTGCAGCAGTCCAATCCCAGCAAAGCTGAGCAACGTCTGCTTTATCGACCCAACCCGGCAATAACACCGGTAAGGGATAACATCATCATCTGACCAACACGATGCCACGCCAAGTTGTCTGAACACATCTACGCAACAACGGCCCATAAGGCTAATAAATCCCGAGTTGCTATTGTGCGGGGTAACGGATGAAAGTTGAAGCTTGAAAACCGGAGGGCACCGTCCCATCTTCAAAGACTTTGTACAAACTCTAATCCCATGCCATCGTACAAACTCTCGACAACGACGGCCCAAAATAGGTCCTGTATACCTCAAACAGTTGCCCGGATTGCACTTCAGAAAAACTGAGTGGACATTACAGTGCCCGCGTGCACGTACTTCGAGACGACCCGACTCGACCAAACCGGGCCGACCCGACCCGCCTCTGGTACACCTGCGGTCGAGCCGTAGGTACACCTGCGGCACCTTTTGCCTATAAATAAGAGGCTTGGGGTGCTGATTTTTAAGAGAAAAAAGACGGGGAAACCCTGCAGAATTCGCTCTACACTTGCCATACAGTGTATTTTCCCACTTTAAACACCTGTGAGCTCATATCAGCCCTCTTTTGTACCTACAAAAGCCAGTGTTTACTCACTCTAAAGATATAGAAGTCTTCTTTTGCAGCCCACTGTAAGCCTTCTCACACACTTTAGAGTCTTTCTCTTCATTTTTGCACACACCCTTCTACACGTTGAGAGTCGTGTTGCTTGCTTTTGCCCGGACTTCGGTCCGTGGTTTCATTTCAGTCTCTATATATATATATATATATATATATATATATATATATATATATATATATATATTTACATATATATTGACTAACATTACCGAGTTATGCCTCGGGTGAGCCTAGACTTCGGTCTGGAGCGTTTATTTGCTTTTTTTTATATATATTTTTATATATATGAACTGTGTATCGGACTTTGTTCGATTGAGCCTAAACTTCGGTTTGGTGCGTTTATTGCTTTGATATATATATACTTATATATATTAACTGTGTGTCGGACTTTGTTCGATGAGCCTAAACTTCGGTTTGGTGCATTTAATTTCTTTCTTATATATATACTTATTTATATAAACTGTGGTCGAACTCCGTTCGATGAGCCTGGATTTTACATCCGGTGCGTTTACTCGCTATATATATATATATATATATATATATATATATATATATATATATATATGAACTGCTATCGAACTCTGTTCGGTGAGCCTGGATTTTATATCCGGTGCGTTTACATGCTATATATATATATATATATATATATATATATATATATATATATATATATATATATATTTACATTTCGTCCCACCTGGAGTTTACTTCGTGGTGGTTGACCGTTTTTACAGCTTTATCTACGTTTTGTCCCGCCTGGAGTTTCCTCCGTGGCGGTTGATAGCTTTTAACAGCTTTCTTTACATTTCTGATCCCCCATGGAGGTTCTTCGTGGTTGGTGATCATGTTTGTATATATACATATTTATGGCTTTTATATATATACCTGCTTACTGCTTTCATACAAACTGCGGTATCATGTGAGCCTAGGAATCATGTGATCACAGATTCATCCCATTGGATCTAGATTCGGTTCCCGTGATAGACATTTTCAGCTGTAAGCAACTTGTAAATTATTCTGCGGTGTCTGAATTTCCTCAGATGGTTTCCATACCCACGAGGAAGTCGGCATTATTTTGTACATTATTTTCGTGCGGATGCTTCGCAGCCGTCAAATAAAATCAACCAAGCCGCGCATTAAATAAAATGGAAGTGCAAAAGGCCTCAATTACTATTGAGCGACAGGGTTTGAAAAAACCTCTTTTATAAAACATCATTGCCATATCTTGCTAAAATTGAATTTTTACAAAAATTCAAACCCTGCGTATATAGGTGCGAACGAGGCCTCGTACCACTTTCAAATAACAGCACATTGACTCACTCACACACACACACATTTAGATAATAGTTTCTTGAAAAGAGGCGGTCACCGTGGTAACACGGATGTCGGGGGGTGCCTAACACCTTCCCCCCGCATAACCAAGTCCCCGGACCCTAAACGAATCTCGGTTTTACCGACCCGTATAGCAGTGTCACATCACTGGGTCAATGTGCAAACCTTTTCTCGGTTGTGTTGGTACAACCATTTAAAAACCAACTGGCGACTCTTAACAGTCCATAGTCGACATTGTACATGTCGGACCTTTTTCACTTGTTTTTTCAAACAAATCTCACCTAAAATGAGAACACCAAAGAACAAGTAACGGAAAGGGACATCTAAAAATCCCGACGTCGACAGGTGGCGACTCTGCTGGGGACTCCAGTAAGAGGACTTAAGCCGCTATTTCAATCTTTTCAAAATTGTTATCTGCTTGTGTGTGTGGATGTTGCATTTACATTGGATGAATGTGTACGAATGCATGTCTTATTTATTTAGTGCCTCGCACTATAAACTGCCTGTGATGTTAGTGCCTCGCACTATAAACTGCCTGTGATGTTAGTGCCTCGCACTATAAACTGCTCATGATATTAGTGCTTCGCACATGTCATCATTTCATACGGTGAGACGTGATGTATGTGAATGTATGTTGTGTGGTCCCTCCACCAGGAGGCTATCCCGTCGGTGTTTGATTACTGGACTCGTGAGAAGCCTGATTCTCCGAGGCTCAGGAAAGGCACCACCCAAATTCGCTCCAGTTGAAAGACCGAATTAACTTCCCGTCAAGTAGATTGCGATGATTTGGGAACCTTCATGCCAAAAAGCCGCGAGAGTAACCTAAGATAAGTCAGCCTCTGATAAACCCAAAATGGAGGAAAGTCTCTTCATGCTCTCATTTTAAATTACACAATTTCATGACATATATATCTCCATGTAATGAGAAATATGAAGGAATGTGTACACATATACATACATCCTACAAACAGCTGACATCGTTTTTGCAGGATAAAATTCCTAAAATGGACTCATCACATTGCATATTAATATTCACCTTCCCTAAGGACTAAACTATGCAAGTCTTTCGCAGGGAGTCAATCGGGCCTACTACCCGTTCAAAGTCCAAAATGGCAACATGCCTACAGTTAATTATGTCGTCATCCGACCAGACTGAACTTAATCCAGTTTCTCGCAAAGAATTCGACGGATTAAGCAAACAAATTACAGATTTGGTTGTTCTGTTCAAAGAATTACACCAGTCTACACAGGGTCAGAAAATACCCGTAAATGCTGAATCCTCCACACAAGGAGGAGCCCAGGTCATTACCATACCTGAACTACAGTTGGATATTACCAACAAAACTTATGATGCTGCCCATCCCACTGGAGACCCAGACACTGGTGACATCAAAAAGAAAGTCCTCCAAATAGAAGAGACCCTTCGTACTATCAAAGGAATTGGAACACACGGGAGTGTTTCATATGCTGATTTATGTATTTTTCCTGGTGTTCATTACCAAAAAAATTTAAAACTCCTGACTTTGAAAAATATGATGGGTTAGGAGATCCTTATACACACTTAAAGGTATTTATTGGAGAACTTGGATCTTATGCAGAGGATGAAAAGCTCAGAATGCAATTATTCCAAAAGAGTCTAACTGAAGAAGCCCGTTCATGGTACACAAGATTAGACAATTCCAAAATCCATAGCTGGGAAAAGCTAGCACATGCCTTCCTCACTCAATACAGCTTTCAGTCTCAAATGGCTCCTGATCGGTATCAAATTACCAAGATCAAAAAATAGTCTAACGAGTCTTTCAGAGAGTATGCCCAGAGGTGGAGACGCCTAGCTGCCCAAGTAAATCCTTCCATGACCGAATCAGAAATGGTCATGACGTTCATAGACATACAAGAAGCTCCCTTCTATGATAGAGTTTTAGCCGGCATCGGCAAACCGTTTTCTGAAATGGTCAAACATGGGGAGATGGCTGAGATGGGATTGAAATCCGGAAAGATTCAAGACCTAGCTGCACTCAAAGCTGTTGCTGATCACATCCAGTCTGGAAATTATGGGAACAACCCCAGGAGGGTCCATAAAAAGAAAGAGGAAAATGTTTCCCTGATACTACAGGGTCAAAAAGGCAGTCAAAATATGCCTGTTCAGAGGAGAAACTATATTCCCTGTCCAGCACAGTCTGTAAACCCTCCAATACCAAAAGGTGGAGAAGCCAAATGCCCTCGAGTGTTCACACCCTTGGGGGACACCCTCGAGAATATCCTTAATCTTCTGACAACATAAAAGAAGATTAATGGAAAGGGTTTTAATGCTGCTCGGAAATGTGCTTATCATGCCGGGGCACCTGGACATGATACTCAGGATTGTTGGGCCTTGAAACACAAGATCCAAGACCTGATAGACAACGGTGAGATCGTGGTCACTAAACCAGATCAACCTAACGTTCAAGACAACCCTCTTCCTCAACACAAAGAAGAAGAGGTCAACATGATTAATTAGAGCAGTGGACAGAGTTCTAACTTCAGCTGTGATTCTTCCCAAATTATCAAAGACAGTGATAACAGATGGGATTATGCCAAGTTCCAGTTCATAATGGAACGAAAAATGAAAGCTCTCTGCAAACAAATTGAGCAATTGGCAGAACTGGTTACTTATCAGCATCAAGTGACTCGTCAGTTAATCGGCCAGGAGCATGCCAGTCTCCTGCCCATTGTCATGAATATTCCCTCTTCACTTTCAGAAAATTTAATGTTGGAAGACAAAGTGACAAAGAGGGCAAATGCCAAGGCCCGTCGGGATTTCGCCAACAAAAGGGAATTCACTTATTTGGGTCAACCTATGGAGGAGATACTTCACATGTTAATCAATGAAGGAAGAATCAGTTCCCTTCTACCTCCAATCAACCCCCGTTCAGGACGGTACAATTCTGAGGGAGTATGTCAATATCATTCCCAATCTCGTGGTCACAGCACAGAAGAATGCTGGGCACTCCGCCACCTTATTCAGAACCTAATCGACAGTGGCGTACTGCGCCTGGCAAATGACGACACTGTGCTACACGCCAGTGAGAATGCAGGTCCCACTAAATGGAAGAGTGTGGTATCCGTCATATCTACTGAAGCTGATCAATCACTCGTCATGCCAATAATTCAACTCAAAGGAAGCAACAATCCTTTGAAAGTGGCTACTCCCGAGCCAATCAACTTGCCGTACAGAGCACAATATCCTATTGTTAGCTTGCATAAAGTTCCATGGAATTATGGAGAAGGTGAAGGATCCACCTCACATAACACTGCTGCAGTGTCGAAAGAAAATCCACTGTACCTTCCCAACGGGTGATAAAATCTGTCGTCAAATCAAAAGGAAAAATACCCACGGAGAAGATTGAAAAATTCCTCCTCACTATGGGTCATAACAAAGCTACGGTGGTTTTAAGCTTGAAAGAAGCTCCACAACAGATATCAATTTTGGACTCGGTCCTCACTTCCGAGAATCACTGGAAGATCTTGTTAAAGGTTTTAGAAGAAGCCTATCTCCCGACATTCGTGGATGAGGAAAAATTTCAACATCTGGTTGATCACATTTTCAACGACAATGTGATATCCTTCACTGATGATGACATTCCGCCTGAAGGAACCGATCATTGCAAACCGTTACACATCGCAGTCTTGTCCTTCGGATATATGGTGGCTGGAGTCCTGATAGATGGAGGTTCATCCCTAAATATTTGCCCATATGCTACCTTGGTGAAGATGAATATCAATCCTAATCGAATCCGGAGTAGCCATACTATCATCAAAGCTTTTGATGGAGCCCGTCGGAATTCGGTTGGAGTAATTGAGCTGCCAATTGAGATTGGTCCTCATACATTCTATGTATCCTTCCATGTGCTCAAGATAGAGTCGAGATACAACCTGCTCTTGGGACGACCATGGATCCACATGGCTGGGGCAGTCCCCTCCACCCTTCATTAACAATTAAAATATATTGTCAACAACAGCCTAGTCACGGTCAACGCTGAACCAGAGTGTCCTCAACACGGGGATTTATCGGTCATCAATGTTAATGCGGACGTTGAACCAGTCAGTTTTCATGCTTTGGAAATAAGAAATACCCAATACCATGCTATTGGAGCACCACTGCCCGAACCCCAGATTTCTACCGAAGTGATGTCAGCCACTCAAGAAATGATGTCGTTGGGTCATAAACCAGGACAAGGGTTGGGTAAAGATTGTCAGTGTATCAAGTACCCTATTCTCTTAACCAAGCACACTGGAACAGCTGGACTAGGCTATTCGGCCAGCTCTATTCACAGGAACCCTCATAAACATCCACAGGTTCCTTCAGCTTCAACTATGTGGCGTTTATCTTCGCCTTCAAGTGCTGAGTCCGCACAACCTCCTGTAAAGGTGCCAGCCAATGTCATGGCTATGTTATTTCCTAAGCCGAAACCAGTGGAGGAAAACAAAATCGTTATTCCAAATCCCGCAATCGAAGAAGAGGAGCGGAGAATCAAGGAGAACGTTGTCCGAATAATGTCGGGCATGCGTATCATCTTCCATGATGAACATACCAACCGATACACCCAGACGATGATTGCCCAGACATAATGGCCATCATTCGGGACAGGGAGGATGATGACAGTCCCTCCATCACTGCGGTTCACCCGAACTTTGCTCTTGCCAATTGGAACAGCATTCCTTGCATTGGTCGTCAAGGGTAAAGCGGGCAGAAGTTCTTTCTGCACTGTAGATATAATAACTGCTTACTTTTCTGTACAGTATTAGCAGTTTATTTTGCCAGTATATGCTAACACTGTGTATGATCAGACACGTTTCATATATACTAAGTGAAAGCATATTTTGTTTCAGGACTCTGAATTTAGATGTGCCTGTACTTGCTGATACGATGCCTCTCCTACACAGGGATTGTACCTTTGATGTAGAGATGAATTCAGCCTTGATGGATACACAGGATGACATTGAGGTGCCTCCAGAAATTCAAGAATGGGTCAAAGATACACCTAAACCCAACCTTGATCAAACCACTTCTTTCAATCTCGGAACCTTAGAAAGCCCTAAGTTAATCCAGATTGGTTCAGACCTTACCCCAAACCAACAGAATGACATGGTTACACTATTAACCCAATTCCAGGATGTGTTTACATGGTCTCATAAAGACATGGTGGGTTTGTCCACTGACATTATCCTTCATCGCCTTCCCATTAAAGAGGGATTTAAGCCAGTCAAACAGAAACTCAGGCGATTGAAACCTGAGTGGAGTTTAAAGGTGAAAGAGAAAATTGTGAAACAATTTCAGGCTGGCATCGTCATGGTGTCTACATATCCGGAGTGGATATCCAATATCGTGCCCGTGCCTAAACCTGGAGGGAAGGTGCGAGTTTGCGTGGATTACCGGGACTTGAATAAAGCTTGCCTAAAAGACAGCTTTCCCGTGCCATTTATCCACATTCTCATTGACAATACTGCGCAATATGACATGTACTCCTTTGCTGATTGCTTTGCGGGGTATCATCAAATCATGGTTGCCGAGGAAGATCGTGAGAAGACTGCCTTCATCACTCCTTGGGAAACTTTTTGTTATAGACGGTTGTCATTAGGCCTCATCAATGCTGGAGCTACCTATCAACGAGCTATGATGTCTCTTTTCCACGACTTAATGCATAAAGAGATTGAGATCTACGTGGATGACATCATTGTCAAGTCCCGGAAGGAGGATCACCATATAGACCATCTCAGAAAGCTATTCAACTAGTTGCGTAAGTACAACTTGAAGTTGAATCCAGCCAAATGCGCCTTTGGCGTTAAATCAGGCAAGTTGCTAGGATTCCTAGTCTGCCACAAAGGGATTGAGCTAGATCCTGCCAAAATCCAAGCCATCATAGAAATGCCCATTCCTCAGACAGAAAAGGAAATTCGGGGATTTATGGGAAGAATCAACTTCATTAGCAGGTTCATCTCCCAACTCACAGCAACCTGTGAACCAATCTTCAAACTATTAAGGAAGAACTCCTCCATGAAATGGAATGATCAGTATCAGAATGCCTTCCTTACAATCAAGAAACAGCTAGTCAAAGCTCCTGTGTTGGTACCACCCAGGGATGATGTTCCCCTATTTATGTACCTGTCTGTAAGTGACAATGCTATGGGCTGCATGCTGGGGCAAAAGGACGATAGAGGCCAAGAACGAGCTATCTATTACCTCAGTAAAAGGTTCAGCAGCAGTGAACATAAGTACACTCTGATCAAAAAAGACGTGTTGTGCTTTAGCATGGGCTTCCATGAGATTACAACATTACCTCAATGGTCACACAACCCATCTTATATCCCGCGTGGATCCTCTCAAGTACATGTTCAACAAACCCATGTTAAATTGCCGGCTGTCCAAATGGCAGTTGATCCTACAACAATTTGACATCGTATATGTGACTCAAAAGTCCATCAAAGGTCAAGGAATCGCGGATCAACTGGCCGCCGCACCTTCAGGGGATTTCAAACCCTTAGAAACATATTTCCCTGATGAAGGAGTAATGATAGTACAGCAACACCATCAGTACGATACGCGCTAATCATGGACGATGTATTTTGATGGAGGTGTTAATATGGAAGGTTTTGGATCTGGAGCAGTTCTAGTACCTGATACGGGGGAGCAGTATCCCATCGTCGTCAAATTACAGTTTGACAGCACCAATAATATGGCTGAGTATGAAAGCAGTCTCATGGGGCTAAAACTTGCCCGTTCAATGGGCATCAGACGGTTAACTGTCCTTGGAGATTCAGAGTTGGTAATCCGACAATCCACCGGAATCTATCAAACCAAGGAACTACATTTGCTTCCTTACCATCGGCAGGTTTTAAAGATGGCTTTGGAGTTCGAAGAAATCTCCTTTCTACATGTTCCTCGTAATAGGAATGATTTTGCGGATGCATTAGCAACTTTGGCCTCCTTGGTTCATATATCAGATAAGGAGCAATTGCCAAGCGACACAATTTCCCTGAACAAGGCCCCAGCCTACGGAATTATGTTGGAGAAGTATCGGATGAGCTACCTCCCATCCCACAGCCTTGGTATCAGTATATCAAGGAATATCTGCGAGATGGACCTACACCCGCTGAGGCGAGCCCGACCGAGAAAAGGCAGATCCATCGACTTGAAATGAAATTCTACCTGAGTGGAGATGCACTCTACAAAAGAGATACAGGATTAGGCCTCCTCCGGTGTTTAGGCAAAGATCAAGCCCAAAGGCTCATGGATGAAATCCATGGCGGAGTCTGTGGCCCCCACATGAGTGGCCCCCTCCTTGTCAAGAAAATCCTCAGAACGGGACATTATTGGCTATATCTCAAAGCTGATTGCCATGACCACGTCAAAAGATGCTATCAGTGCCAGATTCATGGGAATGCTATACACGCCCCTCCACGGGAACTCCAAAATATGAGTTCACCTTGGCCCTTCTCAATGTGGGGAATGGACGTTATCGGGCCCATTGAACCTAAAGCCAGTAATGGACATCGGTTTATATTCACCATGATCGACTACTTCACCAAGTGGGTAGAGGCAACCTCCTTCCCCAGGGTCACTAAAGAAGTCATCATTGCTTTCATCAGAAACAATGTTGGTTGTCGATATGGACAACCAGAGGTGATTGTGTTAGACAATGCCAAAAAGCTCAACAATAAGATGATGGAGGAATTGTGCAGTAAATTCCACATCAAACATCTCAACTCAGTCATCTATCGTCCAAAGATGAACGGTGTTGTTGAAGCAGCTAACAAAAACATCAAGAAGATTATGCAAAAGATGTCCGCCAACCACAAAGATTGGCTTGATGTATTGCCTCTGACTCTGTTAGCCTACAGAACATCCATGCGTACTTCAACTGCGGCAACCCCCTACGCACTAACCTATGGGATGGAAGCAGTGCTCCCCATAGAAGTTGATATGGAATCTCTCAGAGTGTTGATAAACGCTCAGCTGGATGAAGATCAATGGGTACAAGACAGGTATCACCAATTGCCTCTAATAGACGAAAGGCGAACCGTGGCTATCTTCCATGGTCAGTTATATCAGCAAAGGATCGCCTGATCCTACAACAAAAAAGTTCGGCTACGGCAATTTAAACAATATGACTTGGTTTTGAAGAAAATCCTGGACAACCAAGATCAATCTAAGGGAAAATTCTCTCCTAACTGGGAAGGCACGTTTATTGTCAAGGAAGTATTGACAAGAGGTGCTCTCAGGTTGCAAGAAATGGACGGTGATGAATTTTCACAACTCATCAACTCAGATGCCGTGAAACGGTACTATATCTGAAGTAACTCGCAAACACCCTGGTGTCCAACCATCAGATCACCAGTCATTCCAGTTTTTTAACCCTTTACCACATACAAATTTACTGCACTTTGCCCCTCAGGGAAACATACTTTTCAAGCCAGCAGCCTGGCTTTCCATTGCGCTCATACAACTTAGGTCATCCCACCGTGGATCGAACCTCTTACGTTTACAGTTTGGCTACCCATACCTGGGATCAAACTTTTCCTCTGCAGTTTATCCTCAACTTGGGATTAAACTTTCTCATCCCCGCACTCTGACCTGCACATGGGATTACGCTTTTTCTTCTCACCCTGAGGGGTGAACTACGTCGACTTGATCTCCTCTTCAATAGGAGTACGTAGGCAACCATTTCATATGTCCCGGTCGCAATAAAACAAAAACAACAAAAACATTTCTACCCTTCTCTCCTCACAAAAAAACAACAAAAAATATTCCTACACCATTTCTGCCACATACAACGTTGAACCTCTTACACCAGGTTCGAACTACGCAGACCTGATCTCCTACCAAAACACAAACCCTTGTCAGTTGGTACTGGGATCAAACATCAATCCACTACATTTCATTCGGCTTCAGACCAAAGGGATGGAATTACCCAACCTCTCCTCCCAAATAGGAGATTCGGATACCATCTAACCTGCGGTCATACCTTGAAGAGTAACGCCAATCCATAAGAGATGGAATTAACTAGGCTTCTCCTGAATAGAAGTACTGGTGACCATCTGTGGTGCGGTCAATCTCAGAGAGGAAAGCCACACTCCTCTCCACATTTCCATACAGAAACCAGTCCCAAGACACCAAAAGATGGTAGGGATACACAGATCGATGATCCATTCTGAACTATCCAGAGACAACTCAATGTCCATCCACCCAGGAGGAATTTCGAATACATCAAGATCACAAGCCCTGAAGCAGCAGGCAAAATATCAAACAAATAGCAAGGTGTATCTAAAAGGGAAGTGATCCAAAAATATATTTCCCTGTCATATGTAATGTTGTTTGATATACATGATGTAAACTGTACATGACAAAATGGCTAAGCTAGTCTGTGCAGGTAAGTACAAGCTAATCTATGAGTCAGGATACACGCGAGCTAGCAAGCCCAACATAGCATCCCTCTCAGAAGAATGAGGTAAAGCTGTGGTCTCCTGTATGAGAGTATCCACACGACCCAATAGATCAGAAGCCGTCTGCATGATGACCATATGCTCATCAATATATGCGCTCATCTCTGCGATTATGTCAGTGGTAAGGGACCTCGCTGCAGTACTGTCTGTGACGGCTACATCCCGAGCAGATATGGCACTATCCGCTCAACTATCACTGCATCTCTGGCTAATCTGGCCTCATCCCGCTCAACAATAGCGGCAACCCTGCGAGCTAAGGCCTCATCTCTCTCCAACAGAGCGGCCTCCCCCACATCCAGAGCAGTTGACATCATAGATCGAACCTGATCTCTCTCAAAGGTCATCAGCTGAAGACTCTGCTCTAAGTACTGTGCCGAGTGCTGAATCGCAACAGTGCTGGTACTAGGAGAATCCGGAAGAAATGCTGGCAACCCAGCAGCGGGCTCCTCCTCGAAGTGGGTATCAATGTCCTCCATAAGATCCACACCCTCTGCGTCAATATCCGGTACTGCAGATACTGCTGCAGCCGATAAAACCTCTGTCTCCATCCAGGCAGAATACTCTGCGGAATAACCTGGACTGCTTACTTAAAAAGCAGCTACCTCACGATGGTCCCAACAAGTGTATACACGAGATCGGTCCTCAGCTGAGAGGTATCGAGCAGCTGAACACTGACCTGTCGCCCCTGTGAAAGGATGAAAATCCTGAAACTGGACCCCAAAATAGGTCCATTCCACCCAACCCATTCTGAGTCGTCAAATACATGGTACAGAAAACAACTATAACTTTATTACAACAATTGTCGTGCAAAATACAACAACACATATGCTGTGAGTTTGGATACAAATATATACCAAATGTGACATTTGACACCATCATGTATCAGCACCTCACAAAGGTACCTTACATAAAGGTACAGTCAAAAATTGTTTTAGAAACTAGAATCTTTGGGAAGTGCTCAAGGAAACCTTCGTACATGGGAGGCCATGCTTCTAGGTTATGATAGATATCATATGGCCACAGAATTATCCTTGGTTGACCCAATAGACCCCAAAGAAAAACGAGAAGATTACTATCATATTCTTCCCAATGGTGAGTCTTCTCTTGACTTATCATTATCTCCACTGTCTCTAATTGAGAATTATACTTCAAACAAACACCAAGATTATATAGGTAGTGCTCGTAGATATACTCAGCAAGTGGATGAGCACAACCCTGTCTTATGATGACACGAGGTTGTATGTCATTAGACATCTTGTATGATAGTGACGAAACACCCTTCCAACGTTGGGTTCGCCTCACCCTAATTTCTTCACCAAATATAATTACTAAATGATGACCACCGTTCTATCCCCTTGTTACCCCCGCTCGACCCAGCTACACTCTTATTACCTGAAAGGAATTGTGAAAAAAAAGGGTGAGTACAACTAGCCCAGTAAAGAATATCATGACTAAAGATAAATAAATTATCAATAGTCTTCATCAGTAATAAATCAGAGATTTAGAACATATGGTAGATGATAAAAATTTCAACCATAGTTGCAGCGGAACGAGCAATCCATTAGAAGAGTCAAATAGACTATAATGTCTATTATTTTCTCCATGTTAAAAATCCACCAACAATGTTTTATCCCTGTAACATCAATCAACAATTCTGGTCCACAATCATATGAATAACTCATAATCATAACTGTAGTTCTAAATTCCTCTTCTCATCCAGGACGAAGATAATTTTCATCCCTTATCTTTACCTGAAACATCAAAGATCATAGTTACACCAAATCACATTTCCTGTTCATAATCATACTAATAACTTCATCTTTGCACTACGGCCAAAGATATTCATTTGTATCACCAGTTGGTCATGTTCATCTCAACATCTGTTCATCTTTGCACTACTGGCCAAAGATATTCAACAACATGTCATCTTTGCACTATGGGCCAAAGATATTCATCAACAATTCATCTTTGCACTACAGGCCAAAGATATTCCTCAACAGTTCATATTTGCACTACAGGCCAAATATATTCATATCTCAAAGAAATATATAATCATTTCAGAATTTATATAAACAATAATTATAACCATGTTGATCATTTCACCTTTGCACTTAAGCTAAAGATATTCACTTATAAATTCAATGGTCATGATCATACCAGTCACCAATTCAACTTTGCACAACTGGCCAAAGAGAACCCTAGTCATGATCATACCAATAATCTACCCATCTTTACACTCAAGTGAAAGAGAATATCATCATTAGGGTTATAAAAATGTTATATATGATAATAAAAATAATATGATCAACATATAGTTTTAATCTCAAGAGTAATATTCATAAATCAACTATAATTTGGTCAGAAAAAGAAACTAATTTTGTCATGAATAGTACCCGTGAATAGTAACTCATGAATAGTAACTCGTGAATAGTAACTCATGAATAGTAACCCCGACACAAAAAGGTAGAAATTTCACAATAAAATCCATATCAATATTTCGGTATAATGATATTGAAATAACATTTCATAAATTTATAAACAATTTATTTAAATTGTTTACACTTTACTAAATAATGCATTTAATCATTCTAAAATGTCAAACTCATAAAATTTTATCACCAATAACCAAAACCCTCATCAAAAATTTGCATATACCTCATATAAGATTCTCAAGCCATAAAATCCTATTTTCAAATTTTCTTACTTCACATAATATATTTAATTCATTTATTCATAACGAATCTATTTTCATGAAAAATACCAAATCAGTTCTAAAAATATTTATTTCTGAGATTTAGCAGAATATAGTCCCATATTGAACATATATTTTTCTCAAAATTTTTAAAAGGCATTTACTATTTTTCATATGGCCAAAACAGCCGAATATTTAGACATTTATCAAAAATTGTACTTTTGTCCAAAAATTCTGAAATTTACAGAGTATACTTCTATCATATACATGTACTCCCAATAAAAATTTCATCAATTTTGGAGTTAACCACAAGAAGTTATAAGCGGTTAATTTTAAAATAGTCTTTTCTTATAAAATTCATAACTCTTAATCTATACATCCAAAAATCACCATTTTTGGACACAATCAAGAAAACTCATCAAAATATCATTCAAATTTTTCCAGAATTTTTGAAGGTCAGAAAAATTACGAAATTGAAAAACATAACAACCCTTAAAATCCCTTACTATCACTTACCTCAAAAGAGCAGTACTTCTGATCGGTATAAGGCTGAAGAAAACTTGCACTGATGAATAGAAACTCACAAAGTATCTAAATACTCACAAAATACACTCAATAATCTAGAGAGAGAAAGAGAGAAAACTTATGAATTCTGGTGTGCTTTTCAATTCTAACTTAGCTCTCTATTTATAGGAAAATGTTAGCACGCCGAAGCAGACTTAACCTGCAACCTGATGGCTTTACCTGCTACTATTCCCACCCACCACATTTGAATAAAAATCTCAGCACATTTCTTCACCAACCAAGAGTGGGGCCCACCAATTCTAGAATTTTTCACCAAAATGATTAACTCCAAAAATTCAATAATTTCTGAACCAGTCATCTCGTAAAATTCATAACAAATTATACGTTCATTTTTAACGGTTCAAAATTTGTGGACATATACTCAACTTATATATGTATAACATATCCAAATATTACCACGATCCAACGGTCGGATTAAAAATTATAACCCTCACAAAATATCTCAAAAATCCTAATTTGATTTTCAATACCTCCGTTCCGACAAAAATACAGATAAAACACCTCAACATTAACTCCTTCACTTTTAACCACAAAAATATATCCCTCATTTATATCCACATAAAATAAATATTTTCTTATCATATGAATCAATAATTAATTATTCACAGATAATATTACAGAATCACATTTATGACAACCAGGCCGTTCCCAGGAAAGAGGGGGCTTTGCAATAAGGATTTCTCCTTACTGACGCGCAATTAAATGACCAAACCTCTCCTTAGACAGAACTTTCTAGACATTGCCAATAATGTTATCTAATAATATTATTCAAATAATATAAATTATTGATCTGATAATGAGAAATACTGTGCAGCAGCAATTATTGAAACAACAATAATATAAAATATCAACGCAACAATTATTGAATCAATAAAATAAAATATTGAACAGTAATTACTGTGACAATTATTCAGTAGTGCCTTCTTACGTAAGAATCAATAATTTCAAAAATACTGTGCAATCATGCGTATTACTGTATTTTAACCACCGGATATTCCAACAGTGTTAACGGTAACAACTACGCCGTTAATTATAAAAACTCAATTTTTATCGTTATCTTCATCCGACCATTTTTCGTTATGCAGCCCACAAATAGCTGCGCCGTCGTACGATTTTTCCCCGACAGAAAGAATATTCCACGACCAACGAATATTCCCCGACAACAATGATTATTTTATAACCACTTGCTTATTTTGAAAATTTTTCACATTTCACCCATAACCTTAACTTTTTATCAATTTAACCATTTACTGAATTGTAATTATAAGAAAAATTGAATACTTTTATTTCATAAAATTCGGGGTCTTACAATCTTCCCTCCTTATGAAATTTCGTCCCCGAAATTTACGTACCTGGTATTTCGAAAAGTTGAGAATACCTTACTTTTATTTCAGATTCCATCTTCCCTGTCATCATGATTTCTCCACGCTCATCTCCTGTATTTCAGATATCATTCTAGAATACAACTTCAAAACAAAGGTTAATTGACATATCACAATTTGTCAACTTAAGTAAGAAAATCAGCTTAGGTAGGACATACACTAGCGAAGGATATTACTCGTCTCTCCCTTCCTAGTTCTAATCCCGGATCTTCGTCAGAGATCATATCCCTAAGCTCTAATACTAATTGTAACTCTGGACACCAACCTATGCCAGCACCTTACATTGATACCTATTAGTTTGCCACCGCAGAACGGCGTCCCCTACGGAGAGTCTGGCTTCGGTGCATCCCCCATCAACAGGAAGTCACCAGCGAAAGGCTCGGGGCTCTTTACTTATAGCTCTGATACCACCTGTGATGACCCCAAAATAGGTCCATTCCACCCAACCCATTCTGAGTCGTCAAATACATGGTACAGAAAACAACTATAACTTTATTACAACAATTGTCGTGCAAAATACAACAACACATATGCTGTGAGTTTGGATACAAATATATACCAAATGTGACATTTGACACCATCATGTATCAGCACCTCACAAAGGTACCTTACATAAAGGTACAGTCAAAAATTGTTTTAGAAACTAGAATCTTTGGGAAGTGCTCAAGGAAACCTTCGTACATGGGAGGCCATGCTTCTCGGTTATGATAGATATCATATGGCCACAGAATTATCCTTGGTTGACCCAATAGACCCCAAAGAAAAACGAGAAGATTACTATCATATTCTTCCCAATGGTGAGTCTTCTCTTGACTTATCATTATCTCTACTGTCTCTAATTGAGAATTATACTTCAAACAAACACCAAGATTATATAGGTAGTGCTCGTAGATATACTCAGCAAGTGGATGAGCACAACCCTGTCTTATGATGACACGAGATTGTATGTCATTAGACATCTTGTATGATAGTGACGAAACACCCTTCCAACGTTGGGTTCGCCTCACCCTAATTTCTTCACCAAATATAACTACTAAATGATGACCACCGTTCTATTCCCTTGTTACCCCCGCTCGACCCAGCTACACTCTTATTACCTGAAAGGAATTGTGAAACAAAAGGGTGAGCACAACTAGCCCAGTAAAGAATATCATGACTAAAGATAAATAAATTATCAATAGTCTTCATCAGTAATAAATCAGAGATTTAGAACATATGGTAGATGATAAAAATTTCAACCATAGTTGCAGCGGAACGAGCAATCCATTAGAAGAGTCAAATAGACTATAATGTCTATTATCTTCTCCAAGTTAAAAATCCACCAACAATGTTTTATCCCTGTAACATCAATCAACAATTCTGGTCTACAATCATATGAATAACTCATAATCATAACTGTAGTTCTAAATTCCTCTTCTCATCCAGGACGAAGATAATTTTCATCCCTTATCTTTACCTGAAACATCAAAGATCATGGTTACACCAAATCATATTTCCTGTTCATAATCATACTAATAACTTCATCTTTGCACTACGGCCAAAGATATTCATTTGTATCACCAGTTGGTCATGTTCATCTCAACATCTGTTCATCTTTGCACTACTGGCCAAAGATATTCAACAACATGTCATCTTTGCACTACAGGCCAAAGATATTCATCAACAATTCATCTTTGCACTACAGGCCAAAGATATTCCTCAACAGTTCATATTTGCACTACAGGCCAAATATATTCATATCTCAAAGAAATATATAATCATTTCAGAATTTATATAAACAATAATTATAACCATGTTGATCATTTCACCTTTGCACTTAAGCTAAAGATATTCACTTATAAATTCAATGGTCATGATCATACCAGTCACCAATTCAACTTTGCACAACTGGCCAAAGAGAACCCTAGTCATGATCATACCAATAATCTACCCATCTTTACACTCAAGTGAAAGAGAATATCATTATTAGGGTTATAAAAATGTTATATATGATAATAAAAATAATATGATCAACATATAGTTTTAATCTCAAGAGTAATATTCATAAATCAACTATAATTTGGTCAGAAAAAGAAACTAATTTTGTCGTGAATAGTACCCGTGAATAGTAACTCATGAATAGTAACTCGTGAATAGTAACTCATGAATAGTAACCCCGACACAAAAAGTAGAAATTCACAATAAAATCCATATCAATATTTCGGTATAATGATATTGAAATAACATTTCATAAACTTATAAACAATTTATTTAAATTGTTTACACTTTACTAAATAATGCATTTAATCATTCTAAAATGTCAAACTCATAAAATTTCATCACCAATAACCAAAACCCTCATCAAAAATTTGCATATACCTCATATAAGATTCTCAAGCCATAAAATCCTATTTTCAAATTTTCTTACTTCACATAATATATTTAATTCATTTATTCATAACGAATCTATTTTCATGAAAAATACCAAATCAGTTCTAAAAATATTTTTTTTTGAGATTTAGCAGAATATAGTCCCATATTGAACATATATTTTTCTCAGAATTTTTAAAAGGCATTTACTATTTTTCATATGGCCAAAACAGCCGAATATTTAGACATTTATCAAAAATTGTACTTTTGTCCAAAAATTCTGAAATTTACAGAGTATACTTCTATCATATACATGTACTCCCAATAAAAATTTCATCAATTTTGGAGTTAACCACAAGAAGTTATAAGCGGTTAATTTTTAAATAGTCTTTTCTTATAAAATTCATAACTCTTAATCTATACATCCAAAAATCACCATTTTTGGACACAATCAAGAAAACTCATCAAAATATCATTTCAAATTTTTCCAGAATTTTTGAAGGTCAGAAAAATTACGAAACTGAAAAACATAACAACCCTTAAAATCCCTTACTATCCCTTACCTCAAAAGAGCAGTACTTCTGATCGGTATAAGGCTGAAGAAAACTTGCACTGATGAATAGAAACTCACAAAGTATCTAAATACTCACAAAATACACTCAATAATCTAGAGAGAGAAAGAGAGAAAACTTATGAATTCTGGTGTGATTTTCAATTCTAACTTAGCTCTCTATTTATAGGAAAATGTTAGCACGCCGAAGCAGACTTAACCTGCAACCTGATGGCTTTACCTGCTACTATTCCCACCCACCACATTTGAATAAAAATCTCAGCACATTTCTTCACCAACCAAGAGTGGGGCCCACCAATTCTAGAATTTTTCACCAAAATGATTAACTCCAAAAATTCAATAATTTCTGAACCAGTCATCTCGTAAAATTCATAACAAATTATACGTTCATTTTTAACGGTTCAAAATTTGTGGACATATACTCAACTTATATATGTATAACATATCCAAATATTACCACGATCCAACGGTCGGATTAAAAATTATAACCCTCGCAAAATATCTCAAAAACCCTAATTTGATTTTCAATACCTCCGTTCCGATAAAAATACAGATAAAACACCTCAACATTAACTCCTTCATTTTTAACCACAAAAATATATCCCTCATTTATATCCACATAAAATAAATATTTCCTTATCATATGAATCAATAATTAATTATTCACAGATAATATTACAGAATCACATTTATGACAACCAGGCCGTTCTCAGGAAAGAGGGGGCTTTCCAATAAGGATTTCTCCTTACTGGCGCGCAATTAAATGACCAAACCTCTCCTTAGACAGAACTTTCTAGACATTGCCAATAATGTTATCTAATAATATTATTCAAATAATATAAATTATTAATCTGATAATGAGAAATACTGTGCAGCAGCAATTATTGAAACAACAATAATATAAAATATCAACGCAACAATTATTGAATCAATAAAATAAAATATTGAACAGTAATTACTGTGACAATTATTCAGTAGTGCCTTCTTACGTAAGAATCAATAATTTCAAAAATACTGTGCAATCATGCGTATTACTGTATTTTAACCACCGGGTATTCCAACAGTGTTAACGGTAACAACTACGCCGTTAATTATAAAAACTCAATTTTTGTCGTTATCTTCATCCGACCATTTTTCGTTATGGGGCCCACAAATAGCTGCGCCGTCGTACGAATATTCCCCGACAGAAAGAATATTCCACGACCAACGAATATTCCCCGACAACAATGATTATTTTATAACCACTTGCTTATTTTGAAAATTTTTCACATTTCACCCATAACCTTAACTTTTTATCAATTTAACCATTTACTGAATTGTAATTATAAGAAAAATTGAATACTTTTATTTCATAAAATTCGGGGTCTTACAATCTCCCCTCCTTATGAAATTTCGTCCCCGAAATTTACGTACCTGGTATTTCGAAAAGTTGAGAATACCTTAATTTCATTTCAGATTCCATCTTCCCTGTCATCATGATTTCTCCACGCTCATCTCCTGTATTTCAGATATCATTCTAGAATACAACTTCAAAACAAAGGTTAATTGACATATCACAATTTGTCAACTTAAGTAAGAAAATTCAGCTTAGGTAGGACATACACTATCGAAGGATATTACTCGTCTCTCCCTTCCTAGTTCTAATCCCGGATCTTCGTCAGAGATCATATCCCTAAGCTCTGATACTAATTGTAACTCTGGACACCAACCTATGCCAGCACCTTACATTGATACCTATAAGTTTGCCACCGCAGAACGACGTCCCCTACGGAGAGTCTGGCTTCGGTGCATCCCCCATCAACAGGAAGTCACCAGCGAAAGGCTCGGGGCTCTTTACTTATAGCTCTGATACCACCTGTGACGACCCCAAAATAGGTCCATTCCACCCAACCCATTCTGAGTCGTCAAATACATGGTACAGAAAACAACTATAACTTTATTACAACAATTGTCATGCAAAATACAACAACACATATGCTGTGAGTTTGGATACAAATATATACCAAATGTGACATTTGACACCATCATGTATCAGCACCTCACAAAGGTACCTTACATAAAGGTACAGTCAAAAATTGTTTTAGAAACTAGAATCTTTGGGAAGTGCTCAAGGAAACCTTCGTACATGGGAGGCCATGCTTCTCGGTTATGATAGATATCATATGGCCACAGAATTATCCTTGGTTGACCCAATAGACCCCAAAGAAAAACGAGAAGATTACTATCATATTCTTCCCAATGGTGAGTCTTCTCTTGACTTATCATTATCTCTACTGTCTCTAATTGAGAATTATACTTCAAACAAACACCAAGATTATATAGGTAGTGCTCGATATACTCAGCAAGTGGATGAGCACAACCCTGTCTTATGATGACACGAGATTGTATGTCATTAGACATCTTGTATGATAGTGACGAAACACCCTTTCAACGTTGGGTTCGCCTCACCCTAATTTCTTCACCAAATATAACTACTAAATGATGACCACCGTTCTATTCCCTTGTTACCCCCGCTCGACCCAGCTACACTCTTATTACCTGAAAGGAATTGTGAAACAAAAGGGTGAGCACAACTAGCCCAGTAAAGAATATCATGACTAAAGATAAATAAATTATCAATAGTCTTCATCAGTAATAAATCAGGGATTTAGAACATATGGTAGATGATAAAAATTTTAACCATAGTTGCAGCGGAACGAGCAATCCATTAGAAGAGTCAAATAGACTATAATGTCTATTATCTTCTCCAAGTTAAAAATTCACCAATAATGTTTTATCCCTGTAACATCAATCAACAATTCTGGTCTACAATCATATGAATAACTCATAATCATAACTGTAGTTCTAAATTCCTCTTCTCATCCAGGACGAAGATAATTTTCATCCCTTATCTTTACCTGAAACATCAAAGATCATGGTTACACCAAATCATATTTCCTGTTCATAATCATACTAATAACTTCATCTTTGCACTACGGCCAAAGATATTCATTTGTATCACCAGTTGGTCATGTTCATCTCAACATCTGTTCATCTTTGCACTACTGGCCAAAGATATTCAACAACATGTCATCTTTGCACTACAGGACAAAGATATTCATCAACAATTCATCTTTGCACTACAGGCCAAAGATATTCCTCAACAGTTCATATTTGCACTACAGGCCAAATATATTCATATCTCAAAGAAATATATAATCATTTCAGAATTTATATAAACAATAATTATAACCATGTTGATCATTTCACCTTTGCACTTAAGCTAAAGATATTCACTTATAAATTTAATGGTCATGATCATACCAGTCACCAATTCAAATTTGCACAACTGGCCAAAGAGAACCCTAGTCATGATCATACCAATAATCTACCCATCTTTACACTCAAGTGAAAGAGAATATCATCATTAGGGTTATAAAAATGTTATATATGATAATAAAAATAATATGATCAACATATAGTTTTAATCTCAAGAGTAATATTCATAAATCAACTATAATTTGGTCAGAAAAAGAAACTAATTTTGTCGTGAATAGTACCCGTGAATAGTAACTCGTAAATAGTAACCCCGACACAAAAAAGTAAAAATTCTACAATAAAATCCATATCAATATTTCGGTATAATGATATTGAAATAACATTTCATAAACTTATAAACAATATATTTAAATTGTTTACACTTTACTAAATAATACATTTAATCATTCTAAAATGCCAAACTCATAAAATTTCATCACCAATAACCAAAACCCTCATCTAAAATTTTCATATACCTCATATAAGATTCTCAAGCCATAAAATCCTATTTTCAAATTTTCTTACTTCACATAATATATTTAATTCATTTATTCATAACGAATCTATTTTCATGAAAAATACCAAATCAGTTCTAAAAATATTTCTTTTCTGAGATTTAGCAGAATATAGTCCCATATTGAACATATATTTTTCTCAGAATTTTTAAAAGGCATTTACTATTTTTCATATGGCCAAAACAGCCGAATATTTAGACATTTATCAAAAATTGTACTTTTGTCCAAAAATTCTGAAATTTACAGAGTATACTTCTATCATATACATGTACTCCCAATAAAAATTTCATCAATTTTGGAGTTAACCACAAGAAGTTATAAGCGGTTAATTTTAAAATAGTCTTTTCTTATAAAATTCATAACTCTTAATCTATACATCCAAAAATCACCATATTTGGACACAATCAAGAAAACTCATCAAAATATCATTTCAAATTTTTCCAGAATTTTTGAAGGTCAGAAAAATTACGAAACTAAAAAACATAACAACCCTTAAAATCCCTTACTATCCCTTACCTCAAAAGAGCAGTACTTCTGATCGGTATAAGGCTGAAGAAAACTTGCACTGATGAATAGAAACTCACAAAGTATCTAAATACTCACAAAATACACTCAATAATCTAGAGAGAGAAAGAGAGAAAACTTATGAATTCTGGTGTGATTTTCAATTCTAACTTAGCTCTCTATTTATAGGAAAATGTTAGCACGCCGAAGCAGACTTAACCTGCAACCTGATGGCTTTACCTGCTACTATTCCCACCCACCACATTTGAATAAAAATCTCAGCACATTTCTTCACCAACCAAGAGTGGGGCCCACCAATTCTAGAATTTTTCACCAAAATGATTAACTCCAAAAATTCAATAATTTCTGAACCAGTCATCTCGTAAAATTCATAACAAATTATACGTTCATTTTTAACGGTTCAAAATTTGTGGACATATACTCAACTTATATATTTATAACATATCCAAATATTACCACGATCCAACGGTCGGATTAAAAATTATAACCCTCGTAAAATATCTTAAAAATCCTAATTTGATTTTCAATACCTCCGTTCCGACAAAAATACAGATAAAACACCTCAACATTAACTTCTTCATTTTTAACCACAAAAATATATCCCTCATTTATATCCACATAAAATAAATATTTCCTTATCATATGAATCAATAATTAATTATTCACAGATAATATTACAGAATCACATTTATGACAACCAGGTCGTTCACAGGAAAGAGGGGGCTTTCCAATAAGGATTTCTCCTTACTGGTGCGCAATTAAATGACCAAACCTCTCCTTAGACAGAACTTTCTAGACATTGCCAATAATGTTATCTAATAATATTATTCAAATAATATGAATTATTGATCTGATAATGGAAAATATTGTGCAGCAGCAATTATTGAAACAACAATAATATAAAATATCAACGCAGCAATTATTGAATCAATAAAATAAAATATTAAACAGTAATTACTGTGACAATTATTCAGTAGTGCTAAATGGGTCTCTGATGTCTGCCAAAAATACGGACCAGAACTGAGCATCTATACACCCCGATGGCTGAAAGGAGTATGACATGGACACATCGTGGGTAAACCAATATCCATGCCTTTTAAGGGTACCAATCGGTCTCAAGTGTGACATGAACCACACATACAGAAGGACTGAGCTCCCAGTAAATACTCCTGACGGATAAGTACTGCAGTAGGATGCTAACCGCAGAGTCTCTGCCAAGATCATAGGCACAATGGTATGACCCTCCTTGAGAGCTCTCACGGCCATGAAAACGCCTATATCTATCTCATCCATATACCGTGGCATGTACACATATGATAGTACACATAACATCAGTACGTCAACTCTGGCTAGACGCCAATGATCCTCCGGTGCGGTGAAATCCTCGAAATATCGTGAGTAACTATCCTCTCAGCCAAATCTATCGTACAGAAAATGCTGAGAGATCACATGGCCAGATGTCAGCTCATCCTACACTACTCTGTGCCTCAATCCTGTGAGAGTCATGAATCGTCTACTCATGTCTCCCAGAGCCATATGCACGCAAGGTTTGTCCAAAGGCAGCATCGTCAAACGTGTATACTCCTCCAGAGTAGGAGTCAACTCATGGGTGCCGAAGCGGAATACCTGCCTGTCAGATCGCCAATGCTCTAGCATCCCATCTACGAATCCTGCAGGAACCTGAAATGCCAAAAGAGTCATGGTATGTTGCAGTAATATATCTACGGTCACCCTATCTGGTGGTGACATACTATCATACCACGATCGCATACCCGATGCCACCACTGACGGTGGGGTATGATCTATACGGCTAACTGTCGAAGAAGACATCTGTGAGGGCCGTGTCATAAGACCATCTAGGGGTCAATGCCAAATATCTCTGGACATAGATACATATGCATAACATGATACATGCATAACAGATAATGGATGACAATATGATATAGGGAATGGAAAAGACTGTGCATACATTCCTAAGTATATCATCATCTAACGCATCAGCTCTGTACAGATACAAATACAGGGAAATGGGGCACAGACGCCCTACTACTAACAGAGGCCTATCAAAAGATATAGCGAGAATGGGGAACAGCCACCCAATATCTAATAGAGGCCTATCAAAAGATATAACGATAATACATCAGAAGAAGACAATGGTGTCGATATCCACATCATCAATCCTGTCCACCTGATGTAACTCCTCCTGAGTCACTGGATCTCTATCAACAGGGATGTCAAGCCTATAAAGAGGAGGATCTGCACAAGCAAAACCAAATGGGTCATCCGACGGACCAGCGCCTAAGCTGGAAGGAACAAATGACTTCGCCTCTGTTGGATCTCTGCCCAAGTGCCGAATAAATATATGTGCCTGGTCCAACTGATGGGTCAAGCTATCAATCTGGGTCACATGAGTCAGATCTCGGACACAAGCTATCTAATCCATCACCATCAAGGATCTAGGAACCATGTCCCCCATAAACTGTGTGGCGCGAGACTGGGCTCCAATAGTACGAGGAAGCCACCAACGCTGGAATATCTCCTAAGTACATGGACCCTCTGACAAGGCAAATCTGTCAACACCCAACAACGGGATATCAATGGCGGGTGACTGCGATATAGGCCAGTGACGCCTGACAGGAGGTAAGATCGGTATATGAATCTCCCCTATGGTGCTCCTGATAGCATGCTCTCCTAGATAGAGCTCCCAACCGCCATCTGTGAAGAGTGGAACTCTCCTGGTGGAAATCAAATACTCGACCCCAGTCGGGTATCCATCCTCAAAACCCACTGTCAAGTGTTCCCCAGAATAGGGAAGCCAGGTGATGGTGTCGACCGTCAGCAAGTCCAGCTGCATACGGCAATGAGTGAATCCCTCAGCTATAGGGACCTCAGGCATAATCGAATGATGCCATCTTCGTCCTCGTGGATAGGTATCTAAACCTAACACACTCACGGGACGCAAACAGGGAAGCCTCTTATAGGCCCAAAACTGCCAACACAATGGCAAGACATCTGCTATCAGTAAACACTCTTAACCTATGAATAGGAAAAGATAAGAGAAATACTCACTAGCAGAAACGGGTAAAATCCTAGCCAAGCCTCGGTCAAACCCTGTGAGCGCATACGCATGCCCCATAGGAAATAGGCAAAGGTATAGGAGCCCCAATCGTACTCTCCAATACCATCCACGTCACGCGTAGCGTTGACCAAAGCAAAAGATACTGTGGAAGAGTTATCTGCTATGAAGCATCCTCGAATGATCACCAGGAACAATCGCCGCAGAACGCGATCCCTGATCCTGACATCATCAGGCATGGGCTCACTTAATAGCCCGCTCACAGCATCCACGCTCAAAGGACCTGAACGGACTGTCCTGCCTTTGAGCGCCGCCGCCGGAACTCCTAACAAGGATCTGACGGCAGTAGGGGTAATATTCTCCATGCAAGACACTGGCTCCCCTCCAAACTCCACGCCGGTGATAAAATCGCCAATCCATCGGCGTCATCATCACCTCACAATCTAGCAGGTGGAGTGACTGAGTCTAGTGGAACCACCGCTCAGACAATGCCCTGAGGTAACCCCAGGGACAACGACGGGGAAGGATGGAGAAGAATGCCCCAAATCCCCACTCATGCACTATTGCTCTATAATCAGGATGAAGCACCTAGTACATGGAGTGGATGCTAAACCAGTTCCCTCGAGGCTGTGTAAAACCTAGAACCTGCATGAAATGCAAATCTACGTCAGAACCCTTTAATCCTCATCAATAGGAAAGAAGAAAAAGCAAAGTCTAACGCCATACCTCATTAGCATGTAAATACATCGATGGATGTCTGCCCAAATCACCCAGCAACTCTGGGTTCGCCACCTGAATGCTCGGAAGCTCCTTACGAGGGACGGGTGCAGCAGGAGCGGGATCCTCTATCGGAATATTTGCCTCCTCGTCCTCAACGTTTGGAACACCTACCTGGACAGGACGTATCACAGCCTCCACCAACGTCGAGGCTGTCTGACAGAACGGGGACGAGGCACTTCAGAAGCCATCCGCCGTACGCCAGAAGCAGTCCTATAGGAACTGCTCGACTGATCCAGATCTATAATATCTAGACAACAAGTCTCCAAATCACCTCAGAAAGGGCATGGTATTTCCTTACCTGGAGCTTTCTCTAATGCATTTATGATTATATGCATGCATGCATTTACTTTAACAAATAATAGAGTTAAAATGCATGACTACCCAATGCCTACATTTTGAAAATTTTGGCCATAGTCCCCTTTGAAAATAGGACTATCCACATGCACTCAAGCATGTTTAGGTGGCCATTCAGTAGCACACCTGCCCCAAAGTCATATACACAATATATGCATTAAAAATCAAAAGCATCATGCAGAAGGCCAACCTCAATGCTAGGAGTACTTTGCCTTTCTACCTTTTGTTCATTGGACCTCAAATAGGACAAAAAATAGCAGAAAAAGGTGCAAATTTGACTATCTCAAAAGTTAAATTTTTTCACATCATTATGTTCAGCATGGTTTAATACTAACCTTTACTATGTTGAATATTTTTTATCAAGTCATTTGTGCATACATAACCACTACTATGTGTGTAGATGCACTTTGTGCGATAACTCACAATCTAACGGAAAAAAACTAGAGAAAATACAGGCATACGTTATGAGGATAGTGTGGAACACTTGCACGGTGACAAAATTTGCAGAAAGCAGCCCGAACTCAGTAGATCTGAAGATGGCTCGCGGTTTTCTCTAAGCAAACAAGTTGAAAGTGATTTGCGAATGCTGCTGGCTGATGGATATATGATCCACGCCTGGCCGCAGGCCTATCTGTGGCTGCAGTAGGTACACCTGCAGCACCTCCATGTGGGTCCCATCCCTCCGGCTCGGTCCAGTTCGAGTTGCAAAGGAGGTCTTACGAATTAAAAAGGTCAAATTGAGAATAAAAACGCCACGCGATTGAACAAAACTGCATACAATCCTTGTCTTCTCTGATGAGACTTTGAATCGGTACATCACGCATTGGTATTCGCCCATACATAGGGTACACTATACCAGTGATCTCAAATGATCTCAGTTAAGCTCGGCAATACCGTACGCAGGTCCAATGCCGCTTTCTCAGGATCATCATCCTTGTCAACGTGAGTCCCCGACGGGGGTTACAACGTGAGTCCCCGATGGGGGTTACAACGTGAGTCCCCGACGGGGGTTACAACATAGATCCCCGGTGGGGGTTACAACACGTGTTCATCCGTTGACACACAAATCAACGAAGGTCAAGTAGCCTTGACATTATCTTAGCCGATGGCCAGTAAACCCATCAGAGCATACACAGTTGTTCGATCAATGCATACGTCCTTAGTAGATCTCCCGAGGGGTTTCCAACGTGAATTCACGGCAGGGGATTACCACGTACATTTAAGCTGTTGACACACACATTAACGAAGGTCAAGCAGCCTTAACATCATTCCAGCCGATAGAGGGTTAAACCTATCAGAGCTCTAGAGCCATTCGGGGTTCTTACCACCCGATTACCCATATTCCCAGGCGGGAGGTCACAACGCAATGGTCCGTTAATCTACACGACAGCGGAAGTCAAGCAACCTTGACAGTATATCCCACAGGATTTTTCAGCCGTTGATTCACATATCAGTGAAATACACGTCAACGAAGGTCAGGCATCCCTGACAACATTTACTGTTGGCAGTAACTCCAACAGAACCCTGACATGTCCTGACGATACAAACCAGGAGATTGTCATCAAGGAGGATGGATGATGGAATATGTTATACACATCCTCGAACAGATCAAGCTTTATCCCCACAGATCTCTTGCACATAAGAGGTACCTCTGTAGGATCCAGTCCTTATCCAGGAATTTAATGATAACTCCAACATCAACATCCTGACAGACTCAGATTATACATCAAATCTGGTCATCACTGCCAACCCCGGTTGAAGCAAAAGGGAGCCAGCAATTATCCTCAGCGTGTTGGGCTACAACCCCGTACACATGTATCTTACATCTACATCATGCTGCTATCCATAGTACCCTGTTCGTCTTATTACGTTTCAAGTGTCTAGGATTCTTTATCCTACCCATGCATCGCCATGCATGAGTATGATAAAGAGGGGCATCTGTAGACACTCGAAATTTTCTGTACTACTGACACTAACATTGCAGGAAGGCAGATTCATCTTTTATGAGAGAACCCTGAAAGACAATCCACAACCATACCGGATACTACTGGAGGTTCAGCATCAACCCCAAATCGCAATCTGGGAGTAACCAATCCAATCTTGGAGAACCCTGAGGCATGCAGATCAATACCGGAATACACACCGGAGAAGACCGATTAATCTCGGAGATAACCCCAAGGTATCCAGTCTCAGCCCTAAACATGGGAATAGCCTCCAACCTTGGTGATAGCCCCAAGGAAAGCAATTTCGGCATTAACCCCAGAAATGCTTGTTACAAGTGCAACCAGCTTCAATCTCAGTGCTCACAACGAGATACACTGTATCAACCCGACGATGACATCGTGAAGACAGACACACCTCAAAGATGATAATGAGGAATTTCAACCAATTGCAGCAGTCCAATCCCAGCGAAGCTGAGCAACGTCTGCTTTATCGACCCAACCCGGTAATAACACCGGTAAGGGATAACATCGTCATCTGACCAACACGATACCACGCCAAGTCATCTCAACGCATCTACGTAACAACGGCCCATAAGGCTAACCAATCCCGAGTTGCTATTGTGTGGGGTAACGGATGAAAGTTGAAGCTTGAAGACCGGAGGGCACCGTCCCATCTTCAAAGACTTCGTACAAACTCTAATCCCATTCCATCGTACAAACTCTCGACGACGGCGGTCCGAAATAGGTCCTGTATACCTCAAACAGATGCCCGGATTGCACTTCAAAAAAACCGAGTGGACATTACAGTGCCCGTATACACGTACTTCGAGACGACCAGACCCGACCAAACCGGGCTGACCCGACTCGCCTCTAGTACACCTGCGGCTGAGCCACAGGTACACATGTGGTACCTTTTGCCTATAAATAAGAGGCTTGAGGTGCTTATTTTTAAGAGAAAAAAGATGGGGAAACCTTGCAGAATTCGCTCTACACTTGTCATACAGTGTATTTTCCCACTTTAAACACCTGTGAGCTCATATACAGCCCTCTTTTGTACCTACAAAAGCCAGTGTTTACTCACTCTAAAGATATAGAAGTCTTCTTTGGCAGCCCACTGTAAGCCTTCTCACACACTTTAGAGTCTTTCTCTTCATTTTTGCACACACCCTTCTACATGTTGAGAGTCGTGTTGCTTGCTTTTGCCCGGACTTCGATCCGTGGTTTCATTTCAGTTATATATATATATATATATATATATATATTGACTAACATCACCGAGTTATGCCTCGGTTGAGCCTAGACTTCGGTCTAGAGTGTTTATTTGCTTTTATATATATATATTTTTATATATATGAACTGTGTATCGGACTTTGTTCGATTGAGCCTAAACTTCGGTTTGGTGCATTTATTCCTTTAATATATATATACTTATATATATTAACTGTGTGTCGGACTTTGTTCGATGAGCCTAAACTTCGGTTTGGTGCGTTTAATTGCTTTCTATATATATATATATATACTTATATATATAAACTATGATCGAACTCCGTTCGATGAGCCTGGATTTTACATCCGGTGCGTTTACTCGCTTATATATATATATATATATATATATATATATATATATATATATATATATATATATATGAACTGTTATCGAACTCTATTTGGTGAGCCTGAATTTTATATCCGGTGCGTTTACATGCTTATATATATATATATATATATATATATATATATATATATATATATATATATATATATATATATATTTTTACATTTCGTCCCACCTGGAGTTTCCTCCGTGGCGGTTGATAGCTTTTAACAGCTTTCTTTACATTTCTGATCCCCCATGGAGGTTCTTCGTGGTTGGTGATCATGTCTGTATATATATATTTATGGCTTTTATATATATACATGCTTACTACTTTCATACAAATTGCGGTATCATGTGAGCCTAGGAATCATGTAATCACAGATTCATCCCATTGGTTCTAGATTCGGTTCCCGTGATGGACATTTTCAGCTGTAAGCAGCTTGTAAATTATTCTGCGGTGTATGAATTTCCTCAGATGGTTTCCATACCCACGAGGAAGTCGGCATTATTTTGTACATTATTTTCGTACGGATGCTTCGTAGCCGTCAAATAAAATCAACCAAGCCGCGCATTTAATAAAATGAAAATGCAAAAGGCCTCAATTACTATTGAGCGACAGAGTTTGAAAAAACATCTTTTATAAAACATCATTGCCATATCTTGCTAAAATTAAATTTTTACAAAAATTCAAACCCTGCGTATATAGGTGCGAACGAGGCCTCGTACCACTTTCAAATAACAGCACATTGACTCACACACACACACACACACACACATATTCAGATAATAGTTTCTTGAAAAGAGGCGATCACCGTGGTAACACGGATGTCGGGGGGTGCCTAACACCTTCCCCCCGCATAACCAAGTCCCCGGACCCTAAACGAATCTCGGTTTCACCGACCCGTATAGCAGTGTCACATCACTGGGTCAATGTGAAAACCTTTTCTCGGTTGTGTTGGTACAACCATTTAAAAAACTAACTGGCGACTCTTAACAGTCCATAGTCGACATTAAACATGTTGGACCTTTTTTATTTGTTTTTCCAAACAAATCTCACCTAAAATGAGAACACCAAAGAACAAGTAACGGAAAGGGACATCTAAAAATCCCGACGTCGACATGCTGACCAAATGATTAGACGATGTGTGCCACAAGAGGAGATGGATAACATATTAGGTCATTGCCACCATCAGATTATAGACGTCACTACGCGGGTAATAGGATAGCAGCTAAAGTGTTACAATCAGAATTTTTCTGGCCTTCCCTATTCAAAGACGCATATCTCTATGTGCTAAAATGTGATCGGTGTGAACGAGTAGGAAATATCTCCAAACGCAATGAAATGCCGCTTAATACCATTTTGGAGGTGGAGTTATTCGATGTGTGGGGAATTAACTTTATGGGACCTTTCCCATCCTCTTTTAATAATCAGTATATTCTGTTGGCGGTAGACTATGTTTCTAAATAGGTAGAAGCCGTAGCCTTACCCACTAATGATGCCAAGGTGGTACTACGATTCTTGAAGAAAAATATATTCACACGATTTGGGACGCCGAGGGTGATAATTAGCGATGAGGAAACTCACTTCTGTAATAAGCAGTTCACTAAATTACTTACAAAGTATGGGGTCCGACATAAGATTGCAGCCACGTACCATCCCTAAACCGATGGTCAAGCGGAAGTTAAGAGAATCTTGGAGAAAGTGGTTAATCCATCGCGAACAGACTGGGCCATGCAATTAGATGACACCTTCTGGGCATATCGAACAGCTTACAAGAACCCTATCGGTATGTCACCTTACAGGATGATATATAGAAATGCGTGTCATCTCCAAGTTAAATTAGAATATAGTGCATACTGGGCCATTCAGAAGCTAAATTTCGATCTACAAGAAGCTGGGGAGAAACGGTTACTTCAGTTAAATAAGATGGATGAATTTTGGCATAACGCTTATGAGAACACCAAACTATACAAAGAGAAAGTCAAAACCTGGCACAACAAGAAAATCATTGATCGGACGTTTGAACCGGGTCAACTAGTATTGCTTTTCAACTCTAGATTGCATTTATTTCCCGATAAATTAAAATCTCGTTTGTCCGGACCTTTCGTGGTTGTATCTATTACTCCACACGGGAATGTTGAGGTGGAAGAACCGAATTCCAAGCGAGTATTCAAGGTCAACGACCAATAACTTAAGCATTATTGGAGTGGGCCCATTGATCGATAATTTACGGCCATGTACCTCTCTAATCCAGTGGACATTTGAGCATCACAACAAAGTCTGACTGACGACTATAAACCAAGCGCTATAGGGAGGCAACCCCAAGAGTTCTAGTTTATTTTGTTTCATTTCATTTAATACTTCTTTTCGACATTTGAATTATTTAAATTTCATAGTATGATGTATTAGTCTAATAATCGTCATGAATTTCTTGCTTATTTCCAGCTCAGTACACAATTGTTCAAAGGACCATGCAAGAGGAATAATTGATTAATGTGGCAAGAAATGAACTACACGGGTCAATATGCTCAAGTGATGCACCCCGATGCAGAAGATATACTGGTCACAACGCCCCGACGCTACACTTCAGTAACTTCAAGACAGGCGCAGTGCCCCGGCGCTAGCCCTATCTATCAATCACTGACCCCCAGCGCCTTGGCGCTCGTCTACAAGCCACACCCAGCGCCCCAGCGTTAGGGTCTGTTGCGTGACACTGATCACTAGTGCCCCGGCACTGTGACGCCCCCAAATTTAGGTGCTTGAAACCTGAATTCAGTGCTTTACGATAAATTTCTTTGAACGAAATAATAATAATAATGTCATAAATATCAAACTTAATTTACATATTAGAGTTGTCTAAATCCCAGGTACGCGACCTTTAAAACATTTCATTACATGATAGATAATAAATATCATCATCTTATTTAAGTCTAGCTATTACATAAGATAACACAAACTTAATCTGCTAGCTTTGATTTCCCTTTGTTCTTGCCTGAACCTTCAGGTCGATCATACATAGCTGAAAACATTTAAATTAAGCAAGAATGAACATATGAGTGTCCAGCAAGTAATAGCAATCAATAAACATTAGTTGAAAGGATTAAATATTTTCTTTGAATGACACTTCAACAACGAAGTAATAGTTGTGAAGTAAAATAAAGCAATACTAACCAACATAACATTTCTATTTCTAATTTTGAAACTACGTACTGACTATAATTGGTGAGCAGTCGACAGACTACGAACTTTGTTTTAAATTTTTGATAAGGTTTAACAGAACTTCATCTGCAAACTGTCATAACTTACAGGCATGGGGGGTGATCAGCCCGTTATGCCCTATATTGATCAATACTACATACCAGAACGATATTCTCGTTCATCATATACGCCTTAGGCGCACAAAAGTTTTCCCATGTTCGGATACTTAGTCGTGAATCCAAACCAAACAATTCGGATGGATATCAATAAGGTTCTATCATATTCAAAAGATATTTTAAATCTATGTCTAGCCAAGACAAATAGCTTAGACGACTTTCAATTAAAATATACATATTGGAAATTAATAAGTATGTATCAACATGTTCAATAATTATCCAAGTGAGGACACTTGTATAACCAATCTTAGAAATTTACGAACAGAATATATATATATATATATATATATATATATATATATATATATATATATATATGGATTATACAATAATATGGCAATGATAAACAATGATTGGATATAATTCAAGAACTGGCATATCTACAAAGGTCTACATGAACAATAGCAATAGCAATATAGTTCTGAAACTAGCTTACACATGTCCATTGCATAAAGTAAATGCAAAGGGTAGGATACTTGCACAATGTAAAAGATAGTTCAGATATTTGCCAGGTCTGCTGCTTACACAACTTAGTCCTATCTTTAATTCAACGACCTATCATTTATAAGATTATTCTATTGATTAGAATAACATATCATAACACATAGTACTGTTATTTACAGTCAACACGTAACCTAATCGCATTGTCACATAGTTATATTAGTCATTAAGACACAAACAAATACTTATACAGTCAAACTATATAGGTTTTGATCAATTTTGGTAGTATTTTGGTATACCGACGGCTTTATCGAGTTTAAAACTCTATCATGTAGTTCAATATTATCCTGGATATTTTAAATACCAGTCGTATTATTTTTAAATGACTTATAATAATTTTTAAATAATTATTATAAGTTATCTTGATTTTTCAAACTCTAGAATCACTATTAAATGATTTTAATATTGAATAATCCTATTATCATTAATATTTAAATAATATTAAAATATTAATGCAACCATTGCCAAAATATCAAAGTTATTTATAATAACTCAAAATATTTTTAAAATATTAATATTACCCTTAAAATGATTTTTAAAACATTTAGAATCTTTTTTAAACAATTACCATTAATATTAAAATAATAAGGTATTATTCACTAAAATATTAAAAGTCATTTATAATTACTTAAAATATTTTTAAATTATTTATATCTTTTTTAAATGATTTTTAAATCAATAAAATTATTTTTAATCTATTTATTTAATATAATTATTAAATAAATCTAATATCATTAATATTAAATAATTAATGAAATTTACTTTAAAATATTGAAAGTTATATTTTATAACTTAAAATATTATTAAATACCTTATTATCATTTAAAATAATTTTTAATATAATAAAATCATTTTTAATTAATTTATTTAATGCATTTATTAAATAACTTAAATATCAATAATATTCAAATTAATACTAATATTTATGGAAAATATGCCAAATTATTAAAATTTAATTTTTATGACTTAAAATAATTTTTAAAACTAATTTTATAATTTTTGGAATTTATTTACTATTTTTAAATGATTTTTAGAAATTTAATTAATTATAATTAATAAAACTTTCACTATAGCCTTTGGCGACAGAAACCGTCGCCTTAGGTGTTCTTGAGCTAAAGAACACTGACAAGGCAGTGTTCAAGGGGTCATGTTTGACCACCACTAATTCACTGTCTAAACATGATCTGAGCTAACTAAGACCCTAACATTGTAGTATTGTTGTAACACTACAAGATCCAACTATCATCTAAGTCATATCACATCACAACTAAGAGATCTAGCCCATCAAACTCACTGTCAGAGCTTCTTGGGTTTTTTGGGTTACCCAAAAACCGAGTCAGCTTCGAGGGTACACTTTTAGGCTTGATTTTATTTAGGTTCTGGTTATTGTTAATGTGATCTAAAAGTTCTAGTGTGTAGCCAACATGCCATAGTACATATATCACTCATCAAGTTAGCTTAACTACATCAGATTCATTAGATAGCATCCAGTCAAACATTGTCAGAAATAATGTTCTTGAGTTTTCTGGGTTTCCCAGAAAATTGCAACCGTGATCGAGTTGGATAGTTTCACCATCAATTACTTTCATTCTGTTGGTTAACTAAGTTATATAGGAGCATGAATATGTAGTACACATACAAGAGTTTAATCTAAATATATTAACACAAGCAAAACATTAAACACATGCAAGTTCTAGGACCACGAACTTCTTGTCAGACACTGATTTTGAGTTTCTAGGTTGCCCATAAACTCTTGGTCATGCTCGGTCAACTGAGTTTGACCATGAATATCTTTCATTGTGGACATGATCTAAGCATGATTTCAAGTCCAGATTAAAGTCCTTATAGCAAGCTGCAAGTTTAAAAGATCAAACATACAAAATCATAAACACAGAGAGATCTACAGCCCCTGACATTCGTTGTCAGACCACAATTTTAAACTTTTTCCAAATTTTGTAGATCATCAAATTCAAGCATACAAATATTATGGATCCACTATTGAGCAACCCAGATCACTGATTTACACCTTATACAACATATTTAAACATTCATACATCAAATTCAACATAGCATACAAGACTAAAATTTCGATTTAGGGTTATACCTTTCTATGAGCCATTTCTTGAATCTGACTTCTGCTTTGATATAAGTGATAGTGAGGCTTGTTTTGTGACTGATCTAACAAGGTAATTTCGGAGGTTTGGGTGAGAGAGAAGTGAGTTGAGTGTTGGTAACTAAAATGAACAAGTTAGTAACCTTTCTCTCTCTTTGATCTTATATAATGACATAGATGCAATGCACTTGGATGTGAAAATGGCTGATTTGTATGGTTTATAGGCACATGGCTAGCTAGAGTTGGTCACCAACCACTTACTAGGGCTAGATCTACACGCCACCTCATTAAAATATTCAAAAGGGCAATTTGGTCAATTAACTTTTACTTTTAGTGGCAAACTTGGCAATTCATTTCAATCCTTAGGGTTTGACCCTTAGGGTTTAACCCTATGGTTTCCTAAGCTCATTTTCTAGGATTGTGAAATTAGGGCAAAAATAGAAATCTTAGTTTCTAAAAATGTGAATTAGGGTTCCCTAATTAAATTAGGTTTCCTAATCACCTAAGATTTGTAAATTAGACTTTATAATATACTAATTACCATTAACCTTCCTAAATTAATAAGTAGAATTTACAACTTAGCAATTAGGGTTCTAATTTAGTAATTAGGGTTTCTAAATATTAATTAGGGTTTACCTAATTAACATTAAATCTATAATAATTGTCATTAATTACATAACACACAACTTAACAATTTTTACAGTCGTAATTGACTTATGTACTATAGTTTATTAGTAATGCTAGGGTTTTGTACTGTTTTACTATAACTGTTCTATACATTAGCATTACACACATATCAGGCATGTTTATATTACTGAAATATAAGTAATATTATATTAACATTCTCATTCCTTATTCAAAATCCAGAATTAGAGTTTTGAATCCATATCCTACATAACCTTCATACCATTATTAATTAAGTTAAATTAATTAACTTAACTATAATAAAAATACATATCATAATAATCCTTATAATCATATCATATATATAGTAATCATATTTTCATGGAAAATAAATAATAAATATTTTTATTACAAAATTAATTTATAATAAGAATATAATCTATAATGATCAATAATTCTTAAAAAGAATTTATTTACAATTATTCATATAGTAAATAAGTTTTATTTGTCACATAAATACATATACTTTTCTTTACACATAATCCCACCTTTATATAAAAAAAATTAAATGCAAAATTTATTATTTAATTATATTAAAATATTGGGTTATTATATCCACCCTCTCTTATAAGGATTCCGTCCCCGGAATCACCGTTTCAAAACTTATAGATACTAGGAAAAATAGCATACACAGTCATTTCAAGTAGATCTCGATCAGATTCGATCGAACTGATCTTTAAGTATGTAACATAAAACTTGTCTATCTGATCATACGGAAATTTGATTTCTAACAGAACTCAAATTTCTCCTTCAGAATTTCTTTATAACAAAATAAAATAAAATCATATATAATAAAATTTATTCGAATAATACCTGAAGTTTCATCCCTGGTTGCTACGGTATCTTGAACCGTCATGTTGAAGACTCTTGCAGTTGATTTTGTTGAAGATGGTCCCGTTATTGCCAGTGTTCCGTTGCCTCTCCCCGCGTGAATGCTTCCCTCCTCCATTCTTCTTTTCGGACAGTCCTTTACCTTATGTTCCGTTGATCCACACAAAAAACACTCATTATTCGTCCTAGGATTGGGTCAGTTAGGAGAGATATGTCCCTCCTGTCCACACTTATAGCACACGAACTTACCACTAAGACACTCACCTGAATGATTCTTCCCATAATTCTTACACTGCACAGCCTGCTTCTTTACACCTTCCTGTTTGACTTGGATATTTCCAAAATTATTTTACTTTCTTTTTCCATTCCCACTACCATTACCTACTTCTAGCTTCCCAGCTCCCTCAACCTTTCCCTTGCTCTTTTTCTCCTTATTGTAGAGGCCCATGGCCTCACTTCCCCCTTCGGCTATGATAGCCTTCTCCAAAAGTGCTGCAAAAGTATTTATCTGCAATACCGCCACCTTATTGTAGAGCTAGGGTTTTAAGCCCAGCTCAAACCTCCTTGCCTTCCTTACCTCCGTATCAACTTGATGCGGAGCAAACCTAGCTAATTCATTGAACTTTACAGCATACTCTGCAACTGTCATGTTCTCCTACTTTAACTCCAAAAATTTCACCTCCATCCTAGCCTGCACACTAGACGAGAAATAGTTCTCAAAGAACAGCGTCTGAAACCTAGTCCATGATGTCACTCCTTCTCATGCCCTAACTTGATTTGCCTCCCACCAAAAATTCGCCTCTCCTTTCATTATATAGGTGGCAAAAGTTTTCCTTTGCCCCTTAGCTACCCTAGCGACTACAAATGCTTTTTCTATTTCCTTAACCCAAGTTTGGGCTTCTATCAGGTCAGTGGTACCTCTAAATTCTGGCGGTCCTACGGCCTTAAAATCTTTGAAGTTTGCAAATCGATTGTCTGGTTGATTTCCCGCTGCTGGCATTCCATTCTGCATGGCTTGAGCTACCCTGTTCACGAAATTCTACATCAGGTCTGGTTGTTGTCCTCCAGCATTGTTGACAGATTCTTCTGCCCTTTTCTTCCGAGTTTGACGTCTTGGCGGCATTATCTGGTTAAGTAAGACATAATCTATATTTTATTAACTTACATTATAAACCTTATCGTATAAGTTTAATATTTTAAACTTGTTCCATTAACCAAACATAAATTCATATTCATTCAACTATTTCATAGTACATAACATAGCACCTACTGCTTTAAACATTCGATATCCCTTTGTGACCATAACAGTCGAGAATCGCTACTACAACTTATACAAAAGTTGGAAATATACTATTACATAGACATACTTATCATAGAACACACATATTCAAATAGTACTTATACTACTTATTCACTACGCCTTTTCCTGATCCTGGACAACCTTTCGCTCGTTGACCTTCCATCCCACAAATAAAACATGCACCTTTCTTAAAGTTGGGACAATAAGGAGAGGTATGTCCCTCATAACCGCAAATGTAACATATCTTTTTCCCTTTCCTGCATACGCCCTCATGTTTCTTGTCATAGTTTGTACACTTTCCTATTTTGTTAGCGTCCTCTTGGTTATTATCAGAATTTCCTATTTTATGGTCTTTTATCTTTCTTTTCCCTTTCTTGCTCGGACCTGCACACGATATGTTGCTCTTGGCTCCCATCTGATCAATTTGGATCTTAAGCTTATCTTGTTCTTCCATCGTTTCGATTAATACCTTTCGTAATTGACTATTTAGTAGATTTTCTATATTCCACAACTTTTCCAGAGAAGAAACCTTGTTCCTCAAATTCTGCACTTCAGTTGATGCTTAATCAGCTCCAACTTCGGTGTCCGAATCACAATCTATTAGTTCCACCATTTCTGGGTCTGGTACTATATTTTCCAAAATGATCACCTCATCAAGGTTATCATCAACTTGAGCCCCTATTTCAGCTATTGACTTTGATATTGGCTTGGTTATGGAGATTGACTCATCCTTTACGATCCGAAGGTATCCTAATCCTTTTCCACCTGACATCTACACATAATTTATCTAGATTAGTATATAATATATACACACAGCACGTAATAATTTTATATAGGTTATTTTTATTTCGTTTTCGATGAATTTAGTTAATTCATCTTCTTTAAAACTCTATACGAGTTAATTGTATTTTTAACGTTTTCCTCTACCCTAAGGTTATAGCCTAAAGTCTATGTGAGATCCCAAAATTATGAAATGAAAGTATTCAATTTTCTTATAATTATTATTTTATTTAGTAAATGGTTAAATTGAGAAAGGGTTAAAGTTAAGGGTGATATGTAAAAAATTTGCAAAGTATGCAAGTTATTATAAAATATTCGTTTGATCGGGGAATATCTGTACGACAGCATAACCATTGGTGGACCCCACAATGGAAGTATTGTCGTAGTAAGAAAACGACAGAATTATCTTTTTATAAAAATAACGACGAAAGTGTTATCGTTAAAACTGTTGAACTATCTGGTAGTAAAAGTACAGTAATACGCGTGGTTGCAGTAGCATACGGTATTGATTATTGATGCTTGCGTAAGAAGTCACTCAGTTATACTCAATTATTGCTACAGTAATTGATACATCATATCTCTCATATTATTGATTCAATTATTGTCACAGTATCATTTGTATAGTATGATTATATTATTTAATCAATAATTGAGACAGCAAAGTTATTCGTATTATTATTTGCAATATTAACAATGTCTAGAAGTTCTGTCAAGGAGAGGTTTGGTCACCTAATTACGCACCAATAAGGAGAAATCTTTATCAGAAAGCCCCCTCTTTCCTGTAAATGACCTGGTTATTAAATATTGTGAGTTATAATATTAATGATGAATAAGTTCGTGTTGATTAAAGATGATATGGATAGTTCCATTGTGTTGGAATTATTAGTGTTAGTAAAAATTAACATTTATTTCGATAATAATTGATGTCTAGAAGGTACACTGACCAGTCGGGTAATTAATCAGATAAATGAGTAATTAATTGCTATTAATTCACATGATTATAATTATTTGTTCACATGTGTGTACTATTGATTAATATTCTTAAACTATTAGGGGAGTTGGTGCAGGATTTATAATACTTACATGACTAAGTTAAAAATAGAGGTATAGATGGAGGTATTATACTGTAATTCATATTTTCACATGATTATAACTATTGATTCACATGATTGAACTATTGATTCACATTACTTATTATTAGGAGAGGTGGTGCAAGTTTGATAATACTTGCAGGACTAAATTAAAAATGAAAAAAAAGAGGAAGGTATTATACTGTAATATTTTGAGCCCCAAAACGTGCAATTATCAAAACTATATTTTCCTATAAATAGAAGCTCATTCTTCCTTCATTTCTCACCAATTCACTAAAGCTATAGAGCAATTATTATAGAGAAAAATTATAGAGAGAAAGAAGAAGAGAAGTTTGCTACCTCACTAGTCTAGTATCCAGTTTTCTTCTGAGGTAAGGGATATTATTATTATAATAAGGGGTATTATTCCTTTATATTTATGAAGAGAGTTAATTTCTTTCAATACTCGTAAGGGTTGTTATTCCATTCTTTATTATTATGTTGGAATAACCTGTCTATGTGAAGTATCGCATACATGGTGAAATTCTTCTGTTATTTCATTTTTATTATTCTATTGGAATAACCTATCTGTGCGGTCTATCGCATGCTTGGTGAATTCTGTTGTTATTTCATTTTTTATTATTCTGTTAGAATATCATGTTTGTGTGAATTATGCATGACCTGGTTCCCTTCTTTATTATTCTGTTAGAATATCCTGTCTGTACGGATTACGCATGACCTGGTTCCATTCCTTATTATTCTGTTGGAATATCCTGTCTATGCGGATTACGCATGACCTGGTTCCCTTGTTTATTATTCTGTTGGAATATCCTGTCTGTGCGGATTACGCATGACCTGGTTCCATTCTTTATTATTATGTTAGAATAACCTGTCTGAGTGGACTACTGCATGCATGGTGAATGATCCTTCGTATTCATTCCTTATTAAATTATGGAAATGATCTGCCTACGTGGATTACCATATGGCGGATGAAAATCTATTTGCAGTTTCGTATATTCTATTATACTCGTATGAGATATCATTTCTTTTGTAATCGTCATGAAATATCATTTTATTTGGTATTTTATTTACGAGTTACTATTCATAGATTACTATTCACTCTAGTATTATTCACTCGCGTATTCGGGGCACTTTTCGTGTCGGAGTACTATTCATGAGTTATTATTCATGGGTTACTATTCACCCAAATTACTATTCACCCAGATATTATTCACTCGGGTATTTGGGGTACTTTTTATGTCGGGGTACTATTCACGAGGTACTATTCTCGAGGTACTATTCACGGGATACTATTCATGGGATACTATTTACCCGAAAAATATATTTCTTTTCTATCCAAATTATTTTTGGTATATAAATATTATTCTTGAATTTTACTATACAAAGCAGTATCATGTTGATAATTTGAACGTTATTGATTTCTAGATAAATTAAATTATTAATCTTTAAAATTTATCCTTGAACTTGTTTTATTGAATTATTATGTCGTTGTCATCATCCTCATGCTTATATTGTGATGAAAGTCATCTTTGGCTTACGTGCAAAGATGGACTGTTGATTATTGGTGTTACAATTGTATATCTTTGGCTTACGTGTAAAGATGGACTGTTGATTATTGGTTTTACAGTTGTATATCTTTGGCTTACATGCAAAGATGAACTATTGATTGATGAGTATCTTTGGCTTATGTGCACAGATGAACTGTTTATTGGTATGATTATGACTAGGCATCATTCAGTATAATCATGACCCGTAATGTTATAGATGATGTGGTAAAAGTCTTTATTAGCCCGTAGTGCATTGATGAACAGTTATTGGTATGATTATAACCAAGGATTATTCGGTATAATCATGACCATTGATGATTACATGAATATCCTTGGTCGTAGTGCAGGGATGATTCAATGATGTGGATTATTTATTAAGCTGAGTGTCAGCGATAAAATATTGATTATACACTTTTAATTAGTAGAAGATAGTAGATATCATGCTCTACTTGACTCTTCTAAAATACAGTTATATATCTTTGGCCGTAGTGCAAAGATGAATTTATTAGTATGATTATGAACATGAATTGTGATTTGGTATAACTATGATTTTTGATGTTTCAAGTGAAGATAGGTGATGAAAATTATCTTCGTCCTGGGTGCGAAGAGGAATTTAGAATCACAATTATGATTACGAGTTATTCATATGATTGTGGACAAGAATTGTTGATTGATGTTACAGGGATAAAACATTACTGGTGGATTTTTAACATGGAGAAGATAGTAGACCTGATGGTCTATTTGACTCTTCTAATGGATTGCTCGTTCCGCTGCAACTATGGTAGAAAAGTTTTATCATCTACCATATGTTCTAAATCTCTGATTTATTACTGATGAAGGCTATTGATGATGTAAATTATCTTTAGTCGTGATATTCTTTATTGGGCTAGTTGTGCTAACCCTTTTTGCTTCACAATTTCTTTCAAGTAATAAGAGTGTTACCGGGTCGAGCGGAGATAACAGGGGAATAGAACGGTGGTCTATAGCTGTTGAGGTTCTCCCTAAATAGTATGAAAATAATTTTGTTGAGAACTTTAGATAAGTATGTCGTATTGTATACGTCATTTGATATTTAATTTTGGTGAACCGAATAGGGTAAGGTGAACCCAAATTTGGAAGGGTGTTTGCCGCTATCATACAAAATGTCTAATGACATACAACCTGGTGTTATCATAAGAAAGGGTTGTGCACATCCACTTGCTGAGTATATATACGAGCACTACCTATATGATCTTGGAGTTTATTTGAAATATAATTTTCACTTGGAGACAACGGAGATAATTATATGTCAAGTAAAGACTCACCATTGGAAAGAAGATGAAAGTAATCTTCTTGTTTTTCTTTGGGGACTTTTGGGTCAACCAAGGATAATTCTGTGGACATATGATATCTATCATAACCTAGACGCTTGGTCTCCCATGTACGAAGGTTTCCTTGAGTATTTTCCAAAGATTATAATTTCTAAAATAATTATTGACTGTACCTTTATGTAAGGTACCATTGTAAGGTCTTGTGGTTAAGGCACCACGAGAGTTATATATATTTATATTAAAACTCATAGCTTATTTGTTGTCGTACTCTGCACGACAGTTCAACAGTTGTATAAATGAAGTTTATATTTGATTTTTATAGTGCGATATCTGGCGACTCAGAATGGGTTGTGTGGACCTATTTTGGTGGCATCACAAATGGTATCAGAGCTTAGAGATATGGTCACTGGCGGAGATATGAGTGTAGAACTAGGTGGGGAGAAACGAGTAATATACTTCGCTAGTGTGTGACTTACCTAAGCCAAAATTTTTACTTGATAAGTTGAGAATTTGTGATATGTCAATTGACATTTGTTTTGATGATATATTCTAGAATAATATCTGAAATACAGGAGATGAGCAATAGAAAAATCATGATACAGAGGATATAACCAGGAAGGTACAATCTGAAAAGAAAGTAAGGTATTCTCATCTCTTCGAATACCAAGTACGTACATAAACTTCGAGGGTAAAATTTCATGAGGAGGGGAGATTGTGAGATTCCAAAAATATGAAATGAAAGTATTCAATTTTTTATAATTATTATTTTATTTAATAAATGGTTAAATTGAGAAAGGGTTAAAGTTAAGGGTGAAATGTGAACATTTTGTAAAGTATGCGAGTTGTTATAAAATATTCGTTTGGTCAGGAAATATTCGTACGACGGCACAATAATTGGTGGACCCCACAATAAAAGTATTGTCGTAGTAAGAAAACGACAGAATTATCTTTTTATAAAAACAACGGCGAAAGTGTTATTGTTAAAACTGTTGAATTACCCGGTAGTAAAAGTACAGTAATACGCGTGGTTGCATAGTAGCATACTGTATTGATTATTGATGCTTACGTAAGAAGTCACTCAGTTATACTCAATTATTGCTACAGTAATTGATGTATCATATCTCTCATATTATTGATTCAATTATTGTCACAGTATCATTTGTACAATATGATTATATTATTTAATCAATAATTGAGACAACAAAGTTATTCGTATTATTATTTGCAATATTGACAATGTCTAGAAGTTCTGTCAAGGAGAGGTTTGGTCACCTAATTGCGAGCCAATAAGGAGAAATCCTTATCGAAAAGCCCCCTCTTTCTTGAAAACGACCTGGTTGTTAAATATTGTTAGTTATAATATTAATGATGAATAAGTTCGTGTTGATTAAAAATGAAATAGATAGTTCCATTATGTTAGAATTATTAGTTTAGTAAAAATATACATTTATTTCGATAATAATTGATGTCTAGAAGTTACATTGATCAGTCGGGTAATTAATCGGATAAATGAGTAATTAATTACTATTAATTCACATGATTATAACTATTTGTTCACATGTGTGTACTGTTGATTCACATTCTTGTACTATTAGGGGAGTTGGTGCAGAATTGATAATACTTACATGACTAAGTTAAAAATGGAGGTATAGATGGAGGTACTATACTGTAATTCATATTTTTACATGATTATAACTATTGATTCACATGATTGAACTATTGATTCAGATTATTTACTATTAGGGGAGGTGGTGCAAGTTTGATAATATTTGCAGGACTAAATTAAAAATGAAAAAAGAGAGGAAAGTATTATACTGTAATATTTCGAGCCCCAAAATGTGCAATTATCAAAAATATATTTTCCTATAAATAGAAGCTCATTCTTCCTTCATTTCTCACCAATTCACTAAAGCTATAGAGCAATTATTATAGAGATAAATTATAGAGAGAAAGAAGAAGAGAAGTCTGTTACCTCACTATTCTAATATCCAATTTTCTTCTAAGGTAAGGGATAATATTATTATAGTAAGGGGTATTATTCCTTTGTATTCATGAAGAGAGTTATTTTCTTTTAATATTCGTAATGGTTGTTATTCCATTCTTTATTATTATGTTGGAATAACCTGTCTATACGAAGTACCGCATACATGGTGAAATTCTTCTGTTATTCCATTCTTTATTATTCTGTTGGAATAACCTGTCTGTGCAGTCTATCGCATGCTTGATGAATTCTGCTGTTATTCCATTCTTTATTATTCTGTTGGAATATCCTGTCTGTGCGGATTACGCATGACCTGGTTCCCTTCTTTATTATTCTGTTGAAATATCATGTCTGTGCGGATTACGTATGACCTGGTTTCATTCTTTATTATTCTGTTAGAATATCCTGTCTGTGCGGATTACACATGACCTGGTTCCCTTCTTTATTATTCTGTTGGAATATCCTGTCTATGCGGATTACGCATGACCTGGTTCCATTCTTTATTATTCTGTTGGAATAACCTGTCTGTGTGGACTACCGCATGCTTGGTGAATGATTCTTCGTATTCATTCCTTATTAAATTGTGAAAATGATCTCTCTACGTGGATTACTGCATGGCGGATGAAAATCTATTTGCAGTTTCGTATATTCTATTATACTCGTATGAGATATCATTTCTTTTGTAATCGTCATGAAATATCATTTTATTTGGTATTTTATTTATGAGTTACTATTCACGAGTTACTATTCAACCAATTACTATTCACTATAGTATTATTCACTCAGGTATTCGGGGAACTTTTTGTGTCGGAGTACTATTCATGGGTTACTATTCACCTAAATTACTATTCACCTAGATATTATTCACTCGGGTATTTGGGGTACTTTTTATGTCGGGGTACTATTCTCGAGGTACTATTCCCGAAGTACTATTCATAGAGTACTATTCACGGAATACTATTTACACGAAAAATATATTTCTTTTCTGTTCAAATTATTGTTGGTACATGAATATTATTCTTGAATTTTACTCTACAAAGCAGTATCATGTTGACAATTTGGACGTTATTGATTTTTGGATAAATTAAATTATAAATCTTTAAAATTTATCCTTGAACTTGATTTATTGAATTATTATGTCATTGTCATCATCCTCATCCTTATATTGTGACGAAAGTCGTCTTTGGCTTACGTGCAAAGATGGACTGTTGATTATTGGTGTTACAGTTGTATATCTTTGGCTTACGTGCAAAGATGGACTGTTGATTATTGGTTTTACAGTTGTATATCTTTGGTTTACGTGCAAAGATGAACTATTGATTGATGAGTATCTTTGGCTTAAGTGCAAAGATGAACTATTGATTGATGAGTATCTTTGGCTTATGTGCATAGATGAACTGTTTATTGGTATGATTATGACCAAGGATCATTCCGTATAATCATGACCCGTAATGTTATAGATGATGTGGTAAAAGTTCTCATTGAACCGTAGTGCATAGATGGACTGTTATTGGTATGATTATAACCAGGGATTATTGGGTATAATCATGACCATTGATGATTACATGAATATCCTTGGCCGTAGTGCAGGGATGATTCGATGATGTGGATTATTTATTAAGCTGAGTCTTAACGATAAAATATTGATTATATACTTTTAATTCGTAGAAGATAGTAGATATCATGCTCTACTTGACTCTTCTAAAATACAGTTGTATATCTTTGGCCGTAGTGCAAAGATGAATTTATTAGTATGATTATGAGCAGGAATTGTGATTTGGTATAACCATGATTTTTAATGTTTCAGGTGAAGATAGGTGATGAAAATTATCTTCGTCCTGGGTGCGAAGAGGAATTTAGAATCACAATTATGATTACGAGTTATTCATATGATTGTGGACAAGAATTGTTGATTGATGTTACAGGGATAAAACATTATTGGTAGACTTTTAACATGGAGAAAATAATAGACCTTATGGTCTATTTGACTCTTCTAATGGATTGCTCGTTCCGCTGTAACTATGGTTGAAAAGTTTTATCATGTACCATATGTTCTAAATCTCTGATTTATTACTGATGAAGGCTATTGATGATGTAAATTATCTTTAGTCATGATATTCTTTACTGGGCTAGTTGTGCTCACCCTTTTTGCTTCACAATTCCTTTCAGGTAATAAGAGTGTTGCCGGGTCGAGCAGGGATAACAGGGGAATAGAACGGTGGTCTATAGCTGTTGAGGTTCTCCCTAAATAGTATGAAAATAATTTTGTTGAGAACTTTAGATAAGTGTGTCGTATTGTATACGTGATTTGATATTTAATTTTGGTGAACCGAATACGATAAGGTGAACCCAACTTTGGAAGGGTGTTTTGCCGCTATCATACAAGATGTCTAATGACATACAACCTCGTGTTATCATAAGACAGGATTGTACACATCCACTTGCTGAGTATATCTACGAACACTACCTATATGATCTTGGAGTTTATTTGAAATATAATTTCCACTTGGAGACAACGGAGATAATTATATGTCAAGAGAAGACTCACCATTGGAAAGAAGATGATAGTAATCTTCTTATTTTTCTTTGGGGACTTTTAGGTCAACCAAGGATAATTCTGTGGACATATGATAGCCATCATAACCTAGACGCATGGCCTCCCATGTATGAAGGTTTCCTTGAATATTTTCCAAAAATTTTAATTTCTAAAATAATTATTGATTGTACCTTTATGTAAGGTACCATTGTAAGGTCTTATGGTCAAGGCACCACGAGAGTTATGTATATTTGTATTAAAACTCACAGCTTATTTGTTGTCGTACTCTACACGACAGTTCAACAATTGTATAAATGAAGTTTATAATTGATTTTTATAGTGCGATATCTGGCGACTCAAAATGGGTCGTGTGGACCTATTTTGGGGGCGTCACAGTCTATCCCACCTATGGTTTCTAACCTTAAAGCTCTGATACCAAATTGTGACGCCCCCAAATTCAGGTGCTTGAAACCTGAATTTAGTGCTTCACGATACCATTTTTTTGAGCGGAATAATAATAATAATGTCATAAATATCAAAATTAATTTACATATCAGAGTTGTCTAAATCCCAGGTACGCGACCTTTAAAACTTTTCATTACATGATAGATAATAAATATCGTCATTATATTTAAGTCTAGCTATTACATAAGATAACACAAACTTAATCTGCTAGCTTTTCTTTCCCTTTGTTCTTGCCTGAACCTTAAGGTCGATCTTACATAGTTGAAAACATTTAAATTAAGCAAGAATGAGCATTTGAGTGCCCAACAAGTTATAGCAATCAATAAACTTTAGCTGAAAGGATTAAATGTTTTCTTTGAACGACACTTCAACAATGAAGTAATAGTTGTGAAGTAAACTGAAGCAATACTAACCAACATAACATTTCTATTTCAAATTTTGAAACTATGTACTGACTATAATTGGTGAGCAGTCGAAAGACTATGAACTATGTTTTAAATTTTCGATAAGGTTTAACAGAACTTCATCTGCAAATCGTCATAACTTACAGGCACGGGGGGTGATCAGTCCGTTATGCCCTGTATTGATCAATACTACATACCAGAACGATATTCTCATTCATCATATCCGCCTTAGACGCACAAAAGTTTTCCCATGTTTGGGATGTTCATACTTAGTCGGGAATCCAAACCAAACAATTCGGTTGGATATCAATAAGGTTATATCATATTCAAAAGATATTTTAAATCTGTGTCTAGTCGAGATAAATAGCTTAGACGACTTTCAATTAAAATATACATATTAGAAATCAATAAGTATGTATCAACATGTTCAATAATTATCCAAGTGAGGACACTTGTATAACCAATCTTAGAAATTTACAAACAGAATATATATATATATATATATATATATGGATTATAGAATAATATGGAAATGATAAACAATGATTGGATATAATGTAAGAACTGGCATATCTACAAAGGTATAGATACATGAATAATAACAATAACAATAACAATATAGTTCTGAAACTGGCTTACACACGTCCATTGCATAAAGTAAATACAAAAGGTAGGATACTTGCACAATGTAGAAGATAGTTCAGATAGTTGCCTGGTCTGCTGCTTGCACAACTTAGTCCTATCTTTAATTCAATGACCTATCATTTATAGGATTGTTCTATTGATTAGAATAACATATCATAACACATAGTAATGTTATTTACAGTCAACACGTAACCTAATCGCATTGTCACATAGTTATATTAGTCATTAAGACACAAACAAATACTTATACAGTCAAACTATATTGGTTCGGATCAATTTTGGTAGTATTTCGGTGTACCGACGGTTTTATTGAGTTTAAAACTCTATCATGTAGTTCAATATTATTCTGGATATTTTAAATGCCAGTCGTATTATTTTTAAATGACTTATAATAATTTTTAAATAATTATTATAAGTTATCTTGATTTTTCAAACTCTAGAATCACTATTAAATGATTTAAATATTAGATAATTTCATTATCATTAGTATTTAAATAATATTAAAATATTAATGCAACCATTGCCAAAATATCAAAGTTATTTATAATAACTCTAAATATTTTTAAAGTATTAATATTACCCTTAAATTGATTTTTAAAATATTTAGAATCATTTTTAAACAATTACCATTAATATTAAAATAATAAGGTATTATTCACTAAAATATTAAAAGTCATTTATAATTACTTAAAATATTTTTAAATTATTTATATCATTTTTAAATAATTTTTAAATCAATAAAATCATTTTTAATCCATTTATTTAATATAATTATTAAATAAATCTAATATCATTAATATTAAATAATTAATGAAATTTACTTTAAAATATTGAAAGTTACATTTTATACCTTAAAATTTTATTAAATACCTTATTATCATTTAAAATGATTTTTAATATAATAAAATCATTTTAATTAATTTATTTAATGCATTTATTAAATAACTTAAATATCAATAATATTCAAATAAATACTAATATTTATGAAAAATATGCCAAATTATTAAAAGTTAATTTTTATGACTTAAAATAATTTTTAAAACTGATTTTATAATTTTCGAAATTTATTTACTACTTTTAAATGATTTTTAGAAATTTAATTAATTAAAATTAATAAAATTGTTGCTATAGCCTTTGGCGACAGAAACCGTCGCCATAGGTGTTCTTGAGCTCAAGAACACTGACAATGCAGTGTTCAAGGGGTCATGTTTGACCACCACTAATTCACTGTCTAAACATGATCTGAGCTAACTAAGACCCTGACATTGTAGTATTGTTGTAACACTACAGGATCCAACTATCATCTAAGTCATAACACATCACAACAAGGAGATCTAGCCCATCAAATTCACTGTCATAGCTTCCTGGGTTTTTTGGGTTATCCAGAAACCCAGTCAGCTTCGAGGGTACACTTTGAGGCTTGATTTTATTTAGGTTCTGGTTATTGTTAATGTGATCTAAAAGTTCTAGTGTGTAGCCAACATGCCATAGTACATATATCACTCATCAAGTTAGCTTAACTACATTAGATTCATTAGATAGCATCCAGTCAAACATTGTCAGAAATAATGTTCTTGAGTTTTTTGGGTTTCCCAGAAAATTGCAACCGTGATCGAGTTGGATAGTTTGACCATCAATTACTTTCATTCTGTTGGTTAACTAAGTTATATAGGAGCATAAATATGTAGTACACATACAAGAGTTTAATCTAAATATATTAACACAAGCAAAACATCAAACACATGCAAGTTCTAGGACCACGAACTTCTTGTCAGACACTGATTTTGAGTTTCTGGGTTGCCCAGAAACTCTTGGTCATGCTCGGTCAACTGAGTTTGACCATGAATATCTTTCATTGTGGACATGATCTAAGCATGATTTCAAGTCCAGATTAAAGTCCTTATAGCAAGCTACAAGTTTAAAACATCAAACATACAAAATCATAAACATAGAGAGATCTACAGCCCCTGACATTCGTTGTCAAACCATAATTTTAAACTTTTTCCAAATTTTGTAAATCATCAAATTCAAGCATACAAATATTATGGATCTACTATTGAGCAACCCAGATCACTGATTTACACCTTATACAACATATTTAAACATTCATACATCAAATTCAACATAGCATACAAGATTAAAATTTTGGTTTAGGGTTATACCTTTCTATGAACCAATTCTTGAATCTGACTTCTGCTTTGATATAAGTGATAGTGGGGCTTGTTTTGTGACTGATCTAACAAGGTAATTTCGGAGGTTTGGGTGAGAGAGAAGTGAGTTGAGTGTTGGTAAGAAAAATGAGCAAGTTAGTAATCTTTCTCTCTATTTGATCTTATATAATGACAGATGCAATGCACTTGGATGTGAAAATGGCTGATTTGTATGGTTTATAGGCACATGGCTAGCTAGAGTTGGTCACCAACCACTTATCAGGGCTAGATCTACACTCCACCTCATTAAAATATTCAAAAGGGCAATTTGGTCAATTGACTTTTACTTTTAGTGGCAAACTTGACAATTCATTTCAACCCTTAGGGTGTAACCCTTAGGGTTTAACCGTAAGGTTTCCTAAGCTCATTTTCTAGGATTGTGAAACTAGGGCAAAAATGGAAATCTTAGTTTCTAAAAATGTGAATTAGGGTTCCCTAATTAAATTAGGTTTCCTAATCACCTAGGATTTGTAAATTAGACTTTATAATATACTAATTACCATTAACCTTGATAAATTAATAATTAGGATTTATAACTTAGCAATTAGGGTTCTAATTTAGTAATTAGGATTTCTAAATATTAATTAGGGTTTACCTAATTAACATTAAATCTATAATAATTGTCATTAATTACATAACACACAACGTAAAAAATTTTACAGTCGTAATTGACTTATGTACTATAGTTTATCAGTAATGCTAGGGGTTTGTACTGTTTTACTATAATTGTTCTACACATTAACATTACACACATATCATGCATGTTTATATTACTGAAATATAAATAATATTATATTAACATTCTCATTCCTTATTCAAAATCCAGAATTAGGATTTTTAATCCATATCCGACATAACCTTCATATATAACATTATTAATTAAGTTAAAATAATTAACTTAACTATAATAAAAATACATATCATAATAATCCTTATAATCATATCATATATATAATAATCATATTTTCATGGAAAATAAATAATAAATATTTTTATTACAAAATTAATTTATTATAAGAATATAATCTATAATGATCAATAATTTTTAAAAAGAATTTATTTACAATTATTCATGTAATAAATAAGTTTTATTTATCACATAAATACATATACTTTTCTTTGCACATAATCCTACCTTTATATAAAAAAAACATTAAATGCAAAATTTATTATTTAATTATATTAAAATATTAGGTTATTACAGGCACTCTCTTCCAGTCAACACCCAGTGCCCCGGCGCTGGAAGTAGGTTTTAGAGTCCTATTTGGTTTAAAAATCTGCATTGGTCACACTCCTTATTCCCCTTAATTGTTATCCACGATTATCTTACTTCCACCCTTTCCGTTCTCTTTGTGTAACTGCCTTTTCTCTTTACATTTGGAAATAAGAGTATTGTGCTTCACTTGGTTTATTTTTCAAATTGCTTTCACTCTCTTCTACTGAATCGACGGTACGTATTCTACTTCCTTTGATCTGATGATACTTCCTCTTGCAGGCGTATGCATCACTTAAGATTGGGATATCACAATTATGTTCTTGTATTCACTAGAGATTGATATGATTTGGAGTTTGGATTGCTATGAAACTAATTGTGCCTAAAGAGTATTATTGTGACACCCCTAAATTCGGGTACTTCATTCCCACAGAATTTGGTGCTCACTATCAAATAATTACATCTAACTACCCATAATAATTGATGAAAATATCAAATAACTTAAACAATAATCTTTCCTATTAAAGGGTTACATCATCTTAAAAATAATCCTAGGTAATCTAACCTTAAATTTATTACATAAGTTTGCAGAATACAACATAAAATAAAACAGGTCTTATAACATAATTCACTTAAATAAATTCTCATAAATCTTCAACACTTGGACATCTTGCCCTTTCCTTTGCTAGTAGATGGCTCATCGACTTTCTCAGCTTTAGCTGCAGTGTTAATTGCAAGAGTGAGCAAACAATTGCTCACTGATATAAGGAGTAGTAATGACAACAACATGAGAATGAACAACGAATGCTGAACAATAATGAACTTGTTCTATGAATCAAAAATAGAAAACAAGTTCGAACTTTAATGTCTGAGGGTCTTAAGACCACGAACTATGTCCCCGATAATTAGGTATTACTACCCCAACCTTAACAGTCATTTAGACTATACAGACCCTACTTAACGTACTTAGGGGGATCATCCCTTTGTACCATGTTGTAGACACTCAAAATTTTCTGCACACCTGTTACTGACATTGCAGGAAGGTATATCCGTCTTTCAGAGATAACCCTGGAAGATAGCTCACATCCAGTCAAGATACTACTGGAATTTCAGTTTCAACCCCGGAACACACACCGGGAGCATCAGTTCCAACCTCAGCGATAACACCGAGGCCTGTAGTTCCAAAACTAGAAATTCCACCGGAGAAGACCGATTCATCCCAGAGATAACCCCGAGATGTTCCGTCTCAGTCCCAACACTGGGAATAGCAAATTCTAACCTTGGAGATAATCCCAAGGAAGGCGGTTACAGTTCCGGAGATAACCCCGGAAATGCTTGTTTCAAATGTATGCCATCAGCTTCAACCTCGGTGCTTATACCGAGTCACTCAGTACAAGACCTGGCAATAGCACCAGGAGGACATGCACACCTCAGAGATGACACTGAGGACCTTCAACCATTGCAACAGTCCAATCTCAGAGATAACCCTGAGCAACGTCTGCTTTATCAGCCCAAACCGGAGATAACCCCGATGAGGGGCAAAGTCATCATCTTGCCACCTTGACGCCACATCACGCCGTCTCAACATTTCAGACATACATTTTTACACAGTAATGTCCCACAAGAATCAAGGAAGACCAATCCCGAGTAACTATTACGCAGGATAACGGATATAATTTGAAGCTGAAGACCGGAGGGCATCGTTGTGATGCCCCCAAAATAGGCATACATCACCCATCATGGGATGCCAAATGTAAGACCCCAACTTTTATGAATAAACAATAATTTTCTCAAAATATATTTTTTGAATATTATGGTGTGGATTGGTATAATGTTATAGTTGTGGGTAATATTTACAAATTTTGTAAAGTAAGCAAATGGTTATATTATATTCGATTGGTCGGGGAATATTCGTTTTAACAGAGAATATTCGTACGACGGCTCAATCATTGGTGGACCTCACAACGGAAGTATTGTCGTAGTTAAAAAATGACATAATTATCTTTTTATAAAAATAACGGCAAAAGTTTTACCGTTAAACTGTTGAACTACCCAGTAGTAAAAGTACAGTAATACGCGTGGTTGCATAGTAACACACTGTATTGATTATTGATGCTTACGTGAGAAGTCACTCAATTATATTCAATTATTGCTACAGTAATTGTTGCATCATATCTGTCATATTATTGATTCAATTATTGTCACACTATCATTTACATAATATGTTATATTATTAAATCAATAATTGAGACGACAAAGTTATTCATATTATTATTTACAATATTGATAATGTCTAGAAAGTTCTGTCAAGGAGAGGTTTGGTCATCTAATTGTGCGCCAATAAGGAGAAATCCTTATCGGAAAGTCCCCTCTTTCCTGAGAATGATTTGGTTTTTAAATATTATGAGTTATGATATTAATGATGAATAATTCATGTTGATTAATGATGAAATTGATGGTTCCATTGTGTGGGAATTATTAGTGTTAATGAAAATCGACATTTATTTCGATATTAATTGTTGTATGGAAGTTATACTGACCAATCGGGTAATTAATCGGATAAATGAGCAATTAATTTTTTTTAATTCACATGATTATAACTATTTGTTCACATGTGTGTACTATTGATTCCTATTAGGGGTGGTGTTGCAAGATTGATAATACTTGCATGACTAAGTTAAAAATGGAGGTATAGATGGAGGTACTATACTGTAATTCGTATTTTCACATGTCTAGAACTATTGATTCATATGATTTACTATTAATTAACATTATTTACTATTAGGGGTGGTGGTGCAAGTTTGATAATACTTGCAGGACTAAATTAAAAATGAAAAAAAAGAGGAAGGTATTATACTGTAATATTTCGAGCCCCAAAATGTGCAATTATCGAAACTATATTTTCCTATAAATAGAAGCTCATTCTTCCTTCATTTCCCACCAATTCACAAAATCTATAGAGCAATTATTATAGAGAGAAAGAAGAAGAGAAGTCTGCTACCTCACTATTCCAGTATCCAGTTTTCTTCTAAGGTAAGGGGTATTATTCCTTCGTATTCATGGAGAGAGTTATTTTCTTTTAATACTCGTAAGGGTTGTTATTCCATTCTTTATTATTACGTTGGAATAACCTGTCTATGTGAAGTACCGCATACATGGTGAAATTCTTCTGTTATTCCATTCTTTATTATTTTGTTGGATTAACCTGTCTGTGCGGTCTATCGCATGCCTAGTGAATTCTGTTGTTATTTCGTTCTTTATTATTCTGTTGGAATATCCTGTCTGTGCGGATTACACATGACCCGGTTCCCTTCTTTATTATTCTGTTGGAATATCCTGTCTGTGCGGATTACGCATGACCTGGTTCCATTCTTTATTATTCTGTTGGAATAACCTGTCTGTTCGGTCTATCGCAAGCATGGTGAATTCTTCTGTTATTCCATTCTTTATTATTCTGTTAGAATAACCTGTCTATGTGGACTACCGCATGCATGGTGAATGATCATTCGTATTCATTCCTTATAAATTATGGAAATGATCTGTCTACATGGATTATCGCATGGCAAGCAAAAATCCATTTACAGTTTCATATATTCTATTATACTCAGTTGGTTAAAGTTTGGGCTTTTATACTCCATGAAATTAGTGGAATATCCTTGATATTTGCGCTTCATCCAGTATCTTTTCATGGAAATATGAGTATTCTTGAATTTTACTCCACAAAGCAGTATCATGTTGACAATTTGGATGTTATTAATTTTAGGATAAATTAACATATAAATCTTTAAAATTTATTCTTGAACTTGTTTTATTGAATTATTATGTCATTGTCATCATCCTCATGCTTATATTGTGATGAAAGTCATCTTTGGCTTACGTGCATAAATGGACTGGTATGATTATGACCAGGGATCATTCGGTAAAATTATGACCTGTAATGTTATAAATAATGTGGTAAAAGTCCTCAGTGGCCTATAGTGCATTGATGAAAAGTTTTTGGTATGATTATGACCAGGGATTATTCGGTATAGTCATGACCATTGATGATTTAATGAATATTCTTGGCCCGTAGTGCAGGGATGATTCGATGATGTGGTTTATTTATTAAACTGAGTCTCAACGATAAAAATTGATGAAAACATTTTAAATCATAGAAGATAGTAGATATCATGCTCTACTTGACTCTTCTAATGGATTGCTTATTCCGCTGCAGTTAAACTTGTTGTCTATTATATTCTATCAGTTTAACATTGTTGAAGGCTAATGATAATTTATTCTGTATTATCTTAGTCATAATATTTCTTACTGGGCTAATTGAGCTCACCCTTTCTTTCACTGTTCTCTTCAGGAAATGAGAACGTAGCCGGGACTAGTCGGGGAACGGAGTGACGGTCCAGATAATAGCATTAGTAGTCCTCACTATTCTGTTAAATAGTGTGATAATAGATGTAATGAGGACTCCATTGAGTGTGGATATTGTCTAGATGACAATATTCTTATTAAAACTCTTAGATTATATTTTGTCGTATTTTACACGACTGTTATATAATTAAGTTGTATTTGAATATTGTACCATGTATTTGGCTACTCAAAATGGGTGATGTATACCTATTTTGGGGGTGTCACACCAAATACATGGTACATAAATCAAATACAAACTTAATTATACAACTGTCGTGTACAATACGACAAAACATAGCTGAGAATTATAATACGATTATTGTCTTCTAGACAGTATTCAATCTCAAATGGAGTCCTCATTACATTTATTGTCACACTATTTTATAGAATAGTGAGGACTACTAAAATAACCATCTGGACCATCAATCCGTTCCTCGACTCGTCCCAGCTATATTCTCATTTCCTAAAGAGAACAGTGAAAGAAAGGGTGAGCTCAACTAGCCCAGTAAGAAATATTATGACTAAGATAATGCAGAATAAATTATCCTTAGCCTTCAACAATATAACAACTGATAGAATATAATAGACAACAAGTTTTAGATCAACAACTGCAGCGGAATAAGCAATCCATTAGAAGAGTCAAGTAGAGAATAAAATATACTATCTTCTATGATTTAAAAAGTTTTTCATCAACTTTATCGCTGAGACTCAGCTTAATAAATAAAATCGAATCATCCCTACACCATGGCCAAGGATATTCATGTAATCATCAATGGTCATGATTATACCGAATAATCCCTGGTCATAATCATACCAATAACTATTCATCAATGAACTACATGCCAATGAGGACTTTTACCACATCATTCGTCACATTACGGTCATGATTATATCGAATAATCCGTGATCATAATCATACCAAGTCCATCTATGCACGTAAGCCAAAGATGACTTTGATCACAATATAAGCATGAGGATGATGACAATGACAATGACAATGACATAACAATTCATAAAAACAAGTTCAAGGATAAATTTTAAAGATTTATAATTTAATTTATACAGAAATCAATAACGTCCAAATTGTCAATATGATACTGCTTTGTAGAGTAAAATTCAAGAATAATATTCATGTACCAAAAATAATTTGGACAGAAAAGAAATATATTTTTCGGGTGAATAGTATCCCGTGAATAGTACTTCAGAAATAGTACCCCGTGAATAGTACTCCGACACGAAAAGTGTCCTGAATACCCGAGTGAATGATACTAGAGTGAATAGTAATCAGGTGAATAGTAACTCATGAATAGTACTCCAGTACGAAAAGTGCTCCGAATATCCGAGTGAATAATACTAGAGTGAATAATAACCGGGTGAATAGTAACCCATGAATAGTAACTCGTAAAAGAAAAATGCCAAAGAAAATGATATTCCATGACGAGTACAAAAGAAATGATATCTCATATGAGTATAATAGAATATACGAAATTACAAATGGATTTTCACCCGCCAAGCGGTAATCCACGTAGACAGATCATTTTCACAATTTAATAAAGAATGAATACGAAGGATCATTTACCATGCATGCGGTAATCCACATAGACAAGTTATTCTAACAGAATAATAAAGAATGGAATAACAGAAGAATTCACCATGCATGCGATAGACCGCACAGACAGGTTATTCCAACAGAATAATAAAGAATGGAACTGGTCATGCGTAATCTGCACAGACAGGATATTCCAATAGAATAATAAAGAACAGAACCAGGTCATGCTTAATCCGTACAGACAGGATATTCTAACAGAATAATAAAGAATGGAATAACAACATAATTCACCAGGCATGCGATAGACCGCACAGACAGGTTATTTCAACAGAATAATAAAGAATAGAATAACAGAAGAATTTCACCATGTATGCGGTACTTCACATATATAGGTTATTCCAACAAAATAATAAAGAATAGAATAACAACCCTTGTAACGACCCCAAAATAGGTCCATTCCATCCAACCTATTCTGAGTCGCCAAATACATGGTACAGAAAACAACTACAACTTTATTACAATAATTGTCGTGCAAAATACAACAACACATATGTTGTGAGTTTGGACATAAATATATACCAAATGTGACTCATGTCCCAACCGTAGACAGCACCTCACAATGACACCTTACATAAAGGTATAGTCAAAATTTATTTTAGAAATTAGAATCTTTTGGCAGTGCTCAAGGAAACCTTTGTACATGAGAGGTCATGCTTCTAGGTTGTGATAGATATCATATGGCCACAGAATTATCCTTGGTTGACCCAATATACCTCAAAGAAAAACGAGAAGATTACTATCATATTCTTCCCAATGGTGAGTCTTCTCTTAACTTATCATTATCTCCACTGTCTTTAATCGTGAATTATACTTCAAACAAATATCAAGATTATATAGGTAGTGCTCGAAGATATACTCAGCAAGTGGATGAGCACAACCCTGTCTTATGTTAACACGAGGATGTATGTCATTAGACATCTTGTATGATAGTGACAAAACACCCTTCCAACGTTGGGTTCGCCTCACCCTATTTTCTTCACCAAATATAACTACTAAATTATGACCACCGTTCTATTCCCTTGTTACCCCCGCTCGACCCAGCTACACTCTTATTACCTGAAAGGAATTGTGAAACAAAAGGGTGAGCACAACTAGCCCAGTAAAGAATATCATTACTAAAGATAAATAAATTATCAATAGTCTTCAACAATAATAAATCAGAGATTTAGAACATATGGTAGATGATAAATTTTTCAACCATAGTTGCAGCGGAACGAGCAATCCATTAGAAGAGTCAAATAGACCATAAAGTCTATTATCTTCTCCATGTTAAAAATCCACCAACAATGTTTTATCCCTGTAATATCAATCAACAGTTCCGGTCCACAATCATATGAATAACTCATAATCATAATTGTGATTCTAAATTCCTCTTCGCACCCAGGACGAAGATAATTTTCATTACATGTCTTTACCTGAAACATTAAAGATCATGGTTATACCAAATCACAGTTCCTATTCATAATCATACTAATAAATTCATCTTTGCACTACGGGCCAATGATATTCTTCAACAGTTCATCTTTGCACTACTGGCCAAAGATATTCAACAGCAGGTCATCTTTGCACTACGGGCCAAAGATATTCATCAACAATTCATCTTTGCACTACAGGCCAAAGATATTCCTCAACAGTTCATATTTGCACTACAGGCCAAATATATTCATATCTCAATGAAATATATAATCATTTCAGAATTTATATAAACAATAATTATAACCATGTTAATCAATTCACCTTTACACTTAAGCTAAAGATATTCAGTTATAAATTCAATGGTCATGATCATACCAGTCAACAATTCAATTTTGCACTACTGGCCAAAGAGAACCCATAGTCATGATCATACTAACAATCTACCCATCTTTACACTCAAGTGAAAGAGAATTTCAACATCAGGATTATAAAAATGTTATATATGATAATAAAAACAATATGATCAAAATATAGATTTAATTTCAAGAGTAATATTCATAAATCAACTATAATTTGGTCAGAAAAAGAAACCAATTTTGGTCGTAAATAGTATCCGTGAATAGTAACTCATGAATAGTAACTTGTGAATAGTAACTTATGAATAGTAATCCCGACACAAAAAGTTAGAAATTCTACAATAAAATTTATACCAATATTTCGGTATAATGATATTGAAATAATAATATTTCTTAAATTTATAAATAATTTATTTTAATTGTTTACACTTTACTAAATAATACATTTAATCATCCTAAAATGCCAAACTCATAAGATTTCATTACCAATAACCAAAACCCTCATTAAAAATCTGCATATACCTCATATAGGATTCTCAAGCCATAAAATCCTATTTTCCAATTTTCTTACTTCACATAACATATTTAATTCATTTACTCATAACTAGTCTATTTTTATAAAAAATACCAAATCAGTTCCAAAAATATTTCTTTTCTGGGATTTACAGAATATAGTCCCATATTGAACATATATTTTTTTTCAGAATTTTTAAAACTCATTTACTATTTTTCATATGGCCAAAACTGCCGAATATTTAGAAATTTATCATAAATTGTACTTTTGTCCAAAAATTCCAAAATTCACAGAGTATACTGATATTATATAGATATACTTCCAATAAAAATTTCATCAATTTTGGAGTTAACCACAAGGAGTTATAAGCGGTTAATTTTAAAAATAGTCTTTTCTCGTAAAATCCATAACTCTTAATCTATACATCCAAAAATCACTATTTTTGGACATAATCAATAAAACTCATCAAAATATCATTTCAAATTTTTCCAGAATTTTTGAAGATCAAAAAAAATTACGAAACTAATAAACATAACAACCCATAAAATTCCTTACGATCCCTTACTATCTCTTACCTCAAAAGAGCAGCACTTCTGACTGGATATCGGATATGACGCTGAAGGAAACTTGCACTGATAAATAACAACTCACCAAGTATCTAAATACTCACAAAATATACTCGATAATCTAGAGAAAAAAAGAGAGAAAACTTATGAATTCTAGTGTGATTTTCAATTCTAACTTAGCCCTCTATTTATAGGAAAATGTTAGCACGCCGAAGCAGACTTGACCTGCTACCTGATGGCTTTACCTGCTACTATTGCCACCCACCATATTTAAAATAAAATTCAGCACATTTTATCACCAACCAAAAGTGGGGCCCACCAATTCTAGAATTTTTCACCAAAATGACAAATTCCGCAACTTCTACAATTTCTGAACCAGTCATCTCGTAAAATTTATAACAAATCATACGTTCATTTTTAACGGTTCAAAATTTGTGGACATATACTCAACTTATATATGTATAACATATCCAAAAATCATAACGATCCAACGGTCGGATTTAAAATTATAATCCTCGCAAAATATCTCAAAAATCTTGATTTTTTTAATACCTCCATTCCGACAAAAATACTAATAAAAACCTCAACATTAACTCCTTCATTTTTAACCACAAAAATATATCCCTCATTTATATCCACATAAAATAAATATTTCCTTATCATATGAATCAATAATTAATTATTCACAAATAATATTACCGAATCACCGTTATGACAACCAGACCGTTCCTAGGAAAGAGGGGGCTTTCCAATAAGGATTTCTCCTTACTGGCGCGCAATTAGGTGACCAAACCTCTCTATAGACAGAACTTTCTAGACATTGCCAATAATGTTATCTAATAATATTATTTAAATAATATGAATTATTGATCTGATAATGGGAAATACTGTGCAGTGACAATTATTGAACAACAATAATATAAAATTTCAACGTAGCAATTATTGAATCAAAAAAATAAAATATTGAACAGTAATTACAATAACAATTATTGAGTAGTGCCTTCTTACGTAAGAATCAATAATTTCAAAAATACTATGCAATACCGTGTGTTACTGTGCAATAACGCATATTACCATATTTTAACCACCGAGTATTCCAACAGTGTTAACGGTAACAACTACGCCGTTATTTATAAAAACTCAAATTTGTCATTTTTTTCATCCGACAGTTATTCTGTTATGGGGCCCACAAATGGCTGCACCGTCGTACGAATATTCTCCGACAGAAATAATATTTTACGACCAAACGAATATTCCCCGACAACAATTAACCACTTGTGTATTTTGAAAAAAATTCATATATCACCCTTAACTTTAACATTTATCAATTTAACCATTTACTGAATAGTAATTATAAGAAAAATTGAATACTTTTATTTCATAAAATTCGGGGTCTTACAATCTCCCCTCCTTATGAAATTTTGTCCCTGAAATTTACGTACCTGATAATTCAAAGAGTTGAGAATACCTTACTTTCATTTTAGATTCCATCTTTCCTGTTATTATAATTTCTTCATTGCTCATCTCCTGTATTTCAGATATCTTTCTAGAATACAGCTTCAAAACAAAGGTTAATTGAACAAATTAACATATCACATAATATCCCGATATTATGACTGACCAACAAATAAGCTTAGATTGGACACACTAGCGAATGATTTACTCATCTCTCCCCTCCAAGTTCTATTTCCCGATCTCCGCTAGAGATCATATCCCTAAGCTCTGATACCAACTGTGACGACCCCAAAATAGGTCCATTCCATCCAATCTATTCTGAGTCGCCAAATACATGGTACAGAAAACAACTACAACTTTATTACAACAATTGTCGTGCAAAATACAACAACATATATGCTGTGAGTTTGGACACAAATATATACCAAATGTGACTCATGTCCCAATCGTAGATAGCACCTCATAATGACACCTTACATAAAGGTATAGTCAAAATTTGTTTTAGAAATTAGAATCTTTGGGAAGTGCTCAAGGAAACCTTTGTACATGGGAGGCCATGCTTCTAGGTTGTGATAGATATCATATGGCCACAGAATTATCCTTGATTAACCCAATATATCCCAAAGAAAAATGAGAAGACTATTATCATATTCTTCCCAATGGTAAGTCTTCTCTTGACTTATCATTATCTCCACTGTCTTTAATCGTGAATTATACTTCAAACAAACACCAAGATTATATAGGTAGTGCTCGAAAATATACTCAGCAAATGGATGAGCACAACCATGTCTTATGATGACACGAGGATGTATGTCATTAGACATCTTGTATGATAGTGACAAAACACCCTTCCAACGTTGGGTTCGCCTCACCCTATTTTCTTCACCAAATATAACTACTAAATTATGACCACCGTTCTATTCCCTTGTTACCCCCGCTCGACCCAGCTACACTCTTATTACCTAAAAGGAATTGTGAAACAAAAGGATGAGCACAACTAGCCCAGTAAAAAATATCATTACTAAAGATAAATAAATTATTAATAGTCTTCAACAGTAATATATCAGAGATTTATAACATATGGTAGATGATAAAATTTTCAACCATAGTTGCAGCGGAACGAGCAATCCATTAGAAGAGTCAAATAGACCATAAAGTCTATTATCTTCTCCATGATAAAAATCCACCAACAATGTTTTATCCCTGTAATATCAATCAACAGTTTTGGTCCACAATCATATGAATAACTCATAATCATAATTGTGATTCTAAATTCCTCTTCGCACCCAGGACGAAGATAATTTTCATTACATGTCTTTACCTGAAACATTAAAGATCATGGTTATACCAAATCACAGTTCCTGTTCATAATCATACTAATAAATTCATCTTTGCACTACGGGCCAACGATATTCGTCAACAGTTTATCTTTGCACTACTGGCCAAAGATATTCAACAGTAGGTCATCTTTGCACTACGGGCCAAAGATATTCATCAACAATTCATCTTTGCACTACAGGCCAAATATATTCCTCAACAGTTCATATTTACACTACAGGCCAAATATATTCATATCTCAATGAAATATATAATCATTTCAGAATTTATATAAACAATAATTATAACCATGTTAATTATTCACCTTTACACTTAAGCTAAAGATATTCAGTTATAAATTCAATGGTCATGATCATACCAGTCAACAATTCAACTTTGTACTACTGGCCAAAGAGAACCCATAGTCATGATTATACCAACAATCTACCCATCTTTACACTCATGTGAAAGAGAATTTCAACATCAGGATTATAAAAATATTATATATGATAATAAAAATAATATGATCAAAATATAGATTTAATTTCAAGAGTAATATTCATAAATCAACTATAATTTGGTCAGAAAAAGAAACCAATTTTGGTCGTAAATAGTATCCGTGAATAGTAACTCATAAATAGTAGCTCGTGAATAGTAACTTATGAATAGTAACCCCGACACAAAAAGGTAGAAATTCTATAATAAAATTTATACCAATATTTTGGTATAATGATATTGAAAGAATAACATTTCTTAAATTTATAAACAAATTATTTTAATTGTTTACACTTTACTAAATAATGCATTTAATCATCCTAAAATGCCAAACTTATAAGATTTCATTACCAATAACCAAAACCCTCATCAAAAATCTTCATATACCTCATACAGGATTCTCAAGCCATAAAATCCTATTTTCCAATTTTCTTACTTCACATAACATATTTAATTCATTTACTCATAACTAGTCTATTTTTATGAAAAATACCAAATCAGTTCTAAAAATATTTCTTTTCTGGGATTTAGCAGAATATAGTCCCATATTGAACATATATTTTTCTCAGAATTTTTAACACTCATTTACTATTTTTCATATGGCCAAAACTGCCGAATATTTAGACATTTATCATAAATTGTACTTTTATCCAAAAATTCCAAAATTCACAGAGTATACTGATATTATATAGATATACTTCCAATAAAAATTTTATCAATTTTGGAGTTAACCACAAGGAGTTATAAGCGGTTACTTTTAAAAATAGTCTTTTCTCGTAAAATTCATAACTCTTAATCTATTCATCCAAAAATCACCATTTTTGGACATAATTAATAAAACTCATCAAAATGTCATTTCAAATTTTTCTAGAATTTTTGAAGATCAAAAAAAATTACGAAACTGATAAACATAACAACCCATAAAATTCCTTACTATCCCTTACAATCCCTTATTATCCCTTACCTCAAAAGAGTAGCATTTCTGACTGGATATCGGATATAACGCTGAAGGAAACTTGCACTGATGAATAACAACTCACCAAGTATCTAAATACTCACAAAATACACTCGATAATCTAGAGAAAAAAAAAAGAGAAAACTTATGAATTCTGGTGTGATTTTCAATTCTAACTTAGCCCTCTATTTATAGGAAAATGTTAGCACGCCGAAGCAGACTTGACCTACTACCTGATGGCTTTACCTGCTACTATTGCCACCCACCACATTTAAAATAAAATTCAGCACATTTCATCACCAACCAAAAGTGGGGCCCACCAATTCTAGAATTTTCCACCAAAATGACAAATTCCGTAACTTCTATAATTTTTGAACCAGTCATCTCGTAAAATTCATAACAAATCATACGTTCATTTTTAACGGTTCAAAATTTGTGGACATATACTCAACTTATATATGTATAACATATCCAAAAATCATAACGATCCAACGGTCGGATTAAAAATTATAACCATCGCAAAATATCTCAAAAACCTTGATTTTTTAATACCTCCATTCCGACAAAAATACTGATAAAAACCTCAACATTAACACCTTCATTTTTAACCACAAAAATATATCCCTCATTTATATCCACATACAATAAATATTTCCTTATCATATGAATCAATAATTAATTATTCACAAATAATATTACCGAATCACATTTATGACAACCAGGCCGTTCCCAGGAAAGAGGGGCTTTCCAATAAGGATTTTTCCTTACTGGCGCGCAATTAGGTGACCAAACCTCTCCTTAGACAGAACTTTCTAGACATTGCCAATAATGTTATCTAATAATATTATTCAAAAAATATGAATTATTGATCTGATAATGGGAAATACTGTGCAGTGACAATTATTGAACAACAATAATATAAAATTTCAACGAAGCAATTATTGAATCAATAAAATAAAATATTGAACAGTAATTACTATAACAATTATTGAGTAGTGCCTTCTTATGTAAGAATCAATAATTTTAAAAATTTTATGCAATACCGTGTGCTATTGTGCAATAACGCGTATTACTGTATTTTATCCACCGAGTATTCCAATAGTGTTAACGGTAACAACTACGCCGTTATTTGTAAAAACTCAAATTTGTCATTTTTTCATCCGACAGTTATTCTGTTATGGGGCCCATAAATGGCTACGCCGTCGTACGAATATTCCCCGACAGAAAGAATATTCCACGTCCAAACGAATATTCCCCGACAACAATTAACCACTTGTGTATTTTGAAAAAAATTCATATATCACCATTAACTTTAACATTTATCAATTTAACCATTTACTGAATAGTAATTATAAGAAAAATTGAATACTTTTATTTCATAAAATTCGGGGTCTTACAACCCTTACGAGTATTGAAAGAAAATAACTCTCTTCATGAATACGAAGGAATAATACTCCTTACCTCAGAAGAAACTGGATACTGGAATAGTGAGGTAGCAGAATTTTTTCTCTATAATTACTCTATAGCTTTTGTGAATTGGTGAGAAATGAAGGAAGAATGAGCTTCTATTTATAGAAAAATATAGTTTCAATAATTATACATTTTAGGGCTCAAAATATTACAGTATAATACCTTCCACTTTTTCTTCATTTTTAATTTAGTCCTGCAAGTATTATCAAACTTGCACCACCTCCCCTAATAGTAAATCATGTGAATCAATAGTAAATCATGTGACTCAATAGTTCTAAACATGTGAAAAAAAAACTAATTACAGTATAGTACCTTCAACTATACCTCCATTTCTAATTTAGTCATGCAAGTATTATCAATCTTGCACCAACTCCCCTAATAGTAAATCATGTGAATCAATAGTACACACATGTGAACACATAGTTATAAGCATGTGAATTAATAGCAATTAATTGCTCATTTATCCGGTGAATTAACTGATTGGTCAATATAACCTCCGGACATCAATTATTATCGAAATAAATGTCGATATTCACTAACACTAATAATTCCAACACAATGGAACTATCAATTTCATCTTTAATCAACACGAACTTATTCATCATTAATATTATAACTCGCAATATTTAACAACCAGATCATTCCCAAGAAAGAGGGGACTTTTCGATAGAGATTTCTCCCTATTGGCGCGCAATTAGGTGACCAAACCCCTTTCCTCGATAGAAGTTTCTAGACATCGTCAATAATGCAAATAATAATATGAATAACTTTGTCGTCTCAATTATTGATTTAATAATATAATATATTATGCAGATGATACTGTGACAATATAATTGAATCAATAATATGAGAGATATGATGCAGCAATTACTGTAGCAATAATTGAGTATAACTGAGTGACTTCTTACGTAAACATCAATAATCAATACCGTGTGCTACTATGCAACCACGCGTATTACCGTACTTTTACTACCGGGTAGTTCAACAGTTTTAACGGTAACACTTTCGCCATTATTTTTGTAAAATGATAATTCTGTCGTTTTCTTACTACGACAATACTTCCATTGTGGGGTCCACCAATGATTGTGTCGTCGTACGGATATTCCCCGATAAAAAGAATATTCCCCGACCAAACGAATATTTTATAATAACTTGCTTACTTTGCAAAAACTTTCACATATCACCCTTAACTTTAACCTTATATCAATTTAACCATTTACGAAAAAAATAATGATTATAAGAAAATTGAATACTTTTATTTCATAAAATTCGGGGTCTTACAATCTCCCCTCCTTATGAAATTTTGCCCTCGAAATTTACGTACATACCTGGTATGCCGAAGAGGTGAGGATACCTTGACTTAATTTCAGATTCTAACTCTTGAGGTATAACCTTTGAGTGTCGAATATGATTCTTCTTATCCAAGATTTTAACACGTATCTTCCCATACATTAAATCTTCTGCTATCTCATCTAGTTCTAATTCAATAATGTGGTTCGGGATGTCCACATATTTATGTAACATCGATACGTGAAAAATGTTATGAACACGTGACATACTTGGCAGTAAAACGAGTCTATAGGCCACAGTTCCTACTCGATCGAGGATTTCAAATGGGCCAATAAAATCAAGGGTTAAGATTTCCTCCCTTCATCGATTCTTGCTTCTAGAATAACGCCTTCTTGAACCTTCTTCTTCATATTCATTAGCTCTGAGTATGTAGCTTAAGTGGCTTTAACTTTATCGATTAAAGTCAATTCTAATCGTATATTCATTATCTTCACGTGGGTCCCTAGAGTCTTTAACTCTATCTTCATCATTTGTAAGTTATACGAAATGGGTTTTTGTGTTAACAACATCACACTCGTAACCGCATACGATCTTCTACTCAACGCGTCAGCTACCACGTTCGCTCTTCCATGATGATATTGAATGATATGGTCGTAATCTTCAACAGCTTGAGTCAACGTCTTTGGCGCATTATACATTCGTTTTAGGTGAAGAAATATTTAAGGATTTTAGAAATGGGTTTTGTACTGGGGTCAATAAAAAATTCAATTTCACTCTCTTGGGGTAGGCTAAGAAGTCTTCAAGAATACGTCCGAAAATTTATTAACAAGAGAAATATCATTCAAAACTTTGACTCTCATCTAAGACTTGGATAGTACGTCACATTGATACCTATCAACTTGACACCGTTATTCATAACGTCCCCTACAGAAAGTTCGGCTTTGGTGCATTCCACACAAGGAAGTCACCAGCGCAAGGCTCAGGGCTCCTTACTTATGGCTTGATATGACAATGATTAACTTTAGTGGTTTGGTTGCTTGAATTCACATGATAAGTTGGTTAAGAATATGAAAGCTAACAACCTTACGAAAAGCGTGATGAGTAGTTAACCAATCGATTCCTAAAATCACATCAAAGGTAAGTATTTTCAAAGAGATAAGATCGACAGATAACGTGAAAGTATCGATTTAAATCAACAAGATTTATAAACAGTGGAGGTAATGAAGGTTTTTACTAACGAAGTTTCAACCAATAAGTAAAAGTTTAACTTCTCTAGGGTCAAATTTAAATGTTGAGTGCAAGCAAGAGAGATAAAATAATAGGTAGAATCAGTATCTAATAAGGTATAGACTTTGCAAGAATTTATAATTAACTAACCCGTGCTAACTTCGTTCGGGTTACTCGCTTTTTTAGAAGTCACGAAAAATGCTCTTCTTGAAACCACCGACTTTGTTTTGTCTGTATCCGCCTTTGGTGCCACCGTCCCAGCTAGACTTGATTTCGCTACAGGACAAAATCGAGCTATGTGACCGTCTTTTCCATAACTAAAACATACCTTGGAAGGCTGTGAACAGTTTGGACTTAAGTGTCCCTCCTCTCCGCATCTGTAGAATCTAACTGGCGATCATTCTCCTCCCCTAGAGTTTGTTGTTGGTGTTGGTGCTGCTGCCAACGTCTTCCCATCATCGTTAAATCTTCTCTTCTTGAATTTTCCACTTCTATTATCTTGGCCATGATTACCACCGAAGTGGTTACCATTTCTTGCCTGATAATTTCCTCCACGATGGTTATCGTTGTTCCGATGGCCGTTGCCACTGGTACGATTATTATCGTGTTGTTGGTCGTTGCCTTTTAGTTGTGCTGACTCATTATCGTTCTTCAATAATTGAGCCCTATTCACAACATCTGAATATAAACAAAGTTTGTGAGAAATGAGGTATTGACGTATATCGGGTTTCAAACCTCTTAGAAATATTCGCATCATTCGCTCCTCATTATCGACCAAATGGGATGTAAACCGGGATAACTCCGCAAATTTAGCCTCGTATTGCGACACAGTCATATTGTTTTGCTCCAGCTTGATGAACTCTACCTCCTTCATGTGATGAATACTTTTGGGAAAGTACTTGTCATTGAACAACTCTTGGAACTTCTCCCAAGACATCTTGAGTGCGTCAGGCTAGGTACGTTTTACATATTCCCATCAGTAATCTGCCTCTTCACGCAACATAAAGGTGGCAAAGGGAAGCTTTTGCTTCTTAGAGCATCCCAAGACATCAAATATCTTGGTGATCTGGTTTAACTACGTCTCCGCCTTAAGCGGTTCTGGCTTTCCCAAAAACTCTGGCGGTCCCAGCCCCTTGAACTGCTTAGCGGTGACCATCCGAGAGTTGCCAGTGTTTCCACTTGTATTTTGAACAGGAGTCTCTCTCGCCTGATATTGCATGAATTGCATAAAGCCTCTGAACATCCCATCATTCGCCATTTCATCGGTGTTATTGTTTACTTGGGGATTATTGTCTTCCTGTTGCACATTATCCTGGTTATTGATCGTTGGTGACTCAACGGTCTCATGTGCTTCATTGCTGATCTCAACATTTTCAGATGTCATTTTCAAATACTGCCACAAAATAAGGGTTAATTAACATGTCACATATTATCCCTATACTCTGACCGACCAATTAAATACCAAATAAACTTAAATAGGTCATACTAGTGAAGAAATTCCCCGTCTCTCCCCTCCTAGTTCTTGTCTCACATCTCAGCCAGGGATCATATCCCTAAGCTTTGATACCAACTGTGACGCCCCAAAAATAGGTATACATCACCCATCTTGGGTCGCTAAATACATGGTACATAAATCAAATACAAACTTAATTATACAACTGTCGTGTACAATATGACAAAATATAGCTGAGAGTTTTAATACGAATATTATCTTCAAGACAGTATTCAAACTCAAATAGAGTCCTCATTATATTTATTATCACACTATTTTATAGAATAGTGAGGATTACTAAAACAACCATCTGGACCGTCAATCCGTTCCCCGACTCGTCCCAGCTATATTCTCATTTCCTGAAGAGAACAATGAAAGAAAGGGTGAGCTCAACTAGCCCAGTAAGAAATATTATGACTAAGATAATGCAGAATAAATTATCCTTAGCCTTCAACAGTATAACAACTGATAGAATATAATAGACAATAAGTTTTAGATCAACAACTGCAGCGGAATAAGCAATCCATTAGAAGAGTCAAGTAGAGCATAAAATCTACTATCTTCTATGATTTAAAAAGTTTTTCATCAACTTTATCGCTGAGACTCAGATTAATAAATAAAATTGAATCATCCCTGCACCACGGCCAAAGATATTCATGTAATCATCAATGGTCATGATTATATCAAATAATTTCTGGTCATTATCATACCAATAACTGTCCATCAATGAACTACAGCCCAATTAGGACTTTTACCACATCATTCGTCACATTACGGTCATGATTATACCGAATAATCCCTGGTCATAATCATACCAAGTCCATCTATGCACGTAAGCCAAAGATGGCGTTCATCACAATATAAGCACGAGGATGATGACAATGACATAACAATTCAATAAAACAAGTTCAAGGATAAATTTTAAAGATTTATAATTTAATTTATCCAGAAATCAATAACGTCCAAATTGTCAACATGATAATGCTTTGTAGAGTAAAATTCAAGAATAATATTCATGTACCAAAAATAATTTGGACAGAAAAGATATTTATTTTTCGGATGAATAGTACCCCGTGAATTGCACTTCGGGAATAGTACACCGACACAAAAAGTGTTCCGAATACCCAAGTGAATGATACTAGAGTGAATAGTAATCTGGTGAATAATAACTCGTGAATAGTACTTCGGCACCAAAAGTGTCCCGAATACCCGAGTGAATAGTAACTGAGTGAATAGTAACCCATGAATAGCAACTCGTAAAAGAAAAATACTAAAAAAATAATATTCCATGACGAGAACAAAAGAAATGATATCTCATATGAGTATAATAGAATATACGAAACTGCAAATAGATTTTCACCTGCCATGCGTTAATCCACGTAAACAAATCATTTCCACAATTTAATAAAGAATGAATACGAAGGATCATTCACCATGCATGCGGTAATCCGCATAGACAGGTTATTCCAACAGAATAATAAATAATAGAATAACAGAAGAATTCACCATGCATGCGATAGACCGCACAGACAGGTTATTTCAACAGAATAATAAAGAATGGAACCAAGTCATGCGTAATCCGTACAGACAGGATATTCCAACAGAATAATAAAGAACATAACCAGGTCATGCGTAATTTACACAGACAGGATATTCCAACAGAATAATAAAGAATGGAATAACAACATAATTCACCAGGCATGCGATAGACCGCACAGACAGGTTATTCTAACAGAATAATAATAAAGAATAAAATAACAGAAGAATTTCACCATGTGTGCGGTACTTCACATAGACAGGTTATTCCAGCAAAATAATAAAGAATGGAATAACAACCCTTACGAGTATTGAAAGAAAATAACTCTCTTCATGAATACGAAAGAATAATACCCCTTATCTCAGAAGAAACTGGATACTGGAATAGTGAGGTAGCAGAATTTTCTCTCTATAATTTTTCTATAATAATTGCTCTATAGCTTTTGTGAATTGGTGAGAAATGAAGGAAGATTGAACTTCTATTTATAGGAAAATATAGTTTCAATAATTGCACATTTTGGGGCTCGAAATATTACAGTATAATACCTTCCTCTTTTTCTTCATTTTTAATTTAGTCCTGCAAGTATTATCAAACTTGCACCACCTCCCCTAATAGTAAATCATGTGAATCAATAGTAAATCATGTGATTCAATAGTTCTAAACATGTGAAAAAAACTAATTATAGTATAGTACCTTCAACTATACCTCCATTTCTAATTTAGTCATACAAGTATTATCAATCTTGCACCAACTCCCCTAATAGTAAATCATGTGAATCAATAGTACACATGTGAACACATAGTTATAAGCATGTGAATTAATAGCAATTAATTGATCATTTATCTAGTGAATTACCCGATTGGTCAATATAACCTCCAGACATCAATTATTATCAAAATAAATGTCGATCTTCACTAACACTAATAATTCTAACATAATAGAACTATCAATTTTATCTTTAATCAACACGAACTTATTCATCATTAATATTATAATTCACAATACTTAACAACTAGGTCGTTCCCAGGAAAGAGGGGACTTTCCGATAAGGATTTCTCTCTATTGGCGTGCAATTAGATTATCTAACCTCTCTTGATAGAACTTCTAGACATTGTTAATATTGCAAATAATAATATGAATAACTTTGTCGTCTCAATTATTGATTTAATAATATAACATATTATGCAGATGATACTGCGACAATAATTAAATCAATAATATTAGATATATGATGCAGCAATTACTGTAGCAATAATTGAGTATAACTCAGTGACTTCTTACGTAAGTATCAATAATCAATACAGTATGTTACTATGCAACCACGCGTATTATTGTACTTTTACTACCGGGTAGTTCAACAGTTTTAATTGTAACACTTTCACCGCAATTTTTATAAAATGATAATTCAGTCCTTTTCTTACTACGACAATACTTCTATTGTGGGGTCCACCAATAATTGTGCCGTCGTACGGATATTCTCCGACCAAACGAATATTTTATAACAACTTGCTTACTTTGCAAAAAAAATCACATATCACCCTTAACTTTAACCTTTTATCAATTTAACCATTAACGAAAAAAATAATGATTATAAGAAAATTGAATACTTTTATTTCATAAAATTCGGTGTCTTACAATTGTCCCATCTTCATGACTTTGTACAACCTCTAATCCCATGTCATTGCGTAACTCTTGACAATGGCGGTCCAAAATAGGTCCTATATACCTCAGTCGGATGCCCAGATTGCAATTCTGAATGTTCGAGCAGACATCACGTTGCATGCGTACACGTACATCGAGACGGCAGGACCCGCAAAGCCCGGGGCATCCTGGGTAGCCTCAGGTACACCTGCGGCCCAGCCGCAGGTCCACCCTCTATAAATAGAGGGCTTGGGGTGGCCATTTTGAAAGAAAAAAAGGCGAGAAACCCCTGTCCAATTTGCTCTGTACACACCCCAAACTGAGTGCTTTCTCATTTTAAACACTTGTAAGCTCATATATAGCTACTTTTTACCTGCGGGAGCCGAGTGTTCATCCATTTCAAGTTATTGAAGTCTTCTTTGACAGCCCATTGTAAGCCTTCTCACACATTTTCAAGCATTTCTCTTCATCTTTGCACACACTATTCTTCACATTGAGAGTCATGTTGCGTACGTATGCCCGGACTTCGGTCCATGGTTTTATTTCAGTTTGTATATATGTATACCTATATATATATATATGTATATATATTTTTATATATGGACTAACATCATCGAGTTAAGCCTCGATTGAGCCTAGACTTCGGTCTGGAACGTTTAATGACTTTCTTATATATATATATATATATATATATATATATATATATATATATATATATATATATATATGAATTGTATGTCGAACTTTGTTCGATGAGCCTGAATTTTACATCCGGTGCGTTTACTACTTTAATATTTATATATATATATATATATACTTATATATATTAATTGTTGTTGGACTTTGTCCGATGAGCCTGGAATTTATATCCGGTGCGTTTATCACTTATATATATATATATATATATATATATATATATATATATATATATATATATATATATATATACATTCCGTCCCACCTGGAGTTTACTTCATGGTGGTTGACCGTTTTTACTGCTTTCTATACATTTTGTCCCGCCTGAAGTGTCCTCCGTGGCACTTGATCGCTTTTACAGCTTTATTTACATTTTCGATCCCCTATAGAGGTGCTTCGTGGTGGTTGATCCTGTTTGTATATATAAATATATTTATTACAGCTTTTATATATATACCTGCTTATAGCTTTTATATCAATTGTGGCATCATGTGAGCCTAGGAATTATGTGATCACAGATTCAGTCTACAGAATCTAGATTCGATTCCCGTGATGGGCATTTTCAGCTGTAAGTAGCTTGTAAATTATTCACGGTGTTCAAATTTCCTCTGATGGTTTTCATACCCATGAGGAGTTCGGCACTTCTTTGTACATTATTTTCTCGAAGATACTTCGCATCTCGAAAATAAAAGCAATCAAGCCGAACATTTAAAAAAATGCGAGTATCAAAGGCCTCAATTACTATTTGAGCGCAGGATTTGAAAAACCTCTTTTAAAACATCACTGCTATATCTTGTTAAAACTGATTTTTTATACAAATTTAAACCCTATGTATATAGGTGCAAACGAGGCATAGCACTACTTCCAAATAACAGCACATTAACCCACACATACACACACACACACACACACATTCATATAACAGTTTATTAAAAGGTGGCGGTCACCGTGGCAACACGGATGTCGGGGGGTGCCTAACACCATCCCTCTGCATAAGCAAGTCCCCGGACCCTAAATGAATCTCGGTTTCACAGACCCGTTTAGCAGTGTCACATCACTGGGTTAATGTGCAAACCTTTTCTCGGTTGTGTTGGTACAACCAGTTAAAAAATCAACTGTCGACTCTTATAGTCCAATCATCGACATTATACATGTCGGACCTTTTTCACTTATTTTTTCAAATAAATCTCACCATAAAATGAGAACATAAAAGAACAGGTAACGAAGAAGGGACAAATAAAAATCTTGACGTCGACTGGTGGCGACTCTGCTGGGGACCCCAATAAGAGGACTTAAGCCGCTATTACAAGCTTTTCAAAACTATTATATGCTTGTGTGTGGATATTGCATTTACATTTATGATGAATGTGTACGAATGCATATCTTTACTGCGATTAATGCTTTACACTATATCTGCTTGTGATATTAGTGCTTCGCACATGTTATCATTTTCATAAACGGTGAGACATGTTGTATGTGAATGTATGTTTTATGGTCCCTCCACCAAGAGGCTATCCTGTCGGTGTTTGATTACAGGACTCGTAGGAAGACTAATTCCAACGAGGCTCAGGAAAGGCACCACTGTGACACCCCCAAATCCAGGTTCTCTAACCTCAGATTCGGTGCTCGCGATCTATCATCATCATAAGTATTCTATAACTATTACGAAATAATAAACATAAATTGTTCATTATAATAAAGTCTCATAACACGGTCCCAAGGTCTCCATAACCTTAACTTTAAATACACCATTTATCATACAAATAGTTTACTTAAGAAATTCCATCAGATAATAACTAAATTGACATTCATTCTAAATTACTCCTGGATCTTGCCCTTGCCCTTGTCCTTCGTGTGGGATCCTTCGGGCTTAACTGAAATAGATGTCATGATATAGCAAGAGTAAGCAACTAATTTGCTTCACAAGTTTATATAGACAAGGGAGATATATCATGACTTAGAAAGAAATATTGCGTTCAATGTTCAACAATAATATAAGATTGTGAAGGAACATGAATTAATAATCAACAATTGAATATTCGATAATTGAATAACATGAACTGAGTGGTTTTGAATAACCATGAACATTTGCTAAGGTGCTCAGTGATTAAACTGGACCTCTTAATAAGTTTTGGTATTCAAGGGGATCAGTCTTTCATACCTCGTGATTTATGCATAAACACTTAATAATCCGGCATTGATATCATGCCTTAATCAAATTCGTCCTTTTCTCAGTCAAGAGTTCTTACTATATCAATTTAATAAGAACAGTTATTTAAAACACATTTGATTTAACAAATTTGGACATGCTTAATCTAGCTGATACAATTAGCATAGATCTATTTCATAAACAGTTCATAAATGAAGAACTTTAATTTAATTCACATTTCAATAGCAGTAGAACGGAATTTAATTGCACAAAGTGCTAATTTCAATAATCAATATAGACGTGAATAATCATCAATAATTATTCAGTAACATGCTTTGAAAATAATAACTCGAGCTTGAGTTAGGAAACTTGCCTCGATCGTAGGTTACGGCTGCGAAATTAAATTTCTATCCACTATGCAGTTAAATTATCTTCCTTTGAGAGACCTATAATTAATCTTTCAATTAGTTAAACAATAACATTAGATTATGTAATCACATAGATATTATACATTACATTTAGTTCTTATAAACATTATCCTGTCTAGATAGTGTTACTATTAATTAACGACTACCTTTAATTCACATAATATTATTAACTTAGATAATATTTAATTCACCTTCTAGTATTATTGGTTTACTAATAATACTTTTATTCACTTACTAATATTATTATCATCTTAGTAATATTTCAATACTTTACTAATATTATTAATCCTCTTAATAATATTTTAATCATGCATTAATATTATTACCATAATAATATCTTACTTATGCTTTAACATCATTAATAATACTTTCAATCATTTACTAATATTTTATTCACTTACTAATATTATTAATCATTTAATAATATTTTATTCCTTTACTAATGGTATTATATTTAATAACATTTTATTTAATCTCGAATATTATTATTTAATAATATTTTAATCATTTAATAATAATACTTTAATCTAATATTATTAATCTTTTAATAATATTTTACTCTAGGATTAATATCTTAATATAATATTATTAATTATTTAATAATATTTTAATAAAATTTTAATCTTAATATTTTTATTTAATTAACAACATCATATTATAATATTATTAATATTACAATAATATTCCAATGATTTACTAAATTAATAAACAATTTATTCTAATTGTTCATCCTTTATTAACCTCTTATTTAATATCCATAAAAGGTCATAAATAATATTTATTATTATAAATTACCAAAATTCCCTAAAATAGTTAAGATATAATATATTATGAGCATTCAAGCATAAAAATCATATTTTTCTCATCAAAGACATCATTTAACTATTTAATTCTTTTTATTCATAACTTAACCTTCTTTTTTTTTGAAAAAATAGCAAACTGATTCCAAAAATTCTCAACTTCTGGATTTTGACAGAATATGAACCAACAATGATCTCCTAATTTTTTGGAATTTTAGAAAATGATTAACTATTTTTAAAGTGCCCAAAACACTCGGATCTTGCTCTATTTTTAATAAATTGAGTTTTGCTCAGAAAATTCTAAAATTTTCAGGGTATGCTCTCTTAACATATATGAAGCCACTGTACAAATTTCGGAATTTTCCAGTATATACACAGTGAGATATTCGAAGGTTAATATTTCGGGGTCCTTTACGGAAATAGTCATTACGCACAATATATAACTCGAAACGTGTCCGTTCTTTTTCCTGCATATACATAACTTCTCAAGGTACCTCTGTGATTTTTCCCAGATTTTTAAAAGATAAGCAACTGACAGAAACAGCCTCATGAAAAACAGATCAGTAGCTAATTTAGGGTTTTCAAAGCGTCAACATGCAAAGTGGACTGTTTTGGGAAAAATAGTCTCAAAAGTTTCAAAACTTACTAGATTTGTGTTCTATCACTTGGGTTTACTACATAACTCATGTATCTAGCACCCCCCTTCGACGGATCACAATTCCAAGTTGTAAAACTTGAGTTACACAAGATGTAGTGGAAGAAAAATAAGAGTTTTCACCCTTGGAGAACATATGCTCATTTTCTTCCTCTAAGTCTTTGATCTAACACTCAAGATACTTAGTTCCATATATGATGATATGTAGAACTAGTGTATCTTGAGTATTTGTACATAACCCCATCAAATCTCAAGCTAGCAAAACAAAGTAAAAGAAGAAGATGAAGGTAAGTTATACCTTGACTTAGTTGCTACCTTTCTTGATTTTCCAAAGTAAATAATAAACTTAGGTGGCATGAACAACTAGCACTCCTATCTCTTCTCTCTATAGCCGAAACCCTCTCTCTCTTTTCTCTCTTTGAAGTTGGCTAGCTTGGGAGCAAAAGATAGAAGTAGAAGATGGAGAGAAAATGAGATGTTGAAAGAATGAAATGTGTTTACAAAAATGAAATGGGCAATTCACTAATAATCCTCCCATAACTATTTTGTTGTCCATTGGGTAAAAACATTGTATTATTATTTCCATTAGTCTAGACATGATTAAATGTGCATAATGGAGTGGCAACCAATGGGAGCTTGACAACATTGTCCTTGTGTTTAATAATTTCAACTAATGGACAAGTTAGCTTAATTATTCCACTTAGGATCTTCTAGCCCATAATATCCTCCATTTAGCTTTTATTTTAAATGCCCAATTTTGATTAATCAAATGTCTAGAATACCCCTAATCAAGTGGGCTAAGTGCTGGATTGTATTTTATTTTCTTTGGGCTTCTCCTTTAATTGTTTTGGGCTATGTACTAAACATAGTCTAGCAATTTTAATAATGTTACCTAATTTGATTATTTAGGGCTTCTATTTCCAATCATATGAAGTTTAATTACTTATACATGTGACTTTATCTCATAACCTAATTAGATTTACAAGAATTAGGTTTAAATTATTAGTCACTTGAAATACTAAGTTTACCCACTTAAGTTAGTATACATATTAAATACTAACTTTTCCGTATTACCATAACCCTTAGGTTATTTAATAGTCTTACCTAATATATAATTAGGGTACGAAACTTTCATTTTATGAAATCTGTAAATGTATGTATCCATAACTATAGTATATATGTTAATTGACCCATGCACCACTTCACATGTGTTGTCACATATTCAATCCTTATGTAACACAAGGTAAAAAAAATCCATAATGTACATACATATATAGTGACTTAAAATTCACGGTTATTACATCCTCCCCCCCTTATAAGAATTCTGTCCCCGGAATTACATATAAGGTTACTCAAAAAGGTGTGGATAATTTCCTCTCATCCTTTCTTCGAGTTTCCACGTAGCTTCTTCAGCATTGTGGTTTCTCCAAAGAACTTTTACATAATGTATAACCTTATTTCGCAATTTTTGTTCCTTTCAATCTAAAATTTCAACCGAAATTTCCTCGTACGATAAATCCCTTTCGACCTGAATTGGCTCGTACGATATCACGTGCTTGTAATTAGGCTTATATGGTCATAGCACTGACACATGAAACACATTATGAATATGTTCCAGTTCAGGAGGTAGAGCTACCTCGTATGCCACTTCGCCTATCTTCTTCAAGATCTTGAAAGGTCCAATAAATCGCGGACTTAGTTTACCTTTCTTTCCAAACCTTATCTTCCCTTTCTAGGGAGATACTTTCAAAAATGCATAGCTTCCCACTTCAAAATCTCTCTTCTAGCGATGTAAGTCTGCATACTTCTTCTGGCGATCTTGAGCTGCTACCAGTCAGGCTCTTATCACCTTGATAGTCTCTACGGTCTGCTGCACCAGTTCTGGTCCAAACAGTCGACGTTCACCTACTTCATCCCAACATAAGGGCGATCTACATTTCCTTCCACACAGTGCTTCGTACGGCGGCATTCCGAGGCTGGCGTGATAGCTATTGTTGTATGCGAACTCTACTAATGGAAGATGATCCTCCCAGCTACCCTTGAAGTCCATCACACAAGCTCTGAGCATGTCTTCAAGTGTTTGAATCGTTCTCTCATTTTTCCCATCAGTCTGCGGATGATACGCGGTGCTCATTCGTAACTGCGTCCCCATTCTTTCTTGAAGACTCTTCCAGAAGTTTGACGTGAATCGCGGATCCCTATCCGACACAATAGATACTGGTACGCCATGTCTCGAGATAATTTTCTTAATATATAATTTGGCTAGCTGGTCCAGACTATACCTGATCTTGATCGGCAAAAAGTGTGCCGACTTCGTAAGACGATCTACAATCACCCATATGGCGTCGTGCCCTTTTTACGTTGCTGGAAGTCCCACCACAAAATCCATCGTGATGTACTCCCATTTCCACTCTGGAATCTTTAAAGGCTGCAGTAATCCACTCGGTCGTTGATGTTCTGCCTTGACCCTCTGACAAGTTAGACATCTGCTGACGCATTCTGCAACCTCTCTCTTCATGTTTGGCCACCAAAAGTGTTGATGTAAGTCTTGATACATCTTTGTGCTTCCTGGGTGTATCGAGTACCTCGTACTATGCGCTTCTTGCAGAATCTCTTCTCCTAGTTCTGGTACTAACGGTACCCAAATTCGTCCTTTAAATCTTAGAAGTCTGGTGCCATCAATCTTGTATTTCAATTCATCCCCTTCAGCTAACCGCTTCTTGATGCTGTCGCAATCTTCGTCCTTCTCTTGAGCCTCTTTAACCTTATCTAATAAGGTAGGGCTCGCTGCCACTGTAAATAATTTCTCATCGATCTCCATCGGATACTTAACCTCTAAGTTAAGTCGTTCAAAATCCTTCACCAATTCCTCTTGAATGGTCAACTTCAGTAACTTCTCTCTGCCTTTTCTGCTCAGGGCATCAGCCACTACATTTGCTTTGCCTGGATGGTACAGAATCTCACAATCATAATCCTTGATCAATACTAGCCATCGGCGCTGCCTCATATTTAGCACCTTCTGCGTGAAGATATATTTTAGACTCTTATGATCCGTATATATCTCACACTTCTCGTCATACAAATAGTGCCTCCAAATTTTCAAGGCAAAAACTACTGCTGCTAACTCCAGGTCATGAGTCGGATAACCCTTCATAGTCCTTCAGTTGACATAAAGCGTACGCAATGACCTTGCCATGCTGCATCAGTACACAACCAAGACCCTTGTGTGACGCATCACTATACACTACAAATCCTCCCGTGTTGTTCGGTAAAGCCAACACATGTGCTTGACTGAGCCTCTTCTTCAATTCCATGAAACTTTGTTCACATTTTTCCGTCCAAACGAAGTTCACTGTCTTTCTAGTAAGGTTGGTCAATGGCGATGCTATCTTTGAAAAATCTTGGATGAATCTTCGATAGTATCCTGTTAATCCCAAGAAACTCCTAATCTCTGTCGGTGTCTTTGGTTGTTCCCAGTTGATAACTGCTTCTACTTTTGCTGGATCTACCGAAACACCATCTTTGTCGATAACGTGACCCAAAAACTGCACTCTCCGTAACCAAAATTCACACTTGGAGAACTTTGCATACAACTTCTCCCTCCTTAACGTCTCCAACACTTTCCTCAGATGTTCAACGTGATCTTCCTCTGTCTCTGAATATACCAGGATGTCATCTATGAACACGACAACAAACTTATCCAAATACTGTTTAAACACTCTGTTCATCAAGTCCATGAATGTTGTTGGCGCATTCGTCAATCCAAAAGACATTACCAAAAACTCAAAGTGTCCATACCGAGTTCTGAATGCCGTCTTTGAAACATCTTCCTGTCTCACCTTCAGTTGGTGATAACCGGTCCTCAAGTCGATTTTTGAAAAGTATTTCGCCCCCTTCAACTGATCAAACAAATCGTCGATCCTGGGCAACGGGTACTTGTTCTTAATGGTGACCTTGTTCAACTCCCGGTAGTCGATACAAAGCCTTAATGACCCATCCTTCTTCTTTACGAATAAGACTGGTGCTCCCCACGGTGATACGCTTGGTCGAATGTATCCCTTATCTAACAACTCTTGTAGTTGAATCATCAATTCCTTCATTTCTATCGGAGCCATACGATACGGCGCTTTGGATACCGGTGATGTCCCTGGTGCCAAATCGATAACAAACTCTATCTCTCTATCTGGTGGCAATCCTGGAATCTCATCTAGGAAAACGTCAACGAATTCTCTTACAATAGGTATCTGACCCAGTTCACCCTCGACTCGGTGGGTATCCACAACGTGAGCCAAATAACCTATACAACCCTTCCTAAGTAACTTACTTGCTTGCATCATCGTCAGATAACAAGATTGTCTTGGCGATTTACTGCCATGAAATACCACATTTGACTTATTCAAAGTCTTTAGGTGTACGCACTTTTTCTTACAGTCAATGACCGCTTCATGACTTGATAACCAATCCAACCCGAGGATTACATCAAATTCTCCAAGATGAATCGGTATCAAATCCACGTTAAGCTTAAACCCTCTTACATTAGCACAACAGTTCCTATAGATGCAGTCTACAGGGATAATTTCTTTGTGTGCTACTTCTACATTCATTGGGCGTTCTAATAGTTCATAAGGTAAACTTAATCTTTGAGCAAATTCATCAGATACGAAAGAACATGAAGCTCCCGAATCGAATAACACATAGGCATTTATATCATTGATCGGAATTATACCTGACACCACCTCCCTGGATGCCACGGCATCTTGCACTGTCATATTGAATGTCCGTACTGTAGGCTTGTTTGGCTGGGCTGGTCCTCCACTGGTTGTCTTAGTGTTATTGCCCCTGTTGCCATTTTCGCCATCCGTGCTTTTCTTCTTCGGGCAATCCTTAATTCGATGTCCCACGTCACCACAGTTAAAGCAACCTCCCTTCTTCACCTTAGGACAATTGGGTGAGGTATGCCCTTCTTGCCCACATGTATAACATACCGTTTTTCCTTTCAAGCACTCCCCCGAGTGACCCTTTCCACAGTTCCCACACACCGACTTCTTTTGTTGCACACTTCCGTGTTGCATCTCCAGATTACTACCCCCACTGCTCCATTTCCACTTCTTGTTGTTGCTACCGCCACTGCTAACATTCTGATTCCCACCTTCTGCTTTCTTCTTGTTCTTCTCCCGATTGTATTTTGAGACAGCTTCGCTTCCATCTTCCGCTATAAGAGCTTTCTCCAACAGAGTTGAGAATGATGTGATTTGTAAAACCGCTACCTTACTATAAATCCACGGCTTTAGTCCATTTTTAAACCTTCTCGCTTTCCTCACCTCTGTGTCCACCTGATGTGGAGCGAATCTGGCCAATTCATTGAACTTCGCAGTATACTCTGATACTGACATATTCTCCTGTTTCAGTTCCAAAAACTTGATCTCCATTCTTGCTTGAATACTCTCAGGGAAGTAGTTCTCAAATAACAACTTCTTGAATGCTTCCCAAGTCACGATTCCAGTTCCGGCTTTGTTCTGCTTGGCCTCCCACCAATAGTTAGCCTCATCCTTCATAAAGTAGGTAGCAAAAATTGTCTTCTGCTCTTCTGCTACTCTAGCAATAACGAAGGCCTTCTCGATCTCCTTTACCCACGTCTGGGCCTCTATCGGGTCTGTTGTTCCTCTAAACTCCGGCGGTCCTACTGCCTTGAAGTCCTTAAAGTTGACTAGTTGGTTGCCCGCCTGATTTCCTGCAGGTTGAGCTTGATTCCTCATGGCTTCAGCCATCATGTTGGTAAAATCTTGCATTGGGTTTTGTTGAGCTCCCGTTGCATTATTAACTGACTCTTCAATCTCTTGGTTCCTCAGTCCGCGCCTGGGCTGCATTATCTAGTGAAACAAAATTCTAACACGTTACTGGAGTTTATTATGATATGATTACTTAGCATATAACACGTTATTTTATTTAAACAATCAGATGATCATTATGTGAGAGTTTTAAATTACCAAGATTTGGAAGTCTTTCTCCCTGATTAGTGGGTTAAGTTTGTTTTTAAAGAACATTTTCCAAATCAGTCTACTGGATTCGTATAACATTAAATAGATAATTTACTATTTAAAATTTTCTAACACATATCATAATAATACTGCATTTATATTCATACACCAATCTTCAGTTACTTACATGATTAATACATGTATATTTTATAAATGCTACTATCCCATTTTAAACACAAAAGATGGGATTAACTCATAATGATACCTCCCTATAACACAAGTAGGGATAGTACCTAACTACTTACTACCTCACACCTGCTGAGGTTTACATCATCATAAAACCTTATTACACAAAAAGAAAGATACTAATACATCTATCTACAACTGGGTTATCACATCATCACCACTGGTGGCCCTGCCGGGTCACCTGCACAGGCTCCTAGGGAAGCAACTGCTCCAGAACTCTACGTCGAACGGATCGACTAGACTCTCCTATCTCAGAGTGGACCCTCCTAGCCCCACTGCGCTGGCCCTCATACGCTGCGTCTAATGCCAGTCCTAAAGTCTCTACCCTGACCTTCATGGCATCCAGTGCAATCTCTAATAGGTCCACCCGCTTGGCCGACTCATGAAATGCCTCCTCCACCCGTATCTTATCGGTAATCTCCACGTCAAACTCACTTCGCATTGCCAGATGCTCTACGCTCAGTGCTGCGAACTTTGCCTTCTCATGCTCTAGCTGGACTCGCATCTCTGCTAACTCCATCAGTGCTTGATGAGCAGCATCCTTATACTGCTGCTCCATGTGCTGATGGTTCATATTCTCCGCCTCCAACTGCAAAATCCTTTGCTTCTGAGCATGGTTTTTCTCTAACAGGTTACTGATCATCACATCCTTTGAGGTGTCCGACACCTCCTCTGGAACGACCTCCTCCTGGTCTACAGAATGGCTCCCCTGACTATCACCTGGCATCCTATAAAACAAGGATACAACATCAGTACTACAATAAAATATATTCATTGATGAAATGAAACAATATTTTATTAAGTACAACACATACTCGATGAATTTTCATAATCCATCTCCTAACATACTCTATAAGAGTTTTCTACTAAGGTTATAACCTACGTTTTGCATTCCTAATGTTTATAACCTACAGCTTTGATACCAACCTGTGACACCCCCAAATCCAGGTTCTCTAACCTCAGATTCGGTGCTCGCGATCTATCATCATCATAAGTATTCTATAACTATTACGAAATAATAAACATAAATTGTTCATTATAATAAAGTCTCATAACACGGTCCCAAGGTCTCCATAACCTTAACTTTAAATACACCATTTATCATACAAATAGTTTACTTAAGAAATTCCATCAGATAATAACTAAATTGACATTCATTCTAAATTACTCCTGGATCTTGCCCTTGCCCTTGTCCTTCGTGTGGGATCCTTCGGGCTTAACTGAAATAGATGTCATGATATAGCAAGAGTAAGCAACTAATTTGCTTCACAAGTTTATATAGACAAGGGAGATATATCATGACTTAGAAAGAAATATTGAGTTCAATGTTCAACAATAATATAAGATTGTGAAGGAACATGAATTAATAATCAACAATTGAATATTCGATAATTGAATAACATGAACTGAGTGGTTTTGAATAACCATGAACATTTGCTAAGGTGCTCAGTGATTAAACTAGACCTCTTAATAAGTTTTGGTATTCAAGGGGATCAGTCTTTCATACCTCGTGATTTATGCATAAACACTTAATAATCCGGCATTGATATCATGCCTTAATCAAATTCGTCCTTTTCTCAGTCAAGAGTTCTTACTATATCAATTTAATAAGAACAGTTATTTAAAACACATTTGATTTAACAAATTTGGACATGCTTAATCTAGCTGATACAATTAGCATAGATCTATTTCATAAACAGTTCATAAATGAAGAACTTTAATTTAATTCACATTTCAATAGCAGTAGAACGGAATTTAATTGCACAAAGTGCGAATTTCAATAATCAATATAGACGTGAATAATCATCAATAATTATTCAGTAACATGCTTTGAAAATAATAACTCGAGCTTGAGTTAGGAAACTTGCCTCGATCGTAGGTTACGGCTGCGAAATTAAATTTCTATCCACTATGCAGTTAAATTATCTTCCTTTGAGAGACCTATAATTAATCTTTCAATTAGTTAAACAATAACATTAGATTATGTAATCACATAGATATTATACATTACATTTAGTTCTTATAAACATTATCCTGTCTAGATAGTGTTACTATTAATTAACGACTACCTTTAATTCACATAATATTATTAACTTAGATAATATTTAATTCACCTTCTAGTATTATTGGTTTACTAATAATACTTTTATTCACTTACTAATATTATTATCATCTTAGTAATATTTCAATACTTTACTAATATTATTAAGCCTCTTAATAATATTTTAATCATGCATTAATATTATTACCATAATAATATCTTACTTATGCTTTAACATCATTAATAATACTTTCAATCATTTACTAATATTTTATTCACTTACTAATATTATTAATCATTTAATAATATTTTATTCCTTTACTAATGGTATTATATTTAATAACATTTTATTTAATCTCGAATATTATTATTTAATAATATTTTAATCATTTAATAATAATACTTTAATCTAATATTATTAATCTTTTAATAATATTTTACTCTAGGATTAATATCTTAATATAATATTATTAATTATTTAATAATATTTTAATAAAATTTTAATCTTAATATTTTTATTTAATTAACAACATCATATTATAATATTATTAATATTACAATAATATTCCAATGATTTACTAAATTAATAAACAATTTATTCTAATTGTTCATCCTTTATTAACCTCTTATTTAATATCCATAAAAGGTCATAGATAATATTTATTATTATAAATTACCAAAATTCCCTAAAATAGTTATGATATAATATATTATGAGCATTCAAGCATAAAAATCATATTTTTCTCATCAAAGACATCATTTAACTATTTATTTCTTTTTATTCATAACTTAACCTCTTTTTTTTTTGAAAAACTAGAAAACTGATTCCAAAAATTCTCAACTTCTGGATTTTGACAGAATATGAACCAACAATGATCTCCTAATTTTTTTGGAATTTTAGAAAATGATTAACTATTTTTAAAGTGCCCAAAACACTCGGATCTTGCTCTATTTTTAATAAATTGAGTTTTGCTCAGAAAATTCTAAAATTTTCAGGGTATGCTCTCTTGACATATATGAAGCCACTGTACAAATTTCGGAATTTTCCAGTATATACACAGTGAGATATTCGAAGGTTAATATTTCGGGGTCCTTTACGGAAATAGTCATTACGCACAATATATAACTCGAAACGTGTCCGTTCTTTTTCCTGCATATACATAACTTCTCAAGGTACCTCTGTGATTTTTCCCAGATTTTTAAAAGATAAGCAACTGACAGAAACAGCCTCATGAAAAACAGATCAGTAGCTGATTTAGGGTTTTCAAAGCCTCAACATTCAAAGTGGACTGTTTTGGGAAAAATAGTCTCAAAAGTTTCAAAACTTACTAGATTTGTGTTCTATCACTTGGGTTTACTACATAACTCATGTATCTAGCACCCCCCTTCGACGGATCACAATTCCAAGTTGTAAAACTTGAGTTACACAAGATGTAGTGGAAGAAAAACAAGAGTTTTCACCCTTGGAGAACATATGCTCATTTTCTTCCTCTAAGTCTTTGATCTAACACTCAAGATACTTAGTTCCATACATGATGATTTGTAGAACTAGTGTATCTTGAGTATTTGTACATAACCCCATCAAAACTCAAGCTAGCAAAACAAAGTAAAAGAAGAAGATGAAGGTAAGTTATACCTTGACTTAGTTGCTACCTTTCTTGATTTTCCAAAGTAAGTAATAAACTTAGGAGGCATGAACAACTAGCACTCCTATCTCTTCTCTCTATAGCCGAAACCCTCTCTCTCTTTTCTCTCTTTGAAGTTGGCTAGCTTGGGAGCAAAAGATAGAAGTAGAAGATGGAGAGAAAATGAGATGTTGGAAGAATGAAATGTGTTTACAAAAATGAAATGGGCAATTCACTAATAATCCTCCCATAACTATTTTGTTGTCCATTGGGTAAAAACTTTGTATTATTATTTCCATTAGTCTAGACATGATTAAATGTGCATAATGGAGTGGCAACCAATGGGAGCTTGACAACATTGTCCTTGTGTTTAATAATTTCAACTAATGGACAAGTTAGCTTAATTATTCCATTTAGGATCCTCTAGCCCATAATATCCTCCATTTAGTTTTTATTTTAAATGCCCAATTTTGATTAATCAAATGTCTACAATACCCCTAATCAAGTGGGCTAAGTGTTAGATTGTATTTTATTTTCCTTGGGCTTCTCCTTTAATTGTTTTGGGCTATGTACTAAACATAGTCTAGCAATTTTAAAAATGTTACCCAATTTGATTATTTAGGGCTTCCATTTCCAATTTTATGAAGTTTAATTACTTATACATGTGACTTTATCTCATAACCTAATTAGATTTACAAGAATTAGGTTTAAATTATTAGTCACTTGAAATACTAAGTTTACCCACTTAAGTTAGTATACATACTAAATACTAACTTTTTCGTATTACCACAACCCTTAGGTTATTTAATAGTCTTACCTAATGTATAATTAGGGTACGAAGCTTTCATTTTATGAAATCTGTAAATGTATGTATCCATAACTATAGTATATATGTTAATTGACCCATGCACCACTTCACATGTGTTGTCACATATTCAATCCTTATGTAACACAAGGTAAAAAAAATCCATAATGTACATACATATATAGTGACTTAAAATTCACGGTTATTACAACCACCCAAATTCGCTCAAGTTGAAAGACCGGATTAACTTCCCGTTGAGTAAATTACGATGATTTGGGAACCTTCATGCCAAAAAATGGCGAGAGTAACCTAACATAGGTCAGCCTCTGATAAATCAAACACGGATGAAAGTCTCTTCATGCTTTCTCATTTCAAATTACTCGTAAAGTCAATTACTTGTAATTTACATTCCATATTCATCTCCATGTAATGATAAATATGAAGAAATATGTGCATATACATATTTGAATTAACATACTATCCTGTATCACGAACAGCTAACATTCGTTTTGTAGGACAAAATTCCTAAAACGGACACATCACATAGCATGATAACATTTACACAATCCCTAAAACTAAACTATGTCAGTTTTGTTGCAGGGAAGCATTCAGACCTATTACCCGGTCAAAGTCCAAAAAGGCCGCAGGCCTACAGCCAATCATGTCTTCATCTGATCAGTCTAATCCAGTTTCTCGTGAAGAATTTGACGGATTAAGTAAATAAATTACAGATTTGGCTGTTCTGCTTAAAGAACTACATCAATCTACTCAGGGTCCAAAGATACCCATATATGCTGAATCCTCCACACAAGGAGGAACTCAAGGTTCTGATAAAGCCATTACAGTACCTAAACTGTAGTTGGATACAACCAACAAAAGTTATGATGCCGCCCATCTCACAGGAGATCCAGACACCCGTGACATCAGAAAGAAAGTTCTTCAAATGGAAGAGACCCTTCGCGCTATCAAAGGAATTGGAACGCACGGGAGTGTTTCGTATGCCGACCTTTGTATATTCTCTGGTGTTCATTATCCAGAGAAGTTCAAAACTCCTGACTTCGAAAAGTATGATGGGTTAGGAGATCCTTATACACATTTAAAGGTATTCATTGGAGAACTTGGATCTTATGCAGAGGACGAGAAGCTCAAAATGCAGCTGTTCCAAAAGAGTTTAACTGGAGAAGCCCATTCGTGGTATACCAGCTTAGAAAATTCAAAGATCCATAGCTGGGAAGAGCTATCTCACGCCTTCCTCACACAATACAGCTTCCAATCTCAAATGGCTCCTGACCGGTACCAGATTACCAAGGTCAAGAAATAATCCAATGAGTCCTTTAGAGAATATGCTCAAAGGTGGAGGTGCCTTGCGGCTCAAGTAACTCCTTCTATAACAGAGTCAAAGATGGTTATGACTTTTATCGACATACAAGAAGCTCCTTTCTATGAGAGAGTTTTAGCTGGCATCGGTAAACCATTTTCTGAAATGATCAAACATGGGGAAATGGCTGAGATAGGATTGAAGTCATGAAAGATTCAAGACCTAGCTGCCCTTAAAGCTGTTGCTAAGCACATCCAATCTAAAAATTATGGAAACAACCCCCAGAGGGTCCATAAAAAGAAAAAGGAGGATGCTTCCCTGATACTACAGGGTCAAAAAGGCAATCAGACCATGCCTATCCAGAGGAGAAATAACACTCCCTTTCAAGCACAGTCTTTAAACCCTCTAATACCAAAAGGTGGAGAAGTCAAATGCCCTCGAGTGTTCACACCCTCAGGGAACTCACTCGAGAATATTCTTACTCTTCTGACCACACAGAATAAAATCAAGCATCTTCTTCCACCAGCCAGCCCTAATGGACGGGGTTTTAATGCTGCTCGGAAATATGCTTATCATGTCGGGGAACCTGGACATGATACTCAAGATTGTTGGGCTTTGAAACACAAGATCAAAGATTTGATAGACAACGGTGAGATCGTGGTCACCAAACAAGATCCACCTCACGTGCAAGACAACCCTCATCCTCCACACAAAGAGGAAGAGGTCAACATGATTAATTGGAGCACTGAACAAAGTTCTAATTTTAACTGCAAAGCATCCCAGATCATCAAAGATGGTGTTGACAAATGGGAATATGCAAAGTTCCAATTTACAATGGAACGAAAGATGAAAGCTCTATGCAAGCAAATTGAGCAATTGGCAGAACTGGTGACCTATCAGCATCAAGTCACATGCCAATTAATTAGCCAGGAGCATGCTAGTCTCCTCCCCTTGGTTATGAATACTCCATCATCACCTTCAAAAAATGAAACAATGGAGGACAAAGTGACGAAGAGAGCGACTCCCAAAGCCCATTGGGATTTTGCTAATAGAAGGGAATTCACATACTTGGGCCAACCTATGGAGGAGATACTTCCGATGCTAATCAATGAAGGAAGAATCACTTCCCTCCTACCTCCAATCAATCCTCGCTCAGGATGGTTTAATCCTGATGGAGTATGTAAATATCACTCCCATTCTCGCGGTCACAGCACAGAAAAATGTTGGGCACTCCGCCACCTTATTCAAAACTTAATCGATAGCGATGTCCTGCAACTGGTAGACAATGACACTGTGCTGTTTGAGAGTGAAAATACTTGTCCCATTAAATGGAAGGGACTGGTAGCAGTTATATCCTCTGAGGACGATGAGGCTGTTAAACCACTCACAATTCAGCTCAAAGGAATTAACAATCCTTTGAAAGTGGCTGCTCCAGAGCCCATCATATTGCCATTCTGACCACAATATCCTATTATCAGCTTACAGAAAGTTCCCTGGAATTATGGAGAAGCTGAAGGATCTACATGTCATACAACTGCTGCAGTGTTAAAGGAGAATCCACTGCATCTTCCCCAACGGGTGATGAAGCCTGTTGTTAAATCAAAGGGGAAAATCGCATGGAGAAGATTGAGAAATTCCTCCGTGCTATGGGTTATAATGAAGCCAAGGTGGTTTTAAGCTTAAGAGAAGCTCCACATCAAATTTTAATATTAGACTTGGTCTTAACTTCCGAAGATCACAGGAAGATTCTACTAAAGGTTTTGGATGAAGCCTACTTGTCTAAATCAATGGATGTGGAAAAATTTCAACATCTGGCTGAACACATTTTCAACAACAATGTGATCTCTTTCACTGATAATGACATACCGCCCGAAGGGACCAGTCATTGTAAGCCGTTACACATTGCAATTTTGTCCTCCATGTTAGCTGGAGTCTTGCTAGATGGAGGTTCGTCTTTAAATATTTGTCCTTATGCTACATTGCTGAAAATGAATATCAATCTCAATCGAATCCGAAGTAGCCATACGATCATCAAAGCTTTTGATGGATCCCGTCGGAATTCAGTCGGAGAAATTGAACTGCCAATTGAGATTGGTCCTCATACATTTTGTGTATCTTTTCACGTGCTCAAAATAGATACAGGATACTACCTGCTTCTAGGGAGATTGTGGATCCATATGGCTGGGGCAGTCCCCTCCACTCTTCATCAACAACTTAAATACATTATCAATAATAGCCCAGTCACAGTCAATGTTGAACCAAAATGCCCTCAACAGGGTCACATACCGTTCATCAGTTTCAATTTCGATGTTGAGCCGGTGTGTTTCCACACTTTGGAAGTAAGCAACCCTCAATACTATGCCATTGGGACACCATTTCCTATACCCAAGATTTCTACCGAAGTAATGGTAGCTACTCAATAAATGATGTCATTGGGACACCAGCCGGGCCAAGGGCTGGGAAAAAATCACCAGGGTATTAAGCACCTGATTCGAGTGTCCAGTCAAACTGGGACAAGCCGAACTAGGCTATTCTGCCGGTACCAGTTCTATGAATCCACATAAGCATAAGCAGATTCCTTCCACTTCAGCCGCATGGCTATTATTTCAACTTGTACATCCAGAGTCCTCACAATCTCTGGTAAAGGTGCCAGCCAATGTAATGGCTATGTTATTTCCTAAGCCGATACTATTAAAGGAGAAGGAAGTCTTTGTTCTAGATCCCAAGGTGGAAGAAGAGGAACTGAAAATTAAACAAGACATCGTCAGAATGATGTCAGGGTACGCATCATTATCCATGATGAACATACTAACAAATATACCCCAGACGATGATTGCCCAGACGTAATGGTCATCATTCGGGAGAAGGAGGACGATGACAGCCCCTCCATGATTGCAGTCCCCCAGGACTTCGCCCTTGCCAATTGGAGCAGCAGTCCTTGCATTGGTCGACAAGGGTAAAATGGGCAGGACTTCTTTCTGCCCTATAGATATTATAACTGCTTACTTTTCTGTATTGTATTAACAGTTGTTTTGTCCGTACATGCTAACACTGTGTATGATTAAATAGTTTCATATATATTAAGTGAAAGCATATTTTGTTTCAGGACTCTGAACTTAGATGTGCATGTACTTGCTGATAAGATGCCTCTTCTCCACAAGGATTGTAACTTTGATGAAAAGTTGGACTCAGACTTGCTGGAAATACAAGAGGACATTGAGGTACCTCTAGAGATCAAAGAATGGATCAAAGACAAACCTAAACCCAACCTTGATCAAACCACCTCCTTTAATCTTGGAACATTAGAAAACCCTAAGTTAATCCAGATTTGTTCAGACCTTACTCCAAACCAGAGGAATGACATGGTTACGCTACTAACCCAATTCCAGGATGTGTTTACATGGTCTCATGAAGACATGGTGGGTTTGTCCACTGACATTGTTCTTCATCGCCTTCCCATCAAAGAAGAATTCAAGCCAGTCAAGCAGAAACTTAGGCGATTGAAGCCTGAGTGGAGCTTAAAGGTAAACGAAGAAATTGTGAAATAATTTCAAGCTGGTATTATCATGGTGTCCACATATCCTGAATGGATATCCAACATCTTGCCCATGCCTAAGCCTGGAGGAAAGGTACGAGTTTGCGTGGATTATCGGGATCTAAATAAAGCTTGCCTTAAAGATAGCTTTTTCATGCCCTTTATCCACATTCTCATTGACAATACTGCTCAATATGGCATGTATTCCTTCGCTGATTACTTTGCGGGGTACCATCTGATCATAGTTGCCGAGGAGGATTGTGAGAAAACTGCTTTCATCACTCCTTGGGGAACCTTTTGCTACAGACAGTTGTCTTTCAGCCTCATCAATGCCGGAGCTACCTATCAAAGAGCTATGATGGCTCTTTTCCACGACTTAATGCACAAAGAGATAGAGATCTACGTGGATGACATTATCGTCAAATCCCGAAGGGAGGAGGACCACTTAGACCATCTCAAAAAGCTTTTCAACAGGTTACGTAAGTACAACTTGAACTTAAATCCAGCTAAGTGCGCCTTTGGCGTTAAATCAGGCAAGTTGCTAGGATTTCTAGTCAGCCATAAAGGAATCGAGCTGGATCCCACCAAAATCCAGGCCATTACGGAAATGCCCATTTCTCAGACAGAGAAGGAAATACGGAGATTTTTGGAAAGAGTCAACTTCATTAGTAGGTTCATTTCTCAACTCACAGCAACCTGTGAGCCTATCTTCAAGCTGTTAAGGAAGAACTCCTCCATGAAATGGAATGATGAGTGTCAGAAGGCCTTCCTTACCATCAAAGAGCAGCTAGTCAAAGCTCCTATTTTGGTACCACCCAGGGATAATGTTCCCTGTTCATGTACCTGTCCATAAGTGACAATGCCATGGGCTGCACGCTGGGTCAGAAAGACGATAGAGGCCGAGAACGAGCTATCTATTACCTCAGCAAAAGATTCAGTAGCAGTGAACACAAGTACAATCTGATTGAGAAGACTTGTTGTGCTTTAGCATGGGCTACCATGAGGTTACAACATTACCTCCATGGGCACATCTCATATCCCGCGTGGATCCTCTCAAGTATGTGTTCAGTAAACCCATACTGAATTGTCGGCTGTCCAAATGGCAGCTGATTCTGCAACAATTTGACATTATTTACGTGATGCAAAAGTCCATTAAAGGTCAAGAAATTGCAGATCAACTGGCCGCCGCACCTTCAGGGGATTTCAAACCCTTAGAAACATACTTCCGTGATGAAGGGGTAATGACAATTCAGCAACACTATCAGTACGATACATGTCAAACATGGAACATGTATTTTGATGGAGCTATTAATACGAAAGGTTCTGGAGCTGGAGCAGTTCTAGTATCCGCTATGGGGGAGCAGTATCCCGTCGCTGTTAAATTGTAGTTTATCAGCACCAACAACACAGCTGAGTATGAAGGCTGTATCATGGGGCTAAACCTTGCACATTCAATGGGTATCAGACGGTTAACTGTCTTTGGGAATTCAGAGTTGGTAGTCAAATAATCCACTAGAATCTATCAAACCAAAGAGCTACGTTTACTGCCTTACCATCGGCAAGTTTACAGATAGCTTCGGAGTTCGAAGAGATCTCCTTTTTACTCATTCCTCGTAATAGGAATGACTTCGTAGACGCATTAGCAACTTTAGTCTTCTTGATTCACAAAACTGACAAGGAACACATGCCAAGCTTCACATTTGCCCTGCAAAAGGCACCAGCCTAAGGGAACTGTGTTGGAGAAGTATCGAATGAACTACCTCCCATCCAACAACCTTGGTATCAGTATATCAAGGAGTACTTGCGAGATGGATCTACACCCGCTGAGGCGAGCCTGACTGAGCAAAGGCAGATTCATCGACTTGCTATGAAATTCTCCCTGACCGGAGATACACTCTACAAGAGAGATGCAGGACTAGGTCTCCTCAGATGCCTTGATAAGGATCAAGCTCAGAGACTCATGGATGAGATCCATGGTGGAGTCTATGGCCCACACATGAGTGGCCCCCTCCTTGTTAAGAAGATCCTCAGGACAAGACATTATTGGCTATCTCTAAAAGCTGACTGCAATGCCCACGTCAAGAGATGTTATCAGTGCCAAATTCATGGGAATGCTATCCACACCCCTCCACGGGAGCTCCACAATATGAGTTCACCTTGGCCCTTCTCAATGTGGGGAATGGACTTGATCGGGCCCATCGAGCCTAAAGCCAGTAATGGACATCGCTTCATCTTCACCATGATCGACTACTTTACCAAGTGGGTAGAAGCAGCCTCCTTCCCTAGGGTTACCAAAGAAGTCATCATTGCTTTTCTCAAAAACAATGTCATTTGTCGATATGGACAACCAGAGGTAATTGTATCAGACAATGCTAAGAACCTCAACAACAAAATGATGGAGGAACTATACAGTAAATTCCACATCAAACACCCTAACTCTGTCATCTACCATCCAAAGATGAATGGTGTTGTCGAAGCGGCTAACAAAAGCATCAAGAAGATTATGCAAAAGATGTCCGCCAACCACAAAGGATGGCTTGACTTATTGCCTCTTACTCTGTTAGCCTACAGAACATCAATGCCCACTTCAACTGGGGCAACCCCCTACGCATCAACCAATGGGATAGAAGCAGTACTCCCCATAGAAGTAGAATGGAATCCCTCAGTGTGTTGATGGATGCTCAGCTGGATGAAGATCAATGGGTACAAGACAGGTATCACCAATTATCTCTAATAGATGAAAGGCGAATCGCGACTATCTTCCATGGTCAGTTATATCAACAAAGAATCGCCAGATCCTACAGCAGAAAAGTCCAGCTACGACAGTTTAAACAACATGACTTGGTTTTGAAGAAGATCCTCGACAACCAAGATCAGTCTAAAGGAAAATTCGCTCCTAACTGGGAAGGCCCATTTATTGTCAAGGAGGTATTGATAGGAGGTGCTCTCAGATTGTAGAAAATGGACGACGATGAATTTCCACAGCTTATCAACTCGGATACCGTGAAATGGTACTATGTCTGAAGTTACTCTCAATCAAACATCCTGGTATTGGATCATCAAATCACTAGTCATTCTGGTTCTTTAACCCTTCATTGCATACAACTCTTTTCCACACTTTGCCCCTCAGGGAAATATACTCTTCAAGCCAGCAGCTTGGCTTCACTGCGCTCTCTCAACTTTGGTCATCCCATTAGGGATTGAACCTCTCGTGTTTACAGTTTGTCCCCCCAAATATGGGATCAAACTTTTCACACCTACAGTTTATCCTCAACTTAGGATCAAATTTTCTCTTCCCCGCAGTCTGACCTACACATGGGATCACGCTTTTCAACTCATCCTGAGGGGCAAACTACATCGACCTGATCTCTCTGATACACGGGAATACGTAGGCAACCATATTCTATATGGCCCGGTCGTAATAAACAAAAAACATCAAAACATTTCTACCCTTTTCTACAAAAACAAAAACCACAAAAACACTTCTACGACCTTCTCCATCAATAAAGCTTCTACACCCTTTCTGCCATAAACAGCGTTGAACCTCTTACACCAGGTTCGAACTACGCAGACCTGATCTCCTCTTCAATAGGAGTACATAGGCATCCATTCATGGTTCGGTCTAACCCCATATCAAAATATAAATACTTGTCAACGGTACTGGGATCAAACTTCAATCCACTACATTTCATTGGCTTCAAACCAAAGGGATGAAATTACCTGAACTCCTCCTAAATAAGAGATTCGGCGACCATCTAAGCTGCGGTTGTTCCTCAAAGAGCAACACCAATCCATAAGAGATGGAATTAACTAGGCTCCTCCTATATAGGGGTACTGGCGACCATCTGTGGTGAGGTCAATCTCAGAGAGGAAAGCTACACTCCTCTCCACATTTCCATACAGAAACCAGTCCCAAGACACCAAAGATGGTAGGGGTACACACAGATCCATGATCTATTCTGAACTATCCAGAGACAACTCAATGTCCATCCAGCAAGGAGGAATTCAGAATACATCAAGATCACAAGCTCTGAAGAAGCAGGCAAATATCAAGCAAGTATCAGAGCATATCTAAAAGGGAAGTGATCAAAAATATATTTCCATGCTATATATAATGATGTTTGATATTCATAATATAAACTGTACATGACAAAATGGCTAAGCTAGTATGTGCAGGAAAGTACAAGTCCATCTACAAATCGGTGTATATGCGAGCTAACAAGCCCAACATGGCATCCCTCTCCGAAGAAGGAGGCAAAGCTGTGGTCTCCTGTACGAGGATATCCACACGACCCAACAGATCTGCAGCCATCTACATGGTGACCATATGCTCATCGATGTAAGTGCTCATCTCTGTGATCATACTAGTGGTAAGAGACCTCACTGCAATACTATCTGTGACGGCTACATCCCGGGCAGATATGGCACTGTCCCGCTCAACTATCACTACATCTCTGGCTGATCTGGCCTCATCCCGCTCAACAACAGCGGCATCTCTGCGAGCTAATGCCTCGTCCCTCTCTAACAGAGCTGCGCCTCTCCCATCAAGAGCTGTCAACATTTGGGCTCTAGCCTGATCTCTCTCAAAGGTCATCAGATGAAGACTCTACTCAAAGTACTGTGCTGAATGCTGAATCACGACAGTGCTAGTACTGGGAGAATCTAAAGGAAATACTAGCAACCCAGTAGATGGCTCCTCCTCGGTGTGAGAATCAATGTCCTCCATGGGCTCTCCATCATCTGAATCAATACTCGGTAATGTGGATACCACCTCAGCCGATGTAGTCTCTATCGCCATCCATGCGGAATACTCTACAGAATAACCTGGATGACTAATGGAGAAAGCAGCTATCTCACGCTGATCCCAACATGCATACACACGGGATCGGTCATCTGCTGAAAGATAGTGAGAAGCTAAACGCTGGCCCAGTGCCCCCTCGAAAGGATGAAAATCCTAAAACTGGTCAAACTGCGACATCACGGCTAGGGGATAGTAAGTAGTCATGCCCCTCAAACCAGCCAGAGGGATGTAATCCATGCCCGGAGCATGCGTAATAAAGCTGTAAGATGAGCTGAGCCCTGAGCACAGTAATATACAAAATGGGTCTACAATATTAACTAAGAAAGCGGACCAAGATACAACATCCGTACACTCTGCAGGCTGAAATGAATATGACATGGCTATATCATGGGTGAAACAATACTCATACCGTCTAAAAGTGCCAATCGGCCTCAGGTGTGACATAAACCACACATATAGCATGACCGACCTGCCCGTAAATACTCATGTCGGATAAGTGCAGCAGTATGTAGCTGACCTCAATGTCTCAGCTATAATCATCGATATGATGGTACGACCCTCCCTGAGAGCTCTCACTACTATGATAACTCCTATGTCCAACTCATCCATATACCGTGGCATGTAGACATATGATAGTACGCACAATAGCAGTACATCCACCTTGGCCAGACGCCAATGAGCCTCCGGTGTGGTGAAATCCCCGGAATATCGTCTATAACTATCCTTAGAGCCAAATCTGTCAAACAGAAAACGTTGGGATATAACGTGGCCAGATGTAAGCTCATCATGCACCACCCTACGCCTCAATCCAGTGAGGGTCATGAACCGTTGACTCATGTCCCCCAAAGCCATATGCACGCAAGGTCTGTCCAGTGGCAGCATCGTCAACCGTGTATACTCCTCCAGAGTGGGAGTCAACTCCTGAATCCTAAATCGAAAAACATGTCTCTCCGGTATCCAGCGCTCCAGCATGCCCTCCACGAATCCTGTGGGAACCTAAAACATCAAAAGGGTCATGGTATGCTGCAACAGCTGATCTACGGTCACCCTATTTGAGGGTGACATACTATCATACCAATATCTCAGACGGGATGCCACCAATAATGGTGGGGTGTGATCTATGCGGCTGACTATCGAAGAAGACATCTGTGTGGGCCGTATCATAATATCATCCAGGGGTCAATGCTGAATATCTCTGGACATACATACATATGTATAACATGATACATGCATAACAGATAATGGATGGCAATATGATATAGGGAATGGAAAAACTGTACACACATTCCTAAGTATATCATCATCTAATACATCATCTCTGTACAACTAAAAATACAGGGAAATGGGGCACAGATGCCCTACTACTAACAGAGGCCTATTAAAAGATATAGCGAGAATGGGGCACAACCACCCAATAGCTAACAGAGGCCTATCAAAAGAGATAACGAAAATACACATCAAAAGAAGATAATGGTGTCAATATTTACATTATCAATCCTATCCACCTGATGTAACTCCTCTTAAGTCACTGGATCTCTATCAACAGGGATGTCAGGCCTATACAAAGGAGAATCTGCGTCGGCAAAGCCAAATGGGTCATCTGAGGGGCCAGCTCCTGCGCCGGAAGGATCAAACGAATCTGCCTCTGCCGGATCTCTGCCCAAATGCCGGATAAAGAAATATACCCGATCCAGTCGCTGGGTCAAGCTGTTAATTTGTGTCACATGAGTTGGATCTCAGACACAGGCTAGCCAATCCGTCATCATTACAGATCCTGGAACCATATCCCCTATGAACTGAGTGGAGCGGGTCTGGGCTCCAATGGTACGAAGGATCCACCAATGCTGGAATACATCCTGAGTGCAAGGACCCTCTAACAATGCAAAACTGTCAACACCCAACAATGGGATATCAATGACGGGTGACTGCGACACAGGCCAATAATACGTGGCAGGAGGCAGGATCGGTATACAGATCTCTCCTGTGGTGCTCCTAATAGCACGCTCTCCCAAATAGAGCTCACATCCTCCATCTGTGAAGAGAGGAACCCTACGGGTGGAAATCACGTATTCGACACCAGTCGGGTACCCATCCTCAAATCCAACGGCCAAATGCTCCCTGGAATATGGTATCCATGTGATGACATCCGCTGTCAACAACTCCAACTGTAGGCGATAATGAGTGAAACCCTCAGCTACAAGGACCTCAGTCAGTATGGAATGATGTCGTCGTCCTTGTGGGTAGGTATCCAATCCTAATACACTCACTGGATGTAAACATGGGAGCCTCTCATAGGTCCAAAACTGCTAACACAAAGGCAAATATCTGCTGTCAGTTAACACTCTTAACCTATACATGGTAAAGGACTAGAGAAATACTTACCAGCAGAAACGGGTAAAATCCTAACCAAGCCTTGGTCAAGCCCTACGAGCCCATATGCATGCCCCTGAGGAAATAGGCAAAGGTGTAGGAGCCCCAATCTTACTCTCCTATACGGTCCACATGTCGCGTGGCGCTGATCAAAGCAAAAGACATCGTAGAAGAGTTATCTGCTATGAAGCAGCCCCTAATGATCATCAGGAACAATCGCCAAAGAATACAATCCCTGACTCTGATATCAGTTGGTATGGGCTTACTCAATAGCCCTCTCATAGCATCTATGCTCAAAGGATCTGCACGGACATTCCTGCCCTTGAGCGCCTCTGTCGAAACTCCTAACAAGGATCTAACGGTAGTCGGAGTAATATCAGCCGTGCAAGGCACTGACACCCCTCCAAACTTCATACCTATGATAAATCGCCAATCCATTGGTGTCATCATCATCTCACAGTCCAATAAATGGAGATACTGGGTCTGGTGAAACCAACGCTCAGACAATGCCCTGAGGTAATCCCAGGGATAACGGAGGGTAAGGATGGAAAAGAATGCTCCAAATCCCCAGTCATGCACAATCGCTCTATAGTCAGGATGAAGTGCCTGGTACATGGAGTGAATGCTGAACCAGTTCCCTCGAGCCTGTGTAAAGTCAGGAACCTACAAAATACAGATCGACATCAGAATCCTTTACTCCTCATCAATAGGAAAGAGGGAAGATTAAGATCTAAACTTTATACCTCATTGACATGCAAATACATCGAGGGATATCTGCTCAAATTACCCAGAATCTTTGGGTTTGCCACCTGAATACTCTAGAGGTCCCTATGGGGAATATGTGCAGCAGGAGCAGGGTCCGCAACCGGAACATCCTCCTCCTCGTCCTCAACATCCAGTACATCAATTCAGATTGGACGTATTACCGCCTCCACCAATCGACGAGGCTGTCTAACGGAACGGGGTCGAGGCACTTCAGAAGCCCTCCTCCGTACACCAGAAGTGGTCCTACGGGAACTACTCGGCTGATTCGGATCCATAATATCTGGATAACAAGTCTCCAAATCACCTCAAAAAGGAATTTACAGAAAGACGGCCGAACTTAGCAGATCTGAAGAAGAACTCTCAGATTTCCTTCGAAGTGCAACTTGAAAATGACTTATGAAAGTAACATGCATGACTTTTATGTCCACGGTTGGCCGTAGGTCCATCTACGGCTACAGCAGGTGTACTTACAGCACCCCTATATGGGTCCCACCCCTCCGGCTCGGTCTAGTTCAATTTGCGAAGGAGTTCTCACAAGCTGAAAAGGCCAAATCAGCGATAAAAATGCTACGCGATTGAGCGTAATAGCCTAAAATCCTGGTTTTTCTAGGCCTGACTGTGGCTTTCATATCATTCATTGGTATTCACCCAAACACATGATATATTATATCGATGATCCCCATCATTGCAGATCACATCTGGTAATACCGTACAGAGGTTCAATGCCATCAATTCAGGGTCGTCACCCTAATCTTTTCAAAGAGATCCCCGGCGGGGGTTACAACGTAATCTCAAAAAAGAGATCCCCGACGGGGGTTACAACGCGTGGTCATCTGTCTATAAACAGTTCCCCGGCGGGGGTTACAACGCATGTTCTGTTGATACACACATCAACAAGGATCAAACAGGTCCCCGAAGGGGGTTACAACATATGTTTTCTGTTGATACACATGTCAGCGAAGGTCAAGCAACCTTGACGTCTGTTCAGCCGTTGGCAAGTAAACCTAACATCGCATCGGAAGTTATCCAATGATTGCATCAGTTGATACACACATCAACAAAGTCCAAGCTGCCTTGGCATTTATCCCCAGCAAGGAGTTCATCCGTTGATATACACGTCAACATAGGATCAAATGGATCCCCGATGGGGGTGACAACGCGAGGTCAACCGTTGGTTCACACGTCAACGAAGGTCAGGTAGCCCTGACAACACATACTGTTGGCAGTAAATCCAACAGAACATTGATATGTCCTGGCGACACAAACCAGGGAAGATCAACATCATCGGGGAGGATCGATGATGGAATATGTTATACACATCCTCAAACAGACAAAGTTTTATCCCCACAAATCTCTTGTACACGAGAGGCACATCTTTGGAGTAAAGTCTATATCCAGGATTAAGGACTTTGGTGATAGCCCCAATGTCAACATCCTGTTAGGTTTGGATCACACATCCAAGCTTGCCATCATTACCATCATCGGTAGAAGCAACAGGGAGCCAGCAATCATCCCTAGCATGTTGGAAAGCAATGCATATGCATCATACATTTGCATCATATTGCTCCTTCTTTCTCCATATTTATCTTGTTGCATTTTAAGTGTCTAGGATTCTTTATCCTATCCATGCCATTGCATTGCATGAATATGATAAAGAGGGGCATCTGTAGACACTCGAAATTTTTTGCACACCTGTTACTGACATTGAATGAAGGCAGATCCGTCTTTCAAAGATAACCTTGGAAGACAGCTCACATCTAGTCCGGATATTACCAGAATCTCAGTTTTTACCCCGGAACACACACTGGGAGCATCAGTTCCAACCTCGACGATAACACCAAGGCCTGTAGTTCCCATACCAAAAATTCCACCGGAGAAGACCGATTCATCCCAGAGATAACCCCGAGATGTTTTATCTCAGTCCCAACACTGGGAATAGTAGATTCCAACCTTGGAGATAACCCCAAGGAAGGCAGTTGCAGTTCCAGAGATAACCCCAGAAATGCTTGTTTCAAATATATGCCATCAGCTTCAACCTCGGCGCTTACACCGAGGCACTTAGTACAAGACCTGGCAATAGCACAAGGAGGACATGCACACCTTAGAGATGACACTGACGACCTTCAACCATTGCAGCAGTCCAATCTAAGAGATAACCCTGAGCAAAGTCTGCTTTATCAGCCCAAATCAGAGATAACCCCGGTGAGGGCCAAAGTCGTCATCTTGCCACCTTGACGCCACATCACGCCATCTCAACATTTCAGACATACATTTTTACACAGCAATGTCCCATAAGAATCAAGGAAGACCAATCCCGAGTGACTATTACCCAGGGTAACAGATAGAATTTGAAGCTGAAGACCGGAGGGCATCGTCCCATCTTCATGACTTTGTACAACCTCTAATTCCATGTCATTGTGTAACTCTCGACAACGGTGATTCGAAATAGGTCATATATACCTCAGTCGAATGCCCGGATTGCAATTTTAAAAGTTTGAGCAGACATCATGTTGCATGCGTGCACATACTTCGAGATGGCGGGACCCACGAAGCTCGGGGCACCCCGGGCAGCCTCAGGTACACCTGTGGCCCACCCACTATAAATAGAGGGCCTAGGGTGGTCATTTTGAAAGAGAAAAAGGTAAGAAAGCCCTGTCTAATTTGCATTGTACACACCCCAAACTGAGTGCTTTCTCATTTTAAACACTTGTAAGCTCATATATAGGCGGGAGCCGAGTGTTCATCAATTTCAAGTTATTGAAGTCTTCTTTGGCAGCCCACTGTAAGCCTTCTCACACATTTTCAAGTCTTTCTCTTCATCTTTGCACACACTATTCTTCACATTGAGAGTCGTGTTGCGTGCGTATGCCCGAACTTCGGTCTGTGATTTTATTTTAGTTTGTATATATATATATATATATACCTATACATATATATATGTCTATATATTTTTATATATGGACTAACATCATCGAGTTATGCCTCGATTGAGCCTAGACTTCGGTCTGGAGCGTTTAATGGCATATATATATATATATATATATATATATATATATATATATATATGTATGTATGTATGTATAAGAAAGCATTTAAATGCACCAAACGTAAGTCTAGGCTCATCGAACAGATTTTAACACACAGTTCATATATATAAGTATGTATGTATAAGAAAGCATTTAAATGCACCAAACGTAAGTCTAGGCTCATCGAACAGATTTTAACACACAGTTCATATATATAAGTATATATATATATATATATATATATATATATATATATATATATGAACTGTATATCGAACTATGTTCGATAAGCCTAGATTTTACATCCGGTGCGTTTACTGCTTTAATATTTATATACTTATATATATTAACTGTTGTTGGACTTTATCCGATGAGTCTAGATTTTATATCCGGTGCGTTTATCGATTATATATATATATATATATATATATATATATATACATTTCGTCCCACCTGGAATTTACTTCGTGGTGGTTGACCGTTTTTACTACTTTCTATACATTTCGTCCCGCCTGGAGTGTCCTCCGTGGCGGTTGATCGCTTTTACAGCTTTATTTACATTTCTGATCCCCCATAGAGGTGCTTCGTGGTGGTTGATCATGTCTGTATATATAAATATATTTATTACAGCTTTTATATATATACCTGCTTACAGCTTTTATATCAATTGCGGCATCATGTGAGCCTAGGAATCATGTGATCACAGATTCAGTCTACTGAATCTAGATTTAGTTCCCGTGATGGACATTTTCAGCTGTAAGTAGCTTGTAAATTATTCATGGTGTTTAGATTTCCTCCGATGGTTTTCATACCCATGAGGAGTTTGGCACTGCTTTGTACATTATTTTCTCGAAGATGCTTCGCATCTCGAAAATAAAAGTAATCAAGCCGAACATTTAATAAAATGGAAGTATCAAAGGCCTCAATTACTATTGAGCGTAGAGTTTGAAAAATCTCTTTTAAAACATCACTGCTATATCTTGTTAAAACTGAATTTTTATACAAATTCAAACCCTATGTATATAGGTGTAAACGAGGCATATCACTACTTCCAAATAACAGCACATTGACCCACACACACACATATTCATATAATAGTTTATTGAAAGGTGGCGGTCACCGTGGCAATACGGATGTCGGGGGATGCCTAACACCTTCCCTCCGCATAAGCAAGTCCCTGGACCCTAAATGAATCTCGGTTTCACAGACCCGTTTAGCAGTGTCACATCACTGGGTCAATGCGCAAATTTTTTCTCGGTTATGTTGGTACAACCAGTTAAAAAACCAACTGGTGACTATTATAGTCCAATCGTCGACATTATACATGTCAGACCTTTTTCACTTATTTTTTCAAACAAATCTCACCATAAAATGAGAACACAAAAGAACAGGTAACGAAAAAGGAACAAATAAAAATCCCGACGTCGACACATGTATTGTGCACAAACATCTAAACATTACACGTACAAAATCCTCTATGCTAGGGCTGTTCGTCTCAATTTGAATTTAGAATTTCCGCACTAAAGAAAGTTTAGCTCAGAACTAACTTATCAGTGGTTCTAGAATTTTAGAACACTATTCCATAATAGACTAGTTCAATTAATAAGAGTTTGCTTACTACATTCAGAAGAGCTAGAACAGTCTCATTTGAATCAATGTATTAGAATGATATATACTTTGAATAATAATATCAAGATTTAGAAAAATAAAACTCGCTCGATGTAACGAACTAGATTACAAGAGCTTGTACAATCATACACGAGGTAGAATCAATAGGCTTGCTCAACTTTACTGTAAAATTTAGAAATTGAAAGCTTGGTGACATAAAGATAGCATAGCTATAAAACTTGCTCAATAAAAGTTTAGAATAAAAACTTGCATTCATCAATAAAAGGAATGAAGTTAGGAAACTTGCCTTGTATGTAAGCTACACAAGTATAATAATGTTCGCCAATTACCCTACACATATCATTGAAATCGTAATAACAATTAGTTGTATTAATACTAGCTTTAGGGGTTTAACCCACCATTTAAGCCATAACCTTATCTTAATGTCTAATCATGTTGGTTAACATCCTTAACGAATCTGAAATCTCACTACAAACTAACATAAACCTTATCATTTATCTTTTGAAAATATCACATTTGGTTCATTACATAACTTACTAATTCATAATCTATAGTTTCAACGTTGTGATTACAACACATTACTACGTCTTGTAACATGTTTTAGGTCCTTTACAAATCATGACAATATGTTAAGTTAACAATTTATTAGCTATGCTGTTAACAGCTCAACTCTGGGTCTGACTGACCATTGGCGCGGCCGCGCTATGGTAAGCTTAGAGTACAGCGCACCTGGACGGTAGCGCGCCCGCGTGAAGAGGCAGCGCGCCCGCGCTAGACACTAGAACCAGTTTTACATTAACGAAATCAGACTCTGTTCTTAGGCTAAAAATCCCAATTTCACTGAAATTCATGAAACCTAGCAACTAAAACTTTCCAATAACATAGTTAAGCATGCTACTCTTCATTCCAATTACATAAACATTACATATACACAAATTTGAATAATCAAAATCACAATTTTCCCAATTTCTTTTCTCTTAACACTTTTAGCGAATTCGATCGCCACGACTTCGTTTCTTAACCAATTAACACGATTTAAACTACGTTGTTTTTGTTTCTTAACATATTAACACAATCTAACATCAAATTGCATATTACAACACATATTGGACACGAAATTTTATACTTTCTTAAGCCATTTTTCATGCATAAACACTGTTATTAAAATTTCTTCCTAAAATCCCAATTTCACGTGTTTGACAAACAAGTACCAATCATATATGATGATTAACAGATTTTGCAAAACTATATGCACATATATATATATATACAACAATCCACGTGATTTCCAAATCATTTATAATATATATATACTACCGAAACTAAAAGTTAAAATAGGAATAGTTTATACCTTGATTTAGCAAACATTTCTCTCCAAACCACTGTGTTTTCTTTCCTTCTCTAAAATCTCTGCAATTCTCTCTTCTCACCAAGTTCTCTCTCTAACCCTCTATTATTTAACCTTAGAAGAATAAGATGCGAAGAATAAACTGATATGGCTTTCACCCACGTACATCAGGTAAGAACCAAAAAGGCTCGCGTCAATTAGAAATAAGCCAAAGGCCACAAGGCCTTGTTTGGCTACCACATTTTCCCCCCTACTAGATTATTTTAATAGTATTATATTATATAGTTTTTACTTGTCACACTTTGGTTAATTTAAATAACTTACAATAATAATTATAATCTTATTATAATTATACTTATGATTAATAAATTATTATATATCTAATTTAATTAATAAATTAGACTTAAACATAACTTTATTTAATTTACTTATTTTCTTTAATATAAGACAATTCATTTAATTTAATTATTTTCATTAAATTAAATCTTTCAAATAAAAATTATCATTATTCAATTTCATTACTAAATTAATGCACCACAATTCATCAATTATTTATTTTCCTCAATAAATAAATTATTTAAAATATTTATTTAATTCAATAAATATTTAAATTAAATTATAAAATTTCTCGATCGTTACAATTATAGTATGCCTACAGGGTGTTTGATATATTGCCCAAGTAAATTTTCTTTGTTAATTTCCACCAGTTGCACGTATATCACTAAGTCTAATTATGCAGTTCTCTTAGCATGTTCATGGGTTGAGTACTTTCTCCTAGTATACGGGCTAATTTCACTTGTGGGCTATGGGTTAGGAGGACATGCACATGAATTGTTCATACATATCATGCACTGGATATCTTTAGTGTCACACTATCACATGCATGTTAGGTGTTTATCCGTATCTCTTTGTGCAATAATTTTGGTCGGCTATTTGGGCAATACTAAACAACTCCGCAATTTGACCATGTTAGTGATATTGCATGTTTTTCGGTTCAAATGGTATACAACTCCTATTCCATAAAGCTATTATAATTCAAAGTTTGGTGGTTGTGATATATTTACAAGTTGACTTATACACTCTGAACTAAATTCTAACTTGTGTATTTCCATTTGTAGAGTATTCTAATGGCCTCAAAGCGTCAACAAGGGGATAGTTCTGGGTCCGCATCGGCTCCTCCAAAATTTGACAACCGTCGGTTCGTAAGTGCCACAACCCAAGAACGCTATAATCGTATGGCCACCCACTCTCTCATCCCCGAACGCGGTTTAAGGCCCGATCAATCCAAGGATGGGGACATAGCGGTCATGATTGCTGAGAGGAATTGGTTCACACTCACCGAACAACCCGATCCGACAGTGATTGCAGTCGTTAAAGAGTTCTACGCCAACGTTTCAGAGCATTACCATTATGGAGTGTATGTGTGAGGCAAGACCATTGAATTCAACGAAGAGGACATCAACGGTTGTTACCAACTACCTTCGACGGGTCAACGCAATGAATATGCTAGCTTTGTGAGCCACGGTCCAGACTATGAAGTGATCATTCGTGAGCTTTGTCAACCAGGCACCACGTGGATAATGCATGAACGTGGCAGCATGACCTTCCCGCATTCGCGCCTAAGTATTTATGGGAAGGCTTGGTACGCCTTCATATGCGCCAAAATAATATCGTGCATACAAGTTAGCCATGTTACCAAGGAAAGGGTCGTGTTGTTGTATTCGATAGTACAAGGCTTGAAGATGGATGTGGGTCTTATTATTCAATAATCAATTTTGAGGGTTGCACGAGGAGTTACCACAGGATGATTACCACACCCCTCTCTCATTTACGCGCTTTGTTCTAAGTTTGGAGTTAAATAGAAGTCGGATGAAATTATTCAGGCCCCAATGCCAGTGTTGGACCACAAAATGATAATCAGATACCCGGTGTGGACTGGTGGTGTGAATCACCCACGTGGATTGGGTTTTATAATTCCCCAAGCTGCTGCTCCACCTAGTCCACCAGCTCAAGCTCCATCTAGTTATGGTCCCTCATCTGCTGCTCAACGAGGTGTTGTTCCTGATGCTGTGTAGCGTGAAATAGATGGTTGGTTCTACAATCTCGAATCCCATAATGTCCCCCTATCTAAACGTCAAGATATGATATACAAGTTTTTAGTCGACTACGCTCAGCTGTACCCTAGAGTTAATCTTAGCTATTTCCCTACTGCTCCAGTTCTGCCTGTGTTTCCCCCTTCTGATCAAGAGATGAGTGAGGATGATGATGCACCCGAGGAATAAGCTCGTCAGGGAAGTCCTCTGTTTTATATTGTTATATTTTTCGCATGAGGACATTGCTCTTTATAAGTTTGGGGGTAGTTTAGTTTCTAGTTTAGTTTTTATTAGCATTCTTAGGTGCCATGTTTATAGTAGCTTGTGCATATTATGTTTTTACTTTTTCGTTAAGTGTTGCATTTAGGATTTTACAAAATTCCAGCTATTTAATAGTTTAAGTATATTCGGGGCCAATGATGAAATTGAAATTGCATAAACAAGTCTAGTAAGGATTGTTAAGCATGTGATGTGCTTTCTTGACATGATTTAAATCTTTATCTGTTTAAAACTGATATTATCAGGATAGCACATGTCAAGAAACAACCATGTTGGCTGAGTAAGTTTAAATGGATAGATAATAGATTTCTAAAGGATAAATACTAGTTGAATGAAAGAATAACATGAATAGCTAGTGATGGTTGAAGTTAGACATGAATTTAAGTTTGGAGGGAAATATTTGGAGTATATAAGTTTTAAAAAAGAATCGTGGCTAGTTTTTTTTCGGGGTCTTTGTTACTTGAGCAAGTAAACCCGAGGGAGTGTCTTTACACCTAGCGCCCTAAGGTCTTATATGGTCTGGGAGTCGTTGGTCGAAAGCTCGCTAAGGGGTAGCACTGTTAGCCTAATGGAATGAGACATTGCACAGTCATGGGTAATAAATAAAAAAAATGAATAAAACGTGAAAAAGTGCAAATAGCCCCCGTTAAAAAAAATAATAAATAAATAAATAATGGATAAGTATTTCACTTTAACCCTTGGACTTTGGTAATTGTTTGATTTTAACCGGATTTAGTTTATTTGAGGAGTTCTCAAATTTACACTGTATGATGCCTTCTAGGAAATCTATTATGTTTCATATTTTGCTTTTCATCAGTTAGCATGGTTGTTGAGCACACACGCACGATATCAGTAATAACAGGTTTAGATTTGTTAATTGTTGGGGTATTATTGATCTGTCTTGATATGATGTACTAGCATGTTATTGTGATTTTTCTAAGGCCCGATGAATATACGGTGTTCTATTCGATTGCTGGAATTACAAACATGTAGATAGTTATATGTGCATTTGCATGGTTTATTTAGTTTTTCTTGTTGCATTGTGTTTTGTCACTTAAGGACAAACACGATTTAAGTTTGGGGGTATTTGATGATTGGGTAATATACCCTTGAATTGGATATACTTGGGCTTAAATTATTGTATTCTCATGTCTTTTGGAAGAATTTGTACTGTGTTTATTTATTATTTTGCAGATTAAGGATATGCAGGGACGAGTTAGGGATTTAAGCAAATTAATGGCAGAACTGTAAATTCAGTGCACTTCAGCGCCGGGGCGCTACTCCTAGCACTAGCTGTAGTGCCGGGGCGCTGAGTCCCGGCTTTTGTTAACCAAGGTGCAGGCGTGGAACATGAAGTTGACTTCGATTTGGAAGGAGGCAAGACATTGACTTGAATTAAGATTTTGGATGTCAAGAAAAGAGTATAAAAAGTACAATCAACAGAAAGAAAATGGTGATATTCATTCATAACTGGAGTCTAATCAGGAATCAAGAGAGATATTGTGGAGAAGAATTCCAATTGAAGATTAAAGCTTAGGAGGTTTTTTTTAAGAGTTTCTTCTTCTTCTTATTTTTAATTGTGTAATTCTTTCAAGATAATTTTCATGTGATTGTTGGTTTTATTTCTCATTATGAACTAATTCTTTTATTAAGACTACAAATTGAACCTTTTATATCTATGAATTAATTATTTAATTTAGTCCAATTATTTATGCCAATGTGAATTGTTTATCATGTCTTGTGCGTATTTGTTAATTATTTGGCCAATAATTACCGTGTTACTCTAGAAGGATTCGGAAGATGAAATTTAGGGTTAGAATTGGACATGATAACATGTATGCTTGATTATTTGCATGAGACGAATAATTAGGGTCGTGAATTGAATAAGAATATTTGTTCACTGTATGTAACAAATTGGGAATTGGAACTTAATGGGTTTAATTTAATTATTTTGCATAGGAATATTGCAAGATTAATTGAATTAAATAAAAGTTAACTGATCACTTGGGAAAGGGCTTTTAACACTTAGAATTCTTGTTAACAATTCAGTAGGCATAATAATTAGATTAGTTGGATAATTGGTTTGTAGTACATAAATTGGGGATATTGTAGTCTTAACCTTTATTTATCTGAAGTCGTTCATTTATTCTTTAGCTTTATTTAGTTGAATTAATTTTAGAGTAATCTATTTTTAATTGATTAATTTAGTTTTCTTAATTAGAAAAATCACAATTTGCAATTGTTTAAATAAAATTGAATTGGTATAGTGCTAGTAGTTGGAATTTATTGATTAGAATTCCCTGAGGGATCGACACTAAATTTTACCACTTTATTACTTGCTAACTGTGTATACTTGCACAGATAATTGATTGTGAAATCAAACATATTTTAGGATGTCCCACAAATCGACACTTGTCAAATCTTGTCTCAAGCTTATCTTTTTGAAACCTTTTCACATAAGTTGGACAATCCCTTATCTTAACATACTTAAGATTAGGAATCATCCATGTCCATAACTCTTATAGAGTCTTAGGGATGGATTTTGAGGTTACTTTTTTGTAGATATGCAGCCAATTCTAGGGCATTACCCTAGAAGGATACTGGTATGTCGGTAAAATCATTACAAACCGCATCATGTCTAACATGGTACAATTTTTCCTTTAAGATACACCAATAAAATATTGCATATCAGGAGGCGACCATTATGAGAAAACCATTTGAGATGATCTAGAAACTTATTGCACAAGTATTCCTTCCTTAATCCAATCGAAGAATCCTAATACTTTGCCAATTAGTTTCACCTCTGAATTCTTTAAACCTTTCAAATGATTCAGACTTGTATTTCAGCAAATACACACATTCAACTCTTTGAATGATCATCTCTTTTTCTTATACAAGTTTGTTCAATTTGCAAAATAATCTTCATGCAAGTCAAGTACATAAAGTCCGTTAAGTAATATTCCAGTTCTATACAAAATATTATTATTATAAATAGAACAACAATTGTTCTTTAAATATAATACCTAAATTTTATTGTCTAACAACAAAATGGAAATAATGTTTTTAACGAGGACTGTAATATAATAACAACTTATTGACTTAATAGATTTGCACATAGGCAATGCTAAACTATAAGTTCTTATGGCTAATGCAGTAACCTTTTCTTCATTTCCCACACATAGGATTACTTATCCCTTGTTTAGCTTTCTGCTTCTGCTTTGTTCCTTCATAAATCTATATTTATGAGAACCAAAGTCAATATCTAATACCTAAGTCGAATTTTAACTTACAGAAGGATTTATTTTATTCATGAACAAAACTGTATTTGTAACCGAAGCTTCACTAAACTGTATTTGTTCTCGCAGTTTTCTTTCTAGTGTCCTGACTTATTGCAGTGGAAGCAAACTCCTTTGCTATCCGCATTAGTTTTGTTCTTATTATCCTTTATTTTTGCGTTTTTTATTTACCTTCTTTAAATCATTCTTCTTTTCAAAAGATCATTTTGTCCCTACCAGTAAGTCTTGGTCTTTCTTGGTTGGAAAGTGACTCTTAACATTTTTTAACATATTAAGCAAATCAGCGAGGCTAATATCTAGCTTGTTCATATGAAAAATTCACAATAATTGTGAAAGGAGTCTAGGAGTTAGTGCAAGATCAAATCTTGGCTCAATCTATATCCATGATAAAACCCGTTGTCCTAATTGTTCAATTAAATTGATAATGTTAAGGACTTTTATTTATACTGTAGTGTCATCGGTCATTCTAGATTGGAAGAGCTCCTTAGATATCTGATATCTATCAGTTCTACTTTCCTCGCCATCAACTACTTGATGTGCAGGAGTATAGTAGGAGCATCTATAGTTTCATGCTAACGCTGAAGCTCGTTACTCATGGATGCGAGCATGATGCATTTAGTCAATTGTGCATCATCTTGCTACTTTCTAAAAGTAACAATCTCCTCCTCAGAGTCATTGTCTGGAACCATTGCAGGATAGGCATATTAAGGACATAAGATAGCTTTTTAGTTGTGAGAACTATTCTCAAATTCCTTAACTAATCTATTTAATTCGTTCCGGTTAATTAGCATCAATATGCTCCGTAGTGATAGTAATTTAGACATTGTAAAATTCTGTAAATAAATTTGTAATTAACAATATTTTAGCATACATTCTATTATTAATTATCAAAATAAATTAGGTCTTGTTTTAAATTGGTATCTCCCGCTATTTTCTTCAAACTATATTACCCTCAATTATATAGTTCGGCAAAATCTAATTAAAGATTTGCTAGTGAGAATAAGGATTCCATTTCAAATGTATATAGTCTTGTGGTGACACAAAAAACTATATATAAATAAATAGGTAAACAACTTTTGTCAATTACATAATAATGTAACTCCTTTTCTTTTGCCTCTTAGATTATTTTGATCAAATGGGGACAAAACAAAACAACATTGTTCAATTTTCTTTATAAGCATCAAATGTGATAAAAATAATATCTTAAATATTTAATATTTGCCTTGTGCTGACACAACAAACTCATGTTAAATATTTAATGCTCTATTAATTTTATCATGCTAGAAGGCGACGTTCGATATTCCAAATATCTTTGAACGCTTAGGACTTAATATAAATTCTTTGATGGGTTTGTTATTATTTGTCTCATCTTATTTAGCGCGCACAAGTGAACCAAAAGGTCAAACCTAGGGTGCAAGAATAAAATTTAAACATAACTATTGCATTTAAACTCGGGCTCTATTACAAACGGGTCTTCAAGCGCTCCTTGTTCCTTAATCTCCGATTCTTCAAAATTAATTCTAACTATTCCTATTACAAAACTATTTACAATAAATAGAAACCTTGATCAGCAGTCAGGGAGAAGTACATAAGAGAGAGATAGAATTTACATTAAGAAAAAATTAGAGAAGACGAGGTATGCAAACCCTATTTAATAAAACTCATATATTCATGTATTCAACTAAAATAAAATTCAATCACATTGGTCAATAGTCCATAATCAATCCTGTTTATTATCATACATATCAACATATGCATCAATAAATAACATTCATCTCATAAAATAATAAACATTCAATATATACATTGATACCGATTTAATGGGCAATTTTAATTAGCATAAAATCCAATTTTGAAACAAAATAAACTCATTTAGTTTTAATCAAAATCATAATAAACTTCTTTATTTTATTTTTGTCCGATTTTGAATAAAAATAAACTAATTTATTTTTAATCAAATTCCAAATTAAAATAAACTCCTTTAATTTAACTAACAAGGAATCTAATTTTAAGTACAAAATAAACTTCTTTATTTTAACTTAAAATTGCTGAAAAAATAAACTATGTAGAATCATATTCCTTATTAAAATTAAACAGCTTTAATTTTAGAAAATATGGAATCTTATTTCATATGTGAATAAACTCCTTTATTCTAGAAAACATGAAATCATATTCTATATGTGAATAAACTCTTTTATTCAAACGAATGTGGAATCCAATTCTAAATTAATATAAAACTTTTGAATAAATTATTTTATTCAAACGAACGTGGAATTCAATACCAAGTTAATATAAAACTTTTCAATAAATTCTTTTATTCAAACGAACGTGGAATCCAATTCCAATTAAAATAACAACTTTATTTTGATACAATTTCAAATCAAAATAAACTCCTTTATTTCTAATTTAGAATTACTGAAAAAATAGTGTATCTAATTTTAATTAAAATAAACCTTTTATCTTAATTAAAATTCAAAAAAAAAATTATAAGGAGTGGCGATGTGGTGCCGCTAGTGAACTAGCATCAGGCGCTGCGGCGCCAGCTCTAATTTTTTCAAAATCTTGACTTGGCGCTGCTAATATGCCTTAGGCAAGCGTTGCAGCGCCATTGGGCAAAGCCTGTTTTTCCAATTCACGAATTATGTAGTTTTTCTCCAAAAATATGATTCTATACCAATAATTATGCCAAAAAAATTTGTTCTAAACACATATCAACATACATATCGAATCTGAACAATTAATAATTCGTTTAAAGGTTTGGTTCTGATGTCACTATTATGTTTATAATATTCATGTACACAATCAAATTACATCAAAGTAAAGCGAAAGCATAAAAACAGAGTTCACAATTATTAATTAAACGAAAGAGATGGAGATTAAATGCATACCCTTGTAGAACTAGCTTCCTCAGGTACAAGTTCACCTCTAATCATTTTCGCGTTCAACTTGAATCCACCGAGTTTGATTCCTTCCTTTGATCAACGTTAGCCACCCAAGTGTTTGACCTCTAGAGGTGATCCACCAAGGAAGAACAAATATTCAAGAAAATAGGTGTTTGACAAAACCCTAGTTTTTCTATCTCTATAAAAAATATGTGTACTTTCCCAACTCTTGGCATTGTTATTCACCTGTGTTGGGAAAAACATCAACCCCCACCCATAATAAAACTCCTCTTATTTATAGATGTAGGCAACCCTCCTTAACAATTAAGGAATTGGGTTTTATTTTAATTAATTAATTAACTCCTTTAATTAATTAGGCTCCTAATCTTATTAGGAATAATTAATTAAACTCTTTTAATTAATTAGCCTCTTAATCTTATTAGAAATATATGTGAGTACTTTTATTAATTAATTCACAAACTCATTTAGGAATTAAATAATAATAGTAATAATAATAATAAGACTCCTCTTATTAATTTATATTTAATATTTTCAAAATATTAAATAATAAATATTAAATTGTTTAATTTATTCTATCACCATAGATTAAATTAAATACACTTAACTTATTATTACGATTATGTCATTTGCTTCTTAAATAAATATTCTTTATTTTTGCGGTGTAACCCTTTAGGTTCTCCATGTTAAACCGCTTGTGAATAAATCAATTAGAACAATTCTAATCTTATTTAAATAAATAAATTATTCTATTAATTTATTTCAATAAATAACATTTATTCTACAATAAGGATAAATCCCCCCTTAGCGATTAACAACTTTTGAGATAATATAGATTTCAATATTAATCATAAAAGAACCTTTGAGTAAATAGTTATCGTACAATTCAATCCTTCTACCATACAATGTCCCAATTAAATATAAGACATGAAATTAATGACAAGTCTTATTTTATTTAATTCTATGTATTTCGATTCTTCAATGCACAACTCCAAATAATAAAAATTAGAAACTCCTTTCTAATTTCATTCTGCCTTGGCCAATGACTACTGGATTGTCATTTATCGAATCACATAGGACATTCTCTTCTTTTAATAGAAACAGTAGATTCTTTGTTGATCATACATTATCTCTATGTACAACTTATTAAACCCAAGCATACCCTTTGATATACCCTAAAGGTCTTAAGGAATATGTCAAAGTATAACTCATCATACACAAGATACTATGATGATCTCAAGTCTAAGGATCACTTGTACTACTGTCATTACAGGAATTTCTATTTATAGGCAAATAAAACTCCATTAGGTATTCCTTAGCGAGTCACGTTCAGTGAATTTATTCTACAATAAGCACTTACATACTTACTTTAGTGTTTCTACATAAATGATCATGAGATCAATTATCTTCATCCAATGAGCAAGCAACGTATGTATTAATCTGTCCGGATTCAATAATCCCCTTTTTAGTAATCCAACAATTAGGAACAATTTTAATTTGTGAGCTATCTAAGAATTTAGATCTCATTAGCATGGTCATCATCATTATTCTAAAAGTATTACTCAAAACTATGGGTTTATCACATATTATAAAACAGAACCATGTAGATAAATTAAAAGCCTTTAATTAAATAATTCTTTTATTAATAAATGAATAAGATTGTTACAAAGTATATGCTTTATCATTAAACATGATTCTCTTGTGTGCATACTACTTTCACTATCAACACTAATAGTATACATGTTATATATGTGATCGAAATGTCATATATGGTGTCTGAGTTAGTGAAACATAAACTAGTTAATCTAAGTTTAAAAATGAAAATCAAGTATTATACTAAATTATGATTAAAGAGAGAAGCTAGTTTGATTAGAATCATCTAAAGTTCTGGATTCATATGTTCATACTGATTGTTTGTCGACGTCGGGATTTTTATTTGTCCCTATTCAGTTCTTGTTCTTTTGTGTTCTCATATTAGGTGAGATTTGTTTGAAAAAACAAGCGAAAGTCAACGATTTGACTGTAAGAGTCGCCAGTTGGTTTTTTAACTAGTTGTACCAACACAACCTAGAAAAGGTTTGCACATTGACCCAGTGATGTGACACTGCTAAACGGGTCTATGAAACCGAGATTCATTAGGGTCCAGGGACTTGCTTATGCGGAGGGAATGTATTAAGAACCCCCCCCCCCCCCCGACATCCGTGTTGCCACGGTGACCGCCACTTTTCAAGAAATTGTTATGTGTGTGTGTGTGTGTGGGGTCAATGTGCTGTTATTTGGAAGTAGTGTTATGCCTCATTTGCATCTATATACAAAGGGTTTGAATTTGGGTAAAAATTCAGTTTTAAATAAGATATAGCAGTGATGTTTTATAAATAAAACATTCAAACCCTTGTGCTCAATAGTAATTGAGACCTTCGATACTTCCATTTTATTAAATGTTCGGCTCGATTGCTTTTATTTTCGAGATGCGAAGCATCTTTGAGAAAATAATATACACAGCAGTGCCGAACTCCTCATGGGTATGAAAACCATCTGACGAAATCCAAGCACCGTGAATAAATTTACAAGCTGCTTACAGCTAAAAATGTCCATCACGGGAACCGAATCAAGATTCAGTAGACTAAATCTGTGATCACATGATTCCTGGGCTCACATGATAACGCAGTTTGTATGAAAGCTGCAAGCAGTTATATATATAAAAGCTGTAAATATATATATATATATATATATATATATATATATATATATTTACCGTTTTTATATATTTACATTTTCGATCCCCCATGGAGATGCTTCGTGGTGGTTGATCATGTCTATATATATATATATATATATATATATATATATATATATATATATATTGACATGATCAACCACCACGAAGCACCTCCATGGGAGATCAGAAATGTAAATAAAGTTGTAAAAGCAATCAACCGCTATGAAGTAAACTTCAGGTAGGACGAAACGTAAATAAAGTTGTAAAAGCAATCAACCGCCCTGAAGTAAACTCCAGGCAGGACGAAACGTAAATATATATATATATATATATATATATATATATATATATATATATATATATATATATATATATATATATATATATACGAAAGCAATTAAATGCTCCAGACATAAGTATAGGCTCATCGAATAGAGTTCGACACACAGTTCATATATACAAAAATAATTAAACACTCCAGACATAAGTCTAGGCTCAATCGAGGGATAACTCGATAATGTTAGTCCATATATAAAATATGTATATAAGTATATATATATATATATATATATATATATATATATATATATAAACTGAAATGAAACCATAGACCGAAGTCCGAGCATACACACGCAACATGACTTTCAACGTGAAGAATAGTGTGTTCAAAGATGAAGAGAAAAGCTTTAAAATATATAAGAAGGCTTAAGTGGGCTGCCAAATAAGACTTCAATAACTTGAAGTGGATGAACACTCAGCTCCCGCCGGTAAAAAGTAGCTATATATGAGCTCACAAGTGTTTAAAATGAGAAAGCACTCAGTTTAGGGTGTGTATAGAGCAAATTGGACAGGACTTCCTCACCTTTTTCTCTTAAAAGATGGCCACCCCAAGCCCTCTATTTATAGAGGGGGGAGTCGCAGGTGTACCTGTGGCTGGCCGGGGTGCCCCGGGCTTTACGGGTCCCGCCATCTCGAAGTACGTACACGCATGCAACATGATGTCCGCTCAAACTTTCAGAACTTCAATCTGGGCATCCGACTGAGGTGTATAAGACCTATTTTAGACCGTCGTTGTCGAGAGTTATGCAATGACATGGGATTAGAGGTTGTACGAAGTCAGGAAGATGGGACCATGCCCTCCGGTTTTCAAGCTTCAAATTCTATCTGTTACCCTGGGTAATAGTCACTCGGGATAGGACCTCCTTGGTTCTTGTGGGACATTGTTGTGTAGAAATGTATGCATAAAGTGTTGAGATGGTGCGATGTGATGTCAAGGTGGCAAGATGACGACTTTGCCCCTCACCAAGGTTATCTCCGGCTTGGGCTGATAAAGCAGACGTTGCTCAGGGTTATCTCTGAGATTGGACTGCTGCAAGTGTTGAAGGTCCTCAGTGTCATCTCTGAGGTGTGCCTGACTTTTCAGTGTTATCTCCAGGTCTTTAACTGAGTGCCTCGGTGTGAGTGCCAAGGTTGAAGCTGGTTGTATGTATTTGAAACAAGTATTTCCGGTGTTATCTCCGGAACTACAACTGCATTCCTTGGGGTTATCTCCAAGATTGGAACTGCTACTCTCAGTGTTATTTCTGGGACTGAGACTAAATATCTCAGGGTTTTCTCCTAGATGAATTGACCTTCTCCGGTCGAATTTTCGGTATTAGAATTGTGTGCCATGGGGTTATCTCTGAGGTTGGAACTGATACTCTTGGTGTATGTTCCGGGGTTAAGACCGAACTTCCGGTAGTATCGATATGAGTTGTCTTCCATGGTTATCTCTGAAAGACAAATCTGCCCTCCTGCAATGTCAGTAACAGGTGTGCAGAAAATTTCGAGTGTCTACAGATGCCCCTCTTTATCATATTCATGCAATGCAATGGCATGGATAAGATAAAGAATCCTAGACACTTGAAATACAACAAGATAAACATGATGTTATGTGAGGCAACATGATGCAAATGTATGATGCATATGGATTGTTTTCCCACATACTGGGGATGATTGCCGGCTCCCTGTTGCTTCTACCGGGGATTGGCAATGATGACAAGCTTGGACGTGTGATCCAAATCTCTTAGGATGTTGACGTTGGGACTATCACCAAAGTCCTTAATCCTTGATACCAACTTTATTCTGAAGATGTGCCTCTCATATACAAGAGATCTGTGGGGATAAAGCTTTATCTGTTTGAGGATGTGTATAACATATTTCATCATCGATCCTTCTATATGATATTAACCTTTCCTGGTTTGTATCGCCAAGACATATCAATGTTCCGTTGGATTTACTGCCAACAGTATGTATTGTCAGGGCTGCCTGACCTTCGCTGACATGTACGTCACCAGATAAAACCCTTGTTGGGCAGACTGTCAAGGCTGCTTAACCTTCGCTGACGTGTGAATCAATGAAAATCACCCTATTGGGCAGACTGTCAGGGCTGCTTGACCTTCACTGAAGTGTAAATTAATGTATAAACACAGGTAGACTGTCAAGGCAGCTTGACCTTCGCTGACGTGTGAATCAACGAATAAATATGCATTGTAACCCCTGCTGGGGCTACTGCTTCAACAGATGCAGATACGTGATACCCCCGCCGGGGACCTATTTGATCCTCGCTGACGTGTGCATCAACGGGTAAAATCATCAGATGGTTTTAGACGCTTCATTGGATTTACTTGCAAACGGTTCAAGTGATGTCAAGGCCGCTTGACCTTCGTTGATATGTGTATCAGCGGAAAATGCGTTGTAACCCCCGCTGGGACTATATAATTTGATACATGCAAACGCGTGATGCCCCCGCCGGGGATATGTACTTCGACACATGCAAACGCGTGATGCCCCCGCCAGGGATATGTACTTCGACATATGCAGACGCGTGATGCCCCCGCAGAGGATATGTACTATAGAATGTGTGATGCCCCCGTCGAGGTCATAAACTTGCGAATACGTGATGCCCCCGCCGGGGTCCTGATTGAAAATTAGGGCGATAACCCTGAGTTGGCGGCATTGGATCTGCGTAAGGCATTGCCGAGTGTGACTTGTAACAATTGAGATCATCGGCATAGTATACCCCGTGCTCGGGCGAACACCAATGAGTAATGTGCAGACCTAGGAATGTAAGCTACTCTGCTCATTCGCGTAGCATTTTTATTCCTGATTTGGCCTTTTCAGCTTGGGAGAACTCCTTTGCAACTCGAACTGGACCGAGACGGAGGGGTGGACCCATAAGTTGACTCCTACTTTGGAGGATTATGAGCGGTTGATGGCTTTGCCCTTAGACAGGCCTTGCACTCAGATGGCTGTCGGAGATATGCGCCGACAGTTCATGACCCTCACCGGGTTGCGGCGTAGAGTAGTACAGGATGAGATTACATTCTCTCATGTAGTGTTCCAGTGTTTTTTGATCGACAGATTTGGCTCAATGGACAGTTATGTATGATATTCTGGGGATTTCACTATACTAGAGGATCAGTGGCATTTGGCCAGAGTAGATGTATTGCTGCTGTGTGTATTATCATACGTGTACATGCCATGATACATGGACGAGTTGGACATCTGCGTCATCATGGCGGTGAGAGCTCTCAAGGAGGGTCGTACCATTATTCAAATGATTATGGCAGAGACACTAAGGTCGGTTACGTTCTGCAACACTTACCCTGCAGTGGTATTCACAGGCAGTTCAGTCATGTTGTACGTGTGGTTTATGTCACACCTGATGTGACAACCCGAGAATTTGGATATTTATAAAATATTAAAATGATGGATTAAGGTTAAATAATAAACCTAGACAGAAAATAACTGTATGCGTTTGATATTTTTGAGAAGAAATTTTGAGATTTTCAAAATTCTATGAAGGATTTAGGTGAATTATTCAGGATTAAGGGTATACGTAATTATGTTCTGTGTATATGGTATGATATGTGTACATGATAAGGTTAAGGGTCAAGGGTTGACCAAATAACCTATATCGGTGGCCAACCATAATAGTATATTAAGAACGTCAACGTTCAGTTAGAAAATTCTTACGATTAACAAGAAACCCTAGAAATCGGTTATGGAAAACCTAATTTCAGTTCCGAGAATCCGAAATCCTAATTCGGAAATTTAAAACCCTAATCTGGGAACTTAGAGGATAATTATTATGCTCAAGTGCTATTAATTATAATATTAATTAGGGTAAAGCTTAATTATTTAGCAAACCCTAATTTCAAATTTTTAAACCCTAATTTATGGATTTAAACCCCTAATTTATAATTACGGAAAATCTAAGTGTTAATTTAATAATTTTAATGTTAATTAGGAAATATTAATCCTAATTTTTATGTTATAATTAATTAAAAAATCCTAATCTAATTACGAAATCTAATTTCTAATTTAGAAAAATTATTTTTCTATTAGAAACCCTAATTTTTGGTTATAAACTCTAGTGACCAATTTGACCCTAATTGCTTAATTAGCAATTTTTATTAGGAAATACTAATCCTAATTAGTAAAATTTAAATTATGATTAAGAAATTTTAATATAATTAGAAATTTCTAATTATAATTTAGAAATATTAATTTTTTATTTTGGAAACCGAATTTGAAAATTCTAGAATTTTTTTCTAAAACCCTAAGGATTCTAAACCCTAAACCCTAAGATTTATAAACCCTAAGGGTTAGGCCAATTGACAAAAATGCCATTAAAATTAAATGTGAAATGACATTTTTGCCCTTTGTTGCATTATTGGACATTACTTGTGGATCTTACCATATTTTATGGTTGTTGACTAACCCTAGCTACCCATGTGACTGAAATCAGTCCCACTTGCCAGCCCATTTCATTGCATTGATATCAAATAAATAGATTAGAGAGAGAGAGACATGCTCACTTTAATTTCATTTTTCTCCTAACCCTTTTCTCTCTAAAAATTCAGGATTTAGTGTGATATGGAGTAAGGAGATGAAACAATATCAAACCTTAACTCTCCATGATCAGCAGCAAAGGATCAGATTCATGAATCAAAGCCTAAGATGTATAAACCCTAATAATTTCAAAATCAGTTATTTGATGATAAATGTTGTTAGTGATTGGTTAAAGTTGTGTATTAGGGTGTCTTTTAATGATCTGGGTTGTTGGATCATTGATCCATAACATCTAGAGGCACGAAAATCAAGTTTTCAAAACTGACCAAGAACCCTAATTTTAAGGCCTGACAGTCAAATGTCAGGGCCTCTAGATCCGTGTGTGTTAGATGTTTTCGGTGTTTTATATTTTGAATCTATTCTATGCCATGTGGACTACCATCTGGAACTGGAATCATGGACATATCATTTCTAGATCGCTTATTACAGGCAGTCAAACTACGTTGACCGTTCACAAAAACGGGTTTCTGGGCAGACCAGAAACCCAGAACCGGTCTGACAAGTTATTTGAGGCCTCTGATCTTACTGCCTTTTGTTAGTTTTTGCCAGGTTGTTGTTTAAGGTTGTTGCATGACATGTATGCTACACAATAATGCTTTTGTATTACTTAGATCGTGACCATAATAAGAATTAATCTTGGTCAAACTTTGGTTGACCATCTGCTTTGTTGAAGTTCTGGGAAGACCTAGAATCTTCAAAGGTCGAATTTTTTGACAAGGGTTGACCAGCTTTGATCTGTCATGTGTGATGTTGTTATGATGATCTATTGTTATAGAACTCCAGTATGACATCTACTATGACACCCCCAAATCCGGGTTACCTGACCCCCGAGTTTGGTGTTCACGATCCATAATATAATACCATTTAACTACACATTCATATATAAATAGGAATACATAAGTCATTAACATAAGTTGTTGATACATAAGTCCCAGGTTTGCTAACCTTAAAATTACAAACATACCCCTTAGATAAACAAAAAGGGCTTACAATACAACATAATAATGATATTGTTCATTATACTACTCCGGCATCTTGCCTTTGTCTTTGTTCTTCTTTGACCCGCTGGTCTCTTCATTCCTAGCTGAAATATTTTATTTATAGCAAGGGTGAGCAACAAGTTTTCCCCGCAAGTTAAGACATACAATAAATGTATACGAATTAACAAGAACAAACTATCTATTTTGATAGAATGAAACCAAAGTTCGGTGAACTTTGAAATGGCTGAACAAATCGTTAATCAATAACAAGTTTTCTCTTATTCTAGGCAACACAATAATTTGATAATGAAAGAGTACAACGCTTTCAAAGTTTCTACGATATTCTATTGAATAATCAAGAATCAATTCTACGCAATAACAATGTGGAATGTTTTCCAGATTGATGCTGAGCGATCCATTGGATCTAGAACTTCTACTTTCTCGGGTATCTATCAAAGATTTACTTTGATACATACGCAGGTGTATCAGATAACCATAAAGATTAAATCATACCCCTCTGCAAGTACTTAGAGCCGGCCAACTCCTTGTACCCTATATTATGCACAATACTTAGGTCGCGCGCAATGGTTGAATTACGACTTAAAAATTTTGTTCCCTTTATATAAAAGGTTGTTCTTCTCAGTCTCAAAATCAAGATTTTGATTTAACAACGAAATACTGTGATTTCAAATTCTATTTACTTATCGATCTAGCCAAAATAATTGGCATCGATCTATCAATAACAATTGAATTCTCTTCTCGAATTTATCAAGTTCTAACAAATATTCGTCTAGCCAGAATAATTAGCTAAGACATTTCTCAACATAATTTAACAATAAACAGGAATTATTTGTACTGTCAATTCTATCTTCTACGAATATGAATATCCAACAACAGTTATTCTACAATAGTATATTCTCCGAATCAGTAATTTAATTTGAATTATTAAACATGCACTAACTGCAAATAATCAACAATAAATTCCCTGGTCATGGTATAATTAACAATAATTAACCATTATAATAATTGAATGAATATAACTCAAGATTGAGTTAGGAAACTTGCCTTTCGCGTTGATTACAACTACACAATATAATTAACTGCGTTCGTAAGACCTATAATCAACAATGTCGGTCTCACAATTAGCACAATCATTTATAACACGTAACACTGTATTCTACAGTCAAACTTCTCCTAGGCACATTACCACATAATCACATCAGTGTTTATAACATATATAAACACTTATCTAGTTTAACTATTTCGGTCTGGTTGGATTTCAGTCCATTCTCGGTGTTCTGGTCACCCTATCTGACAATTAACACATTGATTGTCAATCAAACTTGGTCTCTAAGCTTCAATATTATTTTAGATAAGTCAAATATCGTTTTTAATATTTTTTGGAAGCTTTTAATAATTTATAAACAATTATTATAATTTATAATAATTTTTCAAACACTTAAATCATTTTTAAATGATTTAATTATCAAATAATCTTATCATTATTAATATTTAATAATATAAAAATATTAATAACATACTTGTCAAAATATTAAAGTTATTATTAATAACTTAAAATATTTTTAAATCATCACTATTCTACTTAAATAATTTTTAAAGTAACTAAAATTATTTTTAAATCATCACCATTAATATTTAAATATTAATGAAATTATTATCAAAATATTAAAAGTCATTAATTATAACTTAAAATATTTTTAAAATATTTTTCTCATTTTTAAATGATTTTTAAATCAATAAAATCACTTTTAATTCATTTATTTAATATAATAATTAAATAAATCTAATATCATTAATATTAATTTATTAATGAGAATTCTCCAAAAATATGAAATATATATTTTATAATTCAAAATATTTTCTAACACTTAATTCTTATTTAAAATAATTTTTCATAATATTAAATTATTTTTTTCTAATTTATTTAATACACTAATTAAATATCTTTAATATTTAAATAATTATAAATATTAATGAAAAAATGTCCCAAATAATTAAAAATTATTTTTCAGAATTTAAAATGATTTTTAAAACCATTTTTTGTAATTTTTTATAATTTATTTCTATTTTTAAATAATTTCCAGAATATTCAGAAAATAAATATATTAAAAACTGTCGCTGTAGGCCTTTAGCGACACAAACCGTCTCTTTTGGTGTTCTTGAGCTCAAGAACACTGACAGCTTCGTGTTCATGGTTGCTCGTTTGACTATCCATGATTCTCAGCTTAGGCATGATCTGGGCTAACTTGAACATTGATGTTGTAGTAGAAATGTAGTACTACAACTATCAATCACTAAATTGGTCATAAGACATGACAATAAGGAGATCAAAGCCTCCAAAATTGTTGTCAGATGGTTTCTGGGTTTTCCAGAAACCCAGGCAGTTCGATTACCTACTTTCGTGCTCGATTATCTATACGTTCTGGTCATGATGTTGGTGGTTTAATGGTTTACAGTTAAAGTCCACATGTTATAGAACATTTACAAAGCAACATCTAAGTTTAACATCAACAGAAACATAATTTATGAGCTGGTCAACGGCTGTCAAAAAGCTTGCTCATAGTGTTTCTGGGTTTTTTCCAGAAATACAAAACATGATCAACATGCCTAGTTTGACCATCTGTTGCATTCGATCCATTGAGGATTTATGGTATCTAAAAACCCGAATCTCTAGTACACATTACAGCGTACATATATATTACAACAATAACATCAAACATTTAATAATCTGACTGATCAAGGGGCTTAAAGAAGTTGTCAGACACTGGTAAACCATTTCTGGGTTACCCAGATTGTACTCGGTCATGGTCGGTCAACCGACTTTGACCGAGTATATCTTGACATCTAAACATTAAACGACTCTAATTTCACTTCCAGAACCAAGAACTCATACCAAATTACAGATCCCAAACATAAAACAAGAAAAATCTTAAACAGACCAGAATCTGTGGCGCCTGACATTTGCTTGTCAGACCACAATTTCTGTTCTTGGCAGTTTGGAAAATCATCACTTTTAAAGCATTTTGATGCTATGGATCTATGTTATATCAACATAGATCATCATTAAACATCATCTAGCAAAGATCTAAACACATAAACAAAAACTTTTTCATAGCAACATAGATCAAAATAAAAATTAGGTTTATACCTTTTCTTGCCAAATCTTAGATCTTGGCTCTCTAATCTGAACTTGATGTACCAGGAGGCTACTTAGTGACTAATTTACTTAAGAATTTCGGAGGTTGGGAGAGAGAGAGTTTGTTGAGAGTAAGATAGCAACTTAGCCAACTTTAGTAACTTTCTCTCTCTTAATCTCTTATAATCATTTGGTGCAATGAATCTAAGCGTGCTAGGTGTCCATTTGGATAAGATTGGAGCTTATTTCTAGCACATGGGATAAACCTTAAGTGATGACTCACTAGATTTGCAAATCTTTTTACGAAAAATCTAAGAAAAAGGGTATTTTGGACTTTGTACACGTAATTTTAATGGCATACTTGGAATTTACCAAACCCTTAGGGTTTAACCCTTAGGGTTTTAACCCTAAGATTCTAATCCTTAGGTTTTACACCCTTAACTTCTAAGATTTTCTAAATTAAGACTTTAAAAATAGAAAATCAAGATTTCAAAAATATAATTGGTGTTTCCTAATTATATTACAGGTTTACTAAACACATTAATGTTTACTAATCACTTTATGGCTTACTAATTAGGATTAGGGTTTCCTAATGAGGGTTTAGGATTCTCGAATTAAATTTTTAGGATTTCCCGACTTTCGATTAGGGTACCTAACAACGCGTTAGGATTTTTAATCTTGAGATTAGCGTTTCTAATCCCTTACTAGGGTTTACTAATATTGTACCATACCCGATCAATCATTGATCAATAATATCATACAGTACAAACACGCACTCATCAATATAATTATTTTAATTATATTTTTTTTATCGAATCCATTTTCATGAATTAGGACTAGGGTTTCTAAAGCTGTTAAGCACAACTCTACTCTAAATTTATTAGTCAATACACAAATTGATCTTCTCGAGACTCGTATCACAGATACTTGTCACAAAATTAATAATCAATATTAATATATTAATAAAAAAATTATTTGTAAAAATTTGATTATTCAAAATCCCGGGTTATCACATTCACCCCTCCTTTAAAGGATTCCGTCCTCGGAATCACCTCTTTCGTATTCTCTACAATCTTTTAAAGTTCTATCATCAATTCATTTTTAACAACACAATGTTAAATTGTGTCTCAAATTCTAACATGTGACTTGAATCTATAACAGAAAATAATCCACAACAATATCTAACTCATATTACTCGCGTAATTTAAGTGTTAAGCGAAATCGTTACCTGCTGCGACCTCCTGAGTAGCCACTGCATCCTGCACCGTCATATTGAATGTACGGGCTGTTGGTCTTCCTAGTTGTGCAGGTCCTCGAATTACCAAGGTTCCGCCACTGGGTCCCTCGCTACCACTTTCCTTCTCAGCATTCTTCTTCGGACAGTTACGAACCAGATGATCAGTCGATCTGCATGCAAAGCAACCTTGAATTTTCTTCGAATTGGGGCAATTGAGCGACATGTACCCCTCTTGTCCGCAATTGTAACAGACTCCTTTCTTCTTCAGACAAACTCCAGCATGGTTCTTCCCATAATTTGCATATGGCTCCCTTCCATTCCTATTATCTTCTGTTTTATTACCTGACTGGGTATTCTCACTCCATTTCCTCTTATTCGGATTACTACCACCACTGCTTCCACCATCATTTGTCTTCTTCTTCTTATCCTGATAAAATCGAGATGTAGCTTCACTCCCTCCTTCAGCAATTAACGTTTTCTCCATCAATGTCGCAAACGTATTGATCTGCAATATCGCTACCTTGTTGAATATCCCCGGCTTCAGCCCATTCTCGAATCTTCTCGCTTTTCTTGCTTCTGTATCCACCTGATGAGGTGCAAATCTTGCCAACTCATTGAATTTGGCAGCATATTCAGATACCGACATGTTCTCCTACTTAAGTTCTAAAAATTTGACTTCCATCCTGGATTGCATACTCGGTGAGAAGTAGTTTTCAAAGAACAACTCCTTGAATCTTGTCCATAGCACTTCTTCTGTACCAGCACTTGCTTGGTTCGTCTCCTACCAGTAATTAGCTTCTCCCTTCATCAGATAAGTTGCAAAAGCCGTCTTTTGCTCTTCTGCCACTCGTGCAATGACGAATGCTTTCTCCATCTCCTTTACCCAAGTTTGGGCTTCAATCGGATCTGTGGTCCCCTTGAATTCTGGCGGTCCCACTGCTTTAAAGTCCTTGAAATTAGCCAATCTATCAGCTGGCTGATTTCTCGCTCTTCCTCTTGCTGGAGCCCTATTTTCCATAGCTTCGTCTATCATATCTGCAAAGTTCTGCATTGGGTCCGCTTGACCCCCTTCGTTATTCACTGACTGATCTTCTCGTTGGTTTCGATTATGTCGTCTAGGCGGCATGATCTGATTTAAATAAAAATCTTAAATTAATTCTCTTTCTTTACACATATTCTTAACACAATAAGAATTCAACACATAATTCTCATATAATTGCATATTCATTCATATAACACATAGTACATATAGTACTTAACATATTTACTATTCCTTTTTAAATCATACCAGGATTAACGACACAACTTTACACAAAAAGTTGAAATTCTCCATTTACACATAGTTATTACCAGTTCGTCAAACTTACCACACTTATGAGTTCAGGAACTTGCCACAATTATATGAGTGTATGAACTTATCCTAGTCAGACCTTTGACGTCCATTCGCTGAGGGGTTCAAAACATTTCATATAATTATGAGTCATTAACTTACCATAAGTATGAGTTTTAAGAACACACAAATTAATCTTAATCTTATATTCATATAGAAAATAAAGATTTCATTCATAAAACATATATATATTTACACGTGCTTAAACATCGTTCTGGATATTACAACACTTAATATCATAAACTTCTACCAAAAAATACTATTACATATATCTAAGTTGTCTACCGACCACTCCCTTCACCAATTTTCTTCTTGTTGGGACACTTGTTGAATCCGTGACCCGTTTGCCCACATGAAAAACATTTCCTTAAATTTATCTTAGGACAATGCAGAGAAATATGTCCTTCCTGCTTGCAGTTGAAGCATACATTCTTCCACATCATGCACTCTCTCGCGTGAGTCTTCCCACACTTGTTGCATGCTTGTTTCTTCTTTGGGTTTGACTTTTCAAAATTAAGGCTATCGTTGTCCCTCTTCCTCTTATTCTTGCCTTTCTGCTGCTTGATTGTTCCTTCAGTCGATCCACTACCATCAGTCTTCATCCTTTCCACCTGCATCTTGAGCCCGTTCCGTTCTTCAGTCATTTCATGTAATGCTCTCTCTGTCTTCCACAGCTCCTCCAAGAGAAACACTTTACTTTAGAGTTCCTGGACTTCTGTAGATAGCTGATCTTGTTCTCCAACTTTGATCTTATTCTTTAACTCCATATTAGCTTCTTTAGACTCTGCCTCTTCATCACTACTCAGATATATCTCGGGATAATCGTCATGATCATTCCCGAGATTAACCATGAGTTCATCTTCTCCCACCTTCTCCACTGATTCACTCTGTGCTGGCACCTCGGCTACTGGCACTGGTGCGACAGTCGCTGGAATCTCCGTACTCATTTGATCTTCTCCAGACATCCTACAATCAGTTTAAATAACTTGATTAGTAATTCACCAGTACAACATTCCCACACTATGTGTCCACTTCTCTCACTATTGATGCACTCAGGCAATCCATCACTTAGAACTCTAAATGAGTTTTCTCTATCTCACGTACGGTTATAATCCTAGGGTTTTCCCCCCACCCCACTTAAGATTTATAACCTACAGCTCTTCCACTAACTTGTGACACCTTGGTCACTACAGCTTTGATACCAACCTGTGACACCCCCAAATCCGGGTTACCTGACCCCCGAGTTTGGTGTTCACGATCCATAATATAATATCATTTAACTACCTATTCATATATAAATAAGAATACATAAGTCATTAACATAAGTTGTTAATACATAAGTCCCAGGTTTGCTAACCATAAAATTACAAACATACCCCTTAGATAAACAAAAAGGGCTTACAATACAACATAATAATGATACTGTTCATTATACTACTCCGGCATCTTGCCTTTGTCTTTGTTCTTCTTTGACCCGCTGGCCTCTTCGTTCTTAGCTAAAATGTTTTATTTATAGCAAGGGTGAGCAACAAGTTTGCCCCGCAAGTTAAGACATACAATAAATGTATACGAATTAACAAAAACAGACTATCTATTTTGATAGAATGAAACCAAAGTTCGGTGAACTTTGAAATGACTGAACAAATCGTTAATCAATAACAAGTTTTCTCTTATTCTAGGCAACGCAATAATTTGATAATGAAAGAGTACAACGCTTTCAAAGTTTCTACGATATTCTATTGAATAATCAAGAATCAATTCTACGCAATAATAAAGTGAAATGTTTTCCAGATTTATGCTGAGCGATCCATTGGATCTAGAACTTCTACTTTCTCGGGTATCTATCAAAGATTTGCTTTGATATATATGCAGGTGTATTAGATAACCATAAAGATTAAATCATACCCCTTTGTAATTACTTAGAGTCGACCAACTCCTTGTACTCTATATTATGCATAATACTTAGGTCGCGCATAATGGTCGAATTACGACTTAAAAATTTTGTTCCCTTTATATAAAAAGGTTGTTCTTCTCAGTCTCAGAATCAAGATTTTGATTTAACAACGAAATACTGTGATTTCAAATTCTATTTACTTATCGATCTAGCCAAAATAATTGGCATCGATTTATCAATAACAATTAAATTCTCTTCTCGAATTTATCAAGTTCTAACAAATGTTCGTCTAGCCAGAATAATTAGCTAAGACATTTCTCAACATAATTTGACAATAAACAGAAATTATCTGTACTGTCAATTCTATCTTCTACGAATATGAATATCTAACAACAGTTATTCTACAAATAGTATATTCTCTGAATCAATAATTCAATTTGAAATATTAAACATGCACTAACTGCGAATAATCAACAATAAATTCCCTAGACATGGTATAATTAACAATAATTAACCATTATAATAATTGAATGAATATAACTCAAGGTTGAGTTAGGAAACTTGCCTTTCGCGTTGATTACAGCTACATAATATAATTAACTACATTCGTAAGACCTATAATCAACAATGTCGGTCTCACAAGTAGCACAATCATTTATAACATGTAATACTGTATTCTACAGTCAAACTTCTCCTAGGCACATTATCATATAATCACATCAGTGTTTATAACCTATATAAACACTTATCCAGTTTAACTATTTCGGTCTAGTTGAATTTCGGTCCATTCTCGGTGTTCTGGTCACCCTATCCGACAATTAACACATTGATTGTCAATCAAACTTGGTCTCTAAGCTTCAATATTATTTTAGATAAGTCAAATATCGTTTTTAATATTTTCTGGAAGCTTTTAATAATTTATAAACAATTATTATAATTTATAATAATTTTTCAAACACTTAAATCATTTTTAAATGATTTAATTATCAAATAATCTTATCATTATTAATATTTAATAATATAAAAATATTAATAACATACTTGTCAAAATATTAAAGTTATTATTAATAACTTAAAATATTTTTAAATCATCAATATTCTACTTAAATGATTTTTAAAGTAATTAAAATTATTTTTAAATCACCACCATTAATATTTAAATATTAATAAAATTATTATCAAAATATTAAAAGTCATTAATTATAACTTAAAATATTTGTAAAACATTTTTCTCATTTTTAAATGATTTTTAAATCAATAAAATCACTTTTAATTCATTTAGTTAATATAATAATTAAATAAATCTAATATCATTAATATTAATTTATTAATGAGAATTCTCCAAAAAATATTGAAATATATATTTTATAATTCAAAATATTTTCTAACACTTAATTCTTATTTAAAATGATTTTTTATAATATTAAATCATTTTTCTCTAATTTATTTAATACACTAAATAAATAAATTAAATATCTATAATATTTAAATAATTATAAATATTAATGAAAAAATGTCCCAAATAATTAAAAATTGTTTTTCAGAATTTAAAATGATTTTTAAAACCATTTTTTGTAATTTTTTATAATTTATTTTTATTTTTAAATAATTTCCAGAATATTTAGAAAATAAAAATATTAAAAACCGTCGTTGTAGGCCTTTAGCGACACAAAGCGTCGCTGTTGGTGTTCTTGAGCTCAAGAACACTGACAGCTTCATGTTCATGGTTGCTTGTTTGACTATCCATGATTCTCAACTCAGGCATGATCTGGGCTAACTTGAACATTGATGTTGTAGTAGAAATGTAGTACTACAACTATCAATCACTAAATTGGTCATAAGACATGACAATATGGAGATCAAAGCCTCCAAAATTATTGTCAGATGGTTTCTGGGTTTGCCCGAAACCCAGGCAGTTCGACTACCTACTTTCGTGCTCGATTATCTATACTTTCTGGTCATGATGTTGGTGGTTTAATGGTTTACAGTTAGAGTCCACATGTCATAGAACATTTACAAAGCAACATCTAAGTTTAACATCAACAAAAACATAATTTATGAGCCGGTCAACGGCTGTCAGAAAGCTTGCTCATAGTGTTTCTGGGTTTTTTCCAGAAATACAAAACATGATCAACATGCCTAGTTTGACCATCTGTTGCGTTCGATCCATTGAGGATTTATGGTTATGGTATCTAAAAACCCGAATCTCTAGTACACATTACAGCGTACATATGTATTTCAACAATAACATCAAACATTTAATAATCTGACTGATCAAGGGGCTTAAAGAAGTTGTCAGACACTGGTAAACCGTTTCTGGGTTACCCAGATTGTACTCGGTCATGGTCGGTCAACCGACTTTGACCGAGTATATCTTGACATCTAAACATTAAACGACTCTAATTTCACTTCTAGAACTAAGAACTCATACCAAATTATAGATCCCAAACATAAAACAAGAAAAATCTTAAACAGACCAGAATCTGTGGCGCCTGACATTTGCTTATCAGACCACAATTTCTGTTCTTGGCAGTTTGGAAAATCATCACTTTTAAAGCATTTTGATGCTATGGATCTATGTTATATCAGCATAGATCATCATTAAACATCATCTAGCAAAGATCTAAACACATAAACAAAAACTTTTTCATAGCAACATAGATCAAAATAAAAATTAGGTTTATACCTTTTCTTGCCAAATCTTAGATCTTGGCTCTCTAATCTGAACTTGATGTACCAGGAGGCTACTTAGTGACTAATTTACTTAAGAATTTCGGAGGTTGGGAGAGAGAGAGTTTGTTGAGAGTAAGATAGCAACTTAGCCAACTTTAGTAACTTTCTCTCTCTTAATCTCTTATAATCATTTGGTGCAATGAATCTAAGCATGCGAGGTGTCCATTTGGATAAGATTGGAGCTTATTTCTAGCACATGGGATAAACCTTAAGTGATGACTCACTAGATTAGCAAATCTTTTTACTAAAAATCTAAGAAAAATGGTATTTTGGACTTTGTACACGTAATTTTAATGGTATACTTGGAATTTACCAAACCCTTAGGGTTTACCTCTTAGGGTTTTAACCCTAAGATTCTAATCCTTAGGTTTTACACCCTTAACTTCAAGGATTTTCTAAATTAGGACTTTAAAAATAGAAAATCAAGATTTCAAAAATATAATTGGTGTTTCCTAATTATATTACAGGTTTACTAAACACATTAATGTTTACTAATCATTTTATGGCTTACTAATTAGGATTAGAGTTTCCTAATTAGGGTTTAGGATTCTCGAATTAAATTTTTAGGGTTTCTCGACTTTCGATTAGGGTTCCTAACTACGCGTTAGGGTTTTTAATCTTGAGATTAGCGTTTCTAATCCCTTACTATGGTTTACTAATATTGTACCCTACCCGATCAATCATTGATCAATAATATCATACAGTACAAACACGCACTCATCAATATAATTATTTTAATTATATTTTTTTTATCGAATCCCTTTCCATAAATTAGGACTAGTGTTTCTAAAGCTGTTAAGCACAACTCTACTCTAAATTTATTAGTCAATACACAAATTGACCTTCTCGAGACTCGTATCACAGATACTTGTCACAAAATTAATAATCAATTTTAATATATTAATAAAAAAACATTATTCGTAAAATTTTAATTATTCGAAATCCCGGGTTATCACATCTACACTACAAGATTCAACCATTAGATTACACAAACGAAACCCATAATGAAAGTTATAATAATCCAAAGTAGGTACCTTCAATTCTGAAAATTCCAGAAAATGAAGAACAACCTTGTCAGAATGTTTGGAAACTTGAATCTCTCTGATATGATGTTGTTTAGCCATGATGTTTGTTTGTAAGTGTAGTATTACATACATACTACAACACTGATGCCCTAGATTTCTCAAATAACACCAAGAATATTAAATTTAAACCGGTCAAACTAGGCCCCTGCGAACTGAGTTTGAAGTTCTAGGTTTTCATCAAGAACACAAAGAACACCTATAGCGACGGGTCTGTCGCTATAGGGCCTTTTAGCGACAGTTAATTTTGAAAATTAATATTTTTAATTAAATAAATCGAAATAAATGATTTTTAATTATTAAAAATACTAAATAAATTTCGAAAAATTATTTTAAAGTTTGAAAAATAGTTTTTAATTATTTTGAGTATATTTCATAAATATTTAATATTTTTGGAATATAAATGGTAATTAATTTATTTAATTATAATATTAAATAAATTATTTAAAAATAATTTTAATACATAAAAAATCATGAAAAATAATATTATGGTATAATAAAATATTTTAAGTTATTTTTAGTGACTTTTAATATTTTATGATGAAATTCATTAATTAATTAATATCAATGATAATTAAATTATTTAATAACTATATTAAATAAATTATGGAAAATAGAATAAATGATTTAAAAATTATATAAAAATGATTTAAGTGTTATAAAAATATTTTAAGTTATAAAATATAACTTTTGATATTTTGTCATGAAAATATTAATATTTTAATATTAAAAACAATTATTAGATAATGGATTTAAGTGTTTAAAAATTATATAAATATGATTTAAAGGTATTAAAAATACTTTGATATATTATAAATATATTATAATATTATGGCATGTATTTCATTAATATTTGATAATAAATAAATATTAATGATAAAAGAATTATGTGATATTTAATTCATTTAAATACGATATTAATAATGGAAAATTCATGATAAATAGTAATAATTATTTAAAAATTATTACGAGCTTATGAAAATTATTTTGACTAATATTAAAATTATCTGAGATAATTGTTAAGTGTTAAGCAACAGTTTAATTGAACTTAGACTCGATAAAAGTCCGACTAGACCATCGGGATGTCAGATTTGTGTCGGGTTCAACTCAGACTGCAATAGTTTGACTTGATACTCAGTCTTATATGTGTTATAGACTGATAGTGTGACGCCCCCAAAATAGGTCCAATCCACCCAACCTATTCTGAGTCGCCAAAATACATGGTACAGAAATAACTACAACTTTATTAAAACAATTGTCGTGCAAAATACGACAACACTTAAACTGTGAGTTTAAATACAAATATTGTCATCTAGACAATATCCACACTCAAATAAGTCCTCATTATAATTATTAATACATTATTTTACAGAATAGTGAGGACTACTATAACCACTTCTAGAACCATTATTCCACACCCCGACTAGTTCTCGCTACATTCTCGCCTCCTGAGAAGAAAAATGGAACAACAAGGAAAAGGATGAGCTCAACTAGCCCAGTAAAGAACATTATGACTAAGATAATACAGAAAAAATTATAGTTAGTCTTCAACAGAAAAAAATTTAATAGAATACAGTAGACAACAAGTTTTAAATCAATATTCGCAGCGAAACTAATAATCATTAGAAGAGTAGTTTAGTAGAGAATGAAATATACTATCTTCTATATATGAATTTAAAAGTTCATCGTCTATCTTTCATCCCTGTAACATCAATCAATATATATCTGGAATCAATTATTCAACTTTGCACTACAGGCCAAAGATATTCATCAGTTGGTCATGTTCATCTAAACACATGTTCATCTTTGCACTACGGGCCAAAGATATTCATCAAAAATCATTCATCTTTGCACTACAGGCCAAAGATATTCAGTAACATCATCATTTAGGACTGAGGATGATGAAAAATATTTTAAAGAAAACGAATCCAGTGAAATAAAAGAATAAATATTAAGAATTCGTATTTCAGCTATTGCATGTCCAAAAATACCTCATAAATAATCATAGTGGAGTAAAATTTAAGAATGATCAAAACATGGATACAATCAAAAGCTAGTATCCAGAATAGATATTTTAGACGAAAAGAAGAAAATTTTATTTTTAGTGAATAGTGTCGTATTCGTGAATAGTGTCGTATACGTGAATAGTGTCGTATACATGAATAGTAACTCCGACGCTAAAAGATAGAAATTTCACAAAAAAATATTATCATGCTTCGTGAATAGTACTCGTGAATAATAACTCGTGAATAGTAACTCATTAATAGTAACTCATGAATAGTAACCCCAACATGAAAAAGTTCTAAATTTGATAAAAATTTCTAACCAATATTTCGGCATAATGATATTGAAGAAATAATATCATTTTCGAATAGAATAACATCCCTTACCTTAGAAAGAATAGTACTTCTGACTGGAATACTTGATATAGTGCTGAAAGAACTTGCACCGTATATCAATACTCAAAGTACTAAAATACTCACAAAATATGCTCGATATTATAGAGAGAGAAAGAGAGAGAAATCTATAGTTTCTAGTGTAATTTTTAATTCTAACCTAAGCACCCTATTTATAGGAAAATGCTTAGAACACCAAAGCAGAAAATTAAATATAATAATAATATAATTACAAAATATTCAAGCTCACCTCTAGATACTTGAATTCAGCCATTAACATATGCAAGTGAGGGCCACCAAAGTACAAAAAATGTTTTTCTAACAAAAATCATTTAAACTCCAAAAATCAATTCACACCCGATATACTGAAACTTCAATAATTCACAATAAATAGCCATTTTATCAGAAAATTTGAATCTCACATTTTTTTATAGGAAATTCAATTCTCTACAACTTTGCAGAAGAAAGTTTTTCCAAATTCCAAACAGAAATTGACCGAAATCCACAAACGGACGATTTTACAAGCTATAATCAAATTTCAGTCAAGAAATGGGGTCCACCGACACACAAAACATGTGTTAATCATTTAATGCAACAAAAATACTTTTTCTCCTCATATACTCATATATCCCACATTTATTGTAAAAATATCATCATTATTATATTATAATAATATAATAAAATATTATTTTATCAGAAAAGATAAAATATCAATTTTTAACAATTGTCACTTTAAAAAATTTCTCCATCTATATCCACATAAAATCAATATTTTCCTCATCATATAAATTAATAATTAATTGTTCACAAATAATATTACAGAATCACAGTACTGACAACCAGGTTGTTCCCAAGAAAGAGGGGGCTTTCCAATAAGGATTTCTCCTTACTGGCGCGCAATTAGGTGACCAAATCTCTTCTTAGACAGAACTTTCTAGACATTGCCAATAATGTTATCTAATAATATTATTCAGATAATATGAATTATTGCTCCGATAATGGAAAATACTGTGTAGTGACAATTATTGAAACAACAGTAATATAAAATATCAATGCATCAATTATTGAATCAATAAAATAAAATACTGAACAGTAATTGATGTAACCATTACTGAGTAGTGCCTTCTTACGTATGAATCAATAATTGGTGTAATACAGTGTGCTACTGTGCAACAACGCGTATTACTGTGTTTTAACCGCCGGATATTCTAACAGTATTAACGGTAATAACTACGCCGTTATTTATAAACAACTTATACTTATCGTTTTCTTTATCCAATCACTTTTTATTATGGGGCCCACAAAAGACTGCACCGTTGTACGAATATTCCCCGACAGGAAGAATATTCCACGACCAAACGAATATTCCCCGACAACAATGAATATTTTATAACCACCTGCTTATTTTTAAAATATTCGCGCATTTTATCCATAACTAACCACATTAATCAAATCATCCCTTACTATTTCAAAATAATAAATAGAGAAATTTAAATTTCATTTATTAATAATTTAGGGTCTTACAACCTCCCCTCCTTATGAAATTTCGTCCTCGAATTTGACGTACGTACCTGGTGTTTCGAAAAGATGAGGATACCTCACTTTCATTTCCGTTTCCAACTCCTAGGTCATTTCCTCAATAGCATGGTTTCTCCACAAAACTTTAACTTGTGGTATGACCTTCGTGCGTAGGACATGCTCCTTCCTATCCAAGATCTTGATAGGTACCTCTTCGTACGTTAAGTCTTCAGCTATCTCGTCATGTTCTAACTCAATAATGTGGTTTGGGTCTTTCACATATTTTCGTAACTTCGATACGTGAAAAACGTTATGAACACGCGTCATACTTGACTGTAAAACGAGTCTATAGGCCACAGTTCCTACTCGATCGAGGATTTCAAATGGACCAATAAATCGAAGGTTTGAGCTTTCCTCACATCGCCAATTCTCGCTTTTGGAATAACAACTTCTTGCACCTCCTTCTTCATATGATCAGCTCAGGTGTGTAGGTTGAGCGATTTTAACTTTATCGATAAAAGTCGAATCTACTCGTATATCATCACATGGGTACCTAGAGTCTTCAACTCTATCTCTATTATTTGTAAGTCATACAAAATGGGTCTTTGACAATATCGCACTTGTACTCGTATACGATATTTTACTCAACACGTCAGCTACCACGTTCGCTTTTCCAGGATGGTATGGTCAGAACATGTGCCAAAATGAGTCTCCTCTTGAGTTCTTCGAAGCTCTTCCCACATTCCTTGCTCCATTCGAATTTTTTATCACTATGAGTCAACTGAGTTAATGGAGTAGCAATTCGAGAAAATCTTTCCACAAAATCTTTGATAATAACTAATTAAGCATAGAAAGCTACGTATTTCGATTACTGACTTAGGTTGCTCTCAACTGTAACTCATATCCCAATCTTGGATAGCACGTCACAATGACACCTATCAGTTTACTACCACACGAATATGGTGTCCCCTACGGAGAGTCTGGCTTCGGTGTATTCCACAAAGGAAGTCACCAGATAAAGGCTCGGGTACAAACTTCTACAGTTAAGTTTTTAACTCCTGAAGTTAAATAGGAGCCATTCGATATGAGATTTTAGAAGTGAGTTTTGTACCAGATTCAAAGATGATACAAAATTCAATATCACGCTCTGGACGTAGGCCAAGAAATTCTTCAGGAAATACGTCGGGGATTTTACTAACAACAGAAATATCATTCAAATCTGACGTATTTTTTGTTCAAGTCCATGACATGGGCTAAGAAAGCTTGACATCCGTTTTTCAATAAACGATTGGCTTTATGGCTTGATATTAAAGAGTTTGACTTCAATGGTTTGGTTGCTTGAATTCGAATAACAGGTTGCTTAGGAATATGAAAACTAACAACCTTACGAAAGCAATCAATTTTGGCATGATGAGTAGTTAATCAATCAATCCCTAAAATCACATCAAAAGCAAGTATCTTTAAAGAAATAAGGTCAACAAGTAATGTGATAGTGCCAACTTGGATCAAACAAGATTTATAAACAGTGGATGTAACGAAAGTTTCTCTTAACGGAGTTTCCACAGATAGGTCAAAGTCTAACTTCTCCGGAATCAAGTTTAAACGTTGAGCACAAGTAGGAGAGATAAAAGAATGGGTAGAATCAGTATCTAATAAGGTATAAACTTCATAAGAATTTATAATTAACTAACCCGTGCTAACTTCGTTCGGGTTCCTCGCATTCTGACCAGTCACGAAAAATGCTCTTCCAGGAACCATTGACTTTGACTTTTCTGGGACAACTTTTTGAGTCACCATCCCCGCTGGACGTGGTTTCGCTACAGTGCAATCTCGAGCGATATATCCTTCCTTTCCATAATTATAACATACCTTAAACTATTGTGGGCATTTTGGGCTGATATGTCCTTCTTTTCCGCACTTATAGCATATAATCGGTGGTCGTTCTCCTCCCTTGGAACCAATTGCTGCTGGTGCTGACGTCTTCGTATTGTCATTGTTGAATCTCCTCTTTTAAAAATCTCCTCCTGACTCGCTTCTTCTATTTTCATAGCCACGATTACCACCAGAGTGGTTGCCGCTCTTGTCCGTATTTTTCTTTCTCCGCTGGTTATCGTTGTTCTGATGACTGCTGTCACCGGTATGATTTGGTTGTGGTCCCTCGGTTAAACGTACTCGTTATCTCGCTCTAATAATTAAGCCTTGTTGACAACATCTGAATATAAAAAAAATTTATGAGAGATAAGATATTGCCGAATCTCGGGTTTTAAACCTCTCAGAAACATCTGCGTCATACGTTCCTCATTCTCCACCAAATGAGGTACAAACCTGGACAACTCTGTAAATTTTGCCTCGTACTGGGACACCGTCATGTTATTCTGCTCCAGTCTAATAAACTCTACCTCCTTCATATGGCGAATACTTTTAGGAAAGTATTTTTCATTGAATAGTTTTTGAAATGTTTCCCAAGACATGCTGAGTGTGGCAGGTTGAGTACGCTTCACAGACTCCCACCAGTAATCTGCCTCACCGCGAAACATAAAGGTGGCGAATGGAACCTTCTGTTCCTTCGTGCATCCCAAGACATCGAATATCTTGGTAATTTGCTTGACCCACGTTTCTGCCATGATCGGATCCGGCTTTTCCTTAAATTCTGGTGGTCCCAACTCTTTAAACTGCTTGGCTGTAACAAACCGTGAATTGCTATCATTTTCTCCTGTATTTTGAACACGAGTCTCCCTCGTCTGGTTTTGCATGAATTGCAAAAAGCTTCTAAACATCCCATCGTTCATCATCTGCTCATTGGTGTTGTTCACAGGAGGAACATTGCCAGCCTGTTGCACGTTCTTATCGTTGGTGAGTACAGGCGTCTCCGCGATTTCATTTACTCTACTGTTAAGATTCTCAGTCGACATTCTCAAATACTGCCATAAAACAAGGGTTAATTTACAAATTAACAAATCACATAATATCCCTATATTATAACCGACCAACAGATAAGCTTAGGTAGGACACACTAGCGAAGGATTTACTCGTCTCTCCCCTCCTAGTTCTATTCCCCGATCTCTGCCAGAGATCATATCCCTAAGCTCTGATACCAACTATGACGCCCCCAAAATAGGTCCAATCCACCCAACCTATTCTGAGTCGCCAAAATACATGGTACAGAAATAACTACAACTTTATTAAAACAACTGTCGTGCAAAATACGACAACACTTAAACTGTGAGTTTAAATACAAATATTGTTATCTAGACAATATTCACACTCAAATAAGTCCTCATTACAATTATTAATACACTATTTTACAGAATAATGAGGACTACTAGAACCACTTCTAGAACCATCATTCCACACCCCGACTAGTACTCGCTACATTCTCGCCTCTTGAGAAGAAAAATGGAACAACAAGGAAAAGGGTGAGCTCAACTAGGCCACTAAAGAACATTATGACTAAGATAATACATAACAAATTATCGTTAGTCTTCAACAGGGAAAAATTTAATAGAATATAATAGACAACAAGTTTTAAATCAATATTCGCAGCGGAACTAATAATCATTAGAAGAGTAGTTTAGTAGAGAATGAAATCTACTATCTTCTATATATGAATTTAAAAGTTCATCGTCTATCTTTTATCCCTGTAACATCAATCAATATATATCTGGAATCAATTATTCAACTTTGCACTACAGGCCAAAGATATTCATCAGTTGGTCATATTCATCTAAATACATGTTCATCTTTGCACTACGGGCCAAAGATATTCATCAGAAATCATTCATCTTTGCACTACAGGCCAAAGATATTCAGTAACATCATCATTTAGGACTGAGGATGTTGAAAAATATTTTAAAGAAAATGAATCCAGTGAAACAAAAGAATAAATATTAAGGATTCGTATTTCAGCTATTCCATGTCCAAAAATACCTCATAAATAATCATAGTGGAGTAAAATTCAAGAATGATCAAAACATGGATACAATCAAAGCTAGTATCCAGAATAGATATTTTAGACGAAAAGAAGAAAATTTTATTTTTCAGTGAATAGTGTCGTATACGTGAATAGTAACTCCGACGCTAAAAGATAGAAATTTTACAAAAAATATCATCATGCTTCGTGAATAGTACTTGTGAATAGTAACTCGTGAATAGTAACTTATGAATAGTAACTTGTGAATAGTAACTCATGAATAGTAACTCATGAATAGTAATCCCGACATGAAAAAGTTTCAAATTTGATAAAAATTTCTAACCAATATTTCGGCATAATGATATTGAAGAAATAATTTCATTTTCGAATAGAATAACATCCCTTACCTTAGAAAGAATAGTACTTCTGACTGGAATACTTGATATAGTGCTGAAAGAACTTGCACCGTATAGCAATACTCAAAGTACTAAAATACTCACAAAATATGCTCAATATTATAGAGAGAGAAATCGGTAGTTTTTGGTGTGATTTTCAACTCTAACCTAAGCACCCTATTTATAGAAAAATACTTAGAACACCAAAGCAGAAAATTAAATATAATAATAATATAATTACAAAATTTTTAAGCCCACCTCTAGATACTTGAATTCAGCCATTAACATGTGCAAGTGAGGGCCACCAAAGTACAAAAAATGTTTTTCTAACAAAACTCATTTAAACTCCAAAAATCAATTCACACCCGATATACCGAAACTTCAATAATTCACAATAAATAGCCATTTTATTAGAAAATTCGAATCTCGCACTTTTTTATAGAAAATTCAATTCTCTACAACTTTGCAGAAGAAAGTTTTTCCAAATTCCAAACAGAAATTGACCGAAATCCACAAACGGACGATTTTACAAGCTATAATCAAATTTCAGTCAAGAAATGGGGTCCACCGACACACAAAACATGTGTTAATCATTTAATGCAACAAAAATATTCTTTCTCCTCATATACTCATATATCCCACATTCATTTTAAAAATATCATCATTATTATATTATAATAATATAATAAAATATTATTTTATCAGAAAAGATAAAATATCAATTTTTAACAATTGTCACTTTAAAAATTTTCTCCATCTATATCCACGTAAAATTAATATTTTCCTTATCATATAAATTAATTGTTAATTATTCACAAATAATATTACAGAATCACAGTGTTGGCAACCAGGTCGTTCCCAGGAAAGAGGGGGCTTTCCAATAAGGATTTTTCCTTACTGGCGCGCAATTAGGTGACCAAACCTCTCCTTAGATAGAACTTTTTAGACATTGTCAATAATGTTATCTAATAATATTATTCAGATTATATGAATTATTACTCCGATAATGGAAAATACTGTATAGTGACAATTATTGAAATAACAGTAATATAAAATATCAACGCATCAATTATTGAATCAATAAAATAAAATACTGAACAGTAATTGATGTAACCATTACTGAGTAGTGCCTTCTTACGTATGAATCAATAATTGGTGTAATACAGTGTGCTACTGTGCAACAACGCGTATTACTGTGTTTTAACCGCCGGATATTCTAACAGTATTAACGGTAATAACTACGCCGTTATTTATAAACAACTTATACTTATCGTTTTCTTTATCCAATCACTTTTTATTATGGGGCCCACAAAAGACTGCACCGTTGTACGAATATTCCCCGACAGGAAGAATATTCCACGACCAAACGAATATTCCCCGACAACAATGAATATTTTATAACCACCTGCTTATTTTTAAAATATTCGCGCATTTTACCCATAACTAACCACATTAATCAAATCAACCCTTACTATTTCAAAATAATAAGTAGAAGAAATTTAAATTTCATTTATTAATAATTTGGGGTCTTACAGATAGCATTATGTGTTATGTGTTTAGGTTATTCTATGTATATCTATATAGATAATAGTATTATATTGTGATGATATTATTCTAATATTGGATATCTATATTACTAATATTAGGTCTTCGGATAAAGCGTTATAAATTGCATAGCGGTAATCAACGGTTCAGGTAAGTTTTACTTAACTCTACTAAGAGTTGTTTCATTCGGATATGCTTATGGTTAATCATTGCTGATTACCATGTAGAATTGTACTCTGTACATATTACATGTATAAGTCAGGTATGAAAGGCTGATCACCTTCATTACCATTCGGTTCAGATATATTTATTCATGTTCAATACTTGTTCAGTCAAAAGTTTGCTCCTGCTATTTCACAAGTATATTGTTGAATTATAGCCAGCATATTATTCAGACTCTTTCAATCATGATATATCGTTAAATTATTGAACTTAAACTTGCTGGACAATTCTTATGCTCACCCTTGCTATATCATGATAAACATTGCAGATTAAGACGAATGCTTCGGATACAAGGAAAGGTTAAAGACGGTTCCAGCTTAAAGTTAATGTGTGCGATTAGATTTGTAATAGTATTGAATGATATTAATGTTATTGTAAGTTAAATAGGTTATGTATTGTGTATAAGTTAAGGTTACTCGACCTTAGAGAATAGTGTGTAAAGTTTATTATATAAACAATTTATGTTTATATCTTTCGCAAATAGTAATAGTGTTAGAATGATTGAACCAGATTCGTGATGATTTGGGACCTGGATTTGGGGCTCTCATAGTTGGTATCAAAGCTGTAGGTTATGAACCTTAGGTAGGAATACCTGAGATTAATAACCGCGGTGATTAGGATAAGATTTAACTCACATAGAGTTAGTTGGTCGGTAAGATTCAAAGATGAATCTCGGTGGGTTATAAAAGATACAGATTTCCCTAACTCTGATAATAAAGTTAAACATTAGTGGTGAATAGATAGAGTCTAAAAGACTATAAGTACAGTGATAGGAGATCGTAAAACAAAACGATCAAGACATAGAAATGAATCGTAATATATATGATGAGATCACCCCGTGATCGGATAAGGTTATAGTATGGAGAAGGATCAAGTGAAAGATTGAACAGTTTACAGCAAGATTGCTGGGTGACAGTTGTACTATGAATTGGTACAGATTTAGGAAAGGATTATGAATACGAGTTGAATGAAATTCGTATTGAGAATGGAGTTAAGATTGGGTGGGGATTTCAATTGAGGACTCATGTCGGCAGCTGAGTTGTATGATTCCTTGTATGGGCGGAGAATTGTACTTGGTGTAAAAACTACTTAGTTTTTGGAACAATTGAGGCGGCAAAGTTATTCATATTATTATTTATAATATTAACAATGTCTAGAAGTTCTATCAAAAAGAGGTTTGGTCACCTAATTGCACGCCAATAAGGAGAAATCCTTATCGGAAAGCCCCCTCTTTCCTGGGAACGACCTGGTTGTTAAATATTATGAATTATAATATTAATAATGAATAAGTTCGTGTTGATTAAAGATGAAATTGATAGTTTCATTGTGTTGGAATTATTAGTGTTAGTGAAAATCTACATTTATTTCGATAATAATTGATGTCTGGAAGTTATCGGGTAATTAACCGGATAAATGAATAATTAATTTTTATTAATTCACATGCTTATAACTATTTGTTCATAGGTGTGTACTATTGATTCACATGGTTTACTATTAGGGAAGTTGGTGCAAGATCGATAATACTTGCATGACTAAATTAGAAATAGATGTATAGTTGAAGGTACTATACTATAATTAATTTTTTCACATGATTAGAACTATTGAGTCACATAATTTACTATTGATTCACATGATTTACTATTAAGGGAGGTGGTGCAAGTTTGATAATACTTGCAGGACTAAATTAAAATGAAGAAAAAGAGGAAGGTATTATACTGTAATATTTCGAGCCCCAAAACGTGTAATTATCGAAACTATATTTTCCTATAATAAGAAGCTCATTCTTCCTTCATTTCTCACCAATTCACTAAAGCTATAGAGTAATTATTATAGAGAGAAAATATAGAGAGAAAGAAGAAGAGAAGTCCGCTACCTCACTATTCTAGTATCTAGTCTTCTTTTGAGGTAAGGGGTATAATTTCTTTCGTATTCATGAAGAGAGCTATTGTTATTCTATTTCTTATCATTCTGTTAGAATAACCTGTATACGCGGACTACCGTATACATGGTGAAATTTTTTTGTTATTCCATTCTTTATTATTATGTTGGAATAACCTGTCTATGCGAAGTACCGCATACATGGTGAAATTCTTCTATTATTTCATTCTTTATTATTCTGTTGGAATAACCTGTCTGTACGGTCTATCGCATGCCTGGTGAATTTTGTTGTTATTCCCTTCTTTATTATTCTGTTGGAATATCCTGTCTGTGCGGATTACGCATGACCTGGTTCCGTTCTTTATTATTCTGTTGGAATATCATGTCTGTGTGAATTACGCATGACCTAGTTCCATTCTTTATTATTCTGTTGGAATAACATGTATATGTAGATTACCGCATGCATGGTGAATGATCCTTCGTATTCATTCTTTATTAAATTGTGAAAATGATATGTCTACGTGGATTATCGCATGGCAGGTGAAAATCCATTTGTAGTTTCGTATATTCTATTATACTCATATGAGATATCATTTCTTTTGTACTTGTCATGAAATATCATTTTTTGGTATTTTTTTTTTACGAGTTACTATTCACAGGTTACTATTCACGCAGTTACTATTCACTCTAGTATTATTCACTCGGGTATTCGGGGCACTTTTCGTGCTAGAGTACTATTCACAAGTTACTATTTACGATTACTATTCACCCAATTACTATTCACTCTAGTATCATTCACTCTGGTATTCAGGATACTTTTTCGTGTTGAGGTACTATTCACGGGATACTATTCTCGAAGTACTATTCACAGGATACTATTCACCCAAAAAATATATTTCTTTTCTGTCCAAACTTATTTTTGGTACATGAATATTATTCTTGAATTTTACTCTACAAAGCAGTGTCATGTTGACAATTTGGACGTTATTGATATATGGATAAATTAAATTATAAATCTTTAAAATTTATCCTTGAACTTGTTTTATTGAATTATTATGTCATTGTCATCATCCTCATGCTTATATTGTGATTAAAGTCATCTTTGGCTTACGTGCATAGATGGACTTGGTATGATTATAACCAGGAATTATTCGCTATAATCATGACCGTAATGTGACGAATGATGTGGTAAAAGTCTTCATTGGCCTGTAGTTCATTGATGGACAGTTGTTGGTATGATTATGACAAGGGATTATTCGGTATAATCATGACCATTGATGATTACATGAATATCCTTGGCCGTGGTGCAGGGATGATTCGATTTTATTTATTAAGAAGAGTCTCAGCGATAAAGTTGATGAAAAACTTTTTAAATAATAGAAGATAGTAGATTTTATGCTCTACTTGACTCTTCTAATGGATTGCTTATTTTCGCTGCAGTTGTTGATCTAGAACTTGTTGTCTATTGTATTCTATCAGTTGTTATACTGTTGAAGGCTAAGGATAATTTATTCTGCATTATCTTAGTCATAATATTTCTTACTGGGCTAGTTGAGCTCACCCTTTCTTTCACTATTCTCTTCAAGAAATGAGAACGTAGCTGGGTCGAGTCGGGGACTTGAGTGATAGTCCAGGATAAATGGCTTTAGTAGTCCTCACTATTCTACGGAATAATGTGACAATAATTGTAATGAGGACACCATTGAGTGTGGATATTGTCTAAATGACAATATTCTTGTTAAACTCTCAGGTATGTTTTGTCGTATTTTACATGACTGTTGTATAATTAAGTTATATTTGAATTTATGTACCATGTATCTGGCGACCCAAGATGGGTGATGTATACCTGTTTTGGGGTCGTCACAACAGTAATTGGAGCAGAGTCTTCATTTGATGATCTTTGAGAGGGATCAGGCTAGAGTCCTGATGTTGACAACCCTTGATGGGAGAGACGTAGCTCTATTTGAGAGAGACAAGCCATTAGCTCGTAGAGATGTCGTTGTTGTTGAGCGGAATGAGACCATATTAGACAGAGATGCAGTGATCGTTGAGCGGAACGCTGCCCTATCTAATAGGGATGTAGTTGTTGCAGACAGTACTTCAGTGAGATCCCTGACCACTGGTACGCTTACCGATATGAGTGCGGATATAGATGAGCATCGTGTCACCATTCAGATGGCATCGGACTTGCTGGCTCGTGTGGATACCCTTATATAGGAGACCACAGCGTTACCTCCTTCTTCGGATAGAGATGTTGTGTTAGATCTGCTAACCCGCATGCATACTGATCTGTAGATAGCCTTGTATTTTCCTGCACAGACTAGCTTAGCCATTTTGTCATGTACAGTTTATATTGTGTATATCAAACAATATTATATATAGCAAGGAAATATATTTTTGATCACTTCCCTTTTAGATATGCCTGAATACTTGCTTGATATTTGCATGCTTCTTCAGGGCTTGTGATCTTGATGTATTCTGAATTCTTCCTTGATGGATGGACATTGAGTTATCTCTGGACAGTTCAGAATGGATCATTGATCCGTGTGTATCCCTACCATCTTTGGTGTCTTGGAACTGGTTTTTGTATAGAAATATGAAGAGGAGTGTGGCTTTCCTCTCTCAGATTGACCGCACCACAGATGGTCGCCAGTACTCTTATTTAGAAGGAGCCTAGTTAATTCCATCTCTTATGGATTGGTGTTGCTCTTCAAGGAACAACCGCAGCCTAGATGGTCGCCGAATCTCCTATTTAGGAGGAGGTCAGGTAATTCCATCCCTTTAGTTTGAATCCAATGAAATGTGGTGGATTGAAGTTTGATCCCAGTACCGTTGACAAGTATTTGTGTTTTGGTAGGGGGTTAGACCGAACCATAAATGGCTTCCTACGTACTCCCATTGAAGAGGAGATCAGGTCTGCGTAGTTCTAACCTGGTGTAAGAGGTTCAATGATGTATGTGGTAGAAATGGTGTAGGAATATTTTTGTTGTTTTTATTTTTGTAATGAGAAGGGTGTAGGAATGTTTTTGTTATTTTTGTTTTGTTTTTTTTGTGAGAAGGGTGTAGAAGTGTTTTTGTTATTTTTATTTTATTGCGATCGGGTCATATAAAATGGTTGCCTACATACTCCCGTGTATCAAGGAGATCAGGTCGACGTAGTTCGCCCCTCAGGACGATTTGTAGCCAACGAAAAGTTTGATCCTATGTGGAGGACAAACTGTGGGGGGGAGAAAGTTTAATCCTAAGTTCAGGATAAACTGTAGGTGCGAAAAGTTTGATCCCATGTTTGGGGATAAACTGCAAGTGTGAAAGGTTCAATCCCTAGTGGGATAATCGAAGTTGAGTAAGGGTTAAAAAACCAAGTGGAGAGGAAAGGAACTGGCGATCTGAAAATAGGCTGTTGGCTTGAAAAGTGTGTTTTCTTGAGGGGCGCAGTGTGGAAAAAGAGTTATATGTAGTGAAGGGCTAAAGAACTGGAATGACTGGTGATCTGATGATCCAATACCAGGATGTTTGCTTGATGGTAACTTCAGACATAGTACTGTTTCATGGTGTCCGAGTTAATGAGATGCGGAAATTCATCGTCATCCATTTCCTGCAATTTGAGAGCACCTACTGTCAGTACCTCCTTGACAATAAACGGGCCTTCCCAGTTAGGGGCAAATTTTCCCTTAGACTGATCTTGGTTGTCGATGATCTTTTTCAAAACCAAGTCATGTTGTTTAAACTACCGTAGCCGAACTTTTCTGTTATAGGATCGGGTGATCTTTTGTTGATATAACTGACCATGGAAGATAGTCACGGTTCGCCTTTCGTCTATTAGAGACAATTGGTGATACCTATCTTGTACCTATTGGTCTTCATCCAGCTAAGCGTCTATCAACACTCTGAGGGATTCCATTTCCACTTCTATGGGGAGCACTGCTTCCATCCCATAGGTTAATGCATAGGGGGTTGCCCCAGTTGAAGTGTGCATTGATGTTCTGTAGGCTAATAGAGTAAGAGGCAATAAGTCAGGCCATCCTTTGTGGTTGGCGGACATCTTTTGCATGATCTTTTTGATGTTTTTGTTAGCCGCTTCAACAGCACCATTCATCTTTGGACGGTAGATGACGGAGTTAAGATGTGATGTGGAATTTACTGCACAACACCTCCATCATTTTGTTGTTGAGGCTCTTAGCATTGTCTGATATAATTACCTCTGGTTGTCCATATTGACAAATAACATTTATTCTGGCGAAAGCAATGATGACTTCTTTGATAACACTAGGGAAGGAGGCTGCTTCTACCCACTTAGTGAAGTAGTCGATCATGGTGAAGATAAAACGATGTCCATTACTGGCTTTGGGCTCGATGAGCCCAATCACGTCCATTCCCCACATTGAGAAGGGCCAAGGCAAATTCATATTGTGGAGCTCCCGTGGAGGGGCGTGGATATCACTCACATGAATTTGGCACTGATAACATCTCCTGACGTGGTCATTGCAGTCAGCCTTGAGAGAGAGCCTGTAATGTCTCGTTCTGAGGATCTTCTTTACAGGTAAAGGGCCACTCATGTGTGGGCCACATACTCCACCATGGACCTTATCCATGAGCCTTTGAGTTTGGTCCTTGTCCAGGCATATGAGGAGACCTAGTCCTGTATCTCTTTTGTAGAGTGCATCTCCGCTCAGGTAGAATTTCATAGCAAGTCGATGGATATGCCTTTTCTCAGTCGGGCTCGCCTCAGTGGGTGTAGATCCATCTCGTAAGTAATCCTTGATATGCTGATACCAAGGTTGTTGGATGGGAGGTAGCTCATCTGATACTTCTCCAACATAGTTCCCATAGGCTGGTGCCTTTTCCAGGGCCAATGTGACGCTTGGCATGTGTTCCTTGTCAGGTATGTGAATCAAGGAGGCCAAAGTTGCTAGCGCGTCTGTGAAGTCATTCCTATTATGAGGAATGTGTAGAAAAGAGATCTCTTTGAACTCCGAAGCCATCTGTAAAACTTGCCGATGGTAAGGCAGCAAATGTATCTCTTGGGTTTGATAGATTCTCGTGGATTGTTTGACTACCAACTCTGAATCCCCAAACACAGTTAACCGCCTGATGCCCATTGAACGGACAAGTTTTAGCCCCATGATATAGCCTTCATACTCAGCTGTGTTGTTGGTGCTGACAAACTGTAATTTGACGGCGACGGGATACTGATCCCCCGTACCGGATACTAGAACTGCTCCAGCTCCAGAACCTTCCGTATTAACAGCTCTATTAAAATACATGTTCCATATTTGGCGTGTATCGTACTGATGGAATTGCTGAATTGTCATTACCCCTTCATCGAGGAAGTATGTTTCCAAGGGTTTGAAGTCCCCTGAAGGTGCAGCGGCCAGTTGATCAGCAATTCCTTGACCTTTAATGGACTTTTGCGTCACGTAAACGATGTCAAATTGTTGCAGAATCAACTGCCATCTAGACAATCGAAAATTCGGTATGGGCTTATTGAACACATACTTGAGAGGATCCACACGGGATATGAGATGGGTTGTGTGCCCATGGAGGTAATGCTGTAACCTCATGGAAGCCCATGCTAAAGCACAAGTTTTCTCAATCAGAGTGTACTTGTGTTCACTGCTGCTGAATTTTTTGCTGAGATAGTAGATAGCTCGTTCTTGGCCTCTATCGTCTTTTTGACCCAACATGCAGCCCATGGTATTGTCACTTATGGACAGGTACATGAACAGGGGAACATCATCCTGGGTGGTACCAAAATAGGAGCTGTGAGTTGAGATATGAACCTACTAATGAAGTTGATTCTTCCCCAAAAATCCCCGTATTTCCTACTCTGTCTGAGGAATGGGCATTTCCATGATGGCCTGGATTTTGGTAGGGTCCAGCTCAATCCCTTTGTGGCTGATTAGGAATCCTACCAACTTGTCTGATTTAACGCCAAAGGCGCACTTGGCTGGATTCAACTTCAAGTTGTACTTACGCAACCTGTTGAAAAGCTTTCTGAGATGGTCTAGGTGTAATAACCCGATATTTTTTATATAATTAAATCAGGAATTTTGTGTATAAATTTTATTTATTTATTTATTATTTTAAAGGTGAGAATAAGTGCAAAGTAAAGTATATGTATTTATATGGTAAATAAAAATATATTTACTACATGAATAATTACAAATAATTTTATTTTAGAATTATTAATTATTATAAATTATATTTTTATAATAATTCATTTTATAATAGAAATGTTTTTATTAATTATTTTCCACGAAAATATGATCATTATATTATTTAAATAATATATGAAATGATTATTAAAATTATTATAATAAATATTTTATTATATGAATTTGTTTAGATTATTTAAGTTAATTATTTTTAACTTAATTAATAATGTTATATATGCAAGATAAATCAGATATGGAATCTAAACCCTAATTTAGATTTTTGGCTAAGAAATGGTAATAATAATATAATATTATTATTTTTCAATGCTATAAATATGTACTGTATGTACGTATTAATAATGGTTGGTCAATTATGGTGCATTATTTGAAAACTCAAGTTTTACTGTGCTAAACCCTAATTTTAAACCCAAATGAGAATACAAGATTGTTTTGTAATTGTGTTGTGTGATTAATATTAATTATTAAAGATTTGATTAGGTAAACCCTAATTTCTAAAAGTTAGAAACCCTAATTAACTAATTAAGAAACCCTAATTTGCTAAATAGGACCCCTAATCGCTAAGTTAGCAAGGTTAATTATAATTAGTAAATAATTAAACCCTAATGTTCCTGTATAATGTAATTAGAAAACCTAACTAATTAACAAACCCTAATTTTCTATTTTTAGAAACTAATTTTATTTTTATTTTAAACCCTAAATGAAAACCTAGAAATTCATTTTTTTGAAAAACCTTAAGGTTAAACCCTAAGGGTTTGCTAAATGATAAATTGGCCATTAAAATTACAAGTCAATTGTCCAAAATGCCCTTTTGTATTCTTTATTAAGTTTGCTTGCAAATCCTACTAAATCTAGGAGTTGGTGACCTAACATGTTGACCTTGTGACAAAAATCTCCAACAAATCAGCCTAAATATATCAGCCATGTGCATTGCAAGTCATATATATATGAAATTGAAGAGAGAAAAAAACTATTTTCAAGCTTATTTTTGCACAAACACATATCCTAGAGCTTCTCTCTCTAAAATCTCTGAAATTTCCTTCATATATCAGTCACAAGTCAAGCCCCACTAACACTCACAACAAATCAGAGGCATAGATTCAAGAATTTGTGCTTAAAGGTATAAAACCCTAATCAAAAATTTGACCCTTGATCTTCTGTTAAAAGTTGTGTTTATGTGTTGTAATATGTTCTATGTAGTGTTAATTAATGATCTGGGTTGGTATCTTGTAGATCCATAACATCTAAGTACTCGAAATTAAAGTTTTTCAAAATTTGGAAAAAATTTATTTTGTGTCTGACAGCCTAATGTCAGACCCTGTAGATCTTTCTCTGTTTATGTTTTTGGTTGTTTTAAGCTTTGATCTTGTAGTATGCTATGAGCTCTTTAAACTGGAACTTGAATCAAGGTCATAGCATTAACAGATTTCAAGATATTGTTGGTCAAAGGCCGTTGACCGGCCATGACCGAACGTTTCTGGGAAACCCAAAAACGGGCCCAGAACCGTCTGACAGCTTCTTTATGCCTCTAGATCTCTCTTGTGTTTACTGATTTATGTTTGTTGTTGTATTCAAGTTATAGTATGGTAGTTAGACTACGGATTAAGGCCTATAGATCACCTAAATAACGTACAGATTTAATGATATTGATGGTCAAACTAGCTCGGATGATCACGATTTCGGTTTTATGGAATTTCCAAAAAATCAAGAACGTAATTTCTGACAATGGTTGACCGGCACAGATCTTGTTGTTGTAATGTTGTTAGATGGGTTTTATGTAATGAATCTCTTCACTTGCATGTTGGCTACATACTAAATCTTTTAGATCATAAAAACATCATATAGATTGTAAGTTGTGGAAGCCCAAAAGTGGCCACTCGAACTGTTCTTCATTTCTGGGCAAACCCAGAAATGAAGAACAGCACTGACAGCCACTTTGGACGATCAGATCTCCTTGGTTATGTGTTGTATGATCATGTTTGTTATTGGATCATGTAGTCTTACACTAGCACTACAAGATCTGACTAACAACATGCCTAGAAACTTTAAGATCTAAGATCTATGATTAGTCAAACTTGATACCTTGCTAATTGACGATGAAGATCTGGGCAGCCTCAAGAACACTTATAGCGACGGTTCTGTCGCTATAGGGCTATTTAGCGACACATAATTTCTGAAATTATTATTTTTATTAAATAATTAGAGAAAAATAGTTTTAAATTATTAAAAATACATAATAAATTACTAAAAATTATTTTAAAGCCTACAAATTAGTTTTTAATAATTTTGAATATATTTCATAAATATTTAATATTTTTGAAATATTAAAGGTATTTAATTTATTTAATTGTTATATTAAATAAATTATTTAAAAATGATTTTAATACTTAAAAAATTATTTAAAATTATATTATGGGATAAGAAAATATTTTAAGTTATTTTTAATGACTTTTAATATTTTGTGATAAATTTCTTTAATAAATTAATATTAATAATAATTAAGTTATTTAATAAATGTATTAAATAAATTAATTAAAAATAAATTTAATATATTAAAAATCATTTTAAATAATAATAACGTATTTAAAAATATTTTAAGTTATAAAATATAACTTTTAATATTTAAAGGATAATTTCATTAATAATTTAATAATAATGATATTAATTTAATATTAATGATATTAAATTTATTTAATAATTATATATAAACAAATAGTTTTAAAATAATTTTATTGATTTAAAAATTATTTAAAAAGGATATAAATGAATTAAAAATATTTTAAGTTATAATTAATGACTTTTAATATTTTGATAAATAGTACATTAATATTTAAATATTAATGGTAATTATTTAAAAATAATTTTAAATGTTTTAAAAATTATTTAAGGGTAATATTAATACTTTAAAAATATTTTGAGTTATTATAAATAACTTTGATATTTTGATAATGGTTTCATTAATAGTTTAATATTAATTAAATATTAATGATAATATTTAAATTATTTAATAATGATTCCGGTGTTTGAAAAATTATGATAAATTATAATAATTAGTTAAAAATTATTATAAGTCATTTAAAAATAATATGATTGATATTTATAGTTATTGAATTACAGGATAGAGTCTTAGACTTGATAATTACCCGATAAAGCCGTTGGTACACCGACATGTTTCAAAAATTGATCTGGACTTAGATAATTTGATTAGATATGTGTTTGTTTGTGATCCAATGAATGTTAAACATGTGTGACAATGTGATTAGGTTATGTGCTGACTGTAATAAGCAGTATTATGTGTTACGATATATTATTCTAATCAATAAAATGATCTTATTACTGACAGGTTGCTATATAAAAGATAAAACTAAGTTGCGCATTGTAAGCAGCAGACCAGGCAAGTATCCTATCTTTGCATTTACTTTATGCAATGGACATAAGTAAGAAAGTTTCATAATTATACTAATATTGTGCCAGATTATTAACCCTATTGTTATATATATTATATCCGATCATTGTTTATCAACACAGTACTATATTATAATTCAGATATTTATTCTATTCGTTAATTTCTAAATATGATTATACAAGTGTCCTCGCTTAGATAATCACTGTATTTAATCACACATTGATACACATTTGTAAATTTCTAGTATGTATATGTTAACTTAAGATCCATCTAAGCTATTTGCTTTGGCTAGACACGAACTTAGAAATATTGTTGAACAAATTAAACCTTATTATTCGACCAAATTGTTTTTGTTCGGATTCCCGATTAAGTATGAACATCCCGTACATGGGAAAATTTTTGTGCGCCAAAGGCGGATCAGATGAACGATAATATCGCTCTTGCATGTAGTATTGATCAATACAGGGCATAACGGGCTGATCACCCTCCGTGCCCGTAAATTATGACGGTTTACAGATGAAGTTCTGTTTAACCTTTTCGAAAATAGAAAATAATATTCATAGTCTGTCGACTAATCTCCAGTTATAGTCAGTGCGTAGTTTTAAAAATTTGATATAGAATTAATATATTGTTATTATTGGGTCAGCTTACTTCATAACTGTTGATTCGTTGTAGAAGTGTCGTACAAAGAAAATATTTAATCCTTTCAGCTAATATTTATAATTGTTATTACTTGTTGGGCACCCAAATGCTCATCCTTGATTAATTTAAAATGTTTTCAACTAAGTGTGAACTACCAGAAGGCTCGGCTATGAACAAAGGGAAAGGGAAGGTTGCAGAATAAGTTAGTGATATATTATGTAATAGTTTAACTTTATGAAGATAAGGATGATATATATTATCTATCATGTATCATGTAATGAATGTATTAAAGCTTACGTACTTGGGAATAGACTCTGATATTTATGTAAATAAAGTTTGGTATTTATATTATTGTTATTATTATTAGTATTATTTTGCTCATAGAAATGGTATCGTGAAGCACCGAGTTTGGGTTGCAAGTACCTAAATTTGGGGGCGTCACACTAGGTGGTCTTCTTCCCTTCGGGATTTGATAATGATGTCATCCACATAGATCTCTATCTTCTTATGCATTAAATCGTAGAACAGAGCCATCATAGCTCGCTGATATATGGCTCCGGCATTGATGAGGCCGAAAGATAACTGTCTGTAACAAAAGGTTCCCCAAGGTGTGATGAAAGTAATTTTCTCACGATCTTCCTCCGTAACCATGATCTGATGGTACCCCGCAAAGCAATCAATAAAGGAGTGCATGTCGTATTGAGCAGTATTATTAATGAGAATGTGGATATATGGCACGGGAAAGCTATCCTTAAGGCAAGCTTTATTCAGATCCCGATAATCCATGCAAACTCGCACCTTTCCTTCAGGCTTAGGCACGGGAATGATGTTGGATATCCATTCAGGATATGTGGATACCATGATGATACCAGCTTGAAATTATTTCACAATTTCTTTTTTCACCTTTAAACTCCACTTAGGTTTCAATCGCCTGAGCTTCTACTTAACTGGCTTGAATCCCTCTTTAATGGGAAGGCGATAAAGGACAATGTCAGTGGACAAACCCACCATGTCTTCATGAGACAATGCAAACACATCCTAAAATTGGGTTAGTAGTGTAACCATGTCATTCCTCTGGTTTGGGGTAAGGTCTGAACCAATATGGATTAACTTAGGGTTTTCTAAGGTTCCAAGATTGAAGGAGGTGGTTTGATCAAGGTTGGATTTAGGTTTGTCTTCGACCCATTCTTTGGTCTCCTGAGGCACCTCAATGTTCTCTTGTATTTTCATCAAGTCTGAGTCCAACTTTTCATCAAAGTTACAATCCTTGTGGAGAATAGGCATCTTATCAGCAAGTACAGGCACATCTAAGTTCAGAGTCCTGAAACAAAATATGCTTTCACTTAATATATATATATATATATATATATATATATATATATATATATATGAAACTATTTACTCATACAAAGTGTTAACATATACTGACAAAATAACTGCTAATACTGTACAAAAAAAGTACTCAGTTATGATATCTACAGGGCAGAAAGAAGTCCTGTCCGTTTTACCCTTGTTGACCAATGCAAGGGGTGCTGCTCCAATTGGCAAGGGCAAAGTCCTGGTGGACTGCAGTGATGGAGGGGCTATCTTCGTCCTCCTTTTCCCGAATGATGACCATTATATCTGGGCAATCATCGTCTGGGGTGTATCTGTTTATATGATCATCATGGATAATGATGCGTATGCCTGACATCATCCGGACGATGTCTTATTTCATTCTTCGTTCCTCTTCTTCCACCTTGGGATCTGGAACAAAGATTTCTTTCTCCTTTACCAGTATCGGCTTGGGAAATAACATAGCTATTACATTGGTTGGCACCTTTAATGGAGTTTATGGAGACTCTGGATTTACTGGTGGAGATAATCGTCATGTGGCTGAAGCTGAAGGAGTCTTCTTATGCTTATACAGATTCCTGTAACTGGAACTGGCAGAATAGCCTAGTTCGGCTATCCCAATTTGACTGGACACTTGAATCATGTGCTTAATACCCTGATGACTTTTATCCAGCCCTTGTCCCTGCTGGTGTCCCAATGACATCATTTCTTGAGTAGCTGCCATCACTTCGGTAAAAATCTTGGGTATGGGAAATGGCATCCCAATGGAATGGTATCGAGTGTTGCTCACTTCTAAGGCATAAAAATTGATCGGCTCAATATCTGAATTGACATTGATGAGTGGTATATTACCAAGTTGAGGACATTCCGATTCAGCGTTGACTGTAACTAGGCTGTTATTGATAATGTATTAAAGTTGTTGATGAAGAGTGGAGGGGACTTCCCCGGTCATGTGAATCCACGGTCTCCCCAGAAGCAGGTTGTATCCTGTATCTATTTTGAGCACATGAAAATATATGCAGAATGTATGGGGACCAATCTCAATTGGTAGCTCAATCTCTCCAACTGAATTCTGGTGGGATCCATCAAAAGCTTTAATAATCGTATGGCTGCTTCGGATCCATTTGAGATTGACGTTCATCTTCACCAACGTAGCGTAAGGACAGATATTCAGAGACGAACCTCCATCTATCAAAACTCCAGCTAGCATGTATCCGGAGGACAAAACTGTAATGTGTAACGGCTTGCAATGACCGGTCCCTTCTGGCGGTATGTCATCATCAGTGAAAGATATCACATTGTTGTTGAAGATGTGATCAACCAGATGTTGAAATTTTTCCACATCCACTGATTTCGGCAAGTATGCTTCTTCCAAAACCTTCAGTAGAATCTTCCTGTAATCCTCAGAAGTTAAAACCAAGTCCAATATTGAAATTTGATGTGAAGCTTCTCTTAAGCTTAAAACCACCTTGACTTCATTATGACCCATAGTACGGAGGAATTTTTTAATCTTCTCCATGGGAATTTTCCCATTTGATTTGATGGTAGGCTTCACCACCCTTTGGGGAAGACACAGTGGATTTTCCTTTGACATTATAGCAGTTGTATGAGAGGTGGATCCTTCAGCTTCTCCATAATTCTAGGGGACTTTTTGTAAGCTGATAAAAGGATATTGTGGTCTGAATGGTAAGTTGATTGGCTCTGGAGAAGCCACTTTCAAAGGATTGTCAACTCCTTTGAGTTGAATGGCTTGTATTGTGAATGGTTTGGTAGTCCCATCAGCCTCAGCGGATATAACTGCTACTAGTCCCTTCCATTTAGTAGGACAAGTATTTTTATTCTCAAATAGCACAGTATCGTTATCTGCCAGTTGCAGGACACCGCTATCAATTAGATTCTGAATAAGGTGGCGGAGTGCCTAGCATTCTTCCGTGCTGTGACCATGAGAATGGGAGTGATACTGACATACTCCATTAGAATTAAACCATCCTGGACGGGGATTAATTGGAGGTAGAAGGGAAGTGATCCTTCCTTCATTGATCAGCATCTGAAGTATCTCCTCCATAGGTTGGCCCAGGTATGTAAATTCCCTTCTATTGGCAAAATCCCGACGGGCTTTGGCAGTTGCTTTCTCCGTCACTTTGTCCTCCAATGTTTCATTTTTTAAAGGTGACGAGGCAGTATTCATAACCAAGGGAAGGAGACTAGCATGCTCATGGCTGATTAATTGGCGTGTGACTTGATGTTGATAGGTCACCAATTCTGTCAATTGCTTAATCTGCTTACACAGAGCTTTCATCTTTCGTTCCATCATAAACTAGAACTTTGTATAATCCCATTTATCAACACCATCTTTGATGGTCTAGGAGGATTCACAGTTAAAATTGGAACTCTATCCACTGCTCCAATTAATCATGTTGACCTCTTCCTCTTTGCGTTAAGGAAGAGGATTGTCTTGTACGTGAGGTTGATCTGGTTTGGTGACCACAATCTCACCGTTGTCTATCAAATCTTGGATCATATGTTTTAAGGCCCAACAATCTTGAGTATCATGTCCAGGTGCCCCAGCATGATAAGCACATTTCCGAGCAGCATTGAAACCCTTCTTATTTGGGTTGGCTGGTGGAAGAAGATGCGTGATTTTCTTCTGAGTAGTCAGAAGAGTAAGGATATTCTTGAGCGAGTCCCCTAAGGGTGTGAACACTCGAGGGCGTCTGACTTCTCCACCTTTAGGCAATGGAAGGTTTGAAGACTGTGCTTAAAAGAAGTGTAATTTCTCCTCTGAATAGGCATATTTTGATTGCCCTTTTGACCTTGTAGTATCAAGAAAACATCCTCCTCTTTCTTTTTATGGACCCTCCGGGGGTTGTTTCCATAAGTTCCGGACTGGATGTGTTCAGTAACAGCTTTAAGAGCTGCTAGGTCTTGAATCTTTCCTGACTTCAACCCCATCTCAGCCATCTCTCCATGTTTGATCATTTCAGAAAATGGTTTACCAATGCTAGCTAAAACTCTCTCATAGAAAGGAGCTTCTTGTATGTCGATAAAGGTCATGACCATTTCTGACTCTGTCATAGAAGGAATCACTTGAGCAGCAAGGCGCCTCCACCTTTGAGCATACTCTCTAAAAGACTCGTTGGACTATTTCTTGACCTTGGTAATTTGGTACCGGTCAGGAGCTATCTGAGACTGGAAGCTGTATTGTGTGAGGAAGGCATGAGCTAGTTCTTCCCAACTATGGATCTTTGAATTGTCTAATCTGGTATACCACGAACGGGCTTCTCCAGTCAGACTCTTTTGGAACAGCTGCATTCTGAGCTTTTTATCCTCTGCATAAGATCCAAGTTCTCCAATGAACACCTTCAAATGTGTGTAAGGATCTCCTAACCCGTCATATTTTTCGAAGTTAGGAGTTTTGAACTTCTCTAGATAATGAACACAAGGGAATATATAAAGGTCAGTATATGAGACACTCCCGTGTGCTCCAATTTCTTTGATAGAATGAAGGGTTTCTTCCATTTGAAGTATCTTTTTCCTGATGTCACCGGTGTCTAGATCTCCTTTGAGATGGGTGTTTTCAGGATTTTTGTTTGTGGTAAGCAACTGTAGTTCTGAATTTGTTTCGTTCGAACCTTTAGCTCCTCCCTGTGTAGAGGATTCAGCATATATGGGTATCTTCGTACCCTGAGTAGACTGGTGTAGTTCTTTAAGTAGAACAACCAAATCTGTGATTTTTTTACTTAATCCGTCGAACTCTTCATGAGAAACTGGATTAGACTGGACAGATGAAAACATGATTGGCTATAGGCTCACGGCCTTTTTGGACTTTGAACGGGTAATAGGTCCGATTATTTCCCTGCAAAAGACTTGCATAGTTTAGTCTTAGGGAATGGGTAAATGTTTACATGTTATGCGATGTATCAATTTTAGGAATATTATCCTGTAAAAATGGATATTAGCTGTTTGTAATACAGGATAGCATGTTAAATTAAGTATGCACATATTTCTCATTACATGGAGATGAATATGGAATGAAATTACAAGTAATTGTCTTTACAAGTAATTTGAAATGAGAAAGCATGAAGAGACTTTCCTCTGCGTTTAGTTTATCAGAGGCTGACCTATCTTAGGTTACTCTCGCGGCTTTTTTGCATGAAGGTTCCTAAATCATCGCAATTTACTCGACGGGAAGTTAATCCGGTCTTTCAACTGAAGCAAATTTGGGTGGTGCCTTTCTTGAGCCTCGTTGGAATTAGACTTCCTACGAGTCCAATAATCAAACACCGACAAGATAGCCTCCTGGTGAAGGAACCACACAACATACATTCACATACAACGTGTCTCACTGTTTATGAAAATGATGACATGTGCAAAGCACTAATATCATAAGTAGATATAGTGTAAAGCATTAAGTGCAGTAAATATATGCATTCGTACACATTCATCAAATGTAAATGCAACATCCACACAAAAGCATATAACAGTTTTGAAAAGCTTGTAATAGCGGCTTAAGTCCTCTTACTGGTGTCCCCAGCAGAGTCGCCACCTGTCGATGCCAGGATTTTTATTTGTCCCTTTTCTGTTCTTGTTCTTTTGTGTTCTCATATTAGGTGAGATTTGTTTGAAAAAACAAGCGAAAAAGGTCCGACATTTATATATCGACGATTTGACTGTAAGAGTCGCCAGTTGGTTTTTTAACTGGTTGTACCAACACAATCGAGAAAAGGTTTGCACATTGACCGGGATTCATTAGGGTCCGGGGACTTGCTTATGCGGAGGGAATGGTGTTAGGCACCCCCTGACATCCGTGTTGCCATGGTGACCGCAACTTTTTAAGAAACTGTTATATGAATGTGTGGGGGGGTCAGTGTGCTGTTATTTGGAAGTAGTGTTATGCCTCGTTTTCACCTATATACAAAGGGTTTGAATTTGTGTAAAAATTCAGTTTTAAACAAGATATAGCAGTGATGTTTTATAAAAAAAATTCAAACCCTTGTGCTCAATAGTAATTGAGGCCTTTAATACTTCCATTTTATTAAATGTTCGGCCTGATTGCTTTTATTTTCGAGATGCAAAGCATCTTCGAGAAAATAATATACATAGCAGTGTCGAACTCTGTCGATCGATTTCGCAATTAATGAATACGTGCAAGTATACACGGTCAACAAATAATAAAGTGATAAGAAAAGTATCGTTCCCACGAGGAATTATTTAATAAAAATTACCAAGTACTAACTCTTAACCAAATCAATTTTATTTAAACAACCATAAATTGTGATTTTTCTAACTAAGAAAACTAAATTAATCAATTAAAACTAGAGTACTCGAAAATAAATTCAAATAAATAAAGATTAAGACTTCAATATCCCCAATTATGAACTATAAATCAATTATCCAATTATCCCAATTATTATGCCTACTGAATTGTTAACAGGAATTCTCAAATGCCAAAAGTCCTTTTCTAAGTGATTAATTGACTTCTATTTAATCCAGATTAATCTTTCTATATTCCTATGCAAAACAATTGAATTAAACTCCTTCAATTTCAATTTCTTATGTGTTACATGCGGTGAACAGATATTTCTATTCAATTCACAAACCTAATTATTCACCATGCAAATAACTAAGTCACATGTTATCATGCCCAGTTCTAACCATAGAATTCCTCTTTCAATTCCTTCTATAGTAACAAGGTAATTACTGATCAGATAATTAATCAATAAGCGCAAGACAAGATAAACAATTCACTTTAACATAAATAATTGGAATATAATGAAATAATTTATTTATAGACATAAAAGGTTCAATTGAAATCTTAATAAAAGAGAGTTCATAATTAATGAATTAAAACCAAGAATCCACAACTGAATAGACATTAAATGATAAAAGTATGATAAGAGAAGAGAATAGAATCTGTTGTCAGCAAATCTGATGCTCCCCTCTTGCTCTTGCTCTTGATCTTCAACGTTCTTCAAGTTGCTTCAATCTCCAAAACTAACAAGAACTAGGGTTAATATCTAATTTAATGGAGTGTTTTATCTAAGCTAAGCTATGTAATCCCCTATATTTTATGTCTTACATCATGTATTTATAGGTTACAAGTCCAATTTTTAGCTTAAGAACAAACCCAATCCTATTTGGAGTCAGAAAAGTGTCAAAATTCGTCCCAAAACACGTCCAAGCTTAACCAACCTCTTCCCCAGCGCCCCGACGCTAGGCACGGCGCTGGGATTCTTCCCCCTAGCGCCCCGGCGCGGGAAATGAAATACGAATGGGTGCCCCGGCGCTGGAACATTTTCTGAAATTTTCTACTCCGACGTCCTTTGGGAAAATGGTCATAACTTCTTCGTACGAACTCCGATTTTGATGATTCAAGATGTTCCGGAAAGAGGAGAAGTAGATCTACAACTTTCATTCTTTGAGGTTTTCGAAATAAGGTCTGGAGCAATACTCAAATTAGCTCTGAAGTGACTGCTGTGTAAATAGTAAGTCGAAAACGCGAATCTAGCCACCCCGAACGTCGATTAAAGTAACTTTTGTCCCAATTCCTACAAAACAACGTAAAACATGTATGAATAGACACAAATACTTAAAATCAATCAAAATATTAAGCTTAAATGCACTCAATTATGAGTATAAAACTCACTCGTCAAAAACCCCCAAACTTAAACATTTGCTTGTCCTCAAGCAAAAACACAAAAGAACTAAAAATAAACAAACAAACTCAACTACATGAATGCATATGCATGATCTACTTCCTAATATATATACGAACACAGTAATAAATCAGTATGATATATAGCAACAGGCCTCAAAGATACCATTGGTACTCAAATAATATATGCAATCAAGTCAAAATCCATAACTCTAACCAATTAGTCAATCCAAACCTGTCATCACCCATGTTGTGTGTGTGTGTTTGTTAACCATTCTAACAAACCACGGTTCAAGATAATCACATAACAAACTTCTTAGAAGAAAAATTTCAATTCCAATTCAAATACTTTTGTGAACAAGACAACTCTAGTTAAAACTAAGCAATTACCAAGTCTAAGGGTAAATACAAGATTTATCTATACTTTTATTCAACCACGAGGGCATTTTTGCTCTTTCTCGTGTTTTATTTTTCATTTTTTTTTCTTATGGCTGTGCAATGTCTTATTCCCTTAGGCTTTTCAGTACTACCTTAACGAGCTTTCGACCAACGACTCCCAAGCCATTAAGACCTTAGGGCGCTATGTGTAAAGACAATCCCCTCGGGCTTACTTACTCAAGTAACAAAGGCCACAAAACTAGACAAGCATGCCACGGTGTTTATTCATTTTTTTTCTTTTTTTGGATTTTCTATTTTTTTTTCTTTTCATCATTTCTTTTTTTCATTTTCTTTTTTTTTTTGTATATATATACCCCATAGATTCCCCCAAACTCAAGCTTTTACGTCATTCCAACCTTTACCGCCAGTTCACTAATTTCCTTAAATTTTAACTAAGATTTTTCCTCAGAAATAAATTATGAAACACTTGAACCAAGTGGATTTAAACAGTTAAACTTTAAGTGCTAACCGATTACATAAGTTTCAGACAGGCTTAGATTATCATCATGATTAAAATTAGAACTCATTATCAATTATCAACATTGTTCAAGTTAACATGCAAAACTAATCTTATCATAGGCCGAGCTAAGACCAGACCAACCTATCGCATAGATTCATGCAAAAACAAAATAATAAAAAATAAATAAATAAATGCAATTATACTACATGAACAATTACTAATGCAACACATATATGAATATTCCAATAACTACCATGAAGATAACTAACTATATGCAATACGACACTAAAATGCCCCCAAACTTAAACTAGACTGTAAGACCCCAACTTTTATAAATAAAGACAAATTTTTATAAATATCATTTTTGAATATTATGGAGTTAATTTGATATAATGTTATAGTTGTGGGTAATATTTATAAATTTTGCAAAGTACGCAAGTTGTTATATAATATTCGATTGGTCGGGAAATATTCGTTTTAATAGGGAATATTCGTACAACGGCACCATCATTGGTGGACCCCACAACGAAATTATTATCGGATTGAGAAAATGACAAAAATATTTTATTAAAAATAACGGCGAAAGTTTTACCATTGATACTTTTGAACTACTCGGTAGTAAAAGTACAGTAATACGTATGGTTGCATAGTAACACACGGTATTGATTATTAATACTTATGTAAGAAGTCACTCAGTTTGATTCAATTATTGTCAGTTAATAATATGAATTATTTAGCGATAATGACGTTTTGTTTTATTCGTATTATTAACGTAATAAAACAGAAACATCTTTTTATATAAAACAGAATACTTTATTAAAGTTATTCTATAAATAGAATATATTATATTTTATTTAAAAGATTTTTCTTTAAATATGGACCGTCAGATTAAAGTAATCAATCTAGACCGTTCATGGATTAGTTACTATGCATTCTATTTTTCTATAAATAGCAGCTCATTCCTTCATTATTTCTTACGAATTCACTGAACTCTAGTGAGAGAAACTATAGAGAGAAACTATAGAGAGAGAGAAGAAAAGTATTCTGCTACTTAACTACTTCCTTATTTCAACTCTTCTTTAAAACGGTAAGGGGTGTTATTATTTCTTATTCATGAAGAGAACTGTTGTTATTTTATTTTTTATTATTCTGTTGGAATAACCTGTATACGCGGTCTACCCTATACTTGGTGACATTCTTCTGTTATTCTGTTGGAACATCATGTCTGTGTGTTTTACACCGGACCTGGTTCCGTTTTTATTATTATTCTGTTGGAACATCCTGTCTGTGTGTTTTACACCGGACCTGGTTCCGTTTTTATTATTATTCTGTTGGAACATCCTGTTTGTGTGTTTAACACCGGACCTGGTTCTATTATTTATTATTCTGTCGGAATATCATGTCTGTGCGTTTACGTCGGACCTAGTTCCATTATTTATTATTCTGTTGGAATAACCTGTCTGTGCGGTCTATCGCATGCCGGGTGATTTCTTTTGTTATTCCATTTTTACTATACTCAGTTGGTTAAGTTTTAACTTCTATACTCCATGAAATTAGTGGAATATCCTTGATAATTGCGGTTCATCCAGTATCTTTTCATGAAAATATTCTTCTAAGCATTCTTGAATTTTACTCCACAAAGCAGTATCATGTTGACAATTTGGACGTTGTTAATTCATGGATAAATTAATTCTTGAACTTATTTTATTGAATTCTTATATCATTGTCATCATCCTCATGTTTATAAAATGTTGAAAGTCATCTGTGGCCTGTAGTGCATAGATGGACTTGGTATGATTATGACCAGGGATTATTCGGTATAATCATGACCGTAATGTTACAAATGATGTGATAAAAGTTCTCATTGGCCCGTAGTGCATTGATGGACAGTTTTTGGCATGATCATGACCATTAATAAATATACGAATATCCTTGGCCGTAGTGCAGGGGTGATTCGATGATGTGAATTATTTTATTAAGCTGAGTCTCAGCGATAACAGTGTTGAAAAACCTTTTAAATCATAGAAGATAGTAGATTTTATTTTCTACTTGACTCTTTTAATGGATTGCTTGTTCCGCTGCAGTTAAACTTGATGTTCGTTATATTTTATCAGTTTAACACTGTTGAAGGCTAATGATAATTTATTCTGCATTATCTTAGTAATAATATTTCTTACTGGGCTAGTTGATCTCACCCTTTCTTTCACTGTTCTCTTCAGGACATGAGAATATAGTTGGGACGAGTCGGGGAACGGAGTGATGGACCAGATGATAGTATTAGTAGTCCTCACTATTCTATGTAGTAGTGTGATAATAATTGTAATGAGGACTCCTTTTGAGTATGGATACTCTCTAGAAGATAATATTTGTATTCAAACTCACAGTTTATATTTTGTCGTATTGTGCACGACAGTTGTATTAGTAAGTTGTATTTGAATTCTGTACCATGTATCTGGCGACCCAAGATGGGTGATGTATACCTATTTTTGGGGGCGTCACATAGACATTGTCCTCAATGACTAAAATAGAAAAAATTAAAGCAGAGGACTTCCCTGAAAATATAGCAATCTTCCTCCTTGTCCGCTAAGTTTGGAGAATAGGCTAGGCATATAGAACAAATTGGGCACCACACTTGAATTAGACTTGAATAACTTGTAAACCATGATAGAAGTAATTTTATTAAATCCTAAATAAATGTAAATTTAAAACTACTAATGTAAAACCTAATAAAAACTAAAAATTAAAAATTAAACTTGGGTTGCCTCCCAATAAGCGTTTGTTTTATAGTCTCAGCCTGACTTCTTCAATTATCTATCCAATTCCCCTACGAAAATTGAGGAACCCTCCATCCATCAATAATAATGTCTCTTTTGGGAGGTTCCCAATTGTAATGGCCATTGAGTTTAAGTCACCTAGCATGATCTTTTTAGATAGGATCCCCATTAAGTACGACAAACCACTAGGTGCTTTCCCCATTGTATTTGTGATCAAATTATGGCATGGAAGCTTGTCAAACACAATGGGCTCTTCCTCTATCTTCTCCTTTTCAACCCACCATGACTCCACAGTTGTACTAGCTCTTATGTCACAAAGAGCTTTGCCTACGACATGACTGCCAATTGGGCATGGTTTTGCAAAACTGCCCGGATTCTTGAACTTTGGTGGAGAAGGCACATAGGATACCGATGAAATCAGCTCATCTTCGTTGAATCTCAAAGTTAGATCTTCGCCGATCTCCTTTTCTTGGTCTCCAAGTCTTTCCTTTCTTTTAACATCTATATCATTTGGCACATCCGGTTGCAGATTTGGTTTGGGCTCACCATCAGTCTCGAAATTCATGTCATAGAGCCAAGGGTATTGAGGACAAATGTTTGAGGCATTGGTTAGTTTTTTTGTTTGGTTCGTAAAATTTTGATTCAATATCTCTTCATTAAGCCTCCTCTCCTCACATGAAGCTATGTACTTGGACAAAGTTTCCTCCAAATTTGAATGTTCTTCCTGTTGTAGTGGAGGTGGACACAAGAAATTCGGTGGGTATGTTGGACTTGGAGCATAAAATTGATCTTGATGAGTATGGCTCCATGAAAAATTCGGGTGATACCCCCAATCCTGATAATAGTTGTTAGGATAGACATAATTATTGGGGTAATCACCACCGTACTGTACCGGCTCGAAACTGATGGCGCATTGATGACTCATATGATTTCCAGCACAATAATCACAAGTAACCGCCACACTTTGACGATGTTGAGCTTTAAAAGCTTCAAACATCCTCGAATGTGTCTCCATCTGTGCTGACAATGCAGAAAGTTTCTCGAGTCTGTCAATCTCCTCTCCCCTTGGCTGAGTCATTCTTGCCATCCTTCGACTCCGTACGGCTGCGCAAACCTCCAACGTCTTCGAAGTTGCCTCTATAGAAGATGTATTAAGTCCATCAATCCATGTTTCCCTTGGTTGAGCCAAGAACGTGTATGGCCATTGATACTCAAACTCATCCATGGTACCTAAAAAGAGAGAAATATAGGAAGAAAATTAAAAATATTTAAATTAAGACTAATTTGATTGAAATTAATATTGATAAATAATTATTAAATTAATTTCCCGGCAACGGCGCCAAAAACTTGTCGATCGATTTCGTAATCAATGAATACGTGCAAGTATACACGGTCAACAAGTAATAAAGTGATAAAAAAAGTATCATTCCCACGAGGAATTATTTAATAAAAATTACCAAGTACTAACTATTAACCAAATCAATTTTATTTAAACAACCATAAATTGTGATTTTTCTAACTAAGAAAACTAAATTAATCAATTAAAACTAGATTACTCTAAAATAAATTCAAATAAATAAAGATTAAAACTTCAATATCCCCAATTATGAACTATAAATCAATTATCCAATTATCCCAATTATTATGCCTACTGAATTGTTAACAGGAATTCTCAAATGCCAAAAGTCCTTTTCTAAGTGATCAATTGACTTCTATTTAATCCAGATTAATCTTGTTATATTCCTATGCAAAATAATTAAATTAAACTCCTTCAATTCCAATTCCTTATGTGTTACATGCGGTGAACAGATATTTCCATTCAATTCACAAACCTAATTATTCACCACGCAAATAACTAAGTCACGTGTTATCATGCCCAGTTCTAACCCTAGAATTCCTCTTTCAATTCCTTCTAGAGTAACAAGGTAATTACTGATCAGATAATTAATCAATAAGCGCAAGACAAGATAAACAATTCACTTTAACATAAATAATTGGAATATAATGAAATAATTTATTTATAGACATAAAAGGTTCAATTGAAATCTTAATAAAAGAGTTAGTTCATAATTAATGAATTAAAACCAAGAATCAACAACTGAATAGACATTAAAAGATAAAAGTATGATAAGAGAAGAGAATAGAATCTGTTGTCAGCAAATCTGATGTTCCCCTCTTGCTCTTGCTCTTGCTCTTGATCTTCAATGTTCTTCAAGTTGCTTCAATCTCCAAAACTAATAAGAACTAGGGTTAATGTCTAATCTAATGGAGTGTTTTATCTAAGCTAAGCTATGTAGTCCCCCTCTATTTTATGTCTTACATCATGTATTTATAGGTTACAAGTCCAATTTTTAGCTTAGGAACAAACCCAATCCTATTTGGAGTCAGAAAAGTGTCAAAATTCGCCCCAAAACGCGTCCAAGCTTGACCAACCTCTTCCCCAGTACCCCGGCGCTAGGCACGGCGCTGGGATTCTGCCCCCTAGCATCCCGGCGCTAGAAATGAACTACGAAGGCGCTGGAACATTTTCTGGAAATTTTCTGCTCCGACATCCTATGGGAAAATGGCCATAACTTCTTCTTCCAAACTCCGATTTTGATGATTCAAGATGTTCCGAAAAGAGGAGAAGTAGATCTACAACTTTTATTCTTTGAGTGTTTCGAAATAAGGTCCGGAGAAATACTCAAATTGGCTTTGAAGTGACTGCTGTGTAAATGGCAAGCCGAAAACGTGAATCTAGCCACCCCGAACGTCGATCCAAGTAACTTTTGTCCCAATTCCTACAAAAAAATGTAATACATTCATGAATAGATACAAATACTTAAAATCAACCAAAAGATTAAGCTCAAACGCACTCAATTATGAGTACAAAACTCACTCATCAAACTCCTCATGGCTATGAAAACCATTTGAGGAAATTCAAGCACCGTTAATAAATTTACAAGCTGCTTACAGCTAAAAATGTCCATTACGGGAACCGAATCTAGATTCAGTAGACTGAATCTGTGATCACATGATTCCTAGGCTCACATGATAACGCAGTTTGTATGAAAGTTGTAAGCTGTTATATATATAAAAGCTGTATATATATATATATATATATATATATATATACCAACCACCACGAAGCATCTCCATGGGGGATCAGAAATGTAAATATATAAAAGCGGTAAATATATATATATATATATATATATATATATATATATATATATATATATATAAGCAGGTAAACGCACTGGATATAAAATCCAGGCTCACCGAACCAAGTCCGACAACAGTTCATATATATATATATATATATATACATATATATATATATATATATATATATATATATGAAAGTAATTAAACGCTCCAGACATAAGTGTAGGCTCATCGAATAGAGTTCGACACACAGTTCATATATACAAAAACAATTAAACGCTCCAGACATAAGTCTAGGATCAATCGAGGTATAACTCGATAATGTTAGTCAATATATAAAATATGTATATAAGTATATATATATATATATATATATATATGTATATATATATATATATATACAAACTGAAATAAAACCACAGACCGAAGTTCGGGCATACACACGCAACACGACTCTCAACGTGAAGAATAGTGTGTGCAAAGATGAAGAGAAAAGATTTAAAATGTATAAGAAGGCTTACAGTGGGCTGCCAAAGAAGACTTTAATAACTTGAAGTGGATGAACACTAGGCTCCCGCCGGTAAAAAGTAGCTATATATGAGCTTACAAGTGTTTAAAATGAGAAAGCACTCAATTTAGGGTGTGTACAGAGCAAATTGGACAGGGCTTCCTCGCCTTTTTCTCTTACAAAATGGCCACCCCAAGCCCTCTATTTATAGAGGGGGGGAGCCGCAGGTGCCATAGATGTACCTGTGACTGCCCGGGGTCCCGCCATCTCGAAGTACGTGCATGTATGCAACGTGATGTCCGCTCAAACTTTCAAAACATCAATTCGGACATCCGACTGAGGTGTATAAGACCTATTTCGGACCGCCGTTGTTGAGAGTTACACAATGACATGGGATTAGAGATTGTACGAAGTCAGGAAGATAAGACCATGCCCTCCGGTCTTCAAGCTTCAAATTCTATCTATTACCCTGTCTAATAGTCACTCGGGATTGGACCTCCTTGGTTCTTGTGGGACATTGTTGTGTAAAAATGTATGTATGAAGTGTTGAAACGGTGCGATGTGGCGTCAAGGTGGCAAGATGACGACTTTGCCTCTCACCAGGGTTATCTCCGGCTTGGGCTGATAAAGCAGACGTTGCTCAGGGTTATCTCTGAGATTGGACTGTTGCAAGTGTTGAAGGTCCTCAGTGTCATCTCTGAGGTGTGCATGTCTTTCTAGTGTTATCTCTGGGTCTTGTACTGAGTGCCTCGGTGTGAGTGCTGAGGTTGAAGCTGATTGCATATATTTGAAACAAGCATTTTCGGGGTTATCTCCAGAACTACAACTGCATTTCTTGGGGTTATCTCCAAGGTTGGAACTGCTACTCCCAGTGTTATTTCTGGGACTAAGACTGAATATCTCGGGGTTATCTTCGAGATGAATCGGCCTTCTCCGGTGGAATTTTCGGTATTGGAACTGCATGCCTCGGGGTTATCTCCGAGGTTGGAACTGATACTCCTGGTGTGTGTTCCAGGGTTTGAGACTGAACTTCCGGTAGTATCCGGACTGGATATGAGCTGTCTTCCAGGGTTATCTCTGAAAGACGAATCTGCCCTCCTGCAATGTCAGTAACAGGTGTGCAAAAACTTTTGAGTGTCTACATTGTTGAATAAACTTTGGATAGCTAGGAAAGATAAGAGTTGAAGTAATTCAGTCCTGGGTTAAATAGGGCGTAGCGTGATCGCGCAAGTAAAGTCCTTAAAAAGAAATAATGTATAAGGACTATAAAGATAGAAATATCAAGCTTGTTAGGTTGATCTTATAATAGATAGGCTAGTCTGATCGTCGAGTACTGCACCAGAAATCGTAGTCTGCCATGAGAGTCAAGGAAAACTCGAGAGCTATCAAGGCAGAATCGTAGTCTGCAAGATAGTAGCTCTCGGAGTTCATAGACTGCCAAGAGAGAAGAGGAAGGATCGTAGTGTGTCGAGGAGAACTTCCTTAGAGCCGTAGTCTGCTAAGGAAGTAATGTTCAGAATCGTAGAGATAGCCTATCTAAGAGCCGACCGAGCATCTGCCAAAGCCAAGTCAAGAATTGTAGACCACACTCGGAGTCGTAGAGTCTACTAATCATATCAGAGGCAGAGATCGTAGTCGAACAAGATCAGATGAAGACAACAAGCTTAAAGACAGCAATCGTAGAGTGTCAAGATCTGATCTCGGAGTCGTACTGTTTGCACAGCCGAAGCTGAATCGTAGAGTACAGAACTATGGCCTCAACAGAAGTACTCACAACGCCAAGGCAGAATCGTAGAGCAAATACAATTCTCAACAAATGAGCACTCCCAGAATATCCAAAGTATGAAGCCTCTAGTCTGAGCTGTAAAGATACATACCACCTAAAGGAAACCAGAGAGCACTCAACGAATGGCATGCAAGCTAACAGAAGATCTAAGCATCAACCCAATCAACATTCAGATTGGGTTGTGAAGCCATTCAAGATGAAGTCTTCCACAAGTTGATCAGAAGAAGACTTCAGTAGCTGACTAAAGAGGGTCAGTAAGTGCAGTAGCTGTCAAGTAAACAGAAGACAACGATCTTGGAAGCAACCAGGATCGTAGTGTTTGCCAAACAAAGAAAGAACTGATGGAGTGTGCACAAAGATACTAGTAAGCCTATGAAGAACAAGGCCAAAGTGATTAAGCACTGGGTCAGTCCATTGATGATAAGTGAACGGGAGATCACAAGGAGAGAGTGAGTTGGGCATGCCATAAATTTGAAGTGTCTTGCTATTCAGAAGAGGCCAGAACAAGGAGGCAAGCCATCAGTGTCTGAGATCAGTCAAAGCAAACAGAAGTGTTGAAGCACTGTACAAAAGAAGGAAGAGGTGTTCTACTTTGAAGATTTAATAAACACTCTTCAAGATCGTAGTGTTATCTCTACCTGTCAATGAGCAACATTCAATAAGACACTACGATCGGGTCCAAGAAAATATGCATCAGAATCATAGAGTTCGATCATCTGAAGATTGAAGCATTGGCAACAGTTCAATCTGAAGATTGATATTCGAATTGAGAACATCGATGCAATAGGACAACCTCTAATCGAGAAATTCGAAGGAGGAAACAAAGTCGACTACCTGCCCAAGACACTAATGTGACATCTCTGACGGGGTAGGTGAAATAGTAAACTGCAGTATCAGAAAGTCATAAAGGGCATGTCATGTCACATCTGTAGTATACCTCAAATAACTCGAGATCTGCAAAGCAATTCAAATAGCTCCCAACAGCTACATTCCAACGGGAAGGTTGTGAAGGAGTATAAATCAACAAGAGCTTCAAAGATCAAGAGGTATTAATGATTGCTAAGTTGTAGAATCGTTGAGTTGTTGGAATGCTATTGTTGACTCTACGAGTTCCACCAGAACTAAACAAAACAAGTTTCAGTGACAATGAGATTACAAAGGTGGAAGTGAAGCAGCTTTGAAGAAGGACTCAAACAGTCTAAAGATTCACTCAACAAAGATGAGAATGCCACTGAAGATGGCAGCTAATCTGAGAAACGAAAAGGACAAGAAGATAGCATTCAAAAAAGTGGCAGAGCACAAAGAAGATCCAGAGAGCAACTCTACGAATCACCATGAACCTAAAGTTGAACTAGAACAAGTGCAGAACCATGTCTACCAACCAGTCAAGAAGAGTTCAGGGTATGCTAAGTGCCAGACGAAGTCTACCAAAAGCTCAAACACTTACTAGACCCAAATGGTGATGGTGCATAGCTGACAACAGATAAAGATGAGCATAAAGGAATTAAGATTAGCTGCATCAAAGAAGATGTAGTCCAGACTCAAAGCGTAATGCCTAGAGGACTATGCCAAGCTGCTAAGTACTAAAGATGTTCAAGCTTAAAGACATCTTAGCAACAAGGCACCAACAACAACAACAACAACAAGCCAGGGCCTGAGGGGTCTTTGTCCAAAGGGACTAAATGAAGTTCCAAGCATGTTGGGCTTGAAGAGTTCCTAGGGAACTAGAGGAGTTCCAAGGCTGCTGGCCTTGAAGAGTTCTTAGTAAACTAAAGTTCCAAGGCTGCTGGCCTTGAAGGAATCTTAGTGATTCAGGGTGCTGCCCTTCCTTAGTGGAAATCCTGATAATTGAAAGCAGAAGAGTTGATTAGGAGCTTGAGTCTCTGAACCACTTAAAATCCCTCGTGTCATTTATTTTATGTCATTTACATTATGTACCTAACTGCTATAACTGATATGTATGTATTAACTGGTTACCACTTAACTAACTCTAAGAACAATGTATGTATGATTATGAATATATCAATGAAGGGGATCTTTTACTTATTCCGTTGTGCTTGAAAAGATTCTTATGTTTGTCATATGCTAATTCATTAGCAATACAAAATAAACGAGAAAAGTATTTGAAATTAAAAAAAGGATCTATTCAACCCCCCCTTCTAAATCTATTATGTGCCTACTGGGAACTAACAATTGGTATCAGAGCTGCTTCTCATGCTATATTCAAAAGCTAATCACTTTGAGTCTTATCCTAGGCACAAACATTGTTCTAAACTTAGTTTAGTAGTAAGTCACTTGTAAATGCAAATGAGCTCAAACGTTGGAAATATTGTGAATAGGTAAATGTGTATATACACCTCAAGTTGCTCAGATTGGTACATGTTCTTAAATGCCATTACAGCAAGACTAATCCTTGGCCACAGTCAATCTTGTAGTCTGAAGACCAGGCAAGGAAGCTCAAGAAGCATCAACATCAAAGAGTCAAGCATCCACCAGCCTGAAAGATGAGATGGCCATACATGCTAAAAAGTACTTATTTAGAGAAGAAAGAAGAATTCCTCAAATATGTATTTGGCCAACCAACAGCTGGATATGAACCCTGAGGTTCAAAGTTATCAAAGAAATAAGGATGCTAAGATTCTCTTAGCTTACATCCTCAAGGCTATGACTAATTGATTGAAGGTTAACTGGAGCAACAAGCTGTCAGGAGTGAATGAAAAACTATGCACTTCAATGCCTAACCCTAGTATACCAAAGATAAATGACTGTTAAGTAACTGACAGTAGAAAGGTACGGTTCCCCATTAATATAAATATGTACATCATGATTCACCACCTTATGCACTATAACAGTATTCTATCAAGAGATCATACTCTACCTAAAAAGGGAAGAGAAGAAGTACAATAAGGTTGGAAACTCAAATGATAACAAACTTTCTCTCCATCCAAGTTTTAGGTTGAAAATAACATCTTGAAAGAAGTCTGAAACAGGTTATAAGCATATCAAGGTTTAACTAATCTTAAGTGGAGTAATCTTTGTTGATGGGTTAGTATGTATGTACAAACCTATGTTTTAAGTTTTTGATAACACATAGAGTATGATCAGTTCTACAAGAGTATCTTGAAGATTCATAGAAACTGATCACCTCCATGAATCAATCAGATACAAATAAGTGATTTAGTGGATTCTTACTCTGTGAACAGTTAAACTCGGTGAACATAACCAAGCAGATGATGAAACCATCAAAGAAAAAGAGTGTTTTATTAAAATGACTACTCTTACACACACTCATCATCATGTATCTTAAAATGTAATATCTAAATTGGATATATGCATGAATATGATTTGTTGGTGATCAATATGATGAAAATTCAAATATATGAGGAACAGTGATTTTAAAAACTAACCTGGCAGGACCCATTTAACTATGGGTAACAAAAATAGAAATGCATCTAACATGCAGGTTCTTGGTCTATCTAACCACACTAAGGAATGCTGAAGCAGAAGACTTCAGTTAAGAAGATTCAACCAGCAGAAGGCTTAAGACAGTTCAAAAATGATTCTGATAAAATCCCTATTTGTCAAAGCATGTCCTTAAAGATTTGCTGAGCTAACATGAATGAAGCTCACATGGCTGCTGATCTCTATATAGAAGTAGACCATTCAATCTAAGATGAAAAGGGTCTTATATGCTCAATCATGCGAAGCATATCATATGAGAAGAATCCTCAAGGAAGTTCCCAATCAGAGGATCATCGAGCATTAATCATGAGGAACTCATTACGGAAGCAGAACTCCACAAGTACAAACTGACAAGGAAGACTACGTTCGTAGTACTGTCAAAAGATCGTAGAGTGATCAGTCCTGAAGATATCCATGTCTATGATATAAAGAGATATGCAAGGCTGCCTTCTAATGCACATGAAGAAGAAGAAATCACACCTCACTGAGAAGATAGTATCAACTATGGGGGAGCAGTGATTTGCTAAAGAACAGCAGCACTAAAAGCATCAGAAATACACTACGAAGCAATATACCAGTTACAGAGTCCCAAAACATTGTGGCTGATGAACCAAATGAAGATCCATAGTCAGTAGGAACGTCTCAAAATGTACTACTGATAACCCTGTCAGCCACCCAACTCAAAATCGTGAAGCGCCTACAATCAAACACATGATCACAGTATAAGAGCAGAAGGACACCACGATTATAGCCAATGCAAATGTTTAGAGTTGGTTAATGAACTCCCCAGCAAAAAAGGATAAATGAGATGTAAGTGCTAACCACTTCTAAAGTTTTTCATCTGGAAAGCGCCTCAAGGAAAAACCTGACCTTTAGTTCACTCTAAGAGGTTGGCCATTCCTGAGCTACCTTAACCCAGAAGGAATGCTTAGTAAAGTTCATCTCAAGGACCAAGACAGTCAATGATCGTAGAGTAGAGTTTGAAGAGAAATCAATGATCATAGTGGAACCTCAACAATCGAAGAAGTAGACTCGACGATCGCAATCTTCTCAAAGGATACACTAGCTCATAAGGAGATTGGAAGAACTAGACAAATGCCCAACTATTCAGATCATGAGGAGATAAGTACGTATACAGGTTGGAAAGATATCCTGTAGGCTCATTTCAAAAGTTAAGTGCCCAAACTTTCATAAAGTACATCAGTGGTTAAGCTATGCAGTTTTAAGATGAGGATTAGTGTCAAACCATCCTCTACAGCATCTCTCAGAAGAAGATTGTTGAGTCAACAAAGAAAAACGTAGAGTCCATAGCTACCTCACCAAGCTACTCTACAAACCAAAAAGGTCAACGATCAATCCACGTCAGTGATGCCTATTTTCTTAAAAGGAACATCAAACTGAAAAGTTTATGGGGAGTTACAGTTCTTAATAGACATCGTGCAACCAATGAATGATTGACACATCACAGCTAATGCAGAGTTAGAAGGAAATATCATAAAGACAAATTCAAAAATCTCAAACCAGTTATCAGAAACTATCGAACCTCTCTCCCACTCTTTTTCAAACCCTAGAATCCTCTTCAAAGCCTGAATCTATCAAACTTCTAGATTCGCCCAAATCACAGTCAACTGTCTCTCATAAGAGGTCTGAAACTAAATACCCATATATTTTTAACCCTCATAATGGAAGAATGGCGAGTTATAACCGAAATCCAACTCAGCTTCAAGAAGTTCAAAAGATCAAAAAAAAGCTCAAGGACATACTTGAGCTCATAAGGAAAGCTGGGTTTTATGAGTGCTTGGAGGCCGACACTCCAGTCTATACAGAGCTAGTGAAGAAGTTCTACTCAAATGCATTAATAGATTCTAGGCTTCTGTCCACGAAGGTCAAAGGAGCAAGTCTGAAAATAAAATCATCTGACATCAATCAATGCTTAGGCCTTCCTGACCTAGGACGAAAAAGTCTTGATGAGATCGACACTGAACAAGCAAAGAAGATTATGGTATACAAAAGAAACCCTAGTCTGAAGGACATGAAGAAAAAGGAGTTTCCTGAAGAATTCGAGTTCCTTGCTGAGATAGTGGGCAAATGTATACTATGCAAGGATACTACACATGACACTGTAACTGATCAACAACTAAAAATTATGTCTACAATAGTTCTGAAGAAGCAAATAAACTTTGAAGTTATCTTGCTCGATCAAATTTCCAAATGGCTGGAAAAGGCTGAAATGAAGAAGTCTACAGATAAACCCCTTACAAAGGTTTTTCATGGAAGACTGTTAATTATTGTGCTGAAGAAGAAACTGGGAAGGAAGATAAAGAATAATGAGGGAGAACCACTAAACGTCCATAAAGTCATGTCTCCACAGCTGTTTGTAAAATGGAAGAAAAATCCTAAGGTAAACAGGAGGCTAATAACAACTGGGAGCAGCAGCAAAGTCTCTGCAAAGAAGAGGAAGGCACAAGAGGTGGAAAGCTATCAATCTGATGACTCTGTACCAATAGTAGCCACACCAGCAAAGAAGAAGTCCAAGGGTATGAAGAAAACAGAGGCTCCACCAAGAAGTCTCTCCATTGACAACAAGGAAGCAGGAGAAGAAAAGGTCTCAACTGTAGAAACCCCAAAGAGAAGAAGTAACAGATTACTCCAAGGGCCATCCAAAAAGAAAGCAAAGGTGATAAAGAAGTTAGCCCCAGTTCCCAAAGAAAGTCTATCTTCCAAGAATGAGATCAGAAGATGACAAGGGAAATGAAAGTCTCAAGATTGAGTCCCCAAAGAGCAAGTCTGAAATGAAGAAGAATGTATAAGTCCTATGGCTAGTCCTCAGAGCATCCACTCTACTGATGAAGGAAGGTTGCAAGTTAACACAATTGCATCCCCTACTGAAAATGCTCCAACAAGTTCACATAATGGCTCCAAAGATATTGAGTCCAAGGAAGAGGGATATGTCCCTACTAATGCTGAACTTCAAAGAAGCTTGTCTGGTGATTCAGAGGCTTCAGACTCTGAAGAAAGAGAAAAGTCTGACTCTCCTATAGCTGAACCCCCAAGGAGAAGAAAAAGCAACAGACTGCTTGCCAAATCTGTCTCTAAGAAGCAAGGTGAACACTTTACTGCAATCATTAAAGTTAGTGATGGTGAAGAAGGCACTAATAATGAAAACCAGCATGAAGAATTCACTGATGAATCAGATGAAAGGAGTCAGCATGATTCAAGCTCAAAATGTGAAGAAATAGAGAAAGATTCTCTAGTTCGGCAAATAAGGAATCAGAGGGAAGCCTACAAAGGTCTAACTCCAGTTCAGAACAGAGAGAAGGTGGAAGAGACTCTAGTTCTGTAGGAGAAGAACCAGAAGATTTTCACATTCCCCACCTTGTTCATCACAAGAGAAGAATTGTAGTGGAAGTTTATGAAGAACCATTAGAGGTGCTTCCTGGCAGATGGATTAATCATGGAAATGAAAGGTTAAATGTGGTAATGATGACCTCAGAAAACTTGCTCAACAATTATAGAGCCATGAAGCTAGACATTTCAACTGTGATATATGAGACTGAAGCTAAGAATCATGCAATAAGATGGTTCTACTCTCACATGTCATGGGTAAAGGCATCCCTCACCAAAGATAACAGCTTTCTCACATGGGTCTTCTCTCATCTTCCCAACGTAGAGCTATTAGCACAGAAGTTCCCAAGAGTAAAGGAGTTTGCAACTCAGATGATAAAGGACCAGTCTCACTACAAAGTCTACCGATATGCTGACAACCATTACATTCCCTATAACAGTAGAGTGGGTTCTGATGGCAGAAGGATCATGGCCAAGGAGATGATCATAGAGTCCCTTCACTCTATCATTGAAAATGATCAAGTTCAGTTTGAGAAGCTTCCCTCTACCCAAGCACAGTTGTCTGACATTCCTTCATCCTCCACCAATGATTGGCACTCAACGATTTATCAGATTCTCACTGCTTTCGAAAATCTATTCAAGAATGGAAATTATGGAGTCCAGTCTAGTGCTCAACAAGAAGCTGCCCAATCAAATGACCAAACTCCTATGGAGCAGGAGTTAGTAAAGAATACTAATAAATTGGCTGAGAAGATATCAATCATCACAGAAGGGTCAAGGATGTTGACAGAAGCAGGAGATAATGCAGCCCAAGACAGACTTCCAGCCATTATATCTGATATATCTCTCTAAATCAAAGAGAGAGATCAAATTAATATAAAGGCTATGAATGATCAGAAGGCAGAAGCTCTACAAGCACAAAAGGTAAATGAAGAGCAAATCATAACCCTCTCTAACAAGATTGACAATCTGAATTAATCTCTCTCCCTGTAAATTGAGCTGAGCCAACAAGAACTTAAGATTAAGGTTGGTAACTCATCTTACCTGATGGAGCAACTAATGTCCAACATGGAGCAGCTTTCACAAGTGATTAATGACAAAAGGGGGGAGAAAAAGAGACATAGGAAGAAGCACTCAAGGAGGAGCAAGGAGAAAAGAAGCAAAGAAGACAAGAAGGCAAAGAAGAAGATAGCAGCAGCAGAAGCAGAATCATCATTTGAGGGGGAGCCAAAGGATGATGATCCTATGTATGCAGAGTTTGAGGGGAAGCCAGAAAAATAAGAAGAGCATGAGTCCTAAGGGGAGCAGGAGCAAAGAGATCAAGCAGAACAGTAGCTGATCAACAGACATCCTGGAGACACATATGGAGCCAAAAAGGTACATCTCTATCTAGTTAGGTATGTTCTGGATCCAGGATGTAAAGTGTCATAGTGTATGTAATTCTCTATTATTATCAATAACATTCATGATTATCTGTTTTTGAAATACAGTTGCTCACTGTATATAAGATTCATTCATATCATGCATATGCACTTATTATTTTTGTCATAATCAAATAGGGGGAGATTATCAGGAATAAGCATGTGAATGATATTCCTATTTATATATGATTTGATTATGATATATATGAATGAATATGCAAGTATGCTTGCATTAAGAAAAGCTGTAAAGTTCTTTGATAGATAATAGGAACACATGTACAAGGACTTAGAATGAATTGATCAAATATGTTAGGTTGATCATACATAAGCAATACAGCTTTGTAAAGTCCTTAAAAGAAATAATCTACAAGGACTATAAAGATAGAAAGATCAAGCTTGTAAGGTTGATCTTATAATAGATAGGCTAGTCTTATCGTCGACCACTGCACCAGAAATCGTAGTCTGCCAGGAGAGTCAAGGAAAACTCGAGAGCTATCAAGGCAGAATCGTAGTATGTAAGATAGTAGATCTCGGAGTTCGTTGACTGCCATGAGAGACGAGGAAGGATCGTAGTGTGTCGAGGAGAACTTCCTTGGAGCCGTAGTCTGCTGAGAAAGTGATGTTCAGAATCGTAGAGACAGCCTGTCTAAGAGCCGACCGAGCATCTGCCGAAGTTAAGTCAAGAATCGTAGACCACACTCGGAGACGTAGAGTCTACTGATCATATCAGAGGCAGAGATCGTAGTTGAGCAAGATCAAATGAAGACAACAAGCTTAAAGACAGAAATCATAGAGTGTCAAGATCTGATCTCGAAGTCATAGTGTCTGCACAGCCGAAGCTGAATCGTAGAGTGCAGAACTAAGTCCTCAACAAAAGTGCTCACAACGCCAAGACAGAATCGTAGAGCAAATACAATTCTCAACAAATGAGCACTCCCAGAATATCCAAAGTATGAAGCCTCTAGTCTGAGCTGCAAAGATACATCCCACCTAAAGGAAACCAGAGAGCAGTCAATGAATGGCATGCAAGCTATCAGAAGATCTAAGCATCAACCCAATCAATATTCAGATTGGGTTGTGAAGCCATTCAAGATGAAGTCTTCCACAAGTTGATCAGAAGAAGACTTCAGTAGCTGACTAAGGAGGGTCAGTAAGTGCAGTAGTTGTTAAGTAAATAGAAGACAACGATCTTGGAAATAACCAAGATCGCAGTGTTTGCCAAACAAAGAAGGAACTGATGGAGTGTACACAAAGATACTGGTCATCCTATGAAGAATAAGGCTAAAGTGATTAAGCATTGGGTCAGTCCATTGATGATAAGTGAACGGGAGATCACAAGGAGAGAGCGAGCTGGGCATGCCATAAATCTGAAGTGTCTTGCTATTCAGAAGAGGCCAGAACAAGGAGTCAAGCCATCAGTGTCTGAGATCAGTCAAAGCAAACAGAAGTGTTGAAGCACTACATAAAAGAAAGAAGAGGTATTCTACATTGAAGATCCAATTAACACTCTTTAAGATCGCAGTGTTATCTCTACCTGTCAATGAGCAACATTCAATAAGACACTACGATCAGGTCCAAGAAAATATGCATCAAAATCGTAGAGTTTGGTCATCTAAAGATTGAAGCATTGGCAACGGTTCAATCTGAAGATTGATATTCGAACAGAGCTTATTGAGAGCATCGATGCAAAAGGACAACCTCTAATCGAGAAATCAGAAGGAGGAAATAAAGTCGACTTCCTGCCCAAGACATCAAAGTGACATCTCTGACGGGGTAGGTAAAACAGTAAACTGTAGTGTCAGAAAGTCATAAAGGGGATGTCATGTTACATCTGCAGTCTACCTCAAATAACTCGAGATCAGCGAAGCAATTCAAATAGCTCCCAACGGCTACATTTCAACGGGAAGGTTGTGAAGGAGTATAAATCAACAAGAGCTTCAAAGATCAATATGTGCTAATAATTGCTAAGTTACCAAATCGTTAAGGTGTTAGAATGTTATTGTTGACTCTACGAGTTCCACCAGAACTAAACAGAACAAGTCTCAATGACAGTGAGATTATGAAGGTGGAAGTGAAGCAGCTTTGAATAAGGACTCAAGCAGTCTAAAGCTTTACTCAACAAAGATGAGAATGCCACTGAAGATGGCAGCTAAACTGAGAAACAAAAAGGACAAGAAGATAGCATTCAAAAAAATGACAGAGCACAAAGAAGATCCCGAGAGCCACTCTACAAATCACCATGAACCAAAACCTGAACTAGAACAAGTGCAGAACCATGTCTGCCAACCAGTCAAGAAGAGTTCAGGGTATGCTAAGTGCCAGACGAAGTCTACCAGAAGCTCAAACACTTACCAGACCCAAATGGTGATGGTGCATATCTGACAGCAGATAAAGATGAGCAAAAAGGAATGAAGATCAGCTGCATCAAAGAAGATGTAGTCCAGACTCAAAGCAGAATGCCAAGAGGACTACGCCAAGCTGCTTTGTACTAAAGATGTTCAAGCTTAAAAACATCTTAGCAGCAAGGCACCAATAATAACAACATCAACAACAACAAGAAGCCAGGGCCTAACGGGTCCTTGTCCAGAGGGACTAAATGAAGTTTCAAGTCTGTTGGACTTAAAGAGTTCCTAGGGAACTAGAGGAGTTCCAAGGCTGCTGGCCTTGAAGAGTTCTTAGTGAACTAAAGTTCCAAGGCTACTGGCCTTGAAGGAATCTTAGTGATTCAGGGTGATGCCCTTCCTTAGTGGAAATTCTGCTAGTTAAATGCAGAAGAGTGGATTAGGAGCTTGAGTCTCTGAACCACTTAAAATCTCTCGCGTCATTTACTTTATGTCATTTACATTATGTATCTAACTGCTATAACTGCTATGTATGTATTAATTGCTTACCACTTAACTAACTCTAAGAACAATGTATGTATGGTTATGAATATATCAATGAAGAAGATCTTTTACTTATTCCGCTGTGCTTGAAAAGATTATTATATTTGTCATATACTAATTTATTAGCAATACAAAAAAAACGAGAAAAGTATTTGAAATTAAAAAAAGGATCTATTCAACCCCCCCCCCCTCTTCTAGATTTATTGTGTGCCTACTGGGAACTAACAGTTTTCAAAATGAGAAACAAGTATGCATGCAAATATGTGGTCTATGAGTAGCAAGTGTTTGATAATTTATGATTTTTGTATACGACTGAATATGTGCATTACGTATTGTCGACTAATGTGTACTTGATATATTTACTTAAAATGTTTAAGTTTGTTATACATGGCTAATGAATACTTATATGTAAATATGTGTGTGTAGGATATTCAAAGTAGAATTAAGCGTTAATTGTAAACTACGCTCAAGGCAAGTATCTAAACTTTACTCTTTTATTGGGCAAGTTCTTAACTTCGTTAGATTATACGAAATGCAAGTATTCTAAAGCTATGCACTTTCTCTATAAAAACAGGTTTATAACTTCACCAGTATCTCAAATTTACTCTTATCCATGCAAATATTTCAAATTGGTAATACTTAATCAAATTCCTTTTCTTCTTGCAAGTATCTGAACTTTACTCTTTTATGGGGCAAGCTCTTAACTTCATTCGATTATACGAAATGCAAGTATTCTAAAGCTATTCACTTTGTAATAACTCAATATTTTCTATATAAATAAATGAGAAATTTTGCATATAAAATTTTTTTATTATTATTTTAAAGATGGGAATGTGTGCCAAGTAATGCGTATGTATATATGTGATAAATAAAATTTATTTATTACATGAATAATTTCAAATAATTTTATGTTAGAATTATTGATCATTATAAAGTATATACTTATAATAATTAATTTTATTATAGAAATGTCCTTATTATTTATTTTCTATGAAAATATGATTTTTATATTATTTAAATAATATATGAAATAATTATTAGAATTATTATAATTACTATTTTATTATATGAATTTTAGTTCAGATTATTAAGTTAAAAATTTTAACTTAATAATGTTATATATATGAAAGATAAATAATATATGGAATCCAAACCCTAATTTTAAATTTTGAGCAATGAATGAGAATAATAATAGTATATTAATTATAATATTAATTTTCCGTATTATAAATATATATTGTATATGTGTAGACTAATAACGGTTAGTCAATTATCGTGTATCACGATAAATCCTAGTATTTCTGTTATAAACCATAATTAGAAGCTCAAAATTGGAGTTTAAGATCGGTCAGAAATTGTGTTATATGAATTATATTGCATATTATAGAATTTCTGTTAATTAGGAAAACCCTAATTAATATTTAAAAATCCTAATTAAGAAATTAAAAACCCTAATTTGCTAATTAGTAACCCTAATTGCTAAAATTAGAAACCCTAATTATTTTTTTAGTAAATTGAATTGTTAATTTGGGAACCCTAATGATATTAAGGAACCCTAATTATTTAAAAACCCTAATTTCTAATTAAAAACCCTAATTTTAATTAGTAAGTTCTAATTAAAATTTTATTAGACTTTAAACTTAATTTTTCAAACCCTAGAAATTATTTGAAAAACCTTAAGGTTTAAAATCTATTGATTAAAACCTAGATTAAAGTACCATGGACAAGAATACCATTAAAATTGTTAGCAAAATGACCTAATTACCCTTTTTGTCACATTCTTGGAATTATTGCTAACAAAATCTTGCCAAATCTTGGCAAGTCATCAACCTAGTCTAGCTAAGGGCTAATAAATTCCAGCTCTCAGCCATTATTAACATCCAAATTCATTGTATCAAAGATTAGATAGATTTGAAGAGAGAGAAAATCAAAAGAAAAGCTCCTTCATACACGTATACTCAATCTAGACCTTCTCTCTCTAAAACCCACGAAATCTAAAGGTGTTTCAATCCCCAAATCAGTAGCCAAGGAATCAGAATTTGTTCATAGTAAAGTATGAACCCTAAATCAAATCTAAACTTGAACCCTATGTTAGATGTTAGATTTTTATGTTAAAACATGTAGTGTGTAGTGTATATTGATGATCTGGGTTGGCACATAGGGGATCCATAACATCTAAGTATTCAAAATAAAAGTTTTTGAAAATCTGGAAAAAGCTTAAAAATGTTGTCTGACAACGAATGTCAGAGCCTCTAGATCATTCTGTGTTAAGAGCTATGTGTGTTTTATGTTATGGATCTGTTCTATGCCATGTGGTCTTTGTTCTAGAACTTGAATCATGGTCAGATCATATCTAGAACTCAAGTTATGAGTGGTCAAAGTGAGTTAACCGATCAGAAATTCTGAGTTTCTGGGCAACCCAGAAACCCAGAATTTCTGACAGTCATTTTTGAAGCTTTTGATCTTGCTGCTGTTTTACAGTTTAATTGGTCAAGTTATTGTTTTTATCTTGTAGCCTGACATGAGAACTACACATTTATGCTTTCATATTACTCAGATCATGAACAGAATGAAAATTAATCATGGTCAAACTAGGAAGACCGATCTGCCCGGATGAAGATTCTGGAAAACCCAGAATCTTCAAGAACGCATTTCTGACAACAGTTTGACCGATCTATATCTCTTAGATCTGTTGTTGTTATGCTATTTTTATGTAATAGATTTGTTGTCTTGCATTCTAGCTACAATCTAGAACTCTTAGATCACAAAAACATCACACTAACATCAAGTAGTAGAAGCCCAAACATGCCTACTCAAACTGTTCTTCATTTCTGGGTAACCCAGAAAATGAAGAACTGCCTCTGACAGGAATTTTTATAGCTTAGATCTTTCTTGTTGATGATGTTTAGACTTGACCATTGATCAAAACATGTACCCTGTAAGTTTGTCTACACAGCCCGACGTCTAGAACACGCTTAACATGAACCTATTAACTGGAATAAGGTCGCCAAGGTCGTTGACCGGCCATGACCATATTTTCTGGGCAGCCCAGAAACTTGATGAGCAACTCTGACAGCATGTTCTGATGCTTAGATCTTGCTCATGTTTTATGATTTGGTCCAGAAATTGTTATGAACTTGTACTCTTACATATATACTATAACATTTAATCAATATCTAGTCTAGAAACATTTTTGACAGTGAATTACACATGGTCAAAGTAGGCTACTCGAACACTGACTTTGAATGTTCTTGAGCCTCAAGAATACCTAAGGCGACACTTTCTGTCGCCAAAGGGCTTTAGCGACAGACTTATTAAAATTAATTAATTTAATTTCTAAAAATCATTTAAAAATAAAAAATAATTTCTGAAAATTACAAAAATTATTTTAAAAATTATTTTAAGTTATAGAAATTAACTTTTAATAATTTGACATATTTTTAATAAATATTAGTATTTATTTGAATATTATTGATATTTAATTTATTTAATAATTGCATTAAATAAATTAATTAAAAATTATTTTATTATATTAAAAATTATTTTAAAGGATAATAAGGTATTTAATAATATTTTAAGTTATAAAACATAACTTTTAATATTTTAAGATAAGTTTCATTAATTATTAAATTTTAATGATATTAGATTTATTTGGTAATTATATTAAATAAATTAATTAAAAATGATTTTAATATTATAAAAATCATTTTAAATGAAAATAAATATTTTAAAATATTTTAAGTTATAAAATATAACTTTTGATGTTTAAAGGTAAATTTCATTAATAATTTTATATTAATGATATTTGATTTATTTAATAATTATATTGAATAAATAAATTAAAAATGACTTTATTGATTTAAAAATCATTTAAAAAGGATATAAATGAATTAAAAATATTTTAAGTTATAATAAATGACTTTTAATATTTTGATGAATAATGCATTAATATTTAAATATTAATGGTAATTATTTAAAAATGATTTTAAATATTTTAAAAATCATTTAAGGATAATAAAAATATTTTAAAAATATTTTGAGTTATTATAAATAACTTTAATATTTTGGCAAATGGTTTCATTAATAGTTTAATATTAATTAAATATTAATGATAATAGAATTAGTTAATATTTAAATCATTTAATAATGATTCCGATGTTTGAAAAATCATGATAAATTATAACGATTATTTAAAAAAATTTATAAGTCATTTAAAAATAATATGACTGATATTTACAGTTATTGAATTACTGAATGGAGTTTTAGACTCGATAATTACCCGATAAAGCCGTCGGTACACTGAAATATTTTAAAAATTGATCCGGACTTAGATAATTGGACTTGATACGTGTTTGTTTATGATTCAATGACTGCTAAACATATGTGGCAATGTGATTAGGTTATGTGCTGACTGTAAATAGCAGTAATATGCGATATGATCTATTATTCTAATCGAACGAATGATCTTATTAATGATAGGTTTCGGTATAAAAGATAAAACTAAGTTGCGTTATTGTAAGCAGCAGCTCAGGTAAGTATCCTAACTTTGCATTTACTTTATGCAATGAACATAAATAAAAAAATTCAGAATTATATTATTGTGCCAGATTATTAACTCTATTGTTATTGATTATGTATCCAATTATTCATATTCATACAAGTTCTTAAATTATTCGATCATTGTTTATCAACACAGTATTAGTGCATAATCCAAATATTTATTATGTTCGTTAGTTTCTAAATATGGTTATACAAGTGTCCCCTTATATTTAATCACATGTTGATACATACTTATTGATTTCAAGTATGTATACGTTGACTTAAAAGCCGTCTAAGCTATTTGATTTGGCCAGATATAAACTTAAAAATATTATTGAGCAAGATAGAACTTTATTGTATCCAACCAGATTGTTTTGGTTCGGATTCCCGACTAAGTATGAACATCCCGAACATGGGAAAACTTTTGTTCACCTAAGGTGGATAAGATGAACGATAATATCGTTCTTGCATGTAGTATTGATCAATACAGGGCATAACGGGCTGATCACCCCCGTGCCTGTAAGTTATGACGGTCTGCAGATGAATTTTTGTATACCTTTTTGAAAATAGAAAATAATGTTCATAGTCTATTGACTGATCTCCAGTTATAGTCAGTACGTAGTTTCAAAAATTTTATATAGAAGTGATATGTTATTATTATTGGTTCAGCTTACTTCACAACTGTTGATTCGTTGTAGAAGTGTCATTCAAAGAAAACATTTAATTCTTCCTGCTAATATATATTGTTGTTATTACTTGCTGGGAAATTAAATGCTCATTCACTACTACAAAACAGTAAATAGACAACACTTAAAAGATGACGTTTTTATAAAAAAACGTTGTGGTATTTTTTTTTACAACGTTTTTTAACAAAACGTTGTAGATACATATAAAAAATGTTATGTATTTATAAGGGCAATTTTTGATTTTAAATAGATAACGTTTTTTTAAAAAAAAATGTTATTTTATAAAAAACACGGAGCAACAAAAAAAAACACGAAAGTAAATTTGAAATTAAAATAAAACGCTAACTTTCGTGTAGCCCAAAACCCTAGCCTCTCTTCTCTCTCACTCCCTACATCCACAACCATCAGAAATAGTCGCCGCCGCTGCTCGCCCCCTGGTTTTGATTTCCCTTAAATCCGACATGGCCACCGACGGCCCCGCCTGTTACTAAACTCTATAGATCACTTTCAACCAGAGTTAAACCGTAACGGTTTTGAAAAATTTTTGCTTTGTTTTACCCCCAAATTGGTCTCCATCATTTAGCCAATTTTCAAATCTTGGTGATGGTCATTAGTTCATTCAGAGCCATGAATACTGGTGATTTCCTTAGCATTCATCCCTCGGAGCTCAAATTCCCATGTAAGTCTTATTCTTTATTTCTATTTAAATTCTTTACCTTTGTGTTTGGTTGACTAGAAAATTTGGGGAAGAAGATGGAAAATGTAAGAACTTTTTCAATATTTCTAGTGTTGTAATTTTTCCACGGTTTTAGCTTGTATAGGTAACCAAATTAAATCTATAAAGATCTGAAGGTTAAATATGAATAAAATGATCTTACTTTCTTTTCTTTTGCTGAATTTTTTTCGGCAACTAAACTAGAAGATGTGCCATTCTATATGTTGTTTTGGCTAAATTTATTATATTTAAGGTGGGTATTGATTTTCTTATCTTTTTATTTAATGGGTTCGTTTGCATTTGTGGTGGAAAGTTAAGGTGAGGAAGCAAAGTTCATGTTCTATGCAATTGACTAACAAGACTGACGAATATATTGCCTTCAAGGTAGGTGTTAGCAATAAGTTAATATATTTGATTGCAAATAAGTGATTGTATTTAATTTTTGATGAATTGAGTTGTAACTGAAAAGGTTAAGACAACAAACCCGAAGAAGTATTGTGTCCGACCCAACTCTGGGATTGTCTTGCCAGGCTCATCTTGCAGTGTTACAGGTAAAATTCTGTTAAATTCTTAAAAGAAACTACTTGTTTTAGTTGACTTATGTGGAAATTAAGCTGCTCAAGAGTTAAATTTGATTACTTGTTACATTTGCTTGTGCGTTTTGATAGTTACAATGCAAGCCCCAAAAGAGATACCTCCTGATATGCAGTGCAAGGACAAATTTCTACTCCAGAGTGTTATTGCACCTAATGCTGCCACAAATAAGTACATAGGCCCAGAACTGGTTGGTCATATTTTTTTCATGGATTTCTGTTTAGTCAAGATAGTTTTCAGGTTATTTTTAATTGGGTCTCAGTTGCTATGTTGATTTATTTTGTAGTTTAATAAGGAGGATGGGAAGGTTATTGAGGAAGTTAAATTGGGGGTTGTGTACATTCCTGCTAATCCCCCATCACCTGTTCCTGAAGGATCTGAAGAAAGGTCTTCGCCCAGGGCATCTGTTGTTGAGGATGGAAACCAAAATGCTCCATTGCTTGATGCTGTAAGTGATGCTCTTGGTTTTCCTTTTCCATGAAATTGAGTTGTGAAAGGTATTATGCTTAATTTGTGTTTATTCTATTTCAAATATCAGTTGACAAGATCTTTGGATGAAACAAAAGAGAAGGCTTTGTCTGCAGAGGTGAACAATCTTCTCTCTCTCTTCCTCCCCTACACGCAAAAAAGAAGAAGAAAAAGAGTAGACATGATTTTTATCTCTTCTTTTCAAGCCAATGCTAGTGCTTGAGATCAGTATTGGAGCCTCATTTAATATTATTTTTGTTGACTGTATTTCCTGCTTTTATGTTTTACTTGACAGAAAGGGGTAGGTCATATCTCTCGCAGCCCTAATTAAGCTATCAGCTCACCTGCAATTGCTTTGGTCTTAGGGGAGTCACTTCGTCCTACTTCAGTGACAACTGCCCAAGTTAATTCAGCTGGCACTGTTGCAAATTATGTAATTCATTCCTGCTCCAAGAGGGATCAATAAATTGCATCACGTACAGGACAGGCATGATTTTATTCAATTTCAACTTCCATTTTGATATCTGTTTTTATTTCTAGTCACATCTTCTCACACTAAAAATAGTACCTTGGTACAAAGTATATGCATATCGGTGTGTAACCTCACTAGGTAAAGTTCTTAGCTGTTTCTAAACTGTACTTCACTGAATGGGCTTATGTGTGTATATTACTTCACTAAATGGCTATACTGCCTGGTACTACCTGTAGTCATAAGTTAACTTGGACATGAAAGTGCAGGGGGGGATTGCAAGACCATGATGTTTGTACAGATCAGCCCAAGTGTGGCAGACTCAGGGGAAACCATTTGCTCATTAAATTTTGCTAGTCGTGTGCGAGGAGTTGAGCATGGGCCTGCTCGAAAACAGGCAGACTTCACTGAACTTTTCAAGTACAAGCAGCTGGTATTTTTCTCTTATTATGAGCAAGTTTATTGCATAGCATGCTAATGTCATTATGAACTCTGAATATCATGTCTAACTTTTGAAATTCTGACAGATTGTGGAGATCCTTAAAGATCGTCCATCTTAGTTTCATGACTGCTGGAGCCTTGAAGTTTTCACTTTGTTTCCTGCTGGAAATGGAGGAACGATTGAACTTCTTTATCACAGGTTAACAATAGTTGTTAGATTTTTTGTATTCTTCTAATGTTCTACATCGAATGTTTTTACTCTCCATATATTCTATTACTTGTATAGATTATGTTCACAGTACATGTTGTACTTATAGCACTATATGCAAGATGAATTTGAAGAAATTATCCTTTTTACAATTGTAGGAGAGACTCCACTACGTACGCTGATGTATGCTTCAGAGAATTTGAAGAAATTATCCTTTTTACAATTTGTTAGCAATGGCTGGCTACGATATTATAAATTTGTAGTAATTTATATTGAAAAGTGAATTTAAGACGTATATATGGATAGTTTGGTATATATTTTATGGATGTAGTAATTTGAAACTGTAAACGAATGATATTATTGGGATGTATTGTGAATGGTTGATATATTTTGTCTTTAAATTTAAATGAGAATTTAGACCTTTTAGCTATATATCATGGCATTAGCATATTGCAGGTGCATTGGTAATGTAGGTGAACTACAACCTTTTTTTTCTTTTCTTTTTTTATCTACAACATTTTAAAAATGTTGTGGAATCATACTTTCTACAACATTTTTAGCCAGAAAACGTTGTGGAATCATACTTTCTACAACATTTTCAAGCATCTGCTAATTTATGAAAAACAAATCTACAACATTTTTTTCTTAAAAAACGTTGTCTAATGTGCTTAACTACAACGTTTTAAAAACGTTGTGTAAGGGTGTCAAATAGATGACACCCTTAACCACGACGTTTTGCTGAATGAAACCACAACATTTTTTCTGCGTTGTCTATTTACTGTTTTGTAGTAGTGATTCTTGCTTTAAATTTAAATGTTTTCAGCTAAGTATGATCAACCAGAAGGTTCAGGCAAGAACAAGGGGAAAGGAAAGCTGTTCGAATGAGTTTTATAATATTTTGTGTAATTGTTAAAGTTTATTAAGACAAGGATATTTATTATCTATGATGTAATTAATGTTTAAAGGTCGTGTACTTGGGATTTAGACTCTGATGCATATGTAAATTAAGTTGGTATTTATATTATTGTTATTATTATTAGTATTATTCCGCTGATAGAAATGGTATCGTGAAGCACCGAGTTCGGGTTTCAAGTACCTGAATTTGGGGGCGTCACACACTTTCTCTATAAAAGAGGTTTATAACTTCACCAGTATCTCAAATTTACTCTTATCCAAGAAAATATTTCAAATTGGTTATACTTAATCAAATTCCTTTTATTCTTGCAAGTATCCTTTCTATAGACTGTTTGAATCTGATATGAGCAAGTTTCCCTAACTTATTTACATTCGAACAAGTAATTTGTATTTGTATGCTTGTGCAAGTTCCTTGAGTTGTACAATTTGACATTGGTACGCAAATTTCTTTATTGTTTCAAGTTCTAAAAATTTTTGAATTGTTTACAGATGAGTTTAAGCTAATTATTTCAGCTTGATTCACATTACAATATTTTGTCATAAGTCATTATCATATTATTGAAATAGGAAGAGCTGTTCAACCAAATTGTTTTGGTTTGGAACTCAAGTCTGAGTATGAACATCCCTTACTTGGGAAATTATTATTACAAAAACAAGCATGTAGTGTTGATCAACACAGGGCATAAAGGACTGATCACCCATCGTGCCCGGGAGTTAGTCAGTTATACAGTTGAATTACTGTTAAACCTATTTATAGCAAGAAAAATAAAGTTCAAGGTCTACTAACCGCTCGGCACCTCTAATAATTATGTCGTTTCAAAAACATAAGTTATCTGGTTTTATATTATGACACCCCCCAAATCTGGGTACTTCATTCCCATAGGATTTGGTGCTCACTATCCCAAATAATTACTTCTAACTACCCATAATCAAGGATAATTATGTACATAAAATAGCTTAAATAATAATCCTTCCCTTTATAGGGTTACATCAACGTAAAACAAATCCCAGGTAATCTAACTTTAACTATTACATGACTTTGCAGAATACATCACAAAATATAACAAGTCTCATAACAAAATTCTACTAAATAAAAACCAAACAGGTCTTCATCATTTGGACATATTGCCCTTGCCTTTGCTAGAAGATGATTCATCAACTTTCTCAACTTTAGCTGCAGTGTTAAATACAAGAGTGGGCAAACAATTGCTCACTAATATAATGATGACAAAAGTAATAGCATAGGAGTAAGCAATGATTATTGAATAATTAAGAACTTGTTCTTCGAGTTAAGATTGGTAAATAAGTTCAAGGTTTATATCTGAGGGTCTTTAAGACCATGAACTATGTCCCAAGGTTTTTAAGTATTTTTACTTTAACCTTTAATAATCATTAGACTATACAGACCTTTACTTTCATACTTAGGGGGATCAGCCTTTCATACCATATATTGTGCACAAACATCTAAACGCTAACGCGTACATAATCCCCTATATTAGGGTTATTCATCCCAGTTTGACTTTAGAATTTTTTCATCCCAGTTTGACTTTAGAATTTTTGCACTAAAGAAAGTTTAGTTTGGAATACCTTAACAATGATTCTAGAATTTTAGAACACTCATCAATTACGGATTAGTCCAATTAATAAAGATTTATTAGCTATTCGAAGGTTCAACACGATAATATAATATTGAACAATGGTATTTAAGTTAAAGATTGAATGTCAGATGTCGACGTCGGGATTTTTATTTGTCCTTTTCTGTTCTTGTCTTTTGGTGTTCTCATGTTAGGTGAGATTTATTTGAAAAAATAAGTTTGAAAAGGTCCGACATGTATATGTCGACGATTTGACTGTAAGAGTCGTCAATTGGTATTTTTAAATGGTTACACCAACTCAACCGAGAAATGGTTTGCACATAGACCTAGTGATGTAACACTGTTTAACTGGTCTGCAAAACCGAAATTCGTTAGGGTCCGAAGACTTGATTATGCGGAGGGAAGGTGTTAGGCACCCCCCGACATCCGTGATAGCACGGTTACCGCCACTTTTTAATTTAAATTTTTATCTGAATGTGTGTGTGTGTGTGTGTGTGTGTGTGGGTCTATGTGCAGTTGTCTGGAAGTAGTTCTATGCCTCGTTTGCACCTATATACAAAGGGTTTGAATTTTGTATAAAAGTTCAATTTTAACGAGATACGGCAATGATGTTTTGTAAAATAGGTTTTTCAAACCCTTATGCTCAATAGTAATTGAGGCCTTTGATACTTCCATTTTATTAGTGTTCGACTTGACTGCTTTTACTTTTGAGATGCGAAGCATCTTCGAGAAAATAAGATACATAGCAATGCCGAACTCCTTATGGACATGAGAGCCACCTAAGGAAATTCAGACACCGTGAATAATTTACAAGCTGGTTGCAGCTGAAAACGTCCATCACGGGAACCGGACCTAAATTCAGGAATTGAATCTATGATCACATGATTCCTAGGCTCACATGACAAAGCAATATGTGCAAAAGCTAAAATAAGAACTAGATTTGAATAAATCTAAACTATTTCAGCTTCATCGGTTCTAGTTTAGTCACCATGAACCGACTAAAGTGAGAAATAGCTAGATTTAGGCAAATCTAGCTCATAGCAAAAGCTAGAAAACGAATTAGATTTGAGTAAATCTAAGCATTCCAGCTTCAACGGTTCCAATTTAGTCACCATGAACCGGTTAAGGTGAGAAATAGCTAGATTTAGGCAAATCTAACCCGCAGGGTGATAAAGCAGTTATATATATATATATATATATATATATATATATATATATATTTACATTCCAGTCAGGCCTGGAGATCACTTTGTGGCCTTTTACCGCATATATATATATATATATATATATATATATATATATATATATATATATATATATATATATATATATATATATATAAGTATTTATATATATAAGCGATAAACGCACTGAATGTATATCCAGGCTCAATCAAACAGAGTTTGATGACAATAAGTATATATATAAGTATTTATATATATACAAAAACAGTAAACGCTCTGGATGTATATCCAGGCTCAATCAAACAGAGTTTGATGGGAAGATATATATATATATATATATATATATATATATATATATATATATATATATAAGCAATAAAAGTCACGGATTGACGATCCGGGCATACCCACACAGAGCGACTCTCAACGTAAGTAGATATGTATATATAGAAAAGAGAAAAAGCTTAAAAATCTGAAATATCTTACAGTGGGCTACCAAGAAGACTTCAGATAGCTTTTGACGAATGAAAACTCGGTTTCCACCGGTTATATTTCAGTATGTTGTAAAACACGAGCTCACAAGTGTTTAGAAAAAAGAAGCACTCAATTTGGAGTAGTATAGATGTAACAACCCGGGTCAAATCCCGAATATGTAATAAATCTCGGGTCAAATCCCAAGTCCGAATCGAATCGAATCAAATCCATCAAAATAAGGCCTCAAACTACTGGCTCAATAGTATATTCTTGGGTCATCTTAGCCCACCACAGGCTCCCAAATGTCATGACTTGAAGGTACTATTGGTAGTAACTTATTTCCTTATATACAGACAAATTTTTCCCCTATCTTTTGATGTGGGACTGGGGTGTTACAAACTCTCCCACTTAAATTTCTGACGTCCCCGTCAGAATCGATCACACACACGGCCCAAAGATCTTTGCCTCTCTAGCCATTGTGGGATAATACCGACTAGCTTCATGCCCCCACCTCCGGACCTCCATCTCTCCATTGTGGGATAATACCACCAGCCTTCGTGTCCCCACCTCCGGCAACCCGATCGGATGACCCAACTCGAGCTTTCGAGAGTCGGCTCTAATACCATATGCAACAACCCGGGTCAAATCCCGAGTTCGAAACAAATCTCGGGTCAAATCCCAAGCCCGAATCGAATCGAATCAAATCCATCAAAATAAGGCCTCAAACTACTGGCTCAATAGTATCTTCTTGGGTCATCTTAGCCCACCACAGGCTCCCAAAATATCATGACTTGAAGGTACTATTGGTAGCAATTTATTTCCTTATATACATACAAATTTTTTCCCTATCTTTCGATGTGGGACTGGGGTGTTACAATAGAAATGTGTATAGAATGAAATGGGCAGGGATTCCTCGCTCTTTCTCTTCTTAAAATGGCCACCCCAAGCCCTCTATTTATAGAGGGGGGAGCCGCGGGTCTAATCGCGGCAGCCGCGGGTCCACCTGTGGCTGCCCAGGGTGCCCCGGGCTCTGCGGGTCCCACCGTCTAAAAGAACATGCACTCGTGCAACGTGTTGTACGCTCGAACCTTCATAACTTTCAATTCGGGCATCCGATTGAGGCGTGTTGTACCTTTCCAAAATGCTCTTGTCGAGAGCTACACAATGACATAGGATAAGAGGTTGTACAAAGCTGGAAAGATGGGTCCATGACCAGATCTTCAGGTCTTCAAATTCTATCCGGTGTGTTGTCTTGTGTAGTACTCACTTGGAATTTTGAGCTATGGTTCTTGTGGGACACTTCTATGTGAAATGTGGGATAAAATATTGTTGAGACGGCGTGAATGTAGTATCGAGGTGGTAGAATGACGATTTTGCCCCTCACCGGGGTTATCTCCGGCTCTAGGCTGATGTAGCAGTCATTGCTCAGGGTTATCTCTGAGATTGGGCTGCTGTGAGTACTTAACGTCCTCAGGGTTATCTCTGAGGTACCTTGACCTCCTGGGGTTATCTCTGGGGTTGGAATTGAGCGCCTCAGTGTCGTCTCCGAGGTTGAAACTGACTTCTCCGGGGTTATCTCTGGAACTGGAACTGCTTCCCTCAGGATTGTCTCCAAGGTTTGGAACTGAGCATCCTAGGATTGTCTCTAGGATTGAAACTGAATACCTCGGGGTTGTCTCCGAGATTAAAAACTGAATATCACGAGGTTGTCTCCAGGATTGAGCTAATTTGACTTCCAAGATTATCTCTAGAAGACGATTTTGCCCTCCTGTAAGGTTAGTAACAGGAATGCAAAATTTTGAGTGTCTACATCAGCGATATATAATTGAATAGACATTGTATGTACAAAGTATTACGTCTAAAAGAGTTAGAAAACTCATTTGGGACAATGAGATTGAACAGTTTATGCTTTGAGTAGCAAGAAACGAAAGTTAAGAACTTGCTCAATAAAAGATTAAAGTTTTAGGAACTTGCATAACTATATCAAGTTAGGAATATGAACTTGCTCAATGTAAAAGAATTAGAATACAAGAGCTTGCATAATCGTAAACAAGGTAGAACCAAGAAACTTGCTCAACGTAAATATAAGGTTTAGGAAACTTGCATAATGAAAAATTAGGGTTAGAGAACTTGCCTCGTGCGTAAGCTACACAAGTATAATAAACGTCCGCCAAATATCCTACATACACCATTAAATCACAATACCAATTAGTTATATTAACGCTAACTTCATTGGCTAACTTTTCGTTTTAGTCAAGTCTATAATCTTTAACTTAAGATCTGATTATCCTAATCATGCACGTACCATGAACTTGAACTCTCAATTATACTATAGTACATGACATGGTGATTGAAAAATAACTTCAATTTTTATGACATCACATAACAAACTTTCACAACTTATTAATTCATAACTTATAGTTTCAATGTTGTGATTACAATATGTTATTACGTCTTATAACATGTTTTAGGTTCCTCTTCAATCATTAAAATAAGTTAAGTTAACATTCCCTAAGTTATACTGTCAACAGTTCATTATTGCGTCTGTTGGACCACTGGCGCGGTCGCGCCATGGCTACCCTTGAATCCAGTATGCCCGCGCCCAGAGGCAGCGGGCCCACGCTCAACCCCAGACTCAGTTTTCAAGAAACACAAATACAGTCTCTGTTCTAAACCAAAAATCTCAATTTCTTCATTTTTACAGCAACACGGACAAACCCTTACACTACAAACTTAACCAAAGCCTCATAACATATACAATCAATCATTCTAACACCTAAAACAACTTATATAATCAAATTTAGAGGATTAGAAACCATATTTTTGCTATTTTCTTCAACTTCAACGCACTTAGCAAATTCAATCACCGAAATCTCGTTTCTTAACCAAATTAAGTCATTTCAGTTGCATTATTTTTGTTTCTGGACATACTAACACAATTCACAACCAATTTACAGGTTATAACAAGGATTGATCATAAAATTTTGGTCTCAATAAGCCATTTTCACACATATATAACACTGTTATTTTAAAAAAAATCTACAAACCAAATTTCATGAATTTGATCACTAAATATTACTCCATAGTTGATAATTGTAACGGCTCGAATACATTGAGTCGTGATTCTGGGGACAGAATCCTTTTAAGGGGGGAAAGATCTGACAAACAAGATTTTTGTAATTTAATTTTAATATTTATTAAATTAAATAAATATTTTCGATGATTTAATTATTAGATTAAATAATTAATGGATGCAATTGTGATAGATTAATTTAATTATATGTGTTATATTTATTAAATTAATGTGGAGAATTTTTATTATTCAAAGTATGTAATTATGTGGGTTTATTAAATTAAAAGAAATACTTAATAAGCCTCATATTATTTTATAATTAATGAGAAAATTAATTATAAGACTATGTGAATTAAATGAGGAATTATTATATTTAAATTAAATTAAACTAGATGTTTGATTTATTATCTAATTGGATGTGACATTATTAAACTATAGTATAGGAGATTGATTAAAATAATTAGAAGTGTTATTTATTGTTAGCCAAACATGGCCTTAGTGGGAGTTGAGGGCAGTTAACCCATGATGGATAACTGACCTCCACAACGCGTCAGTTCTTTATTATATACGTCTTCCTTTTGTTTTATTATTTGCCAGGTCTGGAAAAGCAAAATAGAGAGGGAAAGAGAGTTTTGAGAATCAGGGAGATTAAAGGAGAAGAAGTGTGGATTTGGGAGTTGTTAACTTGTTATCAACTTGTGTAATCCAAGCAGAGTAATCAAGGGTAATCTCTTCTTTCCCAAATTTTAAATTACGTTGTTTAAGTTTTATAAGAATTTGGCTTTTATGTTATGTAAAAGCTCTGTAGTGGAAGAAGTAGTAACGATTATGTGTTAATTACGTGATAAATATAATCGTATCGTATTTTATTATATATATTGTATAAACCATATCATCGATTTCATAAAATACGTCGTATATTGTTGCTACAAAATTACAGAGTATAAAATATGGCTATATGGCCCTTATACGTAAATTTAATATGTCAAACATATATTGTTTCGTAAAATTCACACTCGTATATATTTATATATATTAAAATGAAGAGACCAAACTTTAAATGAAAGGATTCGGTGTTATAACGAATCCGTAGTGTTGATTTTTATGTTTTGTATTCAAAACCTTCAAGAACATCAAGAACAGTGAAATTGCATGTTTTAATTCTGCAATTATGTGTTCTAATTGGTTAAAATCACTCTATAAAGGTTGGGTAATGATTATGTACGAATTCTAGTATGTGGGTATGTTTAATTTGATGAATTTAATGATCATGTAATGATAATTTCGCCTGATTCTGTGTTCTTCGCGAACTGGAAATTCAGAAACTGGAGTTTCGCACCGCGGCGCCAACTCCATGCTTATTTCCCGCACCGCAGCGCCATGTCTCAAGTTGCAACGCCATGGCGCCGCAGTGCCAAGAACCAGTATAACAGTGGCGCCGCAGCGCCACTTAGCAGAATGGTCCAGAAATGAATTTTTTTTTATTGCTCAAGCCTAGCAATGTGTTAGTAACTTAATCTAACGAATATAAAAACATGTTAGACATATAATGAGGTGTTAGAATAAATTCTTAACATGTCAATAACATATTTATGTGTGAATTGAATGATTGAACGCATAGTAAGCTTATTGTTCATGAAGTGTAAATTATGTGGCAATAAATATAGTAGTTGACTAAGTATAGTCATAATTCGAGTTAGACAAAAAAAAGAATGAACTTATGATGACTAATTACATTATAATTAACTAGAGTTGTGAATGGAAATGGTATGTAGGATTATATTGAAGAACATGTATAATTAACGTGTAATCTACGCACGAGGCAAGTTTCCTAACCTTACTTATTATCATTATTCAAGTTTATAAATTTCGTCGAGTAAATTCTCATTATTATTAATCAAGTTCAATATGTTATGCTAATGATTATTTATCTTTTCAAAGTATGATTCTGTTATACAATAATTGTTCTATTGTATACCTCTTGAGATTGTTATTCAATTTAAATATCATTATTTGTTGAACCTTGTTAGACTAGCGAATCCTTATTGATTCAACTAGTCCATAGTTGATGAACATTCTAAATTTCAGAACCCTTATTGATTTATCCAAACCAAACTTCCTTTGGTGCGGACTCTAATGTCAAACTGAGATGAACAACCCTGTATAGGTGTGACGACCCCAAAATAGGTCCATTCCATCCAACCTCTTTTGAGTCGCCAAATACATGGTACAGAAAATAACTACAACTTTATTACAACAATTGTCGTGCAAATTATAACAACATATATGCTGTGAGTTTGGATACAAATATATATCAAATGTGACTCATGTCCCAACCGTGGACAACACCTCACAATGACACCTTGCATAAAGGTATAGTAAAAAACTGTTTTAGAAATTAGAATCTTTGGGAAGTGCTCAAGGAAACCTTCGTACATGGGAGGCCATGCTTCCAAGTTATGATAGATATCATATGTCCACAGAATTATCCTTGGTTGACCTAATAGACCCCAAAGAAAAACAAGAAGATTACTATCATATTCTTTCCAATGGTGAGTCTTCTCTTGACATATCATTATCTCCAATGTCTTTAATCGTGAATTATACTTCAAACAAACACCAAGATTATATAGGTAGTGCTCGTAAATATACTCAGCAAGTGGATGTACACAACCATGTCTTGTGATGACACGAGGTTGTATGTCGTTAGACATCTTGTATGATAGTGGCAAAACACCCTTCCAACGTTGGGTACACCTTACCCTATTGGATTCACCAAATTAAAACTACTAAATGAACTTTTCTATACTGCTTCGGGAGAACCTCCACATATAGAGACCGCCGTTCTATTTTCCTGTTACCCTCGCTCGACCCAGCTACACTCTTATTACCTGAAAAGAATTGGGAAGCAAAAGGGTGAGCACAACTAGCTCAGTAAAGAATATCATGACTAAAGATAATTAAATTATCAATAGCCTTCGTCAATAATAAATCAGAGATTTAGAACATATGGTAGATGATAAAAAATTTTCAACCATAGTTGCAACGGAACGAGCAATCCATTAGAAGAGTCAAATAGATCATAAAGTCTATTATCTTCTCCATGTTAAAAATCCACCAGCAATGTTTTATCCCTGTAACATAAATAAACAGTTTCCATCCACATTCATGTGAATAACTCATAATCATATTTATGGTTCTAAATTCCTCTTCTCATCCAGGACAAAGATAATTTTCATCACTTGTCTTTACCTGAAACATCAAAGATCATGGTTATACCAAATCACAGTTTCTGTTCATAATCATACTAATAATTTCATCTTTGCACTACGGGCCAAAGATATTCATTTGTACCAGTTGGTCATGTTCATCTCAACACATGTTCATCTTTGCACTACTGGCCAAAGATATTCAACAACATGTCATCTTTGCACTACGGGCCAAAGATATTCCTCAACAACCCATATTTGCACTACAAGCCAAATATATTATTATCTCAAAGAAATATATAATCATTTCAGAATTTATATAACCAATAATTATAACCATGTTAATCAATTCATCTTTACACTTAAGCTAAAGATATTCAATTATAAATTCAATGGTCATGATCATACCAGTTAACAATTCATCTTTGCACTACAGGCCAAAGACATTCCTCAGTCACGATCATACCAATAATTTACCCATTTTTACACTCAAGTGAAAGAAAAATTCAACATCAGGGTTATAAAAATATTATATATGATAATAAAAACAATATAATCAACATATAGATTTAATCTCAAGAGTAATATTCATAAATCAACTATAATTTGGTTAGAAAAAGAAACCAATTTTGTCATGAATAGTAACTCGTGAATAGTAACCTATGAATAGTAACTCGTGAATAGTAACTCGTGAATAGTAACTCATAAATAGTAACTCGTGAATAGTAACTCGTGAATAGTAACCCCGATATGAAAAAAAATTCCAAATTTGATAAAAACTCCAACCAATATTTCGGCATAATGATATTGAAGAAATAATATCATTTACGAAGAAAATAACATCCCTTACTATCCCTTACCTCAAAAGAGCAGTACTCCTGACTGGAATAACGCTGAACGAACTTGCACCGTATAGCAACACTTAAGATATCAAAATACTTACAAGAATACACTCGATAATATAGAGAGAGAAATAAAGAGAAAACTTCAGTTTTTGGTGTGATTTTCAATTCTAACATAAGCACCCTATTTATAGAAAAATGCTTAGAACACCAAAGCAGAAAATTAAATATAATAATAATATAATTACAAAATAGTCAAGCCCACCTCTAGATACTTGAATTCTGCCATAAACACATGCTAACCTTCTAGAAAAAGTAAGAAAAAATGTTTTTCTTAATAAAAATAATTAAAACTTCCAAAAATTAATAATTTCGGAACTTCGGAACTTTAATAATTCATAATAAATAGCCCTTTTATCAGAAAATTTGAATCTCGAATTTTTATAAGAAATTCCATTCTCTACAACTTTGCAGAAGAAATATTTTCTAAATTCCAAACAAAAATTGACTGAAATCCATAAACGGACGATTTTACAGCCTATAATCAAATTTCAGTCAATTATTGGGGTCCACCGATACACAAAACATGTGTTAATCATTTAATGCCACAAACTACTCTTCTTTCTCATATACTCATATATCCCACATTCATTGTAAAAATATCACCATTAATATATTATTAAAATAATATATTTAAATGAATTATTTTATCAGAAAAAGATAAAATATTAATTTTTAACAATTGTCACATTTAAAAATTTTTCTCCATCTATATCCACATAAAATTAATATTTTCCTCATCATATAAATCAATAATTAAGTATTCACAAATAATATTACAGAATCACAGTACTGGCAACCAGACCGTTCCCAAGAAAGAGGAGGCTTTCTAATAAGGATCTCTCTTACTGGCGCGCAATTAGATGACCAAACCTCTCCTTGGACAGAACTTTCTAGACATTCCCAATAATGTTATCTAATAATATTATTCAGATAATATGAATTATTGCTCCGATAATAGAAAATACTGTGTAGTGACAATTATTAAAACAACAGTAATATAAAATATCAACGCAGCAATTATTGAATCAATAAAATAAAATACTGAACAGTAATTACTGTAACAATTATTGAGTAATGTCTTCTTACGTAAAAATCAATAATTGGTGCAATACCGTGTGCTAATGTGTAACAACGCGTATTACTGTGTTTTAACCACCATGTATTTCAACAGTATTGACGGTGACAACTACGCCGTTATTTATAAATAACTTATTTTTGTCGTTATCTTCATCAGACCGTTTTCCGTTATGGGGCCCACAAATAGCTGCGCTGTCGTACGAATATTCTCCGACAGAAAGAATATTCCACGACCAACGAATATTCTCCAACAACAATAATTATTTTATAACCACTTATTTATTTTGAAAAATTTTCACATTTCACCCATAACTTTAACTTTTTATCAATTTAACCATTTACTGAATTGTAATTATAAGAAAAATTGAATACTTTTATTTCATAAAATTCGGGGTCTTACAATCTCCCCTCCTTATGAAATTTCGTCCCCGAAATTTACGTACCTGGTATTTCAAAGAGTTGAAAATACATTGCTTTCATTTCAGATTACATCTTCCCTGTTATCATGATTTCTCTAATGCTCATCTCCTGTATTTCAAATATCATTCTAGAATACAACTTCAAAACAAGGGTTAATTGAATAAATTAACATATCACATAGTATCCCGATATTATGACTGACCAACAATTAAGCTTAGGTAGGACACACTAGCGAAGGATTTACTCAACTCTCCCCTCCTAGTTCTATTCCCCGATCTCCGCCAGAGACCATATCCCTAAGCTCTGATACCAAATGTGACGACCCCAAAATAGGTCCATTCCATACAACCTATTTTGAGTCGCCAAATACATGGTACAGAAAATAACTACAACTTTATTACAACAATTATCGTGCAAAATATAACAACACATATGCTGTGAGTTTGGATACAAATATATACCAAAGGTGACTCATGTCCCAACCATGGACAACACCTCACAATGACACCTTACATAAAGGTATAGTCAAAAATTGCTTTAGAAATTAGAATCTTTGGGAAGTGCTCAAGGAAACCTTCGTACATGGGAGGCCATGCTTCCAAGTTATGATAGATATCATATGTCCATAGAATTATCCTTGGTTGACCTAATAGACCCCAAAGAAAAACAAGAAGATTACTATCATATTCTTTCCAATGGTGAGTCTTCTCTTGACATATCATTATCTCCAATGTCTTTAATCGTGAATTATACTTCAAATAAACACCAAGATTATATAGGTAGTGCTCGTAAATATACTCAGCAAGTGGATGTACACAACCATGTCTTGTGATGACACGAGGTTGTATGTCGTTAGACATCTTGTATGATAGTGGCAAAACACCCTTCCAACGTTGGGTACACCTTACCCTATTGGATTCACCAAATTAAAACTACTAAATGAAATTTTCTATACTGCTTCGGGAGAACCTCCACAGCTAGAGACCACCGTTCTATTTCCCTGTTAACCTCGCTCAACCCAGCTACACTCTTATTACCTGAAAAGAATTGTGAAGCAAAAGGGTGAGCACAACTAGCTCAGTAAAGAATATCATGACTAAAGATAATTAAATTATCAATAGCCTTCGTCAATAATAAATCAGAGATTTAGAACATATGGTAGATGATAAAAAATTTTCAACCATAGTTGCAACGGAACGAGCAATCCATTAGAAGAGTCAAATAGATCATAAAGTCTATTATCTTCTCCATGTTAAAAATCCACCAGCAATGTTTTATCCCTGTAACATAAATAAACAGTTTCCATCCACATTCATGTGAATAACTCATAATCATATTTATGGTTTTAAATTCCTCTTCTCATCCAGGACAAAGATAATTTTTATCACTTGTCTTTACCTGAAACATCAAAGATCATGGTTATACCAAATCACAGTTCCTGTTCATAATCATACTAATAATTTCATCTTTTCACTACGGGCCAAAGATATTCATTTGTACCAGTTGGTCATGTTCATCTCAACACATGTTCATCTTTGCACTACTAGCCAAAGATATTCAACAAAATGTCATCTTTGCCCTACGGGCCAAAGATATTCCTCAACAACTCATATTTGCACTACAAGCCAAATATATTATTATCTCAAAGAAATATATAATCATTTCAGAATTTATATAACCAATAATTATAACCATGTTAATCAATTCATCTTTACACTTAAGCTAAAGATATTCAATTATAAATTCAATGGTCATGATCATACCAGTTAACAATTCATCTTTGCACTACAGGCCAAAGACATTCCTCAGTCACGATCATACTAATAATTTACCCATCTTTACACTCAAGTGAAAGAGAAATTCAACATCAGGGTTATAAAAATATTATATATGATAATAAAAACAATATAATCAACATATAGATTTAATCTCAAAAGTAATATTCATAAATCAACTATAATTTGATTAGAAAAAGAAACCAATTTTGTCATGAATAGTAACTCGTGAATAGTAACCCATGAATAGTAACTCGTGAATAGTAACTCATGAATAGTAACTCGTGAATAGTAACTCGTGAATAGTAACCCCGACATGAAAAAAAATTCTAAATTTGATAAAAACTCCAACCAATATTTCGGCATAATGATATTGAAGAAATAATATCATTTACGAAGAAAATAACATCCCTTACTATCCCTTACCTCAAAATAGCAGTACTCCTGACTGGAATAACGCTGAACGAACTTGCACCGTATAGCAACACTTAAGATATCAAAATACTTACAAGAATACACTCAATAATATAGAGAGAGAAATAGAGAGAAAACTTCAGTTTCTGGTGTGATTTTTAATTCTAACCTAAGCACCCTATTTATAGGAAAATACTTAGAACACCAAAGTAGAAAATTGAATATAATAATAATATAATTACAAAATATTCAAGCCCACCTCTAGATACTTGAATTCTGCCATAAACACATGCTAACCTTCTAGAAAAAGTAAGAAAAAATATTTTTCTTAATAAAAATAATTAAAACTTCCAAAAATTAATAATTTCAAAACTTCGGAACTTCAATAATTCATAATAAATAGACCTTTTATCAGAAAATTCGAATCTCGCGAATTTTTATAGAAAATTCCATTCTCTACAACTTTGCAGAAGAAAATTTTTTCAAATTCTAAACAGAAATTGACCGATATCCATAAACAGACGATTTTACAGGCTATAATCAAATTTCAGTCAATTATTGGGGTCCACCGACACACAAAACATGTGTTAATCATTTAATGCCACAAAATACTCTTCCTCCTTATATACTCATATATCCCACATTCATTATAAAAATATTACCATTAATATATTATTAAAATAATATATTTAAATGTATTATTTTATTAGAAAAAGATAAAATATTAATTTTCAACAATTGTCACATTTAAAAATTTTTCTCCATCTATATCCACATAAAATTAATATTTTCCTCATCATATAAATCAATAATTAAGTATTCACAAATAATATTACAGAATCACAGTACTGGCAACCAGGCCGTTCCCAAGAAAGAGGGGGCTTTCTAATAAGGATCTCTCCTTACTGGCGCGCAATTAGATGACCAAACCTCTCCTTGGACAGAACTTTCTAGACATTCCCAATAATGTTATCTAATAATATTATTCAGATAATATGAATTATTGCTCCGATAATAGAAAATACTGTGTAGTGACAATTATTAAAACAACAGTAATATAAAATATCAACGCAGCAATTATTGAATCAATAAAATAAAATACTGAACAGTAATTACTGTAACAATTATTGAGTAATGTCTTCTTACGTAAAAATTAATAATTCGTGCAATACCGTGTGTTAATGTGCAACAACGCGTATTACTGTGTTTTAACCACCATGTATTTCAACAGTATTAACGGTGACTACTACGCCGTTATTTATAAATAACTTATTTTTGTCGTTATCTTCATCCGACCGTTTTCCGTTATGGGGCCCACAAATAGCTGCGCTGTCGTACGAATATTCCCCGACAGAAAGAATATTCCACGACCAACGAATATTCTCCAACAACAATAATTATTTTATATCCACTTGTTTATTTTGAAAAATTTTCACATTTCACCCATAACTTTAACTTTTTATCAATTTAACCATTTACTGAATTGTAATTATAAGAAAAATTGAATACTTTTATTTCATAAAATTCGGGGTCTTACAATAGGGATTACTTATGCGTTAGCGTTAAGATATTGTGCACAGTATGGTACTAAGGGTTGATCCCCCTAAGTACGAGAAGAAGAGTCAATAGTCTTATAACTGTTAAATGTTTCAAGTATAACCCTTGATAACCTAGGATATAGTTCAAGGTCTTATGACCCTCAGAATTCTTTTGATTCTTCGTAATCATTTTTGGTTCAAAAGTTGAGCTTTATTTCAGAAGTCTTTGTTTCACTCGCATGTTATTATATTGTTATTTCATTATTATACTTGTGGGCAATCATGCTCACTCTTGCGTAATAATAACATTGCAGTTAAGAACGAAAGAACCGACGAGCCTTCTTCTAGCAAAGGCAAGGGCAAAGCTATTAAGTGATGAAGACGTGTTATTAAATTTTAAGAATATTACTGTCAAGACTTGATGTTGTTTAAGACATATTATTTATTTATGTTTCCGCACAGATGTTTAAGGTTAGTATGACCTGGGATTGTATTTATTATTCAGATGTTGTAACCCCATAAGGGGAGGATTTATTTCTATCTATTGCATGGTTTGTATTTTTTATGGGTAGATAGATATATGATATTTGTATAGTGAACACCAAATCGTGTGGAAATGGAAGTACCCGAATTTGGGGGTGTCACGGGTTGGTATTAGAGCTGTAGGTTATGAACCTTAGGTGGGGGAACAACCTTAGGTAATAGCCTTATAGGAAGAATATAGTGAAGGAAAACTCTTATCGAGTTCTAAGAGATGAATTTCTTAATTCATTGAAGATAATAAAAGACTTTATGTGTTTATGTGTTAAATTATGTGCTCACTAGTACAACTTAGTAACTAAAACTTAAAACTATATTGTCAGGATGTCAGATGTTGGAGGAGCTAGTCGAGCTGGGGAGGAGGAACCCCGAGTGCCTATTGAGGAGGAGCCCCGAGACATTCATGTTGTCAGGGAGCAATTGATACAGAGGGAGTCATCTCCGTTGATCACTGTTGTTGGTCAGGAGCATGAGCCTGAGACTGATCCAGAGGAGGATCCTGAGGAGGAGGAGGAAGACGAAGAGGAAGAAGAGGAGTTTCCACCGAACTCCATCGATGCTGAGATGTACAATGAGCTATATGACCGTAACGTAGAGTTAAGTGACACTGTCCAGGATTTGACTGAACGGACGATTATTCAACAGATTACCATCGAGCAGAAGGATAGAGAGATTGTGACTCTTCACACATGTGTGGGAAACTTGGAGTGGGATTTGGTTCACGAGAAGGGTCAAACCGAGGAGAAGTCCGAAGAAATAGAGAAGTTAAAGAAGGAACTGAAGGAAAGCTCAGAGAGGCTGATCATAGCAGAGGAGGGCTGGGTAAGAGAATCACGTCGTGCTGATCTTGCAGAAAGGGATTGTCGTGTAAAGAAGGCTAAGCTTGGGGAGACATACTCTACACTTAATAATGCAATGGATGAAGCCCAGGATCGAGTTTTGAGATACCCAATCCAGTTTAAAGGTCTACCATCGTACATGCTGGATCGCAGAACGATGTCTCGCATCATGGAAGAGGAACATAGCAAGGCTATTTGGCGCCTTAACAGGCAGTGATAGTATTTGTTTAATTATGTGAAAAACTTATCTAGTTTTTAGATGTAAATTCAGACGTGTTTATGAACGAATGAATATTTTAATGTTTTAAATCCTGTAGATTCTTTATCTCAGGATAGTTGATGTAAATTGCAGTGATGCTATCGTTTGATGTTAAAACTTTTGATTTGAATAAATATATCAAGTTGTTTAAGATAATGTGTTAAGTGATTATGACAAATTGTTGAGCAATGCCTTAACTATTTAGAGAAATAAATAAAGATCTAATAAGCATATATTTTAACATAAATATGCCGCCAAGAAGAAGACAAAACCGTCAACCAGCTCAGGAAGAGTCAACGAATAACAACAATAACGCCAATGCTAATCTCGTCCAACAATTAGTGAACTTAATAGCTGGAGCAATGAATAATCAACCTCAAGCTCCACCTAATACAACATTCAAAGATTTCAAGGCGGTAGGACCGCCAGAATTTAAAGGCTCCATGAACCCAATCAAAGCTCAGACTTGGGTTATGGAGATGGAGAAGGTTTTTGAGGTTGCAAGAGTCAGAGAGGACCAGAAGACCGCTTTTGCAGCGTTTATGCTGAAATCTGAAGCCAGTTTTTGGTGGCAAGCAAACAAGGTCCGTGGAGGAGAAGGTATGATTACCTGGGAGAGGTTCAAGGAGATATTTTTCGAGATGTATTTCCCGACCAGCTCGCAAAACCAATTGGAGGTTCAGTTTCTGGAATTGAAGCAGGAGAATATGTCCGTACTAGATTATGCGGCTAGATTCAACGAGTTGGCAAGGTTCGCCACATATCAAGTGCACACGGACGAGAGAAAAGCAAGAAGGTTCGAACAAGGATTGAAGTCGTGGTTGTATAGTAAGGTGTTGATGTTTCAGTTGAAGACATTCGCCAGGGTACTAGAGAAAGCCATACTCGCTGAAGGTGGAAGCGATGCGGTAACCAAATACAATCAGGATCAGAAGAAGAAGAAGAATGACAGTGAAGGAAATAACAAGGCTAGTGGAAGTAATACGGGAGAAGGTAATAATAATCAGAAGAGAAGGTGGTCTGACAACACATCACCCGGAAACCAGCAAGGATGTCAAAAGAAAAGGATTGAAGCGTGCCCGACCTGCGGTAAAGCTCATTTAGGAGTGTGTATGAAGGGTAAACGTGTGTGCTACAATTGTGGTCAGGAAGGCCACATAGCACCTAACTGTCTAAACCCAAAGAAGGGTGCCTGCTTCACTTGTGGCTCAAAGGATCATTTGGCAAGAGACTGTCCTAAGAAAGGATCTGGAGGGGCAGGATCAGGAGGAAACCGGGAAAATAGCAGTGGAAGCGCTCTGACCATCACAGGACCAACCGCAACCAATCGACCGACCGCCAGGACTTTCAATATGACGGTGCAGGATGCAGTGCAGTCTCGTGATGTGGTGTCAGGTATCATTCCGATCAATAGAGTTATAGCTTACGTATTATTTGATTCGGGTGTTACTTGTTCATTTATATCCGATGACTTTGCTAAGAATTTAGAATTGCCTAAGGATGAGTTAGAATATCCCATGAATATAGAAATCGCGAATACAGAAATAATCCCTGTTAAGTACGTGCATAAGAACTGTAGAGTGGATATTAAGGGTAATATCATGAACGTAGATCTTATCCCTATTCGACTTGGGGAATTTGACATTATCTTAGGAATGGACTGGTTATTCAATTACGGGGCGGTAATTGATTGCCAAAAGAAGCGTATTAACCTTATGACTCCGTCAAAGGTTGTGTTTTATGGTAGCAAGTCGCCTAGACAAGCGAGTTGTCTGACGATGATGCAGGCCAGGAAGTTGTTACGACAAGGATGTGTAGGATATTTAGCTTACATAGTCGACAGTCGTAAAGAGAATTCGAAAGTAGAGAAGATACCAGTAATGAGAGACTTCGCCGACGTATTTCCAGACGATTTGCCAGGACTTCCGCCAGATAGAGAGGTCGAATTTGTGATCGATTTGGCACCAGGAACAGCTCCAATATCAAAGGCACCATACAGAATGGCACCGATAGAAATGAAAGAATTGATAGTACAACTACAAGAATTACTGGACAAGAAGTACATTCAACCGAGCGTATCGCCGTGGGGAGCGCCGGTGTTATTTGTGAAAAAGAATGACGGAACGATGCGGCTTTGCATCGATTATAGAGAACTGAATAAGGTCACGATTAAGAATAGATATCCATTACTGAGGATCGATGATCTGTTTGATCAATTGAAGGGAGCGAGATACTTTTCCAAGATAGATTTGAGAAGTGGTTATCATCAACTAAAGGTGAGACCAGAGGATGTACCGAAGACAGCGTTCAGAGCACGATATGGTCACTACGAATTTTTAGTAATGTCGTTTGGTCTAACGAATGCTCCTACAGCATTTATGGGACTAATGAATGGTGTGTTCAGGCCGTTTTTGGACAAGTTCGTAGTGGTATTTATAGATGATATTTTGGTATATTCGAAAACCAAGAAAGAACATGAAGAGCATTTGAGATTAACGTTGGAAGTGTTGAGAAGGGAGAAGTTGTATGCCAAGTTTTTGAAATGCGAATTCTGGATCGAGCGGGTACAATTTCTTGGGCATGTGTTCGATAAAGATGGAATTTCGATAGATCCATCCAAAGTCGAAGCTGTAATTAACTAGGATCAGCCGAGGATGCCGTCAGAAGTACGAAGTTTTCTTGGATTGGCAGGATATTACAGAAGATTCATTCAAGACTTTTCCAAGATCACAACTCCGTTAACGAATTTGACTAGAAAAGCTGTGAAATTTGTTTGGATGGAGAAGTGTGAGGAAAGCTTTCAAGAATTAAAGAGGAGGTTGAGTACAACACCTGTGTTGTCTCTTCCGGACGATACAGGAAATTTTGTTGCTTATAGTGATGCGTCGCATAAAGGACTTGGCTATGTGCTAATGCAAAATGGAAGAGTCATTGCGTATGCATCACGACAACTGAAGGATTACGAGAAGGGGTATCCGACCCACGACTTGGAGTTAGCTGCAGTGGTTTTTTCTTTGAAAATCTAAAGGCACTATCTCTACGGGGAGAAGTGTGAAATATATACAGACCACAAGAGTCTGAAATATACTTTTACACAGAAAGAATTGAATATGCGCCAAAGAAGGTGGTTGAAATTAATTAAGGACTACGATTGTGAGATTTTATACCATTCGGGTAAGGCAAACGTGATTGCCGACGCTTTAAGTAGAAAGGGTCAGGAGAAGTTGATGATGTTGACCGCTCAGAAGGAATTGATTTTAGCAATGGAGAAGTTGGAGTTAGAAGTAAATTATCCTATGGAAATAGATGCGAAACTGTTTCAGATGCAATCTGGTACAACCCTACTGGATAAAGTTAAAGAGGCTCAACTTCAGGATGATGAATGCAAAAAGGTGATAAGGAACATATCTGAATGAACTGAACCGAGATTTAAGATGGACAAAGAAGGAATATTGAGATTTGAAAGTAGAATTTGGGTACCGCCGGTACCAGAGATTAAGGAAGACATTTTGAGCGAATCTCATAGCTCACGATATTCGATTCACCCTGGTAGTACCAAGATGTACCAAGATCTTTGACAACATTTTTGGTGGCCTAATCTGAAACGAGATGTTGCAGAGTGTGTTGCCAAGTGTCTAACCTGTCAAAAAGTGAAAGCAGAACATCAGAGACCGAGTGGGTTGCTACAACCGCTAGAGATCCCAGAATAGAAATGGGAACATATTACAATGGACTTCGTGGTTGGCCTTCCGACGACTCAGAAAGGCTATGACGCAGCATGGGTTATCGTTGACCGACTGACGAAATCCGCACACTTCCTTCCGATCAAAATCAGATTCAACTTAGATCAGTTGGCGAGGTTATATGTGAAAGAGATTGTTTCGCGACACGGAGTTCTAGTGTCAATTGTTTCCGATAGGGATCCGCGCTTTACATCGAACTTCTGGAAACGTCTACAGGAATGCATAGGTACGCAGCTGAGGATGAGTACTGCATACCACCCTCAAACAGATGGACAGAGTGAGAGAACGATTCAGACATTAGAAGATATGCTAAGAGCCTGTGTTATGGACTTTAAAGGAAATTGGGGCGATCACCTACCGCTTGTAGAGTTCGGCTACAACAACAGTTACCACGCTAGTATTGGCATGCCGCCTTATGAAGCATTATACGGTAGAAAGTGCAGAACTCTGCTCTATTGGGATGAAGTTGGCGAAAGACAATTACTAGGCCCATAATTAGTACAGCAGACAGCAGAAATAGTCAAAGTGATCCGAACAAGACTGATAGCAGCTCAAGATAGGCAGAAGAAATACGGCGATCCACATCGTAAAAATATCGAGTTTTAATCGGGTAGTTATGTGTTTTTGAAGGTCTCTCCCCAGCAAGAAAAGATCAGGTTCGGAAAGAAAGAGAAATTAATCCCAAGATTCATTGGACCATTTGAAGTACTGCGAAGAATCGGAGAAGTTGCATATGAGGTAGCCTTACCTCCAGCACTCGAGAATGTCCACAACGTCTTCCACGTTTCTGTATTACGACCCTACAAACCCGATTACAAGCATGTAATTGAATACGAACCCCTATATTTTGAAAAAGACTTATCTTACGAAGAAATTCCTGTTCAAATTGTCGACAGAAAATAACAAGTTCTCAGAAATAAAGTAATACCTTCTGTTAAGGTAATTTGGAGGAACCACAATGCTGAAGAAGCTACGTGGGAACTCGAAGAGAATATGATGAAGAATTACCCTCATTTATTTACTTAAATTATGTGTAAATAATTCTGGGAACAGAATCTTTGTAAGGGGGAGAATGTGACGGGTCGAATTCATTGAGTCGTGATTCTGGGGACAGGATCCTTTTAAGGGGGAAAGATGTGACAAACAAGATTTTTATAATTTAATTTTAATATTTATTGAATTAAATAAATATTTTCGATGATTTAATTATTAGATTAAATAATTAATGGATGCAATTGTGATAGATTAATTTAATTATATGGGTTATATTTATTAGATTAATGTGAAGAATTTTTATTATTCAAAGTATGTAATTATGTGGGTTTATTGAATTAAAAGAAATATTTATTAAGCCTCATATTATTTTATAATTAATGAGAAAATTAATTATAAGACTATGTGAATTAAATGAGAAATTATTATATTTAAATTAAATTAAACTAGATGTTTGATTTATTATCTAATTGGATGTGACATTATTAAACTATAGTATAGGAGATTGATTAAAATAATTAGAAGTGTTATTTATTGTTAGCCAAACATGGCCTTAGTGGGAGTTGAGGGCAGTTAACCCATGATAGGTAAATGACCTCCACAACGCGTCAGTTCTTTATTATATACGTCTTCCTTTTGTTTTATTATTTGCTAAGTCTGGAAAAGCAAAATAGAGAGGGAAAGAGAGTTTTGAGAATCAGGGAGATTAAAGGAGAAGAAGTGTGGATTTGGGAGTTCTTAACTTGTTATCACCTTGTGTAATCCAAGCAGAGTAATCAAGGGTAATCTCTTCTTTCCCAAATTTTAAATTATGTTGTTTAAGTTTTATAAGAATTTGGCTTTTATGTTATGTAAAAGCTCTGTAGTGGAAGAAGTAGTAACAATTATGTGTTAATTACGTGATAAATGTTATCGTATCGTATTTTATTATCTATATTGTATAAACCATATCATCGATTTCATAAACTACGTCGTATATTGTTGCTACAAAATTACAGAGTATAAAATATGGCCATATGGCCCTTATACGTAAATTTAATATGTCAAACATATATTATTTCGTAAAATTCGCACTCGTATATATTTATATATATTAAAATGAAGAGACCAAACTTTAAATGAAAGGATTCGGTGTTATAACGAATCCGTAGTGTTGATTTTTATGTTTTGTATTCAAAACCTTCAAGAACAGTGAAATTGCATGTTTTAATTCTGTAATTATGTGTTCTAATTGGTTAAAATCACTCTATAAAGGTTGGGTAATGATTATGTACGAATTCTAGTATGTGGGTATGTTTAATTTGATGAATTTAATGATCATGTAATGATAATTTCGCCTGATTCTGTGTTCTTCGCAAATTGAAAATTCAGAAACTGGAGTTTCGCACCGCGGCGCCAATTCCATGCTTATTTCCCGCGCCGCAGCGCCATGTCTCAAGTTGCAGCGCCACGGCGCCGCAGCGCCGCAACGCCAAGAACCAGTATAACAGTGGCGCCGCAGCGCCACTTAGCAGAATGGTCCAAAAATGAAATTTTTTTTATTGCTCAAGCCTAGCAATGTTTTAGTAACTTAATCTAATGAATATAAAAACATGTTAGACATATAATGAGGTGTTAGAATAAATTCTTAACATGTCAATAACATATTTATGTGTGAATTGAATGATTGAACGCATAGTTAGCTTATTGTTCATGAAGTGTAAATTATGTGGCAATGAATATAGTAGTTGACTATGTATAGTCATAATTCGAGTTAGACAAAAAAAAAGAATGAACTTATGATGACTAATTACATTATAATTAACTAGAGTTGTGAATGAAAATGGTATGTAGGATTATATTGAAGAACGTGTATAATTAACGTGTAATCTACGCACGAGGCAAGTTTCCTAACCTTACTTATTATCATTATTCAAGTTTATAAATTTCGTCGAGTAAATTCTCATTATTATTAATCAAGTTCAATATGTTATGCTAAAGATTATTTATCTTTTCAAAGTATGATTCTGTTATACAATAATTGTTCTATTGTATACCTCTTGAGATTGTTATTCAATTTAAATATCATTATTTGTTGAACCTTGTTAGACTAGCGAATCCTTATTGATTTAACTAGTCCATAGTTGATGAACATTCTAAATTTCAGAACCCTTATTGATTTATCCAAACCAAACTTCCTTTGGTGCGGACTCTAATGTCAAACTGAGATAAACAACCCTGTATAGGGATTACTTATGCGTTAGCGTTAAGATATTGTGCACAGTATGGTACTAAGGGCTGATCCCCCTAAGTACGAGAAGAAGAGTCAATAGTCTTATAACTGTTAAATGTTTCAAGTATAACCCTTGATAACCTAGGATATAGTTCAAGGTCTTATAACCCTCAGAATTCTTTTGATTCTTCGTAATCATTTTTGGTTCAAAAGTTGAGCTTTATTTCAGAAGTCTTTGTTTCACTCGCATGTTATTATATTGTTATTTCATTATTATACTTGTGGGCAATCGTGCTCACTCTTGCGTAATAATAACATTGCAGTTAAGAACGAAAGAACCGACGAGCCTTCTTCTAGCAAAGGCAAGGGCAAAGCTATTAAGTGATGAAGACGTGTTATTAAATTTTAAGAATATTATTGTCAAGACTTGATGTTGTTTAAGACTTATTATTTGTTTATGTTTTCGCATAGATGTTTAAGGTTAGTATGACCTGGGATTGTATTTATTATTCAGATGTTGTAACCCCATAAGGGGAGGATTTATATCTATCTATTACATGGATTGCATTTTTTTATGGGTAGATAGATATATGATGTTTGTATAGTGAACACCAAATCATGTGGGAATGGAAGTACCCGGATTTGGGGGTGTCACAATAATTACCATATTTTACAAGACTATACATATATAATTAACAATCCAACAAAACTTCCAAATCACAGAGAATAGATATTACAAAACTAAGAGTTAGAATTAGGAATAGATTATACCTTTAATCCTTGATTTATATTAGCAAAGATGACAGCAATCCTTTCCAAAAACTCCTCTTCTCCAACTCTCAATTCTCTCTCAATTTCTTCTCTAACTCTCTGTGTTTCTTTCTCTCTATATCCTCTGTTCTTTAGCCTTAGGAAAATAATACGCATAGTAGACAAACTGATATAGCCACTACGCACGACTTAAAACATCAGGTACAAAACCCAAAGGCTACATCAGTTATATTATGCCAAAGGCCACAAGGTCATGTTTGGCTATACATAAGATTAGGATTCTAGTTTATTATTATTTTTTTATATATAATATGATTCTTATGTCACACAATTATTCAACTAATTTAATTAAAGTTATAATTTAAATTAACATTGCCTTATAATTAAAATTTTCTTTATAAATTATAATTTTTATTCCACAACTAATAAATCTCTAATTTAATTATTAAATTAAATTAGAACAACATTATAATTATTTAATAATTCATTTAATTTAATTATCTCATTAAATTAAATCTTCAAATCATAAAATTATCATTCATATTTTAACTAAATTATTACACCACAATTTCATCAAGTATTTATTTATCTCAATAAATAAATCAATTAAAATATTTATTTAATTTGATAAATATTTTTAAATTACATAAAAATTCTCGTTCGTTACAGATATTCGAAAAGTGTTTTAATGGCTTCACAACTATTGATCTGTTGTAGAAGTATTCTCAAAGAAAATATTTAACTCTTTCATATATTGTTTATTGTATATTATTACTTGCTGAGCAATTGAATGCTCATTCTTTCTTTAAAATTAAATATTTTCAGTGAAGCGTGAACGCATAGAAGGGTCTGGCAAAGACAAGGGAAAGGAGAAGGTGAATGAATAGTTAAAGACGGTTATTTATAATAAACTAAGTGTTTTGTAATAATAATGCAACACCTATTATGTAAGAATGTATTCAATGGTCATCGTACCTGGGATAGCAAACTCTGATGTAATTTTATTAAGTATTTAATATATTGAGCAAGTTGTATGAATGTTATCGTGTAGCACCAAGTACGGATTGCAAGTACCCGGATTTGGGGGTGTCACACCAGCTACAGTACTTATTATCCAAAGAGGAATCCTTCCCCTGGGATTGATAAACCTTTTAGATCTTATTAACCAAAGAAATACGACTTTACATTATAATTAACTCAGCCCCAATCAAGAACCCCCAAGGAAAGTAAGGACTTTTTGAATTGGTTTATTTGAATCGTTCTTTGGAAGATCTATCTCATGTCTAGTACTTTTATGGATACAACTTACAACTCAATTCATCTGATTACTACATGAATGAACCCAATTCGAAATATGAACAATCAAAAATACCTATTAAACCAATCATAAGAATACCAGCAATAGTACCTATTATCCAAAGAGGAATCCTTCCCATGGGATCGATAAACCTTTTGGATCTTATTAATCAAAGAAATACGGCATTGCACTATAGTTAACTCAGCCCAAATCGAGAACCCCCGAGGAAAGTAAGGACTTTTTTACAATTTTTTCAGATCCAGATCGATCATCAAATTGAAAAACTTATCAGTCACTGGTTCAACCAGTGGTTGAACCATTATTGAATATATCGGTGTTGCCATAAATATTTAAAATATATATTATCAATAATTAATAAAATTTTAAACCATCTCATTTTTAATAAAGTAAATATAGTGAAGTGTTGCAATATAACTAAAAGCGGTTAATTTTAATATTAAAAAAATTGGTTCCAAAAAACTATTAAAAATAATTAAAAATTGGTTCACTGGGTTAAGTTAATCAATTTTATCGGTTGAAAATCGAACATAGGACCAATTTATTGTTCAACCGGTTGAACCAATCAGTCCAATTCAGTTTTCAAACATTACTTTTTGCCTTTTTATTGATTGCTCAGTATTTTGTAAGACTGTAAAATAAGCAAACAATTCGGGCTCGATTCGTAACTCAACTAAAAGTTCGATTCGAAATATAAATGATTCAAATATAAACAAATTTTAAAGTTCGATAAATTACTTTAACCTCCTCAAATTATAATTTTCTATTGATACTCAGATCATATTCGTTCAAAAAGTTCAAACTGATCGGGCTTGATTCGAGATCGTGCTCAATTTGAGATCGTGATCGACTCGTTAGCTAAAGGAACCTCAATCAAACCTTATTTTATACTAGATAAATTTTGTGAATCAAATCTTAGCAACTCAATACTTGGTTCGACTCGATTCATTTACACCTTTAATATTTTGGCATCCTCCTTGATGTTTGGATGTCCTTACTCCTTAGTTTGTGTTTTTCTTTTGTTTGTACTTGGTATAGGCGGTGCCTTTGAATTTTTAAAAGTGTATTCTTTATAAAATTACAGACGTATCGCTAGACCTGACAATATAGTTAGTTAACTGTTGAGTCAAACCATATTAACTGGAACCAAATGGGTTGGTTAGCCATTTTTATTTATTCAGGTTGGTTAAAGTTTAGACCTATATTTTTTTAAAACAAATATAGTTGTCAACCGGTTAACGATTTTTCAACCCATATTCCATTTTAAGTTTTTCCTTTTTATATACCATGATTGTTTTGGTAACACATAACCAAACTAATTATTATATGGTTTTAACTAAATTAAGCGAACAAGCATGGAATTGGGCTCCATACCCTTATGCTATGTTTGGATTGGAGTAATGAAGGTGGGAATAGAACTACTCATTCATATGGAATGAAAAAAATTGTGTTTGGTTGCGATTGGAATGAAAAAAAATTGTGTTTGGTTCCTTGGAGGAGAGAGAACACATGAAATAACTCATTCCAGCTAGAATGGAATGAATTATTTCACTCTTCATTCTATTCTTTCAATCCAAACGTAGCATTAGTCCTTACATACACATTGATTCTCAAGTTTATAAGAGAATACATACATCAGTGAGAAAACGAAGAAAAAGGGTATCCAACATTCACGACACCAACTCATTTTTAAAATAAAAATAATATATATATATATATATATATATATATATATATATATATATATATGTGTGTGTGTGTGTGTGTGTGTGTGTGTGTGTGTGTGTGTGTGTGTGTGTGTGTGATTTATTATTAGTTAAGTAGAGAACTATTAATGATAATTTTTTTGGAAATAGGTATAATTTCTACCAATTCCAATATATTGATAAATTTTATAATTATAATTCAACATAAATTTAAAATTTATTGAGGTTAATTTTTTGATAGTCAATTATATGAATAAGCATTCGTGGTAAAATTATTTTTAAAGATACAAGTAAAAATATTTAATAATTTTATCCAATCTAATATTAGACATAAATTTATCACAATGTTATTCATAACCAAAATAATAATTTTAAGTCTACTTATCTTGTATGTTTTATAAATTAATATGTTCTTATTTTGGGTGACTAATGTTGTTCTGTATGTGTCAGTTTATGTAAATTCTAGTATTCTAGTTAAAAAAGAATTATACTATGGTGTATTTTGAATGCTTTCTATTAGCAGGTTAATAATAATTTTGAAAAATTATTTAAATATGGAAGGGAATTAATAATTTCAATTTAAATTTTTATTAATATAATTTTTTAGCATTTTATTATTTATATTAATAATTTTTATATCATATTATTACTTAATTAATTTACTTGTGACGGTCACAATTTTATTTTTCAAAAGTTCTGTTTAAGAGTCAAAACATCTTAAAATGGTTAATATGATTAATATGATTTTGAACCATAACCATATAGTTCCAACCCACACAACCCATATTAAAAATGGTTAATATGGTTTTAGTTCTTAAATGGAACCATAACCATATTTTGAAAACCAAAATTAACTCATAACCATATTTTGTCAGGCCTACATATCGCTAACACAAACTTTTTTAAGGATAATTTTATGTTGTGCACCTTAATTATTAAATAAAAATTTAATAGTGGTGGTATAATGCTAGAAATGATGGTATAAAGATATATGTCACACTAAAAGTGCGATACAAAACGTTTTAAAGTATATGATCGATCTAATGTCCAAAATAGGATAAACTTGAGGGATACAAAATACATTTAACTCTAATTCTAAAATGAAAATTCATTTATAATTTTAAATCGAACTTAAAAGATGCATCTCTAAAACTTTTAGAACAAATAGAGTATATAGTTGTGATCTTGTACTGATTGTTATATAGTTCAAGAAAGAGCGGAAGATTCTCCGACTGTCAAAAGTTTTCTCACTATACCACGGGCTTTGGCCACGGATCTTAATTCCAAGCCGTTCAAAGTTCAAATGGATAGCCTATGCGAGCAGTCTATAAAAATATGTTATATTTTATATACAAAGTTGCATCTCATAGTACTTGTATAAAGATCATTTAAAATGTCTCTATAAAATGAAATTTATTTCTATAGACTACACAAATAGACTATCCATTTTCAATCGTCTGAAACCAGGATCCTGGATCCCCTCATCAGTCATCACACCCAAAAACAGAGGCTCTTAAATTGAGAGGAAAGGAGTAGTCTCAATCAACTAGTCTACACATAAGATGCGAGGAGAACTTGAGACTGAAGCTAAAACTCCTAAATAAGGCATACCGACATCCATATACAATGCCCAAAGTTTGGTAGAATTATGAGCAAATATCATCTCGACTATTATTTCATAAAATCTATCATTGTTATTAAACTGAGATGAATAATACATACTTCATCAACTTCACCGACAGAAATATTAAATACACCTTTAAATTCAGTAAGAGAATTAATATAAATTTTTTGTCAAAAATGGTTGGAAAAACTATAAGCAGTATTCCACGCTATGTTACAAACAAATAATCAAAAGCTACCATACAACAAACAAGCCTTGCCATCCCACTGGACATCCGATGTCGGTGTTTATATGAACAAATATTTTCATCTCCGGCCAGATAGATCTCTACATAACGTGGGATGGCCAAATTTTAATGTATTCGAGAGCTCTCCATGCTTATTTTACGAAGTAAAATTGAACCAATGACTGGATCGGAAACTACAACAAATCCAGTAGAGGTAGTTGCTCGGATGATGATTTGGCATGGCCAGACCGTGATGCTGTAGCCCCTTGATTTCCCCTACCTCTCCCTCTACCTCTACCCACAGCCGTTGCAGGGGGAGGGGCAAGCCTGGGTGCAGCCTGCTCACTTTTGCTAGAAGTAAATATCGATCCGAGATCAGCTGATTTCTGAGGAGAAGAACCCCAAGCTGAATTTCCCTGACTGCTTTTCAATAACCCGAGAGAACTTTGGGAGTTAAGCCCACTATTGAGGCTGCTGGCATTCAATGTTGAATTCCCTTGGTTCTGATTTGATGGCTCAATGGAGTTTTGCATGTTGAATAACCAATTGATATTGTTGTTGGGTAGGATGTTTATACCATTCAGGTAGTTCGCATTTAAACTGGAGCCCGGTTTATTAGCAGTCGTGGCTATTGTGCCATTATTGCTATAAGAACCAGAAACACCGCTAATGCTAATAGGCTGTGGCGGCCAATTGGCAAAAGGATCTAAATCATCGAAACTTGAACTTGATGCATCTCTATTTAGATTTTGCTTCTCATTATCGCCTATCTTAGGGCTAATCCCAAGAGACGAGCGAGGAGGCCACTCTAAATCAACAGAAGGGCATGACACCGACGTTGGCTGAGGAGATACAGCAGGTACCGGTACCGAGGATTGTGATTGTGAGGTTGCAGGAGATACATGAATAGGCTTATTGGCTATAACAGGCTGAATGGATGACACATTTGTCACTGATGATTGGAGGGTCAGGGCTGACGTCCTTGAGGGTATCCAATCTTCATCCCATTTAGGACTGGCCTTAGTGGTAGATGTAACAGTTTCAGACGCCTTTAGTCGTCCCAACTGACGCTCAGCAGCTGCTGCTGATGATTTTACCTCTGGAATTCCAGAATCTGTCACAATTACTCCCCGCTTTTCTTCTATCTTTCTGTAACGAACAAAGATATAAAAAGACAGAACAAATCCTTTCAAAAAATTAAGATCACCCTTCCGCATAATTTTTAGAGAAACATTATTGCCAAGACACAACTTCAGTGTTCTAAAAATTCCCTTGGCGCCCCGTCTAGGCGCTAGGCCCCCCTTGGCGCGTCGCATAGGCGCTAGACCCCCCTGATGCCTCACCTAAGCCCAAGGCGGCAAAAAAATCCCTCCAGAAAATTAGGTGGGGGCCTAGGCCGAGGTCTAAGCGGAGATGTTTTTTTTATTTTAATAACTACCCAAACCATATCTTAATATATTTATTTTTCTAATGATTTACTATATTCATAATAGTTGTAGCATATCAAATCTCAACAAGTGAACAATATCAAGTCAAAATGGATAATTTTATTATAGTTGTAATTTTTTGAATTTGTATCAACTTCAAATTATATAAATGATCATTTGTAATATTTAGTTTAATTCAATATAATTCTTAAATTTATGTTTAGTTTCTTAAGTTTGAATATTAAATAAAATTATTGAAATTTTAAATTTTATTATTTAATAGCAATCTTATTTATGAATAAAACTAATACGTTTAAAATATGTTTGAGCTTTAAACAATTACATGTTTGTGTTTGAACTTTAACATTAGCAATATGGATATGTGTTTGAACTTTAAGCAAAGGCCTTTATTATCTTTATTACAGAATGTTTTGCTTTATATTATTGTTTCGTTTTGATAAATGTAAGATAAAATATTAAAATTAACTTAAAATAAAAAAATCCCGCCTAAGCCCCCTAGGCGTTAGGCCCCCCGGCCGCCCGCCTAGCACCTTTTAGAACATTGCACAACTTGAAACAATTAAACACTTAATAAGTATCAACTGTTGTTAAAGGAATTCGAGGCCATTTTTTTATTCTTCGTCCAACAAAACACAACGGTGTATTCGTGCATAGGCATGTGTGATTCACACATAAAATCGAATTGTAATAGAATAGGTACTCAAAAGAAAAGAGGAAAAAAATATAAAATATATATATAGAGAGAGAGAGCAAGAGACAGATGTAATACCTGAGTATATCCTTGACAAACAGCATATACTTCGCAAATTGCTGAACATTCAGTTGTTGGGCAACAAGGAGAGGCCCAAGTAGTGGAAGGACATGTTCTGCTGCAAATTCTATTCCATGCTGAAGGATGACAAGGTAAAAAATTATGGGATGTAGTTCTAAAGAATAAAACTGCCATATATACTATCGATAATGTTCGGAATTATAATAGCTCAAATCGTCACCTGCTTCAGAATTGAGTTTGCAACCCCAAGTGTACACATAAGTGTTGGAGCAGAACGATCTACGGAAGTGCAACGTTGAATTGTTTGCAAGATATCCAGGGTCGCATGCTTATCAAGCATGTGAACCATATCACTTAAACATAACAGAGCATTCACTCTCACCTGACCAATAAAGAGAAGCGCAAGTTTCAGATCATTCAAAAGGTATGCCATAAAAAAACTTGTCCAAGGAAAGTTTTTGTATTAATCATTTCGAACTGAATGTGATGTATTTGAGAAAACAAGTGCTTCTAGAGTATCAATACAGCAATGGACTTGAATCAATTGGTGACCAAAGCTTCAAATGGATTTTAAAGGATAGGTCCTCAATTTTTTATACAATATGCAAGATGTGTTTTTAATGACAGGCATAGATAAGTTGGGAAATAAAACCTTGACATGGGATGTATTGTGAGAGGTAAACAAATATTACAGTTCTCTTCCAGGTCATAAGACTCGTAACTATGCTGATACAATTTGTGTCATCTCCCTAGGCATGTATATGAGCTCACCAACATCAAATAATTGGTCGCAATGAAGATTCCCTCTTTTAGATTTACATAAAGCCCTTATCAAACAAAAAGTACTGCCTCTCCTAATCTTACTTTACACGCTGACTAAAGGAGGAAAATGTGTTCCCAAACTGCCCTCTTATGTTTTAAAATTATCATTACTTTGACTAATTATGTCTATCTCACTTTCACAAGTATAGCAAATTTCAAGGTCTCTTGCTCATTCTTTCTCTCTCCTCTAAAACAACCAATATTTACCAGATTTTAATTCCATGATGTGTTAACTATTTAGTGCATTATTTATTCAATTTATTAATTCCAATTAAAGGTGTACAATGATGCCGATGACAAAGACCCAAACAGAAGAATGTACAAAAGGTTAAAAGTCTTACAATATTACAGCTTAAAAAAGAACTGATGGTTACATCTACCTCCCTGGAGGATTGGCAAAATATCCAGTTCATGCTTGTTCGGAATTTAATGTTGTCCTCCCTTCTTAAGAACATAAACCCAAGGGGCAAAATGGCAGTTGTAAATGAAATATAAACCTAAGAGGACGTAAACCCCTGTCAAAACGGAAAAAATGCCAAAGGCGCATTGCAGCACTCATGGTCTACACATTTTATCAGTTATCACTGAATATCTAAAGTGTGGTCTATTACACAATTTGACAACTTGAGAACCTTACATACCTACACTCCTTCATGGTCCACTCTCAAAGGGGCCCTTTCAGAACCTTATTCATAAATTAAAACCTCGTTGATGTGAAACAAGCTTATGTTGAAGCCTTACTGTACAAATACATGATTATCATGAAAAGAAATGTTTTGTTCACATAAATGAAACAAATAGTAAAACATGTATGTGTGTGCGAGAGAAGAATGACTGAATGTACATACTGCAGCAACAGTTGTCTTAAGTGCCAAAGCATGAACTCGAGCTAAGATTGCTTGTTTCACCAACTGCAGAAACATAAATAAATAAGTTTTCTATTACATTCAACTTTAAGATCTAAATTGGAACAGGTTCAAAATACAATGTTAATCAATGTTTAAAGAGTTTTGGATTCTTATTCTGGTTTTGGCCTTTTGGGTTAATCTATATATCTTCTGTGTAGTGCTTTGACGTAATACTCTAGCATTTTCCCGGTTATCACGAGGAATATATTCTTATGTTAGACAATGATCAATTAAATCATAAATAAATGCAAAAGAAAGTTCGCAGATAAAAGAATGTAGAACTTTTTTACAAAGTAAATAGTGCCAGTTATAAACCATAACAAGACATTATACTTGTTATTTATCCATTTCTTTGGCAATAAGAGGAGCACATAAATTTGTTACAACCTACTTCCAAAGCATTGAAGAAGAACAAATTCCCCAATTTTAGTACTGAAGCACCAGTACCTCTATTGAACTGCAAGGATCCCTTTCAGCGAAGTAACCGCTCATATATCGCATCACAAAGAATTCAAGAAAAAACACATAATTACCAGATTTTAAGAACTAAAGAAATGTAAACCTTCGAACTTCTCTTTTTTGATCTATGTTATGGCCAAATCCGAGGGCTAAATAGATCTAACAACTTTCTCTCTCCTCCTTTGACTGTGTGTATGTATATCTGTTTGTATATATATCACCATCATTATCAGTTCCTTTTGCAATCAATTCTCTGAAACAATTTCTACATTAATGAAAAATCACAGGACTTTTATAGATTTACCAGCTGAAGATGAATCACGCAAAACTCTATCCTTTCGCGATCTCCAGATCCGTACCAATTCGCTCACGACAGCCCCGACAGTACCTCCTCTGCTGGACTTCGATGTCGGTGAAGGCAAGGCGGTGGATGTTTATGTTTGGGTCGGTGAATTTCAAGTCGGAGATGGAGCTTAGCGCGATTAGGGTATTTAAGTAAAGAAGTTATTCAGTGTTGCGGCTTACCGAATCAGCCTAAAAATTTTGGCTAATTCAGTGTTGTGTAGGTGGATATGGTGGAGGTGGTGGTGGCTATGGAGGTCGCCGGAAAAGTGGTGGCAGTGATGCCTGTGGTTATAGACAATTGGTCTTTAATTTTCGACTTGTGTTGATTGTTGGGAGATCTCAGTCATGGTCGCCATTGTCGATTGCAGAATGTCTGTGTACAGATTTGTTTTGTTTTAAAGGATAATAAAAATTGATTTGTCAAATTTACCCTTGCTCAAATAATTTAAATTAATAAAATGATATAAATATTATTATTTAAGTACACGTCAACTTCCTATGGCCCTACTTAGGATAACGCGTCAATTTCTGACTTGTCAAGTGAATTTGGACAAAAGTGAAAAAAATTAATAGTTTACCCATCTAATTGACAAAATTGAAAGGTGGATCATCAAAGTGGAATATGACCTATAGTTTAAGATACTAATTCATATTTAAGCCTTTTTGATAAAACAGTATAACACAGAGGGCAGTTGCAGCCCATAAGGTCATAAGACTTTGATATTTCTTCTTTTTGTTGGATGCCTCTAAACTAGAGATTTCTTTATCTTCGCATGAAGAACAATTTGTGCATCAAATACTTTGATTCACCTTCTCTGAATAAATTCTTCCACTATGTCCCATCTTCATCAGGAAGCTATTCGTTGCTTAAAATAATTCATGTAATATTCGTCAAGTAGGATCCACCTCAAATGGAGGAAATATACGTCATTTAATCGAGAAACCAGAACAGATTGCGAAATTATTCTGTTGATACAAGTAAAATTTTAAACCATAAAAACTAATGAAAAGAACAAAGACTAGCTCACATTTTCAATAGTCATCATGGAGAAGGATAAATTAAGGGAACTGATATTTCCACATAAAATTTTTGATATTTCCACACGATCCCTCTCACAATAGTAAGTAGGTCTCACCTCCACGCAAGAGAGATTCATGTGGAAATATCATTTTTACATGCGAATTTCCTAAATTAAACAAAGTTCAATATGCTTTTTTAGTTAGTTAAGGATGTAGACAGTTAAATAGATACTATAATGTGGCAATCACCTGTACATCAAGTTGTTTAGCAAGGGATACAGTCTTTTTCAGAACTTCTTCTTGCATGCGAGCATCGGTATCATCGTATGCTCGAACAAGCATGGGTAACACATGTGAAATTAAGTGCTCTTGGCTAGCCTGCAATAATACTAATTAGTTGAATCAATAATAAAGTCCGAAGCATGACAATGAACACTATTAGGGCAATTAACTAGTTTTAATGAAAAAATTAAAATAAGTAAAAGAAAATAACTGCGCACTTTCCGATAATATAGATTATAAATAGGAGATTCACCACTAATGAACTTATGCAAACGAGTGAAACTTACAAAACTGTTGACGGAATTTTTCTTGGCCCCAAGAAAATACAAAATATGATGTAAAATAAATACTTCTATTCAGTAACCTTGCATACTTATCTAATGCAGGACAAGTCCGCCAGACATAAAGCACAATTCTAGAAACTGTATTTAATTAATTTACTTTATTTAGAATTTTTGTAGTTCTCCTATTAGAATCAATTTAGGTACGGAAGTTGTTTACGAGTAGTATAAACTGGGATGTACTCTACTATTTTATAGGCAGTGAATTATTATCATTATTTAGATTTGTAAGAAATGTTTGTGAGAGAATTACCTTTTGTTCCAAATCCCCCGTCCCCGTCAATATATATATATATATATATATATATATATATATATATATATATATATAAAAAAACTCTGTATTAAATGGTAAGGATACTTGATACCTGTGTTACTCGGACTCGCCATTTTTGGCGGAGTACCCGTGTCGACACGACACGATACTGGTACGGGTGTGACATCCGTACGGGTTCCGGCCAAAGAATCCGAGAATCCGGATACGACTGTTCGTCGGAGAAGAAGAGACGAGGAAGGAGGAAGGAGGAAGGAGGAAGGAGGAAGAAGAAAGACCGTGAGAAACTTACCACCTTTTTCTTCTTCTCCAACGAGATCGTGTCTGAGTTTCGTGGCCTTTTTCTTCTTCGTATTTGGTCTGTCTTAAAAATATCCTTATAAAATTACAGTTAGGTATCCTATAGTTTTTATAATTTTTTAATTTAGTCCCTCAGGTTTTTTGAAAGTTCAAAATAGCCCTTGAAAAATTACATGAGTTCCTATACTTTTGTTTTCTTTCATTTTAGCCCCTAAAGCTTCAGTAGTTTCAATTATGCCCGTTTCTTTATATTTTTGCACTTCAACCCCTGAAGTTTCATGATAAATGCATGTCTATAAAAATTTGGACAGTATAAATATTATTATTAAAAAATCATAACATATCGTATCCCCGCACCCGAGTCCAAATTTGGATCCATATCCGCGTATCCTCTATTTTTTGATTTCACGTGTCCGACACTTAGATTCGTACTCACACCCGACACCCGCACCCGCACCCGAGTAACACAGCTCGATACAAGTCACCATGGAAAATGTTTAATATTTTTTTCAGGGTAGACTGAACAAAACACCATGTTTTTTGCCTTATTTGCACATGACTCCTATTATCCCAAGCTAGGCACATAACCCTCGTGATCTTAAGTAAGAAAACTATTTGGGGGGGAGGTTATATACCAATTTATTCACCATCATGAGCTTCTTTTGAGACCATAGGGGCCTATGTACAATTCAGGCCAACCACGAGGTAATGTGGTATTCACCTATTTCCATATAAGGAAATGAAAACTTAAAGAGGGAGTAAACTAAGAAAGACCAGGATACCTTAAAAAAATACAAAAAAAGGCCATTAAAAAAGAAAATCAATTGAGGATTATGTTGCATGGACTCATCAACCCTTAGAGGATCTTTAAACACAACACGGAAACACCTATTGTTAGAACAGGTTGGTTCATTTTCTACAAAAAGCCGTGTCCGATATTCGTACCCATACCTGCACCCATACTCGTACACGCACACTACAAGTTTTGTCAACACGAGTATTTCTGGATTTTAGTAGAGTTCATGTAGCATAGATTGAGGTGAGCTTTACAGCCACGTTAAGCATCAATAAACCCATCAGCAGCTGATGTTAATAAGCATACACAAGCACAAACACAAAAAAAAAAACACCACAGAAATTCCAAACGCTGCAAACTTCGGACTTTGATAACAGAGTTTGGGTCATTTGGGATTGCATTCGGCCATAACATTTAAATTTCATGTGAATTAGCCAAGAATGTGTATTTTTCTTGAAATTTATTGTAACCTTCAAGTTTTTGTAGTATGACATTTTTCAATAACTGCTGGTAATTTTGGTGCACTAATCGCATGCTGGATCAAGTCTAAAGATTTCAGTCAAGTATTTGTCCAGGTAGCATTAGAGAATTCCAATAGGTTACAATTATCTCTAAATTCGTTTAAATTGATACTCCCCCATCCCCCATCTTAACTCAAACCTTGTTTTGGTACACTCAAGAGATTCAAGATGAGCCCAAAGGGCCCACACTTGTATATATACACATAAGCTTTTTTGATAAGCCAGATTAATTTACTAATGAAATTTATATTTACAGCTTGCAAAACTAGGTGGCATTTAGTCTCACTAATTTAAACATTGCATGACCCTAATACTTCCCATTCTTCTTGGCCTTTGATAAACGTCATAATTCATAGTTGACTGACATCCAGAGTTTGCAGAACCTATTATCTGCAAAACTAGCCTTTTCTTGCTCATCTTTGGTCGTCAGCCATGTGGGTTTTAGTAACGTTCTTTGTACAAGCTTCATAGAGATCAAGGGTTATCATTTAGGAAGCACGGACAATTTCCGGAGGGTCACGAATCTGTGTCGGACACGGATACGCTCGGACAGGTCGTGGACACGCACCCATGGATTCCTCTTTTTTTTTAATGATGGACTTGCGACGACACGTCAAGGGACACGTCGGGACACACCCTTGGACACGGCACAGATCGAAATTTTAAACAGAAAAAAGTGCAGTATTTAAATTGTAATATACAAGTTAAATGAGGGTACCCATACGCAATCCCCCCTTTTAAACCTAAAACATTATAAGTAAATTAATTTTATTCCAAATCATCTGCCTATATTTGAACATATTTATTGTAGAAATACATTTATATTATATATATATATATATATATATATATATATATATATATATATATATATATATATAAATGAACGTATCCCCGTCTTATTGTATCCTAATTTTTTTGAAAAATGTTGTATCCCGTGTCGCGTCGCGTCACATCGCATCCACGTCCCAAGTCCGTGCTTCATAGGTTGTCATTAATCACAAACCTGTATATTTGTTCGGTCTATTTCATTGTGGACTTTTTGTCCTCCTAAGATGTTCCTTTCTTTTGTCTAATACTTAATAACTAGTAGCACGGGGTCTTATTCTCGATTCTTAAATTTTATACTTATTTTTTATTAATATTTTTTTTATATAATATTTTGAATAGAATATGTAATATTACTTTTAACTTAATAGGCTACTTTGTTTTTTACATGCTAATATTTTGGACTTTTTTCAAATTTTATTTATTACTTACTTATTTTTAATGTTAAAATTTTTCTTTTTTCTTTTTTTATACTTTACGTTAATTATTTGTACATATTTTTTTATGATTTAGATTTTTAATGTTTTTAGATTCCTTATTTTGAAATAAAGAAAAAAATTACTAATAATTATGCATTAAACATGAACTATTTTTACCTGTAATTCAAAATATTTTGAGATCCCTTTCATACTAGTAGCTTGCAAGCAATGCAATATAGTATAATAAAATATTTAATTTAACAATAAAACTCAATTATATACTCCCTCCGTTCCTAAAATATTGTCGTTTTAGAAGAAAAACTTTGTTCCAAAAAGTTTGTTGTTTACAACTTTCGAGGATAATAAATTATTTACTTTCTTATATTACCCCTACATTCTCTTATTGTCCCAAGAAATTCTCTTCCTTGTATTAATAGTTTTCAACTTCCCATAAAGGGGTAGTGAAAATTTTAGTTGGTAAATAATACTTTTCTTAATCCATGTGCAAAAACCTTAAACAACAATCTTTTAAGAACGGAAGTAATACTATCTAAATACCATATTTGAATTTTAACAACAAATTGAGTAATGGTGGTGATGAACTTACTAAATATTATAAAATACCAAGTTATTGTAGGGTGGTCCAATAGATTTAGTAAAATAATACTTTCCTTATAAAATTATATTATTTAACTTATAATTAGATTTTACTTATACTTGAATATAATTACACTCATATTTAATTAAGAGTAACAAATTCAAGTTAGGTAAGACAGTCTATTTGATATTTTTTTTCTTATCAAATTCTATTATCTAATTTGTAATAAAATCTTAAAGTTAACAAATTAATATTAGGTAAGACGATCTTATGAATGTTTTTTTAAGTAAACAATATTACCAATTTTTATAGTTAACTAGGTCGAACTGAACGAAACGTCTTGTTGTACAGTTATAATATTATTATTGATGTTTGGATTTTATTTTTTACAAATTCTTATTGGATAGAGTAATTAATTTTTATTTTTATTTAATAATGGAATCATATGGTCAATTAGTATATTATATTTTTATTTTAATAAATAATAACAATTATATCATCTAAATATCTTTCTTATACTCAAAACAATAATTATATTCATATTCTAATAATAGTAACAAATTTAAGCTAGGTAGATTATTTCTATGATAATTTTCTTTTCTTCTCGAACTATATTATCTAAGGGTTGTATTATTGAATATATATTTGAATAAAAGAAATCCATTAATATTACGTAAGATGATCTTATTTTGATTATTTTCTTATAAAACTATATTATGAGTTCTTGTTTCCTTATTAAACTACAATACTAATTCCAATTTTTAATTTGAATTGATAAATAATAAAATTTGACTTGAAGTTGGAAAAGTCAAAGCTCGAATCAAAAAAAGGGAGGATGAACCAAACGCAAGTAGAGCAGACAGGTTTGAGAAAGGTCATTGAAAGTCCCATTTTCCACTCTATTCAATAGACAATCTCTAAGACTATTAGTTATACCGAACAGGTCTTTCCCTTCAGCATTATCGGTACTGAAAAGCGAGCCAACAAATAAAAGAAAACAAGGGAAGAGAAGAATGGTTTGGGAAATGCGGTAAGTCAAAGGTGAAACTTAAGTCCAATGCTCGAAAAAGCTAAAAGCGGTACAGGGCGTTTTTCTCCGGACGAGACGAGGCGTAAGCTTCGAGGCGGAGCGAGGCAAAAGCCTCGATTTAAAGAAGAAAAAGTCTCCAAAATATTGTAAGACTGTTCAAAATCTGAATATAAATTGAATTTAATACTATTCAAAAACTGAATATAAATTTATGTTTGATTGTAATTCAGGGACTAAAAGACAGTGGAATCGGTTCAAGACCACTGTTAACATGATGACCAACAGCATTAACATGACCAAGATCAAGACCACTGTTATAAACTTGCCAATCCTAATAAGTCCTAACTAATTATTTTGGTGACATTAGCAAATAGCAATTAATGAAAATTAATATCCACTATCAGAGCAATATACAAAAATTCATATGCTATCTTTGTTCATATGCTATCTTTGTTCAAGAAGATTGGATAACATCATATGCGATCTTTGTTCAAAAAAAATTAATAAAAACACAAACAGAGCAATATACAAAAATTCTCTACAAACACTATTGGTAAAATCACAACAAAAATAGAACACAACAAAAACACTGAATTGAAGGCACAATTATTCGAATGCTTTATCCAATCCAAAATAATTTAACCAAATCACAACAGCTTTATACTTTAAATTAGAATAGTGCTTTTGTAATCTTATTGAGTTCTTAACATTCTTAATTTGTTCCAAATAATAAAAAATTTCCCTCAGGCTAGGATTCCATGTAATACACTGTAGATTATTGTGTACACTACATTCAGAACTCAAATCAGAAGAAAACAAAACAGAAGAAAACAAAAAGAAAAAAGAAAAAGAAAACAGAGACAAGAAAAGAAAAAGAAAACAAAGACGCTACTGCTTTAAAACAGAGGAAGAACGACAGAAAAAGAAGACAGTCGAAGAAGAGAAGTCGTCAGTCGGTCGACAGAGGAGGAGGAAGAGGAAGAAGAAAAAGATACCTGGAGTCGGAGTCGGAGTCGGAGTCGCAGTCGCAGTCGCAGAGGAAGACTGAAGAAGTCGACGAAGCCAAATCAGCTAAATCGGTAAGTAAAGTCTGATATTTAGGTTTTTTTAAGCCCAATCGAGGCGTAGGCCTCACGACGCCTTGAGGCGCACCGCCACGAGGCGCAAGCCTCAACCGAAAAAGGCTCAGGTTGCTGGAGTTCTGGAATAGGCGCACGTCTCGCCTCTGCCTTCTTCCGCCTCGCTACGAAGCGCGCCTCGAGGCGCACGCCTCGAGCGCTATTTCGAACATTGCTCAAGTCAAAGCCAGTCGGGCATCTTGCATGGTTATTAAGTTGTTGACTAGTTGTGGCAACTAGTCATCCAAGCGTGCTGGGCATCACAAGGCGAGGGGTCAACTTAGGGACTGCAGGTAAGTTGAGCGACTTTGCAGCAAGGCGTCGCAAGTCGTCGGCAAGGCAACGCCTTGCTACCAAGTCGTTCGACTTAGGAGCTAGGTCCATTTTTTTTATAAAAAAAATAATCAGCCATGACTCCAACCCATTGAACTAAAAGGAAGAAAAGAAGAGAAATGAAACCTAATCAGCCATGAGCCCTAAAGCCCCAGCACTAACCATCGTGACCAAAAATTAAAAAGAATCAAAGAAAAACTTCCTTGTTTGGAGTCGCAACTCCTGCTGCTGCGACGCGATTCCTCCTACTGCTTCCTTATCTTTTGTCTGGTAAGTCCTCCTTTTCTTCTTGTCGTTTCTTCTTTTGCTGAGACTTCTTCGTCTCGTTTCTCTGCTCCTCTCTTCGTTTGTTCTTCTTTTGCTGCGACAACTTCTCTTTTCTTTGCTGCGAGTTTTCTTAATTTTTTAGTGGGTTTCATTCTTGGAACATGTTTGATGAGCTTCTACTTTTGAGTGGAGTAGATAGTCACTAGTCAATGGACCATTGGGGTTTGGGTCACTGATGTTGGACTCTTACTGCTATCAATTGTTTTTAAGGATTAACTTTATTTTATTAATGGAACTTTCTCATTAATATCTTTTTATAAATACAAAATTTATTATACTCATTTTGTTTTATAAACATGGGAAAAAAATCACGTGTCTATTGTGCTTGTTGCTAAAAAATGGAAAATAGAGTAACTTATATGTTGAATATTGTGAAATAATAATGTCAAATGTACGTGTTTATATATATATATATAAATTTACATGTATAAATTGTACATAAGAAATGACTTGTCGACTTATGAACGACTCGAGGCCTAGTCGACTAAGCTCCCGACCAACGACTCGACTATATGACTTAACAACTATGGCATCTGGTCAGGGACAGGAGAAGGGCAACACTAGTCGTTTGTGTCTTGGTGTCGTAAAGTCTTTTTTGTTTGTTGCATAGGAATCCATAAAAAAGAGGATAAATCAAATTGTCTATATAATTATAGTATAAAAGTATCTTTCCAATGCCAGCATACTTATCCTTATTATCATAAATAATCCAATAAGGTCATTTTCCGTCCCAAAATAGAGCCCTTAGAACTTAAAGCCATAAACATAAAATGTTCGTTCAACCTAGTCCATTGCAAAATCAAATTTCAACAGAACTACCACAAGTATCCAAAAATTGTTCTACATTGAACCCATTGCCATACTCCAACTGGGCTCCATCTCATATTTTCTCCGTCATTCGCCATACAAACAATCTATGCAGTTCCCGGCCAATGTAAATTAAAAATGAACCTCTATATCCATAGGAATTGGTTTTAAGTCGATACAGGACTCAGTGGAGCAATTTTACAAACAATATCTCGAGATTTATTGGTTTTGCACTATGTTTTCTCCCACAAGTTGATATTGTGAGACATTTTGGCATTCAATCGGAAACATGCACGCATAGTTGTCACGGCGTCACGACAAGACGCGGCGGTAGTTGACTGCCAAGATGCCTAGGCAATAAAGCGTCGGTCATGGCATCCGTATGGCGACAAGTCGTTAACAATGTGCAATTTATACATTATTTATTTTACTTCTAAAGTATATTCGACAATAAATTTTATATACATTAAAATGCAAAATATAATAACTAACACTATGAAATACAATTAAAAACACATTATATGAATACTTTACAATCAATATTCAAAAATAAAACACATTGAAAACTAGTAGAACAAGTCAACAAACACTACGTAGAAAATAAAGAATCAACAAAGTCAAGACTCATCACACATTACAAGTCTAATAATAAAATTACACTATATAACTAGTCCATAGGTTATGATAAGTTATGGGTACAAAATGACTATCACTTAACTTGGGCCAGCTACCAAGGCGTAAGCCTTGGCGGCAAGACATTGCCTTCTTCTATAGCGTCAGTATGCCTAATCGTCGCCTAGGCAATGCCATGACAACTATGCATGCACATGTATATACACGTGTGTTCTTGGGTGTTGTGCGTGCATGTGCATGTGTGAGCGCAATATATATTATACAAGTGGTTCTTGATTCCCCTTACTTAAGCTTGTAGCTTATTTGACAGCTAAAGTGGGCACAAGGAGGGAAGAAGCTAAGTAAGAATAACAAAAACAAAATATTAAAAATAGGGGAGTAATTAAGGTGGTATTTGCAACAAAAGAAAAATTAAATTACTCAATACAACCTCAGTAGCAGGTTAATCAGAAGATGCAACAGTAAAATCATCCACAACAGAATCATTTATAGATCAGCTGACAGATTTACCTTGTTGATAATAAGCTCTGCATGCTTCACAAGTAGCAATAATGTCTCACCTGCAGCAGTACTTAAGACAGGAACAAGAGCTGGTAATGTTGATAGCTCGAAATCATTTTTGTCCTGCAATATGCTAAAGAAGTCGATTCATGATGCTTTAAGTGTTTAGTGTTTCATTCCTTCAAGTTAATTACTAGAATCAAATTAGTTTTTGAGGTGCAACTCTTTCTGATGCAAGACGGGTTTAGGAAAAGGTTTAGAGAATAAAGATCAAGGAGTAGAAAGAATGGCTAAAGGACCTATTTTTGCATGGAATCGGTAAGAGAACACACAAAGCACAAAGTTTTTAACTCGCAAATCAATATATTCAGTAATCTATCAAACAAATGAGATTACATTTGTCTATGTAGGAAACCTACTACTTGGAGGACAAGTAAAAACCCTAACTAAAAAGGACAGAAATTCTAATTTATAATTTAAACTTCAATAAAACAAGATAGGATTATGAATGGTGAGAATCATGCGAATGTAAACAATTATCTTTTCTATCTAAATGCAAGTTCTGCCTTCTTCTCTCTTTATTATCCCTCCCTAAGTCTATTTTCCCTCTCTTCCCCCACATTTCTTCTTATCTGATCTATGTTTATTCTATCTTCTTTTTCTTGATCCTTCCTAATCCTGTTAATATTGATCTCTTGCTAACTGAAACCATGACAGTATTCCTGGTTTCTATAGTCATGCAAATGGGTTGACATATTTTCCGAAGAAAGCGGTTATTGCAGTTGTTAAAATCTCTGGTTTTTTTTGAGTTCCCATCATAAGTGAAAGGTTAGAAGTTTGGACATTAATGTGTTCTAAAAGGTGCCAAATTACTTCCAAGTTTTAGGGTGAGGCATCAACAGTAATTATGCATGTTGAACATCAACAGTTTTACTCCCTCCGTCCCAAGATAAAAGTCCTTATTACTATTTTGGGTTGTCCCCTGTTAAATGTCCTTTTTTTTTTAATAACCAAACTTTTACACATTTTTTCCTATTATGCCCGTAGCATTAAATATCTCATACTTTTCTTATTCTAATTCTCTCTCCATATTTAATGACATTATTATGGGCAATTTTGTCATTTTATTCCTCTTCTTAATATGCGTGAAAAGTCTACCAGGACTTTTATCCTGGGACGGAGGGAGTATATAGCAGGGCCACCTCAACAATAGATTATATAATCCACTTCTCAAATACAACTTCTATGTGAAGTGGATAAACAAAGAGTGATTTGGGTTCATGCTGAAGATATCTTCAGGAATCATGAATGGTATTGTATATATAACCAAAATAATTTGACCTTGTATTCCCCGTAATGTTTGCCCAAAGAGAAATACAGGTTTGATTCATTTCCAATAAGGTTTTTGAAGTGTAGATGAGAATTATCAAAACTTTCATTACATGCTGAAACTTCAGGTTACAAGTCTGAACTAGCTATAGTACCTGAGACTCAGCAATGGTCAGAACCATGGGCAAAATCATTGGTTGCATAACCATATTTCGGAGCTCGGCACAAAGAGGTGGAAGAACCTGCATGCATCAGTAGAGAAAACTCCATTCATCATACAGTCCTTAAGTCTGAAAGTGGAAAAAATAAAAAATGTTTTATTCTCTCTTCTATTCAAAAATATAAGATCAAAATGATTTTCAAAATTTCCTTCCAAAATAAATTACCAAAATGACTTTTGGAAGCGTATAAATAAAAAAGTTAGTGCCTCATTTCTCAAGAAGATAATCTACCTTCTTAATTTTTACATTTTTAGTAAGTTGATCTTATGGTTTGGACTTCAGAAAGGAGGGAGTATATTCTCACTAGCAAAAAACACAGTAAGCAAAAACACGGATGAATGATCAACAACCCATAAGATATTACTTTTGAATGTATGAGACAAGTAGCCAAATAGTAACATCAAGCACTGAAGTCTAAGGAAAAGTCATATAGTAATTTCTTCTCTAAATATACATATGAATATATATGACCGATCTTCATGAATCACTACTCATCCACGATTCACAAAGATAACAAAATAATAATTGGGGGAAATTTTGGCTAAAGAGTAAACACATGTTTACCAAGAAGGCTACATAATAATAGCATAAGAATGGAGTAAGAAGCAACTCAAACCTTATACCGCAATACACGGGAATCAAAATCCTTCCACATGTCTGATAATGCTTTTAGAAACTCTGATTTCTGCATGTTGTCTCGTGCCTGCAATAGAATAACAAGTGTGACTTAAAAGTTGCACTTGCACCAGATTTCTAACATTCTATGTTCACAAATAAGGCAAATCGCTAGCATCAAGCATTTCACCACCAATCTAAAAGTAAGTGCATACAAGCATGTGATCTAGGAAGCGAAGAGCACGCAATCTAGTATCATCCCGGAAAAAGGAGGAACCTGCACAGAAAGAATTAATATTAGAGAAAGAAAAATACACTATCAGAAAAATATAGGTTTAACTAACCTATACAATCTGTTACCATCCACTATCTCTAACACTAACATAGTAGTCTTCCATAACCTAAACATATTCTTGACAAGAAATTGTTGTCTTGTGTGCTAGAACCAATATTAAGAAGTTCAAGACAGAGCTAGAGTATGATGCTTCCTGAAGATGGATGTTCAAATTATAAAGACAGGTTGCGAAGGGACTGGCAATCCATATCCATGACAAAATCAAGGATATGTTCATTAACATTTCTGGTCAAGATGGGTTAAATAAACTCACTAGGTGAGGAAACTCTTGGACAGATTTACCCCTATTTCTTATACTTGCAACTCCCGAGATCTGGAAAGAAGGTAATGTACAGTATTGATAAGAGGGAAGCAGCTTAGCAGAACTTTTGAAATAGGTAGTCTTGTAAACTTGATAATGGTATGGCTATCCTTGTCATAAACAATTCTCTTTTCTTACCTTTCTTCAATTTTCGTGTTATCTTTTTCGCTTAATATATTGTGTCATTGTGTGAGGTTAGATGTTTCCAAAACATGTAGATAAATATATAGGGACAGCATATAAGGATTTCGAGGATCCATGTTCTTACCAGTAAAATCAGATGCTGTTGGCCTGAAAGTTTCATTTGAAGAAAGCATTTTTTGCAAATCAGGAACCAAGTCTGAAGGGATGGACGAGAAAGCCTCTCTGGATAAGTAAGTTAAACTATTCATGTACTGTAGGAAATCAGACAAGTAAGACCACAAGTAAGTATAAGAAAAGAAAAGAAAGAAGCAAGAAGAAAAATAATAAATAAAAAGAATATTCAACTTGAATAAAAAATGTATTTCATGGAAAATATAAGAAAATGATGACAGCTTCCCGAGTTGTCTTCCCTGGCTGAAGGATAGAGTCATACATCGTTTATTTACACTCTTGACATATTCTAATCCCTATAAGTTTATGAGAAGCAGAGAAATAGAGTATAAATAGCACAAAAATTAACTTGATACTGCCCTAGAGCAAACATTGTATATGAATTCTAAGCTATTTGGGATTAGTTTGCATTTGTCCTGAACCAGAAAACCAATTGTCCAACACCCACAGAATTTTCAGAACATTATACAGGTATTTTAGCTGTATACGGGTCCGATAAATTTCTACTTTTCTTTTGGAAAAGAACAAAGGTTCTACAGTCGAAGAAAAGAGAAATTATATCCTCGAAGGACAAGGATTACTCTACAAATGCAAAATAAAAATGATTTAATTTTCAAATCAGTGAAGGAGAATGATGCGGATCAGCCCGAGAGAAACCTTTTTTAAACCTGTCTTGCATCAAAGAAGAGTTTTTGGGCTGTATCAAGGGAGGAGTAGAGTTTAGTCGTGTGTGCGGGCTATGGTATGTTGTCCTAAGGAGGAAGGAGGTTGGTCAAGAGAATCTTGTGTGAAATAATCCGTCCTTACGAAGCAATGGAACTATATCTGAATTTTGAGATAACTTTGGGCGACAAACTGTAATTTGGCAAATCAATAGCATGCATTGAGCACTTGGTGCAAGTAAGTAGATGAGGCAGAAACTGTCGGACTTCGACAATCGACAACATGACACAGCTGTGGGGAGGCAAAGCACATTGCAAGACACAAAGCAAAGCACATTGCAAGACACAAAGCCACAAACAAGGCAAAATCGTATTAATAAAATTCTCAGGGATATTTTGGTAAAATCCAAGGAAGGTTTTGTGAATTTATGAAGCTATTGGACTAGCATGGATTGTAGGTAACTTTGGGGGAGCAAAATGTAAATTGGTAAATTAATAGCACACACGGAGTAGTCAGTGCAAGCAAGAAGATGAGGCTGAACTATTCGAGTTCAATGGCCGGAAGCAGAGAGGTGAAGCACATGGCAAGGCTACAGCGGCAAGGCAATGATCGGTAGAGGAGTACCAGTGGTACAGCAGCCTTTTTCTCTTTTCTGCCCTGTTTATCAGGCTGCCTACCGTGAAGAAACCTTCTATTCTAGTCCAAGTGAAAAGGAAATGATAATCTATGTTACACAAACTTCTCACTTTCCCTTAAAAGTATCCGTGTCCGACACTTGACACTCGGATAAAGATATGGGTACTATACACGTCATTTTAGTATAAATATTGGTAAAATAGAGGAGTACGAGTACCCGTGTCGAACTATTCAAAATACCGTGTTCAACCAAACACATTTTTATTCTTTTTCTTTTTCTTTTTTTTTTCATCCAAGTTCATGTAACATAGATGGCAGTATATATTGCATTCTCTAAGTTAGTAAACTAAATTGACATAATAAAAAGTACCTTTTTAAGCTTAATACTCCATTAATTTGGTGACTTCTAGTATACTACACATGAATCCTAGTTATTGTCCATGGGTCTTTTTTGGGTCAAGATATTAAGTTGATCAAGGAAAATCTTAAAAGTTTAATAGTTAGATCCTGTTTTAAGAGTGCCTTTGTCTTGGTATAAGTAGAACCAAATCTTAACATGAAAATCTATGCAATTCAATCAAGAGAGTTGCATTATTAGGTTTTGAGATTTACTTAATTTCAGATGCAAGGACTTAGCCCAACAATCAATCCTAACCCACTTCACTGTTATACTTTCTTAACACCAAGTCACCAACAAACACAAGTACTTGTCAAACAAAACTTTTCAACAAACTCGTTCTAATTTCTGCAACGGATCAAATTTAAAACAGTGAATTTACAGATCCATGACGCATCAATCCTCTCTACAACTGATCCATGACGCATCAATCCTCTCTGCAACTGATCCATGACGCATCAATCCTCTGTTGCAATTGCATTACCTATATCAAGGATCCACAGACTCTACAAATTCATATTTTTGCATCAAACCAAACACGGATAGGATTAAGTTGGGTTTCTATTGCTACCACGCATCAATCATCTCTTGCAATTGCATTACCTATATCAAGGACCCACAAACTTTACAAATCCATATCTTTGCATCAAACCAAACATGGGTAGGATTAAGTTGGGTTTCTATTGCTACTAAGCATCAATGGAGAACTATAAAGATGTAAATTTGTGGGGACTTGAACCCAAGTCCACGTTGATGCAACATACCATTCCTCAGTATTCTAAGAATCCCTTCCTAGGTTCGATTAATCCCGCCTAGGCATTAGGCAGTCCTCTACCGCCTTGATTAGGCTAGGTGCTGGGACCTCTACTTTAAAACTCTACAATACTTGCAATAAATTTGTTAAGCATTAAAATATTGTTTTTTTGGTAATATTTCATGTAAAAATTAAAAAAAGTACATGTACTATATGTTTCGTATAGTATAACAAATATGTATCATAGTCAAATAAATAAATGAAAAGAAAACGCCTAGTCCACCTAGGAAAACGCCTAGGCGGCCTAAGCGCTCCCTCCCTCCACCGCCTAGGTCCGCATAACGATTTTAAGAACATTGTCATTCCTCTAAATGAATCTAATATTATTAGGGCCATAAACGAACAAAGTTGTTCACAAACAAAACTTGACTAGACTTGAGTTCGTCTAACAATCCGAACTTGAACAAGGCTTTTTGTTCATCTACAAACCACATAAACGAGTTCAGGTCAATTTATGTCTGGTTTGACTCAAGCTCGACTCATTAGGCTTGACTAGAGATCGACTCAGCTCGACTCGCTTAAACTCGAATCCGTTAATAATATTAATATAATAATTATTATTCTTATTATTACTAAATTAGAAACAATAATTATGATTTATCCATTAAACATATAAAAGTTGACTCAAGTAGCTTGGCAAAACTAGCGAACAATTAGTGTGCTAAACGAATAGAGCTCGAACAGCACATCTCGTTTAGAAACATGAATTACTCGAATTATTTAACCTTTTTTTATTGCGAGCTTGAACTCATTAAATCAAAACTCGACTTGAGTCATTTACATCACCAATATTATTAATCAGAAATTAAAAGAAACTTGAAAGATTCAGAATGATTGGTATGCATTTAAGTTCACATAACCAACATATCATCACCATATCCATGTCCTCAAATCACATTAATCTTATATGTGCATTCTGTCACTTCATGTTTATACTGCATAAACTTGCAAGCATGTTGGCAATAATCGATGGAATGCAAATGTAGCTAGTGAAGATATTAAGCAATGCCAATTGTTGAGCCAAGTAAAAGTGAGAATTGTACCATCTTGACATTGTTGTGGCAGTCGAACAAAGGCTTGTGAGCAACCAAGTGGTAAGCAAGGCACGCAAAACTGAAAATATCGGAATAACATCCAACTGAAGACGATTTACTCCGAACCAGTTCTGGAGCAGTGTAGTTCAGGGATGGTTGAAGGGGCAGTAAAGAATCTTCAACATCATATTCCTGAACAATCAAATGAGATCAGATATACTCCCTAACATGTGTTGGACTAGTTTGAACAATCTCCAAACTAGAATCAAGAGAGCTAGAAAACCTTATGAAATAACATTCTTAACATGGCATGCATTATTCTTCCTCTTAATTTTTTTCTTTTTTTCTGAATACGTAACATGGCAGGCATTATATAGCTCATGTACAAACCAATTGATCAGGGTAGTGTGGTTATTGTGGTAGATTATGAGATCCTTAAGTTGCAGAACCACAAACAAACTTGCATAAACAGCAGCTTAGCCTTTAGACAAGTCAATGTCCAAGATAATGGTATTAAAGTGACCACAAAAAAGATGGCATAATGTGCCCCTATTGTATGGGAAGAGAGGTCTCTACCCACCCACCCATCCAAAAGGAAAAGTTTGTGGTTCAGACTGGTGGTATTGGGTAGGAGAAAGTGTTGAGACAAAAACTGTTTAAATAAGGGGTGCCAATTGGATACAAGACTCGCGCAGAGTCATAGATATTAAATAAGATCGAGCAGATTAAAAGAGGTAAGAAAAAGAATGCTTTACCCTCCCAAGGGATCTTAACTTGCCGCAGGCAAAGGCACAAATCCAAAAGCGCACAGTTTATTTCTCATATAACTATACTCCGTTAAACTTGTGAAAAGACCCAAGAATTGGGAACCAAGTATAGTTAATAGACTTGGACTTATCATTGGATTTAAAGACCCAAAAATATAATTTAAAAGCCTAAACTTTAAAGCTTTTCTTGGCAGCCGACTTCTACATCCTGAAATAAAAATTATCAAGTTATCATTGTCGCCTATTAATCAAATTACAACACTAGAATCAAATTAACCTACGCCTAATTACATTATTAATCAGCCATAATCCATGAAGAATGTTAAGAAAGTCTTGACATGCATCCCACATCATTCTTGCCTCCACTGAGAAAAATTGTCCTCGAGTTGTTAAGGTGGAAGAACGATAAACCAATTGCTAAGATTTTGACACCACAAACATACAAAATCAGGAAACTCTTTCAAATAAGGTAGAACTTTTGGAATCCATAAGTATATATATTTCTTCTACTTATCCCAAAAAAATGATATATCTATCTTCTCAATTATACATTTATACCGATGAAGCAATCATGGATGAAAAAATCATAGTTTTGATGCAGTCACACTTCATGATTAACTTTAGATTGTTTTGGAGTAGGCTTCAAATTGATATCTCAACTTTCTTTAGCTTCAAATTTGTTATCGTTCGACTCTTTTGTGATCTCCTCAAGTTGCTTAGTTTCTTTCTTTGGCACATTCAGTACAACCTCTAATTGAATTGCACCCTTTGACATGTAAGGAAGTGCTTTGATGATTTTATTCCCCTGTACACAAGAATAGCAGAAAAAGATATATATTTCGACTAAAATATGTTGACTTTCAATTAACCTAATTTGCAGGTCATGTCATTGTGTCTACTCGCAACTAAAATCTGACATGTTTTTGTCACAATATATAGGTATCCTTTCCTACCTCGTGGTCCACATGTACATGTTCAATCCAAGGTTGACCGATCACAATATGTGCAACCAAGCACAATATTGCAACAACCAACACAATATGTATAACGCTTTAAATGCAACTCAGAGTTTAACTTCATTTTTTCTATTGCTAAATAAATTCAGGCTTCTTCAGTCTTTTGCCAATATAACTACTCAATACAATATATTGTTTTTTATTGTCGCATCTATGCCATGCTTATTTTCAACATTTTAAGGGTTTGTCATGCATGTGCCAATTTATCTACAATATCTATTATCCTTTACGGTGAGCCATTTAGACAAATTAAATTCAACCATAAGTACATTAGACACGTTCCTAAGAATTATCAAAGAAATGTAAGATATTCTTATGATATCATGAAAATAATGTTCAAACCTAACTTTATGGAAAAGTCATATTTCACTAGTCTGAAAATGTTCAACTCACAGCATAATGGAAGGACTGCACATTAGCTGAATCAGAGGATGCTTGATCTGTCGTGATTGCAAAACCAAAACCGCCTAGCTTCCATGCTCCATTTGAAGTAATGAGGACAGTCTGCAACAGAAAATGAGCAAATATTGTCATTTGAAATAATTTATTAATTAAACCACGAGGCACAAAACTAGAATTGGTGAAATGGATATTCATTGAAACAAACTTCAGAAAACACAGAAAGAGGACAGAATTAATATTTTCCGCTTAAATTTTTTAACCATATATATAACACTTCTGTACGCAAACGAGATAGCCTAGGCTTGGGAGCCTTCACTTTCCATCATTTTACATGGAAAATTTTTTAATAATATAATTGAGCAGATACAAGAATAGCGAAGGTTAGAAATTCATTGATCCCGAGCTAGCTGAAAACAAGACAAACAAAAGAGCACTTAAAAAAGTCCAGTGTCCAACTCTACACAAGTCAAACACAAAGGTTTCCTTAAATCCTCCCATAGAAAAAGCCCAACGGGAGGAAAAAAGTTTATCCCATTCATCGACAAATTGAAAGATTATCTCTCCGTAACTAGTGTAGCAATATTTTGTCAAATTCCCCAAAAAAAAAAATTAAATAAACAATAGAATAAACCGCACTTACTATAGTAGCTTAGCTTAGCTTCAGTATGTCTTCCAAACCGTCATAATTGAATCAATAAAGCATCTTCTACAGGACTCACCAAAACCTCCAACACTCCCAAAATAAATAAAGTTCCACAAATCCCAAGCAATAGGGCAAAGCAAAAATAAATGAGAATGTATCTCATTGCTTTACCTAATGCTTATACATAAAACAAATGCAGGTCGCACATTCCTCTCACAAAACCGAAAAGAGAAAACACAAAAAAATAAAACAAAACAACAGTTTGTTTAGCATGTAGATACATTATAATGTTAGTAAAGGAACTATCAACCATGATCTTGTGTTCAACAAACTGTATGTTTTACAGTAACTACTTTTCCTTTGCCTATTCAGTATTTCAACATACCTTCAACTGTGACACGCAACCAATACAGATGAACTTAGTCGTGTTGATGACTCTTTGTCTATTTGTCTATTTGTCTTCTTCTTTTTTTGTCACCGAATCTAATGAGTAGTTGAGTTTAATCTGACTTGATCTTTCTAATTTCTTTCGCACACCAAATTCTACTTCTCGATATGTAGATTTGAATTTTCCACATATATGAATTAGCAGTCACCTATTCACGTATAAAGGATTTGAATCTACGATATTGTCTCCATCAGGGGCGGAACCAGAATTTACTCCTAACAAGGACGGATTTTAATTAATTTTTTTGTTAAAACTAAATAAATAAAACTTAAATTAATCATAATATTAACTAATCATAATAATGTTTACAAATTAAAATGCTATCCTCCTAAACCTTTAGCTTGAAAATGTTAAGATAACTTCATTATCAATAGTTTCAAATACATCACTTTCGATGTAAGGAACTAAACAATCACTCAACCAATTTTTGCTCTTTTGGTTTCGGAGATTGATTTTAACAATATTCATCATTGAAAATATCCTCTCTGCCGAGGCTGGCAAAATCAAAACTAATTTCATTATTCTTGTTAACCAACTTTTCAGCAAGTTCACCAATCCCTTTGACATTAAAAAATTCAGGATTTAGAAACTTACTTATCATAGTTCAATTTGAACGATTCCTTGAAGAAATACAATTTCAACCGTATGCTCAAAAATTCAAACAAAATTTGCTTTCTATATTCAAGTAAAATCAAGCCAAAACACATCAAAATCAAGTCACAAACTCAACCAAATCAGGACATACAACAAAATCACCAAAAAATTGAAGTTTATTTAACCCCAAACCACAACAAATTCAAATAAATTTTAAATTATTGAACAAAAAAAAGCCTTAGTTACCTCTAAAGTCCAAAATACAACAAAATCATCAAGATAATTAAAGTACATTTAGTCCCAACTAACAACAAATTCAAAAAAAAATTAAAATTTAAAATTATCAAACAAAAAAAGTCCTAATTTAGTTATCTCTTTAGTATGAAAAAATCAAATCAAAGGATGGGGGGGTTTGATCCGCTTGGCGTTTGATATGCGCAGTGGAAGAAAAAAAAATTGAGTGAGCGTGAGGTTCTGTAGTTTTTTTTTAGAATAGAAGTAGTTTTAGTTATTTTTTGCCCCCCTGCAAATTTTAACCTTCCCATAAATCTACCCCTTAAGTTTATTAAATTATATTTCTACCATTGCCCCTATACTTAAGGGGAAAAATTCAGTATAGGCACTTAGGCAGCTGTCTATGCTGCCCTCTATATAGTTCCGGCCCTGTTCTCCATTACCATCTTGCTAATTTTGGATTGCAGGAATCAATGCCATAATGGAATAGCTCATTTTGACGGAATGGCCCATTCTAACAGAATGAAAAGAAGTGTTTGATTACTCATTCTAGAAGAATGCACATTGCACCATCCCAATAGAATATAAATTCATTCCATTTCCTTGATTTTTATTTCATGGGAGAGGGTGGAATGGGTCCCATTCAAATATAATGACAATAATATCCTCCTATCACAACACCTTGTGCCCTCTCACTACCACCGCCGCCGCCTGCCAACACCCGCTACCATCACCACCTATCAACAACCCACCCACCACCACTGCCAACAACCACCACCGTCACCAACCACCACCACTAACAATTAACAAACATGTTTTTGAGGTATATTTGGGTATTTTTCTTTTTTGTTAGTGGTATTTGGGTACTTTTCTTTTTTATGAGAGGTAATTATGACATTTAAATTTTTACTCCATTCTTAGTTTAATTACTGAATCCAACCAAACATGTATTTGTAATCCTAAAAAAAAACATTTTCATTTCATTCAGGTATACATTACAAGCCTGTCTTATTTTGTTCCTTCAATAAAAATGCAACATCAAGTTACAATGTAGTATCCGGATCCTGAGGAAAAAAATCCTACTGGTATATGTTTTGTCTACCTAAGTGTTGTTGTTTATCTGATAGAATAATAATACTCTATTACTTCATCTCATCGTACTACATTACATTTGTTCATTCTTTAGACCTCAGTTTATATAAGCATGTATTAATCCTATTCGGAGAAAATTAAAAAAGATGAGGTAGCGTTGTTGTTTATCTGATAGAATAATAATACTTTATTTCTTCATCTCATGGTACTACATTACATTTGTTCATTCGTTAGACCTCAGTTTATATAAGCATGTATCAATCCTATTCGGAGAAAAGTAAAGAAGATACCTTAAACTGCTCTATCCTAAAAGTTATATCCGGGATATATCTTCATTGCTTCAAGGCTGAAACACTTCTGTTTTATAATGGCTTTTCAAGATCAAAACCGATTCTCACGTTTTTCTACAGCAAAAGTGCTAGCTAGAAAACTATCTGGTACCAACCTTAGGTCGACACTCCTAATACCGTTATTGTTTGCACCTTAACTTCTCTTGTAGTTGCTTGGCAATGGCCTCTATTCCAAATGGATTTACAATACCTTCTTGGAAGGTAACCTTATTGAAGCAGTTCTATGATTCTACGATGTGCCTGCTTTATCCATTTGGCCATATTGTCACTTGTGTCTAGTTCTTTCTGGGCTCAAGAGACCTTTTCATGCCCGGTAAAAATGTTTATAGCTCAAATGTCCACGATTTGACCTTCTAACGCACAGTCGCACATATTCTACTCTCTTTAACAACAATATTCATAGAGCATAACTTTTATATTGTTTTACATTATTATGAGCTCTCATATTGTAAGTATAAGAAAAATCTCCTCCTTTTGTACATTCTCATTTCTTTTCTAACGAAATGTTCTTCAATTTTGAAAAATAAACAAATAATACTCCCTCTGTCCCATGATAAAAGTCCTTATTACTATTTTGGGTAATCCCATGTTAAATGTCTATTTTCCTTTAATAACCAAACTTTTACACATATTTTCCTATTATACCCGTAGCATTAAATATCTCATACTTTTCTTATTCTAATTCTCTCTCCATATTTAATGACATTATTATGGACAATTGTCATTTCATTCATCTTCTTAATATGCGTGAAAAGTCCAGGACTTTTATCCTGGGACGGAGGGAGTATGATTTTGTCCGTCAGTTAGGTTCTGCTCTTTGGACTGCCAATTGGGCTACTGTTCTTCATGTCTTGTGTCATATACCGGATACAATCTTTCAGAGTTTAATGTTCTCTTCTTCTTCCTCTTTAGAGCTTTGTCCTTCTCCTAATGCCGATTGCTTGGGATGAAGCTGACCGTAAATCAACCACAACTATTTGCATATTTAAGCAAGAGTCTTACCTCTTGCAACAGTAACAAATAGGGTGTTATAACATTATCATTTGCGAAGGCAAAGTATAGTAACATCACTTGTACTACTGCTGCCAACTCCTCACTGACGTTGTCAAACCTGGCTTCTCTTTCATCCCTACTTGCCTGTAATAGCAGTTTCATCCAAATTATTATGATAATGCCTTTTATGAGCACATAAAGTATCATAATCTTTTTGACAACATCTTGAGATAAAAGATTGCCTTTCCCATTGTTTCTACCTATTTTCACGGAATCGAGTCAAATTTGCTCTTAAAATCTAAATAGAGGATCAAAGTATAATATACCAAAAATTAAAAGTCACAATCACTGGACATCTAAACCCCTGTCCCGCCACCCTTTTTCAGCCCCCTAAAAAAAGAGAAAGGATTGTTGAGGGTGATGGCTAATGATAACAGAAGAATTTAACAACTAGCACTCAATGATAATCTAGTCCAAAAATAAATGTACAAAAACTAAAAACTCCTTTTTAATCTCCAAAGTACCTCTGCAAACTAAAATCTTGAATTGAGACTAGAAGAAACAACTTTATAGGACATGAATAAAAACTATTGAAAATGTGATATATAAGAAGTCGTCTTAACCTCGGGACAAATGGCCCGATGAATGAGGCTTGCATTATTGTGAAGAAAGTCTAAGGATTCTGAAACCTGAAGCAAACCATGCTTTACTTCCAATAAACCCATTTCCTGCAAAAGAGGAAGCATTTAGCTAAGTATCAATTACAGAAGATGGGCATTAAGAAATTATATAATGAAACTCTTTCCAACGTTTGCAAGTTTGATCTTTCAATCTCATAGAAATAGTTAAAACTTTCTACATTCCCATTCCCATTCCCATTTACAAAATGTTAGTATATCTTACATATATGTCATGCATGTATAAGTTGGCACTGCTTTTAATAGAATCTTACTGCCTACTTAGTGGAAATAAAGACATAGAAATTTATGAAGAGAAAATAGTCATAAATTTGATGATATAATGTTGACAGGTATTTCACGCATGCCAAAGCTGTGAAGCAATCATGCTGCAAGGATTTGAAATACTGGAAGATCGATTGGAATTATCAAACCTTATAGAGCTTTTTACTTCAATGGTAAATAACATAATGATCTACAGATTTTGATTTAATTGCCTAGATTCAAATTTTTAGAAGCATATTTTTCTTTAGTCTCTACCTAGTTGGATATTTGAATTGTCTAATTCTCCTTAGGTTCAGCAACCACTTCATAGAAGCCCTCAAGAAATAAAACAAAATTACTAGAAAAAAATTTAACAATAGGAAAAGCCACACCTACATTGAAGTAGAAGTATAGATTATAACTTCAATTCAGCACAATATGGTCGGCCAATAGCAAAAAAATCAGTTGCTCTTGTCCCTTTCCTTTTCTTCTTCTGTTCTTTGTTTATTTTTTAGCATTTTATCTTCCTCCCTATGTTTGTATATTTTTCCATAGGTGGAAGTGACTTTATTATAATTATAGTCTTTCAATTCTATTTCAACAAAAAGATAGTGTAGATCATAGCTCAATCCTAGAATTCAATTAGTATAAACAATGCAAATTTGAATTATTACCATTCCTTTGAGTTCCTTTGGCACCTTAGCAATATTATCCACATTGCCAAGCGCATTTGCAACGGACGCAAACATCGGCTCAGTCACCATTGCCATTGCATTCTTACTCTCATCCAAAGCCTGAACCACGTGCACCACACCGGGGTGCCTCAACCGGACAAGCCGAGCCGCATCGGCCCTAATTATATCCAAAAACGAGTCCTCGGCGGCTTTGGAGAGGCCAACTCGGAGCCGAGCCTCCGTGAGGGCGCGCTTATCGAGGAGCCAGACGCAAACGGTGGGGTATTGTTGGGAGATGGTGGATCCATTACGCCCCTTGCCGGAGTACAGCTTCCAAACGAGGCCTGGGCCGGCGGAGCCGATCTGATCAAGGAGGTCGTAGTCCTGGAGGGGCTTTGGTCCGGTGACTTCCTGTACGGTGGTTTGTACCGTCTTCTCGATCACTGCTGCGGTTTTGGCGAAGGCTTGGCTTAGGGTTTTCATGTTGAGGGACATTGTGGGGATAATTGGATTTTGCTAGGGGTATAATTTGGAAAGATCACCACCGATGACGACGCCGACGGCGGTGGTGGGCAGCGGTGGTGTGCGGCGGTGGATGCAGGCGAGATGAATCGGATTTGATCAAATTCCACTTTAATGACTTTTTCTCTGGAGTTTCTCTCTCTAAAAGTATATTCTAATTCTTCTGTGTATAGTATTGAATCTGACGTCACCTTGATTTTTTGTCTCTCTACTCTATTCACTAGTTCTTGCCGTCTCCAGTTGTCTTCTTCCTTTTCCCTAAGTCGTGCTATTATATAAAATCGCTGACATTCCGTTTATATGTATTCACATATATATTTTAATACAAGTTTATCGTCAAAATATACATACAAATATATGAATGATATTATGTAATAATATACTTATTTGACCGTAAATAAGTCGGGCCGAGTCAATTTTTAACTTGTCAAACTAGAACTCGTTTTAAAAATTAAATGAGTTGAGTTCAAAATTAAATAAATTTAAAGTGTTGTGTCCGAACTCAGCTAATTATATACTCAAGTTCGCGAGTCCAATTGAGTTTGAGTTGGGCTCATTTGTTTTTTCATTTTTAACTTCGTCATTTTTTTGATGAAAATGTAAGTTTAAATTAAACCATCCATAATTATAATTCAATAAGAGTCATAGTACAGTCATCCAAATACCAAAGTTTTAGCCGTAGTACCATAATTTAAATTAACAACAACTATCAAAATATGAATGAATAACCATAGTAACGGCCAACTTGCATCAGCTTCATTTTTCATAACAAATGTCCAGCAACTTCATTTTTCAACAACTTGTAATAACACCACCGATTCCAACAATCTTTCAATCGTATCCAAAGCGTAATTCATTTATACCTTTAGCATTAGTGAGCAAATTGGTTAATGCTGCATTCACAAGTCACAACTACTACGGGAAAAAGGTAGCCTCAAGTGGGACATCACTCTCCTTGGATCAATTCCCCAATAAAATTTATTCCCTTTTTATGCATTTACCCCGCTGAAATTATATTACCAACTATTTAAAGGGTTAAAACATATTTCATCACTATTTAAAGGGTCCATTTACAATTATATCAATGAACTCAATTTTTTATCGATCAACTCATTAAGCTTTATTATTTTTACAAACAAAAAACACCGTTAAAGTAGTAAATTTTTAACCGCGTTCCTATATGGAAATGCAGAGATGGAAAATGAATGAAAAAAAATCAAATAAAGCACACTTGTGCCCTTTGCCAGTATGGCTTTCTCATATTACTATTATTATTAATATATTCTTTCCCCTCCTTTCATTTGAAATAATAAATTAATTTAATTTTTTAGAATCAATTCAAGACATTTATAAACAATAAATCTTATATTTAATAAATTTTTTATACTTAATTTATAATTTTTACAATTGTATTATATAAAATTAAGGAATTCATATTAATTTTTAATAATCAAATATTTGAAATTCACTTTTAAAATGTAAAATTATCTAATATTTTGAAAGGTAGGGGTTGGGCCATGATACTTTACATAGTGGGCTGGACCGGATTGACTTATTCAATGGGTTGTATTTATTGGGCTGATTCGGTGGCCTAACCCATTACGTCAATAATATCTTGACTGGGTTTTGACCAGTAATGATTATATAAGATAACAGTTGACTGTTATCTCTGTCATCTCCTGCATGACATTTATGAGGATGTGATTGTATTAGCCGGCGGTGGACAAAGGTGATGGGATTAGCAGGTGAGCTATCGGTAGTGGGTGGTGTCAGGGGAGTCGGTGGCACGAGAAACCAGCATTAGAGTATATGAGGCAAGGATCACACAAATTGAAAGGTAACTGATATTTTTCTCGCTCTCAATACACTAGATATTATTTTTCCTCCACTGTTAATCTTGTGATCGTCTGTACTGACTCTTACGCCAGAGCTATCCCCCGACGGTCGAAGCCGTCAAGGTTTTGGTGTTGTCGTGTTTATTGTGCAGGATTGGACGCGTGTTATGTGATTGGGGTGCGTGGAAGGATCTTGGCGTTAACATTGGCGCTAGAAGGAGGGCAGTTTTCTAGTGTTCTTGAGGTTTTCAATCACAAACCATAGCTGTTATACATCGAAATCCATGGTGAAGAGTAGAACAGTTACCCCGGAGGGACAGCCGATGGTTGTAAGTTCGTCTACACCACGAGTATCTGTTAAGGATCGATTGGGTCCTGCGAACAGTGCTCATGCTAGTACGGCTTCCAAACATGGGTCTGAGGGTTCTCGTTCAAGAGCCATTGGTAATGTTAGAAGAAGACTGGTTTTCACTGTCGAAAGAGGACCTAATCATGGTCAAAAACGGGTAGAAGGCACACCGCCTAGAACCCGACACCGAGATGGTCAGACCGATAAGGCCTCCAAGTTAGCCAAGATGGCAGATGAAGCAGATAAGGCTTTGAAGGTGCTTTTGAAACAAAGAGAAGATATTGCTGAACAGATGTTTCGGATGGTGGAGTTGAAAGACGAAGCGTCTAGCTATGTACAGTCCGACGAGCATAGCGGACATGCAGATAGAAGACAAAGAAAAGGAAATGAGCCTGCCCATTAGGGTTATGAATCTCGTGGCCAACCTCGAGACCGAAGAAGATCAAGAAGCCCTACTCCTCAAAGATCGAAGAGGGCATTCCACCCTATTGGTTCTAGGGAGCAGGGTCGAAGCAGGCAAAGAGGAAGGTCCAAGGAGTACACACCTGAGAATACAAAGAAGGCACCCCACCTTGAGTATTCTTACCCTAGTGATAGAGCTCATCATCGAAGCAGATCCAGAGGTCGCACCCCTGAGAGTCCACTGAGGGTATACCATTCTGTGGACATTCATCGTCAGAAAAGTCCTTTGAAGGTTGGGGGTTCGAGTGATAAAGGCCGGTCTACTCAAAAGAAGAGAGATTCTTCAGACAAAGAAGTCTCATCACAGCCAAAAGGAGTAGAATTTCTGGTCAAGGAATTGATGGAGCTTCGGAAGCAGCTGGTCGAAGTCTAACAAATAAAGGATACTTCGGGAAAGAAGGCATCCCCTTTTTTCGCGGATATTCTTAAAGAGAAAGCTGATCCTACCAAGAAGTTAACTCATATGGAAAGTTACGATGGTTCTGGGGATCCCTATGACCATAGTCAAGCGTTTGATAGGCTGATGAATTATTATGATTTTACCGATGCCGCCAAGTGTCAGACGTTCGTGACGACGCTCTGTAAGGATGCAAGACAGTGGATGGGGACTTTACCTTCGGATTCGGTCTCGTCTTGGACAGAGTTGTGCAATAAGTTTAATGCTCATTTTGGGAGCAACAAGAGAAGGGGAAAGCCTACAGGTTCATTGGCTCAAGTTCGACAATTCTCGAATGAGTCTTTGAGTCAGTATGTGAAACGCTTCAGAGAAGTAGTCGGCCAAGTGACTGATCTCAATGATCTTCAAGCTGTCGGGCTGTTTCAGAACGGTTTGGACTTGGTGAAATCGAAAAAGTTGGTGAAGAAGCTGATGTTTCACTACCCGAAAAGTTTGGCCGAAGCTTTTGATAAAGCTGAAGGTTATATCGTGGTAGAAGAAGTTATGAATAGCTTGAAGCGTCCTTCTTCGGACAGGCTGAAGGAGACAAACAAGGATAAAGCTGAGGGCAGCCAGAAGAAGAACGAAGAGAATAATGATCGCTATGATGGCTGTTCCAAGAAGTACAACAACAATTGGCGACAGGGAGGAAATCGTCCACCTATTCCAACTCAGAAGGTGAATAGGACGTATACCCAACTGAACACTGATAGGGCTGTTATTCTAGATCAGATCAAAAATCAACCCATCTTTGAACCACCTCGGGACAACCTTAAGCTCGGAGCCGGTAATTCCCGCAAGTATTGTGATTACCATCAGGCTTCGGGTCATGATACAAATGATTGCTGCAGTCTGAAGGACTTTATTGAGAGGAAGGTTTAAGGGAGTGCCCTGGTTCAGTATGTTGCAGCATGAATGACTCCACAAGTCCAGCCGAGGGGGAGAGAACCTGTTCAGGTAGCTCAGCCAGCTCAACCTGCATTGACAGCTCCTGAACAACCAGCAAGGCATGTGGTCAATGTCATTACTGGGGGTACTTTGGCAAACTTGTTGGAAAGAAGCGTCGAGGATACTTAGATTCAGTTATGTCAGTGGCGGGTACAGTCTCGAAGACTGACAGACCTTATCCAGGTACTGTAATCTCCTTTACTGATGAGGATTACTCTTCGGAACCCATCGAACCCCATGAAGGAGCACTGGTGATAACGACACAGGTGGGTTCGATTAACATGAAGAGGATGATGATAGACAACGAGTCTTCTGTTGATATTCTATATGCCCATGCTTATCAGAGGATGCATCTGGATGGACGAAAGATGGAGGTCGGATAAGAAGCTACCTTATATGGCTTTAGCAATGATCCAGTCAAAGTTGCAGGAACTATCGAGCTACCAGTTATCTTCGGCACGGCTCCACGGCAGGTAGAAATAATGTGTAAATTTTATGTTGTGCATGTAGATTCTGCCTACAACGCTATTCTGGGGAGACCTACTCTAACGGCTCTACAAGCTGTGACCTCAATTCCTCATTTCAAAATCAAATTTCTAATGGCTCATGGAGTTGGTGAAGTGACTGGGGATTTAGATCTAGCCAGACATTGTTATCATAATGTTGTGATTGCTTCGGGAATGAGAGTTAGCAAGCAGAAGCAGACTATAACAATAGAGATCGAACCCTTTACCGAAAGCAGTTTAGAACTGTTGGTTATGCCAGCTGGAGAGATAGAAGAGTTCGAGCTGATTCCTGAGAAGAAGGATAAGACAGTAAAGATAGGTTCGGGTCTGCCTGAACCTCTTCGGACGAACCTTATGGAGCTTCTATGGTGTAATGCAGATGTCTTCGCATGGGAGCCTAAGGTCATGCCAGGGGTGAGTCGAAAGATTGCAGAGCATCGATTGGAGGTGGACCCATCCAAGAAGCCTGTTCGACAGAAAAGACATAATTTTGCACTAGAGCGACAACGGATCATTGATGAAGAGATTGCAAAGCTGCTAGCTGCGAACTTCATTTTTGAGATAGACTACCCAGAGTGGATGACGAATGTGGTCTTAGTTCAGAAGCAGAATGGGAAGTGGCGAGTCTGCATCGACTACACGGACTTGAATAAAGCTTGTCCAAAGGACTTCTATCCTCTACCCCACGTCGATCAGCTCATCGATGCGACTTCTGGGTATGCCTTATTGAGATTTATGGATGCTTTCTCTGGTTATCATCAAATTTTCATGTGTAAACAGGATATACCAAAGACGGCGTTCATTACGCATCGTTCAGTATATGCCTATAAAAAGATGACGTTTGGCTTGATCAATGTGGGAGCCACGTACCAGAGAATGATGAACTTCGTATTTCGACATCAGCTGGGTAAAAATATGGAGGTGTATGTCGATGACATGATAGTGAATAGTATGCTTGTACAGAAGCACTTGGACGATTTAGAAGAATGCTTTCAGACGGTCCGTCATCAAAACTGGAGGCTAAATCTGACCAAGTGCACCTTCGGTCTTGGTGCTGGTAAATTTCTGGGCTATCTGGTCAGTCAGAGGGGTATTGAAGCCAATCCAGAAAAGATCCAGGCTATTCTGAACATGAAGACTTCTCAGTCATTTAAAGATGTTCAACGTCTGACAGGGAGGATTGCATCTTTGAGGAGGTTCATGTCCAAGTCGGTAGAAAGATGTTTGTCATTCTTCGATACGTTGAAAGGGCCAAAGAATGCGAAGACGTTCCAGTGGACTTCGGACTGTAAAGATGCCTTCTAGGGAATCAAGATGTATTTGTCTTAGGCACCTTTGTTGGTGAAGCCCGCTCCTGCTGAGCCTCTGTATTTGTACTTGGCAGCTAGTTCATTGGCAGTAGGAGCAGTGTTGGTGCAAGAAGTTGGGGGTAAGCAGCACCCGATTTACTATGTAAGCCATGTCCTTAGGGATGCTGAAACAAGGTACCCGAATATTGAAAAGTTTGCCTTTGCTTTGATGATAGCAAGTCGAAAGCTTAGGCAATATTTTCAGGGTCGGTTATTGGTGGTATATACGGATCAACCTCTGAAGAAGGTTCTGGGCAAACCTAAGGTTTCGGGGAGGTTAGCTGCGTGGACAATGGAGCTATCTCAATTTTTCATTGAATATCATCTCAGAACGGCTATTAAAGGGCAGACCTTGGCTGATTTCATGGTTGAGTGTTCGTTTTCTGAAGCTGATGATGGTTTGGTAGAAGCCGAAGGGTCTAATAGAGCAGTTGTGGTTCTTCAGTAGAAGCAGAGCTCGTGGACGCTGTATGCAGATGGGTCTTCTACTTCGGACATCAGTGGGACAGGGATTATTTTGATAAGTCCGGAGGGATTCAAAGTGCAGCAGGCCATTAGATTTGGGTTCAGGGCAACAGACAACGAAGCAGAGTATGAAGTAGTGCTAGCAGGAGTACGACTGGCAAAGAGTCTTGAAGTTCAAAAGTTAATTATCTATAGTGACTCTCAACTAGTCGTCAAGCAAATTTTAGGGGAATATGAAGCACGAGGACCAAGAATGATCAAGTACCTGGCAGAGTTGAAAGATCGGCTTCAGTATTTCCTTTCCTATGAGTTTCAAGGCGTTGAACGTAATGATAATTCTATTGTCGATGCACTGTCAAAGTTGGCTACTACGGATGCGAATGTTTTTGATGGATCTGTTTACTTGGAAATTTTGCTGCATCCTAGCGTTCAGCACGAATCGATAATGTGTGTTGACCGTTCCAACTGATGGTTGACTCCATATTTGGAGTATCTGGCAGATGACGTCCTTCCTTCAGATCAGATGCTTGCCAAGAAAGTTAAGTACAAAAGTGCTAACTTCATTCTTATTGATAAGGATCTTTATCGAAGGGCCTTTTCATCTCCATTGTTGAAGTGTTTGACTCCGTTCGAAGCTGAATATGCTCTTCGGGAGGTTTACGAAGGCATCTGTGGCGACCATATGGCCACAAAGTCGTTAGCCTATAAAGTACTTCGTCAGGGGTATTACTGGCCTACAATTTTCAAGGAAGCTACGGAGTATGTAAAGAAGTGAGAGAAGTGCCAACTCAACAGTCTGATCCCACATCAGCCAACAGAAGAGCTATATTCGATCCTATCTCCTATACCTTTTGCTGTCTGGGGGGTAGATATACTGGGTCCATTGCCAAAAGCTAAAGGTCAGGTCAGTATTGTTATAGTCGCTATTGATTATATGACCAAATGGGTTGAAGCGAAGCCACTTAGGTTGATAACGAAACAAGAATGTTTGAAATTTATGAAGGAGTCAGTAGTGTTTCGTTTTGGGATTCCTAAGGTGGTGATATCGGACAACGGACTCCAGTTCGTGGGATCGAAATTTGAGGCATTCTTGAAGGAGCTGGGGGTTCAACATAGGAAGACTTCGGTAGCTCATCCACAGTCTAACGGGCAGGTGGAGGTAACCAACAGAACGTTGCTGAATGGGATCAAGCGTAGATTGGATGAAGCTAAGGGAAGATGGCCAAAAGAGCTGCTGTGACGCCCCCAAATTCAGGTACTTGAAACCCTAATTCAGTGCTTCACGATACCATTTCTTTGAGCGGAATAATAATAATAATGCCATAAATATCAAACTTAATTTACATATCAGAGTTGTCTAAATCCCAGGTACGCGACCTTGAAAACATTTCATTACATGATAGATAATAAATATCATCTACTTATTTAAGTCTAGCTATTATATAAGATAACACAAACTTATTCTGCTAGCTTTCCTTTCCCTTTATTCTTGTCTGAACCTTCAGGTCGATCATACGTAGCTGAAAACATTTAAATTAAGCAAGAATGAGCATTTGAGTGCCCAACAAGTAATAGCAATCAATAAATAATAGCTGAAAGGATTAAATATTTTTTTTGAATGACACTTCACAACGAAGCAATAGTTGTGAAGTAAACAGAAGCAATACTAACCAATATAACATTTCTATTTCAAATTTTGAAACTACATACTGACTATAATTGGTGAGCAGTCGACAGACTATGAACTTTATTTTCAATTTTCGATAAGGTTTAATACAACTTCATCTGCAAACCGTCATAACTTACAGGCACGGGGGGTGATCAGCTCGTTATGCCCTGTATTGATCAATACTACATACCAGAACGATATTCTCGTTCATCATATCCGCCTTAGGCGCACAAAAGTTTTCTCATGTTCGGGATGTTCATACTTAGTCGGGAATCCAAACCAAACAATTCGGTTGGATATAAATAAGGTTCTATCATATTCAAAAGATATTTTAAATCAGTGTCTAGTCGAGACAAATAGCTTAGACAACTTTCAATTAAAATATACATATTAGAAATCAACAAGTATGTATCAACATGTTCAATAATTATCCAAGTAAGGACACTTGTATAACCAATCTTAGGAATTTACGAACAGAATAGATATATCTGAATCTAATAGTAATACTGTACTGATAAACAATGTACGAATAAAGTCCGAGAACTTGCATGAATACGAATATTTGAGTACATAATCAATAGCAATAGAGTTAAGAATCTGACATAATGATAATATAATTCTGAAACTTTCTTACTCATGTTCATTGCATAAAGTAAATGCAAAGTTAGAATACTTGCACAATGTAAAGTAGGGTTCGGATACTTGTATTCAAAGAGATAAGCTTACGATATTCATTGAATAAAGTAAAGCAAGGATTTATGATACTTGCACAATTAAATTTGAGTACGGTTAAGAAACTTGCCTTAAGCGTAATTTACCAAGATATCGCTTAACAATACTTTTTCGAATCCTAACATAATATAATACACGTATAGGATATTCATTAGTGACATATGCACATACATGATATATAAGTGTAAATGCATACATAACCGTCTAAGTTAGTTGTATACTCCATACACATAACATATACTTATATTACCATATTAGTTATACATGTTCAACATGTACACCTATTATCTTAATTTACTATCATACACAAGTGAAATTTATCAATGCTAATATATAGTGCTAGTCTTCTAATCGCATAATCTTATACGCATGTCATCACATGAAAATTAGTTTATAATACACCATGTCATAGCTGAAATCACAATTTGACTTTAAAGTGGTAAACACTTATTCATCATAGGATCCTATCAACAACATGCTTATTAAAACATGAGTACTACACTGGACATGTATTACAGATTAGAGTAACAACTTAGGTATTTATGAAAACATAGAACAACTACACAAATCTGATCCTACTTCAGGGTGGCGCGGCCGCGCCTGATTTGTACTAAAGAGACGCGCGGTCGCGCGGCTCCCAGTTCAAACCAGGGCTGAGCAATCACTTGCTTGGCCTAGCTTGTCCATCCTTACATACATAACATATATTAACAGGTCAGGGGTCCTTTCGTATCTTTCAAGTTTAATCTAGGTCCCTTGTTTGCATAATATGGTTCTAAGTTGGACATATCAACAAGTTAAGGCCATTCAAGGTTATGGAACCACAAAGTCTAACATGATTGATTCTTAAACATATAAGGTAGTCATATAACTCATATTAGACATGCTTGTGAGTATTCATATCACATATGTGCAATTAGCATCGTTTTGTTTTGAAATATGCTTTGTTTATTCTTTACATGAATTACGATACCTAAGCAGAGTACATATATTTTTATGATATATGAGTGAGTCTAAGAGTATCATTCAACATGTTCACAATTATTATCAGATTCTCACTCTCAAAGTAGTATATAAACATTCACGTTTAAAGTTCATATTTTCATTTAGCAAAACTTACTAATAAATCTAACATGCTAATGCTTCAATATGAAATCTGTGTACTGAAGTTAGTATGTCCGACATGCATTTCAAAACTATACTAACATGATTGCAAGGCCAGAATATGCATTACTTCAAGTTCACAATTTCTAGTTTTCCAAATCTTGAAGTTTTCTTGAAAACTCAACTTAAATCAATCTAAGATAACTTTCTATGTTCAAAATCATATCTAACCACATGCTGGAATCATTTATATGCATAATCTAACTTAAGTAGCATGCTCATGACATTTTAAGGAATCAACAGCAGTAACTGTGATAGGCAACCCGCGCGGCCGCGCGGTGAAGGACTATGGAAGTGGCGCGGCCGCGCCACTTCGTCCAGAGGCAAAAAATATAGCTCTACTTTTGCAGAGCCTCAATCACGTGCCTTGCCAACATCTTATGCTACAACATAGACTACCACTACACATGCCTACACACTTAATTAACATAATGGCATGCTATCATCTACCAATTACAGAGAATTCAAGTAATGGCAAGGATTTAACAAAACTTAAACTCAAGAACACAAACAAAGTTTATACCTCTTTGAAGCTTGAATTAAACTCTCTCACTGTTCTAATTATACCTCTATAAAGTTTAGCAACTCACTCTCTCAATTCACACTTAACAGACAATTTCAAGCAACGTAGAAAATCTGAACTCAAGCTTAATTTATAGAGAAATCATGGACTAGGCATTGTCATTACATAACTTTGGAATCCATGGTGTATTGGGAAGAAACAATGGTTCATGAAGGGTGGTTTAACAACTCCATACAAACTATATAGCTAGTAATGATCATCTAGGATTTAGCCTTGTGGAGAATACGTAAACTAGCTTTTAGATCACTGTTCATGTACTTTTGTGACACTTAATTTGGGACAGGATAAAAATCTCAGTAACTTGATCAACTAAGGCTTGGTTTGGTTCTTTTAATTCCCATAATGTAATATTAAGGTAAAATTATTACCATATTAGGAATATAAAGATAAGTTTTATACTTACATCATATAATTCATGTACATTTTATCACACCGATATACTTTATTCGGATGTTATGACATTACATTGCCTTCTTTATTAGAATAATAGTTTACAATATGTTCATGGTATTTTAATGTATACCCACACATATATTGTCACATAAGCATTTCATGATGTATTCATAACATATGGTCTCAATAAATATAAATCTCCTTATATGGTTTCTATATATAATATAGCCACATTGCACTTTACACTTTATATTATGCATAGAGGTAGCTACTATACATATACATTTAACTATCACATGCTTGCATATAGCAACTAATAAATTATTTATCTTACCAATTAATTAATAATAATATTAACTAATCCCTTCCTTACTAATCAATGATATTACTAATCTTTATAACAATTAAGAATCTTGTTATATTTATAAACACGTTGCTCATTGCTATTATATCTCTTACACTAATAATAGTCACATACTATTTAATCACCATTAATTTTTAACCGATATTCTTTAATAACAAATAATAATTAATATAGATTAATTGTTCTCTTAACAGTTCTTTCGATAATTTATATAATCATTAATATTTCCCATCACCATGCCACATAAGGCTTTCGATAAGTTCATCACAAATTCCATATATTCTCAATTATTCAATATAATTGAGTTAACTCATCTTGTAACACAAAATCATTTATATTCAAATAAATATTCAATAATATATTCATTTAATAAGTCGTGGAAATTCTCAGGTATTACATCACTTATCATAATAATCCTAATAATCATATCATATATAGTCATATTTTCATAAAAATAATTAATAAATATTTTTATTACAAAATTAATTTATTATAAGAGTATAATCTATAATGATCAATAATTCTTAAAAAAAAATTATTTCAATTATTCATGTAATACATAAGTTTTATTTATCACATATATACATATACTTTGCTTTGCACATATTTTCACCTTTATAAAAAAAATTAAATGCAAAATTTATTATTTAATTAGATTAAAAATATTGGGTTATTACATCCACCCTCCCTTATGAGGATTCCATCCTCGGAATCACCGCTTCAAAACTTATAGATACATAGGAAAATAGCATATACAGTCATTTCAAGTAGATCTCGATCAGATTTGATCAAACTGATCTTTAACTATTTAACATAAAACTTGTTTATCTGATCATACGGAAATTTGATTTCTAACAGAACTCAAATTTCTCCTTCAAAATTTCTTTATAATAAAATAAAATCATGTATAAGAAAATAAAATTGATTTGAATAATACCTGAAGTTCCATCCCCAGCTGTTACGGTATACTGAACCGTCATGTTAAAGACTCTTGCGGTTGATTTTGTTGAAGTTGGTCCCATTATCGCCAGTGTTCCTCTGCCCTTCCTCGTATTCATGCTTCCTGCATCCATTTTCCTTTTTGGATAGTCCTTTACCTTATGTTTTGTTGATCCACACAGAAAACACCCATTATTCGTCTTAGGATTGGGGCAGTTAGGAGAGATATGTCCCTCCTGCCCACACTTATAGCACACGAACTTACCACTAAGACACTCACCTGAATGATTCTTCCCACAATTCTTACACTGCACAGCCTGCTTCCTCACACCTTCCTGTTTGACTTGGACATTTCCAAAATTGTTCCACTTTCTTTTTTCATTCCCGCTACCACTACCTGCTTCCACCTTCCCAGCTCCCTCGACCTTACCCTTGTTCTTTTTCTCCTTATTGTAGAGGCTCATGGCCTCACTTCCCCCTTCGGCTATGATAGCCTTCTCCAAAAGCGCTGCAAAAGTATTTATCTGCAATACCGCCTGTGACGCCCCAAAAATTAGGTATACATCACCCATCTTGAGTCGCCAGATACATGGTATAGAATTTAAATACAACTGTCGTGTACAATACGACAGAACATAAACTGTGAGTTTGAATACAAATATTGTCTTCTAGAGAGTATCCATACTCAAAAGGAGTCTGCATTACAATTATTATCACACTATTACATAGAATAGTGAGGACTACTAATGCTATCATCTAGGACCATCACTCTATTTCCCGACTAGTCCCAGCTACGTTCTCATTTCTTGAAGAGAACAGTGAAAGAAAGGGTGAGCTCAACTTGCCCAGTAAGAAATATTATGGTTAAGATAATGCAGAATAAATTATCATTATTCTTCAACAATGTTAAACTGATAAAATACAATAGACATCAAGTTTAACTACAGCGGAACCAACAATCCATTAAAAGAGTCAAGTAGAGAATAAAATCTACTATCTTTTATGATTTAAAAGGTTTTTCATGACTTTTATCGCTGAGACTCAGCTAAAAAAATAATCCACATCATCGAATCACCCCTGCACTACGGCCAATGATATTCTTTAGTATCACGACCACGAATTATCCATGCACTACGGGCCAAAGATAATCGTGTTTTCATCAACGGTTCTGATCATGCCATAAAATAATTCATCTTTGCACTACGACTAAAGAGAATCCATAGCCATAATCATACCAAAAATTATCCATCAATGCACTACGGGCCAATGAGGACTTTTCTCACATCATTTGTAATATTACGGTCATGATTACACCGAATAATCCCTGGTCATAATCAAACCAAGTCCATCTATGCACTACAGGCCACAGATGACTTTCAACATAATATAAACATATGGATGATGACAATGATATAAGAATTTAATAAAACAAGTTCAAGAATTAATTTGTCCAGGAACCAATAACGTCCAAATTGTCAACATGATACTTTTGTGTAGAGTAAAATTCAAGAATGCTCAGAAGAATATTTTCATGAAAAGATACTGGATGAAGCGCAAATGTCAAGGATATTCTACTAATTTCATGGAGTATAGAAGTCAAAACTTTAACCAACTGAGTATAATAAAGAATGGAATAACAAAAGAAATCACCATGCATGTGGTACTTCGCATAGGCAGGTTATTCCAACAGAATAATAATAACGGAACCAGGTCAGGTGAAATTCACACCGACAGGATGTTCCAACAGAATTATAAAGACGAAACCAGGTCCAGCGTAAAACGTACAGACAGGATATTCCGACAGAATAATAAATAATGAAACCAGGTCCGGCGTAAAACGCACAGATAGGATATTCCATCAGAATAATAATAAAGACGGAACCAGGTCCAGTGTAAAACACATAGACATGATGTTCCAACAGAATAATAATAAAGACGAAACCAGGTCCGGTGTAAAACACACAGACAGGATGTTCCAACAGAATAGTAGAAGAATGTCATCAAGTATAGGGTAGACCGCGTATACAGGTTATTCTAACAGAATAATAAATAATGGAATAACAGAAGTTCTCTTCATGAATACAAAAGAAATAATACCCCTTACGGGTACAACAAATAATATCCCTTACCTTTGAAAGAAGAGTATTTCGACTGGTAGGGCGAGAATATACTCGAAGAAACTTGTACTACGCTCAAAGCTTTCTTAAACTCTAAAGAAATACGCTCAAGATTATAGAAGAAGAACTCTCTCTATAATTTCTCTCTCTAGAGTTTCAGTAAATTCGTAAGAAAATAATGAAGGAATGAGCTTCTATTTATAGGAAAATGGAATGCATAGTAACTAATTCATGAACGGTCCAGATTGATTTACTTTAATCTGACGGTCTATATTTAAAGAAAAATCTTTTAAATAAAATATAATATATTCTATTTATAGAATAACTTTAATAAAGTATTCTGTTTTATATAAAAAGATGTTTCTGTTTTATTACGTTAATAATACGAATAAAACAAAACTTCATTATCGCTAAATAATTCATATTATTAATTGATAATAATTGAATCAAACTGAGTGACTAATCACGTAAGCCTCAATAATCAATACCGTATGCTACTATGCAACCACACGTATTACTGTACTTTTACTATCGAGTAGTTCAACAGTATCAACGGTAAAACTTCCACCGTTATTTTTAATAAAATATTTTTGTCATTTTCTCAATCTGACAATAATTCCGTTGTGAGGTCCACCAATAATTGTGTCGTCGTACGAATATTTCCCGACAAAAATAATATTCCCCAACCAATCGAATATAATACAACAACTTGCATACTTAACAAAATTTATAAATACTACCCACAGCTATAACATTATCTTAAATTCACACCATAATATTTAAAAAAAAAATATTTCAAAAAATTAAATCTTTATTCATAAAATCTGGGGTTTCACAATCTCTCCTCCTTATGAAATTTCGCCCTCGAAATTTTCGTACGTACCTGGTATGCCGAACAGATGAGGACACTTCGTCAGATTCTAACTCTTGAGGTATAACCTTTGAGTGTTGAATACATTCCAGGATTTTAACAGGTACATCTTCATACGTTAAATTATCCACTATCTCGTCCGGTTCTAAATCAATAATGTGGTTCGGGTTGTCCACATATTTACGTAACATCAATACGTTAAAAAAATGTTATGAACACGCGACATACTTGACGGTAAAATGAGTCTATAAGCCATAGTTCCTACTTGATCGAGAATTTCAAATGGGCCAATTAAATCGAGGGTTGAGATTTCCTCTCTTCATCGATTCTTGTTTCTAGAATAACGCCCTTTTGAACCTTCTTCTTAGTATTCATCAGCTCCAGGTCCGTAGCTTGAACGGCTTTAACTTTATCGATTAAAGTCGATTCTAATCGTATATTCGTTATCTTCACGTGGGTCCCTAAAGTCTTTAACTCTATCTTCATCATTTGTAGGTTATACGAAATGGGTCTTTGTGTTAACAACATCTCACTCGCATACGATCTTCTACTCAACGCGTCAGCTACAACGTTCGCACTTCCACGATGATATTAAATGGTACGATCGTAATCTTCAATAGCTCGAGCCAACGTCTTTGGCGCATAATACGTTCGTTTTAGTTGAAAAAAAAATATTTGAGGGTTTAAGAAATGGGTTTTGTACTGGGGTCAATACAAAATTCGATTTCATGCTCTGGGGTAGGCTAAGAAGTCTTCAAGAATACGTCAGGAAATTTATTAACAATAGAAATATCATTCAAAACTGTGACCCTCATCCAAGACTTGGATAACATGTCACATTGATACCTATCAACTTGCCATCGTCATTCACAACGTCTCCTACGGAAAGTTTGGCTTCGGTGCATTTCACATAAGGAAGTCATCAGCGAAAGGCTCGGGGCTCTTTACTTATGGCTTGATATGACAATAATTGACTTTAGTGGTTTGGTTACTTGAATTCGCATAATAGGTTGGTTAGGAATATGAAAGCTAACAACCTTACGAAAAACATAATGAGCAGTTAACCAATCGTTTTCAAAAATCACATCAATGCATGTATTTTCAAAGAGATAAGATCGACAGGTAACGTGAAAGTGTTGATTTGAACAAGATTTATAAATAGTGGAGGTAACGAAGGTTTCTCCCAACTGAGTTTAAACATATATATCAAAGTCTAACTTCTCCGGAGTTAAGTTCAAACATTGAACACAACTAGGTGAAATAAAAGAGTGAGTAGAACCGGTATCTAACACGGTATAGACTTCGCAAGAGTTTATGACTAACATACCCGTGATAATTTTATTCAGGTTCCTCGTCACGAAAAAAAAAATGCTCTCTCTTAAACTACCGGTTTTGGCTTGTCTGGGACATCCTTTGGCATCACTATCGCAGCTGGACTTGACTTCACCATACGACAAAATTGAGCTAGGTGACCTTCTCTTCCGCAATTAAAATATGCTTTGGATTGCTGCGTACAGTTTGGACGGATGTGTCCCTCCTGTCCGCATTTGAAACATACGACCGGTGGTCGTTCTTCTTCCTTTGAAACGAGTGCTGGTACTGACATCTTCACGTTATTGTTGAACATTCTCTTCTTGAAATGTCCATTCTTATTATTTTGGCCATAATTACCACTGAAGTGGTTACCATTTCTGGCATGTTGATTCCCTCGATGCTTATTGTCACCTCTTTGATGACTGTTATCACCGGTATTATCATTTTGTCGGCTGCTCTCTTTTGGTTGGGTTGACTCGTTATGGCGCTCCAATAACTGAGCCATATTTACAACATCTGAATACAAACACAGTTTATGAGAAATTAGATATTGACGTATCTCCGGCTTCAAACCTCTTAAAAACATCCGCGTCATTCTTTCTTCATTATCAACCAAGTGGGATGCAAATCGGGACAACTCGGCAAACTTGGCTTCGTACTGCGACACGGTCATGTTGTTTTGCTCCAACTTGATAAATTCCACCTCCTTCATGTGACGAATGCTTTTGGGAAAGTACTTGTCATTGAACAACTCTTGGAACTTCTCCCAATACATCTTGAGTGCGTCAGGCTGGGTACGTTTTACAGATTCCCACCAGTGATCTGCCTCTTCACGCAACATAAAGGTGGCAAAGGGAACCTTTTGCTCCTCGAAGCATCCCAAGACATCAAATATCTTGGTGATCTGCTTTAACCACGTCTCCGCCTTAAGTGGTTCTGGCTTTCCCAAAAACTCCGGTGGTCCCAGCTCCTTGAATTGCTTAGCGGTGACCAACCGTGGGTTGCCATTGTTTCCTCCTGCATTATGAACAGGAGCCGCCTTCGCCTAATGTTGCATGAATTCTAAAAAGCTCTTAAACGTACCGTCGTTCGTCAATTGATCAATGTTGTTGTTTACAGGAGGATTATCGCCATCCTGTTGCACATTGTCCTGATTATTGATCTGTGGAGACTCAACGGTCTCCTGTGCTCCATTGCTTATCTCAACATTTTCAGATGCCATTTTTAAATATTTTTACAAAATAAGGGTTAATTAACATATCACATATTATCTCTATACTCTGACCGACCAATTAAATAACAAGTAAACTTAGGTAGGTCATACTAGCAAAGGAATTCTCCGTCTCTCCCCTCCTAGTTCTATTCTCACATCCTAGCCAGAGATCATATCCCTAAGCTTTGATACCAACTGTGACGCCCCAAAAATTAGGTATACATCACCCATCTTGAGTCGCCAGATACATGGTACAGAATTTAAATACAACTGTCGTGTACAATACGACATAACATAAACTGTGAGTTTGAATACAAATATTGTCTTCTAGAGAGTATCCATACTCAAAAGGAGTCCTCATTACAATTATTATCACACTATTACATAGAATAGTGAGGACTACTAATGCTATCATCTAGGACCATCACTCTATTTCCCGACTAGTCCCAGCTACGTTCTCATTTCCTGAAGAGAACAGTGAAAGAAAGGGTGAGCTCAACTAGCCCAGTAAGAAATATTATGGCTAAGATAATGCAGAATAAATTATCATTAGTCTTCAACAATGTTAAACTGATAAAATACAATAGACATCAAGTTTAACTGCAGCGGAACCAACAATCCATTAAAAGAGTCAAGTAGAGAATAAAATCTACTATCTTTTATGATTTAAAAGGTTTTTCATGACTTTTATCGCTGAGACTCAGCTAAAAAAATAATCCACATCATCGAATCACCCCTGCACTACGGCCAAGGATATTCTTTAGTATCACGACCACAAATTATCCATGCACTACGGGCCAAAGATAATCGTGTTTTCATCAACGGTCCTGATTATGCCATAAAACAATTCATCTTTGCACTACGGCTAAAGAGAATCCATAGCCATAATCATACCAAAAATTGTCCATCAATGCACTACGGGCCAATGAGGACTTTTCTCACATCATTTGTAACATTACGGTCATGATTACACCGAATAATCCCTGATCATAATCATACCAAGTCCATCTATGCACTACATGCCACGTATGACTTTCAATATAATATAAACATGAGGATGATGACAATGATATAAGAATTTAATAAAACAAGTTCAAGAATTAATTTTTCTAGGAACCAATAACGTCCAAATTGTCAACATGATACTTTTGTGTAGAGTACAATTCAAGAATGCTCAGAAGAATATTTTCATGAAAAGATATTGGATGAAGCGCAAATATCAAGGATATTCTACTAATTTCATGGAGTATAGAAGTCAAAACTTTAACCAACTGAGTATAATAAAGAATGGAATAACAAAAGAAATCACCATGCATGCGGTACTTCGCATAGGCAGGTTATTCCAACAGAATAATAATAACGGAACCAGGTCAGGTGAAATTCACACCGACAGGATGTTCCAACAGAATAATAAAGACGGAACCAGGTCCGGCGTAAAACGCACAGACATGATATTCCGACAGAATAATAAATAATAGAACCAGGTCTGGCGTAAAATGCATAGACAGGATATTCTAACAGAATAATAATAAAGACGAAATCAGGTCCGGTGTAAAATACACAGACAGGATGTTCCAACAGAATAATAATAAAGACGAAACCAGGTCCGGTGTAAAACACATAGACAGGATGTTCCAACAGAATAGTAGAAGAATGTCACCAAGTATAGGATAGACCGCGTATACAGGTTATTCCAACAGAATAATAAATAATGGAATAACAGAAGTTCTCTTCATGAATACAAAAGAAATAATACCCCTTACGGGTACAACAAATAATATCCCTTACATTTAAAATAAGAGTATTTCGACTGGTAGGGCGAGAATATACTCGAAGAAACTTGTACTACGCTCAAAGCTTTCTTAAACTCTAAAGAAATACGCTCAAGATTATAGAAGAAGAACTCTCTCTATAGTTTCTCTCTCTAGAGTTTCAGTAAATTCGTAAGAAAATAATGAAGGAATGAGCTTCTATTTATAGGAAAATGGAATGCATAGTAACTAATCCATGAACGGTCCAGATTGATTTACTTTAATCTGACGGTCCATATTTAAAGAAAAATCTTTTAAATAAAATATAATATATTCTATTTATAGAATAACTTTAATAAAGTATTCTGTTTTATATAAAAAGATGTTTCTGTTTTATTACGTTAATAATACGAATAAAACAAAACTTCATTATCGCTAAATAATTCATATTATTAATTGACAATAATTGAATCAAACTGAGTGACTAATCACGTAAGCCTCAATAATCAATACCGTATGCTACTATGCAACCCCACATATTACTGTACTTTTACTACCGAGTAGTTCAACAGTATCAACGGTAAAACTTCTGCCGTTATTTTTAATAAAATATTTTTGTCATTTTCTCAATCCGACAATAATTTCGTTGTGGGGTCCACCAATAATTGTGCCGTCTTACGAATATTCCCCGACAAAAATAATATTCTCCGACCAATCGAATATAATACAACAACTTGCATACTTTGAAAAATTTATAAATACTACCCACAACTATAACATTATCTTAAATTCACACCATAATATTTAAAAAAAAAATATTTTGAAAAATTAAATCTTTATTCATAAAATCTGGGGTTTCACACCGCCACCTTATTGTAGAGCCAGGGTTTTAAGCCTAGCTCAAATCTCCTTGCCTTCCTTGCCTTCGTATCAACTTGATGCGGAGCAAACCTAGCTAATTCATTGAACTTTGCGACATACTCCGCAACTGTCATATTCTCCTACTTCAACTCTAAAAACTTCACCTCCATCCTAGTCTACATACTGGACGAGAAATAGTTCTCAAAGAACAACGTCTTAAACCTAGTCTATGCTATCACTCCTTCTCCTGCCCTAGCTTGATTTACCTCCCACCAGAAATTCGCCTCTCCTTTCATCATATAGGTGGCAAAAGCTGTCTTTTGCCCCTCAGCTACCCTAGCGACTACAAACACTTTTTCTATTTCCTTAACCCAAGTTTGGGCTTCTATCGGGTAAGTGGTACCTCTAAATTCTGGCGGTCCTACAGCTTTAAAATCTTTGAAGTTCGCAAATCGATTGTCTGGTTGATTTCCCGCGGCCGGCATTCCATTCTGCATGGCTTGAGCTACCATGTTCGCGAAATTTTGTATCAAGTCTGGTTGTTGTCCTTCAACATTATTGACAGATTCTTCTGCCCTTTGGTTCCGAGTTTGACGTCTTGGCGGCATTATCTAGTTAAATAAAATCGATATTTTATTAATTTACATTCTAAACCCTATCGTATAAGTTTAATATTTTAAACTTGTTTCATTAATCAAACATAATTTCATATTCATTCAATTATTTCATAGTACATAACATAGCACATACTACTTTAAACATCCGATATCCCTTTGTGACCACAACAGTCGGGAATCGTTACTACAACTTATACAAAAGTTGGAAATATACTATTACATAGACATACTTACCATAGAACACACATATTTAAATAGTACTTATACTACTTTTTCACTACGCCTTTTCCTGATCCTGGACAACCTTTCGCTCGATGACCTTCCAATCCACAAATAAAACACGCGCCTTGCTTTGGATTGGGACAATAAGGAGAGATATATCCCTTATGTCCGCAATTGTAACATATCTTTCTCCCTTTCCTGCATACACCTTCATGTTTCTTGTCACAGTTTGTACACTTTCCTATTTTGTTAGCGTCCTCTTGGTTATTATCGGAATTTCCTATTTTGCGGTCTTTTATCTTCCTTTTTCCCTTCTTGCTCGGAGCTGCACACGATATGTTGATTTTGGCTCCCATCTTATCAATTTGGATTTTAAGCTTATCTTGTTCTTCCATCGTTTCGATTAATGCCTTTCGCAATTGACAATTTAGTAGTTTTTCTACATCCCACAACCTTTCTAGAGAAGAAACCTTGTTCTTCAGATTCTGCACTACGGTTGATGCTTGATCAGCTCCAACTTCAGTGTCCAAATCACTATCTGTTAGTTCCACCATTTCTGGGTTTGGTACTATATTTTCAAAAATGATCATTTCATCGAGGTTACCTTCAACGTGAGCCTCTATTTCGGCTATTGGCTTTGATATTGGTTCGGTTATGGAGATTAACTCTTTTTTTACGATCTGAGGGTATCCTACTCCTTTTTCACCTGACATCTATATACATAAATTATCTAGATTAGTATATAATATATACACACAGCAAGTAATAGTTTTATTATTTTTATTTTGGTTTTATGATGAATTTATTCAATTCATCTCCTTTAAAACTCTACACGAGTTATTTATATTTTCAACGTTTCCCTTCTGCCCTAAGGTTATAGTCTAAGGTCTATCCCACCTATGGTTTCTAATCTTAAAGCTCTGATACCAACCTGTGACGCCCCCAAATTCAGGTACTTGAAACCCGAATTCAGTGCTTCACGATACCATTTCTTTGAGCGGAATAATAATAATAATGTCATAAATATCAAACTTAATTTATATATCAGAGTTGTCTAAATCCCAGGTACGCGACCTTTAAAATATTTCATTACATGATAGATAATAAATATCATCAACTTATTTAAGTCTAGCTATTACATAAGATAACACAAACTTATTCTGTTAGCTTTCCTTTCCCTTTATTCTTGTCTAAACCTTCAGGTCGATCATACATAGCTGAAAACATCTAACTTAAGAAAGATTGAGCATTTGAATGCCCAGCAAGTAATAGCAATCAATAAATAATAGCTGAAATGATTAAATGTTTTCTTTGAACGACACTTCAACAACGAAGCAATAGTTGTGAAGTAAATAGAAGCAATACTAACCAACATAACATTTCTATTTCAAATTTTGAAACTACGTACTGACTATAATTGGTGAACAGTCGACAGACTATGAACTTTGTTTTCAATTTTCGATAAGGTTTAACAGAACTTCATCTGCAAACCGTCATAACTTACAGGCACGGGGGGTGATCAGCCTGTTATGCCCTGTATTGATCAATACTATATACCAGAACGATATTCTCGTTCATCATATCCGCCTTAGGCACATAAAAGTTTTTCCATGTTCGGGATGTTCATACTTAGTCGGGAATTCAAACTAAACAATTCAGTTGGATATCAATAAGGTTCTATCATATTCAAAAGATATTTTAAATCAGTGTCTAGCTGTAACATTCCATATTTTTTTAAATGTAAGTTATAAATATTTATTAATTTATATAAATATTTATTGGATATGTTTATTATTGAATAAGTAATTGTTCAATTTGATTGAGTTTATTTAGTTAATTATTTATTTGCTAAATAATTAATGTGATTAGTTAATTATTTATTTGTTAAATAATTAATGTGTTATGTGGATTGAATTATGTGATTAAGTAATTTATTTAATAAATTGTTATTAAATAAAGTGTAACAAATAACTATGTTATAAAGAGTTATTAAAATAAATTAAAGTAATTTTAATTTAGTTTTTGCCAAACAAGGTGTAAGTATATTAATCATTTAATTTTTAATGGTTGCCAAACAAAGCCTATGGCTTTTAGATTTCTTTTGATTTTTAAATTATTAATAAAATAAATAAAACAAGTATATAAATAAAATATATATTTATAAGATTATACGTTATATGTTTGGTAACTGATAATAATAAGTAGGCTTATTATTGCCATATCAGTTTTATTCTACGTATATCAGTTTTGGTTTACGCTCATTGTTAGTACCTAGTCTATTATTGAGAGAAGTAAGAAAAGAGAAGGAAAAGGTCAGAGAGTTTGAGAAGAAGCCAAGTGCAAGATTGTCCAAAACAAGTTTTGATTGACAAGTTTTCTAGAGCAACAAAAAGGTAGGTTCCTAAAACCTTAATGTATGTACGTAGATATGTTTTAAGCCATTTTCCTATGACTTTGGTAGTCTCTGTTTTCTGGTTTTTCACTGTGTATAAGAGTTTTACCAAAATTTATGTAAAAGCTATGTTGGTATAATTGGTTAGGTAATTACGTGTTTATATATAAACCGTTATTCAATTGTCAGTATTTATATATAATTGTATGTTTAATATATAAATATGATGGTATGCTAAATTACGTAACTAAGAAATTGGTTTTCACAGTGAAAAACATGTATGAATCGTATATTTGCAAAATAACAAAATTGGTATGTGATTATGCAAATTGTGAACTAATACTGAGAAATTGAACTACACATGTGAATTGATTTATATGTTGGCATACTTGTATTTCAAAGGAATCAAATTTGGTTGATAACAGTAGAATTTCAGTTCACTGTATTTTTTTTATTTGTCAACCATGGAGTTTTGATCTAATAACAGTGTTTCAAAAAATTAGCCTATGATATTGTTAATTAGTGGTTGGTAATTGGTATATGGATGATTGTTAACTTTTATGTGTAATTTTCATGAAGTTATATATGCATTAGATGCCATTGGTTGTTAAAAATAAATTAGACAGTAGCTTTGCTCTGTCTTTCGGGGTTGGTTCTGTGAGTTTCGGCGCCCCAGCGTCAAAATTCACGCCCCAGCGCCAAATTTCGCGCCCTGGCGCCAAGTTTCGCGCCCCAGCGCCAAAAATGGGCCAATAGCTCGCGCCCAGCGCTGTAGGTCGCACCCCAGCGCTGAAGCTCGCGCCCTAGCACCGTAGCTCACGCCCCAGCGCCACTGTTCCGCGCCCCGGCGCCGGAAAAGTGTCCTAGTTGGGCAGTTTTGACCTCCTGTAGTAAAACGACCATAACATTTTCATACGAACTCCGATTGAGGTAATTTAAGATGATTCGGAAAGAGGACGAGTAGACCTACAATTTTCATTCTTTAAGTTTTTTAATTTGAGATATATAACAGTAGTAAAAATGGCCATCTTTAGGACTATTGTGTATTTGGAGCCAATCGGAGGGCGTCGGGATGCACGAATGCAAGTGCAACCCTTTGGGTATTAGTATAACTTAATGATAACATGTTGGACATGTATTAGGATGTTGTATCAAGTTGTTAATGTATATGTGGTGCAATGGCATGATCATTTAAGTAGTTGTAATAAAGCTAAAAAGTAATGTTCATGAAAGATGTGATGTTTTCTAAACTTAAACTTAGTTAGTAGCTACACTAAGAGTAATAAAGGAACTCATAAAGGTAATGTTAGTGTAACTAATGTGTATTGTCAATGCATATGGTATGTGTAGGACTTGGGGTGAACGTGAATAGTAATTATTTAACCTACGCACGAGGCAAGTTCCCTAACCTTTGCTACTTTATTATTCAGCAAGGTTACTTTTCACTGTTATGTTACACTTATGCAAGTTCTCTAACTCTACTTTTATAATTGTGCAAGTTTTCTTAACTCTAAACTTGTTATATTAGCATGCCAGTACCTTTAGTTTATCGTTCAAGTTATTATTTATTGTGCATGCTTGATATTAAATTCTAAGATGTAACCTTAGCTTAACGTTGTTCAAAGCAAGGTATGATAAGTTATTCAATTGTTATGCTATTAGATTATTTCTAAAGTATGAACTTAGAACGAAATGTTTATTCAGTATGATCATTCAATAACATAGTGTTATTATCTTGTATTCAACTAATCCTTAGTTGATGTCCGTTGAACTCCAAATTACCTTGAAAACTTATCCAAACCAAACTTACTTTGGTGCGAACTTGTATTCTAAATACTGAGATGAACAACTCTTTTAATAGAGGTTTACGCTTAGCGTTAAAATGGTTGTGCACAATACATTGTACGAAAGGGTTGATCCACCTAAGTACGTGGAGTCCTTATTGTCTTATGACTGTTAAAGTTAAAGTTTGAAGATTACTTATAACTGTGGACATGATTCGTGGTCATTAGACCCTCAGTGAATGTTATAATTTTCAGAAAGTTAATAGAATATATTGTTCAGTTCTATTGAGCCTAATATTGGCAATTGATGTGAAAGTTTAAAGATTTACTTATTGTTATTTTAAGTGGGCCTTGTTTGCTCACTCTTGCCTATAAAATTTCTTACAGCTAAAGTTGAAACGGGTCACGTAACTAGCACCAGTAAGGGAAAAGGAAAGATGAATAAATACTGAAGACTTGTAATAGTTTTGATAGTTTACTTTAAGAATTTGATTTAAAGATTGTAATGAAGTTATTTAATTTTCCGCATTTGAATGATTTTTGTTAATGGTTGGATAACATGGGAGATTTCTTTTATTTAAGTTTAATCCTGTATGGGCAGGTTTTCTTTTATTATTCAATTCTATTATGATTGGGTAGTTAGAAATGAATGTTTTGATTACGTGAACACCAAATCTTGAGGTAATGAAGTACCGGGATTTGGGGGTGTCACACTAGCCAAGACAAATAGCTTAGACAACTTTTAATTAAAATATACATATTAGAAATCAACAAGTATGTATCAACATGTTCAATAATTATCCAAGTGAGGACACTTGTATAACCAATCTTAGGAATTTACGAACAGAATAGATATATCTGAATCTAATAGTAATATTGTACTGATAAACAATGTACGAATAAAGTTCGAGAACTTGCATGAATACGAATATTTGAGTACATAATCAATAGCAATAGAGTTAATAATCTGACACAATGATAATATAATTCTGAAACTTTCTTACTCATGTTCATTGCATAAAGTAAATGCAAAGTTAGAATACTTACACAATGTAAAGTAGGGTTCGGATACTTGCATTCAAAGAGATAAGCTTACGATATTCATTGAATAAAGTAAAGCAAGGATTTATGATACTTGCACAATTAAATTTGAGTACGGTTAAGCGTAGTTTACCAAGATATCACTTAACAATACTCTTTTGAGTCCTAACATAATATAATACGCGTATGGGATATTCATTAGTGACATATGCTTATACATGATATATAAGTGTAAATGCATACATAACCGTCTATGTTAGTTGTATACTCCTTACAAATAGCCTATACTTATATTACCATATTAGTTATACAAGTTCAACATGTACACCTATTATCTTAATTTACTATCATACACAAGTGAAATTTATCAATGCTAACATATAGTGCTAGTCTTCTAATCGCATAATCTTATACGCATGTAATCACATGAAAATTAGTTTATAATACACCATAGCTGAAATCACAATTTGACTTTAAAGTGGTAAACACTTATTCATCATAGGATCTTATCAACAACATGCTTATTAACACATAAGTACTACACTGGACATGTATTACAGATTAGAGTAACAACTTAGGTATTTATGAAAACATAGAACAACTACACAAATCTGATCCTACTTCAGGGTGGCGCGGCCGCGCCTGATTTGTACTAAGGAGACGAGTAATCGCGCGGCTCCCAGTTCAAACCAGGGCTGAGCAATCACTTGCTTGGCCTAGATTGCCCATCCTTACATACATAACATATATTAACAGGTCAGGGGTCCTTTCGTATCTTTCAAGTTCAATCTAGGTCCCTTGTTTGCATAATATGGTTCTATGTTGGACATATCAACAAGTTAAGGCCATTCAAGGTTATGGAACCACAAAGTCTAACATGATTGATTCTTAAACATATAAGGTAGTCATATAACTCATATTAGACATGCTTGTGAGTATTCATATCACATATGTGCAATTAGCATCGTTTTGTTTTGAAATATGCTTCGTTTATTCTTTACATGAATTATGATACCTAAGCAGAGTACACATATTTTTATGATATATGAGTGAGTCTAAGAGTATCATTCAACATGTTCACAATTATTATCAGATTCTCACTCTCAAAGTAGTATATAAACATTCACGTTCAAAGTTCATATTTTCATTTAGCAAAATTTACTAATAAATCTAACATGTTAATTCTTCAATATGAAATCTGTGTACTGAAGTTAGTATGTCCGACATGCATTTCAAAACTATACTAACATGATTTCAAGGTCAGAATATGCATTACTTCAAGTTCACAATTTCTAGTTTTCCAAATCTTGAAGTTTTCTTGAAAACTCAACTTAAATCAATTTAAGATAACTTTCTATGTTCAAAATCATATCTAACCACATGCTGGAATCATTTATATGCATAATCTAACTTAAGTAGCATGCTCATGACATTTTAAGGAATCAACAGCAGTAATTGTGATAGGCAACCCGCGCGGTGAAGGACTAAGGAAGTGACGCGGCCGCGCCACTTCGTCCAGAGGCAAAAAATATGGCTATGCTTTTGTAGAGCCTCAATCACGTGCCTTGCCAACATCTTATTCTGCAACATAGACTACCACTATACATGCCTACACACTTAATTAACACAATGGCATGCTATCATCTACCAATTACAGAGAATTCAAGTAATGATAAGGATTTAACAAAACTTAAACTCAAGAACACAAACAAAGTTTATACCTCTTTGAAGCTTGAATTAAACTCTCTCACTGTTCTGATTATACCTCTACAAAGCTTAGCAACTCACTCTCTCAATTCACACTTAACAGACAATTTCAAGCAACGTAGAAAATCTGAACTCAAGCTTAATTTATAGAGAAATCATGGACTAGGCATTGTCATTACACAACTTTGGAATCCATGATGTATTGGGAAGAAACAATGGTTCATGAAGGGTGGTTTAACAACTCCATACTAACTACATAGCTAGTAATGATCATCTAGGATTTAGCCTTGTGGAGAATACGTAAACTAGCTTTTAGATCACTGTTCATGTACTTTTGTGACACTTAATTTGGGACAGGATAAAAATCTCAGTAACTTGATCAACTAAGGCTTGGTTTGGTTCTTTTAATTCCCATAATGTAATATTAAGGTACAATTGTTACCATATTAGGAATATAAAGATAAGTTTTATACTTACATCATATAATTCATGTACATTTTATCACACCGATATACTTTATTTGGATGTTATGACATTACATTGCCTTCTTTATTAGAATAATAGTTTACAATATGTTCATGGTATTTTAATGTATACCCACACATATATTGTCACATAAGCATTTCATGATGTATTCATAACATATGGTCTCAATAAATATAAATCTCCTTATATGGTTTCTATATATAATATAGCCACATTGTACTTTACACTTTATATTATGCATAGAGGTAGCTACTATACATATACATTTAACTATCACATGCTTGCATATAGCAACTAATAAATTATTTATCTTACCAATTAATTAAGAATAATATTAACTAATCCCTTCCTCATTAATCAATGACATTACTAATCTTTATAACAATTAAGAATCTTGTTATATTTATAAACACGTTGCTCATTGCTATTATATCTCTTACACTAATAATAGTCGCATACTATTTAATCACCATTAATTTTTAACCGATATTCTTTAATAACAAATAACAATTAAAATAGATTAATTATTCTTTTAACAGTTCTTTCGATAATTAATATAATCATTAATATTTCCCATCACCATGCCACACAAGGCTTTCTATAAGTTCATCACAAATTCCATATATTCTCAATTATTCAATTATTCAATATAATTGAGTGAACTCATCTTGTAACACAAAATCATTTATATTCAAATAAATATTCATTAATATATTCATTTAATAAGTTGTGGAAATTCTCAGGTATTACATCACTTATCATAATAATCCTAATAATCATATCATATATAATCATATTTTCATAAAAATAATTAATATATATTTTTATTACAAAATTAATTTATTATAAGAGTATAATCTATAATGATCAATAATTCTTAAAAAGAAATTATTTCAATTATTCATGTAATACATAAGTTTTATTTATCACATATATACATATACTTTACTTTGCACATATTTTCACCTTTATAAAAAAAAATTAAATGCAAAATTTATTATTTAATTAGACTAAAAATATTGGGTTATTACAGCTGCTCAGCATGTTATGGGCTTATCGGACTACACCGAGGACCACAACAGGAGATTCACCTTTCAGGTTGGCCTATGGTACTGATGCCTTGGTCCCAGTATAAATTGGATCTACAAGTCTTCGGGTCAGTCAGTTTAAGGAGATATACAATGAAGAAGGACTGAAGGTTAATATGGATTTACTTGAAGAAGTCAGCGAAACAACTTTGATTAAATTGGCAGTCTACTAGAGAAGAGTAGCTAAGCATTACAATAAGGGGGTAAAGCTTCGTAGATTTGAAGTGGGTGATTTCATCCTCAGAGAAGTCGAAGCCTCTACTCCTCAGAATTTGGGAAAGCTGATGCCGAACTGGGAAGGACCTTATGAAGTTGTTGAGGTACCGAAGCCATGGGCTTATCGATTGAAGGCATTGGATGGATCAGATATAAAGAATACTTAGCACGCTGGCAGGCTTCAAAAATATTTTCAGTAGATACGGTGTCAATATACCGGAAGTCTGTAAATATTTGAATCATCATCAATAAAAGATTCTTTTTCTCAATGGGTCTTCTATTCATTGCTGTTCAACTTCATCGGTATAAGGAGGTTCGGGTGGACTCACTGACCATTCGATGGTAGCCTTATCGATAGGTGGTCCTTATAAATTTGTTAGGCCCTTCGTGTTAAACAAACTTCATCGGTGTAAGGAGGTTCGGGTGGACTCGCTGACCATTCGATGGTAACCTTATCAGCAGGTGGTCCTTATGAATTTGTTAGGCCCTGCGTGGTAAACAAACTTCATCGGTGTAAGGAGGTTCGAGTGGACTCGCTGACCATTCGATGGTAGCCTTATCGGCAGGTGATCCTTATGGATTTGTTAGGCCCTTCGTGGTAAACAAATTCCCTATGATACAGATCTACCTCACACTTCGGTAACGACTAAGTATTGCATTACTTTATTACCTGATTTCGTTTAAGTGTTAAGTTTGGCTTGCATTTTTACTTGACTTGATCTTATCTGTTATATGACTTGCTTAGTTATTTATTAACAATTCAAGTTAAGTTTAAAAGACAAAGAGCTTGTAAATTTTTCAAGTTGATTGATATTGAAGTATCGACATAAAATAACTACAAAGGAATAATAAGGAACGGAGTTAATTTTTTATTAATATAATACTGATTATAAAAAGATAGAAACTTTTACAGAAATCCTACAGCTAGAGGAGAGGAAAATCATCTTCAGGCGTCAGCTTCGTCTTCGAAAGAGTCGAGAATGGTTGGATCAACCTTGGCTGTGACAAGTTTTTCCTTGTCTTTACTTCGGCATTCATCATATCCATCTGAGAACATCTGAACGATCTTCTCATTCAACTCAGTTAAATTCCGATAGTCTTGTTGGATTTCTTTGCGAAGATCTTCGGTCAGAGGCGGACCTAGATCTCTCAAAGTGCGAAGCTCTCGAAGCTCTTCTTTGAACTTTGCTCGTTCCTTCAGATGTCTCAACTCCCTAGTTTCGAATTCGTTTACTTGCAGCGCCAAGCTCTTGTTAGTTTTCACAAGTGTCTCGTTCTTCTGCATAAGGATTTCATTCCTATGAACCAAATCTATGTTCATATTGATTGTGACTCGGTGAGTGGCCTCAGCTGTATCCATTTTTTCCTCTAGCTTATTCAAATCTTTGCGGAGGCACTCGTTATTTAGAGAGTAGTACCATGGTCACTTCTCTCTTTATTCAAGGTTGATTTCAGTATAGCGTTCTCTATTTGGGCCGCGTCTTCTTAGGCTTCGACTTCTTTATATTTGGGGCGGAGGCACCCGAAGATCGCATTTGCCTGCAAATGTTTAAAGTTATTCAATTAAATCTCAGATAGATGTACACAATTTCAAATGAACAGGTTCTCAACAACTTACCTTGGCCTGGTACCTCATTCCATCATTGATTAGGTCCATGATGGAGCTATTGCCGGACCGATGATCATCGGTGTCTCGGACAAATGAATCATACAATTGAAAAGGGAAGTTTTCATTGAATTCAGGCAATATAGTAGGCGATGCCATGGCTTCACGCTTGAATTCTGAAGATGATGGCTATGATGGAGAAGGCATATGTAGCTCGAAAGGAGGTGCGGGTTGAGTAGGCATAGGTTCAGGGGGTGGCAGTGGCTGTTCATCAGAAGGTTGTTTTCTTTTACGAGATAAAAAGGAAGAAGGCTCGATTTTTTCTTCGAACTATTCATCAGAAACGTGGATTTCCACAGGGATGATTAGGGGAGGATCAACTTCGGTAGTAGGTATTCGAAGTTCATCAACAGAGAGAGGAGTTATATTGGTTCTCCTCTTTTTGGCACGAAGGGCTTGCATCCGTTCGTTGGGAGACAGATCAATCAGACTCTCGTTGGAGCCTAGTTGGGGGTCTTGGGAGCTTGGTTTGGGTTTTCGGATAGCCCTCTTCTTCACAAGAGGATGGTTAGGTTCCTTTGCAATGGCAGGGTCTACAGATTGGGCCTCGGCGTCCTGAGGATCAGAAGTTAAAGGCTCTCCAGGTAGATTTTCAGTAGATATTGGCGAAGGTTTGCCTGAGACGAATCTGTCCAGATCTTTTCGGTCAATAGATGTCGGTTTAATGAGAGATACTGTATAGAGAAAAGAGCAGTTCAAATATTGCTAAAGGAAATTGGTGAAATTATACAATAAATTGGGTTCGGAACTTACATTTATGGTTATACAACTATGCTTGCTTACTCAGGAGTCCGAAGCTCCATTCCTTCATAGGAATCTTCTCTAGAATTCTCGCCATTTCTTTCACACGTTCCTCTGAAATATCTCCAAAATCTGCAGAGATACGTTCGGAGGTGGTCCAGTCTGGAATGGAGGATATTTTGGGTCCTTTGATGAAGAACCACTCCTTATGCCATCCCTTGTTGCTTCTCGAACTTAGCATTAGGCTTGGGGGCTTGTTTGCTCAGCATTTTGATACCTCGTTCCCGAGATTGCCCAACTAAGAAGAGAGTGAAGAAAGAATCGACAGTAGGTGGAATCCCTAGCTCATAGCAGAAAGCAATATAGGCCAGGATGTGGATGTACGAATTCGGTACTAACTGGGCGAACCCAACTCCGATAAATCCAAGGAGGGTAATTAGAAAGGTGTGAAGAGGGAATCGAGCCCCCTTTTCTAGAAGAATTACCGGTATGGCGGTCCAACCTCCAGGTCGCTGGTACATTCATTCCTGAGGTGCTGGAGCCCTCACCATATGAGTGTCCAGAATCTGGTAATGGGTCCAAATGTTGTGAAGCTCAATCTCTATAATGGTGGAAGGGGTATTAGCATGGGGGTACTGTTCTTCACTCTCAAAGAATTCTGTAGGATTGGGTGAGGGTGATGGATTCTTATTAGGGGAGACAGCAGATTGGGGGTTTAAACTTGAAGCCGCTTTGGTGGGGCTTGGTGAAGGGACCACCGTGGAAATTGGAATCGCAGGGATGGGTGTGGTGTTATCAGTGCTTTAGGAAGCCATTGTTAACTCTTTGTAGATAGAAAGAGGAATCGAGAAGAAGAAGAAAGTAAGAGACGTACGAAATTCAAATTGACAGGTAAAACTGTCAAAATTGAAGAAAAGGAGTTTTTATACTAGGTGATCTTTTCAACTTTTCACGAAACTCGAAGGCGGCACATTTAATGCAAGCAATGATAAGAATTTGAAAGAGTAGCGTCCGATTTTGGTCTTAAGATATTAACCAGATTGGACTTCTCGATTGGGCTTCCAGTTTTTATTTAAATTGCTGTTTGAACTTTACTAGTTGGGCCCTCGGTAAGTTTCATTTTGGACCTCTGTTGATCCTTTCATAATGACTTTTGTTCTGGACCGATGACATTTATACTCTTTCATTAAACATTTTATTTAACAAAAGACTAGGGGGCAATGTTGGGCCATGATACTTTACATAGTGGGCCGGACCGGATTGACTTATTCCATGGGTTGTATTTATTGGACTAAATCGGTGGGCTAACCCATTATGTCAATAATATCTTGATTGGGCTTTGACCGATAATGATTATATAAGATAACAGTTGACTGTTATCTCTGTCATCTCCTGCATGTAGACCTGGCAAAAGAGGCCCAGGCCTGCGGGCCGGCCCGGCCCGCCCGCAAAAAATTGGGCTATGGGCTTTATTATTGCAGCCCACGTAAAGTTGGGCAATTTTAGCCCAGACCATTTTTGGCCCCGCCTGTAAGACCCCAACTTATTAATGAATAAAATCAAATTTTCTCTAAATATTATTGTGAATAATAAGGGGTTAATTTGATATAATACTTTGGTTATGGGTGAAATGTGCAAATTTTGCAAAATAAGCAAGTGGTTATAAAATATTTATTTTTGGTCGGTGAATATTCGGTTGGTCGTGGAATATTCTTGCTGTCGGGGAATATTCGTACGATGACGCAGCCTTGTGTGGGCCCCATAACGGAAAGCGATTGGATGAAGAAAACGACAAGTATAAGTTGTTACCGTTAATACTGTTGGAATACCCGGTGGTTAAAATACAGTAGCACACGGTATTGCACCAATTATTGATTCTTACGTAAGAAGGCACTACTCAATAATTGTTACAGTAGTTATTATTCAATATTTTATTTTATTGATTCAATAATTGCTGCGTTGATATTTTATATTATTGTTGTTTCAATAATTGTTGCTGCACAGTATTTTCATTTATCAGATCAATAATTCATATTATTTGAATAATATTATTAGATAACATTATTGGCAATGTCCAGAAAGTTCTGTCTAAGGAGAGGTTTGGTCATCTAATTGTGCGCCAGTAAGGAGAAATCCTTATTGGAAAGCCCCCTCTTTCCTGGGAACGGCCTGGTTGTCATAAATGTGATTCTGTAATATTATTTGTGAATAATTAATTATTGATTCATATGATAAGAAAATATTTATTTTATGTGGATATAAATGAGGGATATATTTTTGTGGTTAAAAATGAAGGAGTTAATGTTGAGATTTTTATCCGTATTTTTATCGGAATGGAGGTATTAAAAATCAGGGTTTTTGAGATAGTTTGCGGGGGTTATAATTTTTAATCCGACCGTTGGATCGTGGTAATTTTTGGATATGTTATACATATATAAGTTGAGTATATGTCCACAAATTTTGAACCGTTAAAAATGAACGTATGATTTATTACGAATTTTACAAGATTACTGGTTCAGAAATTGTTGAATTTTCGGAGTTTATCATTTTGGTGGAAAATTCTAGAATTGGTGGGCCCCACTTGTGGTTGGTGAAGAAATATGCTGAATTATATTTCAAATGTGGTGGGTGGGAATAGTAGCAGGTAAAGCCATCAGGTTGCAGGTCAAACCTACCAAAATTTTCCTATAAATAGAGGGCTAAGTTAGAATTGAAAATCACACCAGAAACAAGTTTTCTCTCTTTCTCTCTCTAGATTATTGAGTGTATTTTGTGAGTATTTAGATACTTTGAGAGTTTCTATTCATCAGAGCAAGTTTCTTTCAGCCTTATACCGGTATTCCGACCAGAAGTACTGATATTTTGAGGTAAGGGATATTATTTTCTTCTTAATGATATTATTTTCTTCAATATCATTATGCTGAAATATTGATATGAATTTTTATCAAATTTGGAACTTTTTGTGTCGGGGGTTACTATTCACGTATACGGCACTATTCACGTATACGGCACTATTCACGAATACGGCACTATTCACCGAAAAATAAAATTTTCCCTTTTTGTCCAAGATGTCTATTATGGTTACTATCTTTGATTGTATCCATGTTTTGATCTTTATTTTTGAATTCTGCTTCACAATTGATTATTATGAAGTATTATTGATCTTGGATAAACTGTTATACGAATCCCTACTATTTGTCCTTCTGTCTCATTGGATTCGTTCTCTTTAAGATATTTTTCATCATCCTCAGTCCTAAATGATGATATTACTGAATATCTTTGGCCTGTAGTGCAAAGATGTATAATTACTTGATGAATATCTTTGGCCTGTAGTGCAAAGATGAACAGGTGTTGAGATGAACATGACCGACTGATGATACAAATGAATATCTTTGGCCTGTAGTGCAAAGATGAATATTTGGTTAAAGATGATTATTAATTGATGTTACAGGGATAAAATATTGATGATGGACTTTTAAATCTTAGAAGATAGTAGAATTCTTTCTCTACTTGACTCTTCTAATGGTTTGCTGTTTCCGCTGCAGTTGTTGATCTAAAACTTGTTGTCGATTATATTTTATCAGATTTTTCCCTGTTGAAGACTAACGATAATTTGTTGTATATTATCTTAGTCATAATATTCTTTACTGGGCTAGTTGAGCTCACCCTTTTCCTTTTTGTTCCATTTTTCTTCTCAGGAGGTGAGAACATAGCAGGATCTAGTCGGGGTATGGAGTGATGGTTCTAGAAAGATGTATTAGCAGTCCTCACTATTTCTGTAAAATAGTGTTTGAATAATTGTAATGAGGATTTATTTGAGTGTGGATATTGTCTAGAAGACAATATTTGTATTTAAACTCAGTATGTGTTGTCGTATTTTGCACGACAATTGTATTATTGAAGTTGTAGTTTGCTTTCTGTACTATGTATTTGGCGACTCAGAATGGGTGTTGTATACCTATTCTGGGGGCGTCACAGTTGGTATCAGAGCTTAGGGATATGATCCCTGGCTGAGATGTGAGACAAGAACTAGGAGGGGAGAGACGGGGAATTCCTTCGCTAGTATGACCTGACTAAGTTTATTTGGTGTTTATTTGGTCGGTCAGAGTATAGGGATAATATATGACATGACTATTAACCCTTGTTTTATGGCAGTATTTAAGAATGGCAGCTGAGAACGTTAATAATGGAGTAAATCAGACCGTGGAGACACCTTTGATCACTACCCAGGGGAACGTGCAACAGGAAGGCAATATTCCTCCTGTAAACAACGTTACCGAGCAAACGATGAATGATGGAATGTTTAGGAGCTTTTTGCAGTTCATGCAAAATCAGACGAGGGAGACTCGTGTGCAGAATACGGGTGGAAATGATAACAACGCGCGGTTTGTCACAGCTAAGCAGTTCAAAGAATTGGGACCACCAGAATTTAAGGGAAAGCCGGATCCGATCATGGCGGAAACGTGGGTCAAGCAAATTACCAAGATATTTGATGTCTTGGGATGCACGGAGGAACAGAAGGTTCCATTCGCCACATTTATGTTCCGCGGTGAGGCAGACTACTGGTGGGAGTCTGTGAAGCGTACCCAGCCTGACGCACTCAACATGTCCTGGGAAACATTTCAAAAACTGTTCAATGACAAGTACTTTCCTGAAAGTATTCGTCATATGAAGGAGGTTGAGTTTATTAGACTGGAACAAAACAACATGACGGTGTCCCAGTACGAGGCGAAGTTTGCAGAGTTATCCAGGTTTGCACCTCATTTGGTCGAAAATGAGGAACGAATGACAAGGATGTTTCTGAGAGGTCTAAAACCCGAGATTCGGCAATATCTTATCTCTCATAAATTTTCTTTATATTCAGATGTTGTAAACAGGGCTCAATTATTAGAGCGAGATAATGAGTATGTGCAACCGAGTGACCACAACCAGGGTCATACCGGTGGCAGCAGTCATCGAAGCAATGAAAACCAGCAGGGAGGAAAACATTCGGACAAAAGCGGTAACCACTCTGGTGGTAATCGTGGTCGTGATAATAGAAGGAGCGAGTTGGGAGGAGATTTCAAGAAGAGAAGGTACAACAATGATAACGTGAAGACGTTAGCACAAACATCAACTGTTTCTAGGGGAGGAGAACGACCACCGGTCGTATGTTACAAATGTGGGAAAGAGGGACATATCAACCCAAACTGCCCACAACAATCCAAGGTATGTTATAACTGTGGAAAGGAGGGTCATATAGCTCGAGAGTGTTCTGTAGCAAAACCAAGTTCAGCGGGGATAGTGACTCCAAAAGCTGTCCCGGATAAGTCGAAATCAGCGGTTCCTGGAAGGGCGTTTGTCGTTACTGGCCAAAACGCGAGAAACCCGAACGAGGTGATCACGGGTAAGCTAATCTTGAATTCTTGTGAAGTTTATACTTTACTAGATACCGGTTCTACCCATTCTTTTATCTCTCCTGCTTGTGCTCAACGTTTAAACTTGACTCCGGAGAAATTGGACTTTAACTTATCTGTTGAAAGTCCGTTGGGTGAAACCTTCGTTACATCTACAGTTTATAAATCTTGCATGATCCAAGTTGGCACTATCACATTACCTGTTGACCTTATCTCTTTAAAGATACTTGCTTTTGATGTGATTTTAAGAATTGATTGGTTAACTACTCATCATGCCAAAATTGATTGCTTTCGTAAGGTTGTTAGTTTTCATATTCCTAAGCAACCTGTTATTCAAATTCAAGCAACCAAACCATTAAAGTCAAACTCTTTCATATCAAGCCGTAAAGTCATTCGTTTATTGAAAAACGGATGTCAAGCTTTCTTAGCTATGTCATGGACTTGAACAAAAATACGTCAGATTTGAGTGATATTTCTGTTGTTTGTTTCCTGACGTATTTCCTGAAGAATTTCTTGGCCTACGCGTGATATTGAATTTTGTACCATCTTTGAATCTGGTACAAAACTCACTTCTAAAATCTCATATCGAATGTTTCCTATTGAACTTCAGGAGTTAAAAACCTAACTGTAGAAGTTTATACCCGAGCCTTTATCTGGTGACTTCCTTTGCGGAATTTACTGAAGCCAAACTCTCCGTAGGGGACGCCATATTCGTGCGGTAGTAAACTGATAGGTGTCATTGTGACGTGCTATCCAAGGTTGGGATATGAGTCACAGTTGAGAGCAATCTAAGTCGGTAATCGAAATACGTAGCTTTCTGGGCTTAGCTGGTTACTATTGAAGATTCGTGGAAGGATTTTCTCGAATCGCTACTCCGTTAACTCAGCTGACTCGAAAAGATAGAAAATTCGTATGGAGTGAGGAATGCGAGAAGAGTTTTCAAGAACTCAAGAGGAGACTCATTTCGGCATCTGTTCTGACAATACCATCTGGTTCGGATGGATTTGTTATCTACAACGATGCTTCCGGCAAAGTGTTAGGATGTGTTCTCATGCAACATGGGAAAGTCATAGCCTATGCCTCACGACAACTCAAAGAATATGAGAGGAATTATCCTACTCATGATTTGGAGTTGGCAGCAGTCGTTTTTGCGTTGAAGATCTGGAGACACTACCTGTATGGGGAGAAAGTGGAGATCTATACAGATCATAAAAGCCTCAAATATTTCTTCACCCAAAAGGAACTCAACATGCGGCAGCGACGTTGGCTCGAGCTGTTGAAAGATTACGATCATACCATCCAATACCATCCTGGAAAAGCAAACGTAGTAGCTGACGCATTGAGTAGAAGATCATATGCGGGTACGAGTGCAATGTTTTTAACACAAAGGCCCATTTTGTATGACTTACAAAGGATGGAGATAGAGATGAAGGCTCCAAGTACCCACATGATGATATCAAATATACGAGTAGAACCGACTTTAATCGATAAAGTTAAAGCTGCTCAAGCTACGGACATAGAGCTGATGCGTATGAAGAAGAAAGTGCAAGAAGGTGCTATTCCAGAAGCAAGAATCGATGAAGAAGGAATACTTCGAGTCAACTCCAGACTTTGTGTTCCTAACGATTTTGACTTGAAGCATAGAATAATGATGGAGGCACACAACACACCATTTGCAATCCATCCTGGGAGTACCAAAATGTATCACGATCTTCGACATACATTTTGGTGGAGCAATATGAAAAGAGAGATCGCGGAGTTTATCTCGAGGTGTTTAACTTGTCAACGTGTAAACGCGGAGCATCAAGTGCCAAAGGGTCCATTGCAACCACTTGAGATCCCGAAATGGAAGTGGGAACACATTACTATGGATTTTGTTACGGGTCTTCCCAAGGTTTCTCAAGGCATAGATGCGATTTGGGTTATTGTTGATAGATTAACCAAATCCGCTCATTTCTTGCCGATACGTGAGACTTATTCCCTTGAACGTCTTGCTAGTATGTACGTGAACGAGATTGTGAGATTGCATGGCATGCCAGTATCCATAGTTTCGGATCGTGACCCAAGATTCACTTCACGATTTTGGGTTAGCTTGCAGAAAGCTATGGGCACGGATTTACGATTCAGTTCAGCATACCATCCTCAAACGGACGGACAATCAGAGAGGACTATTCAAACTCTTGAAGATCTATTAAGACTTTGTGTCTTAGATCTCAAAGGGAGTTGGGATAAGTACCTACCATTGGTGGAATTCTCCTACAACAACAGTTATCAGGCGAGCATAGGTATGGTTCCATTTGAGGCGTTGTATGGAAGAAAATGTCGTTCTCCAGTATGCTGGGACGAGGTGGGTGAAGCAACATTGTTGGGACCAGAATTGGTACGCATTACTACAGAAAAGATCCAAACGATTCGACAACGTATACAAACGGCACAGGATCGACAAAAGAGTTATGCGGATCTTCATCGGAAGGACGTGGAATTTAATATTGGGGATCATGTATTGTTACGTGTTGCACCATGGAAGGGAGTTACAAGATTTGGGAAGAGAGGAAAGCTCAATCCAAGATTTGTTGGTCCATTTGAGATTCTTGAGCGAATAGGAAATGTGGCATATAGACTCGCATTACCTCCAAGCATGTCTCGTGTTCATAATGTTTTTCACATATCTATGCTTCGTAAATATGTTAAAGACCCGAACCACATTATTGAGTTAGAACCAGACGAGATAGCTGAAGATTTAACGTACGAGGAGGTACCTGTTAAGATCTTGGATAGGAAAGAGCATGTCCTACGCACGAAGGTTATACCACAAGTTAAGGTTTTGTGGAGAAACCATGCTATTGAAGAAATGACCTGGGAGTTGGAATCAGAAATAAAAGCGAGGTATCCTCACCTTTTTGAAACATCAGGTACGTACGTCAATTTCGAGGACGAAATTTCATAAGGAGGGGAGGTTGTAAGACCCCAACTTATTAATGAATAAAATCAAATTTTCTCTAAATATTATTGTGAATAATAAGGGGTTAATTTGATATAATACTTTGGTTATGGGTGAAATGTGCAAATTTTGCAAAATAAGCAAGTGGTTATAAAATATTTATTTTTGGTCGGTGAATATTCGGTTGGTCGTGGAATATTCTTGCTGTCGGGGAATATTCGTACGATGACGCAGCCTTGTGTGGGCCCCATAACGGAAAGCGATTGGATGAAGAAAACGACAAGTATAAGTTGTTACCGTTAATACTGTTGGAATACCCGGTGGTTAAAATACAGTAGCACACGGTATTGCACCAATTATTGATTCTTACGTAAGAAGGCACTACTCAATAATTGTTACAGTAGTTATTATTCAATATTTTATTTTATTGATTCAATAATTGCTGCGTTGATATTTTATATTATTGTTGTTTCAATAATTGTTGCTGCACAGTATTTTCATTTATCAGATCAATAATTCATATTATTTGAATAATATTATTAGATAACATTATTGGCAATGTCTAGAAAGTTCTGTCTAAGGAGAGGTTTGGTCATCTAATTGTGCGCCAGTAAGGAGAAATCCTTATTGGAAAGCCCCCTCTTTCCTGGGAACGGCCTGGTTGTCATAAATGTGATTCTGTAATATTATTTGTGAATAATTAATTATTGATTCATATGATAAGAAATATTTATTTTATGTGGATATAAATGAGGGATATATTTTTGTGGTTAAAAATGAAGGAGTTAATGTTGAGATTTTTATCCGTATTTTTATCGGAATGGAGGTATTAAAAATCAGGGTTTTTGAGATAGTTTGCGGGGGTTATAATTTTTAATCCGACCGTTGGATCGTGGTAATTTTTGGATATGTTATACATATATAAGTTGAGTATATGTCCACAAATTTTGAACCGTTAAAAATGAACGTATGATTTATTACGAATTTTACAAGATGACTGGTTCAGAAATTGTTGAATTTTCGGAGTTTATCATTTTGGTGGAAAATTCTAGAATTGGTGGGCCCCACTTGTGGTTGGTGAAGAAATGTGCTGAATTATATTTCAAATGTGGTGGGTGGGAATAGTAGCAGGTAAAGCCATCAGGTTGCAGGTCAAACCTACCAAAATTTTCCTATAAATAGAGGGCTAAGTTAGAATTGAAAATCACACCAGAAACAAGTTTTCTCTCTTTCTCTCTCTAGATTATTGAGTGTATTTTGTGAGTATTTAGATACTTTGAGAGTTTCTATTCATCAGAGCAAGTTTCTTTCAGCCTTATACCGGTATTCCGACCAGAAGTACTGATATTTTGAGGTAAGGGATATTATTTTCTTCTTAATGATATTATTTTCTTCAATATCATTATGCTGAAATATTGATATGAGTTTTTATCAAATTTGGAACTTTTTGTGTCGGGGGTTACTATTCACGTATACGGCACTATTCACGTATACGGCACTATTCACGAATACGGCACTATTCACCGAAAAATAAAATTTTCCCTTTTTGTCCAAGATGTCTATTATGGTTACTATCTTTGATTGTATCCATGTTTTGATCTTTATTTTTGAATTCTGCTTCACAATTGATTATTATGAAGTATTATTGATCTTGGATAAACTGTTATACGAATCCCTACTATTTGTCCTTCTGTCTCATTGGATTCGTTCTCTTTAAGATATTTTTCATCATCCTCAGTCCTAAATGATGATATTACTGAATATCTTTGGCCTGTAGTGCAAAGATGTATAATTACTTGATGAATATCTTTGGCCTGTAGTGCAAAGATGAACAGGTGTTGAGATGAACATGACCGACTGATGATACAAATGAATATCTTTGGCCTGTAGTGCAAAGATGAATATTTGGTTAAAGATGATTATTAATTGATGTTACAGGGATAAAATATTGATGATGGACTTTTAAATCTTAGAAGATAGTAGAATTCTTTCTCTACTTGACTCTTCTAATGGTTTGCTGTTTCCGCTGCAGTTGTTGATCTAAAACTTGTTGTCGATTATATTTTATCAGATTTTTCCCTGTTGAAGACTAACGATAATTTGTTGTATATTATCTTAGTCATAATATTCTTTACTGGGCTAGTTGAGCTCACCCTTTTCCTTTTTGTTCCATTTTTCTTCTCAGGAGGTGAGAACATAGCAGGATCTAGTCGGGGTATGGAGTGATGGTTCTAGAAAGATGTATTAGCAGTCCTCACTATTTCTGTAAAATAGTGTTTGAATAATTGTAATGAGGATTTATTTGAGTGTGGATATTGTCTAGAAGACAATATTTGTATTTAAACTCAGTATGTGTTGTCGTATTTTGCACGACAATTGTATTATTGAAGTTGTAGTTTGCTTTCTGTACCATGTATTTGGCGACTCAGAATGGGTGTTGTATACCTATTCTGGGGGCGTCACAGTTGGTATCAGAGCTTAGGGATATGATCCCTGGCTGAGATGTGAGACAAGAACTAGGAGGGGAGAGACGGGGAATTCCTTCGCTAGTATGACCTGACTAAGTTTATTTGGTGTTTATTTGGTCGGTCAGAGTATAGGGATAATATATGACATGACTATTAACCCTTGTTTTATGGCAGTATTTAAGAATGGCAGCTGAGAACGTTAATAATGGAGTAAATCAGACCGTGGAGACACCTTTGATCACTACCCAGGGGAACGTGCAACAGGAAGGCAATATTCCTCCTGTAAACAACGTTACCGAGCAAACGATGAATGATGGAATGTTTAGGAGCTTTTTGCAGTTCATGCAAAATCAGACGAGGGAGACTCGTGTGCAGAATACGGGTGGAAATGATAACAACGCGCGGTTTGTCACAGCTAAGCAGTTCAAAGAATTGGGACCACCAGAATTTAAGGGAAAGCCGGATCCGATCATGGCGGAAACGTGGGTCAAGCAAATTACCAAGATATTTGATGTCTTGGGATGCACGGAGGAACAGAAGGTTCCATTCGCCACATTTATGTTCCGCGGTGAGGCAGACTACTGGTGGGAGTCTGTGAAGCGTACCCAGCCTGACGCACTCAACATGTCCTGGGAAACATTTCAAAAACTGTTCAATGACAAGTACTTTCCTGAAAGTATTCGTCATATGAAGGAGGTTGAGTTTATTAGACTGGAACAAAACAACATGACGGTGTCCCAGTACGAGGCGAAGTTTGCAGAGTTATCCAGGTTTGCACCTCATTTGGTCGAAAATGAGGAACGAATGACAAGGATGTTTCTGAGAGGTCTAAAACCCGAGATTCGGCAATATCTTATCTCTCATAAATTTTCTTTATATTCAGATGTTGTAAACAGGGCTCAATTATTAGAGCGAGATAATGAGTATGTGCAACCGAGGGACCACAACCAGGGTCATACCGGTGGCAGCAGTCATCGAAGCAATGAAAACCAGCAGGGAGGAAAACATTCGGACAAAAGCGGTAACCACTCTGGTGGTAATCGTGGTCGTGATAATAGAAGGAGCGAGTTGGGAGGAGATTTCAAGAAGAGAAGGTACAACAATGATAACGTGAAGACGTTAGCACAAACATCAACTGTTTCTAGGGGAGGAGAACGACCACCGGTCGTATGTTACAAATGTGGGAAAGAGGGACATATCAACCCAAACTGCCCACAACAATCCAAGGTATGTTATAACTGTGGAAAGGAGGGTCATATAGCTCGAGAGTGTTCTGTAGCAAAACCAAGTTCAGCGGGGATAGTGACTCCAAAAGCTGTCCCGGATAAGTCGAAATCAGCGGTTCCTGGAAGGGCGTTTGTCGTTACTGGCCAAAACGCGAGAAACCCGAACGAGGTGATCACGGGTAAGCTAATCTTGAATTCTTGTGAAGTTTATACTTTACTAGATACCGGTTCTACCCATTCTTTTATCTCTCCTGCTTGTGCTCAACGTTTAAACTTGACTCCGGAGAAATTGGACTTTAACTTATCTGTTGAAAGTCCGTTGGGTGAAACCTTCGTTACATCTACAGTTTATAAATCTTGCATGATCCAAGTTGGCACTATCACATTACCTGTTGACCTTATCTCTTTAAAGATACTTGCTTTTGATGTGATTTTAAGAATTGATTGGTTAACTACTCATCATGCCAAAATTGATTGCTTTCGTAAGGTTGTTAGTTTTCATATTCCTAAGCAACCTGTTATTCAAATTCAAGCAACCAAACCATTAAAGTCAAACTCTTTCATATCAAGCCGTAAAGTCATTCGTTTATTGAAAAACGGATGTCAAGCTTTCTTAGCTATGTCATGGACTTGAACAAAAATACGTCAGATTTGAGTGATATTTCTGTTGTTTGTTTCCTGACGTATTTCCTGAAGAATTTCTTGGCCTACGCGTGATATTGAATTTTGTACCATCTTTGAATCTGGTACAAAACTCACTTCTAAAATCTCATATCGAATGTTTCCTATTGAACTTCAGGAGTTAAAAACCTAACTGTAGAAGTTTATACCCGAGCCTTTATCTGGTGACTTCCTTTGCGGAATTTACTGAAGCCAAACTCTCCGTAGGGGACACCATATTCGTGCGGTAGTAAACTGATAGGTGTCATTGTGACGTGCTATCCAAGGTTGGGATATGAGTCACAGTTGAGAGCAATCTAAGTCGGTAATCGAAATACGTAGCTTTCTGGGCTTAGCTGGTTACTATTGAAGATTCGTGGAAGGATTTTCTCGAATCGCTACTCCGTTAACTCAGCTGACTCGAAAAGATAGAAAATTCGTATGGAGTGAGGAATGCGAGAAGAGTTTTCAAGAACTCAAGAGGAGACTCATTTCGGCACCTGTTCTGACAATACCATCTGGTTCGGATGGATTTGTTATCTACAACGATGCTTCCGGCAAAGTGTTAGGATGTGTTCTCATGCAACATGGGAAAGTCATAGCCTATGCCTCACGACAACTCAAAGAATATGAGAGGAATTATCCTACTCATGATTTGGAGTTGGCAGCAGTCGTTTTTGCGTTGAAGATCTGGAGACACTACCTGTATGGGGAGAAAGTGGAGATCTATACAGATCATAAAAGCCTCAAATATTTCTTCACCCAAAAGGAACTCAACATGCGGCAGCGACGTTGGCTCGAGCTGTTGAAAGATTACGATCATACCATCCAATACCATCCTGGAAAAGCAAACGTAGTAGCTGACGCATTGAGTAGAAGATCATATGCGGGTACGAGTGCAATGTTTTTAACACAAAGGCCCATTTTGTATGACTTACAAAGGATGGAGATAGAGATGAAGGCTCCAAGTACCCACATGATGATATCAAATATACGAGTAGAACCGACTTTAATCGATAAAGTTAAAGCTGCTCAAGCTACGGACATAGAGCTGATGCGTATGAAGAAGAAAGTGCAAGAAGGTGCTATTCCAGAAGCAAGAATCGATGAAGAAGGAATACTTCGAGTCAACTCCAGACTTTGTGTTCCTAACGATTTTGACTTGAAGCATAGAATAATGATGGAGGCACACAACACACCGTTTGCAATCCATCCTGGGAGTACCAAAATGTATCACGATCTTCGACATACATTTTGGTGGAGCAATATGAAAAGAGAGATCGCGGAGTTTATCTCGAGGTGTTTAACTTGTCAACGTGTAAACGCGGAGCATCAAGTGCCAAAGGGTCCATTGCAACCACTTGAGATCCCGAAATGGAAGTGGGAACACATTACTATGGATTTTGTTACGGGTCTTCCCAAGGTTTCTCAAGGCATAGATGCGATTTGGGTTATTGTTGATAGATTAACCAAATCCGCTCATTTCTTGCCGATACGTGAGACTTATTCCCTTGAACGTCTTGCTAGTATGTACGTGAACGAGATTGTGAGATTGCATGGCATGCCAGTATCCATAGTTTCGGATCGTGACCCAAGATTCACTTCACGATTTTGGGTTAGCTTGCAGAAAGCTATGGGCACGGATTTACGATTCAGTTCAGCATACCATCCTCAAACGGACGGACAATCAGAGAGGACTATTCAAACTCTTGAAGATCTATTAAGACTTTGTGTCTTAGATCTCAAAGGGAGTTGGGATAAGTACCTACCATTGGTGGAATTCTCCTACAACAACAGTTATCAGGCGAGCATAGGTATGGTTCCATTTGAGGCGTTGTATGGAAGAAAATGTCGTTCTCCAGTATGCTGGGACGAGGTGGGTGAAGCAACATTGTTGGGACCAGAATTGGTACGCATTACTACAGAAAAGATCCAAACGATTCGACAACGTATACAAACGGCACAGGATCGACAAAAGAGTTATGCGGATCTTCATCGGAAGGACGTGGAATTTAATATTGGGGATCATGTATTGTTACGTGTTGCACCATGGAAGGGAGTTACAAGATTTGGGAAGAGAGGAAAGCTCAATCCAAGATTTGTTGGTCCATTTGAGATTCTTGAGCGAATAGGAAATGTGGCATATAGACTCGCATTACCTCCAAGCATGTCTCGTGTTCATAATGTTTTTCACATATCTATGCTTCGTAAATATGTTAAAGACCCGAACCACATTATTGAGTTAGAACCAGACGAGATAGCTGAAGATTTAACGTACGAGGAGGTACCTGTTAAGATCTTGGATAGGAAAGAGCATGTCCTACGCACGAAGGTTATACCACAAGTTAAGGTTTTGTGGAGAAACCATGCTATTGAAGAAATGACCTGGGAGTTGGAATCAGAAATAAAAGCGAGGTATCCTCACCTTTTTGAAACATCAGGTACGTACGTCAATTTCGAGGACGAAATTTCATAAGGAGGGGAGGTTGTAAGACCCCAACTTATTAATGAATAAAATCAAATTTTCTCTAAATATTATTGTGAATAATAAGGGGTTAATTTGATATAATACTTTGGTTATGGGTGAAATGTGCAAATTTTGCAAAATAAGCAAGTGGTTATAAAATATTTATTTTTGGTCGGTGAATATTCGGTTGGTCGTGGAATATTCTTGCTGTCGGGGAATATTCGTACGACGACGCAGCCTTGTGTGGGCCCCATAACGGAAAGCGATTGGATGAAGAAAACGACAAGTATAAGTTGTTACCGTTAATACTGTTGGAATACCCGGTGGTTAAAATACAGTAGCACACGGTATTGCACCAATTATTGATTCTTACGTAAGAAGGCACTACTCAATAATTGTTACAGTAGTTATTATTCAATATTTTATTTTATTGATTCAATAATTGCTGCGTTGATATTTTATATTATTGTTGTTTCAATAATTGTTGCTGCACAGTATTTTCATTTATCAGATCAATAATTCATATTATTTGAATAATATTATTAGATAACATTATTGGCAATGTCTAGAAAGTTCTGTCTAAGGAGAGGTTTGGTCATCTAATTGCGCGCCAGTAAGGAGAAATCCTTATTGGAAAGCCCCCTCTTTCCTGGGAACGGCCTGGTTGTCATAAATGTGATTCTGTAATATTATTTGTGAATAATTAATTATTGATTCATATGATAAGAAAATATTTATTTTATGTGGATATAAATGAGGGATATATTTTTGTGGTTAAAAATGAAGGAGTTAATGTTGAGATTTTTATCAGTATTTTTATCGGAATGGAGGTATTAAAAATCAGGGTTTTTGAGATAGTTTGCGGGGGTTATAATTTTTAATCCGACCGTTGGATCGTGGTAATTTTTGGATATGTTATACATATATAAGTTGAGTATATGTCCACAAATTTTGAACCGTTAAAAATGAACGTATGATTTATTACGAATTTTACAAGATGACTGGTTCAGAAATTGTTGAATTTTCGGAGTTTATCATTTTGGTGGAAAATTCTAGAATTGGTGGGCCCCACTTGTGGTTGGTGAAGAAATGTGCTGAATTATATTTCAAATGTGGTGGGTGGGAATAGTAGCAGGTAAAGCCATCAGGTTGCAGGTCAAACCTACCAAAATTTTCCTATAAATAGAGGGCTAAGTTAGAATTGAAAATCACACCAGAAACAAGTTTTCTCTCTTTCTCTCTCTAGATTATTGAGTGTATTTTGTGAGTATTTAGATACTTTGAGAGTTTCTATTCATCAGAGCAAGTTTCTTTCAGCCTTATACCGGTATTCCGACCAGAAGTACTGATATTTTGAGGTAAGGGATATTATTTTCTTCTTAATGATATTATTTTCTTCAATATCATTATGCTGAAATATTGATATGAGTTTTTATCAAATTTGGAACTTTTTGTGTCGGGGGTTACTATTCACGTATACGGCACTATTCACGTATACGGCACTATTCACGAATACGGCACTATTCACCGAAAAATAAAATTTTCCCTTTTTGTCCAAGATGTCTATTATGGTTACTATCTTTGATTGTATCCATGTTTTGATCTTTATTTTTGAATTCTGCTTCACAATTGATTATTATGAAGTATTATTGATCTTGGATAAACTGTTATACGAATCCCTACTATTTGTCCTTCTGTCTCATTGGATTCGTTCTCTTTAAGATATTTTTCATCATCCTCAGTCCTAAATGATGATATTACTGAATATCTTTGGCCTGTAGTGCAAAGATGTATAATTACTTGATGAATATCTTTGGCCTGTAGTGCAAAGATGAACAGGTGTTGAGATGAACATGACCGACTGATGATACAAATGAATATCTTTGGCCTGTAGTGCAAAGATGAATATTTGGTTAAAGATGATTATTAATTGATGTTACAGGGATAAAATATTGATGATGGACTTTTAAATCTTAGAAGATAGTAGAATTCTTTCTCTACTTGACTCTTCTAATGGTTTGCTGTTTCCGCTGCAGTTGTTGATCTAAAACTTGTTGTCGATTATATTTTATCAGATTTTTCCCTGTTGAAGACTAACGATAATTTGTTGTATATTATCTTAGTCATAATATTCTTTACTGGGCTAGTTGAGCTCACCCTTTTCCTTTTTGTTCCATTTTTCTTCTCAGGAGGTGAGAACATAGCAGGATCTAGTCGGGGTATGGAGTGATGGTTCTAGAAAGATGTATTAGCAGTCCTCACTATTTCTGTAAAATAGTGTTTGAATAATTGTAATGAGGATTTATTTGAGTGTGGATATTGTCTAGAAGACAATATTTGTATTTAAACTCAGTATGTGTTGTCGTATTTTGCACGACAATTGTATTATTGAAGTTGTAGTTTGCTTTCTGTACCATGTATTTGGCGACTCAGAATGGGTGTTGTATACCTATTCTGGGGGCGTCACAGTTGGTATCAGAGCTTAGGGATATGATCCCTGGCTGAGATGTGAGACAAGAACTAGGAGGGGAGAGACGGGGAATTCCTTCGCTAGTATGACCTGACTAAGTTTATTTGGTGTTTATTTGGTCGGTCAGAGTATAGGGATAATATATGACATGACTATTAACCCTTGTTTTATGGCAGTATTTAAGAATGGCAGCTGAGAACGTTAATAATGGAGTAAATCAGACCGTGGAGACACCTTTGATCACTACCCAGGGGAACGTGCAACAGGAAGGCAATATTCCTCCTGTAAACAACGTTACCGAGCAAACGATGAATGATGGAATGTTTAGGAGCTTTTTGCAGTTCATGCAAAATCAGACGAGGGAGACTCGTGTGCAGAATACGGGTGGAAATGATAACAACGCGCGGTTTGTCACAGCTAAGCAGTTCAAAGAATTGGGACCACCAGAATTTAAGGGAAAGCCGGATCCGATCATGGCGGAAACGTGGGTCAAGCAAATTACCAAGATATTTGATGTCTTGGGATGCACGGAGGAACAGAAGGTTCCATTCGCCACATTTATGTTCCGCGGTGAGGCAGACTACTGGTGGGAGTCTGTGAAGCGTACCCAGCCTGACGCACTCAACATGTCCTGGGAAACATTTCAAAAACTGTTCAATGACAAGTACTTTCCTGAAAGTATTCGTCATATGAAGGAGGTTGAGTTTATTAGACTGGAACAAAACAACATGACGGTGTCCCAGTACGAGGCGAAGTTTGCAGAGTTATCCAGGTTTGCACCTCATTTGGTCGAAAATGAGGAACGAATGACAAGGATGTTTCTGAGAGGTCTAAAACCCGAGATTCGGCAATATCTTATCTCTCATAAATTTTCTTTATATTCAGATGTTGTAAACAGGGCTCAATTATTAGAGCGAGATAATGAGTATGTGCAACCGAGGGACCACAACCAGGGTCATACCGGTGGCAGCAGTCATCGAAGCAATGAAAACCAGCAGGGAGGAAAACATTCGGACAAAAGCGGTAACCACTCTGGTGGTAATCGTGGTCGTGATAATAGAAGGAGCGAGTTGGGAGGAGATTTCAAGAAGAGAAGGTACAACAATGATAACGTGAAGACGTTAGCACAAACATCAACTGTTTCTAGGGGAGGAGAACGACCACCGGTCGTATGTTACAAATGTGGGAAAGAGGGACATATCAACCCAAACTGCCCACAACAATCCAAGGTATGTTATAACTGTGGAAAGGAGGGTCATATAGCTCGAGAGTGTTCTGTAGCAAAACCAAGTTCAGCGGGGATGGTGACTCCAAAAGCTGTCCCGGATAAGTCGAAATCAGCGGTTCCTGGAAGGGCGTTTGTCGTTACTGGCCAAAACGCGAGAAACCCGAACGAGGTGATCACGGGTAAGCTAATCTTGAATTCTTGTGAAGTTTATACTTTACTAGATACCGGTTCTACCCATTCTTTTATCTCTCCTGCTTGTGCTCAACGTTTAAACTTGACTCCGGAGAAATTGGACTTTAACTTATCTGTTGAAAGTCCGTTGGGTGAAACCTTCGTTACATCTACAGTTTATAAATCTTGCATGATCCAAGTTGGCACTATCACATTACCTGTTGACCTTATCTCTTTAAAGATACTTGCTTTTGATGTGATTTTAAGAATTGATTGGTTAACTACTCATCATGCCAAAATTGATTGCTTTCGTAAGGTTGTTAGTTTTCATATTCCTAAGCAACCTGTTATTCAAATTCAAGCAACCAAACCATTAAAGTCAAACTCTTTCATATCAAGCCGTAAAGTCATTCGTTTATTGAAAAACGGATGTCAAGCTTTCTTAGCTATGTCATGGACTTGAACAAAAATACGTCAGATTTGAGTGATATTTCTGTTGTTTGTTTCCTGACGTATTTCCTGAAGAATTTCTTGGCCTACGCGTGATATTGAATTTTGTACCATCTTTGAATCTGGTACAAAACTCACTTCTAAAATCTCATATCGAATGTTTCCTATTGAACTTCAGGAGTTAAAAACCTAACTGTAGAAGTTTATACCCGAGCCTTTATCTGGTGACTTCCTTTGCGGAATTTACTGAAGCCAAACTCTCCGTAGGGGACGCCATATTCGTGCGGTAGTAAACTGATAGGTGTCATTGTGACGTGCTATCCAAGGTTGGGATATGAGTCACAGTTGAGAGCAATCTAAGTCGGTAATCGAAATACGTAGCTTTCTGGGCTTAGCTGGTTACTATTGAAGATTCGTGGAAGGATTTTCTCGAATCGCTACTCCGTTAACTCAGCTGACTCGAAAAGATAGAAAATTCGTATGGAGTGAGGAATGCGAGAAGAGTTTTCAAGAACTCAAGAGGAGACTCATTTCGGCATCTGTTCTGACAATACCATCTGGTTCGGATGGATTTGTTATCTACAACGATGCTTCCGGCAAAGTGTTAGGATGTGTTCTCATGCAACATGGGAAAGTCATAGCCTATGCCTCACGACAACTCAAAGAATATGAGAGGAATTATCCTACTCATGATTTGGAGTTGGCAGCAGTCGTTTTTGCGTTGAAGATCTGGAGACACTACCTGTATGGGGAGAAAGTGGAGATCTATACAGATCATAAAAGCCTCAAATATTTCTTCACCCAAAAGGAACTCAACATGCGGCAGCGACGTTGGCTCGAGCTGTTGAAAGATTACGATCATACCATCCAATACCATCCTGGAAAAGCAAACGTAGTAGCTGACGCATTGAGTAGAAGATCATATGCGGGTACGAGTGCAATGTTTTTAACACAAAGGCCCATTTTGTATGACTTACAAAGGATGGAGATAGAGATGAAGGCTCCAAGTACCCACATGATGATATCAAATATACGAGTAGAACCGACTTTAATCGATAAAGTTAAAGCTGCTCAAGCTACGGACATAGAGCTGATGCGTATGAAGAAGAAAGTGCAAGAAGGTGCTATTCCAGAAGCAAGAATCGATGAAGAAGGAATACTTCGAGTCAACTCCAGACTTTGTGTTCCTAACGATTTTGACTTGAAGCATAGAATAATGATGGAGGCACACAACACACCATTTGCAATCCATCCTGGGAGTACCAAAATGTATCACGATCTTCGACATACATTTTGGTGGAGCAATATGAAAAGAGAGATCGCGGAGTTTATCTCGAGGTGTTTAACTTGTCAACGTGTAAACGCGGAGCATCAAGTGCCAAAGGGTCCATTGCAACCACTTGAGATCCCGAAATGGAAGTGGGAACACATTACTATGGATTTTGTTACGGGTCTTCCCAAGGTTTCTCAAGGCATAGATGCGATTTGGGTTATTGTTGATAGATTAACCAAATCCGCTCATTTCTTGCCGATACGTGAGACTTATTCCCTTGAACGTCTTGCTAGTATGTACGTGAACGAGATTGTGAGATTGCATGGCATGCCAGTATCCATAGTTTCGGATCGTGACCCAAGATTCACTTCACGATTTTGGGTTAGCTTGCAGAAAGCTATGGGCACGGATTTACGATTCAGTTCAGCATACCATCCTCAAACGGACGGACAATCAGAGAGGACTATTCAAACTCTTGAAGATCTATTAAGACTTTGTGTCTTAGATCTCAAAGGGAGTTGGGATAAGTACCTACCATTGGTGGAATTCTCCTACAACAACAGTTATCAGGCGAGCATAGGTATGGTTCCATTTGAGGCGTTGTATGGAAGAAAATGTCGTTCTCCAGTATGCTGGGACGAGGTGGGTGAAGCAACATTGTTGGGACCAGAATTGGTACGCATTACTACAGAAAAGATCCAAACGATTCGACAACGTATACAAACGGCACAGGATCGACAAAAGAGTTATGCGGATCTTCATCGGAAGGACGTGGAATTTAATATTGGGGATCATGTATTGTTACGTGTTGCACCATGGAAGGGAGTTACAAGATTTGGGAAGAGAGGAAAGCTCAATCCAAGATTTGTTGGTCCATTTGAGATTCTTGAGCGAATAGGAAATGTGGCATATAGACTCGCATTACCTCCAAGCATGTCTCGTGTTCATAATGTTTTTCACATATCTATGCTTCGTAAATATGTTAAAGACCCGAACCACATTATTGAGTTAGAACCAGACGAGATAGCTGAAGATTTAACGTACGAGGAGGTACCTGTTAAGATCTTGGATAGGAAAGAGCATGTCCTACGCACGAAGGTTATACCACAAGTTAAGGTTTTGTGGAGAAACCATGCTATTGAAGAAATGACCTGGGAGTTGGAATCAGAAATAAAAGCGAGGTATCCTCACCTTTTTGAAACATCAGGTACGTACGTCAATTTCGAGGACGAAATTTCATAAGGAGGGGAGGTTGTAAGACCCCAACTTATTAATGAATAAAATCAAATTTTCTCTAAATATTATTGTGAATAATAAGGGGTTAATTTGATATAATACTTTGGTTATGGGTGAAATGTGCAAATTTTGCAAAATAAGCAAGTGGTTATAAAATATTTATTTTTGGTCGGTGAATATTCGGTTGGTCGTGGAATATTCTTGCTGTCGGGGAATATTCGTACGACGACGTAGCCTTGTGTGGGCCCCATAACGGAAAGCGATTGGATGAAGAAAACGACAAGTATAAGTTGTTACCGTTAATACTGTTGGAATACCCGGTGGTTAAAATACAGTAGCACACGGTATTGCACCAATTATTGATTCTTACGTAAGAAGGCACTACTCAATAATTGTTACAGTAGTTATTATTCAATATTTTATTTTATTGATTCAATAATTGCTGCGTTGATATTTTATATTATTGTTGTTTCAATAATTGTTGCTGCACAGTATTTTCATTTATCAGATCAATAATTCATATTATTTGAATAATATTATTAGATAACATTATTGGCAATGTCTAGAAAGTTCTGTCTAAGGAGAGGTTTGGTCATCTAATTGTGCGCCAGTAAGGAGAAATCCTTATTGGAAAGCCCCCTCTTTCCTGGGAACGGCCTGGTTGTCATAAATGTGATTCTGTAATATTATTTGTGAATAATTAATTATTGATTCATATGATAAGAAAATATTTATTTTATGTGGATATAAATGAGGGATATATTTTTGTGGTTAAAAATGAAGGAGTTAATGTTGAGATTTTTATCCGTATTTTTATCGGAATGGAGGTATTAAAAATCAGGGTTTTTGAGATAGTTTGCGGGGGTTATAATTTTTAATCCGACCGTTGGATCGTGGTAATTTTTGGATATGTTATACATATATAAGTTGAGTATATGTCCACAAATTTTGAACCGTTAAAAATGAACGTATGATTTATTACGAATTTTACAAGATGACTGGTTCAGAAATTGTTGAATTTTCGGAGTTTATCATTTTGGTGGAAAATTCTAGAATTGGTGGGCCCCACTTGTGGTTGGTGAAGAAATATGCTGAATTATATTTCAAATGTGGTGGGTGGGAATAGTAGCAGGTAAAGCCATCAGGTTGCAGGTCAAACCTACCAAAATTTTCCTATAAATAGAGGGCTAAGTTAGAATTGAAAATCACACCAGAAACAAGTTTTCTCTCTTTCTCTCTCTAGATTATTGAGTGTATTTTGTGAGTATTTAGATACTTTGAGAGTTTCTATTCATCAGAGCAAGTTTCTTTCAGCCTTATACCGGTATTCCGACCAGAAGTACTGATATTTTGAGGTAAGGGATATTATTTTCTTCTTAATGATATTATTTTCTTCAATATCATTATGCTGAAATATTGATATGAATTTTTATCAAATTTAGAACTTTTTGTGTCGGGGGTTACTATTCACGTATACGGCACTATTCACGTATACGGCACTATTCACGAATACGGCACTATTCACCGAAAAATAAAATTTTCCCTTTTTGTCCAAGATGTCTATTATGGTTACTATCTTTGATTGTATCCATGTTTTGATCTTTATTTTTGAATTCTGCTTCACAATTGATTATTATGAAGTATTATTGATCTTGGATAAACTGTTATACGAATCCCTACTATTTGTCCTTCTGTCTCATTGGATTCGTTCTCTTTAAGATATTTTTCATCATCCTCAGTCCTAAATGATGATATTACTGAATATCTTTGGCCTGTAGTGCAAAGATGTATAATTACTTGATGAATATCTTTGGCCTGTAGTGCAAAGATGAACAGGTGTTGAGATGAACATGACCGACTGATGATACAAATGAATATCTTTGGCCTGTAGTGCAAAGATGAATATTTGGTTAAAGATGATTATTAATTGATGTTACAGGGATAAAATATTGATGATGGACTTTTAAATCTTAGAAGATAGTAGAATTCTTTCTCTACTTGACTCTTCTAATGGTTTGCTGTTTCCGCTGCAGTTGTTGATCTAAAACTTGTTGTCGATTATATTTTATCAGATTTTTCCCTGTTGAAGACTAACGATAATTTGTTGTATATTATCTTAGTCATAATATTCTTTACTGGGCTAGTTGAGCTCACCCTTTTCCTTTTTGTTCCATTTTTCTTCTCAGGAGGTGAGAACATAGCAGGATCTAGTCGGGGTATGGAGTGATGGTTCTAGAAAGATGTATTAGCAGTCCTCACTATTTCTGTAAAATAGTGTTTGAATAATTGTAATGAGGATTTATTTGAGTGTGGATATTGTCTAGAAGACAATATTTGTATTTAAACTCAGTATGTGTTGTCGTATTTTGCACGACAATTGTATTATTGAAGTTGTAGTTTGCTTTCTGTACCATGTATTTGGCGACTCAGAATGGGTGTTGTATACCTATTCTGGGGGCGTCACACCGCCCGTACTAGCCCGGCCCGCCCATGAATTATTGTTTTAATTAACTAATGTTACTTGTGAGGGTTGAACACAAGACCTCCAAGTCATTAAATAAGAGTTCAATCCAACTGAACTACAATAGTTACTTGTTTTAACATGCATGCGTCTAAATAAAAGTACAAAAAATAAAAAGACAACCGTTTAAACAAAATGTACAATCTCTAGTTTTAATTTGTTTGTCTTTTTAAATGAGTTAAATTTGAATCATAATTAAAAATATTCAATTTAAATTATTTAAAATTTAATTCTATCCAATACATAAGTTTCTCAAACATTGGAAAATGTATTTATTTAACTCTAAATAATATAAAATTTTGAGATTAATAGAAATTTTAGATAGTTTTATTACATTCACAGTACTCCATATTAATTAATTAATACTGTATAAGGTAAATTAATGTAGATTATTTGTTTAAATTTATTAAAACTATTGGTGAGTTTTACTAGTATAATATAATGTTCTGAATACCTTATATAGTTTATATTTTAATCATTTAAATATATTTTATTAACTCTCATAATTTTAATAGAATTCAATAGTATGAAATATATGTTTAACTTAATTAATTTTAAGGCCCAAATTTATCAACTCAATGTTATCCAATACCCATTATGATCCACACAAATTAAATATAAAAAAAATCCAATTCAAATATATTTAAATAAATTTAATTATTATTTTATTTTGTCGGATATTACAATACTAGTGTGGAACTAAGAGAGTGTATGCTTTAAAGGTTTCAATGAATCATTGTACATATATACTCACTTATATAATTATAAATGACACGCTGCATAGAAACAAAAAATGAATGAATTAAAAAAAAATGGGGTTGGTGAAAGTGTGAAACATTACCAAAATTTCTTGTTTACCAGAAAAACAAAAAAGAAAAATATGAAGAAAAGGAGAAAGAAACTTAGCTAACAATTCATTTACATATGTTATAACACGTAATTGTTGTAGTTTAGTTAGATTAGACTCTTATTTAATGACTTAGAGGTCTTGTGTTCAACCCTCACAAGTAGCTATATAGTCTTTATTTTTTTTTTTAAAAAAAAGAAGAAGAAGCCCGCGGGCTGACCCGCCCCAACTCGGGCCACGGGCCTCACAATTCCAGCATACGAAAAGCTGGGCCATTCTAGCCCAACCCAAATTTGGCCCAACCCGTTTCAAGCCCGGCTCGTTTGGGCCGGCCCGGCCCGTTTGCCAGGTATACCTGCATGGCATTTATGAGGATGTGACTGTATTAGCCGGCGGTGGACAAAGATGATGGGATTAGCAGGTGAGCTATCAGTAGTGGGTGGTGTCAGGGGAGTCGGTGACACGAGAAACCAGGATTATAGTATATGAGGTAAGGATCACACAAATTGAAAGGTAACTGATATTTTTCTTGCTCTCAATACACTAGATATTATTTTTCATCCACTGTTAACCTTGTGATTGCCTGTACTGACTCTTACGCCGGAGCTATCCCCCGACGGTCGAAGCCGTCAAGCTTTTGGTGTTGTCGTGTTTATTGTGCAGGATTGGACGCGTGTTACGTGATTGGGGCGCGTGGAAGGATCTTGGCGTTAACAAGAGGGATTATTATTATTATTATTATTAATTTATTATTGTTATTATTATTATTATTGCCATCTTCTATGCAATTGACAAAATTAATTTTCAATCACAACCCCACCACTGAAACCATGGACTCACCATCGAACCACCAAAATTAGTGCTTCAACCCCGACGTTACACAAGCAAAGCTACCGCCTCACCATCAGTCCACCTTCTCTCTTACACTCATCTCTCCTTAGAATCAAATTAAATCAATTTTCAGTTTTCAATCTAAATGTTTTAAATTTTCAGCTTCCTAATCAAAGCATGATCATATTTAAATGTACCAACTTTATTTGATGAACCAGTTGGATTTTTGCTATAGAAATCTTATTTATCTATTTATTTAATTCTATAAGGTCTTCTGTTTTGAGGAGTATTTGTTTCATAAATACTAGAATTTTAGAAATTGGTATTTTAAAAATCATGATAATGAAAAATTAGCAGATATTAAAGCTAATTATTATGCTTATCTGAATAAGAACCAGTGTATTTTGTCATTTACTAAATGGTATTATGATTTTGTTTCAAAGTCAGATTTTTACACTAAAAATCAACTGAATGTTTTAACTGGAATCCAAAAAGACTGGATTACCACAAGTGGTAATATAATACAATCTATTCATCCGCCTCCTAAGTCTCTTGAACTTAGCTCAGGAAATGAAAATTTAAAACCCTTAGTTATCAATTCGTATGTTGATATATCTGAAACACCCCATCAACAAGAAGAAGTTAAAATAAAAGATATTTTACCCCTGTCTAAACAGAATAATTATACTAATTTATTCCTTCAAACTATAGGAAAACAGTTAATCAGAATTGAAGAACAGATAAATCATATTAATGATAATTGTCAAGTTGTTCCTTAAAAGCTTGATCTTCAGGCTGTAACTATTAAACCACCTTTAGAAGTTAGTAATTTTAAAATGAAATCTTCTAAATCTGATGATGAGTTTATTGATAATCTTTTTAAATAAAATGAAAGATTTAAAGCTTACAATTGCATCTTCGTCCCAAATTAATATGATATCTGGACAACTCTCTTCTCATACCAGTAATAATAATACTGATAGTGATGAAGATAATTATGATGTTATTTCTCCTGTTCATATTTTGGAAATCCAAAATAATTTTCAGGAAATGCAAAATATTAATAAAACCACTTACAGTCACAAGCCTATAAATCGGATGGCTTTATCTGGACCTAGTAGGTATTACCTACTCCTCAGGATATTCTGTATGAAGAAGACTTTCTTCATTCTCAAAAATCTTACCATCGTAAAACCATTTATGAATGGAATATTGATGGTAAGACATAATATCAAATTTTTGAAACCATCCATCATATCACGATGTATGCAACAGTCTGTAAACAGAATGATAATACTGACCATCAGATATGTCGTTTCTTAGTAAATGGATTTACCGGCATTCTTAAAGGATGGTGGGATAATGCACTTATTGAAAAACAAAGAACTGAAATTCTTCAATCCTATAAGAATGAAACAGATCCTATTACTAAACTTGAAACAAAAAGAGAAGATGCTTGTTACACCCTTGTTCAAGCAGTTCTTCATCATTTTGTTGGACCGGGACTTATGAATACTGATAGGAGTAGAGAACTCTTACAGAACCTTCGTTGTCCATCCTTAACTCATTTTAGATGGTATAAGGATGTCTTCCTAATGAAAGTTATGCAACGATCTGACGCCAACAATGAACATTGGAAAGCCAAGTTTATTGATGGCCTTCCTACTTTCTTTGCTGAAAAAGTCCGTAAAAAACTAAGAGATAAGCATGATCGTATGAGTATCCCTTATGACCAGTATTCTTTTGGCCATCTTATTTCAGTAATTATTGAAGAAGGATTATCATTATGCAATGATATGAAACTTCAACAATTAATGAAAAAATAGAATCTCACCAAAAGACATGAGATAGGAGAATTTTGCGATCAATTCTCTTATGATACAAAATTACAGTATCCCCAAAAAATTAAAAAACAGCAAAGTTCTAAACCTTCTAGATCTTACCGAAGACGTTCTTCTAAGAAATCTTCTAAAAACAAAACCCCTGAAAAATCTAATAAAAAGAGAAAGAGCAGTAGTAAAGAAGATAAGTCTAAAATACAATGCTATAAATGTGGTAAAACAGGACACTTTGCTAATAAATGTAAATCAAAATTAAAGCAAAAACTTAATGAAATGTCCCTCGATGAGGACATTCAACAACAAATTCTTAATTGTTTATCCAGCAGTAATTCAAAACGAAGTTCAGATGATGATTTAGCTGAAATCTATTTTGAGTCTGTCAATGATTCTAATAATGAGTAATGTCAAACTTGTACAGTTAATAACTGTAATACAACTACTGAAGCTAACTACTGGAAAGCTATTGTCGAGATGAATGGTTTAGATATTGGAGGACCTAGTATCAACGTCCTAACTGACACTCAAAATTCTCTTCTCGACCTAGCAGATCAAATTAAAGATCCAGAAATTAAATTAAAATTTTTGGAAATCTGTTGTAAAAATCAAAAAACAGAAGAAATTCTTCCCATTGATCAATACAGCATGAGAGAAGTAATGAAACGTATGCAAAACGTTTCTACCACTGAAAAGCCTATTACTATTCATGATCTTAAAAGTGAAATAAATATTTTAAAATCTAAAATAAAATAGTTACAAAATACTAATGTTATTATTTTTCAAGATTTAAATAATATCAAACAACAGTTAAACGATAAACAGGATAATCATATAGAACCCTCCAAAACTGAATCTTCTGAACATTATTTGATGCTTATAAATCAAGTAGTTTTTCAGAAATGGTATATCAGAATTACTTTTGTCATTAAACTAGATTTTATTATTAAAGATGCTATTGCTCTTGTGGATAGTGGTACTGACATGAACTGTATTCAGGAAGGATTAATTCCTACCAAATACTTTTAGAAAACCACTCAATCTTTAACTAGTGCAAGTGGTAATACTATGAATATAAAATATAAAATTCCTGAAGCTTTAATCTGTAATCAAGGTCTTTGTCTACCTACTTCTTTTGTTCTTATCCGTAATATGAATCAGAGTATCATTTTAGGCACTCCTTTCTTGTGTCTTCTAATGCCTATTTCAAAAATTGATACCAAGTGAGAGAGCAGGATCGAGAAAGATACTAATCAAGCACGTCTGTCAACGATTTATAAAGGATAAAAGCCACAACGCCATAATACGGCAAAAGGCAAAGTCCTAAACGCGACTTGGGTGACGTTCCACTTAATCAGGTATCAGCCTCATTCTATCTCATTTAATAAAATGGCATGAAATTTTTAAAGGCATATTAAATATATATTAACAAATAAATTATTACATATATGATCTCATAAAGTTACTGCTTGTTTGGGGGTCTCCCCAAAACTATAAGCCGGCAGGTTTCTTCCTGTATTGCATTTTTAGTTAAAACAATAAATTGTTCAGATGTGTTAAATTGTCTTAAAAAATAAGAACGATTATGATTATCTGCTGCAGTTTGATATGCTATTTTATAACGATTACTGTTTTTAGTATGGTAATCTAAAAGGTCAAGTAAGGAGACATAATAATTAACAGAAGTAATAATTAAAAACTTACAAAAGAGCTTTGCTGATCTCAAACTTCAAACTTTTATATATATCAAATATTTTACAGGGGAAAGAGAGAGAGTACAGAGGAAATGTAAAAAAAAGTTCTACCTCAACAATGGGTGAGGTCTCCCAATTTATATAAGTAAGAAGATAAGAAAGGATTAGGAGTGTCCTTGTAAGTGGAGTCGATCAGTAATCCTTATCTTTTTTTCTTGAAATCTCAGTCGTAGGAAGTGCAAGGAGTGAGACAGGTTGTCGGTTGAGTGGAGCATTATTGAGGACAACTGGTGTCGTTTACTGATAATAGAGAGAGCAGCTGGCTTAACTTTTCTGATGGTGGAGATACTGTTATTGTCCTTTCCTGATTATTGGTTATCTTTCTGTAGTGGAGAATAGCTTTATGCTTTTTCTTTTCCTTTTTTGTCTTGCTCCATCTTTTCAGAAATTATGGAGGTGAGAGAATCCCAAAAATCTCCCATAGTGGGTTCGGGTTCTTGACTTTCGCCAGCTAAGATGCTGAATTGATTGTCATCCTGTTCAGATCCTTCATTGCTAACTGTTTTCATGGAAACATCATCCTGGACTAGGGATTGTAAGAATTGGGTTTTCATATAATCTATAGTTTTAACTATCAGTTCAGTTTTAGTTAGATTTGGAAACTTCTGTTTTAAATCTGTTTGAATTCTGACAAAAGGATTGACTGGTGTTGATGCTGGAAGGCTTTGAGGGATAGCATCTAGACAAGCCTGGGTATAATTTTTTACGGTCTTGAGAAGTTCTGGTAGTGTGGGATTAAGTCCTTTGTCCCACCATTTGGTAAAAAATACCCTTTTAAGATGGGGAATCTTATTCTGATAGTCGCATTGGAAATCCCATTTCCAGATCCAAGGGATACCAAAACGGATTATGAAATGGGCCAGTAGTTTGAGCATAGAAAAATCTTTATTTACTGGTATATGAGCATAAGCAACTTGCCACTCCTTGAATGCTGTTTGAACTGATTCTGGTAAGGTTTTAATAGTGATACCGAATTTATCCCACCAAACGAAAAACCAGTTAGGAATTTTGTTTTTGAGAACATCGGGACAGATACGGATAAACCAAGTATGGTTATGGATAGGATTCTGGTAATAGAATACCTGCGTAAAGGAATTAATATAATCCCAATAGTTGTATCTGGTTTCTGTTGTATGACTAGACTCAATAGTACGGGTAGTATGAGGATTAATACCCCAATTAGCAAGAGGCATGATTCTCTTGATAGTTATTTTACTGTATTGGATTGGACTGGTTGGCTTAGTAGGATCATAAAGCGTATGCTTAATGTCCATTGATGCTGTTTCAATGATAATCTGTTCATAAACATAGCAATACTGATTAAAACTAGGAGGAGGCTGTTGAGTCGTTAAATAACGTCTCTTTATCTCCCATGGATCTTTCATCCATTTCTCATCATTCTGGTCAATAATCAATACTGTTTCTTCCACATATTTGTTTGGAACGTACTGTTCTAGTAATAGAAGAACATCTTTTACTGTAGGCTGGCTTGAAGAAGCCGAAGAATTACTGGATTGATTATTCAGAGTAGGAAATTCTGTATAGTACAGATTAGTTCTGCCTCGGCCTCGTTAACCGCGGCCACGACCTTTACTGGTCATTCCTGCAAATATTCTCTGGTTAGAAAATCGGGTAAAGAATTCTGTTTTCCTTTGATATATTCAATATCAAAGTCAAATATGGATAAAGTACTTTGCCAAGTAGCAAATATTTGTTTAGAAGCTAAATTTTGAACATCCTTTTTAAATATCTTTTTTGCAGCTGAACAATCAACTCGAATTAAAAAGTGCTGATTCAAAAGATCATCCTGAAATTTTAAAACATATTTAACAATTGAAAGACGTTCTTTTTTTATTGTGGGATAATTTAAAGAAGGTCCTTTCCAAACTCCTGAAGTAAAACGAATAAGATCCTCTTTTTTACTGTTAGGATTAAATGATTTTAGAATACCACCATATCCTGTATCAGAAGCATCAGTTTGAATGATCTTCTTCCATTCAGGATTAGGTAAGGAAAGACAAGGTATCTGTTTAACCTTGGTTTTGATCTTTATTACTGCATCAGTATGCTCAGTAGTCCAAGGTAAAGGATTTTTTCGTAATCGAGTATACAGAATAACAGCATCTTGGGAAAGATTCGGGTAATAATCTCAAATATAATTTATACTACCCAAAAATCTTTGCAGTTGGTTAATGCCTTTGATTTCATCTAGAAATTTAGATGCAAATTCAATGCATCTGTCAATTAGAATAATAGTTCCATTGGAAATATTATGTCCAAGAAATCTGATTTTTGTTTGGAGAAGTTTCATTTTAGGGGCAGAAACTACCAAACTATTTTTTATGGTAACATTTTTGAAAATATTTAAATGTTTAATGTGCTGTTCAATAGATGAAGAGAAAATCAAGACATCATTGATATAATAAATAATAAATTCAGTAAAAGGATTAAAAATATCATTCATGATATGTTGAAATTTAGAAGGTCCGTTTTTGACACCAAATGGAAGAACATTCCATTCATAATGGCCAAAGGGTACTGTAAAAGCAATTTTATAAGTATCCTGATCTCTAATTTGTATTTGCCAAAATCCTGATTTCATGTCAAACTTAGAAAAAATAGTGGCATCATGAAGTCTGTCAAGAAGGTCCTTTTTATTCGGAATTGGATATCTAATCCATTGAAGGGTTTTATTAAGCGGTTTATAATTGATAACCAGTCTAGGAGTGCCTCGTTCAATTTCTAAATTTTTATTAACATGAAAAGCTGTACAACTCCAAAGAGAAGTACTAGGTTTTATTAATTTTTTTCTGTTTAAGAGACTCAATTTCAGTTTTACAAAGAAGTAAATATTCCTTTTTCATTTGACTAGGTCGAGACTTAGTAGGAATATTTTTCTCATTGAAGTTAGGGATATAAGGAAGAGAAATAATAAGTTTCTTCCTATTCCAGAAAGCATTCGGGACATTACTACAGATTTCAGCTTGAAGAGTTTTGTTGATTAATTTTATTTTTTCCTGTAAAGAAGGCTGTAAAATTCTTTGTTCAGTAGTAAGAAACTTTATTTCTTTTTGGATAAAATTTATCTGTTTTTCCTTAGAATAAATCATGTGCTTAACTTGATTCAATTCTTTAGTGCAAGGTTATGTTATGAATTCAAAAATAATATGCCTGTTGTTTAAAGTAGTATGAATACCTAAAGTATCAATTTTTGAAATAAGCATTAAAAGACACAAGAAATGAGTGCCTAAAATGATACTCTGATTCATATTACGGATAAGAACAAAAGAAGTAGGTAGACAAAGACCTTGATTACAGATTAAAGCTTCAGGAATTTTATATTTTATATTCATAGTATTACCACTTGCACTAGTTAAAGATTGAGTGGTTTTCTGAAAGTATTTAGTAGGAATTAATCCTTCCTGAATACAGTTCATGTCAGCACCACTATCCACAAGGGCAATGTCATCTTTCATAATAAAATCCGGTTTAATGACAAAAGTAATTCTGATATACCATTTTTGAAAAACTACTTGATGCATAAGCATCAAATAATGTTCAGAAGATTCAGTTTTGGAGGGTTCTATATGATTATCCTGTTTATGGTTTAACTGTTGCTTGATATTATTTAAATCTTGAAAAATAATAACATTAGTATTTTGTAACTGTTTTATTTCAGATTTTAAAATATTTATTTCACTTTTAAGATCCTGAATAGTAATAGGCTTTTCAGTGGTAGAAATGTTTTGCATACATTTCATAACTTCTCTCATGCTGTATTGATCAATGGGAAGAATTTCTTCTATTTTTTAATTTTTATAACAAATTTCTAAAAATTTTAATTTAATTTCTGGATCTTTAATTTGATCTGCTAGGTCGAGAAGAGATTTTTGAGTGTCAGTTAGGACGTTGATACTGGGTCCTCCAATATCTAAACCATTCATCTCGACAATAGGTTTCCAGTAGTTAGCTTCAGTAGTTGTATTATAGTTATTAACTGTAAAAGTTTGACATTGCTCATTATTAGAATCATTGTCAGACTCAGAATAGATTTCAGCTAAATCATCATCTGAACTTCATTCTGAATTACTGCTGGATAAACAATTAAGAATTTGTTGTTGAATATCCTCATTGAGGGACATTTCATTAAGTTTTTGCTTTAATTTTGATTTACATTTATTAGCAAAGTGTCCTATTTTACCACATTTATAGCATTGTATTTTAGACTTATCTTCTTTACTACTGCTCTTTCTCTTTTTATTAGATTTTTCAGGGGTTTTGTTTTTAGAAGATTTCTTAGAAGAACGTCTTTGGTAAGATCTAGAAGGTTTAGAACTTTGCTGTTTTTTAGTTTTTTGGGGATACTGTAATTTTGTATCATTAGAGAATTGATCGCAAAATTCCCTTATCTCATGTCTTTTGGTGAGATTCTATTTTTTCATTAATTGTTGAAGTTTCATATCATTGCATAATGATAATCCTTCTTCAATAATTACTGAAATAAGATGGCCAAAAGAATACTGGTCATAAGGGATACTCATACGATCATGCTTATCTCTTAGTTTTTTACGAATTTTTTCAGGAAAAAAAGTAGGGCCATCAATAAACTTGGCTTTCCAATGTTCACTGTTGGCGTTAGATCATTGCATAACTTTCATTAGGAAGACATCTTTATACCATCTAAAATGAGTTAAGGATGGACAACGAAGGTTCTGTAAGAGTTCTCTACTCCTATCAGTATTCATAAGTCCTGGTCCAACAAAATGATGAAGAACTGCTTGAACAAGGGTGTAACAAGCATCTTCTCTTTTTGTTTCAAGTTTAGTAATAGGATCTGTTTCATTCTTATAGGATTGAAGAATTTCAGTTCTTTGTTTTTCAATAAGTGCATTATCCCACCATCCTTTAAGAATGTCGGTAAATCCATTTACTAAGAAACGACATATCTGGTGGTCAGGATTATCATTTTGTTTACAAATTGTTGCATACATCATGATATGATGGATGGTTTCAAAAATTTGATATTCTATCTTACCATCAATATTCCATCATAAATGGTTTTACCATGGTAAGATTTTTGAGAATGAAGAAAGTCTTCTTCATACAGAATATCCTGAGGAGTAGGTCTAGGGTAATAATACCTACTAGGTCCAGATAAAGCCATCCGATTTATAGGCTTGTGACTGTAAGTGGTTTTATTAATATTTTGCATTTCCTGAAAATTATTTTGGATTTCCAAAATATGAACAGGAGAAATAACATCAGAATTATCTTCATCACTATCAGTATTATTATTACTGGTATGAGAAGAGAGTTGTCCAGATATCATATTAATTTGGGACAAAGATGCAATTGTAAGCTTTAAATCTTTCATTTTATTTAAAAAGATTATCAATAAACTCATCATCAGATTTAGAAGATTTCATTTTAAAATTACTAACTTCTAAAGGTGGTTTAATAGTTACAGGTTGAAGATCAAGCTTTTGAGGAACAACTTAACAATTATCATTAATATGATTTATCTGTTCTTCATTTCTGGTTAACTATTTTCCTACAGTTTAAAGAAATAAATTAGTATAATTATTCTGTTTAGACAAGGGTAAAATATCTTTTATTTTAACTTCTTCTTGTTGATGGGGTGTTTCAGATATATCAACATACGAATTGATAACTAAGGGTTTTAAATTTTCATTTCCTGAGCTAAGTTCAAGAGACTTAGGAGGCGGATGAATAGATTGTATTATATTACCACTTGTGGTAATCCAGTCTTTTTAGATTCTAGTTAAAACATTCAGTTGATTTTTAGTGTAAAAATCTGACTTTGAAACAAAATCATAATACTATTTAGTAAATGACAAAATACACTGGTTCTTATTCAAATAAGCATAATAATTAGCTTTAATATCTGCTAATTTTTCATTATCATGATTTTTAAAATACCAATTTCTAAAATTCTGGAATTTATCCTGCATGAACTTCTGGTTTAAACCTTGACGAATTTTACTATTAGGAGAAAAATCCATTAACATTCAAAATTCATATCACTAGCAGTTGGATTATAAGGTCTTCTGTTTTGAGGAGTATTTGTTTCATAAATATCATATGGTATTTGATTTTCAGAAATATGAATTCCTCTAATTAAGTCTTCATTTTTAGCAGACTCATTACTAAGATTCTTAGATTCTTGATAAACAGATTCTAAGGGATCAGACATGGATTGTCTAGATGATTCAGGAAAATCAATATTATAAGAAACATTATTAATAGATCGGCTTCGAGTAAAAGGTCTCTGAAATTTTAAATAAACATTTCCATTACTGGTTTGGACAACATCGTCAATGGATTGACTAATTATAGGCCTGGTAGGAACGACGTTAGTAATTTGCCATTGTTTTGGAAAAGTAATTTCTTCCCAAGGGATCATCCTGGGAATAGCCACTTGACTACTAAAAAGATTAGTGTCTATAAGGACAGTATGTCCTTGTTGGCTTTGTTTTCGGATATAAGGGTTTAAAGTTGTTAAGACTTTAAGATGTATATGGAATAATATGGCAAAAGGAGGAGATCCTGATAGATACTCATAACCATGAGATATAATTCTCACTTGGTATCAGAGCCATGTTTAGTTTATTGTCATATTAATGAATATATTACTTATAAATTATGCATATATGATCACTTTGAAAAATGACTGATTTTTCTACCTCATCTGTGACAATTGTAGCTAATGCTTCAGCTTCAACATTAGAAGCAACTGAACTTATTGCCTATCAGGATGTTAAAGAAGCCTTAGACAAATGGACCATTCCTAAAATCTAACCAAAAATAATTTACAAAATTAGAACCTTTGATTTTATCAGTAAAAGAATAATTAAAACCTTTGATCATGTTGTTCCTTTACAGAACGACGATGAAATATTATATTTATTGCACGTTGAAGATTTATATCCTTTTTTGTAAAAATATAAATATGTTCATATAGGACTTGTCCAAGTAGCCTTTAAACCTTTGACTTTACTTGTCCAAAATACCAGTATTCAGTGCACTCTTAGAGATGGTAGGTGTCTTAACTGGAAAGCCTCTCTTATGGGAGCTATTGAAACCAGCCTTTTATTTATATGTTTATTAATATATATTACACATTTATTTATTAATAAAAGTACATCATTCATTATTCATTAAATGGTCGATTAATTTGTTTATATAAATCTCCATATTATATATGTTATGGTTTATGTGTATAAATAAATGTTATACACAAAAAATATAAATCATATGTAATATATAAATAAAGAAATAATAGTTTATAACCTAAGACGATTTGAAGATATTATCATGTAGGTTATAGTACTTTAATAGTGATGATTTATCTTGATCATAGAAGTTGGACTTCTAATTAAAGTACTAGTGCATTTGTAATACTCGAGAATTTCCATGACTTATGAATATATTAATGGAAATAAATATTTATTTGAATATAAATGATTTCATGTTATGAGACGAGTTAACTCAATTATATTAAAGTGATTAAAGTGAAGTTATAACAAACTCGTTGAAGTGCCTTGTGTGGCACTGTGATGAGAAATAGTAGTGATTATATTAATTAACGAAAGAGTGTTAAGCAAACAATTAATCTATATTAATTGTTCATTATTATTAAAGAATATTGATAAATTTCACGTAAGGAATACGCTCTTAAACCAGTATGATAGTTAACTTATGATGTGAAGAAATATTATAGAGATGGATGTTGAAACTGACTTGAAGCTAAGCTAGTTTGGCACTGCCAGGGTACGGTGCAATTGCGCCCTCCCAGCAGTACAAACTGGTGCAGCTGCGCCAGAGATTAGTTGGAGAAAATTTAGTTTTCTTCTGTGGCAATGAAATGGGACACTTATGCATTATGTGTGACATTAATAAAACCATACGATAGGAGTATATTGCAATGAAATGAGGTACCTAGTAGCACAAGGATATCATATGAAGTTTTAATGCATAAATGATTAATTATCTGGGTATTCTAGAATCTGAGAAAGGAATTAAATGTTTTAAATAAACATTAACATTAAATAAGGTTATAATGTGGTTATGTGAGTAGTAGAGATAATTATGGAACTACCCAGACAATAATGCCTACCTGCGATATTTTATTGCTTGTAGTTAATGTACATGGATTATATGATGTGAGTATAAAATTTATATTTAAATTCCTAATATGGTAACAATTGTACCTTAATATTACATTATGGGAATTAAAAGAACCAAACCAAGCTTTATATGACCAAATGCTGAGATTTTTCTCTTTTGTCCCAAATTGAGTGTCACAAGGTATAATGAACAGTGACCTAAACTAAGTTACGTAACTTTCAAGCTGTTAATTCATAGGTTATCATGGCTAGCAAGATGGCTGGTATTGGGTTGTTAAACAACTCCTTAATAACATTTGTTCTCTTATATTACACCATGGACTCCAACATTGTGTAAAGTAAATATCCAGTCCATATTTCCTTTATAAATAGAAGCTTGATTTTCAGTTTTTGTGTTGCTAAAAGTTGTCTGAGAAGTCTTAGTTGGAGAGTTCTAAGTTGCTGAGCATTGTAGAAGCCTATTTAATGTGTGAGGAGTCCAATTTAAGCTTAAGAAGGTATAATTTCTAATTATGTTCTTGAGATGGGTCTTGTTTGATTCTTGAAATTATTTGAATTTCTATGTCAATTGATATGAATTAACATGCTATAATGTGTTTAAGTAGTTTACTAACATTAAGAACTCTTTAATAATGGTTTGGAACATGTTTGAATCAAGGGAAATGAAGTTAGGTAACACTCTGCAAAATAGAGTCTATTTACTGCTTCTGACTTCGACGTGGCGCAACTGCGCCCTGTTTATACTGGGGTGCAGCGTAGCTGTGCCGTACCTCAGAACCAGTTACTGGTTTTGTCCATGCTAGGTGTTGAGAACTTAATATCATGACTTATATACATACCTAAAAAGGGGTATAGCATGAGGTATAAGGTTTTCTTATGTAGTATGAGGCGATCAACATGATTTAATGAGAAATTTATACTAAAAACTTAAAGTGTTAAAGATGAACTTTGAAGTAATTCATGTTCTACAAATTCTGAACTTAGTAACCCATATACATGACTGATTTTACACATAAATGAGCATGCTATAGTGTACATAGTTCCTTTGTTCATGAACACCTTATTAGGCTTTGTGTTAGAGATGTTTTCAAGAAAAAGCTTAGTATAGTAAGCTAACATGCATGACTACTACATGATATACATTATGATCTTGTGAGCATGTTAACATGACTTGACTACATATGTTAAGAGCTTTGAAGTTGTCTTGTATGTGTTAGATTGCATAGTTCAAGTCTAAAATGGTTTCAAAAGCAAACTTGAACATATTTTTAAAATCTAGTTTCATCACATGGATATCTAGATTCTAAAGGGTTAAGATGTCATGTTATGTCTATAATATCCCTAGACATGATCCATATGTATTGAACATAATGATAACTAAACCAAATATGAGTTTAAAGCATTATTCGAAGTGTTAGACAATGATAGTTGTAAACAAACAATATGGATACTATAAGCATGTGTATTAACAAAATGTATGCCATCATTATGTAGACATATGACCAAAGTAATAAAGTATGGTGGTTGTATGACCTTTTAAGCTTTAATTTCATAGAAAGTCATAAATTAAGAACTTGTAAAGATGAGCACAAGAATGGTCATGTGATATGTGAAAGTTTCTAACGTGCATGTATGTTAAAGTATAAGTGTAGTGGTATGTTAGAGTGGGACTAAAAACAGGAAGTGCAAAGCTCAACCTTGGTCTGGCCAGGGGACAGCACAGCTGCGCCATCCCTAAGCCTAGACAGGGCGCAGCTGCGCCATCCTGCAATCATGAATAGTTTCTATTTTTGATCTGAAATTCGAAGCATGCTTATATGATTATTTTAACTTGTAATATATGATCAACATGCTATGTAATGTGTTAAGAAGCATGCTATGTGATAGAGATGAATGTTGATCATGACTTTCAAATATTAAGTCCAAAGAAATGTTTGCAAGAAATAAAGCAATAAAGACGTTGTTGCATTTGTGATGTCTTACAAACTGAATTGTGCTATGAAAATATAGGATATGTGATGTGTATGAAGTTACAACTAAGTTAGATGTTTATGTGTACGTTGAACTTACCTATATGAGTTTATATGACTAATGGGTATCCTATACATATAATACACTGTAATAGGATTCAAAAGTGTTGGTTAAATTACGTGGATAGACTACGCTTAAGGAAAGTATCCGAACCCTACTTTTATTGTGCAAGTTTCCTAATTTACACAACTTTGAATTTTGTGCAAGTTTCTTGAAATTCATGTGATTCGTATATTGAATGCAAGTTATCTTACTTTCTCGTTCAATTGAGCTAGTATGTTAAACTCTTGTGGAAACTATTATTCATGTTGAACTTAGTTTTGTTCTTAAATATTGTGAAAGTGTCAATGCCATTTGATTCGGCTAGACTATATGCATGTTTATAAAACTATCCAAACCAATTGACTGGTGCGAAAATCTTAAAAACTGAGTTAAACAACCTTTATGGTAAGAGGAGTGTTTATTGTTGGAAGCCCCAACACACGCGTGAATATTACTGTGTAGTTATGCATAACTTAGAGTATTGTAGACTGATCATCTGTAGTATTTGATTCTTTTGGGTTATCAGTTTAATATTGGTAATTCTAGTAGATGTTCAATAGTCCTTAGTGACTGCTCAGTAAAAATTATTTATCCACTTGGATACATTGATAGCCTTTGAATTCATATATATCTGTTGATTTATATTGAATTATCATTCTTATTCCAAGGATTTGATTCAAGAATTGTTGATATTCATTATTCGTGATATTTTTTTTGAAACCTTGAACTATCTTAGAAATGATACTTCGATATCTCAAACTCGTGTTATAAAACTCTTTACCCTTGTTGTATATTACTTGCTGGGTAATTTGTGCTCATTCTTACTTATTTAAAACCTTTCAATTAAGGCGGAACAGGGAAGTGTCTTTGGGAAAGATAAGGGCAATGCTACCGATTAGCTTGTTCCTTTATGTTTAAGACTATTATGTTGTATTAAGATTGTTTTCAGACTATGTTTAAGCTTAAGTAGGATTATGCAATAAGTCTTTATTCGATATTATTATGTAATCTATTAAGTACTGTAAGTTTCGAGACTTGGGAGAATAATTATAATAAATCATTGTACATTATTCTAAATTAGATATTCCGTTGTGAATGTGTGATTTTAGTTATTATGGTATTACCATGAGAACGTGATGAACCGAATTCGAGTGACCAAGTGGTGGTCTGAATTTGGGGGCGTCACAACATTAACGATGGACATTAAATAGATCATGTTATAATATTTTATTCATAAAATATTTTCACATAAATACAAGTTTGTGAAATTTCTTAATTTTGAAATAATAATGGACATAATATTGTTATATATATTAATTTAATGTTCCAATGAATGAAATTACATAGTGTTAATTAATACATCGAAATGTCGATTAACATATTTAATTAATATTAGGAACATTATTATTGTCAAAACATATATAAAATTTTTCATAAGATAATTTATCATTGATCATAGAATCTTGGCCAACTCTTTTAATATTTATTATTAAAAGGATTGATTTAATTGTTAAATCAATTTATGATTAAATAGAGATAAATTATGGACTTATGAAATTAGTTTAAATGTATCAAAATTATTTGAATTGATTCTGAAATATTTATGTACACTTATATAGGAAATATTTACAATTTATTAGTTAAGTGTTTATTTAATTAATTCCTGGACTGAAGTACAATTACAATTATTTAGTGGAATTAATTGTAATTAATATTTATTTTTAATATTAATATTAGATAATAATATCTAAATAAGTATTGAAGTCAGAAGAGGAATCCTTTAGGATCCTCTTCTTAGCCTAATATGGACTAGATTCTTCAGAGATGGTAAGGATAAATGTCATAATATATAACATTGATTAGAAACTATTTAGTACTTTTTCCTATCAGAAGAAAATATCAAATTTTGTATTATCTCTTTCATCCTAGGAAAAACATAGCTAGAGTTTTTTTAGAAGTGTGCTTTGGAGGCCACACTCCAGGTTCAACATAAGGTCATATAATGGAAGATTTTAAAGATACTAGAGACTGAACGAATTTTCAAAACGTGTTAATCCAACCAAGCACTAGGTAATAAATTCTTACTTTATATATATATATATATATATATATATATATATATATATATATATATATATATATATTTGTTGTTTCGCATAAAACTATAAAGATGATTCTAGTTTTATTTTATTTTTTAAAACCTATTTTTGGAAGAAAAAAATTCCAACAATTGGCATCAGAGCATTATTTATACTTTTATATGAATAACATAAAATAAGTTTATAGGTGATTTTCGAAATCTACTGTTTTAGGGTTTTAATTAAGTAATATGTCCGTTTATGTTATAGAATTAAAGCATGCATGAAATGTATTAAAGTATTTTTTACGGTACACAGTTGGATAGATTATTGTTCTAACTTCTGTTTTTCAAAATTGATTGTTACATACTCTCATGGCTAGTATAAAAATATGTTTTAATAAAAAAATTGTTGGTTTTTATTTTAGGTTGTAAAACTCCAACTGTGAGTAATTTAATTTTTCTGCAGTTTAGATGATATGTAAATTCTTAACCAGTATAGGTTTCATTGATGTAATTATACATAAATCGAATGTACACTTCGTATGAAGTATATGACCTATATGTAATTCGCTGCATTAATAATATGTTAGTTGTTGAAGAAGATGGACATGAAGTTTTTTTTTTCAGAATCTGAGATGGATGTCGACGTCGGGATTTTTATTTGTCCCTTTCTGTTCTTGTCTTTTGGTGTTCTCATATTAGGTGAGATTTGTTTGAAAAAATAAGTTTGAAAAGGTCCGACATGTGTTTGTCGACGATTTGACTGTTAGAGTCGCCAGTTGATTATTTTTAAATGGTTGCACCAGCTCAACCGAGAAAAAGTTTGTACAAAGACCTAGTGATGTGACACTGTTTAACTGTGACGAACGAGATTTTTGTAAATTAATTTTTAATATTTATTGAATTAAATAAATATTTTTCGATGATTTAATTATTGAATTAAATAATTATTAGATGCAATTATGGTAGATTAATTTAATTATATGTGTTACATTTATTAAATTAATATGAAAAATTTTTATTATCGAAGTATGTCATTATGTGAGCTTATTGTATTAAAAAATATTTAATAAGCTTAATGTTATTTTAATAAATTTAATTATTAATTAGAGATTTAATAATTTGACATTATTTATTAATGAGAAAAAGTAATTATATGATTATGTGAATTTATGATAAATTATTATATTTAATTTAAATTAAATAAGATATTTGAATTATTGTGTATGAGTGTGACATTAATTAAACTATATTATAAAGCTCTATTAAATTAAATGGTTTTGAATTATTTTCTTGCTAAGCCAAACATGGCACTAAGGGAGGTTATGGGCAGTTAACCTATAACTGGGTAACTGACCACCAGTGCGTCAGTTCCTTTTCTATTTATCATACGTCTTCTTCTTTTCTATTATTCTTCTAAGTCTGATAAAAACATCACAGAGAGAGAGAGTTTGAGAAAATTGTTGAGAGAGTTTGCTTGGTGATTGAGAATTGTTGAGGAAGGCTTTAATTCATCTCCTATTACTTTATCTACGCTTGGGTAATCTCTTTAACCCAGTTTTTATTTACGTCATTTAAAGTTTCCATGAATATGACTCCTAAGTCTTCTGTAAAGTTTCTATAATTGAAATTGTGAGAGTTATGTACATATATGTGTTAATATGTCGTTTTAATGTGTTTTAATATATATTGTATATAATTCCTTATCATCAGTTCATAATTTTACGTCGTATATGATTGCTGCAAAATTACAGAGTTTGGGTTTTGGCCATATGGCCTTATACATGATATTTCATGTGTTGATCATATATTATCCCTAAATTTTACACTCGTATTTTATTATGCATGTTAATACGAAGAGACCAAACTTTAAATGAACGGATTTGGCTTTATAACGAATCCGTGGCATTGAATTTTAGGAATTTATGTTCAATACTTGAAGAACATCAAGAACAGTACAATTTGCATATTTCAATTCTGTAATTATATGTTTTAATGGGTTAAAATCATTCTATAATTGTTGGGTAATGATTATATATGAATTATAACATGTGGATATGTGTAATTTGGTGAAATTAGTGTTTAAGAAGTGTTGATTTCGCTGAATTCTGTGTTCTTCGCGAACTGAAAATTCAGAGTCTGGGGTTTGCGCCACGGCGCCAACTCCCAGTTCATTTTTCGCGCCACCGCGCCGCAGCGCCAAGTACCAGGCCGCAGCGCCATGGCGCCGCAGTGCCAAGACTCAGTACAAAAGTGGCGCCGCAGCGCCACTTAGCAGAATGTCCAGAAAATGTTTTTTTTAAATGTTCAAGTCTAGCAACGTGTTAGTAACTTATAGTAATGAACATAAAAACTTGTTAGACATATAATGAGGTGTTAAAATAAATTCTTAACACTTCCATAACACAATTACGTGCAAATTGAATGAGCGAATGCATAGTTAGCTTATTGTTCGTGAAATCTAATTTTTGACAATAAGTGTAGTAAGTGACTAAGTATAGTTATAAATTCGAGATTAGACAAAGAATAACTTATGATGTTTTGTACTTTGTAATTGACTGGTATTGTGAACGTAATTGATATGTAGGATTTAAATCAAAGAATGAGTTTAGTTAAAGTGTAATCTACGCACGAGGCAAGTTTCCTAACCCTACTTGTTATCGTTATATAAGTTGATTTATTCACCTTTCTACATTGAGCAATTTCTCATTATTATTGATCAAGTCTGTTTTGTATATTAAAGTTTATAAATCTTTCAAGCATGATGCTGTTATACAATACTTATTCTATTGTATACCTTTTGAGATTCTATTCAATTAACTTATCAATTATTGTTAAACCTTGTTAGACTAGCGAACCCTTTTAGATTCGACTAGTCCATAGTTGATGAACGTTCTAAATTTCAGAACCCTTGATGAATTATCCAAACCAAACTTCCTTTGGTGCGGACTCGAATGTCAAACTGAGATGAAAAACCCTGTATAGGGGATTATTTACGCTTTAGCGTTAAGATATTGTGCACAATATGGTACTAAGGGCTGATCCCCCTAAGTACGAGAAGAAAGGTCCATAGTCTTATGACTGTTAAAGGTTTCAAGTATAACCCTTGGCAACCTAGGACATAGTTCAAGGTCTTATGACCCTCAGAAATTCTTTTGATTCTTGTTATACATTCTTGATTCAAAAGTTGGGCTTTTATATTCGAAGTTATTATTTTCCTCGCATGTTATTATATTGTTGTTTTCATTATTATACTTGTGGGCAATCGTGCTCACTCTTGCATAATAATAACATTGCAGTTAAGAACGAAAGAGCAAACAAACCTTCCACTAGTAAAGGCAAGGGCAAGCTTAGCAAGTAATGAAGACTGTTCTATTATTGTGGTTATGTAATTAGGATGATGTTGTTTAGGACTTATTTGTTTATAATTCCGCACAGATGTTTAAGGTTAGAGTAACCTGGGATTTATTTATTATGTAGTTGATGTAACCCCATAAGGGGAGAGATTTATTATTATTTCTATCTATTACATGGTTTGCAATTACTTATGGGTAGATAGATGGATGATGTTGTATCGTGAACACCAAATCCTGTAAAAATGGAAGTACCGGATTTGGGAGTGTCACAGGTTGCTATCAAAGCTGTAGGTTATGAACCTTAGGTGGGGGAACAACCTTAGGTAATAGCCTTATAGGAAGAACATAGTGAAGGAAAACTCTTATCGAGTTCTAAGAAATGAATTTCTAAATTTATTGAAGATAATAAAAGACTTTATGTGCTTATGTGTTTAAGTATGTGCTCACTAGTATGACTTAGTAACTAAAACTTAAAAATTATGTTGTCAGGATGTCAGATGTTGGAGGAGCTAGTCGAGTTGGGGAGGAGGAACCCCGAGTACCTATTGAGGAGGAGCCCCGAGACATTCATGTTGTCAGGGAATATTTGATTCAGAGGGAGCCATCTCTGTTGATCACAGTTGTTGGTCAGGAGCATGAGCCTGAGACTGATCCAGAGGAGGATCCTGAGGAAGAAGAGGAAGAAGAGGAGTTCCCACCGAACTCCATCGATGCTGAGATGTACGACGCGTTATATGACTGTAACGTAGAATTACGAGATACTGTTCAGGATTTGACTGAGTGGGCGGTTAGTCAGCAGATTACTCTCGAGCAGAAGGAGAGGGAGGTTGAGACTCTTCACACACGACTGGGAAATGTAGAATGGGATTTGGTCCACGAGAAGGGTCAAAATGAGGAGAAGTAGAAATAGAGAAGTTAAAGAAGGAACTGAAGGAAAGCTTAGAGAGGCTTGCCATAGCAGAGGAGGGCTGGGTACGAGAGTCACATCGTGCTGATCTTGCAGAAGACGATCGCCGTGCGAAGAAGGCTAAACTTGAGGAGACATACTCTACACTTAATAATGCAATGGATGAAGCCCAGGATCGAGTTTTGAGGTACCCAATCAAATTTGAAGGTCTACCATCGTACATGCTGAATCGCAGAACGATGTCTCGTATCATGGAAGAGGAACGTAGCAAGGCTATTCGGATCCTTAACAGACAGTGATAGTATTAGTTTAATTATGTGAAACTATTTGGTAGTTAATGATGTAAATTCTGATGTGATTATAAACAAAGGAATATTTTGATGTTTTAAATCCTGTAGATTCTTTATCTCGGGATAGTTGATGTAAATAGCAGTGATGCTATCGTTTGATGTTAAAACTTTTGATTTGAATAAATATATCAAGTTGTTTGAGATAATGTATTAAGTGATTATGTTAAATTGTTCTAGTTAAGCCTTGACTATTTAGAGAATTTAATAAAGACCTAATAAGCGTATATTCTTAACAGAAATATGCCGCCGAGAAGAAGACAAAACAGTCAACCAGCTCAAGAAGAGTCAATGAATAATAACAATAACGCCAATGCTAATCCCGTCCAATAATTAGTGAACCTTCTAGCTGGAGCAATGAATAATCAACCTCAAGCTCCACCGAATACTTCATTCAAAGATTTCAAGGCAGTGGGACCGCCAGAATTTAAAGGCTCTATGAATCCGATTGAAGCTCAGACTTGGGTTATGGAGATGGAGAAGGTTTTTGAGGTCGCAAGAGCCAGAGAGGACCAGAAGACCGCTTTTGCAACGTTTATGCTGAAATCTGAAGCTAGTTTTTGGTGGCAAGCAAACAAGGTTCGTGGAGGAGAAGGTATGATTACCTGGGAGAGGTTCAAGGAGATGTTTTTCGAGATGTATTTCCCGACTACCTCGCAGAACCAATTGGAGGTTCAGTTTCCGAAATTGAAGCAAGGGAATATGTCTGTATCAGATTATACGGCTACATTCAACGAGTTGGCAAGGTTCGCTAAATATCAAGTGCATACCGATGAGAGGAAGGCAAGACATTTTGAACAAGGACTGAAGCCGTGGTTGTATAGTAAGGTGTCGATGTTTCAGTTGAAGACATTTGCCGGGGTATTAGAGAAGGCCATACTCGCTGAGGGTGGAAGCGATGCAGTAACGAAGTATAATCACGAGCAGAAGAAGAAGAAGAGTGAGAATGAAGGTAATAACAAGACTGGTGAGAGTAGCACTTGGGGTAGCCATAATCAGAAGAGGAAGTGGACAGATAACTCGTCAGCTGGAAGTCAACAAGGAGGGCAGAAGAAGAAGATTGAAGCATGCCCAAACTGCGAAATAGCCCATTTAGGAGTTTGTATGAAAGGGAAGTGAGTGTGCTACAATTGTGGTCAGGAAGGCCACATAGCACCAAACTGTCCGAACCCAAAGAAGGGTGCCTGCTTCACTTGTGGTTCAAAGGATCATCTGGCAAGGGATTGTCCTAAGAAGGGATCTGGGGGAACGAGTTCAGGAGGAAATAGAGGAAATACCGGTGGAAGCATTCTGACTATCGCAGCACCAACCGCAACCAACCGACCGACTGCCAGAACATTCAACATGACAGTGCAGGACGCAGTGCAGTCTCGCGATGTGGTGTCAAGTATCATTCCAATCAATAGAGTTAATGCTTACGTATTATTTGATTCGGGTGCTACTTGTTCATTTATATCTGATGACTTTGCTAAGATTTAGAATTGCCTAAGGACGAGTTAGAATACCCCATAAACATAGAAATTGCGAATAGAGAAATAATCCCTGTTAAGTATGTGCATAAGAACTGTAGAGTGGATATTAAAGGTAATATCACGAACGTAGATCTTATCCCTATTCGACTTGGGGAATTCGACGTTATTTTGGGTATGGACTGATTATCCAATTATGGGGCGGTAATTGACTACCAGAAGAAGCGTATTAACCTTATGACTCCGTCAAAGGTTGTGTTTTATGGTAGCTAGTAGCCTAGACAAGCGAGTTATCTGACGATGATGCATGCTAGAAGGTTGTTATGACAAGGCTGTGTAGGATATCTAGCTTACATAGTCGATAGTCGTAAAGAGAATCCAAAAATAGATGAGATACCAGTAGTGCGAGATTTCGCAGACGTATTTCTGGACGATTTGCCAGGACTTCCTCCAGATAGAGCAGCTGAATTTGTGATCGATTTGGCTCTAGGAACGGCTCCAATATCGAAGGCACCGTACCGAATGGCACCGGTAGAGATGAAAGAACTGATGGTCCAACTACAAGAATTACTAGATAAGAAGTACATTCAACCAAGCGTATCGCCGTGGGGAGCGTCAGTGTTATTTATGAAAAAGAAGGACGGATCGATGCGACTCTGCATTGATTACAGAGAACTGAATAAGGTCACGATTAAGAATAGATATCCATTATCGAGGATCGATGATCTGTTTGATCAATTGAAGGGAGCAAGATACTTTTCAAAGATTGACTTGAGAAGTGGTTATCATCAACTGAAGGTGAGACCAGAGGATGTACCGAAGACATCGTTCAGTACACGATATGGTCACTATGAATTTTTGGTAATGTCGTTTGGTTTAACGAATGCTCCTGCAGCATTTATGGGACTAATGAATGGTGTGTTCAAGCCGTTTTTGGACAAGTTCGTAGTGATATTTATAGATGATATTTTGGTATATTTGAAAACCAAGGAAGAACATGAAGAGCATTTGAGATTAACGTTAGAAGTGTTGAGAAAAGAGAAGTTGTATGCTAAGTTTTCGAAATGTGAATTCTGGATTGAAAGAGTACAATTTCTTGGGCATGTGATCGATAGGGACGGAATTTCTGTAGATCCCTCCAAGGTTGAAGCTGTGATTAACTGGGATCAGCCGAAGACGCCGTCGGAAGTAAGAAGTTTTCTTGGATTGGCAGGTTATTACAGAAGGTTCATTCAGGACTTTTCCAAGATCGCAACTCCGTTAACGAATTTGACTCGAAAAGCTGTGAAATTTGTTTGGACAGAGAAGTGTGAGGAAAGTTTTCATGAATTGAAGAAGAGGTTGAGTTCAGCACCTGTGTTGTCTCTTCCAGACGACACAGGAAATTTTGTGGTTTATAGTGATGCGTCGCATAAGGGACTTGGCTGTGTGTTTATGCAGAACGGTAGAGTCATTGCGTATGCATCGCGACAATTGAAAGATTACGAGAAGGGGTATCCGACCCAAGACTTGGAGTTAGCTGCAGTGGTTTTCGCTTTGAAAATTTGGAGGCACTATCTCTACGGGGAGAAATGTGAAATATATACGGACCACAAGAGTCTGAAATATATTTTTACACAGAGAGAACTGAATATGCGCCAAAGAAGGTGGTTAGAGTTAATTAAGGACTACAACTGTGAGATTTTATACCATCCGGGTAAGGCAAATATGGTTGCCAATGCCTTAAGTAGAAAAGGTCGGGAGAAATTGATGATATTAATTACTCAGGAGGAGCTAATTGGAGAAATGGAGAAACTGGAGTTGGAAGTGAAGTATCCTATGGAGATTGATGAGAAGCTATTTCAGATGCAATCTGGTACAACCCTACTAGATAAAGTTAAGGAGGCTCAACTTCAAGACAATGAATGCAAAAAGGTGACAAGGAAGATATCTGAAGGATCTGAACCGAGATTTAAGATGGATAAGGAAGGAATACTGAGATTCGAGAACAGAATTTGGGTATCGCCAGTAACAGACATTAAGGAAGACATTTTGAGCGAGGCTCATAGTTCACGATATTCGATTCACCCTGGTAGTACCAAGATCTTCGACAATATTTCTGGTGGTCGAATTTGAAACGTGATGTTACAGAATGTGTTGCCAAGTGTCTAACCTATCAAAAAGTGAAAGCAGAACATCAGAGACCGAGTGAGTTGCTACAACCGCTAGAAATCCCAGAATGAAAATGGGAACATATTATAATGGACTACGTTGTTGACCTTCCGACGACTCAGAAAGGCTACAACGCAGTATGGGTTATCGTTGACCGACTGACGAAATCCACACACTTCCTTCCGATCAAAATTAGATTCAACTTAGATCAGTTGGCAAGGTTATATATAAAAGAGATTGTTTCGAGGCACGGAGTGCCGGTGTCAATCGTTTCTGATAGGGATACGCGATTTACGTCAAACTTTTGGAAACGTCTACAGGAATGCATGGGTACGCAATTGTGGATGAGTACGGCATATCACCCTCAGACAGATGGACAGAGTGAAAGAACAATTCAGACATTGGAAGATATGTTAAGAGCTTGTATAATAGACTTTAAAGGAAATTGGGATGATCATCTACCGCTCGTAGAGTTCGATTACAACAACAGTTACCATGCTAGTATTGGAATGCCACCTTACGAAGCTTTATACGGTAGAAAGTGCAGAACTCCGCTTTACTGGGATGAAGTTGGCGAAAGACAGTTGCTAGGGCCGGAATTGGTACAACAATCAGCAGAAATAGTCAAAGTAATCCGAACACGATTAGTAGCAGCTCAAGATAGGCAGAAGAAATATGTCGATCCACACCGTAAGAATGTTGAGTTTGAACCGGGAAGTTATGTGTTCTTAAAGGTCTCTCCCTATAAGGGAAAGATTAGGTTTGAAAAGAAAGGGAAATTAAGCCCAAGATTCATTGGACCCTTTGAAGTTCTACGAAGAATCGGAGAAGTTGCTTATGAGGTAGCCTTACCTCTAGCTCTAGAGAATGTCCACAACGTCTTCCATGTTTCAGTCCTACGACCCTACAAACCCGATTACAAGCACGTGATTGAATATGAACCCCTACATTTTGACAAAGACTTATCTTACGAAGAAATTCCTGTTCAAATTGTCGATAGAAAAGAACAAGTTCTCAGAAATAAAGTAATACCTTCTGTTAAGGTAATATGGAGGAACCACAATGCTGAAGAAGCAAAGTGGGAACTCGAAGAGAATATGATGAAGATTTACCCTCATTTATTTACTTAAGTTATGTGTAAGCGATTCTGGGGACAGAATCTTTGTAGGGGGGAGAATGTAACGGGTCGAATTTATTGAGTCGTGATTCTGGGGATAGAATCTTTTTAAGGGGGGAAAGATGTGACGAACGAGATTTTTGTAAATTAATTTTTAATATTTATTGAATTAAATAAATATTTTTCGATGATTTAATTATTGAATTAAATAATTATTAGATGCAATTATGGTAGATTAATTTAATTATATGTGTTACATTTATTAAATTAATGTGGAGAAATTTTATTATCGAAGTATGTCATTATGTGATCTTATTGTATTAAAAGAAATATTTAATAAGCTTAATTTTATTTTAATAAATTTAATTATTAATTAGAGATTTAATAATTTGACATTATTTATTAATGAGAAAAATTAATTATATGATTATGTGAATTTATGATAAATTATTATATTTAATTTAATTTAAATTAAATAAGATATTTAAATTATTGTGTATGGGTGTGACATTAATTAAATTATATTATAAAGCTCTACTAAATTAAATGGTTTTGAATTATTTTCTTGCTAAGCCAAACATGTCACTAAGGGAGGTTATGGGCAGTTAACCCATGACTGGGTAACTGACCACCAATGCGTCAGTTCCTTTTCTATTTATCATACGTCTTTTTCTTTTCTATTATTCTTCTAAGTCTGATAAAAACATCACACACAGAGAGAGAGAGAGAGAGAGTTTGAGAAAATTGTTGAGAGAGTTTGCTTGGTGTTAGAGAATTGTTAAGGAAGGCTTTAATTCATCTCCTATTATTTTATCTACGCTTGGGTAATCTCTTTAACCCAGTTTTTATTTACGTCATTTAAAGTTTCCATGAATATGACTCCTAAGTCTTCTGAAAAGTTTCTGTAATTGAAATTGTGAGAGTTATGTGCATATATGTGTTAAGATGTCGTTTTAAAGTGTTTTAATATATATTGTATATAATTCCTTATCATCAGTTCATAATTTCACGTCGTATATGATTGCTGCAAAATTACAGAGTTTGGGTTTTGGCCATATGGCCTTATACGTGATATTTCATGTGTTGATCATATATTATCCCTAAATTTTACACTCGTATTTTATTATGCATGTTAATACGAAGAGACCAAACTTTAAATGAAAGGATTTGGCTTTATAACGAATCCGTGGCATTGCATTTTAGGAATTTATGTTCAATATTCAAGAACATCAAGAAAAGTACAATTTGCATATTTTAATTCTGTAATTATATATTTTAATGGGTTAAAATCATTCTATAATGTTGGGTAATGATTATATATGAATTATAACATGTGGGTATGTGTAATTTGGTGAAATTAATGTTTAAGAAGTGTTGATTTTGCTGAATTCTGTGTTCTTCGCGAACTGGAAATTCAGAGTCTGGGGTTTTGCGCCGCGGCGCCAACTCCCAGTTCATTTCTCGCGCCACCGTGCCGCAGCGCCAAGTACTAGGCCGCAGCGCCACGGCGCCGCAGCGCCAAGACTCAGTACAGAAGTGGCGCCGCAGCGCCACTTAGCAGAATATCCAGAAAATGTTTTTTTAAATGTTCAAGTCTAGCAACGTGTTAGTAACTTATAGTAATGAACATAAAAACTTGTTAGACATATAATGAGGTGTTAAAATAAATTCTTAACACGTCCATAACACAATTACGTGTAAATTGAATGATCGAATGTATAGTTAGCTTATTGTTCGTGAAATCTAATTTTTGACAATAAGTGTAGTAATTGACTAAGTATAGTCATAAATTCGAGATTAGACAAAGAATAACTTATGATATTTAGTACGTTGTAATTGACTGGTATTGTGAACGTAATTGATATGTAGGATTTATATCAAAGAACGAGTTTAGTAAAAGTGTAATCTACGCACGAGACAAGTTTCCTAACCCTACTTGTTATCGTTATATAAGTTGATTAATTCACCTTTCTACATTGAGCAATTTCTCATTATTATTGATCAAGTCTATTTTGTGTATTAAAGTTTATAAATCTTTCAAGCATGATGCTGTTATACAATACTTATTCTATTGTATACCTTTTGAGATTCTATTCAATTAAGTTATCAATTATTGTTAAACCTTGTTAGACTAGCGAACCCTTTTTGATTCGACTAGTCTATAGTTGATGAGCGTTCTAAATTTCAGAACCCTTGATGAATTATCCAAACCAAACTTCCTTTGGTGCGGACTCGAATGTCAAATTGAGAAGAACAACCCTGTATAGGGGATTATTTACGCTTTAGCGTTAAGATATTGTGCACAGTATGGTACTAAGGGCTGATTCGCCTAAGTACGAGAAGAAAGGTCCATAGTCTTATGACTGTTAAAAGTTTCAAGTATAACCCTTGGCAACCTAGGACATATTTCAAGGTCTTATGACCCTTAAAAATTCTTTTGATTCTTGTTATTCATTCTTGATTCAAAAGTTGGGCTTTTATATTCGAAGTTATTATTTTCCTTGCATGTTATTATATTGTTGTTTTCATTATTATACTTGTGGGCAATCGTGCTTACTCTTGCGTAATAATAACATTGCAGTTAAGAACGAAAGAGCAAACGAACCTTCCACTAGTAAAGGCAAGGGAAAGCTTAGCAAGTAATGAAGACTGTTCCATTATTGTGGTTATGTAATTAGGATGATGTTGTTTAAGACTTATTTGTTTATAATTCCGCATAGATGTTTAAGGTTAGAATAACCTGGGATTTATTTATTATGTAGTTGATGTAACCCCATAAGGGTAGAAATTTATTTTTATTTCTATCTATTACATGGTTTGCAATTACTTATGGGTAGATAGATGGATGATGTTGTATCGTGAACATCAAATCCTGTGGAAATAGAAGTACCGGATTTGGGGGTGTCACATTAACTGGTCTACAAAACAAAAATTCGTTAGGGTCCGGGGGACTTGATTAAGCAAAGGGAATGTGTTATGCACAATTATTAATTAAACAAAAGAGATGAATAATAAGATTCATACCCTTGTAGAAACAAGCTTCCTCAGTGTAGACACTCAAAATTTTGCATTCCTGTTACTAACCATGCAGAAGGGAAGAATTGTCTTTTATCTTTCGAAAACAACACTGGAAGTCAAAATCATCAAATTTAACCCTGGAGACAACCCCGAGAGATCAATTTTAATCCCGGAGACAACCCTGGGAGATCAAGTCCAATCCTGGAGATAGCCCTGGGAGATCAAATACAACCCTGGCAACAACCTTGGGAAATATCAAACAACCTCAGAGACAACCCTGAGGACTGCCAGAAGTCAACAACAGTCTAACCTCGGAGACAACCCTGAGAAAAGACGATTATAACTACATCAAGCCCGAAACCAACCCGGGAGGGGCAAAATAGAAATTTTGCTAACTCAACATCAATTCAACCCAAATTACTGCAAAAGAAGTCACGCCGAACCATAACATCAATCCCGATTGAAAACAACACAAGATAGCTCAATGGATGGACTGCGAAGACTCGAAGATCTGGTCATGGACCCATTTTCTAAAATTTAGAAAATATCAAATCCAATGTCATTGTGTAGCTCTCGTCAAGGACTTTCCGGAAAGGTATAACATGCCTCCATCGGATTCCCGGATTGAAAGTTATGAAGGTTCGAGTAGACAACATGTTGGCCTGAGTATACGTACTTCGAGACAACGGGACCCACGGGGTTCGGGCCCACTCGGCCAGCCACAGGTAGACCCGCAGCCACTTTGGTCTATAAATAGACCCCCCCATCAGCCAAAAAAATAAATAAAAGAGAAAAATAGCGAAAACTCTATCCATTTCAGCTCTTAACCCCACCTATAGTGTTCTAAACTTCAATATACTTCTTTCTAAACACTTGTATACATATATTTTATAACATATCAAATTTTAACCAGTAAAAACCGAGTTTTCATGCTCCAAAAGCGGTCTGAAGCCTTCTGTGCATCACATTGTAAGATTTTTTCAGATTTGAAGCTTTCTATTGCTTTAATATATATATATATATATATATATATATATATATATATATATATATATATCGATGATTCGGGCACAACTAATCGGTGAAGGTCTATATATATATATATATTTGTTTGAATTGCTCAATTAATGTAAATCCATAATATGTAAATATGTGTACTAGATTTATCTAAATCTAGCCATATCTAACTTTTAACCGGTTCAAAAGTTGCAAAACTGGAACCGTTGAGCTAGACATGCTAAGATTTATTTAAATCTGGTTTTCATTCTAGTTTTCTTTGTAAATATTAAACAATCATGTGAGTCTAGGAGCCACGAGATCTAAGATCCAGCTGACAGATCTAGATCTGGTTCCCATGATGGACACTTTTCAGTTGTACAGCCAGCTTATAAATTACTTATGGTGTTTGGACATCCTTAGATGGCTTTTATGACCACAAGGAGTCCGACAGCGCTATATATATATTATTTTGTCGAAGATGTTTGCATCTTGAAAATAAAATAAAATCAAGTCGAATACGGAATAAAATGAAAGTATCAAAGGTCTCAATTACTATGTGAGCATAAGGGTTTGAAAACCTATTTTCAAAACATTATTGCTATACATATTACTTAAAATTGAACTTTTATACAAATCAAACCCTTAGTATATAGGTGAAAACGAGGCATAGCACTACTTCCAAATAATACATTTAGGCCCAATTAACGCACACATACTTAAGATAAATTAGGAAATTTAAAAGATGCAGTAATCTTGTTTTCACGGAAGTCGGGGGGGTGCCTAACACCTTCCTCCCGCTTAATCAAGCCCCTGAACTCTATGAATCTCGGTTTCCAAGGCCTGTTAAACAAAGTCCAACAATTGGGCTTTTGTGTAAAGCTTTTCAAAATCAGTTGAGTTGGTATAACCATTTCAAAACTACCAACGGGCGACTCTTAATTTTCAAATCGTCGACATTTTGTGTTTGACACTTTTCAAACTTGCCCTTTCAAACAAAACTCAACACATAGAGAACATAAAGGGTAAAAAGAGGAATTCCAGAAAAGAGGAAATTTTTCCTGACGTCGACAGGTGACGACTCTGCTGGGTACAGTAGAGGGCTTAAACCGCATTTGAAACCTTTTCAAAAACCCTTCTTATCTGCTTGTGTGTGAATACTGCATTTACATTGAATGGATGTGGATGAATGCTTTATTTACCGCACTTAGTGCCTTGCACAATCTCTGCATATTGTATTAGTGCTTCACACAATGTCATCATTTCATACGGTGAGACACGATGCATGTGAATGTATGTTGTGTGATTCTTCCACTAGGAGGCAAATCCGTTGGTGTTTGATTACTGGACTCAATGGAGAATAATCTTGCGAGGCTCAAGAAAGGCACCACTTAGATCTGCTCCAATTGAAAGATTATATTAACTTGCCATATAGCAAATTGCGATGAACTGGGGACCTTCATGCCGAAAAGCCGCGAGAGTAACCTAAGATAGGTCAGCCTCTGATAAAACAAACGTGAATGGAAGTCTCTTCATGCCTTTCCTTTTCAATTCCATGTAAATTCTGATTCAATGTAAATTACAATTCCATGTAAATATAAAGAAAGATGTAAATATACATTCCATTCCCTTTTAAAACCTGTCATGCTATCCTGTTATCAAAATAAGTGACATCTGTTTTGCAAGAAAACATTAAAAAACTCCTAAAATAGACACATTGCATAGCGAGCAAATTATTAATGCTTTCAAAGACTAAACTATATAGTCTTTTTGTTGGGAAACAATTGGTCCCGTTACCCGTTTAAAGTCTAAAAAGGCACTAAGCCCACCTTCAGACATGGCTGTAAGTGCCGAACCTGAATCTACTCCTGTTTCTCGAGAGGAGTTCGAGGGACTAAGAAATCAAATAGAAGAATTAGCTATTTTTTTAAAATAACAAAATAAACGGACTCGGGGTCAACAAATACCCACTCAAACAGAATCCTCTACACAGGGAGGAATCCAGGAACTGACAAGAAAGAAAAGGAAGTACAGATACCTGATCCTCAAACTGAAAAATCCAACAAAACCCCTAAAATCACCAATTATAAAGAAAATCAAGAAACTGGTGATATTCGAAAGAAAGTTCAACAAATGTAAGAAACCATCTGGTCAATCAAAGGGGCTGAAGCGTATGGAAGCGTGACTTATTCAGACCTTTGCATCCTTCCTGGGGTTCACTATCCAGACAAGTTCAAAACTCTTAATTTTGAGAAATATGACGGATTTAGAGATCCTTACACTCATTTAAAAGTGTTTATTGGAGAACTCGGATCCTATGTCGAGGATGAAAAACTAAAAATGCAGTTATTTCAAAAGAGTATAACTGGAGAGGCCAGAGCATGGTATGCTAGATTGGACAATTCCAAAATCCATAGCTGGGAAAAACTATCCCATACTTTTCTAAACCAATACAGTTTCCAATCACAAATGGCTCCAGATAGATATCAAATTACCAAAGTTAAATAGCAGAATACCGATTCATTCAGAGAATATGCCCAAAGATGAAGACGTCTGGCTGCTCAAGTAATCCCATCAATGACAGAAACTAAGATAGTAATGACCTTCATTGACATACAAGAAGCTCTATTTTATGAGAGGGTCCTAGCAAGTATAGGAAAACCATTCTCAGAAATGATTAAACACGGAGAGATGGCTGAGATGGGGTTAAAGTCTAGGAAGATTAATGACCTTATTACTTTAGAAGTTGTGGCCGAGCACATTCAAGTTGGGAAATTATGGGAATAACCCTCGAAGGGCTCATAAAAAGAAAGAAGAAGATGTATTTTTGGTGCTGCAAGGACAAACTTAGAGAGGCAATCAAAACTTGCCCATCAAAAGAAAAAATTATTCTCCTTTTCAAGCATCTGCACAATCCTCAAATCTTCCATTGTAAAAGGTTGGAGAGGTTAGACGTCAAAGATTTTTCACACCTTTAGGGGACTCATTGGAAATTATACTCAAGCTTCTGACAGAACAGAAGAAAATTGTCTAACTCCTTCCTCCAGCCAACCCAAGTGGAAAGAATTTTGATACGAGCAAGAAATGTGCTTATCATTCTGGAGCTCCGGGGCATGACACCCAAGATTACTGGTCTCTCAAACACAAAATCTAGGATCTAATAGACAGTGGTGAGATCGTGGTAACAAAACCAGAACAACCACATGTGCAAGATAACCCTCTCCCTCAACACAAGGAAGAGAATGTCAATATGATCAGCAGAGGTAGTGGAAAAACTTCCAATTACCTCAAATATATAGGTGATTCTCCCAAACTAGTAAAGATAATTCTGATAAGTTGGATTATTCAGAATTCTGGTTTATGATAAAGCAAGAAATGAAGTCTATCAAAGAACATGTTGATCAACTGGCAGAACTGGTGATACATCAGCACCAAGTAACACTGCAGCTGATCAGTCAGAGGCATACACGTCTCCTCTCCCTTATCATCAACAATTAACAACAAGTTCAAGAGAATGAAACCTTGGAAGAAAAACTTGCAAGGAAAGCAAGATCCCAGGCTCATCGGGATTATGCAAACCAAAGAAAGTTCACCCCTTTGGTTTAACCAATGGAAGAAATCCTGCAGATGTTGATCAATAAAGGGAAGATCATAACACAATTGCCCCCAATCAATCCACGTTCTAAGAGATTTGATGCTATTGAGGTCTGTCAATACTGCTCCAATACTCGGGGTTATAACACTGAAAGCTGCTGGGCACTTCGTCATCATATCTAGAATATGATTGACAACGGTGACCCACAAATGGCAAGTAAGCCTAAGGAAGAGGAGACATTTCCTCTAGGAATGCAGAGATGGATGGAACTTATAGCAGTCATATCCTCTGAAGGAGACTTGTCTACAGCACCTCTTGCAATCTAAGGAATTAAGCTCAAAGGAGTAAAAAACCCTTTGAAGGTGGCTACACTAGAACCATTGGTGTAGCTATTCAGGCCGTAGTATCCCATTATCAGCCTGAAAAGAGTCTCATAGAACTATGGGGAAGATGAGGGATCAACTTCAAATCAAACTGCTACTATATTAAAGGAAAACCCGCTGTATTTACCTCAGTGAGTAATAAAGCCAATCATAGAATCCAAGGGGGGAGTGCCCGAGAAGAAAATTGAAGAATTCCTCAGCAAAATGGAGCATAATAAAGCCAAAGTGGTGCAAAGCTTGAAACAAGCACCTCAACAGATATCCATTCTAGACTTAGTATTGTCCTCTAAAGATTATCGCAAGGTCTTAATGAAAGTACTAGAAGAAGCTCACCTACTAAAAATGCTGGACACTGAAAAGTTTCATCATTTGGTAGATCACATTTTCAACAGCAATGTGATATCTTTAACTAATGATGACATAGCACTCGAAGGGACGGGTCATTGCAAGCCACTGCACATAGTAGTGATGTCTTCAGGATATGTGGTCGAAGGTGTGTTAATAGATGGACGATCTTCCTTGAACATCTGTCCCTATGCCACATTGAAAAGAATGAAGATTAATCCAAATCGAATCTGAAGCAGCCACATAGTCATAAGAGCCTTCGATGGATCTCGATGAAATGTTGTAGGAGAAATTGAACTGCCAGTGGAGATCGGTCCATATACCTTTTACATATCCTTTCAAGTGTTAACATCACCATAGGATATAATCTTTTATTGGCGAGGCCATTGATCCACATGGCAAGAGAAGTTCCATCCACCCTTCATCAACAGGTCAAATACATCATCAAAGATAATCTGGTCGCTGTCAATGCCGAACTAGAATATCTTGTTCATACACAAAGCGATATGCGTCTGATCAGTATCAATGAAGGAATTGAACCTGTCAGTTTTGAAGCCCTCGAGGTGAGCAACATCTAATATCAACCTATCGGGGCCCTAACTTTGAAGCCTAGAGTTTCCACCGAAGTAATGTCGGCTAGTCAGGAAATGATATCCTTGGGTTTCCAGCCTGGACAAGGGTTAGGGAAAACTCAGCAAGGAATCAAAAGTCTAGTTCAAATTCCTAGCCAAGTAGGGAAGGATGGATTAGGCTATTCATCGGAACCCGCATAAGCATCCATCGGTTCCTTCCTCTACAATTTTGCTACCTAATCTTACTGATGCAGGATTTGTAAAGCCTCTGAGGAAAATTCCTGTTTCCGTGGTGGGTATGCTGATTCCTAGGCCCATGCTGGCTAGTGAAAAAGAAGTCCTAATTCCGGATCAAGAAAGCGAGGAAAGGAATCAAATACTCAAACAAGAAGTGAAAAATCGGTTATCAAAGATGTACTTTCTGCTGCATACTGAGGGTATGAATGACTATATCCCAGATGATGAGTGCTCAGAAGATCAAATCATGACCCCTTGCATGAATAGGGCTATGGAAATCGGTCACAGGGAAATACTTACCCTGATATGAATTAAGTCATGGTCATCCTCAAAAAGGAGGAGGACATCAAATATCCCTTCATCACAACTGTCCACATAGACTTGACCCTAGGCAACTGTAGCAACACTCCTTGCAAATGCCGAAAAGGGTAAAAAGGGAAGAAAATCTATCTACCCTGCTATGTAGATATTATTAACTGCTTACTTTTGTTGCACAGTACTAGTAGTTACTTTTGCCATGCTTTGGCTAACACTTTGTATGATCAAACAGTCTCATATATTGAGTGAAAGCATTTTGTTTTAAGGACTCTAGAGTTAGGTTTGTCTAGCCTTCCTAATGGAATGCCAAATCTCACCACAAAAAAAAATAGACATTTGGCAACATATTTTCAGGCAACGACTTATAAATTCGTTGCAAAAAATGCATGTTTAGTAACGAAATTTGTCATTCGTTGCAGTTTATGAAAGACTTTCATTTTTCGTAACGAAATTCATATCTCGTTACAAAAATTCGTTGCCAAATCGTTGGCAGAAAAAAAAAACACACCGCCTATTTTATTTTTTGTTGCCGATGAGATTTCTTCTCATCATCGGCAACGAAAACTTTTTTGTTGCTATATTTCGTTGCCTAACATAGGCCACATTCATTGGTAACAATTTTTTTTTGTTGCATATTTAATACATTTATAAAAAATAATCATATCTAAATATTCACATTTTTATTTTTTTCAAATTTCTTTAAAAAAATAAAATCGTTTTATAAAAAATTAAGATAATTTTTTTTAAATTCGTTTTTTAAAAAAATATTTTTTAAAGTGGCGTTGGTTGCCTTTCTGATTTTTAGCCAAAAAAAATCCAAAAATTCAATGCCATTTCAATAGTTTTTTCAAAATTAGATGTGAGAGCCTTTACTCCCAACGGCAGTCGTTGATTTTTTTTTAAAAAAATATTCGTTTAAAAATAAAATCTTTTTTAAAAAAAGTAAAGCTTATTTTTTTTTAAAAAAATAAAGTTTTTTTTTATTTATAAAAATTTTTCTTAAATTAATTAATTTGGTTAAGAGAAGAGCCTATTCCAAGAAAATTTGAACAAAATGGATATAATTGAGAAAGTTGAATATAATTTAGGCAATTCTGGGAAAATACTCTAGATCCAACCTTTTCCCATTCTTTCTCCTAATATACTTTTGTCTCCAACCCAACCCAACCATTTCCCCATTCATGATCTAGGGCTTTGTTTGTTGATTTAATGGTTTCTTCGGTTTTGTTTTGTTTTAGTGAAGTGAGAAACGACGGGGGCCGGTAGAGAAGAAATTCGGAATGAGATGGTATAAACATTGATTTTTAAATTAATATATACTATAATATTACATTGTTGGTGCATTATTGGTCTACGTTCATCTTCTTTGGATCTCAGTTTGTGTGAATTTTTTAATTTCTTTTCTTGGTTGTCTTAGAAATCAATCTGGATAGTTATGAAAACATTGTGGATAATTGTGGCTAATTGAGGACAATTTTTATTTCTTTTCGCTAGAGCTCTGGTTGATTTTCGGTCCCCCAAATGGAAGAATTCTCTGTTTTAAATTTTAAGTGATATATAACCTTTTAATTTGGGGTCATGATTTCATATTTTGCCTAATCTGGGTTATGTAATTTTTACTTTTATTGTGTTTCTCATTTAGGTGTTAGTCAACGAAATTGTATGTGGTAGTCAACGAAATTGTATGTGGACCAGGCTATTATTTATATGTCATAAACTGATTGTTTGAATGTTTGCTTGTTGGTCGTAACTTCTTGGAATTGCTCTCTATTTATGGTTTCTTCTTAATTGTTTCTATTACCAAGACTCCATGTATTTGTTACATCTTCTTTTTATTGCTTCCTTCCAGACTTCTATATTAATGGTATCTTTTCATTATTTTCTGTAGTATATATATTAGTAACCTTTTTATGTATTGGACATTGTATATTGTTCATGATGTCCTACACTCCTACTGTCTATTTAGTGAAGGACTTCTATTTTTGAATTTGTATTAGATTGGAATATTGCCAAAAATGTATTGCAAAGTTCTGTAGAATTTTTTCATGATATTCAGGAGAAAGTTGCTGAAGTTGTCAAAGTAATATCTGACAGCCATTGGACTTCTTCGTGCATCATTACGATGAGGAAATTACGGGAGATCTGTGGAGGATCAGATGAAGCATATGCATTCTTAAGTCATCTATCAGGGTGTGGAAAAGAAAAATACCTTGTAATAAACAGGAAGGATGTTATAGAGGCTCTAGGATGTTATAGAGGTACTCTAGTTTATTTTCTGATCAATGTTTCTCGGCTTCTCTATTTTTTTCTATTATTTCGTGGGTGTATGGATATATATTATATTATTATGTATATATAATACTGCATTCTTAGATGATATGTTTTTTGTAAACAGAGCAAACATCTGGTCATTTGGAATAACAGCACTAGAACTTTCTCATGGCCATGCACCATTCTCCAAGTATTCTTCAATGAAGGTTAATCATAGATTCACCATTGTGAACCATCTAATTTATTTTAGAAGTAAACATATTATTGCTTTTTGCACAAGATTATTCAACTATTTTCCATTTTGTACTACTTTTGTAGGTGCTGCTGATGACCTTACAAAATGTACCCCCATGACTTAATTGTTAGAAGGACAAGAGATTTTCAAAGGTCTGTAAATTCCTTAATTATATCTTTAAATTCCTTAATTAACCTCTTTATTGGTGTAGTGGCTGATGCTGTTTTAATATTGGCAGAATACCTGGAGGATGAACCATGGTTGAAACTATTGTGTAAACTTAAGTATTGTTTCCTATTATAAACATTTCTTTCTTGATTTTTTTTCATATATGGTACTAGTGTTAACCTCTTGATGGCAGATAGTGTCAACTAAGACCGGCTTTGTAGTTTTCAGTCGTACGAAGTTTGATTGTAAAGATGATGAATGATCATGTATCGAATGATTTTATTTTATTAATAATATTTTAGTTTTTTTTGTATTTCTATCATAATTTGTTATGGGGTTATTGAGACATAATTTTTTTTGTTTATAAAATAATTTTGACATTCGTTACATAACAAAAGAAAAGGCAATATTTATATCGTTGCAAATCATAACAAATTTCGTTGCACATGAAAATAAACGATAACGTATAGTGTCGTTGCTAATTGACAATAACTTTTGTTGCTCTCTAAAAACAATCACCTTCGAATAGTATCATTGCTAATTCATCATAATTATCCATAAAAAACCAATGGTAACGCAAAATTTCGTTGCAAATTAATATATAATTGGTTTATTTTGTACATTTAGCAACAAACATCGTTACCAAAAGTACACAATTAGCAACGAAAATCAATTAAGGCAACAATTTCTATATTGTTCAGTAACGGCAAACTTCGTTGGCAAATGTGTATCAAATGCAACGAATTTTATCTTCGTTGGAAAATAAAAAGATTCTTTTCGTTGCCAATTAGGTGTATTTTGCAACGAAAATTGTTTTTAGTAACAATTTCTTAATAAATTTGCTACAAAATATTTTGTTGCTAAATGATTTATGATTTTACACGAAAACAAAATTTCGTTGCGAAATATATTACTTTCTGCATCGCAAAAAAAAAAAATTCATTGCTAGACAATTAGCAACGCTCATTGCGCAACGAAATGTCCAACGACCGAAAAATCAACGAAATGTCCAACGACCAAAAAATCGTTGTAAATGGCATTTGGCAACGAAATTTCTCACATTTAGCAACGAAAACTATTTGTTGCAAAATCACCATTTTTTTGTAGTGTAAATTTTATCCTGTTTGAAACTAATGGAACATAATAACATGTTAGGTTGATAATTATGATTTACTCAGTTTAAATGACCACATACTTGTCTTCTTGTGGGAACTATTGGTATGAATGAAGAAAAATTGGTAAACTTGCAGTAAAGGCTAGAATGACGTGAAAACTTAAGTTTGGGGCAAAATATGGGATATATGAACTAAAGAAAATATAGAAAAGAAAAAAAGAGAGAAATGCAGAAACATGAAAAAAAGAGTATGAATAAACACATCGACTACTTTAGTTCTGTGGCCTTTGTTACTTGAGTAAGTATGCCCTAGGGGATGTCTCTACACCCAACGCCTTAAAAGCATCTAGTTTGGGAGTCCTTGGTCGAAAACTCGCTACATGGTTAACTGCCGATGTTGGAATTTTTATTTGTCTCTTTCTGTTCTTGTGTTTTGGTGTTCTCATTTTAGGTGAGATTTGTTTGAAAAAATAAGTTTGAAAAGGTCCGACATGTATATGTCGACGATTTGATTGTGAGAGTCACCAGTTGGTTATTTTTAAATGGTTGCACCAACTCAACCGAGAAAAGATTTGCACAAAGACCTAGTGATGTGGCACTGTGTAACTGGTCTGCAAAATCGAAATTCATAGAAACCGGGGGCTTGATTAGGTGGAGGGAAGTTGTTAGGCACCCCCCGACTTCTGTAATAACACGATTACCGCCACTTTTTATTAAAACTGTTATCTATAAATGTGTGTGTGTGTGTGAATTAGGTCTATGTGCAGTTGTTTGGAAGTAGTGCTATGCCTAGTTTGCACCTATAGACAAATGGTTTGACTTTTGTATAAAAGTTCAATTTTAACAAGATATAGCAGTGATATTTTGTAAAATAGGTTTTTCAAACCCTTGTGCTCAATAGTAATTGAGGCATTTGATACATCCATTTTATTATGTGTTCGACTTGATTGCTTTTGTTTTCGAGTTGCGAAACATCTTCGAGAAAATAAGATACATAGCAGTGCCAAACTCCTTGTGGGCATGAGAGCCATCTAAGGATATTCAAGCACCGTAGATAATTTACAAGCTAGCTGCAGTTGAAAATATCCATCACGGGAATCGAATCTAGATTCAGAAACTGAATCTGTGATCACATGATTCCTAGGTTCACATGAGAAAGCAATATATACAAAAGCTAGAAAAAGAACTACATTTGAGTAAATCTAAACTATTCCAGCTTCAACGGTTCTAGTTTAGCCACCATGAACCGGTTAAAGTGAGAAATAGCCAGATTTAGGCAAATCTAGCCCGCATGCTGAAAGATTAAATATCTACGTTATGAAAGCAGATAAAACAATTATATATATATATATATATATATATATATATATATATATATATATATATATATATATATATATACACGCACCAGTTATTAAACTCTGGCTCAATCGAACAGAGTTCGATAACAATATATATAAGTATTTATATATATAAAAGCAGTAAACGCACCAGATATATATCGAGGCTCAATCGAAGCAGAGTTTGATAATATATATATATATATATATATATATATATATATATATATATATATATATATATATATATATATATATATATATATATATATATATAGGGTTATATGGATGTGCACAGCTGTGTATTACATAGTCGGGCTATGGCGACGAGTTTTTTGGGCTATTGTGAGAACCCAGAATTTTACATAATTTAAAATTTTTAAATAATTTTTTTTAATGAAAGTATTTGAATCATATAAGTGTATATGATAATTAAGCTAGATAGTTAAACTAAGAAGTATACTTAATCATTTTCAAGGAAGAGTAATGAAAGTTATGTAAGAAATTAACATAGCTTGAATGTTAGCCTTGATTACTAAATTAAAAGGATTTACAATCCTTAAGTAATTGAATATTGATATGAGTATGTATGTGTTTATAACTTATTAAGTCAATTTGTGATAATAAGTTAATAAACTAGGAGAAATATGTTAGGACATATGTGAATTAGGTACGTGATTGCGTAAATATGTACTATATAAAGCGTGTACATTTATTTTGTAAAGAGATGAAGAATAAAGTTATGTAACCTAATACATATGTTAGGTATGATAATTAAATAACCTAATGGGTTATGATTTAAGAGAATGATAGTATATAAAAACATATACTAATCCTTAAAGATTTATTTTATACGTCTCTATTAATTAATTTTATAACCTAAGAATAACAAGTCTAATTGGGTTATGAAAATTAAAGATATGTGAGTAAGGAATTAAATTACTAATGTGTGTAAGGAGACCCTAACTAAATGATTAGGGTATGATCAAGATTAAAGTATAGAACTAAGTTGATTTTAAGGCCCAAAGAATTAATTTGTAGCCCAAGTGTTTATTTGAGCATGAGACTTGTAGTTAATTAATTTAAGAATAATTAAATTATTGAGCTAGCCCAATATTTAATATAAAGGGCACGTTTAGTGATGACTCAATTTATTTGGTGGAGGAGCCCAAGCTCATTTTAATTAGTAGGCAAAGGAATAAGAAGGTGCAAACCCAAGAAAAAATAAAAGGAATTAGCCCAAACTTTAGCCCACTTGTTAAGGGATTTTTGGACATTTGAGTAAACAAAATATTACATTAAAATTAAACCAAATTGGGGGAATAAAAGGCCCAAATTTTCGGCCAAGTAAGGAAGGAGAAAAGGAGGCCATGTGGTGTAATGATTTTATTTTACTAACTCACACCAACTCTTCACATGTGTCAAGTTTCTATTAAACCAACATCTTTTACCAAGCTTACAAGCAACCTCAAGCTTGCAAGAAACACCTTAATGATTAAAGAGAGAATGTGGGGGAATTTATATAGATATAAATAATATATCTATACTTAATTTATTAACAAAAATCTATTTTGTTCTTTTCTTTCATTTTATTTCCTAGAAAGCTAACAAAACAAAGTAAGAGAGAGAGAGAGAGCCAAGAGGGTTTCGGCCATAATAGGGAAAGAGATAGGGAGAGTTTTGATAGTTTCCAAGTTCCATAATCTAAGTATTAGGAAGAAGAAGAAGAGGAATCAAGAGAAGGTATAAGAAATCCCTACTTTTATAGTTTAATTTCTCCTTGTGATGATTTGAGTTTTGATTTTTGTAAAACTATGATCTTGAGACTTAAAACCTTAGATCTTGGTGTTTAAAAGTGTTTTATGTTTAGATCCAACTCTTTTGTAGATCAAAAGTGGAAGCTAAACTAAGAAATATGAGTTAGGTTTTTCAAAAGATAGAAAATCAAATTTTTCTTAGCTTTTGTTGTGTTTGATCTTATGATTGTTGATTATTTGGGGAATTAAACCATGGATCATGTTAGATCCATGAGTATATGAGTTATTTTGAGTTAATATGATGAGTTATGTTGATTTTATGAGAGACCACGAAAGATTTCATACAAAACATAAAGAGTTGAAAAATAAATTTTTTAGAAAACAAAGTATGATATAGAAATGACCATATCTCTCATTCTACTTTGAATTTTTGAGTGTGGTCAATTTCTGGAGTTAGATATATGAGTCTTCTAAAATATCCAAGTGGAATTACTTAAAAAGGGTTTGTAGATTTTCGTGTGGAATGATTTTAGTAAAGGATGAAAAATCTAGAAATGCTTAACAAGCTGCTGCCCAAAATATTGGAAGGGCTGTTTTGGCCACTTATTTAATGAGATAAAATCCGGCCTTTTGGGGGATGAAAATATATGGGATAAAGTAGGTTGTGTCCAAAAACGACCTCATTCCGACTTAAAATGAGCAAGTTATGACTATTTCAATGTTTGCGTTTTCCCGACGAAAATCGCTATAACCGGAGTTGTATAACTCCGATGGCCTTGAAATTTAAACTGTAGGCTCATGTTAACATGTGTAAGATCCCGCCAAGAGTTGGGAATTTTTGGAGTTAAGTATGAGGTAGTTAATTTCTTAAGGAATTAACTAGAAATTGATTTTTGAAAAATACTTGAGGGAGTTGAAAAATTCCAGAAAAATACTTTTTGTGTATGGAATATATGTATGTATGATTGGCCAAAAGGTTAGAAAAAAATAAGCTGTGATCATATTTTCATGAATAGTGTATTTCAGCTTCCCGAAATGAACATTTCAGGTTGCTGAAAAGGGAAACTGAAATGTCAGGAAGTGAAGTCAGTTTTGTTTTAGCTTGCTGAAATAGAAACTGAAATGATATATTAAGTCTACTGAGTTCATAAATAGTTTGTCAAGTTATATTACGAACTTATAAATAAACGGTTAAGTGTTAAGTCTAAGATAGTATAGTGTACTCACTAAGGATTGGTTATGTGATTTCATGTTAAATTGTTATGAGTAAGATATGTGATGCTAATTAAGAGATCAATTTTATCAATGATAGGTCTTACAAAAGAAGTTAACTTAAATTGCACAGCAGTAGTCAACGAATCAGGCAAGTTCCTAACTCAACTTGAGTTACTATTTTTCAAGCATTGTAGTGAATAATTATTGATAGTTAGTCACATCTATAATGATTATTGTAATTCGCACGTAGTGCAATTGATTCTTATTCTATTATTTGAATTGTTTATAAATCATGTCTCAGCTAATTGTTTTGGCGAGACTAATATTTGTTAAAGCATGAAATGTTCTATTTATTATGAACTGAATTATTATTGGAAGATCTATGCCATTGGTTTCGGCTAGATTAGTATTGTTATTAATTATTGAAATCATAGTATTTCTTTGAAAGTAATCCAAGCCATATTGTTGTGGTACGGACTCGTGATGTAAGACTGAGATGAACAAATTTTAATGTCGTAAATCGACCTATGCGCTATTATTGAGTATTATGCATAATATAGGGTACAAAGGAGTTGGCCACTCCAGGTACTTGCAGAAGAGTATAGTTTAGTTTTTATAACTAATTTATATTCTTGTGGAAATTTAGTTTTAATAACTAAATGATTCCTCTAGTAGTTCATGATCCTTTTGTGATCACTCAGGATGAAATCTGGGTATATCTCACTTTATTGAATATTGTTGCAGTATTGTTAATTCTTATTATTCAATTGAATATTATTGAATCTTTGAAAGAATTTTACTCTTTCATCTTTGATATGTTATTCTGTATGAAATGGGAGAAAGTTTTATTATTGAGATTGAATTATTATTCAGCTACTTCGAAATCTTTTGATTATTGTTGAAGTTCTAAAGAAGCTAGACTCTTCTATTCATGATATATATCATTTGTTGTATATTTTAACTTGCTGGGCAAACTTGTTGCTCACCCTTGCTTAAATAAAATATTTCAGTTAATGCCGATGTAGCAGAAGGTTCTGACAGGGACAAAGGCAAAGGCAAGGTTCAGGAGTAGTTAGTGTCAACTTTTAATGGTTATGTTGTATTATGTAATTATTTATGTAAACCTTTTAGTTATATAAGGGTATGTAAGTTATGTCAAGGTTAGTTAACCTAGGATATTGTTATAAGTTGTATTAAGGAATATTATGAATGATGTTTTTCATTAATGAATAAGTAGTTAGATGTGTTATATATGATGGATCGTGAGCACTAAACCCGAGGTTAGGGAACCCGAATTTGGGGGCATCACAAGTTGGTATCAAAGCTGTAGGTTATAAACCTTAGGTGGGGGGAAAAGCCTTAGGAATATAACCATAAACAGGATAGAGAAAACTCGTTTAGAGTTCTAAGTGATGGATTAGGAAAATTCATCAATAGTAAGATATGGGGACACTCAGTGTTTATGGATTATGTTTGATAGTTATTTACTAATGAAGTTATTTAAAACTGGTGACAGGATGTCAGGAGATGATAAGATGGTTACGGAAGTGTTAGCAGCTGCACCAATGCCATTAGCCGAGGTGCCAGCTCAGAGTGAGTCAGTTGAGGAAGTTTTAAGAGACGAACCTGCGATAAATCTAGTAAGCGATCATGACGAGTACCCCGAGATGGAGCTGGATGAAGAGGAAGAAGTATATTCCAAAGAAACTAAGGTGGGGCCAGAAATAAAGATCAAAGATGGGGAAGAAGGCAAAGTAGCAATCGAAGAAGGTCAAGCATCTGCGGAAGTTCAAGACTTAAGGACTAAAGTACTTCTCCTGGAGGAATTATGGAAGACAGAAAGAGCATTACGCGAGATGACAGAAGAACAAAATAATCTGAAGGCACAAGTCGATAGAATGAGGGTTAAGGGTAATGTATCATCTAAAGATGTAAGTAAGAAAAAGAAGGGTAATAAAAGGAAAAAGAACAACAACAGTGACAACAACTCAAAGAATTGGCATTCAAAGAAGAAGCAAGCATGTGGCAAGTGTGGAAAAAACCATTCGGGGGAATGTATGTGGGGTAAGAATGTGTGTTATAATTGTGGTCAAGAAGGACATCTATCACCAAATTGTCCTAAACCAAAGAAAGGAGGATGTTTTGCATGTGGTAGAATGGGTCATAGGGTTAAGACTTGTCCTAAAAAGAAGACATATGGAGGAAGTGGACGGAAGAAAGATTAAGTGTTAGGAGTATAATCTTTTGGAGTATAATATTCGCTTTGGTATGAATATCAAGATAATTTTTTTATGTCTCAACTTTTTGTGTAAAGTTGTAGTAATGAATCCCGACCTTTGTCACACGGGGATAGTAATTGTTTGTAGTAGTTTGCACTATGTACTGAAAAGTACTATGTACTATTTGCATGAATATAAATGCAATGATATGATTATATGTTTGAATAAGTAATTAAATTATGAGAATTAAATTATTAAGATGATTATCTGAAGAATTTGATAATTCAGTAAGCTGGATTAAATAATCCAGGAAGCTGAAATTGGTTTAAGTTTAAAATTTTGACTACTATTAATAAGATGTTGCATAAAGACAAAGTATTAATGTAAGTCTTTAATTCATCTGATAATGCCGCCAAGACGACAAAATCGTAACCAAAGGGAGGAGCGATCTATGAATAATGAAGGAGATCAAGCTGATCTAATGCAAAACTTCGCAGACATGCTGGCTCAAGCTATGCAAACTGGAGCCCCAGCAGCAAGAAATCGACCAGCTAATCGATTAGCTAACTTTAAAGACTTTAAGGCCGTAGGACCTCCAGAATTCAAGGGAACCATTGACCCTATAGAAGCCCAAACATGGGTAAATGAGATGGAGAAAGCTTTTGTTATTTCTAGAGTAGCGGAGGAGCAAAAGACAGATTTTGCTACCTATTTGATGAAGGGTGAGGCGAATTACTGGTGGGAGACAAACAAAGCTAGAGCTGGTACAGCAGTAGTAACTTGGACAAGGTTTAAGGAGTTATTTTTCGAAAATTATTTCTCAGAAAGTATGCAAGCAAGAATGGAAGTAAACTTTTTGGAGTTGAAGCAGGAGAATATGTCGGTTGCAGAATACGCCGCCAAATTCAACGAACTAGCGAGATTTGCTCCGCATCAGGTGGACACTGAAGTAAGAAAGGCGCGAAGGTTTGAAAATGGACTGAAGCCAGGGATATATAGCAAGGTAGCTGTGTTGCAGATTAAGACATTTTCGACCCTGTTGGAAAAAGTAATCATCGCCGAAGGAGGAAGTGAAGCTGTATCAAGGTATCATCAAGAGAAGAAGAAAAAGACAAATGAAGGAGGTAGCAGTGGAGGAAGTAACTTTAATAAGCGTAAGTGGAAGGACAATGCTGAATCTGGAGACAAGTCAGGAGATAATAGGAAGAAAGGTGAGGCATGTGCAAATTACGGTAAAAAGTATTTGGGAGTATGTTTGAAGGGAAAAGGAGTGTGTTTTAACTGTGGACAAGAGGGACACATCTCTCCAAATTGTCCAAGTCCAAAGAAGATATCAGGATGTTTTTCATGTGGATCGCTAGAACATCAAATTTGTAATTGTCCAAAGAAGAATGTAGAAAAAGGAAGCAACAATAGAGGAAACAACAGTGGAACACTGGCGATCAAAGGACCTGCTCAGCCGGGAAGACCGACAGCGCGCACGTTCAACATTACGTTGCAAGATGCAGTAGCTGCCCAGGAGGTGGTGAAAGGTAATGATTTAGTTAAGTAAATGAATTACGCGAAAAATATTAGATAGATATAGTTGTGAATGGTTTTCTTTTATAGATCCCAAGTCACAAGTTAGTATATGAAACACAAATTAATATTGTGTTGATATAAATGAATTGATGATACAACTTTAAAAGATATTAAAGAGTAAGAAAGCGGTGATTCCGAGGACGGAATCCTTATAAGGAGGGGAGAATGTGAGAACCCAGAATTTCACATAATTTAAAATTTTTGAATAATTTTTTTTTAATGAAAGTATTTGAATCATATAAGTGTATATGATAATTAAGCTAGATAGTTAAACTAAAAAGTATACTTAATCCTTTTCAAGGAAGAGTAATGAAAGTTATGTAAGAAATTAACATATCTTGAATGTTAGCCTTGATTACTAAATTAAAAAGATTTACAATCCTTAAGTAATTGATTATTGATATGAGTATGTATGTGTTTATAACTTATTAAGTCAATTTGTGCTAATAAGTTAATAAACTAGGAGAAATATGTTAGGACATATGTGAATTAGGTACGTGATTGCGTAAATATGTACTATATAAAGCGTGTACATTTATTTTGTAAAGAGATGAAGAATAAAGTTATGTAACCTAATACATATGTTAGGTATGATAATTAAATAACCTAATGGGTTATGATTTAAGAGAATGATAGTATATAAAAACATATACTAATCCTTAAAGATTTATTTTATACGTCTCTATTAATTAATTTTATAACCTAAGAATAACAAGTCTAATTGGGTTATGAAAATTAAAGATATGTGAGTAAGGAATTAAATTACTAATGTGTGTAAGGAGACCCTAACTAAATGATTAGGGTATGATCAAGATTAAAGTATAGAACTAAGTTGATTTTAAGGCCCAAAGAATTAATTTGTAGCCCAAGTGTTTATTTGAGCATGAGACTTGTAGTTAATTAATTTAAGAATAATTAAATTATTGAGCTAGCCCAATATTTAATATAAAGGGCACGTTTAGTGATGACTCAATTTATTTGGTGGAGGAGCCCAAGCTCATTTTAATTAGTAGGCAAAGGAATAAGAAGGTGCAAACCCAAGAAAAAATAAAAGGAATTAGCCCAAACTTTAGCCCACTTGTTAAGGGATTTTTGGACATTTGAGTAAACAAAATATTACATTAAAATTAAACCAAATTGGGGGAATAAAAGGCCCAAATTTTCGGCCAAGTAAGGAAGGAGAAAAGGAGGCCATGTGGTGTAATGATTTCATTTTACTAACTCACACCAACTCTTCACATGTGTCAAGTTTCTATTAAACCAACATCTTTTACCAAGCTTACAAGCAACCTCAAGCTTGTAAGAAACACCTTAATGATTAAAGAGAGAATGTGGGGGAATTTATATAGATATACATAATATATCTATACTTAATTTATTAACAAAAATCTATTTTGTTCTTTTCTTTCATTTTATTTCCTAGAAAGCTAACAAAACAAAGTAAGAGAGAGAGAGAGAGCCAAGAGGGTTTCGGCCATAATAGGGAAAGAGATAGGGAGAGTTTTGATAGTTTCCAAGTTCCATAATCTAAGTATTAGGAAGAAGAAGAAGAGGAATCAAGAGAAGGTATAAGAAATCCCTACTTTTATAGTTTAATTTCTCCTTGTGATGATTTGAGTTTTGATTTTTGTAAAACTATGATCTTGAGACTTAAAACCTTAGATCTTGGTGTTTAAAAGTGTTTTATGTTTAGATCCAACTCTTTTGTAGATCAAAAGTGGAAGCTAAACTAAGAAATATGAGTTAGGTTTTTCAAAAGATAGAAAATCAAATTTTTCTTAGCTTTTGTTGTGTTTGATCTTATGATTGTTGATTATTTGGGGAATTAAACCATGGATCATGTTAGATCCATGAGTATATGAGTTATTTTGAGTTAATATGATGAGTTATGTTGATTTTATGAGAGACCACGAAAGATTTCATACAAAACATAAAGAGTTGAAAAATAAATTTTTTAGAAAACAAAGTATGATATAGAAATGACCATATCTCTCATTCTACTTTGAATTTTTGAGTGTGGTCAATTTCTGGAGTTAGATATATGAGTCTTCTAAAATATCCAAGTGGAATTACTTAAAAAGGGTTTGTAGATTTTCGTGTGGAATGATTTTAGTAAAGGATGAAAAATCTAGAAATGCTTAACAAGCTGCTGCCCAAAATATTGGAAGGGCTGTTTTGGCCACTTATTTAATGAGATAAAATCCGGCCTTTTGGGGGATGAAAATATATGGGATAAAGTAGGTTGTGTCCAAAAACGACCTCATTCCGACTTAAAATGAGCAAGTTATGACTATTTCAATGTTTGCGTTTTCCCGACGAAAATCGCTATAACCGGAGTTGTATAACTCCGATGGCCTTGAAATTTAAACTGTAGGCTCATGTTAACATGTGTAAGATCCCGCCAAGAGTTGGGAATTTTTGGAGTTAAGTATGAGGTAGCTAATTTCTTAAGGAATTAACTAGAAATTGATTTTTGAAAAATACTTGAGGGAGTTGAAAAATTCCAGAAAAATACTTTTTGTGTATGGAATATATGTATGTATGATTGGCCAAAAGGTTAGAAAAAAATAAGCTGTGATCATATTTTCATGAATAGTGTATTTCAGCTTCCCGAAATGAACATTTCAGGTTGCTGAAAAGGGAAACTGAAATGTCAGGAAGTGAAGTCAGTTTTGTTTTAGCTTGCTGAAATAGAAACTGAAATGATATATTAAGTCTACTGAGTTCATAAATAGTTTGTCAAGTTATATTACGAACTTATAAATAAACGGTTAAGTGTTAAGTCTAAGATAGTATAGTGTACTCACTAAGGATTGGTTATGTGATTTCATGTTAAATTGTTATGAGTAAGATATGTGATGCTAATTAAGAGATCAATTTTATCAATGATAGGTCTTACAAAAGAAGTTAACTTAAATTGCACAGCAGTAGTCAACGAATCAGGCAAGTTCCTAACTCAACTTGAGTTACTATTTTTCAAGCATTGTAGTGAATAATTATTGATAGTTAGTCACATCTATAATGATTATTGTAATTCGCACGTAGTGCAATTGATTCTTATTCTATTATTTGAATTGTTTATAAATCATGTCTCAGCTAATTGTTTTGGCGAGACTAATATTTGTTAAAGCATGAAATGTTCTATTTATTATGAACTGAATTATTATTGGAAGATCTATGCCATTGGTTTCGGCTAGATTAGTATTGTTATTAATTATTGAAGTCATAGTATTTCTTTGAAAGTAATCCAAGCCATATTGTTGTGGTACGGACTCGTGATGTAAGACTGAGATGAACAAATTTTAATGTCGTAAATGGACCTATGCGCTATTATTGAGTATTATGCATAATATAGGGTACAAAAGAGTTGGCCACTCCAGGTACTTGCAGAAGAGTATAGTTTAGTTTTTATAACTAATTTATATTCTTGTGGAAATTTAGTTTTAAAAACTAAATGATTCCTCTAGTAGTTCATGATCCTTCTGTGATCACTTATCATGAAATCTGGGTATATCCCACTTTATTGAATATTGTTGCAGTATTGCTAATTCTTATTATTCAATTGAATATTATTGAATCTTTGAAAGAATTTTACTCTTTCATCTTTGATATGTTATTCTGTATGAAATGGGAGAAAGTTTAATTATTGAGATTGAATTATTATTCAGCTACTTCGAAATCTTTTGATTATTGTTGAAGTTCTAAAGAAGCTAGACTCTTCTGTTCATGATATATATCATTTGTTGTATATTTTAACTTGCTGGGCAAACTTGTTGCTCACCCTTACTTAAATAAAATATTTCAGTTAATGCCGATGTAGCAGAAGGTTCTAACAGGGCAAAGGCAAAGGCAAGGTCCAGGAGTAGTTAGTGTCAACTTTTAATGGTTATGTTGTATTATGTAATTATTTATGTAAACTTTTGGTTATATAAGGGTATGTAAGTTATGTTAAGGTTAGTTAACTTGGGATATTGTTTTAAGTTGTATTAAGGAATATTATGAATGATATTTTTCATTAATGAATAAGTAGTTAGATGTGTTATATATGATGGATCGTGAGCACTAAACCCGAGGTTAGGGAACCCGAATTTGGGAGCGTCACAGCTATGGCGATGGTTCACCCGTCGTCGTAGCCCAGAATAGCTATGACGACGGGTGAAACCATCGCTATAGCCCAAAAATCCGTCGCCATAGTCAACTGTGTAATACACAGTTGTGCACATACATTTTTCCCATATATATATATATATATATATATATATATATATATATATATATATATATAAGCAATAAAAGTCACGGATCGATGATCCGGGCATACCCACACAACGCGACTCTCAACGTTAGTAGATATAAATATATGGAAGTAGGAAAAAGCTTAAAAATCTGAAATATCTTATAGTGGGCTGCCATGAAGACTTCAGATATCTTTAAACGCCTGAAAACTCGGTTTCCACCTGTTAAATTTTAATTTGTAGCAAAACACGAGCTCACATGTGTTTAGAAAGAAGAATCACTTAGTTTAGAGCACTCTAGAAGTGTTTACAGATTGAAATGGACAGAGTTTTCTCTCATTTTCTCCTTTTTTTTAAATGAGCTGCCAAGAGCTCATATTTAAAGACCCGATGGCCGCGGGTCTACCCGTGGCAGCTGCGGGTCTACCTTCGGCTCCCCGGGCTACCCCGAGCCATACGGGTCCCGTCGTCTTAAAGAACGTATACTTTGGTTACGCATTGTCTGCTCGAACCTTCATAACTTTCAATCTGGGAATCCGATAAAGGCGTGCTATACCTTTTCGGATTGTTGTTGTCAAGAGATACATAATGACATGGGATTAAAGATTGTACAAAACCAGGAAGATGGGTCCATGACCAGATCTTCAAGTCTCCAATTTCTATCCGGTGTGTTGTCTTTTGTAGTAGTCACTCAAGATTTTGAGCTATGGTTCTTGTGGGACACTTCTGTATGTAGTGTTGATTGAAATGTGTTGAGACGACGTGAATGTAGTATCGAGGTGGCAAAATGATGATTTTGCCCCTCACCGGGGTTATATCCAGCTTTGTGCAGATGTAGCAGTCGTTGCTCCGGGTTATCTTTGAGATTGGGCTGTTGTGGATGCTGAATGGCCTTAGGGTTATCTCTGAGGTGTGCTTAACCTCCCGGGGTCGTCTCTGGGGTTGGAACTGAGTATCCCGGGGTCCTCTCTGGGGTTTAGAACCGACTTTTCTAGGGTTATCTCCGGAACTGGAACTGTTTCCCTCGGGGTTATCTCCGAGTTTGGAACTGTACTTCTCGGCCGGGGTTGAAACTGAGTATCTCGGGGTTGTCTCCGAGATTAAAAACTAAGCATGCTGGGTTTGTCTCCAGAACTGGAACTGCTTCCCTCGAGGTTATCTCCGAGGTTTGAACTGTACTTCCCGGGGTTATCTCCAGGGTTAAAACTAAGTTGACTTCTAAGGTTGTCTCTGGAAGACAATTCTTCCCTCCTGCAGGGTTAGCAACAGGAATGCAAAATTTTGAGTGTCTACAGATGTCCCTCTTTATCATTTTTATGCAATGTAATGGCATGGATAGGATAAAGATCGCTGGACACTTGAAATTTGAATAGGATAAGCATGATGCAAATGTAATGCATCATGATGCAATTTATGTTGAGTGTTGTTTGTTGGAATGGCTTCTAACGAAACATGACGACTGTTTACTTCCACCACTTTTGTTGGGTGAATGGCATTGTCCATGATGATCCTGTTGAACTACTTGGATGTCTACTCGACCGGTAGTTTCCAAAGCTCAAAGGAATCTCTATGATTGCGACTACATGATGTTGACATTGGGGTGATCACCAAAGTCCTTAATCCTTGTTGTAGGCTTCCCACCGAAGATGATTTTCTCATGTGCGAGAGACTCTTGGGGAATTGTGCTATGATTGCTGAGGATCTGTATAATAGATTCCATCATCGGTCCTCCCTGATGAGGATGGTTTTCCATCGTCAGGTTTTTCTGACGCTTCGTTGGAGTTACTGCCAACGGCTAATGATGTAATGGTTGCTTGACCCTCGCTGAAATATTCTTCAACGGCTTAAATCATCGGATCACCTCCGATGCTTCACTGGAGTTACTGCCAACGGCTGGTGATGTCAAGGCTGCTTGACCCTCGCTGAAATGTCCTTCAACGGCTAACATCATCGGACCATCTCCGATGCTTCGCTGGAGTTACTGCCAACGACTGATGATATCAGGGCTGCCTGACCTTCGCTGAAATGTCCTTCAACGCCTAACATCATCGGACCACCTCCGATGCTTAGCTGGAGTTTACTGCCAACGACTGATAATGTGACGCCCCCAAAATAGGTATATATCACCCATCTTAAGTCACCAAATACATGGTACAAAATTCAAATACAACTTAGTAATACAACTGTCGTGTAACATACAACAAAACATAAACTGAGAGTTTTAATACGAATATTGCCTTCTAGACAGTATTCAAACTCAAATGGAGTCCTCAATACCTTTATTATCACACTATTTCATAGAATAGTGAGGACTACTAATGCTATCATCCGGACCGTCACTCCATTCCCCGACTAGTCCCTGCTACGTTCTCATTTCCTGAAGAGGACAATGAAAGCAAAAGAGTGAGCTCAACTAGCCCAGTAAGAAATATTATGACTAAGATAATGCAGAATAATTTATCATTAGCCTTCAACAGTGTTAAACTGATAAAATATAACAAACATCAAGTTTAACTGCAGCGGAACAAGCAATCCATTAGAAGAGTCAAGTAGAGAATAAAATCTACTATCTTCTATGATTTAAAAGGTTTTTCATCACTTTTATCGCTAAGACTCAGCTTAATAAATAATCCACATCATCCCTGCACTACGGCCAAGGATATTCATTAGTATCACGACCACAAAGTATCCATGCACTACGAGCCAAGGATATTCGTGTATTCATCAATGATCATGATCATGCCAACAACTTTCCATCAACGCACTACGGGCCAATGAGGACTTTTACCACATCATTTGTAACATTACGGTCATGATTATACCGAATAATCCCTGGTCATAATCATACCAAGTCCATCTATGCACTACAGGCCACATATGACTTTCAACATAATATAAACATGAGGATGATGACAATGATATAAGAATTCAATAAAACAAGTTCAAGAATAAATTTTTAAAGATTTCTAATTTAATTTATCCAGAAATCAATAACGTCCAAATTGTCAACATGATACTGCTTTGTGGAGTAAAATTCAAGAATAATATTGTACCAAAAATAATTTGGACAGAAAATGAGTCAATTTTTATCATGAATAGTACCCCGGGTGAATAGTACTCGAGTGAATAGTACCCCGTGAATAGTACCCCATGAATAGTAATCCCGTGAATATTACTCCGGCATGAAAAAGTTAAAACATATCAAGAATGCTCAGAATAATATTTCCATGAAAAGATACTGGATGAAACGCAAATATGAAGGATATTCTACTAATTTTATGGAGTATAGAAGCCAAAACTTTAACCAAATGAGTATAGAATTAGAATTATGAAATGAAATAATATTACTTACATACTACAGAGTATGGAAGAAAATATTATTTCAAGCGAATATTGAACAAAAATAACATCCCTTACCTTAAAAAGAAGATTATTTCAACCGAAATAGCGGGGATATTCTTGAAGAAAATTTTCACTATTTTCTACGCTCAAAGCTTTCTAAACCTCGAAAGAAATATGCTCAAGATTATAGAAGAAGAATTCTCTGATTCTGGTGTGATTTTCAATTCTAACTTAAGCGCCTATTTATAGGAAAATGCTAGAACGCCATAGGAGACTAAAATAATAAATTATTATTATTATTATTATTTATCTTCTACGCCACTTCTTTTGAACAAGCTAGCATGCTTTCCTTGAAAAAATACAGCCCATCATATTTGAAAATCAATTCAGCACATTTTATCAACAAATGACAAAAGTGGGTCCCACCCCTAATAAAAATATTTTATTTTCTAAAACTTCAGTAATTCATAATAAATAGCCCTTTTATCAGAAAAATTCAAATCTCATGTATATTTCATAGAAAATTTAATTCTCTACAACTTTGTAAGTTTAAGTTTTTCCAAATTCCAAACAGAAAATATCCAAAATTCACAAACGGATGATTTTTAATACCTCATAAAATTTATAACAAATCATACGTTAATTTTTAACGATTCAAAATTTGTGGACTTTTACTCAACTTATATATGTATAACATATCCACAAATCACAACGATCCAACGGTCGGATCAAAATTATAACTCACGCAATAGAACTTTAAGAACACTGATTTGATTTTTAATACCTCTATTTCGATAAAAATACTGATAAAACACCTCAACAGTAATTTCTTCATTTATAACAACATAAAATAAATATTTTTCTATCCATCATTTATGTCCACATAAAAATTTATATTTCCTTATCATATAAATCAATAATTAATTATTCACAAATAATATTACAGAATCACAATTATGACAACCAGGCCGTTTTCAGGAAAGAGGGGGTTTTTTAATAAAGATTTCTCCTTACTAGCGCGTAATTAGGTGACCAAACCTCTCCTTGACAGAACTTTCTAGACATTGCCAATAATGCTATCTAATAATATTATTCAAATATTATGAATTATTGATCTGATAATGGGAAATACTGTGCAGTGACAATTATTGAAATAACAATAATATAAAATATTAACGCAGTAATTATTGAACCAATAAAATAAAATATTGAACAGTAATTACTATAACAATTATTGAGTAGTGCCTTCTTACTTAAGAATCAATAATTCAAAAATATTGTGCAATACCGTGTGCTACTGTGCAACAACGCGTATTACTTTACTTTATCCACCGGGTATTCCAATAGTGTTAACGGTAACGATTACGCCGTTATTTTATAAAAAGATATTTTTGTCGTTTTCTCAATCTGACAATAATTCCGTTGTGGGGTCCACCAATGATTGTGCCGTCGTACGAATATTCCCTGTTAAAATGAATATTTTCCGACCAATCGAATATTATATAACAACTTGCGTACTTTGCAAAATTTATAAATATTACCCACAACTATAACATTATATCAAATTCACTCCATAATATTCAAAAATAATATTTATAGAAAATTCATCTTTATTCATAAAAGTTGGGGTCTTACAACATTCCCTTCTTATGAAATTTCGTCCTCGAAATTAGGGTACGTACCTGGTATGTCGAAAAGGTAAGGATACCTTGACTTCATTTTAGATTCTAACTCCCAGGTCATTTCCTCAATATCGTGGTTTCTCCTCAAAACTTTGACTTGAGGTATAACCTTGGAGCGTAAAATATGCTCCTTCTTATCCAAGATTTTTAATAGGAACCTATTCATACGTTAAATCTTCCGCTATTTCGTCCGGTTCTAACTCAATAATGTGGTTCAGGTCTTTCACATATTTACGTAATGTAGATATGTGAAAAACGTTATGAACACGAGACATACTTGGCGGTAAGGTGAGTTTATAGGCCACAGTTCATACTCGTTCGAGGATTAAAAATAGGACAATTGATGAGCGGGATTTATACCTGCAAATTGGATATTTTATGACTTAAATAGTTGCCTGTTCTCGTAGATTTTATATAGTTTTATATGATAATAGTGTTATTATGCTTAATTGATGCAATGCAGAGTTGTTTCCCAGCTTACAGGGCATATTGGCCATTTTTCCTGTACTGGCGCCGTAGCGCCAGTGTTACACTTGGAAGTCGCGCCTCAGCACCACATCTGGCGCCCCAGCTCGCACCCCAGCGCCAATGCTAGGCAAAGCTACTAACTTTTTGCGCTTCGCTTGAGCTACGTATGGCGCCCCAGCGTCAAGGCCGGCACCAGACTCGTGCCCCAGAGCCATTAACGGCGCCCCAACGCCTCAGTTCGCGCCCCAGCACCGCTTGTTAAGCAGTAATGAGTCTTTAATGACCTAAAAAAAGAGGGGAGCAGTATATAAGTGAGGAGCAGCCACTTGCATCAGCAGAAGGGAGAGAGAGAAAAGGGATATAAATCTCATAACACAGATCATGTAAATAGAATAGGATAGATTAGTTTTTCTTCTGTAATTTCTCTTTCTTTCTTATCTCTGTACATATAGATTAGGGAGAAGTCTGCATTTCTTTGGAGCACAAGTGCAACGAGCGACACAGATTGAAAAGCTTGAAAGGAGCGGATTGCTTGGTGACTGAAGGGCTTTGACAGAGTTCCTTCTTATCAATTTATTTCCTCTATTATTGTAATCCATAAATGTTGTCTTATTTGCTACTTGTATTTGGTTTAATAGCTATGAACTGAATATTTGCTCTAAGGTTATAATGGATCCCTTTTGTTATTTGAATTGACTGTCTTTATCTCTTTGGTTGGCACCATATGATTTGGTCTTATATATTTGTGCTTTATGATTCTCGCTAAGAAATTAGTGATGATTTTGGTAATCTGCATGATATCGACAGAAGAATTGTAGATTTACACCTAAATATATTGGGGTGATTGTGGGTTTCGACTGCATAAGTTATGCGTAGAATAAACATATCTCTATGCGCCACGTGCGGCCTCAATGAGAACTTATGCTTAAATCCTTGTTATGATTGATTCGCATAGACATATGTAGGATTGCATCTAGCTTGGACGTTCTTTTCTGTTCTATTCCCTTTAGGGTGGATCTGGAGAGGATATGTTTGTGCATACCTCGACAGAGGTGCATAAGCACCTGTGTGTTCTCGGTCGACAAATTATCGTGACCATTTAGACCAAAAAGAGAAAGGTAGCTAGTTTGATGAACATAGCACGCCAGGTGTTCGACAGAATGCCTGTGTGAGGGTGAAGTTGTGACCTTAGCTTGTAATTCCTTAGATTTCCATTCGTTATCTATTTACTTGCTTTGTTAAGTAGTATAATTAGATTAATCACACTTCCATTTAGTGCTATTCGAATAAGACTTTAGCGATAAACAATTGGTACTTGGTAAATATTAGTCATAGTTCCTCATGGGTACGACACACTTCTTATCACTGTATTACTTGTTAGACCGCGTATACTTACGCGTGTTTAGTGATCGTTTTTCGGACCAGCAAGTTTTTGGCGCCGCTGCCGGGGAACTATTATTCTAATATTGTCTAATATTGATTTAAATCAATTTAGTCTTACTTTGAACGTGTATATATTTACTTCTTTTATTTGTTTGATCTTCCTTTCTTTTTATTTTTAAGTCTACAGATTATGGACGACCAATGTTATCAATGGCCTTATGAGGGGACAACACAACCAAGCTCGGAAGAAGGACTCGAGAGATTACAACTTCAAATTGCTAATACCTTGAGGTTTTCTGACAGTCTTGAGTGTCATTCCACTCAGAACGCCTACTGTCAAGAGCGAGCTGACTTTGAACCGATTCCCTATCATCCAAACAGCCAGGGTTATCCAAACTCTTGGGGCTGCAGTCAGAAGTCATATCATGATCCAAATCATGCCTCTCAGTTCGACTATCAGTCTCAGCCGCATTATGAGTTGACGTCTCAACCCAATAAGAGCTTTTATGAGACCTCAACACGAGAAGAAGATAACCGGCTTGAGGGGCTTCTCACCGACTTTATTCAGAGAAATAAGGTTCGGATGGCAAGCCAAGAAGCCGCATTGCACAGCCTTGAGAAGCAATTGGGGCAACTCGTAAATGCCATCACAAATCCATCGCAAGGCAATCTCCTAGTCGTAATTGATCTCGACAATGAAGCAGTAGAGTATTGCATGGTGGATACGCAAGGGAAATGCAATGAGTCTCGTATAGTTATTAAGGAAGACGTCATAGTGCAACATGACCAACCTGCGGAGGCTGAGCTAGCAGAAGAGGGGATCACCAGTGGGTACACTGTCAAGACTGATCAACAACCAGAACCCACACTCACTACTGTGGAAACCCGAGGGGGCCCAATAGAGCACAAAGAATGCTTTCAATTTAATGAACAAGGGGAATTAGTGGATAATTCCAGTGGTGAAAGATTCTTTGTGCCAAAGGATGAAGAAAGCATGAATGACCAATCATCCATGTCTGCCAAAAATCCAAAGGAATTGACGAATAGGCGACATGAGAAAGTCATTTTCTCTTATGAGCCGGATTGAACGGCGTCGGTATAGTCAAGCCGACGACTTTAAAACAAGCGCTTGGTGGGGAGGCACCCCCATCTCGGTATAAATTTTATCAGTTTTCCTTTACCCATGTCTAATTTACTCCGTAGTTAGTTATTCTATCATTTGTAATAATGCATATTTGCTTCGTAGTGTTTTCTGTTATACCTCTTGGCCAGTGCAGATAACAGGTGCAGATAGCAGATGCAAAATTTTTAGAAATTGGCTTTCGCATCGCGGCGCCACCATTTACACTGTATCTCGCGCCGCAGTGCCGGCCTTGCACCCCAGCTCAAACTTTCGCGCCCCAGCGCCATGATATTGCCCAGCTACTGCTAAATCGGGCCGCAGCGCCAAACAAAGAAGGATTTGTCGCGCTGCGGCGCGAGTAGCGAGAATTTGAAATTTTAGAGCAGTTTTTAGCAGCCATGCCTCTCCATTTCTTTCCCAATCCCTCGACATCTCTCGGCACCATAGCACAAAATAGCTTTTGTTTTCCCATCAACGTCCCAATCACCGAAGTTTGAGTATTGATCTCTCATCAAATACCCAAGAGCCTCCATCAATTACTTGTCCGAGTGAACGCCCACACATAGTTCTCACACTAAGGTTCCTTAAGTAGAAGATCGTATGCGAGTGAGATGTTGTTAACACAAAGACCTATTTCGTATAACATACAAATGATGAAGATAGAGTAAAAGACTCTAGGGACCCACGTGAAGATAACAAATATACGATTAGAATCGACTTTAATCAATAAAGTTAAAGCCGCTCAAGCTACATACTCAGAGCTGATGAATGTGAAGAAGAAGGTTCAAGAGGGCGTTATTCTAGAAGCAAGAATCGATGATGAGAGGAAATCTTAACCCTCGAATTAATTGACCCATTTAAAATCCTCGATTAAGTAGGAGCTATGGCTTATAGACTCGTTTTACCGCCCAGTATGTCGTGTGCTCATAACGTTTTTAACGTATCGATGTTACGACCCGAACCACATTATTAATTTTAAACTGGACGAGATAGCAGAAGATTTAACGTATGAGGAGATACGTGTTAACATCTTGGATAAGAAGGATCATATTCGTTGTGAAGTCAAGGTATCCTCACCTCTTCGGCATACCAGGTACGTACGTAAATTTCGAGGGCGAAATTCTATAAGGAGGGGAGATTGTGAGACTCCAGATTTTATGAATAAATAATTAATTTTCTCGAAATAATTTTTTTTGAATATTATGGTGTGGATTTGATATAATGTTATAGTTGTGGGTAGTATTTATAAATTTTGCAAAGTATGCAAGTTGTTATATAATATTCGATTGGTCGGGAAATATTATTTTTGACAGGGAATATTCGTATGACGGTACAATCATTGTTGGGCCTCACAACGAAATTATTGTCGGATTGAAAAAACGACAAAAATATTTTTATGAAAATAACGGCGGAAGTTTTACCGTTAACTGTTGAAACACCCGGTGTTAAAAGTACAGTAATACGTGTGGTTGTATAGTAGCATACGGTATTGATTTTTGAGGCTTACGTGATTAGTCACTCAGTTTTGTTTTATTGGTATTATTAATGTAATAAAACAGAAAAGCTTTTTATATAAAACATAATACTTTTATAAAGTTATTCGTTTTATTAGGCTAATAGTAAAATCTTTTTATATAAAATAGAATACTTTTATAAAGTTATATATTTTATTAGATAATAATTAGAATATATTATATTTTATTATGCATAGTGTTTGCATAGTGCATGCATAGTATTTGCATAGTAAAATCTTTTATAAAGTTATTCGTTTTATTTGATTATAAATAGAATATATTATATTTTATTTAAAAGATTTTTCTTTAAATATGGACCGTTAGATTAAAATAAATCAATCTAGACCGTTCATGAGTTAGTTACTATGTAGTCCATTTTTCTATAAATAGAAGCTCATTCCTTCATTATTTCTTACGAATTCACTGAAACTCTAGAGAGAGAAAATTATAGAGAGAGAAGAAAATTTTTTTGCTACTTCACTACTCCTATATCCAGTACTCTTCCTTTCAAGGTAAGGGATATTATTTGTTGTACCTGTAAGGGATATTATTTCTTTTGTATTCATGAAGAGAACTTCTGTTATTCTATTTTTTATTATTCTGTTGAAATAACCTGTATACGCAGACTACCCTATACTTGGTGAAATTCTTCTGTTATTCTATTCTTTATTATTATGTTAGAATAACCTGTTTATGCGATGTACCGCATATATGGTGAAATTCTTTTATTATTCTGTTCTTTATTATTCTGTCGGAATATCCTGTCTGTGCGTTTACGCCGGACCTGGTTCCATTATTTATTATTCTGTCGGAATATCCTGTCTATGCATTTTACGTCGGACCTGGTTCCATTCTTTATTATTCTGTTAGAATATCCTGTCTGTGCGTTTTACGTCGGACCTGGTTCCGTTATTTATTATTCTGCTGGAATAACCTGCCTGTGTGGTCTATCGCATGCATGGTGATTTCTTTTATTATTCCATTCTTTATTATACTCAGTTGGTTAAAACTTTGACTTCTATACTCCATGAAATTAGTAGAATATCCTTGATATTTGCGCTTCATTCAGTATCTTTTCATGGAAATATTCTTCTGAGCATTCTTGAATTTTACTATACAAAGCAGTATCATGTTGACAATTTAGACGTTATCAGTTCCTAGATAAATTAATTCTTGAATTTGTTTTATTGAATTCTTATATCATTGTCATCATCCTCATGTTTATATTTTGTTGAAAGTCATCTATGGCATGTAGTGCATACAGGCCATAGATGGACTTGGTATGATTATGACCAGGAATTATTCGGTGTAATCTTGACCGTAATGTTACAAATGATGTGGAAAAAGTCCTCATTGGCCCGTAGTGCATTGATGGACAGTTTTTGGTATGATTATGGCTATGGATTCTCTTTGGCCGTAGTGCAAAGATGAATTATTTTATGGCATGATCAGGACCGTTGATGAAAACATGATTATCTTTAGCCGTAGTGCATGAATAATTTGTGGTCGTGATACTAAAGAATATCCTTGGGCGTAGTGCAGGGGTGATTCGATGATGTGGATTATTTATTAAGCTGAGTCCCAGCGATAAAAGTCATGAAAAACCTTTTAAATCATAAAAGATAGTAGATTTTATTCTCTACTTGACTCTTTTAATGGATTGTTGGTTCCGCTACAGTTAAACTTGATGTCTATTGTATTTTATCAGTTTAACATTGTTAAAGACTAATGATAATTTATTCTGCATTATCTTAGTCATAATATTTCTTACTGGGCTAGTTGAGCTCACCCTTTCTTTCACTGTTCTCTTCAGGAAATGAGAATATAGCTGGGACGAGTCGGGGAATAGAGTGATGGTCCTAGATGGTGCATTAGTAGTCCTCACTATTCTGTGAAATAGTGTGATAATAATTGTAATGAGGACTCCTTTTGAGTTTTTATACTCTCTAGTAGACAATAATTGTAATGAGGACTCCTTTTTGTTGTCGTATTGTACACGACAGTTGTATTATTAAGTGTATTTGAATTCTGTACCATGTATCTGGCGACTCAAGATGGGTGATGTATACCTACTTTTCGGGGCGTCACTATTAATACAAAAGAAATAATACCCCTTATAGGTACAACAAATAATATCCCTTACCGTAAAAAAAACTTGATATCGGAGTAGTGAAGTAGTATAATACTTTTCTTATTTCTCTCTATAGTTTCTCTCTCTAGAGTTTCAGTGAATTCGTAAGAAAATAATGAAGGAATGAGCTTCTATTTATAGAAAAATGGACTGCATAGTAACTAACTCATGAACGGTCTAGATTAATTTACTTTAATCTGACGGTCCATATTTAAAGCAAAATCTTTTAAATAAAATATAATATATTCTATTTATAATCTAATAAAACGAATAACTTTATAAAAGATTTTACTATACAAATACTATGCAGACACTATGCATAATAAAATATAATATATTCTAATTATTGTCTAATAAAACAGATAACTTTATAAAAGTATTCTGTTTTATATAAATTTTTTTTACTATTAGCCTAATAAAACGAATAACTTTATAAAAGTATTCTATTTTATATAAAAAGTTTTTCTGTTTTATTACATTAATAATACCAAAAAAATAAAACTGAGTGACTTATCACGTAAGCATCAATAATCAATAATGTGTGCTACTATGCAACCATACATATTACTGTACTTTTACTATCGAGTAGTTCAACAGTATTAATAGTAAAACTTCTGCCATTATTTTCATAAAGTATTTTTGCCGTTTTCTCAATTCGACAATAATTTCATTGTAGGGTCCACCAATGATTGTGTCGTCGTACGAATATTTTCTGTTAAAACGAATATTCCCCGACCAATCGAATATTATATAACAACTTGCGTACTTTGCAAAATTTATAAATATTACCCACAACTATAACATTATATCAATTTCACTCCATAATATTTAAAAACGATATTTATAGAAAATTCATCTTTATTTATAAAAGTTGGGGTCTTACAACCTCGCTTTCTTATGAAATTTCGCCCTTGAAATTAGGGTACGTACCTGGTATATCGAAGAGGTAAGGATACCTTGACTTCATTTCAGATTCTAACTCCCAGGTCATTTCCTCAACATCGTGGTTTCTCCACAAAACTTTGACTTGAGGTATAACCTTGGAGCGTAGAATATGTTCCTTCTTATCCAAGATTTGAACAGGAACCTCTTCATACGTTAAATCTTCCGCTATTTCGTCTGGTTCTAACTCAATAATGTGGTTTGGGTCTTCCACATATTTACGTAACATGGATATATGAAAAACATTATGAACACGAGACATACTTGGCGGTAAAGCTCTTTCCAAATCTCGTAACTCCTTTCCACGGAGCAACTCGTAACAACACATGATCTCCTATATCAAATTCCACGTCCTTTCGATGAAGAGTAGCATAATTCTTTTGTCGATCTTGTGAGGTTTTATACGTTGTCGGATCGTTTGAATCTTTTTCGTAGTCATACGTACCAACTCCGGTCCCAACAACGTTGCTTCACCCACCTCATCCCAGCATATTGGAGAACGACACTTTCTTCCATACAACGCCTCGAATGGAGCTATGTCAATACTTTCTTGATAGCTGTTGTTGTAGAAAAACTCCACCAATGGTAAAAACTTATCCCAACTTCCCTTGAAGTCAAGAACACAGAGTCTTAATAAATCTTCAAGAGTTTGAATAGCCCTCTCTGATTGTCCGTCCGTCTGGGGATGATATGCCGAACTAAATCGTAAATCCGTGCCCATAGCTTTTTGCAAACTAACCCAAATTTGTGAAGTGAATCTTGTGTCTCGATCAGAAACTATGGATACTGGCATACCATGCAGTCTTACAATCTCGTTTATGTACATTCGAGCAAGACGTTCAAGTGTATAAGTTTCTCGTAGTGGTAAGAAATGAGCAGACTTGGTCAATCTATCAACAATGACCCAAATTGCATCAATGCCTTGAGAAACCTTTGGAAGACCAGTAACGAAATCCATGGTAATGTGCTCCCACTTCCATTCTGGAATTTTAAGTGGTTGCAATGGACCTTTTGGTACTTGATGCTCCGCTTTGACTCGTTGACAAGTTAGACACATTGAGATAAATAGCGCTATCTCTCTCTTCATATTGCTCCACCAAAATGTATGACGAAGATCACGATACATTTTAGTACTCCCAGGATGGATTGCAAACGGTGTGTTGTGCGTCTCCATCATTATTATATACTTTAAATCAGGGTCGTTAGGAACACAAAGTCTGGAGTTGACTCGAAGTATTCCTTCTTCATCGATTCTTGCTTCCGGCATAGCACCTTCTTGCACTTTCTTCCTCAGACGCATCAGCTCCAGGTCTGTAGCTTGAGCAGCTTTAACTTTATCAATTAAAGTCGGTTCTACTCGTATATTGGCCATCATCACATGGGTCCTTGGAGTCTTTAACTCTATCTTCATCCTTTGCAAGTCACACAAAATGGGCCTTTGCGTTGACAATATCGCACTCGTACTTGCATATGATCTTCTACTCAATGCATCAGCTACCACGTTCACTTTTCTAGGATGGTATTGGATGGTATGATCATAATCTTTCAATAGTTCCAGCCAACGTCGTTGTCGCATGTTGAGTTCCTTTTGAGTGAAGAAATATTTGAGGCTTTTATGATCCGTAAAGATCTCCACTTTCTCCCCATACAAGTAATGCCTCCAAATTTTAAGTGCGAAGACAACAGCTGCCAACTCTAGATTATGAGTAGGATAATTCCTCTCATATTCTTTGAGATGTCTTGAGGCATAGGCTATGACTTTTCCATGTGCATGAGAACATATCCCAACCCTTTGCCCGAAGCATCACTGTAGATGACAAATCCCTCCGAGCCAGATGATATTGTCAGAACAGGTGCTGAAATGAGTCTCCTCTTGAGTTCTTGAAAACTTTTCTCACATTCTTCGCTCCAATCAAACTTTGTATCTTTCTGAGTCAGCTAAGTTAATGGAGTATCGATTCGAGAAAATCCTTCCACGAATCTCCAATAATAACCAGCTAAATCGAGAAAGCTACGTACTTCGGTCACTGATTTAGCTTGCTCCCAACTTTGAATTGCTTTAATCTTTGCCGAGTCAACAGATATTCCATGACTTGATACTACATGCCCAAGAAATGCTACTTCCTCAAGCCAGAACTCGCATTTTTTCAACTTGGCATAAAGCTTGTATTCACGAAGCTTTTGGAGTGTCAGCCTCAAGTGTTGCTCATGATCTTCACCGCTTTTGGAATAAATAAGGATGCCATCAATAAAGACGACCACAAAGTGATCCAAATATTACTTGAATACTCAGTTCATCATATCCATGAAGGCAGCAGGAGCATTAGTCAATCCAAAAGACATGACTAAGAATTCATAATGCCCATACCGAGTTCTGAAGGCAGTCTTTGGAATATCCTCAGTTCTAACCTTCAGCTGATGATATCCAGAACGAAGATCAATTTTTGAAAAGAATTGTGCTCCTTGCAACTGGTCAAACAGGTCATCAATACGTGGCAATGGGTACCTATTTTTGATGGTGACATGATTCAACTCCCGATAATCAATACAAAGTCGCATACTCTCATCTTTCTTCTTCACGAATAGAACAGGAGCACCCCAAGGAGAAGTACTAGGACGAATAAAGCCAATGTCTAACAATTCCTGCAGTTGGGTCTTTAACTCCTGAAGTTTAATAGGAGCCATTCGATATGGGGCTTTGGAAATGTGTTTTGTACCAGGTTCAAGGTCGATTTAAAATTCAATTTCATGCTCTGGGGGTAGGCCAAGAAGTCCTTCAGGGAATACGTCAGGAAATTCATTAACAATAGAAATATTATTCAAACTGAAGTATTTTTGTTTAGATCCGTGACATGAGCTAAGAAAGCTTGTCATCCATTTTTCAATAAACGAATAGCTTTATGGCTTGAGATGACAATGATTGATTTTAATGGTTTGGTTATTTGAATTTGCATAATAGGTTGATTAGGAATATGAAAGCTAACAACCTTACGAAAACAATCAATTTTTGCATGATGAGTAGTTAACCAATCAATCCCTAGAATTACATCAAATACAAGTATTTTCAATAAAATAAGATCGACAGGTAATGTGAGGGTACCGATTTGAACCAAACAAGACTTATAAATAGTGGATGTAATGAAGGTTTCTCCCAACGGAGTTTCCACAGATAAGTCAAAGTCTAATTTCTCCGAAGTCAAATTTAATCGTTGAGCGCAAATAGGAGAAATAAATAAATGGGTAGAACCAGTATCAAATAAGGTATAGACTTCGCTAGAGTTTATGATAAGCTTACCCGTGATGACCTCGTTCGGGTTCCTTGCTTTCTGGGAGGTCACAACAAACGCTCTCCCTTGCACTACCAGTTTTGACTTTTCTGGGATGTCCTTTGGTGCCTCCATCCTAGTTGAACTTGTCTTTGGTGAACGAAAAAATCGGGCTAGGTGATCTTCTCTTCCACAATTATAACATACTTTGGACGACATCGCGCAGTTTGGACTGATGTGTCCCTCCCCTCCGCATTTGAAATATATGATTGGTGGTCGTTCTCCTTCCTTAACCACGGGTGCTGGTGCTGACGTCTTTCCATCATTGTTGAATCTCCTCTTCTTGAAATGTCCATTCTTATTGTTTTGACCATGATTACCACCGAAGAGGTTACCATTTTTGGCATGTTGATTCCCTCCATGTTTATTGGCACCGCTTTGATGACTGTTATCATCAGTATTATCATTTTGTCAGCTGCTCTCTTTTGGTTGCGTTGACTCGTTATCGCGCTCCACTAATTGAGCTCTATTTACAATATCTGAATACAAACACAGTTTATGAGAAATAAGATATTGACGTATCTCCGGCTTCAAACCTCTTAAAAACATCCGCGTCATTCTCTCTTTATTATCAACCAAGTGGGACGCAAATCGGGACAACTCGGCAAACTTGGTTTCGTACTGCGACACGGTCATGTTGTTTTGCTCCAACTTAATAAATTCCACCTCCTTCATGTTACGAATGCTTTCGGGAAAGTACTTATCATTGAACAACTCTTGGAACTTCTCCCAAGACATCTTGAGTGCGTCAGGCTGGGTACGTTTTACAGATTTCCACCAGTGATCCGCCTCTTCACGTAATATAAAGGTGGCAAAGGGAACCTTTTGCTCCTCGGAGCATCCCAAGACATCAAATATCTTGGTGATCTGCTTTAACCACGTCTCCGCCTTAAGTGGTTCTGGCTTTCCCAAAAACTCCGGTGGTCCCAGCTCCTTGAATTGCTTAGCGGTGACCAACCGTGGGTTGCCATTATTTCCTCCTGCATTATGAACAGGAGCGGCCTTCGCCTGATGTTGCGTGAATTCTATAAAACTCCTAAACGTACCGTCGTTCGTCAATTGATCAGTGTTGTTGTTTACATGAGGATTATCGCCATCCTGTTGCACATTGTCCTGATTATTGATCTGTGGAGACTCAACGGTCTCCTGTGCTCCATTACTTATGTCAACATTTTCAGATGCCATTTTCAAATACTGCAACAAAACAAGGGTTAATTAACATATCACAAATTATCCCTATACTCTGACCGACCAACTAAATACCAAATAAACTTAGGTAGGTCATACGAGCAAAGGAATTACCCGTCTCTCTCCTCCTAGTTCTATTCTCACATCCTAGCCAGGGATCATATCCCTAAGCTTTGATACCAACTGTGACGCCCCCAAAATTAGGTATACATCACCCATCTTGAGTCGCCAGATACATGGTACAGAATTCAAATACAACTTAATAATACAACTGTCGTGTATAATACGACAAAATATAAAATGTGAGTTTGAATACAAATATTATCTTCTAGAGAGTATCCATACTCAAAAGGAGCCCTCATTAGCCCGTAGTACATTGATGGACAGTGGTTGACATGATCATGACCATTAATGAATACACAAATATTCTTGGCCCGTAGTGCATGGATAATTGTGGTCGTGATACTAAAGAATATCCTTGGCCGTAGTGCAGGGGTGATTCGATGATGTGGATTATTTTTTTAGTTGAGTCCCAACGATAAAAGTCATGAAAAATCTTTTAAATCATAGAAGATAGTAGATTTTATTCTCTACTTGACTCTTCTAATGGGTTATCTGTTCCGCTGCAGTTAAACTTGATGTTTGTTATATTGTATCAGTTTAACACTGTTTAAGGCTAATGATAATTTATTCTGTATTATCTTAGTCATAATATTTCTTACTGGGCTAGTTGAGCTCACCCTTTCTTTCATTGTTCTCTTCAGGAAATGAGAATATAGCTGGGACGAGTCGGGGAACGGAGTGATGGACCAGATAATAGTATTAGTAGTCCTCACTATTTTGTTAAATAGTGTGACAATAAATGTAACGAGGACTTATTCTGTACTATCATACGACTACAGTTAACTATGAGTTTTAATACAAATATATGCAACTCTCATGGTACCTCGACCACAACCTCACAATGATACTTTACATAAAAGTATAGTCAAAACTGTTTTAGAAATTAAAATATTTGGGAAGCGCTCAAGGAAACCTTCATACATGGGAGGCCATGCGTCTAGGTTATAATAGATATCATATATCCACAGAATTATCCTTAGTTGACCCAAAAGTCTCCAAATAAAAACAAGAAGATTACTATCATCTTCTTTCCAATGGTGAGTCTTCTCTTGACATATAAATATCTCCGTTGTCTCCAAATGAAAATTATACTTCAAATAAACTCCAAGTTCATATAGATAGTGCTCATAGATATATTCAGCAAGTGGATGTGAACAACCATGTCCTATGAGATCACGAGGTTGTATGTCATTAGACATCTTGTATGATAGTGGCAAAACACCCTTCCAAAGTTGGGTTCGCCTCACCCTATTTGATTCACCAAATATAACTACTAAATGATGTATAGAATACAACACACTTTTCTATACTGTTTAGGGAGAACCTCCAAAAATATCACACTATTTCATAGAATAGTGAGGACTACTAATGATATCATCTGGACCGTCACTCCGTTCCCCGACTAGTCCCTGCTGCGTTCTCACTTCCTGAAGAGAACAATGAAAGCAAAAGGGTGAGCTCAACTAGCCCAGCAAAAAATATCATAATTAAAGTTAATTTACATCATCAATAGCCTTCATCATTAATATATCAGAGATTTAGAACATATGGTAGCTGATAAAACTTTTCAACCATAGTTGCAGCGGAACGAGCAATCTATTAGAAGAGTCAAATAGACCATTATGTCTATTATCTTCTCCATGTTAAAAGTCCACCAATAATATTTTATCCCTATAACATCAATCAACAATTCCTGTCCACAATCATATGAATAACTCATAATCATAATTGTGATTCTAAAATCCTCTTCGCACCCAGAACGAAGATAATTTTCATCACCTATATTCACCTGAAACATCGAAAATCATGGTTATACCAAATCACAATTCTTGTTCATAATTATACTAATAAATTCATCTTTGCACTAAGGCCAAAGACATACAACTATATTTTAGAAGAGTCAAGTAGAGCATGATATCTACTATCTTCTACAAATTAAAAGTGTATAACCAATATTTTATCACTGAGACTCAGCTTAATAAATAATCCACACCTTCTAATTATCTATGCACTACGGCCAAGGATATTCGTTAGTATCACACCTATGAATTATCCATGCACTACGGCCAAAGATATTCATTATTATCACATCCATGAATTAATATTTCATCGCTGAGACTCAGCTCAAAAATTAATCCACATCATCGAATCATCCCTGCACTACAGGCCAAGGATATTCATTTGTATCACGACCACGAATTATCCATGCACTACCGGCCAAAGATAATCGTGTTTTCATCAACGGTCCTGATCATGCCATAAAATAATTCATCTTTGCACCCTTGGCCGAAGAGAATCTATAGCCATAATCATACCAAAAATTGTCCATCAATGCACTACGGCCAATGAGGATTTTTTTACCACATCATTCATCACATTACGGTCATGATTATACCGAATAATTTCCGGTCATAATCACACCAAGTCCATCTATGTAGTACGGGCCAAAGATGACTTTTACCACATCATTTGTAACATTACGGTCATGATTATATCGAATAATCCCTGGTCATAATCATACCAAGTCCATCTATGCATTACAGGCCACAGATGACTTTCAACATAATATAAACATGAAGATGATGACAATGACATAATAATTCAATAAAACAAGTTCAACAATTAATTTATCCAGGAACCAATAACGTCCAAATTGTCAACATGATACTTATTTGTAGAGTAAAATTTAAGAATTCTCAAAAAAATATTTCCATGAAAAGATACTGGATGAAGCGCAAATATCAAGGATATTTCACTAATTTCATAGAGTAAAGAAGCTAAAACTTTAACCAACTGAGTATAATAGAATATATAAAACTGCAAATAGATTTTCGTCCGCCATGCGATAATCCACATATACATATCATTTCCACAATTTAATAAGGAATGAATACAAAGGATCATTCACCATGCATGTGGTAATTCACATAGAGAGGTTATTCCAACGGAATAATAAAGAATGGAATAACAGAAGGATTCACCATGCGTGCGATAGACTGCACAGACAGGTTATTCCCAACAGAATAATAGAGAATGGAACCAGGTTATGCGTAAACGCACAGACATGATATTCCGACAGAATAATAAAGAACGGAACCAGGTCAGGCGAAATTCGCACCGACAGGATATTCGAACAAAATATTAAAGAATGGAATAACAACAGAAATCACCATGCATGCGATAGACCGCACAGACAGGTTATTCCAACAGAATAATAATTAATAGAACCAGGTCAGGCGTAGTACGCACCAACAGGATATTCTGACAGAATAATAATGAACGGAATAATAGAAGAATTTCACCATGTATGCGGTACTTCGCATAAACAGGTTATTCCAACATAATAATAAATAATGGAATAACAGAAGAATTTCACCAAGTATAGGGTAGTCCGCGTATACAGGTTATTCCAACAGAATAATAAAGAATGGAATAACAGAAGTTCTCTTCATGAATACAAAAGAAATAATACCCCTTACGGGTACCACAAATAATATCTCTTACCATAAAAAAAACTTGATATCGGAATAGTGAAGTAGCAGAATACTTTTCTTCTTTCTCTCTATAGTTTCTCTCTCTAGAGTTTCAATGAATTCGTAAGAAATAATGAAGGAATGAGCTTCTATTTATAGAAGAATGGACTGCATAGTAACTAATTTATGAACGGTCCAGATTGATTTACTTTTAATCGGACGGTCCATATTTAAAGCAAAATCTTTTAAATAAAATATAATATATTCTATTTATAATCTAATAAAACGAATAACTTTATAAAAAATTTTACTATTAGCCTAATAAAACGAATAACTTTATAAAAGTATTTTGTTTTATATAAAAAGTTTTTCTATTTTATTACATTAATAATACTAATAAAATAAAACTGAGTGACTTCTCACGAAAGCATCAATAATCAATACCGTGTGCTACTATGCAACCACGCGTATTACTGTACTTTTAACACCGGGTGTTATAACAGTTAACGGTAAAACTTACGCCGTTATTTTCATAAAAATATTTTTATCGTTTTTTCAATCCGACAATAATTCCGTTGTGGGGTCCACCAATGATTATACCGTCATACGAATATTTCCTGACAAAAAGAATATTCCCCGACTAATCGAATATTCCCCGACACAATGAATATTTTATATCAACTTGCTTACTTTGAAATTTTTTTTCACATATTACCCTTAACTTTAAACTTTTATCAATTTAACTATTTACCAAAATAGGAAAATTGAATACTTTTATTTCATAAAATTTGGGGTCTCACAATCACCTCTCCTTATGAAATTTTGCCCTCGAAATTTACGTACGTACCTGGTATGCCGAACAGATGAGGACACTTCGTCAGATTCTAACTCTTGAGGTATAAACTTTGAGTGTTGAATACATTCCAAGATTTTAACAGGTACATCTTCATACGTTAAATTATCCGCTATCTCGTCCGGTTCTAAATCAATAATATGGTTCGGGTCGTCCACATATTTATGTAACATCAATACGTTAAAAATGTTATGAACACGTGACATACTTGGCGGTAAAACGAGTCTATAAGCAACAGTTCCTACTCGATAGAGGATTTTAAATGGGTCAATTAAATCGAGGGTTGAGATTTCCCCTCTTCATCGATTCTTGCTTCTAGAATAACGCCCTCTTGAACCTTCTTCTTCATATTCATCAGCTCTAAGTATGTAGCTTGAGCGGTTTTAACTTTGTCGATTAAAGTCGATTCTAATCGTATATTCGTTATCTTCACGTGGGTCCCTATAGTCTTTAACTCTATCTTCATCATTCGTAAGTTATAGAAAATGGGTCTTTGTGTTAACAACATCTCACTCGCATACGATCTTCTACTCAACGCGTCAGCTACCACGTTCGTACTTCCACGATGATATTGAATGGTACGATCGTAATCTTCAACAGCTCGAGCCAGCGTCTTTGGTGCATAATACGTTTGTTTTAGTTGAAGAAATATTTAAGGGTTTACGAAAAAGGTTTTGTACTGGGGTCAATACAAAATTTGATTTCACGCTCTAGGGTAAGTCAAGAAGTCTTCAAGAATACGTCAGGAAATTTATTAACAATAGAAATATCATTCAAAACTGTTACTCTCATCCAAGACTTGAATAACACGTCACATTGATACCTATCAACTTGCCATCGTCATTCACAACGTCTCCTACGAAAAGTCTGGCTTCGGTGCATCCCACACAAAGAAGTCAACAACGAAAGAATTGGGACTCTTTACTTATGGCTTGATATGACAATGATTGACTTTAGTGGTTTGGTTACTTTAAATTCATATAACAGGTTGGTTAGGAGTATGAAAGCTAACAACCTTTTGAAAAGTATGATGAGTAATTAACCAATCATTTCCAAAAATCACATCAAAGGCAAGTATTTTCAAAGAGATAAGATCGACAGGTAACGTGAAAGTGTTGATTTGAACAAGATTTAAAAATAGTGGAGGTAACGAAGTATTAACCAATAAGTCAAAGTCTAACTTCCCCGGAGTTAAATTTAAACGTTGAGCGCAAGCAAGAGAGATAAAAGAATAAGTAGAACCGGTATTGAATAAGGCATAGACTTTGCAAGAATTTATAATTAACTAACCCGTGATAATTTTATTCAGGTTCCTTGTCACGAAAAAAAACGCTCTCTCTTAAACTACCGGCTTTGACTTTTCTGGGACGACCTTTGGTGCCTCCATATTAGCTGAACTTGTCTTCGGTAAATGACAAAATTGGGCTAGGTGACCTTCTTTTCCATAATTATAACATGCTTTGGACGGTATCGCGCAGTTTGGACTGATGTGTCCCTCCCCTCCGCATTTGAAGCATATGATAGGTGGTTGTTCTCCTGCTTTAACAACGGGTCCTGGTGCTGACGTCTTTCCATCATTGTTGAATCTCCTCTTCTTAAAATTTTCACTTCTATTATCTTGGCCATGATTACCACCGAAGTGGTTACCATTTCTAGCATGATAATTTCCTCCACGATGGTTATCATTGTTCCGTTGACCGTTACCACCGGTACGATTATTATCGTGTTATTTCTCGTTATCCTTTGGTTGGGCTGGCTCATTATTGCGCTCCAATAACTGAGCCCTATTTACAACATCTGAATACAAACACAGTTTGTAAGAAATTAGGTATTGACGTATCTCGGGTTTCAAATCTCTTAGAAACATCCACATCATTCTCTCCTCGTTATCAACAAAGTGGGACGCAAACCGAGACAACTCGGCAAACTTATCTTTGTACTGCAACACGGTCATATTATTTTGCTCCAACTTGATAAATTCCACTTCCTTCATGTGACGAATACTTTTGGAAAAGTACTTGTCATTGAACAATTCTTGAAACTTCTCCCAAGACATCTTGAGTACGTCAGGCTGGGTACGTTTTACAGATTCCCATCAGTGATCCGCCTCTTCATATAACATAAAGGTGGCAAAGGGAACCTTTTGCTCCTCAGAGCATCCCAAGACATCAAATATCTTGGTGATCTGCTTTAACCACGTCTCCGTCTTAAGTGGTTCTGGCCTTCCCAAAAACTCCGATGGTCCCAGCTCCTTGAATTGCTTAGCGGTGACCAACCGTGGGTTGCCATTGTTTCCTCACGCATTATGAACAGGAGCCGCCTTCACCTGATGTTTCATGAATTCTAAAAACTCCTAAACGTACCGTCGTTCGTCAATTGATCAGTGTTGTTGTTTACATGAGGATTATTATCTTTCTGTTGCACATTGTCCTGATTATTGATCTGTAGAGACTTAACGGTCTCATGTGCTCCATTGCTTACCTCAACATTTTCAGATGTCATTTTCAAATACTGCCACAAAATAAGGGTTAATTAACGAATCACATATTATCCCAATACTCTAACCGACCAATTAAATACCAAATAAACTTAGGTAGGTCATACTAGCGAAGGAATTTCACGTCTCTCCCCTCCTAGTTCTGGTCTCACATCTCAGCCAGGGATCATATCCCTAAGCTTTGATACCAACTGTGATGCCCCCAAAATTAGGTATACCTCACCTATCTTGGGTCGCCAGATACATGGTACAAAATATAAATACAAACTAAATTATACAACTGTCGTGTAAGATACAACAAAACATAAGCTGTGAGTTTTAATACAACACTTTCTTCTAAATAGGATTTAAACTCAAAATAAGTCCTCAATACATTTATTTTCACACTATTTCACAGAATAGTGAGGACTACTAATTCTATCATCTGAACCGTCACTCCGTTCCCCGACTAGTTCCCGCTACGTTCTCATTTCCTAAAGAGAACAATGAAGGCAAAAGGGTGAGCTCAACTAGCCCAGTAAGAAATATTATAACTAAGATAATGCAGAATAAATTATCATTAGTCTTCAACAGTGTTAAACTGATAAAATATAATAACTATCAAGTTTAACTGCAGCGGAACAAGTAATCCATTAGAAGAGTCAAGTAGGGAATAAAATCTACTATCTTCTATGATTTAAAAGGTTTTTCATCACTTTTATCGCTGGGACTCAGCTTAATAAATAATCCACATCACCAAATCACCCCTGCACTACGGCCAATGATATTCTTTAGTATCACGACCACAAATTATCCATGCACTACGGCTAAAGATAATCATATTTTCATCAACGGTCCTGATCATGCCATAAAACAATTCATCTTTACACTACGGCTAAAGAGAATCCATAGCCATAATCATACCAAAAACTGTCCATCAATGTACTACGGGCCAATGATGACTTTTTTTTTTCCACATCATTTGTAACATTACGGTCATGATTACACTGAATAATCTCTGGTCATAATCATACGAAGTCCATCTATGCACTACAGGCCATAGATGACTTTCAACAAAATATAAACATGAGGATGATGACAATGATATAAAAATTCAATAAAACAAGTTCAAGAATTAATTTATCTAGGAACTAATAACGTTCAAATTGTCAACATGATACTTCTTTGTAGAGTAAAATTCAAGAATGCTCAAAAGAATATTTGCATGAAAAAATACTGGATGAAGCGCAAATATCAAGGATATTTCACTAATTTCGTGGAGTATAGAAGTCAAAATTTTAACTAACTGAGTATAATAAAGAATGGAATAACAAAAGAAATCACCATGCATGCGATAGACCGCATAGGCAGGTTATTCCAATAGAATAATAGATAACGGAACCAGGTTCAGCGTAAAATGCACAGACAGGATATTCCAACAGAATGATAAAGAATAGAATAACGACAGAAATCACCATGCATGCGATGGATTGCACAGACAGGTTATTCCAACAGAATAATAAAGAATGGAACCAGGTTCGGCGTAAACGCACAAACAGGATATTCCGACAGAATAATAAAGAATGAAATAACAACAGAAATCACCAGGTATATGGTAATCCATGTATACAGGTTATTCCAACAGAATAATTAATGGAACCAGGTCAGGCAAAATTCGCACCGACAGGATATTCCGACAGAATAATAAAGAACGGAATAAAAGAAGAATTTCACCATGTATGCGGTACTTCGCATAAACAGGTTATCCCAATATAGTAATAAAGAATGGAATAACAGAAGGATTTTATCAAGTATAAGGGAGTCCGCGTATACAGGTTATTCTAACAGAATAATATAGAATAGAATAACAGAAGTTCTCTTTATGAATACAAAAGAAATAATATCTCTTACGGGTACAACAAATAATATCCCTCACCGTAAAAGAAACTTGATATCGGAGTAGTGAAGTAGCAGAATACTTTTCTTCTTTCTTTCTATAGTTTCTCTCTCTAGAGTTTCAGTGAATTCGTAAGAAAATAATGAAGGAATGAGCTTCTATTTATAGAAAAATGGACTGCATAGTAACTAACTCATGAACGGTCTAGATTGATCTACTTTAATCTGACGGTCCATATTTAAAGCAAAATTTTTTAAATAAAATATAATATATTCTATTTATAATCTAATAAAATGAATAACTTTATAAAAGATTTTACTATGCAAACACTATGCAGGCACTATACAAATACTATGCATAATAAAATATAATATATTCTAATTATTATTTAATAAAATAGATAACTTTATAAAAGTATTCTGTTTTATATAAAAAGTTTTTCTGTTTTATTACGTTAATAATACTAATAAAACAAAACTGAGTGACTTATCACGTAAGCCTCAATAATCAATATTGTATGCTACTATGCAACCACACGTATTACTGTACTTTTACTACCGAGTAGTTCAACCGTATTAACGGTAAAACTTCCGCCGTTAAACTTGATGTCTATTGTATTTTATCAGTTTAACATTGTTGAAGACTAATGATAATTTATTTTGCATTATCTTAGTCATAATATTTCTTACTGGGCTAGTTGAGCTCACCCTTTCTTTCACTGTTCTCTTCAGGAATTGAGAACATAGTTGGGACAAGTCGGGAAAGGGAGTGATGGACCAGATAATAGCATTAGTAGTCCTCACTATTCTATGTAATAGTGTGATAATAATTGTAATGAGGACTCCTTTTGAGTATGGATACTCTCTAAAAGATAATATTTGTATTCAAACTCACAGCTTATATTTTGTCGTATTGTGCACGACAGTTGTATTATTAAGTTGTATTTGAATTCTGTACCATGTATCTGGCGACTCAAGATGGGTGATGTATACCTAATTTTGGGGGCGTCACAGTTGGTATCAAAGCTTAGAGATATGATCCCTGGTTGAGATGTGAGGCAAGAACTAGGAGGGGAGAGGCGGGAGAATTTTTTTGCTAGTATGACCTACCTAAGTTTATTTGGGTATTTAATTGGTCGGTCAGAGTATAGGGATAATATGTGATATGTTAATTAACCCTTGTTTTGTTACAGTATTTGAAAATGGCATCTGAAAATATTAAGATAAGCAATAGAGCACAAGAGACCGTTGAGTCTCCATAGATCAATAATCAGGACAATGTGCAACAGTAAAACAATAATCCTCATGTAAACAACAACATCGATCAATTGACGAACGACGGTACGTTTAGGAGTTTTTTAGAATTCATGCAACATCAGGCGAAGGCGGCTCCTGTTCATAATGCAGGAGGAAACAATGGCAACCCACGGTTAGTCACCGCTGAGCAATTCAAGGAGCTGGGACCACCAGAGTTTTTGGGAAAGCCAGAACCACTTAAGGCGGAGACGTGGTTAAAGCAGATCACCAAGATATTTGATGTCTTGGGATGCTCCGAGGAGCAAAAGGTTCCCTTTGCCACCTTTATGTTGTGTGAAGAGGTAGATCACTGGTGGGAATCTATAAAACGTACCCAGCCTGACGCACTCAAGATGTCTTGGGAGAAGTTCCAAGAGTTGTTCAATGACAAGTACTTTCCCGAAAGCATTCGTCACATGAAGGAGGTGGAATTTATCAAGTTGGAGCAAAACAACATGACCGTGTCACAGTACGAAGCCAAGTTTACCGAGTTGTCCCGATTTGCGTCCCACTTGGTTGATAATGAAGAGAGAATGACGTGGATATTTTTAAGAGGTTTGAAGCCGGAGATACGTCAATATCTTATTTCTCATAAACTGTGTTTGTATTCAGATATTGTAAATAGGGCTCAGTTAGTGGAGCGCGATAACGAGTCAACATAACCAAAAGAGAGCAGCCGACAAAATGATAATACCGGTGATAACAGTTATCAAAGTGGTGAAAATAAACATGGAGGGAATCAACATGCCAGAAATGGTAACCACTTCGGTGGTAATCATGGTTAAAATAATAAGAATGGACATTTCAAGAAGAAGAGATTCAACAATGATGGAAAGACGTCAGCACCAGCACCCGTTGTTAAGGAAGAAGAACGACCACCTATCATATATTTCAAATACGGAGGGGAGGGACACATCTGTCCAAACTGCGTGATGCCGTCCAAAGCATGTTATAATTATGGAAGAGAAGGTCACTTAGCCCGATTTTGTCGTTCACTGAAGACAAGTTCAGCTAGGATGGAGGCACCAAAGGCCATCCCAGAAAAGTCAAAGCCGGTAGTTTAAGAGAGCGTTTTTTTCGTGACAAGGAACCTGAATAAAATTATCACGTGTATGTTAGTCATAAACTCTTGTGAAGTCTATACCGTGTTAGATACCGGTTCTACTCACTCTTTTAAATCACCTAGTTGTGTTCAATGTTTGAAGTTAACTCTGGAGAAGTTAGACTTTGATATATCTGTTTAAACTCAGTTGGGAGAAACCTTCATTACCTCCACTATTTATAAATCTTGTTAAAATCAACACTTTCACGTTACCTGTCGATCTTATCTCTTTGAAAATGCTTGACTTTGATGTGATTTTAGGAATCGACTGGTTAACTACTCATCATGCTTTTTGTAAGATTGTTAGCTTTCATACTCCTAACCAACCTGTTATGCGAATTCAAAGTAACCAAACCACTAAAGTCAATCATTGTCATATCAAGTCATAAGTAAAGAGCCCCGATCCTTTTGTTGTTGACTTCGTTGTGTTGAATGCACCGAAGCCAGACTTTCTGTAGGCGATGTCGTAAATGACGATGGCAAGTTGATAGGTATTAATGTGACGTGCTATCCAAGTCTTGGATGAGGGTCCCAGTTTTGAATGATATTTCTATTGTTAATAAATTTCCTGACGTATTCTTGAAGACTTCTTAGCCTACCCTTAGAGCGTAAAATTGAATTTTATATTGACCCTAGTACAAAACCCATTTCTTAAACCCTCGAATATTTCTTCAACTAAAATGAACGTAACATGCGCCAAAGACGTTGACTCGAGTTGTTGAAGATTACGATTGTACCATTCAATACCATCGTGGAAAAGCAAACGTGGTAGCTGACGCATTGAGTAGAAGATCGTATGTGGTTACAAGTGCGAATATACGAACCCACGTGAAGATAACGAATATACGATTAGAATCGACTGTAATCAATAAAGTTAAAACCGCTCAAGCTACATACTCAGAGCTGATGAATATGAAGAAGAAGGTTCAAGAGGGCGTTATTCTAGAAGCAAGAATCGACGAAGAGATAAAATCTCAACCCTCGATTTAATTGGCCCATTTGGAATTCTTGATCAAGTAGGAACTGTGGCTTATAGACTCGTTTTATCTCCAAGTATGTTGCGTGTTCAGAATATTTTTTTTTGTATCGATGTTACGTAAATATGTGGATGACCCGAACCACATTATTAATTTTAAACCGGACGAGATAGCAGAAGATTTAACATATGAGGAGATACGTGTTAACATCTTGGATAAGAAGGATCATATTCGACGCTCAAAAGTTATACCTCAAGAGTTAGAATTTGAAGTGAAGTCAAGGTATCCTCACCTCTTTGGCATATCAAGTGCGTACGTAAATTTCGAGGGCGAAATTTCATAAGGAGGGGAGATTGTGAGACCCCAGATTTTTCTTGGGACTGTTTCGTATAGTTTCATGTTTCTTAAAAATCTGGAAAAATTCACAGAGGTACCTTGAGAAGTTATCTACATGTAGGAAAAAGAACGGACACGTTTCGAGTTATAGATTGTGCCAAATAAATATTTCCATGAAGGACTCCTAAATATTTACCTTCGAATATCTCACTATGTATACACTGGAAAATTTCAAAATTTTTACAGTAGGTTCATATATAGTAGGACAGCATACCCTGAAAATTTCAGATTTTTCTGAGCAAAACTCAATTTATGAAAAATGAAGCAAGATCCGAGTGTTTTGGGAACTTTAAAACAAGAATATTAAGCTAATCATATTCCATAAGTAGAAATCTTACACATAAGGACAAGTGTGTCATGCTCCCATTGGTATAAAATCCACTTAGCAACCTTAATGGCATGATTAGGAATGATTAGGAAGGGATAAGGCTAACCCTTTTGTCCAAGGGGAAAAAGAAACATGGAGGATATTAGCATTCCACTCCAATTCACCAATATAATATCTATCTCATTTCATTTTACTCCTCCACCATTCTTCTTCTTCTTCTATTTTCTCCCAACCCATCAAAACACAAAGCTTAGCAAGACAGAGAGGAAAAGTTCAGATTCTAGAGAGGGAGAGGAGTTTATTGTTCATGCATCCTAAGTTTATAACATACTTTGGAAGAACAAGAAGTATATAGCAAAGAAAACTAGGTGAGGATTCTCTTTCATTCTTTCTTATTCTTCCTCTATTTTGGTTTTTACCTCATCATATATGGAGGTTATGGTCTAATACTCCAGCTACCTTAGTTCTACATGTCTCATGAAGAGAACTTCTGTTATTCCATTCTTTATTAGTCTGTTGGAATAACCTATATACGCGGGCTACCCTATACTTGGTAAAATTTTTCTGTTATTACATTTTTATTATTCTGTTGAAACATCATGTCTGTGCTTTACGCCGGACCTAGTTCCATTATTTATTATTCTGTCGGAATATCTTGTCTGTGCTTTACGCCGGACCTGGTTCCATTATTTATTATTCTGTCAGAATATTTTGTCTATGCGTTTACACCGGACCTGGTTCCATTATTTATTATTTTGTCAGAATATCCTATCGGTGCATTTACGCATGACCTGGTTCCACTATTTATTTTTCTATTGGAATAACCTGTCTGTGCGGTCTATCGCATGCATGGTGATTTATTTTGTTATTCCATTCTTTATTATACTCAGTTGGTTGAAACTTTGACTTCTATACTCCATAAAATTAGTGGAATATCCTTGATATTTATGCTTCATCCAGTATCTTTTTATGGAAATATTCTTCTGAGCATTCTTAAATTTTACTCTACAAAGCAGTATCATGTTGACAATTTGGACGTTATCAGTTCCTAGATAAATTAATTCTTGAAATTGTTTTATTGAATTCTTATATCATTGTCATCATCCTCATGTTTATATTTTGTTGAAAGTCATCTATGGTCTGTAGTGCATAGATGGACTTGGTATGATTATGACCAGGGATTATTCGGTGTAATCATGACCGTAATGTTATAAATGATGTGGAAAAAGTCCTCATTGGCCATAGTGCATTGATGGACAGTTTTTGGTATGATTATGGCTATGAATTCTCTTTAGCCGTAGTGCAAGGATGAATTGTTTTATGGAATGATCAGGACCGTTGATGAAAATATGATTATCTTTCGCCATAGTGCATGGATAATTCGTGGTCGTGATACTAAAGAATATCCTTGGCCGTAGTGCAGGGGTGATTCGATGATGTGGATTATTTATTAAGCTGTGTCCCAGCGATAAAAGTCATGAAAAACCTTTTAAATCATAAAAGATAGTAGATTTTATTCTCTACTTGACTCTTTTAATGGATTGCTAGTTCCGCTGCAGTTAAACTTGATGTCAATTGTATTTTATCAGTTTAACATTGTTGAAGACTAATGATAATTTATTTTGTATTATCTTAGTCATAATATTTCTTACTGGACTAGTTGAGCTCACCCTTTCTTTCACTGTTCTGTTAAGGAAATGAGAATATAGTTGGGACAAGTCAGAAAACGGAGTGATGGACCAGATGATAGCATTAGTAGTTCTCACTATTCTATGTAATAGTGTGATAATAATTGTAATGAGGACTCCTTTTGAGTATAGATACACTCTAGAGGATAATATTTGTATTCAAACTCACAGTTTATGTTTTATCGTATTGTACACGACAGTTGTATTATTAAGTTGTATTTGAATTATGTACCATGTATCTGACGACTCAAGATGGGTGATGTATACCTAATTTTGGGGGCGTCACACATTTCGATATTATATTTGATTGAATAAATAAATGATTTTATTATGATTTTATTTACTGTGTTATATAAATATTAACATAATAAAATTCCTTAAAATAGTGATACAAATTATATAGTTTCAAGTATGTGAATTAAACATGAGATTATATAATTACAATTAGTATCATTGCTCTTAAATGTCCCTAGTCGAGTATCATTGTTGATGGGACAACAATGATGCATTGAGATTAGTATGTGGATTGACTGATGGCCAAATCTCATTAGTCATAAATATATGAGATATTAAGTCAATGCATAGGTACGTGTTAGAGAACGATGTACTGGACAGACCCACCATGAGAATTCTATATGGAGCATTATGTGAAGTGTCATTAGGGATTCTCATAGTGACAATGATGTAATGGTCCTTCGACCTGAAATCACTATATTATTACACGAGAATTTATATACTTTGATATCATCAAAAGTTACCTTTAATAGGGTGGAAAATAAAGATGATTATTGGGTACATCATGAATCGTGTGAGGAGTATAAGTGATCTAGATGGAATTTAACCCTCCTATGTATTAGGGGTGATATCCATAGACCTCTTAATTGAGTAGGACTATGAAATGCATGGACATGCTCAAATAATGATTTGTTTCATATAGTCTACTTATTGATCAAGAAAAACTCATATTAAATTATGAAGAGTATGACACATTTCATGACTCGAGTTTAATCTAGGATATAAAGGTTAAAAGGATTAAATTACATTGAAACATTGGTCATGAAAAGGTTGCATCGAATCATCGATCTTATTATTACTTGGGTAGCAGTGAAACATTACTAGATGTCGCTCACTGTTTATAATTTTATAATATGATTTTAAAATTATTTCTAACGTAATAATAACATATAGTGTCACAGACATAGAACGTAATTTAAAAGGGAATTAATTTAAATTTTAAGGATTTAAATTTATTAATATGATTAATAGTATTTAAATCACGAATTTAAATTAAAAGGATGATTTATATATATATATATATATATATATATATATATATATATATATATATATATATATATATATATATATATATATTAATTAAGTAAGACTTAATTAAAATATAATTTATGTGAGACCCCAAATTTTATTAATAAAGATTTAAATTTCTCGAAATATTTTTTTTTGAATATTATGGTGTGGATTTGATATAATGTTATAGTTGTGGGTAATATTTATAAATTTCGCAAAGTAAGCAAGTTGTTATATAATATTCGATTGGTCGGAGAATATTCTTTTTGTCAGAGAATATCCGTACGACGGCACAATCATTAGTGGACCCCACAACGGAAGTATTGTCGTAGTTAGAAAACGACAGAATTATCATTTTATAAAAATAACGACGAAAGTGTTACCGTTAAAATTGTTGAACTACCTGGTAGTAAAAGTACAGTAATACGCGTGGTTGCATAGTAGCACACGGTATTGATTATTGATACTTACATGAGAAGTCACTCAGTTATACTCAATTATTGCTACAGTAATTGTTGCATCATATCTCTCATATTAATGATTCAAGTATTGTCACAGTATCATCTGTATAATATGATATATTATTAAATTAATAATTGAGACAACAAAGTTATTCATATTATTATTTGTAATATTGGCAATGTCTAGAAGTTCTGTCAAGGAGAGGTTTGGTCATCTAATTGCATGCCATTAAGGAGAAATCCTTATCGAAAAGCCCCCTCTTTCCTGGGAACGACCTGGTTGTTAAATATTGTGAATTATAATATTAATGATTAATAAGCTCGTGTTGATTAAAGATGAAATTGATAGTTCTACTGTATGGAAATTATTAGTGTTAGTAGAAATCAATATTTATTTCGGTAATAATTGATGTCTGGAGGTGATATTGACCAATCGGGTATTCGGGGCACTTTTCGTGTCGGAGTACTATTCACGGGTTACTATTTTCCTGGTTACTATTCACTCTAGTATTGTTCACTCGGGTATTTGGGATGTTTTTCGTGTCGGGATACTATTCAAGGGGTACTATTCCTGAAATACTATTCACAGGATACTATTCACCCAAAAAATATATTTCTTTTCGGTCCAAATCATTTTTGAGTACAATATTATTCCATGAGAAGATGTGATAATTTTTCAGACAGTTGGTTGAAATTATAATAGTAAATTAATATGGATCGTTGGTTTAAAGTTTTAATAGTAAGTTGTCGCTTCGATTTTTTAAGAGTTACTTGTCCCTTCGGTTTTCCAAGAGTTACTTGTCCCTTCGGCTTTTCAAAAGTTACTTGTCTCTTCAGTGTTCCAAGAGTTAATTGCCCCTTCGCAAATAGTAGTTGTCTCTTCAATATTACCAAGAGTCATTTTGACCCTTCGTTAAAACCATGAGCTACTTTTAGTTCTTCTATAAATAGAAGCTCATTCCTTCATTATTTCTTACAAATTCACTTAAGCTCTAGAGAGAGAAACTATAGAGAGAAAGAAGAAAAGTATTCTGCTACTTCACTACTCGAGTATTCAGTTTTTTTAAGGTAAGTGATATTGTTTGTTATACTCGTAAGGGATATTATTTGTTGTACTTATAAGAGGTAAAATTTCTTTTGTATTCATGATGAAATTCTTATGTTATTCCATTCTTTATTATTATATTGGAATAACCTATTTATGTTAAGTACCGCATACATAGTGAAATTCTTCTGTTATTTCATTCTTTATTATTCTGTTGGAATAACCTGTCTGTGCGGTCTACCACATGCCTTGTGAATTCTGTTGATATTCTATTCTTTATTATTCTGTTGGAATAACCTGTCTGTGCGGTCTATCGCACGCCTGGTGAATTCTGTTGATATTCCGTTCTTTATTTTTTTGTTGGAATATCCTTTCTGTACGGATTACTCATGATCTGGTTCCATTCTTTATTATTCTGTTGGAATATCCTGTCAGTGCGAATTATGCATGACCTGGTTCCATTCTTTTAATATTATATTAGAATAACTTGTCTGTGCGGTCTATTGCATGCAAGGTGAATTCTTCTGTTATTCCATTCTATATTATTCTGTTGGAATAACCTGTCTATGTGGATTACCACATGCATGGTGAATGATCCTCTGTATTCATTCCTTATTAAATTGTGGAAATGATCTGTCTACGTGGATTACCGCATGGCAGGCGAAAATTCATTTGCAGTTTCATATATTCTATTATACTCAGTTGGTTAAAGCTTTGGCTTCTATACTCCATGAAATTAGTGGAATATCCTTGATATTTGCGCTTCATCCAGTATCTTTTCATGGAAATATTCTTCTGAGCATTCTTGAATTTTACTCTACAAAGCAGTATCATGTTGACAATTTGGACGTTATTGGTTCCTGGATAAATTAATTTATAAATCTTTAAAATTTATTCTTAAACTTGTTTTATTGAATTATTATGTCATTATCATCATCCTCATTCTTATATTGTGATGAAAGTCATCTTTGGCTTACGTGCATAGATGGACTTGGTATGATTATGACTAGGGATTATTCGGTATAATCATGACCATAATGTGACGAATGATGTGGTAAAAGTCCTCATTGGCCTGTAGTTCATTGGTGGACAGTTGTTGGTATGATTATGACCAGGGATTATTCGGTATAGTCATGACAACTGATGATTACATGAATATCCTTGGCCGTGGAGCAGGGATGATTCAATTTTATTTATTAAGTTGAGTCTCAGCGATAAAGTTGATGAAAAACTTTTTAAATCATAGAAGATAGTAGATTTTATACTTTACTTGACTCTTCTAATGGATTGCTTATTCCGCTACAGTTTTTGATCTAAAACTTGTTGTCTATTATATTCTATCAGTTGATATACTATTGAAAGCTAAGGATAATTAATTATGCATTATCTTAGTCATAATATTTCTTACTGGGCTAGTTGAGCTCACCCTTTCTTTCACTGTTCTCTTTAGGAAATGAGAATATAGCTGGGACGAGTCGGGGAATGGATTGACGGTCCAGATGGTTGTTTTAGTAATCCTCACTATTCTGTTAAATAGTGTGATAATAAATGTAATGAGGACTCCATTTGAGTTTGAATACTGTCTAGAAGACAATATTCGTATTAAAACTCTCAGTTTATGTTTTGTCGTATTTTACACGACTGTTATAAAATTAAGTTATATTTAGATTTATGTTCTGGCGACCCAAGATGGGTAATGTATACCTATTTTGGGGGCGTCACAGTTGGTATCAAAGCTTAGAGATATGATCCCTGGCTGAGATGTGAGACAAGAACTAGGGGGAGAGACAGGGAATTCCTTCGCGAGTATGACCTACCTAAGCTTATTTGTTAGTTGGTCATAATATAGGGATATTATGTTATATGGTAATTTGTTTAATTAACCCTTGTTTTATGGTAGTTTTTAAGAATGGCAGCAGAGAACGTTAACAATGGAGTGAATGAGACCATGGAGACACCTCTAATCGCCAACCAGGATAATGTGATGTCAGGCAAAGAAGGAATTAGAGATATTCTTGTGGTGAGGGAAGAATTAATAGTTACACCCGAGCTACTCGCAGAGGTAGCAGCTGAGAGTGAAGAAGAAGAGGAACCTGAAGAGAATTTATTAGAAGAATTTTATGATCGAAATGTAGAATTGTAAAATCGTATTCATGAGTTAGAAGAATAGGCTAAAGAACGGCAGGTGGTCGTGGAGCAAAAGGATGCAACAATTCAAGCTTATGTTACTCGATATGTGATGCTTGAACAGAAGCACTCTTTGGCAGAGTATAAGATGATAAAGCTGGAATCTGAGCTGAAAGAAGAAACAACTGAACGAGTGAGAATGAGTGATGCATGGGTAAAAGCCACACGACACGTTGATATTGTGGAAAGAGATGTCTGATCTAAGAAGGCTAAAATAGATGATATGTATTTCTCTTTCTGGACAGCAACTGAGAGAACCCAACATCGAGTTTTGAATTACCCTGTACATTGCGGTCAACCCCAATTCGATATGGATCGAAGATTTATGATTCAGATCGTGAAACAGGAGTACGACGAAGCAGTTGATGGTGGAATATGCCCTATATAAAAGTCCATTCCAACGATAGTAATGACACCAAATGCTGCCCCAGACAAGTCAAAGCCGGGTAGTTCAGGCGAGAGTGGTTGTCATGACTTCCTAAAAAATGAGAAATCCGAACGAGGTGATTGCAAGTAAGCTAATCATAAACTCTAGAAAAGTTTATACTTTATTCGATACCGGTTCTACCCATTCTTTTATTTCTCCTACTTGCGCTCAACGTTTAAATTTGACTCCAGAGAAATTAGACTTTGACTTATCGGTTGAAACTCCGTTGGGAGAAACCTTCATTACCTCCACTGTTTATAAATCTTGTTTGATTCAAATCAACACTTTCACGTTACCTTTCGATCTTATCTCTTTGAAAATACTTGCCTTTGATGTGATTTTAGGAATCGATTGGTTAACTACTCATCATGCTTTTCGTAAGGTTATTAGCTTTCATATTCCTAACCAACCTGTTATGCGAATTCAAGCAACCAAACCACTAAAGTCAATCACTATTATATTAAGCCATAAGTAAAGAGCCCTGAGCCTTTCGCTGGTGACTTCCTTGTGTGGAATGCATCGAAGCCGAACTTTCTGTAGGCGACGTCGTGAATAACGATGACAAGTTGATAGGTATCAATGTGACGTACTATCCAAGTCTTGGATGCGAGTCACAGTTTTGAATAATATTTCTATTGTTAATAAATTTCCTGACATATTCTTGAAGACTTCCTAGCCTACCCCTAGAGAGTGAAATCGAATTTTGTATTGACCCCAGTACAAAACCCATTTCTAAAACCCTCAAATATTTTTCTTCAACCAAAACGAACGTATAATGCGCCAAGGACGTTGGCTCGAGCTGTTGAGATTACGACCATACCATTCAATATCATCGTGGAAGAGCGAACGTGGTAACGGATGCGTAGAGTAGAAGATCGTATGCGTTTACGAGTGCGATGTTGTTAACATAAAAACCCATTTCGTATAACTTACAAATGATGAAGATAGAGTTAAAGACTCTAGGGACCCACGTGAAGATAACGAATATATGATTAGAATCGACTTTAATCGATAAAGTTAAAGCTGCTCAAGCTACAGACCTGGAGCTAATGCGTATGAGGAAGAAAGTGCAAGAAGGTGCTATTTCGGAAGCAAGAATCAATGAAGAAGAAATACTCGAGTCAACTCCAGACTTTGTGTTCCTAACGATTCTGACTTGGAGTATAAAATCATGATGGAGGCGCACAACACATCGTTTGCAATCCATCCTGGGACTACCAAAATGTATCGTGATCTTCGACATACATTTTGGTGGAGCAATATGAAGAGAGAGATAGTGGGGTTTATCTCAAGGTGTCTAACTTGTCAACGAGTCAAGGTGGAGCATCAAGTGTCAAAAGGTCCATTGCAACCACTTGAAATTCTAGAATGGAAGTTGGAGCACATTACCATGGATTTCGTTACTGGTCTTCCCAAGGTTTCTCAAAGCATAAATGCGATTTGGGTCATTATTGATAGATTGACCAAGTCTGCTCATTTCTTACCGAAACGAGAAACTTATACACTTGAACGTCTTGCTAGTATGTACATAAACGAGATTGTAAGATTACATGGTATGCCAGTATCCATAGTTTTTGATCGAGACCCAAGATTCACTTCAAGATTTTGGGTTAGTTTGCAAAAAGCTATGGGCACGGATTTACGATTTAGCTCGACATATCATCCTCAAACGGAAGGGCAGTCGGAAAGGATTATTCAAACTCTAGAAGATTTATTAAGACTCTGTGTCCTTGACTTCAAGGGAAGTTGGGACAAGTTCTTACCATTAGTAGAATTTTCCTACAACAACAGTTATCAAGCAAGTATTGGCATGACTCCATTTGAGGTGTTGTATGGAAGAAAGTGTCGCTCTCCAGTATGCTGGGATGAGATGGGTGAAGCAACGTTGTTGGGACCGGAGTTGGTACGTATGACTACGGAAAATATTCAAACGATCAGAGAACGTATAAAAACCTCACAAGATCGACAAAAGAGTTATGCTAATCTTCATCGAAAGGATGTGGAATTCAATATTGGAGATCATGTATTGTTACGTGTTGCTCCATGGATAGAAGTTACGGCATTTGGAAAGAGAAAAAAGCTCAATCCTCTATTCATTGGCCCATTTTTAATCCTCGAGCGATTAGGAACTGTGGCCTATAGACTCGCCTTACCGCCAAGTATGTCTCGTGTTCATAACGTTTTTCATATATTTATGTTACGTAAATATGTGAAAGACTCGAACCACATTATTGAGTTAGAACCATACGAGATAGAGAAAGATTTAATGTATGAAGAGTTACCGGTTAAAATCTTGGATAAAAAGGATCATGTTCTACGCTCCAAGGTTATACCTCAAGTCAAAGTTTTGTGAAGAAATCACGATGTGGAGGAAATGACTTGGGAGTTAGAATCTTAGATGAAGTCAAGGTATCCTCATCTCTTCGAAATACCAGGTATGTACCCTAATTTTGAGGACGAAATTTCATAAGAAGGGGAGATTGTGAGACCCCAAATTTTATGAATAAAGATTTAAATTTCTCGAAATATTTTTTTTTGAATATTATGGTGTGGATTTGATATAATGTTATAGTTGTGGGTAATATTTATAAATTTTGCAAAGTAAGTAAGTTGTTATATAATATTCGATTGGTCGAAAAATATTCTTTTTATCGGGAAATATCCGTAGGACGACACAATCATTGGTGGACCCCACAACGGAAGTATTGTCGTAGTTAGAAAACGACAGAATTATCATTTTATAAAAATAACGGCGAAAGTGTTACCGTTAAAACTGTTGAACTACCCGTTAGTAAAAGTACAGTAATATGCGTGGTTGCATAGTAGCACACGGTATTGATTATTGATGCTTACGTGAGAAATCACTCAGTTATACTCAATTACTACTACAGTAATTGCTGCATCATATCTCTCATATTATTGATTCAATTATTGTTACATTATCATCTGCATAATATGATATATTATTAAATCAATAATTGAGACGGCAAAGCTATTCATATTATTATTTGCAATATTGATAATGTCTAGAAGTTCTGTCAAGGAGAATTTTGGTCACCTAATTGCGCGCCAATAAGGAGAAATCCTTATCGGAAAGCCACCTCTTTCCTGTGAACGACCTGGTTGTTAAATATTGTGAATTATAATATTAATGATGAATAAGTTCGTGTTGATTAAAGATGAAATTGATAGTTCCATTGTGTGGAAATTATTAGTGTTAGTAGAAATCGATATTTATTTCGATAATAATTGATGTCTGGAGGTTATATTGACCAATCGGGTATTCGGGGCACTTTTCGTCTCGGAGTACTATTCACAGGTTACTATTTACCCTGTTACTATTCACTCTAGTATTGTTCACTCGGGTATTTGAGACACTTTTCGTATCGGGGTACTATTCACGGGGTACTATTCCTGAAGTACTATTCACAGGGTACTCTTCACACGAAAAATATATTTCTTTTCGGTCCAAATCATTTTTGAGTACAATATTATTCCTTGAGAAGATGTGATAATTTTTCAGACAGTTGGTTAAAATTATAATAGTAAATCAATATGGATCATTGGTTTAAAGTTTTAATAGTAACTTGTCCCTTCAGTTTTCCAAGAGTTACTTGTCCCTTCGGTTTTCCAAGAGTTACTTGTCCCTTCGGCTTTCCAAGAGTTACTTGTATCTTCGGTGTTCCAAGGGTTAATTGCCCCATCACAAATAGTAGTTGTCTCTTCAATATTACCAAGACTCATTTTGACCCTTCGTTAAGACCAAGAGCTACTTTTAGTTCATCTATAAATAGAAGCTCATTCCTTCATTATTTCTTACGAATTCACTGAAACTCTATAGAGAGAAACTATAGAGAGAAAGAAGAAAAGTATTCTGCTACTTCACTACTCCAGTATTCAGTTTTTATAAGGTAAGGGATATTATTTATTGTACTCGTAAGGGATATTATTTGTTGTACTCGTAAGGGATATTATTTCTTTCATATTCATGGTGAAATTCTTCTATTATTCCATTCTTTATTATTATGTTGGAATAACCTGTTTAAGCGAAGTACCGCATACATGGTGAAATTCTTCTGTTATTCCATTCTTTATTATTCTGTTGGAAGTTACTGTATGTGCGGTCTATCGCATACCTGGTGAATTCTGTTGATATTCTATTATTTATTATTTTGTTGGAATAACCTGTCTGTGCAGTTTATCGCATGCCTGGTGAATTCTGTTGATATTCCATTCTTTATTATTCTATTGGAATAACCTGTCTATATGGATTACCACATGCATTGTGAATGATCCTTCGTATTCATTCCTTATTAAATTATGAAAATGATCTGTCTACGTGGATTACCGCATGGCGGGCGAAAATCCATTTGCAGTTTCATATATTCTATTGTACTTGGTTAAAGCTTTGGCTTCTATAATCCATGAAATTAGTGGAATATCCTTGATATTTCCGCTTCATCCAGTATCTTTTCATGGAAATATTCTTCTGAGCATTCTTGAATTTTACTCTACAATGCAGTATCATGTTGACAATTTGGACGTTATTGGTTCCTGGATAAATTAATTTATAAATCTTTAAAATTTATTCTTGAACTTGTTTTATTGAATTATTATGTCATTGTCATCATCCTCATGCCTATATTGTGATGAAAGTCATCTTTGGCTTACGTGCATAGATGGACTTGGTATGATTATGACCAGAGATTATTCGGTATAATCATGACCGTAATGTGACGAATTGTAAGACCCCGAATTTTATGAAATAAAAGTATTCAATTTTTCTATTCAGTAAATGGTTAAATTGATAAAAGTTAAAGTTATGGGTGAAATGTGAAATTTTTTCAAAATAAGCAAGTGGTTATAAAATAATCATTGTTGTCGGGGAATATTCGTTTGGTCGTGGAATATTCTTTCTGTCGGGGAATATTCGTACGACGGCGCAGCTATTTGTGGGCCCCATAACGAATAACTGTCGGATGAAGAAAACGACAAATTTGAGTTTTTACAAATAACGGCGTAGTTGTTACCGTTAACACTGTTGGAATACCCGGTGGTTAAAATACAGTAATACGCGTTATTGCACAGTAGCACACGGTATTGCATAGTATTTTTGAAATTATTGATTCTTACGTAAGAAGGCACTACTCAATAATTGTTACAGTAATTACTGTTCAATATTTTATTTTATTGATTCAATAATTGCTACGTTGAAATTTTATATTATTGTTGTTCAATAATTGTTGCTGCACAGTATTTCCCATTATCAGATCAATAATTCATATTATTTGAATAATATTATTAGATAACATTATTGGCAATGACTAGAAAGTTCTGTCTAAGGAGAGGTTTGGTCACCTAATTGCGCGCCAGTAAGGAGAAATTCTTATTGGAAAGCCCCCTCTTTCCTGGGAACGGCCTGGTTGTCATAAATGTGATTCTGTAATATTATTTGTGAATAATTAATTATTGATTCATATGATAAGAAAATATTTATTTTATGTGGATATAAATGAGGGATATATTTTTGTGGTTAAAAATGAAGGAGTTAATGTTGAGTTTTTTATCAGTATTTTTGTCGGAATGGAGGTATTAAAAATCAAATCAGGGTTTTTGAGAAATATTGCGGGTGTTATAATTTTTAATCCGACCGTTGGATCGTGGTAATTTTTGGATATGTTATACATATATAAGTTGAGTATATGTCCACAAATTTTGAACCGTTAAAAATGAACGTATGATTTGTTATGAATTTTAAGAGGTGGCTGATTCAGAAATCAGGTTATAAATCATTTTTGGTAGAAAATTCTAGAATTGGTGGGCCCCACTTGTGGTTGGTGAAGAAATGTGCTGAATTATATTTCAAATGTGGTGGGTGGGAATAGTAGCAGGTAAAGCCATCAGGTTGCAGGTCAAACCTACCAAAATTTTCCTATAAATAGAGGGCTAAGTTAGAATTGAAAATCACACCAGAAACATAAGCTTTCTCTCTTTCTCTCTCTATATTATGAAGCATATTTTGTGAGTTTTTAGATACTTGTGAGTTTCTATTCATCAGTGCAAGTTTCCTTCAGCCTTATACCGATCAGAAGTACTGCTCTTTTGAGGTAAGGGATATTAAGGGATTTTAAGGGTTGTTATGATTTTCAGTTTCGTAATTTTTCTGATCTTCAAAAATTCTGGAAAAATTTGAAATGATATTTTGATGAGTTTTCTTGATTGTGTCCAAAAATGGTGATTTTTGGATGTATAGATTGAGAGTTATGAATTTTATGAGAAAAGACTATTTTAAAAGTAACAGCTTATAATTCCTTGTGGTTAACTCCAAAATTGATGAAATTTTTATTGGGAGTACATGTATATGATAGAAGTATACTCTGTAAATTTCAGAATTTTTAGACAAAAGTACAATTTTTGATAAATGTCTAAATATTCGGCTATTTTGGCCATATGAAAAATAGTAAATGACTTTTAAAAATTCTGAGAAAAATATATGTTCACTATGGGACTATATTATGCTAAATCCCAGAAAAGAAATATTTTTGGAACTGATTTGGTATTTTTCATGAAAATGGTCTAGTTATGAGTAAATGAATTAAATATGTTTTGTGAAGAAAGAAAATTGGAAAATAGGATTTTATGGCTTGAGAATCCTATATGAGGTATATGCAGATTTTTGATGAGGGTTTTGGTTATTGATGATGAAATTGTAAGAGTTGGCATTTTATGATGATTAAATGCATTAATTAGTAAAGTGTAAACAATTAAAATAAATTGTTTATAAATTTAAGTAATGTTATTCTTTCAATATCATTATACCGAAATATTGGTATGAATTTTATTGTGGAATTTCTATCTTTTGTGTCGGGGTTACTATTCATGAGTTACTATTCACGATTTACTATTCATGAGTTACGAATATTACTCTTGAGATTAAAACTATATGTTGATCATATTATTTTTATCATCATATATAACATTTTTATAACCCTGATGTTGAAATTCTCTTTCACTGGAGTGTAAAGATGGGTAGATTATTGGTATGATCATGACTAGGGTTCTCTTTGGCCTGTAGTGCAAAGTTGAATTGTGACTGGTATGATCATGACCATTGAATTTATAATTGAATATCTTAAGCTTAAGTGCAAAGGTGAATTGATCAACATGGTTATAATTATTGTTTATATAAATTCTGAAATGATTATATATTTCTTTGAGATATGAATATATTTGGCCTGTAGTGCAAATATGAATTGTTGATGAATATCTTTGGCATGTAGTGCAAAGATGGCCTGTTGATGAATATCTTTGGCCTGTAGTGCAAAGATGAACTGTTGTTGAATATCTTTGGCCCGTAGTGCAAAGATGGTTTGTTGATGAATATCTTTGGCCCGTAGTGCAAAGATGGATTTGTTAGTATGATTATAAACAGGAACTGTGATTTGGTATAACCATGATCTTTGATGTTTCAGGTAAAGACAGGTGATGAAAATATTCTTCGTCCTGGGTGCGAAGAAAAATTTATAGTCACAATTATGATTATGAGTTATTCATATGATTGTGGAAAGGAACTGTTGAGTGATGTTACATGGATAAAATATTGTTGGTGGATTTTTAACATGGAGAAGATAATAGACTTTATAGTCTATTTGACTCTTCTAATGGATTGCTCGTTCCGCTGCAACTATGGTTGAAATTTTTATCATTTACCATATGTTCTAAATCTCTGATTTATTGTTGATGAAGGCTATTGATAATTGAATTATCTTTAGTCATGATATTCTTTACTGAGCTAGTTGTGCTCACCCTTTTGCTTCACAATTCCTTTCAGGTAATAAGAGTGTAGCTGGGTCGAGCGGGGGTAACAAGGGAATAGAACGGTGGTCATCATTTAGTAGTTATATTTGGTGAAGAAAATAGGGTGAGGCGAACCCAACGTTGGAAGGGTGTTTTGTCACTATCATACAAGATGTCTAATGACATACAACCTCGTGTCATCATAGGACAGGGTTGTGCTCATCCACTTGCTGAGTATATCTATGGGCACTACCTATATAATCTTGGTGTTTGTTTGAAGTATAATTCTCAATTAGAGACAGTGGAGATAATGATAAGTCAAGAGAAGACTCACCATTGGGAAGAATATGATAGTAATCTTCTCGTTTTTCTTTGGGGTCTATTGGGTCAACCAAGGATAATTCTGTGGCCATATGATATCTATCATAACCTAGACGCGTGGCCTCCCATGTACGAAGGTTTCCTTGAGCACTTTCCAAAGATTCTAATTTCTAAAACAGTTTTTGACTATACCTTTATGTAAGGTGTCATTGTGAGGTGCTGATACATGATGATGTCCAATGTCACATTTGGTATATATTTGTATCCAAACTCACAGCATATGTGTTGTTGTATTTTGCACGACAATTGTTGTAATAAAGTTGTAGTTATTTTCTGTACCATGTATTTGGCGACTCAGAATGGGTTGGATGGAATGGACCTATTTTGGGGTTATCACAGGTGGTATCAGAGCTTAGGGATATGATCAATGGCGGAGATCGGGGAATAAAACTAGGAGGGGAGAGATGAGTAAATCCTTCGCTAGTGTGTCCTACCTAAGCTTATTTGTTGGTCAGTCATAATATCGGGATATTATGTGATATGTTAATTTGTTAAATTAACACTTGTTTTGAAGTTGTATTCTAGAATGTTATTTGAAATACAGGAGATGAGCAATGGAGAAATTATGATGACAGAGAAGATGGAATTTGAAATGAAAGGAAGGTATTCTCAACTCTTTGAAATACCAGGTACGTAAATTTCGGGGACGAAATTTCATAAGGAGGGGAGATTGTAAGACCCCGAATTTTATGAAATAAAAGTATTCAATTTTTCTATTCAGTAAATGGTTAAATTGATAAAAGTTAAAGTTATGGGTGAAATGTGAAAATTTTTCAAAATAAGCAAGTGGTTATAAAATAATCATTGTTGTCGGGGAATATTCGTTTGGTCGTGGAATATTCTTTCTGTCGGGGAATATTCGTACGACGGCGCAGCTATTTGTGGGCCCCATAACGAATAACTGTCGGATGAAGAAAACGACAAATTTGAGTTTTTACAAATAACGGCGTAGTTGTTACCGTTAACACTGTTGGAATACCCGGTGGTTAAAATACAGTAATACGCGTTATTGCACAGTAGCACACGGTATTGCATAGTATTTTTGAAATTATTGATTCTTACGTAAGAAGGCACTACTCAATAATTGTTACAGTAATTACTGTTCAATATTTTATTTTATTGATTCAATAATTGCTACGTTGAAATTTTATATTATTGTTGTTCAATAATTGTTGCTGCACAGTATTTCCCATTATCAGATCAATAATTCATATTATTTGAATAATATTATTAGATAACATTATTGGCAATGTCTAGAAAGTTCTGTCTAAGGAGAGGTTTGGTCATCTAATTGCGCGCCAGTAAGGAGAAATTCTTATTGGAAAGCCCCCTCTTTCCTGGGAACGGCCTGGTTGTCATAAATGTGATTCTGTAATATTATTTGTGAATAATTAATTATTGATTCATATGATAAGAAAATATTTATTTTATGTGGATATAAATGAGGGATATATTTTTGTGGTTAAAAATGAAGGAGTTAATGTTGAGTTTTTTATCAGTATTTTTGTCGGAATGGAGGTATTAAAAATCAAATCAGGGTTTTTGAGATATTTTGCGGGGGTTATAATTTTTAATCCGACCGTTGGATCGTGGTAATTTTTGGATATGTTATACATATATAAGTTGAGTATATGTCCACAAATTTTGAACCGTTAAAAATGAACGTATGATTTGTTATGAATTTTAAGAGGTGGCTGATTCAGAAATCAGGTTATAAATCATTTTTGGTAGAAAATTCTAGAATTGGTGGGCCCCACTTGTGGTTGGTGAAGAAATGTGCTGAATTATATTTCAAATGTGGTGGGTGGGAATAGTAGCAGGTAAAGCCATCAGGTTGCAGGTCAAACCTACCAAAATTTTCCTATAAATAGAGGGCTAAGTTAGAATTGAAAATCACACCAGAAACATAAGCTTTCTCTCTTTCTCTCTCTATATTATGAAGCATATTTTGTGAGTTTTTAGATACTTGTGAGTTTCTATTCATCAGTGCAAGTTTCCTTCAGCCTTATACCGATCAGAAGTACTGCTCTTTTGAGGTAAGGGATATTAAGGGATTTTAAGGGTTGTTATGATTTTCAGTTTCGTAATTTTTCTGATCTTCAAAAATTCTGGAAAAATTTGAAATGATATTTTGATGAGTTTTCTTGATTGTGTCCAAAAATGGTGATTTTTGGATGTATAGATTGAGAGTTATGAATTTTATGAGAAAAGACTATTTTAAAAGTAACAGCTTATAATTCCTTGTGGTTAACTCCAAAATTGATGAAATTTTTATTGGGAGTACATGTATATGATAGAAGTATACTCTGTAAATTTCAGAATTTTTAGACAAAAGTACAATTTTTGATAAATGTCTAAATATTCGGCTATTTTGGCCATATGAAAAATAGTAAATGACTTTTAAAAATTCTGAGAAAAATATATGTTCACTATGGGACTATATTATGCTAAATCCCAGAAAAGAAATATTTTTGGAACTGATTTGGTATTTTTCATGAAAATGGTCTAGTTATGAGTAAATGAATTAAATATGTTTTGTGAAAAAAGAAAATTGGAAAATAGGATTTTATGGCTTGAGAATCCTATATGAGGTATATGCAGATTTTTGATGAGGGTTTTGGTTATTGATGATGAAATTGTAAGAGTTGGCATTTTATGATGATTAAATGCATTAATTAGTAAAGTGTAAACAATTAAAATAAATTGTTTATAAATTTAAGTAATGTTATTCTTTCAATATCATTATACCGAAATATTGGTATGAATTTTATTGTGGAATTTCTATCTTTTGTGTCGGGGTTACTATTCATGAGTTACTATTCACGATTTACTATTCATGAGTTACGAATATTACTCTTGAGATTAAAACTATATGTTGATCATATTATTTTTATCATCATATATAACATTTTTATAACCCTGATGTTAAAATTCTCTTTCACTGGAGTGTAAAGATGGGTAGATTATTGGTATGATCATGACTAGGGTTCTCTTTGGCCTGTAGTGCAAAGTTGAATTGTGACTGGTATGATCATGACCATTGAATTTATAATTGAATATCTTAAGCTTAAGTGCAAAGGTGAATTGATCAACATGGTTATAATTATTGTTTATATAAATTCTGAAATGATTATATATTTCTTTGAGATATGAATATATTTGGCCTGTAGTGCAAATATGAATTGTTGATGAATATCTTTGGCATGTAGTGCAAAGATGGCCTGTTGATGAATATCTTTGGCCTGTAGTGCAAAGATGAACTGTTGTTGAATATCTTTGGCCCGTAGTGCAAAGATGGTTTGTTGATGAATATCTTTGGCCCGTAGTGCAAAGATGGATTTGTTAGTATGATTATAAACAGGAACTGTGATTTGGTATAACCATGATCTTTGATGTTTCAGGTAAAGACAGGTGATGAAAATATTCTTCGTCCTGGGTGCGAAGAAAAATTTATAGTCACAATTATGATTATGAGTTATTCATATGATTGTGGAAAGGAACTGTTGAGTGATGTTACATGGATAAAATATTGTTGGTGGATTTTTAACATGGAGAAGATAATAGACTTTATAGTCTATTTGACTCTTCTAATGGATTGCTCGTTCCGCTGCAACTATGGTTGAAATTTTTATCATTTACCATATGTTCTAAATCTCTGATTTATTGTTGATGAAGGCTATTGATAATTGAATTATCTTTAGTCATGATATTCTTTACTGAGCTAGTTGTGCTCACCCTTTTGCTTCACAATTCCTTTCAGGTAATAAGAGTGTAGCTGGGTCGAGCGGGGGTAACAAGGGAATAGAACGGTGGTCATCATTTAGTAGTTATATTTGGTGAAGAAAATAGGGTGAGGCGAACCCAACGTTGGAAGGGTGTTTTGTCACTATCATACAAGATGTCTAATGACATACAACCTCGTGTCATCATAGGACAGGGTTGTGCTCATCCACTTGCTGAGTATATCTATGGGCACTACCTATATAATCTTGGTGTTTGTTTGAAGTATAATTCTCAATTAGAGACAGTGGAGATAATGATAAGTCAAGAGAAGACTCACCATTGGGAAGAATATGATAGTAATCTTCTCGTTTTTCTTTGGGGTCTATTGGGTCAACCAAGGATAATTCTGTGGCCATATGATATCTATCATAACCTAGACGCATGGTCTCCCATGTACGAAGGTTTCCTTGAGCACTTTCCAAAGATTCTAGTTTCTAAAACAGTTTTTGACTATACCTTTATGTAAGGTATCAATGTAAGGTGCTGATACATGATGATGTCCAATGTCACATTTGGTATATATTTGTATCCAAACTCACAGCATATGTGTTGTTGTATTTTGCACGACAATTGTTGTAATAAAGTTGTAGTTGTTTTCTGTACCATGTATTTGGCGACTCAGAATGGGTTGGATGGAATGGACCTATTTTGGGGTTGTCACACGAATGATGTGGTAAAAGTCCTCATTGGCCTGTAGTTCATTGGTGGACAGTTGTTGGTATGATTATGACCAGGGATTATTCGGTATAGTCATGACAACTGATGATTACATGAATATCCTTGGCCGTGGAGCAGGGATTATTCAATTTGATTTATTAAGTTGAGTCTCAGCGATAAAGTTGATGAAAAACTTTTTAAATCATAGAAGATAGTAGATTTTATACTTTACTTGACTCTTCTAATGGATTGCTTATTCCGCTACAGTTTTTGATCTAAAACTTGTTGTCTATTATATTCTATCAGTTGATATACTATTGAAAGCTAAGGATAATTTATTCTGCATTATCTTAATCATAATATTTCTTACTGGGCTAGTTGAGATCACCCTTTCTTTCACTGTTCTCTTCAGGAAATGAGAATATAGCTGGGACGAGTCGGGGAACGGATTGACGGTCCAGATGGTTATTTTTGTAGTCCTCACTATTCTGTTAAATAGTGTGATAATAAATGTAATGAGGACTCCATTTGAGTTTGAATACTGTCTAGAAGATAATATTCGTATTAAAACTCTCAGTTTATGTTTTGTTGTATTTTACACGACTGTTATAAGTTGTATTTGGATTTATGTACCATGTATCTGGCGACCCAAGATGGGTGATGTATACCTATTTTGGGGGCGTCACAGTATATATATATATATATATATATATATATATATATATATATATATATATATATATATAAATTCTGATTTTATTTTAATTAAATTAGGGTTTTGATTAATTCCTATTTAGTGCTATATATATATATATATATATATATATATATATATATATATATATATATATATATATATATATATATATATATAATATTTCAGCGTTTTAGGGAAGTTAATCATAACCTTACAAACCCTAGCCGCTCTTAGAGAGATACTAGAGAGAAAACCTTTAAAAAATCCTGATCCTTTGGTGGCTATTACCGCAACACCCTTTTATTGCTGAATCGTGAGACGGTTTGCGGGAGTTCATGTGGATACCGTAGAGACGTAATTCATTCGGATTGTGTTGGAGATTCGATCTCATCAATTCGCATCAATTCCAGCTTCATAGTCGGTATAATCTCTTACACACTGAATTAATTTCTGTTTCGCATAGATCCTGTTTGGGTTTAGGATTTTGTTTTGTTCAAATTATTTTCCGTTGTGCATTGCTTTGATGTGCCGAAAACCCTACTGTGGTATCAGAGCTACTTGTGAAACGATTAATTCAGATTACGTGTTTCATTATTTTTGATATATATGATATATGATGTTATAATTTTGCCGATTTGAAATTGATTATATTGTTTTCGATATATATGATATATAATGATACAATTTTGCCGATCTGAAATTGAATATATGATATTCTGTTTGTCGACATATTCTAGTATTATGAATATCAGTAATAGATATGCATGTATTTGATGTTCTGTTAATTGTATCTTAAATGGCGTAATAACAGTATACAACTTATGTTCTAATTGGATTAGAAGAATGAAGATTCGATTTAATATGAATAATTAAAACTAGACATATATGATATGTACTGGGTGTATTGTTATTATGGGTGTTTTGGTGGATTAAAATATATGATTCTGAAACTGTTTCAGGGATTCGTATTGAAAAATTCTACAATACAGGGGGGAGACCCACCCCCCCTTGGACCCCCCCTTCGTAGCGCATGATGGTCGTGACCCCAATATTTGATGTATAGTTTTCTTTAATTATATATACACTGTTATATGCTTATTGTGATATGCATGGTGCACAGTTATGACCTTTTGACACATAGGTTAATGGTTTTTGGTTTTGAAATACGGCTTGCATCTCGTGCCTTTATATAAATTCTAATGTAATATTCTCTTCTCATCTAAAGCACCTCGAATGTAACTTGAGGTTTCTTTACGTCATGTAATAATCTATAATTATGAAGATGATAAGATGAAGAACACAGTGGAAAGATGATGATGGAGAAGAGGCACATGCTTGAGGAAGATCCAAGGAAGCTACTTATTTTAAGATCTTTTACCACCTTAGATTGACCTTCAATCTTTCATTAGCTTGAAAAGATTGACAGTGGGTTAGGCCATAACTGTGATACATTTTATTTTGCACTTTATTTATGCTTGTATATGATATGATAAATAATATGCATGCTTAATAAGATTAAAATTGGTGAGATCTAAATTTATTAATAAAATCCCTCATTAAATTATTAAGTCTAAATCAGATGCCTTCCAATGAATAACACTCATCAAGACCTTGATCAATAGATGTAGGTTTGCCAAAGAAAAGTACCCTATTTATCTAGGTAAGATGCGATAGGATAATTGTGATATCCAAACTGTTAAAATCATTAGGCCCGTCTTACCTAAGTTATCTCAATAGGATTGTGGACTTAGAGGCATAGAGTTTGGTAGGTACCATTAGATGGACTAGAAACAAATGTTATTTACCAAACTATCCAAGAGTTATATATGATATAATTGACAAAGGGTTGTCTACCTAAATAACTGTGTTTTAAGAGATTAGCCAAAGCTAACTTAAGGTATAATGAAATATGGATCTTGGCTCACTAGAAAGATTTAATAGAAAATACTTTCCGAATTAATGGTGAGGGCTATTAATTTGAATAAAATAGTGGGAGGCATATTTTGAATATACTATTATCAATTACATAATATTAACTCTGTAATTTGACTTATTATTTTTTGTACTTATAAATTGTAGATATCAATGGCAAACAACAACAACACAAGTAGTTTTTCACTATGATCAGTCCTTGAGAAGGACAAGCTGAGTGGAATTAATTTCCTTGACTGGCATAGGAACTTGAGGATTGTCCTCAAACAAGAGCGCAAGCTATATGTCATTGAAAACCCCATTCCTGTAGCACCAGCTGATACTACACGACGTACAGAGCATGATGCTTACAAGAAGCATCAAGATGATGCTTTGGACGTGAGTTGTCTCATGCTAACAACTACGAAAACTGAGCTTCAGAAGGGACATGAGTTGATGGATGCTTATGAGATGATCGAGCATCTCAAGAAATTGTTCAAAGGACATGCTCGACAGGAAAGGTATGATACAAGCAAAGCGTTGTATCACTGCAAGATGGGTGAACGTGATTCAGTTGGTCCACATGTGCTGAAAATGATTGGGTATATTGAGTACCTTGATAGGTTGGGTTTTCCAATCTCTTCGGAAGCCCAAACTGATTTTTTTTTTGCAATCTTTGAACGGCAGCTACTCTCAATTTGTTATAAATTATCTCATGAATGAAATTGAGAAACCACTTACTGAGTTGTTGAGCATATTAAGAACTGTCGATAACAACATGAAAAAGGCAAGACCCGCTCCCATAATGATGGTACAAAAGGGGAATGCTAAGGGAAATTTGAAAGGCAAGAAAAAGATAGGATCTAAATCTGGTGCCAAACCCAATTCCAAAACCAAACAGGCTTTAAAACCTAAAGGTGGAGTGGCTAAAGAAAGGTGATTATCACTTTTGTGGAAAACCTGAACACTGGAAGAGAAATTGTCACGCTTATTTGGAAGAAGTGAAGAAAAGGAAAGGAAGTGCAACTTCTGATTCAGGTATATATGTTATAGAAGTCAACTTGTCTACTTCTACAACATGGGTATTGGATACTGGATGTGGTTCTCACATTTGTGTTAATGTGCAGGAACTTCAAAGGAGTAGGACTTTAGCGAAAGGAGAAGTCGCCCTACGAGCTAGGAATGGAGCAAAAGTTGATACACTAGCCGTAGGAACATATCATTTATCTTTGCCCACTGGGCTAGTATTAGAATTAGAAGATTATTATTATGTGTCTGCTATAAGCAAAAACATTTTTTCTGTTTCTTGTTTGGACAAGAAAGGTTTTTCATTTATAATAAAGAACAATCGTTATTCGTTTTACTTAAATGATATCTGCTATGGTGTTGCACAATTGTTTAACGGTCTTTATATTCTTGACTTAGAAATGCCTATCTGTAACATAAATACAAAACAATTTAAATCAAATGATTCAAATCCAACATATCTCTGGCACTGTCGTTTGAGCCATATAAATGAGAAATGCATATCCAAACTCCATAAAGATGGGTTTTTGGATTCCTTTGATTTTGAATCATATGAAAAATATGAGTCTTGTTTATTAGGCAAGATGACTAAAGCCCCTTTCACTGGACACAGTGAACGGGCTAGCAATGTATTGGGACTTATACATAGTGATGTATGTAGACCCATGAGTTCATTAGCAAGAGGTAGGCTTTATTACTTCATTACATTTACTGACGACTTCAGTAGATATGGATATGTGTATTTTATGAAACACAAATCCAAATCCTTTGAAAAGTTCAAGGAATTCAAGAATGAAGTTCAAAACCAATTTGGCAAAAGCATAAAAGCCCTTCGATCCGATCGAGGAGGTGAATACTTAAGCCAAGACTTTGATGAGCTTCTAAAGGAGTGTGGTATTATATCACAGCTCACTCCACCTGGAATACCACAATGGAATGGTGTATCTGAGAGGAGGAATCGCACCTTGTTGGACATGGTACGATCAATGATGAGTCATGCAGATCTTCTAATAAGCTTATGGGGTTATGCCCTAGAGACAGCTGCATTCACACTTAACCGTGTTCCTACAAAGACGGTTCAGAAGACACCATATGAGATGTGGATTGGGAAACGTCCTAGTATGTCGTTCATGAAGATTTGGGGTTGCAAGGCGTTTGTAAAACGTCTGGATTTTGACAAGCTCGGACTCAAATCTGACAAATGTAATTTTGTGGGATATCCAAAGGAAACAAAAGGGTATTATTTCTACAAACTTTCTGAGAACAAAGTGTTTGTTGCTCGAACTGGTATTTTTCTAGAAAGAGAATTTGTCTCCAAAGGAAACAAGGAGGAAAGTAGAACTCGAAGAAATTCGATAACCATAGAATATCATTGAACCTGAGTTGGAATGTGAGCAGGAACCACAAGATGTTGTGGAAAGTGAACCTGCTCAAATTACATAAGGAATTTGTAGATCTGGTAGGACACACCTGAACCCCGAGAGATATTATGGATATCTTGTGACTCAAAACAGCGATGTGATGCTCATAGATCAAGATGAGCCTGCTTCCTACCAAGAAGCTATGAATGGACTAGATTCTGAGAGATGGCTTGAAGCCATGAGATCTGAAATGGACTCCATGTATAGTAACCAATTATGGACTTTGGTTGATCCACCCGAAGAGGTAAAACCAATCTGGTGAAAGTGGGTTTTCAAAAAGAAAACCGACATGGATGGTAATGTACAAACCTACAAAGGTCGACTGGTAGCAAAAGGTTACAAACAAGTTCAAAGTGTTGACTATGATGAAACCTTCTCTCCGGTGGCAATGGTTAAATCCATCAGGATCTTACTTGCTATTGCAGCCTTTTATGATTACGAAATCTAGCAGATGGATGTCAAAACTGCTTTCCTTAATAGAAATCTCCTTGAGGATGTGTACATGACACAACCTGAGGGTTTTGTCACTCCAAAGGATGTTGGAAAGGTATGTAAGCTGCAGCGATCCATTTATGGATTGAAGCAAGCCTCTTGGAGTTGAAATCTTCGATTTGATGAAGCAGTCAAAGAGTTTAGCATTATAAAAAATGAAGATAAACCTTGTGTATATAAGAAGGTTAGTGGGACTCACATTGTATTCCTAGTATAATATGTTGACGACATATTAATTATTGGGAATGACATTCCTTCATTACAGGCTGTAAAAACATGGCTAGGAAAATGTTTCTCCATAAAGGATTTGGACGATGTAACCTACATTTTAGGTATCAGGATCTATCGAGATAGATCGAGAAAAATGCTCGGCCTAAGTCAAAGTACATATATTGATAAAGTACTAAAACGGTTCAGCATACAAGAGGCGAAAAGAGGACACTTATCCGTGACTCATTCTGTAAAGATCTCTAAGGCTCAATGTCCCAAATCACAAGATGATGAGGAGCGTATGAGAAAGATCCCTTATTCTTCGGCAATTGGATCTATCATGTATGTAATGATATGTACTCGTCCGGATGTCTCGTATGCTTTGAGCATGACGAGTAGATACCAGTCGAATCCAGGTGAAGGTCACTGGATAGCAGTCAAGAATATCCTCAAGTACCTGAAAAGGACTAAGGATTCATTCTTGGTATGTGGAGGTGAAGATGAACTTGCAGTAAAGGGTTACACATATGCTAGTTTCCAGACTGACAGTGATGACTATAAGTCTCAGTCAGGTTTTGTGTTTTGCCTTAATGGTGGTGCTGTTATCTGGAAGAGTTCCAAGCAAGAGACAGTAGCCGATTCTACAACAGAGGCTGAGTATATTGCTGCTTCAAGTGCGGCCAAGGAGGCTGTATGGATTAAAAAGTTCGTCACTGAACTTGGTGTTGTTCCAACCATTGTTGATCCATTTAAGCTATATTGTGATAATAATGGAGCCATTGCACAGGTGTTGATCGATTTCACAATCAATGAATGCGTGCAAGTATACATGGTCAACAAGTAATAAAGTGAAAGTAGAGTATTGTTCCCACAAAGAATTATTTAATAAAAATCACCAAGTACTAATTCTTAACCAAACTAATTTTATTTAAACAATCTCAAATCGTTATTTTTCTAATTAAGAAAACTAAATTAACTAATTAAACTGAATTACATTATGACTGAATTCAGATAAATAAAGATTAAGACTTCAATATCCCCAATTATAAACTATAAATCAATTATCCAATTATCCCAATTATTATGCCTACTAAATTGTTAATAGGAATTATCAAATGCCAAAAGTCCTTTTCCAAGTGATCAATTGACTTTTATTTAATCCAGATTAATCTTGCTATATTCATATGCAAAACAATTGAATAAAATTTCTTCAATGCCAATTCCTTATATGTTACATTAGGTGAACATATATTTCCATTCAATTCACAAACCTAATTATTCACCATGTAAATAACTAAGTCACATGTTATCATGCCCAGTTCTAACCCTAGAATTCCTCTTCCAATTCCTTCTAGAGTAACAAGGTAATTACTGATCAGATAATTAATCAATAAGCGCAACACAAGATAAACAATTCACCTTGACATAAATAATTGGAATAAATCAAATAATTAATTTATAGACATAAAAGGTTCAATTGTAATCTTAATAAAAGAGTTAGTTCATAATTAATGAATTAAAATAAAGAATCCACAACTGAATAGACATTAAAGATAAAAGTATGATAAGAGAAGAGAATAGAATCTGTTGTCAGCAAATCTGATGCTCCCATCTTGCTCTTGCTCTTAATCTTCAATGATCTCCAAGTTGCTTAAATCTCTAAAACTAATAAGAACTAGGGTTAATGTCTAATCTAATGGAGTGTATCTCTAATCTAATCTATGTAATCTCCCTTTATTTTATGCTTTACATCATGTATTTATAGGTTACAAGTCTAATTTTTAGCTTAGGAACAAACCCAATCCAATTTGGAGTCAAAAATGTGTCAAAATTCGCCCCAAAACGCGTCCAAGCTTGACCAATCTCTTCCGCAGTGCCCCAGCACTGGGCACGGCGCTGGGATTCTGACCCCTAGTGCCCCAGCACTGCAAATAGACTTGATTTGGGCGGCCCGGCTCTGGACTCAATTCTGGAAATTTTCTACTCCGATGTCCTTTGGGAAAATGGCCATAACGTCTTCGTCCGAACTCCGATTTTGATAATTCAAGATGTTCCGGAAAGAGGAGACGTAGCTCTACAACTTTCATTCTTTAAGGTTTTCAAAATAAGGTCAGTTGCATTACTCAAATTGGCTCTGAAGTGACTGCTATGTAAATGCCAAGTCGAAAACGCAAATCTAGCCACCCCAAACGTCGATCCAAGTAACTTTTGTCCCAATTCCTACAAAACAACGTAAAACATACATGAATAGACACAGACACTTAAAAATATCCAAAAGATTAAGCTCAAAGGCACTCAATTCTGAGTATAAAACTCACTCATCAAATACCCCCAAACTTAAACCTTTGCTTGTCCTCAAGCAAAAATACAAAAGAACTAAAAATAAACAACCGAACTAAACTATATGAATGCATATGCATGATCTACTTCCTAATATACCTACGAACCCAGTAATAAATCAATATGATATATAGCAACAAGCCTCAAAGATACCAATGATACTCAAACAATTTATCCGATCAAATCAAAGTCCATAACTCTAACCAGTTAGTCAATCCAAACATGTCATCACCCATGTTATGTTTGTGTTCACATAACAAACTTCTTATAAGGTAAGGAAAATTTTAGTTCCAATTTAATTACTTTTGTGAACATGACAATTCCAGTTAAAACTAAGCAATTACCGAGTCTAAGGATAAATACAATTTATTTATACTTTTATTCAACCACGAGGGCATTTTTGCTCTTTCTCGTGTTTTTTTTTTATTTTTTTTCTCATGGCTGTACAATGTCTTATTCCCTTAGGCTTTTCAGTGCTACCTTAACAAGCTTTCGACCAACGACTCCCAAGCCATTAAGACCTTAGGGCGCTAGGTGTAAAGACAATCCCCTCGGGCTTACTTACTCAAGTAACAAAGGCCACAAAACTAGACAAGCATGCCACGGTGTTTATTCTCTCTCTTTTTTTCTTTTTCTGGATTTTCTATTTTTTTTTCTTTTCATCTTTTCTTTTTTTTTTCTTTTTTTTTCATTTTGTATATATATACCCCATAGACTCCCCCAAACTCAAGCTTTTACGTTATTCCAACCTTTACCGCCAGTTCACTAATTTCCTTAAATTTTAACTAAGATTTGCCCTCATAAACAAATTATGAAACCCTTGAACCAAGTGGATTAAAATAGTTAAACTTTAAGTGCTAACCGGTTACTTAAGTTTAAAACATGCTCAGATTATCATCATGATTAAAATTAGAACTCATCATCAATTATCAACATTGTTCAAGTTACCAATTAATACCAATCTTATCATAGGCCGAGCTAAGACCACACCAACTAATCGCACAGATTCATGCAAAAAATAAAAAATAAAAAAATACAATTATACTATATGAACACATATTAATATAACCTATGTATGCATATGCAATTAACTACCATGTATTATATGCAACCTAAAAAAAATAATGTTAACACATAAAAAAATGAACTACCATGAAGATAACTAACTATATGCAATACGACGCTAAAATGCCCCCAAACTTAAACTAGACATTGTCCTCAATGACTAAATTAGAAAAAATTAAAGCAGAGGACTTCCCTGAAAATATAACAATCTTCCTCCTTGTCCGCTAAGTTTGGAGAATAGGCTAGGCACATGGAACAAATTGGGTACCACACTTGAATTTGACTTGAATAACCTGTAAACCATGATAGAAACAATTTTATTAAATTCTAAATAAATGCAAATTCAAAACTACTAATATAAAACCTAATAAAAACTAAAAAAAAAAAAAGTAAAATTGGGTTGCCTCCCAATAAGCGTTTGTTTTATAGTCTCAGCCTGACTTCTTCAATTCTCTATCCAATTCCCCTACGAAAATTGAGGAACCCTCCATCCATCAGTAACAATGTCTCTTTTGGGAGGTTCACATTTGCAAAGAACCTTGAATTAAAGTCACCTAGCATGCTCTTTGTAGATAGGATCCCCATTAAGTACGGTAAACCACTAGGTGCTTTCCCCATTGTGTTTGTGATCAAATTATGGCATGAAAGCTTGGCAAACACAATGGACTCTTCCTCTATCTTCTCTTTTTCAACCCACCATGACTCCACAGTTGTATTAGCTCTTATGTCACAAAGAGCTTTGCCTACGACATGACTGCCAATTGGGCATGGTTTTGCAAAACTGCCCGGATTCTTGAACTTTGGTGGAGGAGGCACATGGGATACTAATGAAATCAGTTCATCTTCGTTGAATCTTACAGTTAAATCTTTGTCGATCTCCTTTTCTTGGTTCCCAATTATTTCCTCTCTTTCAACATCTTGTGGCTCATCTAGTTGTAGATTTTGTTCGGGCTCTGCATCGGTCTCGGAATCCATGTCATAGGGCCAAGTGTATTGAGGAAAAATGTTCGAGGCATTGGTTAGTTGTTCCGTTTGGTTCGTAAAATTTTGACTCAATATCTCTTGATTAATCCTCCTCTCCTCACATGAAGCTATGTACTTAGACAAAACTTCCTCCAAATTTGAATATTCTTCCTGTTGTAGTGGAGGTGGACACAAGAAATCCGGTGGGTATATTGGACTTGGAGCATAAAATTGATCTTGATGCGTATGGCACCATAAAAAATCCGGGTGATATCCCCAATCCTGATAATAGTTATTGGGATAGACATAATTTTTTGGGTAATCACCACCATACGGTACCGGCTCGAAACTGATGGTGCGTTGATGATCCATATGATTTCCAGCACAATAATCACAAGTAACCGCCACACTTTGACGACGTTGAGCTTCAAAAGCGTCGAACATCTTCGAAAGTATCTCAATTTGTGCTGATAATAGAGAAAGTGATGTCGTGAGTCCATCATTCTCTGCTCCCCTTGGCAGAGTCATTGTTGCCATCCTTCGACTCTGTTGAGCTGCGATAACCTCCAACGTCTTCGAATTTACCTCAATTTGTATTGGCTCTGGATTATATGCATTTTGATTTGAATACGGTTGGGTAGATCGATTATAGCTCCCTATGAACTGAGCTGATTCCCAATTGATGGCACATTAATCTGTAGTATGACTCCCAGCACATAACTTATAAACCATTGCTACTTGTTGTGTGGATGGTGGGCTCTATGTTTCCATTGGTCGAGTCATGTTCGTGTATGGCCATTGATACGCAAAGTCATCCATGGTACCTGAAAAGAGAGAAAGAAGAAAAAAAATAAAAGAGAATTAAAGAAAAAAATGTTTAAATTAAAACTAATTTGATAAAAATTAATATTGGCAAAATTATTAAACTAAGTCCCCGGCAGCAGTGCCAAAAACTTGTAGATCGATTTCGCAATCAATGAATGAGTGCAAGTATACACGGTCAACAAGTAATAAAGTAAAAGTAGAGTATCGTTCCTATGAAGAATTATTTAATAAAAATCACCAAGTACTAATTCTTAACCAAACTAATTTTATTTAAACAATCTCAAATCATTATTTTTCTAATTAAGAAAACTAAATTAACTAATTAAACTGAATTGCTTTTTTACTGAATTCAGATAAATAAAGATTAAGACTTCAATATCCTTAATTATAAACTATAAATCAATTATCTAATTATCCCAATTATTATGCCTACTGAATTGTTAACAGGAATTCTCAAATGCCAAAAGTCCTTTTCCAAGTAATCAATTGACTTTTATTTAATCCAGATTAATCTTGCTATATTCCTATGCAAAACAATTGAATTAAATTCCTTCAATGCCAATTCTTTATATGTTACATGCGGTGAGCAGATATTTCCATTCAATTTACAAACCTAATTATTCACCATGCAAATAACTAAGTCACATGTTATCATGCCCAGTTCTAACCCTAGAATTCCTCTTCCAAATCCTTCTAAAGTAACAAGATAATTACTGATCAGATAATTAATCAATAAGCGCAAGACAAGATAAACAATTCACCTTGACATAAATAATTGAAATAAATCAAATAATTAATTCATAGACATAAAAGGTTCAATTGTAATCTTAATAAAAGAGCTAGTTCATAATTAATGAATTAAAATCAAGAATCCACAACTGAATAGACAATAAAGATAAAAGTATGATAAGAGAAGAGAATAGAATCTGTTGCCAACAAATCTGATGCTCCCCTCTTGCTCCTGTTCTTGATCTTCAATGATCTCCAAGTTGCTTAAATCTCCAAAACTAATAAGAACTAGGGTTAATGTCTAATCTAATGGAGTGTATCTCTAATCTAATCTATGTAATCTCCCTTTATTTTATGCCTTACATCATGTATTTATAGGTTACAAGTCTAATTTTTAGCTTATGAACAAACCCAATCCAATTTAGAGTCAAAAAAGTGTCAAAATTCACCTCAAAACGCGTTCAAGCTTGACCAATCTCTTCCCAGCACCTCAGTGCTGGTCACGGCGCTGGGATTCTGCCCCCTAGCGCCCCGGCGTGCAAATAGACTTGATTTGGGCGCCCCGGCGCCAGACTCAATTCTTGAAATTTTCTACTCCGACGTCCTTTGGGAAAATGGCCATAACTTCTTCGTTCGAACTCTGATATCGATGATTCAAGATGTTCCAGAAAGAGGAGACATAGATCTACAACTTTTATTCTTTAAGTGTTTCGAAATAAGGTCAGGAGTATTACTCAAATTGGCTCTGAAGTGACTGTTGTGTAAATGTCAAGCCAAAAACGCGAATCTAGCCACCCCAAACGTTGATCCAAGTAACTTTTGTCCCAATTCCTACAAAACAACGTAAAACATGCATGAATAGACACAAACACTTAAAAACATCCAAAAGATTAAGCTCAAACGCACTCAATTCTGAGTATAAAACTCACTCATCAACAGGCTAAGGAACCCAGGTCTCACCAACGATTCAAGCATATACTTAGGTGGTACCATCTCATCCGTGAAATCATTGATAGAGGAGATGTACATATAGGAAGAGTGCCAACAGATGATAATGTTGCAGATCAACTGACCAAGGCTTTGTCGCAGCAGAAGCACGACGGTCACACTAGTTCCATGGGTATTAGATACATGAGTGATTGGCTCTAGTGCAAATGGGAGACTGTTAGAGTTAGTGCCCTAGAGGCCAATTATTTAATATAATTGCTTAACATTTTGATATTATATTTGATTGAATAATTGAATAATTTTATTATGGTTTTATTTACTGCGTTATATAAATGTTAACATAATAAAATTCCTTAGAATAGTGATACAAATTATATAGTTTCAAGTATGTGACTTGAACATGAGATTATATAATTATAATTAGTATGTGGATTATTTGATGACCAAATCTCATTGGTCATAAATATATGAGATATTAAGTCAATGCATAGGTACGTGTTAGAGAACGATGTACTGGACAGACCCACCATGAGAATTCTATGTGGAGCATTATGCAAAGTGTCATTAGCGATTCTCATAGTGACAATGATGTAATAGTCCTCCAACCTAAAATCAGTATATTATTACACGGGAATTTATGTACTTCGATATCATCAAAAGTCACGTTTAATAGGGTGGACAATAAAGATGATTATTGGGTACATCATGAATCGTGTGAGGAATATGAGTGATCTAGATGGAATTTAACTGTAATAACCCGATATTTTCTATATAAATAAATGAGAAATATTGTATATAAATTTTTTTATTATTATTTTAAAGATGAGAATATGTGCCAAGTAATGTGTATGTATTTTATGATAAATAAAATTTATTTATTACATAAATAATTGCAAATAATTTTATTTTAGAATTATTGATCATTATAAAGTATATTCTTATAATAATTAATTTTGTAGTAGAAATATTTTTATTATTTATTTTCCATGGAAATATGAATATATATTATTTAATGATTATAGAATTATCATAATAATTATATTATATTATTATATGAATTTTAGTTCAGATTATTTAAGTTAATTATTTTTAAGTTAATAAATAATGTTATATATGATAAATAAATCAAATATGGAATCCAAATCCTAATTTTGGATTTTGAGCAATGAATGAGAATAATAATATTATATTAATTATAATACTATTTTTTAGTGTTATGAATATATAATGTATATGTGTAGACTGATAATGGTTAGTCAATTATGGTGTATCATGACAAACCCTAGTATTACTGTCATAAATCATAATTAAAAACTCAAAACTAGAGTTTAAGATCGGTCAGAAATTATGTTATATGAATTATGTTGCATATAATAGAATTTCTGTTAATTAGGAAAAACCCTAATTAATTGTTAAAAACCCTAATTAAAATTAGAAATCCTAATTTGCTAATTAGGAACCCTAATTGCTAAAATTATAAACCCTAATTATTATTTTAGTAAATTGAATTATTAATTTGGGAACCCTAATGATATTAAGGAATACTAATTATTTTTAAACCCTAATTTTCTATTAAAAACCCTAATTTTAATTAGTGTGTTTTAATTAAAATTTTATTACACTTGATTTTTAATTTTTTTAAACCCTAGAAATTAATTGAAAAACTTTAAGGTTTAAAATCTAGTGATTAAACCCTAGATTTAAGTATCTAGGACAAGAATACTCTTAAAATTTTAACCAAATTACCATTAAACCCTTTTTGTCCCATTTGGTGAATTATTGCTAGAAAATCTAGCAAGATCTTGGAAAGCCACCCTAGTCTAAGCTAGGGGCTAAGAAACACCAGCCATCAGCCCTTCTACCTCCAAATACATTGCATACATGTTGTACATATAGATTAAGAGAGAGAAAGCTACTAAAATTGCTCATTTGGCCATCTAACTCTCAAGCAACTTTTCTCTCTCCCAAACCTCCGAAAATATTAGTGATTCAGTCCATATCTAAGTCCCCAGAACACCCAAGCACAACCATCAAAGATCAGATTCAAGAATCAAGGTGTAAAAAGGTACAAAAACCCTAACTTAGAAATCATGTGATTTGATGTTAGATGTTAAGATTTTGTGTTAAAACATGTTGTATATAGTATATAGTGATGATCTGGGTTGCTAGATGTTAGATCCATAACATCTTGAGGCTCGGATTTGAAGTTTTACAAAATCTAGAAATCTGGAAAAATGAAGTCTGACAACAGAATGTCAGACCTCATAGATCCGTGCTCGTTAATGATTTGTATGTGTTAAAGGTCTGTACTTATAGTGTGTCATGTGGGCTTTACTCTAAAACTTGAATCAGGATCAGATCTACTATAAATTGAAAGTTATATGTGGTCAAACCACGTTGACCGACATTGATCAAGCCTTTCTGGGTAACCCAGAACATACCCAGATGGCTCTGACAAGAAGTTTGTGTCCTCAGATCTTCCTCATGTTTGTTGTTTTGATTCTGTTGTTGTAACCATGTTGTAGAGTGTTAGTTTAACTATAGAATAATGCTATTAGATCACCTAAACATCAATCAAGATTCTCATAGTGATCGGTCAAACCAGGCAGTAGGATCACAACGCACGCTTTCTAGGTAACCCAGAAAGCTTATGAGTATGAGTTCTGGCACGGTTTGACCGGATCGTATTTGCTCTCAGTAATGTTGTTATATGTTGTTTAAGTGATGTATCTCTTCCTTGTCATTCTGGCTAAAAACTGAACCCACTATATCACACAAATGTTACAAGACTAGTATGTAGTGGAAGCCCAAAGTAAGACCCTCGATCTGTTCTTTATTTTTGGGTAACCCAGAAATGAAGAACAGCCTCTGACAGCCACTTTGATGGCTTAGATCTTTCTTGTTGTTGATGTTTAGGCTGGAGCAGTGATCCAACTAGATACCCTATTTAGTTACTCTACAAGGCCCGACGTCTAACACAACTATAACATGAACTGATTGACTGTAATGAGGCCACAAAGGGCATTGACCGACCATGATCAGATTTTCTGGGCAGCCTAGAAACACGATGAACACGTCTGACAGTTAGTTTACTGGCTTATAACTTTCGATTGTGATGTTCTATGACCTTGTTAGTTGTTTTATCATGTAGTGTTACACTATTACAACAAGAACAATGCTTTATCTTGCCCAGAAACCTCATAGATTGGAATTTATTAATGGTCAAACTACCCAACTCGAAAACTGACTTTGAAGGCTCAAGAGCACATTAGATTACACTTTCTGTCGCTAAAGCCTACAGCGACAGTTTTATTAATTTTAATTAATTTACTTTCTAAAAAAAATTCATTTAAAAATAGAAAATAATTTCTAAAAATTACAAAAATTATTTTAAGTTATAAAAGTTAACTTTTAATAATTTGACATATTTTTCATAAATATAAGTATTTATTTGAATATTAATGATATTTAATTTAATTAATAAATGCATTAAATAAATTAATTAAAAATGATTTTATTATATTAAAAATCATTTTAAAAGATAATAAGGTATTTAATAGTATTTTAAGTTATAAAACATAACTTTTAATATTTTAAGATAAGTTTCATTAATTATTAAATATTAATGATATTAGATTTATTTGGTAATTATATTATGTGACGCCCCAAAACAGGTATACATCACCCATTCTGAGTCATCAAATACATGGTACAAAAACAAATACAACCTCAGTAATACAATTGTCGTGTAAAATACGACAACACATATACTGTGAGTTTGGATACAAATAGAGAGTATAAAAACTCAAAAGGAGTCCTCATTACAATTATTGATACACTATTTTACAAAAATAGTGAGGACTGCTAAACAACTTTCTAAAATCGTCACTCCATACCCCGGCTAGTTCCTGTTATACTATCTCCTCCTGAGAAGAAAATGGAACAAAAAGGGTGAGCTCAACTAGCCCCATAAGGAATATTATGACTAAGATAATATACAACAAATTATCGTTAGTCTTCAACAGGAAAAATCTGATTAAATATAATAGACAACAAGTTTTAGATCAACAACTGCAGCGAAAACAGCAATCTATTAGAAGAGTCAAGTAGAGAAAGAATTATACTATCTTCTAAGATTTAAAAGTCCATCATCAATATTTTATCCCTGTAACATCAATCAATATACATCTTGAATCAAATATTCATCTTTGCACTATAAGCTAAAGATATTCATTTGTATCACCAGTTGGTCATGTTCATCTCAACACCTGTTCATCTTTGCACTACAGGCCAAAGATATTCATCAGGTAATCATACATCTTTGCACTACAGGGCAAAGATATTCAGTAGTATCATCATCTAGGACTGAGGATGATGAAAAATATTTTAAAGAAAACGAATCCAGTGAGATAAAAGAACAAATATTAGGGATTCGTATTACAGTTTATCCAAGTTCAATAATACTCCATAATAACCAATTTTGAAGCAGAATTCAAAAATAAAGATCAAAACATGGATACAATCAAAGATAGTAACCATAATAGACAACTTGGACAAAAAGAAGAAAATTTTATTTTTCGGTGAATAGTATCGTATTCGTGAATAGTGCTGTATACGTGAATAGTAACGTATACGTGATTAGTAACCCCGACACAAAAAGTTCCAAATTTGATAAAAAGTTCATACCAACATTTCAGTATAATGATATTGAAGAATATAACACCCCTTACTTCAAAATATCAGTACTTCTGATCGGAATATCGGTATAAGGCTGAAGAAAACTTGCACTGATGAATAGAAACTCACAAAGTATCTAAATAATCACAAAATACACTCAATAATCTAGAGAGAGGAAGAGAGAAAACTTATTTCTGGTGTGATTTTTAATTCTAACTTAGCCCTCTATTTATAGGAAAATGTTAGCACGCCGAAGCAGACTTAACTTGTAACCTGATGGCTTTACCTTCTACTATTCTCACCCACCACATTTGAATAAAAGTCTCATCACATTTTCACCAACCAAAAGTGGGGCCCACTAATTCTAGAATTTTCCACCAAAATGATAAATTCTGAAACTTCAACAATTTCTGAACCAGTCATCTTTTAAAATTCATAACAAATCATACGTTCATTTTTAACGGTTCAAAATTTGTGGATATATGCTCAACTTATATATGTATAACATATCCAAAAATCACAACGATCCAACGGTCGGATTAAAAATTATAACCCCCGCAATATATCTCAAAAACCCTGATTGATTTTTAATACCTCCATTCCGACAAAAATATTGATAAAACACCTCAACATTAACTACTTCATTTTTAACCACAAAATATATCCAACATTTACATTCACATAAAATAAATATTTTTTTATCATATGAATCAATAATTAATTATTCACAATTAATATTACAGAATCACATTTATGACAACCAGGCCGTTCCTAGGAAAGAGGGGGCTTTTCAATAAGGATTTCTCCTTATTGGCGCACAATTAGGTGACCAAACCTCTCCTTAGACAGAACTTTCTAGACATTGCCAATAATGCTATCTAATAATATTATTCAAATAATATGAATTATTGATCTGATAATGGTAAATACTGTGCAGTGACAATTATTGAAACAACAATAATATAAAATATCAATGCAGCAATTATTGAATCAATAAAATAAAATATTGAACAGTAACTACTGTAACAATTATTGAGTAGTGCATCCCTTCGTAAGAATTAATAATTCAAAAATACTGTGCAATCCGTGTGCTAATGTGCAATCACGCGTATTACTGTATTTCATCCAACCGTTTTCTGTTATGGGGCCCACAAATAGATGCGCCGTCGTACGAATATTCCCCGACAGAAAGAATATTCCACGACCAAACGAATATTTCCCGACAAAATGAATATTTTATAACCACTTGTTTATTTTGTAAAATTTACACATTTCCCCTATAACTAAAATATTATATCAAATTAACACCTTATTATTCACAATAATAATTAGAGAAAATTTGATTTTATTCATTAATAAGTTGGGGTCTTACAATCTCCCCTCCTTATGAAATTTCGCCCTCGAAATTGACGTACGTACCTGGTGTTTCGAAAAGGTGGGGATACCTCGCTTTCATTTCTGATTCTAACTCCCAGGTCATTTCTTCAATAGCATGGTTTCTCCACAAAACCTTAACTTGTGGTATAACCTTAATGCATAATACATGCTCTTTTCTATCCAAGATCTTAACTGGTACCTCCTCGTACATTAAATATTCGATTATCTCGTCTGGTTCTAACTCAATAATGTGGTTCGGGTCTTTAACATATTTACGAAGCATAGATATATGAAAAACATTATGAACACGAGACATACTTGGAGGTAATGCGAGTCTATAGGCCACATTTCCTATTCGGTCAAGAATTTAAAATGGACCAACAAATCGTGGATTGAGCTTTCCTCTCTGCTCAAATCTTGTAACTCCCTTCCATGGTGCAATACGTAACAATACATGATCCCCAATATTAAATTCCACGTCCTTCTGATGAAGATCCGCATAACTCTTTTGTCGATCTTGTGCCGTTTGTATACATTGTCGAATCGTTTGGATCTTCTCTGTAGTCATTCGTACCAACTCTGGTCCCAGCAATGTTGCTTCACCCACCTCGTCCCAGCATACTGGAGAACGATATTTTCTTCCATACAACGCCTCGAATAGAGCCACACCTATACTTGCCTGATAACTGTTGTTGTAGGAGAATTCCACCAATGGTAGGTACTTATCCCAACTCCCTTTGAAATCTAGGACACAGAGTTCTAATAGATCTTCAAGAGTTTGAATAGTCCTCTCTGATTGTCCGTCCGTTTGAGGATGGTATGCCGAACTGAATCGTAAATCCGTGCCCATAGCTTTCTGCAAGCTAACCCAAAATCGTGAAGTGAATCTTGGGTCACAATCCGAAACTATGGATACTGGCATGCCATGCAATCTTACAATCTCATTTACGTACATACTAGCAAGACGTTCAAGGGAATAAGTCTCATGTATAGGCAAGAAATGGGCAGACTTGGTTAATCTATCATCAATAACCCAAATCGCATATATGCCTTGAGAAACCTTGGGAAGACCCGTAACGAAATCTATGGTAATGTGTTTCCACTTCCACTTCGGAATCTCAAGTGGTTGCAACGGACCCTTTGGTACTTGATGCTCCGCCTTTACACGTTGACAAGTTAAACACCTCGAGATAAACTCCGCGATCTCTCTTTTCATATTGCTCCACCAAAATGTATGTCGAAGATCGTGATACATTTTGGTACTCCCAGAATGGATTACAAACGGTGTGTTGTGTGTCTCCATCATGATTCTATGCTTCAAGTCAAAATCGTTAGGAATACAAAGTCTGGAGTTGACTCGAAGTATTCCTTCTTCATCGATTCTTGCTTCTGGAATAACACCTTCTTGCACTTTCTTCTTCATACGCATCAACTCCATGTCCGTAGCTTGAGTAGCTTTAACTTTATCGATTAAAGTCGGTTCTACTCGTATGTTTGATATCATCACGTGGGTACTTGGAGCCTTCATCTCTATCTCCATCCTTTGCAAGTCAAACAAAATGGGCCTTTGTGTTAACAACATTGCATTCGTACCCGCATATGATCTTCTACTCAATGCGTCAGCTACTACGTTTGCTTTTTCAGGATGATATTGGATGGTATGATCATAATCTTTCAGCAGCTCGAGCCAACGTCGTTGCCGCATGTTGAGTTCCTTTTGGGTGAAGAAATATTAGAGGCTTTTATGATCTATATAGATCTCCACTTTCTCCCCATACAGGTAGTGTCTCCAGATCTTCAACGCGAAAACGACTGCTGCCAACTCTAAATCATGAGTAGGATAATTCCTCTCATATTCTTTGAGTTGTCGCGAGGCATAGGCTATGACTTTCCCATGTTGCATGAGAACACATCCTAACCTTTTCCCAGAAGCATCGCTGTAGATAACAAATCCATCCGAACCAAATGGTATTGTCAGAACAGGTGCTGAAATGAGTCTCCTCTTGAGTTCTTGAAAACTCTTCTCATAATTCTCGCTCCAACCGAATTTTGTATCTTTACGAGTCAGCTGAGTTAACGGAGTAGCGATTCGAGAAAATCCTTCCACGAATCTCCGATAGTAACCAGCTAAGCCTAGAAAGCTACGTACTTCGGTCACCGACTTTGGTTGCTCCCAACTTTGTAAGGCTTCAATCTTCGCCGGGTCGACAGATACTCTATGTTTTGACACCACATGCCCAAGGAATGCTACTTCCTCAAGCCATAACTCGCATTTCTTCAGCTTGGCATATAGCTTGTTATTGCGAAGCCTTTGTAGTACCAGCTTCAAATGGTGCTCATGATCTTCACGGCTTTTGAAATAGATGAGGATGTCATCAATAAAGACAACAACGAACTGATCCAAATATTCCTTGAATACACGGTTCATCATATCCATGAAAGCAGCAGGAGCATTAGTCAATCCAAAAGACATGAATAAGAATTTGTAATGCCCGTACCGAGTTCTAAAGGCAGTCTTTGGAATATCCTCAGTTTTAATCTTCAGCTGATGATATCCAGAATGAAGATCGATCTTTGAAAAGAATTGTGCTCCTTGCAATTGGTCGAACAGGTCATCAATACGAGGTAGTGGATACCTATTCTTGATGGTGACATGGTTCAATTCCCGATAGTCGATACAAAGTCGCATACTACCATCTTTCTTCTTTACGAATAACACTGGAGCACCCCAAGGAGATGTACTAGGACGAATAAAATCGATGTCCAACAACTCCTGTAGTTGGACCTTTAACTCCTGAAGTTCAATAGGAGCCATTCGATATGGGGTTTTAGAAATGGGCTTTGTGCCAGGTTCAAGGTCAATAAAGAAATCAAATTCACGTTCTGGGGGTAGACCGGGAAGTTCTTCAGAAAATACGTCAGGAAATTCATTAACAACAGAAATTTTATTCAAATCTGACGTGTTTTTGTTCAAGTCCGTGACATGGGCTAAGAAAGCTTGACATCCGTTTTTCAATAAACGAATAGCTTTATGGCTTGAAATGATAGTGATTGACTTTAATGGTTTAGTTGTTTGAATTCGCATAACAGGTTGGTTAGGAATATGAAAACTAACAACCTTACGAAAATAATCAATTTTAGCATGATGCGTGGTTAACCAATCAATCCCTAAAATCACATCAAATGCAAGAATTTTCAACGAAATAAGATCGGCAGGTAATATGATGGTACCAACTTGATTCAAGCAAGATTTATAAACAGTAGATGTAACGAAAGTTTCTCCTAACGGAGTTTCAACAGATAAGTCAAAGTCTAATTTCTCCGGAGTCAAGTTCAAACGTTGAGCACAAGCAGGAGAGATAAAAGAAGGGGTAGAACCGGTATCTAATAAGGTATACACTTCGCAAGAGTTTATGATTAGCTTACCCGTGATCACCTCTTTCGGGTTCCTCACGTTTTGGGCAGTCACGACAAACGCCCTTCCAGGAACCACTGACTTTGACTTGTCTGAAATAGCCTTCGGAGTCACTATCCCCGTTGAACTTGGTTTCGCAACAAGACAATCTTTAGCTATATGACCTTCCTTTCCACAGTTATAACATACCTTGAACTGTTGTGGATAGTTTGGGCTGATGTGTCCCTCTTTCCCGCATTTGTAACATACGACCGGTGCTCGTTCTCCTCCCCTAGAAACAGTTGATGTTGGTGCTGACGTCTTCACGTTATCGTTGTTATACCTTCTCCTTTAGAAATCTCCTCCAGACTCGCTCTTTCTATTATCACGGCCACGATTACCACCAGAGTGATTACCGCTTTTGTCCGAATATTTTCCTCCCTGCTGGTTTTCATTGCTCCGATGACCGCTGCCACCGGTATGACCCTGGTTGTGGTCCCTCGGTTGAACATACTCATTATCTCGCTCTAATAATTGAGCCATGTTTACAACATCTGAATATAAAGAAAATTTATGAGAAATAAGATATTGCCGAATCTTGGGCTTTAGACCTCTCAGGAACATCATCGTCATTCGTTCTTCATTCTCTACCAAATGAGGTGCAAACCTGGATAACTCTGCTAACTTAGCCTCGTACTGGGACATCGTCATGTTGTTTTGTTCCAGTCTAGTAAAATCTACCCCTTTCATATGACGAATACTTTCAGGAAAGTACTTGTCATTAAACAGTTTCTGAAACGTTTCCCAAGACATGTTGAGTGTGTCAGGCTGGGTACGCTTCACAGACTCCTACCAGTAGTCTGCCTCACCGCGGAACATAAAGGTGGCGAATGGAACCTTTTGTTCCTCCGTGCATCCCAAGATATCGAATATCTTGGTAATTTGCTTGACCCGTTTTCCGTTATGGGGCCCACAAATAGCTGCGCCGTCGTACGAATACTCCCCGACAGAAAGAATATTCCACGACCAAACGAATATTTCCCGACAAAATGAATATTTTATAACCACTTGTTTATTTTGCAAAATTTGCACATTTCACCTATAACCAAAATATTATATCAAATTAACACCTTATTATTCACAATAATAATTAGAGAAAATTTGATTTTATTCATTAATAAGTTGGGGTCTTACATATTAAATAAATTAATTAAAAATAATTTTAATATTATAAAAATCATTTTAAATGAAAATAAATAACTTAAAAATATTTTAAGTTATAAAATATAACTTTCGATATTTAAAGGTAAATTTCATTAATAATTTTATATTAATGATATTTGATTTATTTAATAATTATATTGCATATATAAATTAAAAATGATTTTATTGATTTAAAAATCATTTAAAAAGTATATAAATGAATTAAAAATATTTTAAGTTATAATTAATGATTTTTAATATTTTGATAAATAATACATGAATGCTTAAATATTAATGATAAATTATTTAAAAATGATTTTTATTGATTTAAAAATTATTTAAGGGTAATAAAAATGTTTTAAAAATATTTTGAGTTATTATAAATAATTTTAATATTTTTGTAATGGTTTCATTAATAGTTTAATATTAAATAAATATTAATGATAATAGAATTAGTTAATATTTAAATCATTTAATAAATGATTCCGATGTTTGAAAAATCATTATAAATTAAAATAATTACTTAAAAATTATTATAAATCATTTAAAAATAATATGACTGATAATTACAGTTATTAAATTACTGAATGTGGTTTTAGACTCGATAATTACCCGGTAAAGCCGTCGGTACACCGAAATATTTCAGAAATTGATCCGGACTTAGATAATTGAACTAAATACGTGTTTGTTTATGATTCAATGACTGTTAAACATGTATGACAATGTGATTAGGTTACATGTTGACTGCAAATAGCAGTACTATGCGATATGATATATTATTCTAATCGAACGAATGATATTATTAATGATAGGTTTCGAAATAAAAGATAAAACTAAGTTGCGTAACTGTAAGCAGCAGCTAGCTCAGGCAAATATCCTAACTTTGCATTTACTTTATATAATGGACATGAGTAAGAAAGTTTCAGAATCATATTATTGTGCCAGATTATTAACTCTATTGTTATTGATTATGTATCCAATTATTCATATTCATACCAGTTCTTAAATTATCTGATCATTGTTTATCAACAAAGTATTAGTGCATAATCCAGATATTTATTCTGTTCGTTAGTTTCTAAATATGGTTATACAAGTGTTCCCACTTGGATAATCATTGTTTTTAATCACACGTTGATACATACTTATTGATTTCTAGTATGTATACGTTGACTTAAAAGTCGTCTAAGCTATTTGATTTGGCTAGACACAAACTTAAAAATATTGTTGAATAAGATAAAACTTTATTATATCCAACCAGATTGCTTTGGTTCGGATTCCTGACTAAGTATGAACATCCCAAACATGGGAAAACTTTTGTGCACCTAAGGTGGATAAGATGAACGATAATATCATTCTTGCATGTAGTATTGATCAATACAGGGCATAACGGGCTGATCACCCCCGTGCCTGTAAGTTATGACGATTTACAGATGAAGTTCTGTTTAACCTTTTTGAAAATAGAAAATAATGTTCATAGTCTGTCGACTAATCTCCAGTTATAGTCAGTACGTAGTTTCAAAATTTTGATATAGAATTGATACGTTGATATTATTGGTTCAGCTTACTTCACAACTATTGATTCGTTGTAGAAGTATCATTCAAAGAAAATATTTAATTCTTTCCGTTAATATTTATTATTGCTATTACTTGCTGGGCAATCAAATGCTCATTCTTGCTTTAAATTTAAATATTTTCAGCAAAGTATGATCAACCCGAAGGATCAGGCAGGAACAAGGGGAAAGGAAAGCTGTTCGAATGAGTTTTATAAATTTCGGTGTAATAGTTAAAGCTTATTAAGACAATGTTATTTATTATCTATGATGTAATGAATGTTTAAAGGTCTTGTACCTGGGATTTAGACTTTGATATATGTAAATTAAGTTTGATATTTATAATATTGTTATTATTATTAGTATTATTCCGCTTAAAAAAATGGTATCGTGAAGCACCGAGTTCGGGTTTCAAGTACCTGAATTTGGGGGCGTCACAGGTTGGTATCAAAGCTTTAGGGTTAGAAACCTTAGGTGGGATAAACCTTAGGCTATAACCTTAGAATAGAGGGAAACGTTGAAAATACAAATAACTCATATAGAGTTTAAAAGGAGATGAATTGAATAAATTCATCATTAAACAAAATAAAAGATAACTTTTATAAAATTAATTTTTTGTTGTGTGTATATACTATAGGCTAATCAGGATAATTCATGTGTGTAGATATCAGGAGGAAAAGAATTAGGATACCCTCAGATCGTAAAGAAGGGGCTAATATCAAAGCCAATAGCTGAAATACAGGCTCACAGTGCAAGCAACCTTGATGAGGTGGTGGTATTGGAAAATGTAGTACCCGAACCAGAAATGGTGGAACTGACAGATAGTGATTCAGACACCGAAGTTGGTGCTGATCAAGCATCAACAGAAGTGCATAATCTGAGGAACCAGGTTTCTTGATCTCTGGAAAAGTTGGGGGAAATAAAAAGGCTATTAAACAGTCAGTTACGAAAAGCGTTAATGGAAACTATGGAGGAACAAGATAAGCTTAAAATCCAAATTGATCAAATGGGAACCAGAAGCAACAGATCGTGTGCAACTCCGAGCAAGAAGGGAAAAGAAAGATGAAAGACCGTGACTTAAGAAATAAATGGGATTAGTAGTTAATTATGTATGTTTGATAATGTACATGTGTAATATAATATTCCCAATTTTTGTGTAAGTTATCACAGTAATTCTCGACTTTTGTGGTCACAAAGGGATAGCAGTATGTGCTACATTATGTAAAGTACTTTGAATTAATAAATATGAATCTATGTTTAATTAATGGAATAAGTTTTGTATAAAACTTCGTGTTACATGTTAAACTTATACAATAAGGTTTAGAATGTAAGCTAAATTTATGATTTTAAGTAATCAGATAATGCCGCCAAGACGTCGAACATGAAATCAAAGGGCAGAAGAATCTGCCAATAACGCCGGGGGACAATAGCAAGACCCGATTCAAAACTTTGCAAACATGGTAGCTCAGGCTATGCAGTAGGGAATACCAGCCGCAAGGAACCAGCCAGAAAATCGCTTGACAAAATTTAAAGACTACAAGGCAGTAGGACCACCAGAATTCACGAGATCAACTGACCCTATAGAAGCCCATACATGGATTAACGAGATAGAAAAGGCATTCGTAATTGCTCGGGTAGATGAGGGGCAAAAGACCACTTTTGCCACTTATATGATGAAGAGGGAGGCTAACTTTTGGTGGGAGGCAAATCAAACTAGGGCAGGAGAAGGTGTGGTAACTTGGGCTAGGTTTAAGACTTTGTTTTTTGATAACTACCTCTCAGCTAGTATGCAAGCTAGGATGGAGGTGAAGTTTTTGGAGTTAAAATAGGATAACATGACTGTTGCGGAATATGCCGTAAAATTCAATGAATTGGCTAGGTTCGCTCCACATCAGGTGGATACGGAGGCTAGGAAGGCAAGGAGGTTTGAGCTAGGCTTAAAACCCTGGCTCTACAATAAGGTGGCGGTGTTGCAGATCAATACTTTTGAAGCACTCATGGAAAAGGCTATTATAGTTGAGAAGGGGAGTGAGGCCATGAGTCTCTACAATAAGGAGAAAAGGAATAAGAGCAAGGCCGAAGGAGCTGTGAAGGTGGAAAGTAATAGTGGGAGTAGAAGTGGAAACACGAAAAGAAAGGGGAATTATTTTGGAAATGTTCAGGTGAAACAAGAAGGTGTGAAGAAGCAGGTACTTCAGTGTGGTAACTGTGGGAAGAATCACTCTGGTGAGTGTTTGAAGGGTAAGTTTGTATGTTACAAGTGCGGGCATGAGGGCCATATTTCTCCCAACTGTCCTAACCCAGGGATGAACAGTGGGTGTTTTCTGTGTAGGTCGATGGAACATAAGGTGAAGGATTGTTCAAAGAGGAAAATGGAGGCACGGAGTGTAATCACGGGAAAAGGCAGCGGGACTCTGGCGATCACAGGACCGACTTCAACCAACAAACCAACAAAAGCAACCACGAGAGTCTTTAACATGACGGTCCACGATACAATGGCAGCTGAGAATGGAACTCCAGGTATTATTCGAATAACTTTTATTTTCGTATATATATGATTTTCCTACATATAGCAAATTATGTTATAAAGAAATTTTGAAGGAGGAATTTGAGTTCTTTCGGAAATCAAATTTTCTATTTAATCAGATAGACAAGCTTTATGTTGAATAGTTAAAGATTTGTTCGATCAATTAAAATCGAGATCTATTTGCAATGATTGCGTATGCTATGTACCCGATATTTTTTATATAAATAAATGAGAAAATTTGCATATAAATTTTTTTATTATTATTTTAAAAATAGGAATATGTGCCAAGTAATGTGTATGTATTTTGTGATAAATAAAATTTATTTATTACATGAATAATTGTAAATAATTTTATTTTAGAATTATTGATCATTATAAAGTATATTCTTATAATAATTAATTTTGTAGTAGAAATATTTTTATTATTTATTTTCCATGAAAATATGATTATATATTATTTAATGATTATAGAATTATTATAATAATTATATTATTTTATTATATGAATTTTAGTTCAGATTATTTAAGTTTATTATTTTTAACTTAAAAAATAATGTTATATATGATAGATAAATCAGATATGGAATCCAAACCTATAAGTTTAGATTTTGAGGAATGAATGAGAATAATAATATTATATTAATTATAATATTATTTTTCAGTGTTATGAATATATACTGTATATGTGTAGACTGATAATGGTTAGTCAATTATGGTGTATCACGATAAACCCTAGTATTATTGTCATAAACCATAATTGAAAACTCAAAAATAGAGTTTAAGATCGGTCAGAAATTATGTTATATGAATTATGTTGCATATAATAGAATTTCTGTTAATTAGGAAAAACCCTAATTAATAGTTAAAAACCCTAATTAAAATTAGAAATCCTAATTTGCTAATTAGAAACCCTAATTGCTAAAATTATAAACCCAAATGATATTAAGGAATCCTAATTATTTTTAAACCCTAATTTTCTATTAAAAATCCTAATTTTAATTAGTGTGTTTTAATTAAAATTTTATTACACTTGAATTTTAATTTTTTCAAACCCTAGAAATTAATTGGGAAACTTTAAGGTTTAAAATCTAGTGATTAAATCCTAGATTTAAGTACATTGGACAAGAATACCCTTAAATTTTTAACCCAATTACCATTATACCCTTTTTGTCCCATTTGGTGAATTATTGCTAGAAAATCTAGCAAGATCTTGGCAAGCCACCCTAGTCTAAGCTAGGGGCTAAGAAACACTAGCCATCAACCCTTATACCTCCAAATACATTGCATACATGTTGTACATATAGATTAAGAGAGAGAAAGCTACTAAAATTACTCATTTGGCCATCTAACTCTCAAACAAATTTTCTCTCTCCCAAACCTCCGAAAATATTAGTTATTCAGTCCATATCTAAGTCCCCAGAACACCCAAGCACAACCGTCAAAGATCAGATCCAAGAATCAAGGTGTAAAAAAGTACAAAAACCCTAACTTAAAAATCATGTGATTTGATGTTAGATGTTAAGATTTTGTGTTAAAACATGTTGTATGTAGTATATATTGATGATCTGGGTTGCTAGATATTAGATCCATAACATCTAAAGGCTCGGATTTGAAGTTTTACAAAATCTGAAAATATGAAAAATGAAGTCTGACAACTGAATGTCAGGCCTCATAGATCCATGTTCGTTAATGATTTGTATGTGTTAAAGGTATGTACTTGTAGTGTGTCATGTGGGCTTTACTCTAAAACCTAAATCAGGATCAGATCTACTATAAATTGAAAGTTATATGTGGTCAAACCACGTTGACCGACATTGACCAATCCTTTCTGGGTAACCCAGAACATACCCAGATGTCTCTGACAAGAAGTTCATGTCCTCAGATCTTGCTCATGTTTGTTGTTGTAACCATTTTGTAGAGTGTTAGTTTAACTATAGAATAATGCTATTAGATCACCTAAACGTCAATCAGGATTCTCACAGTGACCGGTCAAACCAGGCAGCAGGATCACAACGCACGCTTTCTGGGTAACCCAGAAAGTTTATGAGTATGAGTTCTGACACGGTTTGACCGGATCGTATCTACTTTCAGTAATGTTGTTATATGTTGTTTAAGTGATGTATCTCTTCCTTGTCATTCTGGCTACAAACTACACCCACTATATCACACAAATGTTAGAAGACTAGTATGTAGTGGAAGCCCAAAGTAAGACCCTCGATCTGTTCTTCATTTCTGGGTAACCCAGAAATGAAGAACAGCCTCTAACAGCCACATTGATGGCTTAGATCTTTCTTGTTGTTGATGTTTAGGCTGGAACAGTGATCCAACTAGATACCCTGTTAGTTACTCTACAAGGTCCGACGTCTAACACAACTATAACATGAACTGATTGACTGTAATGAGGCCACAAAGGGCATTGACTGGCCATGATCAGATTTTCTGGGCAGCCCAGAAACACTATGAACACGTCTGACAGTTAATTTGATGGCTTATAACTTTCGATCGTGATGTTCTATGACCTTGTTAGTTGTTTTATCATGTAGTGTTACACTATTACTACAAGAATAATGTTTTATCTTACCCAGAAACCTCATAGATTGGAATTTATTAGTGGTCAAACTACCTAACTCGAAAACTGACTTTGAAGGCTCAAGAGCACATTATACTACACTTTCTGTCGCTTAAGCCTATAGCGACAGTTTTATTAATTTTAATTAATTTACTTTCTAAAAAATCATTTAAAAATAGAAAATAATTTCTGAAAATTACAAAAATTATTTTAAAAATTATTTTAAGTTATAAAAGTTAACTTTTAATAATTTGGCATATTTTTCATAAATATAAGTATTTATTTGAATATTAATGATATTTAATTTAATTAATAAATGCATTAAATAAATTAATTAAAAATCATTTTATTATATTAAAAATCATTTTAAAAGATAATAAGGTATTTAATAGTATTTTAAGTTATAAAACATAACTTTTAATATTTTAAGATAAGTTTCATTAATTATTAAATATTAATAATATTAGATTTATTTGGTAATTATATTAAATTAATTAATTAAAAATGATTTTAATATTATAAAATTCATTTTAAATGAAAATAAATAATTTAAAAATATTTTAAGTTATAAAATACAACTTTCGATATTTAAAGGTAAATTTCATTAATAATTTTATATTAATGATATTTGATTTATTTAATAATTGTATTGAATAAATAAATTAAAAATGGTCTTATAGATTTAAAAATCATTTAAAAAGGATATAATTGAATTAAAAATATTTTAAGTTATAATTAATGACTTTTAATATTTTGATAAATAATACATGAATGCTTAAATATTAATGATAAATTATTTAAAAATGATTTTTATTGATTTAAAAATCATTTAAGGGTAATAAAAATATTTTAAAAATATTTTGATTTATTATAAATAACTTTAATATTTTTGTAATTGTTTCATTAATAGTTTAATATTAATTAAATATTAATGATAATAGAATTAGTTAATATTTAAATCATTTAATAAATGATTCCGATGTTTGAAAAATTATTATAAATTATAATAATTACTTATAAATTATTATAAATCATTTAAAAATAATATGACTGATAATTACAGTTATTGAATTACTGAATGGTGTTTTAGACTCGATAATTACCCGGTAAAGCCATCGGTACATCGAAATATTTCAGAAATTGATCTGAACTTAGATAATTGACCTAAATACATGTTTGTTTATGATTCAATGACTGTTAAACATGTATGACAATGTGATTAGGTTACATGTTGACTGCAAATAGCAGTACTATGTGATATGATATATTATTCTAATCGAACGAATGATATTATTAATGATAGGTTTCGATATAAAAGATAAAACTAAGTTGTGTAACTGTAAGCAGCAGCTCAGGCAAGTATCCAAACTTTGCATTTACTTTATGTAATGGACATGAGTAAGAAAGTTTTAGAATCATATTATTGTGCCAGATTATTAACTCTATTGTTATTGATTATGTATCCAATTATTCATATTCATACCAGTTGTTAAATTATCTGATCATTGTTTATCAACACAGTATTAGTGCATAATCCAGATATTTATTCTGTTCATTAGTTTCTAAATATGGTTATACAAGTGTCCCCACTTGGATAATCATTGTATTTAATCACATGTTGATACATACTTATTGATTTCTAGTATGTATACATTAACTTAAAAGTTGTCTCAGCTATTTTATTTGGCTAGACACAAACTTAAAAATTTTGTTGAACAAGATAAAACTTTATTGTATCCAACCAGATTATTTTGGTTCGGATTCTCGACTAAGTATGAACATCCCGAACATGGAAAAACTTTTGTGCACCTAAGGTGGATAAGATGAACGATAATATCGTTCTTGCATGTAGTATTAATCAATACAGGGCATAACGGGCTAATCACCCCCGTGCTTGTAAGTTATGACAGTTTACAGATGAAGTTCTGTTTAAACTTTTCGAAAATAGAAAACAATATTCATAGTTTGTCGACTAATCTCCAGTTATAGTCAGTATGTAGTTTCAAAAATTTGATATAGAATTGATATGTTGTTATTATTGGTTCAGCTTACTTCACAACTATTGATTCGTTGTAGAAGTATCATTCAAAGAAAATATTTAATTCTTTCTGTTAACATTTATTGTTGCTATTACTTGCTGGGCAATCAAATGCTCATTCTTACTTTAAATTTAAATGTTTTCAGCTAAGTATGATCAACCCGAAGGATTAGGCAAGAACAAGGGGAAAGGAAAGCTATTCGAATGAGTTTTATAAAATTCGGTCTAATAGTTAAAGCTTATTAGGACAATGTTATTTATTATCCATGATATAATGAATGTTTAAAGGTCTCGTACCTGGGATTTAGACTTTGATATATGCAAATTATGTTTGATATTTATAATATTGTTATTATTATTAGAATTATTCCGCTCATAAAAATGGTATCGTGAAGCACCGAGTTCTGGTTTCAAGTACCTGAATTTGGGAGCGTCACATGTTGGTATCAAAGCTTTAGGGTTAGAAACCTTAGGTGGGATAGCCCTTAGGCTATAACCTTAGAATAGAGGGAAACGTTGAAAATACAAATAACTCATATAGAGTTTAAAATGAGATGAATTGAATAAATTCATCGTTAAACAAAATAAAAGATAACTTTTATAAAATTATTATTTGCTGTGTGTATATACTATATGCTAATTAGGATAATTCATGTGTGTAGATGTCAGGAGGAAAAGAATTAGGATACCCTCAGATCGTAAAGAAAGGGCCAATATCAAAGCCAATAGCTGAAATACAGGCTCACAGTGCAAGCAACCTTGATGAGGTGGTGGTCTTGGAAAACGTAGTACCAGATCCAGAAATGGTAGAACTGACAGATAGTGATTCAGACACCGAAGTTGGAGCTGATCAAGCATCAACAGAAATGCAGAATCTGAGGAACCAGGTTTCTTCTCTGGAAAAGTTGTGGGAAATAGAAAGGCTATTAATCAGTCAGTTGCGAAAAGCGTTAATGAAAATTATGGAGGAACAAGATAAGCTTAAAATCTAAATTGATCAAATGGAAACCAGAAGCAACTGATCGTTTGTAACTCCGAGCAAGAAGGGGAAAAGAAAGATGAAAGACCGTGACTTAGGAAATAAATGGGATTAGTAGTTAATTATGTATGTTTGATAATATACGTGTGTAATGTAATATTTCCGACCTGTGTGTAAGTTATCGCAGTAATTCCTGACTTTTGTGGTCACAAAGGGATAGCAGTATGTGCTACGTTATATAAAGTACTTTGAATTAATAAATATGAATCTATATTTAATTAATGGAATAAGTTTTGTATAAAACTTCGTGTTACATGTTAAACTTATACAATAAGGTTTAGAATGTAAGTTAAATTTATGATTTTATCTAATCGAATAATACTGCCAAGACTTCGAACACGAAATTAAAGGGCAAAAGAATCTATCAACAACGCCGGGGGACAACAGCAAGACCCGATGTAAAACTTTGCAAACATGGTAGCTCAGGCTATTCAGCAGGGAATACCAGCCGTAGGGAACCAGCCAGACAATCGTTTGGCAAAATTTAAAGACTTCAAGGCAGTAGGACCACCAAAATTCAGGGGATCAACTGACCCTATAGAAGCCCAGACATGAATTAACGAGATAAAAAAGGCATTCGTAATTGCTCGGGTAGATGAGGGGCAAAAGACCACTTTTGCCACTTATATGATGAAGAGGGAGGCTAACTTTTGGTGGGAGGCAAATCAAACTAGGGCAGGAGAAGGTGTGGTAACTTGGGCTAGGTTTAAGACTTTGTGTTTTGAAAACTACCTCTCAGCTAGTATGCAGGCTAGGATGAAGGTGAAATTTCTGGAGTTAAAGCAGGATATCATGACTGTTGCAGAATATGCCGTAAAATTCAATGAATTGGCTAGGTTCATTCCACACCAGGTGGATACAGAGGCTAGGAAGGCAAGGAGGTTTGAGCTAGGCTTAAAACCCTGGCTCTACAACAAGGTGGAGCTGTTGCAGATTAATACTTTTGCAGCACTCATGGAAAAGGCTATTATAGCTGAGGAGGGGAGTGAGGCCATGAGTCTCTACAACAAGGAGAAAAGGAATAAGAGCAAGGTCGAAGGAGCTGTGAAGGTAGAAAGTAATAGTGGGAGTAGAAGTGGAAACGTGAAAAGAAAGGAAAATTATTTTGGGAATGTTTAGGTGAAACAAGGTGTGAAGAAGCAGGTAGTTCAGTGTAAGAACTGTGGGAAGAATCACTCTGGTGAGTGTCTGAAGGGTAAGTTTGTATGTTATAAGTGCGGGCAAGAGGGCCATATTTCTCCCAACTGCCCTAACCCAAAGATGAACAGTGGGTGTTTCCTGTGTGGGTCGATGAAACATAAGGTGAAGGATTGTCCAAAGAGAAAAATGGAGGCAGGGAGTGTAATCACGAGAAAAGGCAGTGGGACTTTGGCGATCACAAGACCGACTTCAACCAACAAACCAACAAAAGCAACCGCGAGAGTCTTCAACATGACTGTCCAGGATATAGTGGCAGCTGGAAATGGAACTCCAAGTATTATTCGAATAACTTTTATTTTCGTATATATATGATTTTCCTGCATATAGCAAATTATGTTATAAAGAAATTTTGAAGGAGGAATTTGAGTTCTTTTGGGAATCAAATTTTCTGTTTAATCAGATAGACAAGCTTTATGTTGAATAGTTAAAGATATGTTCGATCAATTATGATCGAGATCTATTTGTAATGATTGCGTATGCTATGTACCCTTGTATATATAAGTTTTAAAAAGGTGATTTCGAGGACGGAATCCTTATAAGGGAGGGTGAATGTAATAACCTAATATTTTCTATATAAATAAATGAGAAATTTTGCATATAAATTTTTTTATTATTATTTTAAAGATAGGAATATGTGCCAAGTAATGTGTATGTATTTTGTGATAAATAAAACTTATTTATTACATGAATAATTGCAAATAATTTTATGTTAGAATTATTGATCATTATAAAGTATATTCTTATAATAATTAATTTTATACTATAAATATTTTTATTATTTATTTTTCATAAAAATATGATTATATATTATTTAATGATTATAGAATTATTATAATAATTATATTATTTTATTATATGAATTTTAGTTCAGATTATTTAAGTTAATTATTTTTAACTTAATAAATAATGTTATATATGATAGATAAATCAAATATGGAATTCAAACCCTAATTTTAGATTTTAAACAATGAATGTGAATAATAATATTATATTAATTATAATATTATTTTTCAGTGTTATGAATATATGTTGTATATGTGTAGACTGATAATGGTTAGTCAATTATGGTGTATCACGACAAACCCTAGTATTATTGTCATAAACCATAATTGAAAACTCAAAATTGGAGTTTAAGATCGGTCAAAAATTATGTTATATGAATTATGTTGCATATAATAGAATTTATGTTAATTAGTTAAAACCCTAATTAATAGTTAAAACCCCTAATTAAAATTAGAAATCCTAATTAGGAATCCTAATTGCTAAAATTATAAACCCTAATTATTATTTAGTAAATTGAATTGTTAATCTGGGAACCCTAATGATATTAAGAAATCCTAATTATTTTTAAACCCTAATTTTCTATTAAAACCCTAATTTTAATTAGTGTGTTTTAATTAAAATTTTAGTACACCTGAATTTTAATTTTTTCAAACCCTAAAAATTAATTGGGAAACTTTAAGGTTTAAAATCTAGTGATTAAACCCTAGATTTAAGTACCTTGGACAAGAATACCCTTAAAATTTTAACCAAATTACCATTATACCATTTTTGTCCCATTTGGTGAATTATTGCTAAAAAATCTAGCAAGATCTTGGCAAGTCACCCTAGTCTAAGCTAGGGGCTAAGAAACACCAGCCATCAGCCCTTATACCTCCAAATACATTGCATACATGTTGCACATATAGATTAAAAGAGAGAAAGCTACTAAAATTGCTCATTTGGCCATCTAACTCTCAAGCAACTTTTCTCTCTCCCAAACCTCCGAAAATATTAGTGATTCAGTCCATATCTAAGTCTCCATAACACCTAAGCACAACCATCAAAGATCAGATTCAAGAATCAAGGTCTAAAAAGATACAAAAACCCAAACTTAAAAATCATGTGATTTGATGTTAGATGTTAAGATTTTGTGTTAAAACATGTTGTATGTAGTATATGTAGATCCATAACATATAGAGGCTCAGATTTGAAGTTTTACAAAATCTGGAAATCTGAAAAATGAAGTCTGACAACTGAATGTCAGACCTCATAGATCCGTGCTCGTTAATGATTTGTATGTGTTAAAGGTATGTACTTGTAGTGTGTCATGTGGGCTTTACTCTAAAACCTGAATCAGGATCAGATCTACTATAAATTGAAAGTTATATGTGGTCAAACCACGTTGACCGACATTGACCAAGCCTTTCTGGGTAACCCAGAACATACCCAGATGTCTCTGACAAGAAGTTCATGTCCTCAGATCTTGCTCATGTTTGTTGTTGTAAACCATGTTGTAGAGTGTTAGTTTAACTATAGAATAATGCTATTAGATCACCTAAATATCAATCAGGATTCTCACAGTGACCGGTCAAACCAGGCAGCAAGATCACAACGTACGCTTTCTAGGTAACCCAAAAAGCTTATGAGTATGAGTTCTGACATGGTTTGACCGTATCGTATATGCTTTCAGTAATGTTGTTATATGTTGTTTAAGTGATGTATCTCTTCCTTGTCATTCTGGCTACAAACTACACCCACTATATCACACAAATGTTACAAGACTAGTATGTAGTGGAAGCCAAAAGTAAGACCCTCGATCTGTTCTTCATTTCTGGGTAACCCAGAAATGAAGAACAGCCTCTAACAGCCACATTGATGGCTTAGATCTTTCTTGTTGTTGATGTTTAGGCTGGAACAGAGATCCAACTAGATACCCTGTTAGTTACTCTACAAGGCCCGACGTCTAACACAATTATAACATGAACTGATTGACTGTAATGAGGCCACAAAGGGCATTGACTGGCCATGATCAGATTTTCTGGGCAGCCCAGAAACACTATGAACACGTCTGACAGTTAATTTGATGGCTTATAACTTTCGATTGTGATGTTCTATGACCTTGTTAGTTGTTTTATCATGTAGTGTTACACTATTACTACAAGAACAATGTTTTATCTTGCCCAGAAACCTCATAGATTGGAATTTATTAGTGGTCAAACTACCCAACTCGAAAACTGACTTTGAAGGCTCAAGAGCACATTAGACTACACTTTCTGTCGCTTAAGCCTATAACGACAATTTTATTAATTTTAATTAATTTACTTTCTAAAAAATCATTTAAAAATAGAAAATAATTTCTGAAAATTACAAAAATAATTTTAAAAATTATTTTAATTTATAAAAGTTAACTTTTAATCATTTGACATATTTTTCATAAATATAAGTATTTATTTGAATATTAATGATATTTAATTTAATTAATAAATGCATTAAATAAATTAATTTAAAATGATTTTATTATATTAAAAATTATTTTAAAAGATAATAAGGTATTTAATAGTATTTTAAGTTATAAAACATAACTTTTAATATTTTAAGATAAGTTTCATTAATTATTAAATATTAATGATATTAGATTTATTGGGTAATTATATTAAATAAATTAATTAAAAATGATTTTAATATTATAAAATTCATTTTAAATGAAAATAAATAACTTAAAAATATTTTAAGTTATAAAATATAACTTTCGATATTTAAAGGTAAATTTTATTAATTATTTTATATTAATGATATTTGATTTATTTAATAATTGTATTGAATAAATAAATTAAAAATAGTTTTATTGATTTAAAAATCATTTAAAAAGGATATAAATGAATTAAAAATATTTTAAGTTATAATTAATGACTTTTAATATTTTAATAAATAATACATGAATGCTTAAATATTAATGATAAATTATTTAAAAATGATTTTTATTGATTTAAAAATCATTTAAGGGTAATAAAAATATTTTAAAAATATTTTGAGTTATTATAAATAACTTTAATATTTTTATAATGGTTTCATTAATAGTTTAATATTAATTAAATATTAATGATAATAGAATTAGTTAATATTTAAATCATTTAATAAATGATTTCGATGTTTAAAAAATCATTATAAATTATAATATTTACTTAAAAATTATTATAAATCATTTAAAAATAATATAACTGATAATTACAATTATTGAATTACTGAATGGGGTTTTAGACTCGATAATTATCCCATAAAGTCGTCGGTACACCGAAATATTTTAGAAATTGATCCGAACTTAGATAATTGAACTAAATACGTGTTTATTTATGATTCAATGACTATTAAACATGTATGACAGTGTGATTAGGTTACATGTTGACTACAAATAGCAGTACTATGTGATATGATATATTATTCTAATCGAACGAATTATATTATTAATGATAGGTTTCGATATAAAAGATAAAACTAAGTTGCGTAACTGTAAGCAGTAGCTCAGGCAAGTATCCTAACTTTGCATTTACTTTATGCAATGGACATGAGTAAGAAAGTTTCAGAATCATATTATTATGCCAGATTATTAACTCTATTGTTATTGATTATGTATCCAATTATTCATATTCACACCAATTCTTAAATTATCCGATCATTGTTTATCAACACAGTATTAGTGCATAATCCAGATATTTATTCTGTTCGTTAGTTTCTAAATATAGTTATACAAGTGTCCCCACTTGGATAATCATTGTATTTAATCACATGTTGATACATACTTATTGTTTTTCAGTATGTATACGTTGACTTAAAAGCTCTCTAAGTTATTTGATTTGGCTAGACACAAACTTAAAAATATTGTTGAACAAGATAAAGCTTTATTGTATCCAACCAGAATGTTTTGGTTCGAATTCCCGATTAAGTATGAACATCCCGAACATGGGAAAACTTTTGTGCACCTAAGGTGGATAAGATGAACGATAATATCGTTCTTGCATGTAATATTGATCAATACAAGGCATAACGGGTTGATCACCTCCGTGCCTGTAAGTTATGACGGTTTACAGATGAAGTTCTGTTTAACCTTTTCAAAAATAAAAATCAATATTCATAGTCTGTCGACTAATCTCCAATTATAGTCAGTACGTAGTTTCAAAAATTTGATATAGAATTGATATGCTGTTATTATTGGTTCAGCTTACTTCACAACTATTGATTCGTTGTAGAAGTGTTATTCAAAGAAAATATTTAATACTTTCAGTTAATATTTATTGTGCTATTACTTGCTGGGCAATCAAATGCTCATTCTTGCTTTAAATTTAAATATTTTTAGCTAAGTATGATCAACCCGAAGGATTAGGCAAGAACAAGGGAAAAGGAAAGCTGTTCGAATGAAATTTATAAAATTCGGTGTAATAGTTAAAGCTTATTAAGACAATGTTATTTATTAACTATGATGTAATGAATGTTTAAAGGTCTCGTACCTAGGATTTAGGCTTTGATATATGTAAATTAAGTTTGATATTTATATTATTGTTATTATTATTAGTATTATTTCGCTCATAGAAATGGTATTGTGAATTACCGAGTTCGGGTTTCAAGTACCTGAATTTGGGGGCGTCACATTAACCCTCCTATTTATTAGGGGTGATATCCATAGGTCTCTTGATTGAGTAGGACTATAAAATGCATGGCCATGCTCAAATAATGATTTGTTTCATATAGTCTACTCATTGATCAAGAAAAACTTAGATTAAATTATGAAGAGTATGACATATTCCATGACTCGAGTTTAATCTAGGATATAAAGGTTAAAAGGATTAAATTACATTAAAACATTGGTTACGAAAAGGTTGCATCGAATCATCGATCTTATTATTACTTGGGTAATAGTGATGCATTACTAGATGTCACTCACTGTTTATAATTTTATAATATGATTTTAAAATTATTGCCAACGTAATAATAACCTATAGGGTCACACACATAGAACGTAATTTAAAAGGAAATTAATTTAAATTTTAAGGATTTAAATTTATTAATATGATTAATAGTATTTAAATCACGAATTTAAATTAAAAGGATGATTTGTATATATATATATATATATATATATATATATATATATATATTAATTAAGTAAGACTCAATTAAGATAATATATATATATATATATATATATATATATATATATATATATATATATAAATTCAGATTTTATTTTAATTAGATTAGAGTTTTGATTAATTTCGATTTAGTCCTATATATATGATATATCAGCGTTTTAAGGAAGGTAATCATATCCTTACAAACCCTAGCCGTTCTTAGAGAGAGACTAGAGAGAAAACATTTAAAAAAATCCTGATCCTTTGGTGCCTAATACCGCAACACCCTTTTATTGTAGAATCGTGAGACGGTTTGCGGGCATTCGTGTGGATACCATAGAAACGTAGTTCATTCGGATTGCGTTGGAGATTCAATCGCATCAATTCTAGCTTCATAGTCGGTATAATCTCTTACACACTGAATTAATTTTTGTTTCGCATGGATCTTGTTTGGGTTTCAGATTTTGTTTTGTTCAATTTAATTTTCATTGTGCATGGCTTTGATGTGCCGAAAACCTTACATGTTGAGCACACACGCACGATATCAATAATAACAGGTTCAGATTTGATGATTGTAGACACTCAAAAATTTTACATTCCTGTTACTAACCTTGCAGGAGGGCAAAATCGTCTTCCAGAGATAACCCTGGAAGTCAAGTCATCACAGTCCCGAAGACAACCCCAGGATACTCAGCTTTAACATCAAAGACAACCCCGAGGAATACAGTTCCAGTTCCAGAGATAACACCGGAGACCTTTTCCATCTCGAAGATAACCCCGAGATCTTCAGTTCCCATCCCGGAGATAACCCTGGGAGAGACAGTTCAAACCTCGGAGACAACCCCGAGGCATGCAGTTGCAGTTTCAGAGATAACCCTAGAAATACTCATTCCAACCTCCAGCAATCAACTTCAACACTCGGTGATAGCCCCAAGGCACTCAGTCCCAAGCCCGGAGATGACCCCGGGAGGACATGCACACCTCAGAGATAGCCCTGAGGACGTTCAGTACTTGCGGCAGCCCAATCTCATAGATAACCCTGAGCAACGACTACTAAATCAGCCTAGAATCGGAAATAACCCCAGTCAGGGGCAAAATTATTATTTTGTCATCTCAATCCCACATTCGCGCCGTCTCAACAACATTTCAACATACATGCTACACGAAAGTGTTCTACAAGAACCATAGCTCCAATCCCGAGTGACTAATACACAAGACAGCACACCAAATAGAATTTGAAGCTTGAAGACCTGGGCATGGACCCATCTTCTTGACTTTGTACAACCTCTTATCCCATGTCTTTATGTATCTCTTGACGACATCATGCCATAAAAGGTCTTATATATCTCGATCTGATGCTCGGATTGAAGTTTTGAAGGTTCGAGCGGATAACACGTTGCACGAGTGCACGTACTTTGAGACGGCAGAACCCGCGGAGCCTGGGGCACCCTGGGGAGCCGCAGGTACCTGCGGCTGCCCCCTCAATAAATAGAGGGCTTGGGGTAGCCAATTGTAAGAAGAAAAAGGCGATAAAGCCCTATCCAATTTGCTCTATACACACTATAAATTAAGTGATTTCTCATTTCAAACACTTTTGAACTTATATTTGGCTACTTTTTACCGGTGGGAACCGAGTGTTCATCCATTTAAAGCTATTGAAATCTTCTTTGGCAGTCCACTGTAAGCCTTCTTACATTACTTTAAGCGTTTACTACTTTAATATATATAAATACTTATATGTATATATATATATATATATATACATCACGCCAGGAATTTACTTCGTGGCCATTTACTGCTTTTATACATATATATATTTACATTCAGTCCCGCCTGGAGTTTACTTCGTGGCGGTGATCGTTCCTATATATATATATATATATATATATATATATATATACAGCTTATATATATACCTACTTACAGCTTTTATAGAAACTGCTACATCATATGAGCCTAGGAATTGTGTTATCATAAATTCAGTCTTCTAAATCTAGATTCGGTTCCCGTGAGGGACATTTCCAACTGTATAAGGCTTGTAAATTATTCATGGTGTTCGAATTTTCTTAGACAGCTCTCATGCCCACAAGGAGTTCGGCACTGCTATGTATCTTATTTTCTTGAAGATGCTTCATATCTCGAAAAATAAAAGCAACCAAGCCGAACACACAATAAAATGGAAGTATCAAAGGCCTCAATTACTATTGAGCATAAGGGTTTGAAAAACCTCTTTTACAAAACATCATTGCTATATCTTGTTAAAACTCAAATTTAATACAAAAATTCAAACCCTTTGTATATAGGTGCAAACGAGGCATAACACTACTTCTAGATAATTGAACATTGACACACACAGACACACATTCATATAATGGTTTAAATTGAAAAGTGGAGGTTACCGTGGTAACACGGATGTGGGGGGGTGCCTAACACCTTCCTTCTGCATAATCAAGCCCCCAGACCCTAACGAATCTCGGTTTCATAGACCAGCAAAATAGTGTCACATCACTAGGTTAATGTGAAAACCTTTTCTCGGTTGAGTTGATGCTACCATTTAAAAATACCAACTGGCGACTCTTACAGTCTAATCGTCGACATATACATGTCGGACCTTTTCACAACTTATTTTTTTAAACAAATCTCACCTAACATGAGAACACTAAAAGACAAGAACAGAAAAGGGACAAGTAAAAATCCCGACATCGACAGGTGGCGACTCTGTTGGGGACTTCCAGTAAGAGGGCTTAAGCCGCTATTTACAAACTTTTCAAAAACTATTATCTGCTTATGTGTGAATGTTGCATTTACATTGGAATGAATGTGTACGAATGCATTTACTTATTGCACTTAGTGCTTCGCACCATATTTGCTTATGATATTAGTGCTTCGCACATGTTATCATTTCCATAAGGTGAGACACGTTGTATGTGAATGTATGTTGTGTGGTTCTTCCACCAGGAGGCTATCCTGTCAGTGTTTGATTACTGGACTCGTAGGAAGACTAATTCCAACGAGGCTAAAGAAAGGTACCACCCAAATTTTCTCCAGTTGAAAGGCCGGATTAACTTTCCGTCAAGTAAATTGCGATGATTTGGGAACCTTCGTGCCAAAAAGCTGCGAGAATAGCCTAAGATAGGTCAACCTCTGATAAACCAAACGCGGAGGAAAGTCTCTTCATACTTTCCCATTTTAATTACTTGTAATTTCATTTCCATGTCAATCTCAATGCAATGGAAAATATGAATGAATGTGTACATGCATTCCTTTTTATCTGACATTCTATCTTGTCATACAAACAGCTGGCATCCATTTTTGCAGGATAATATTCCTAAAATGGATGCATCACATAGCATGTAACATTTCAGCATTCCCTAAGACTAAAATACGTAAGTCTTTTTGTAGGGAAATAATTGGTCCTATTACCCGTTTAAAATCCAAAAAGGTAACGAGCCTACAGCCAAGCATGGCTTCATCCGGCCAATCTAGTCCTACTCTCGTCTCTCGCGAGGAATTTAAAGGACTAAGTAACCAAATTATAGAGTTGGTTGTTTTGCTTAAAGAACTACATAAGTCCACTCAGGGTCCACGAATACCCATACCTACAGAATCCTCTACACATAGAGGAACTCAGGGACCGGACAAAGAAATTCTTATACCTGAATCTCAGTTGGACAAAACCAACAAAACCCCTATGACCACCCATCTCAAAGAAGATCTAGACATCGGTGATATCAAGAAGAAAGTCCTACAAATGGAAGAGACCATTCAATCTATCAAAGGGATTGGAGCACACGGGAGTGTTTCATATATAGACCTTTGTATCTTTCCTGGGGTTCATTATCTAGAGAAATTCAAAACTCCTGACTTTGAAAAGTATGACGAGTTAGGAGACCCTTACACACATTTGAAAGTCTTTATTGGGGAACTCGGATCTTATGTCGAGGATGAAAAGCTTAGAATGCAACTGTTTTAGAAAAGTCTAACTAGTGAAGCTAGATCATGGTATACCAGATTAGACAACTCCAAGATTTATAGCTGGGAGGAGCTAGCTCATGCATTCCTCGGTCAGTACAGTTTCCAAACTCAGATGGCTCTAGATCGGTACCAAATTACCAAAGTCAAGAAACAAGCCAATGAGTCTTTTAGAGAGTATACTCAAAGGTGGAGACGCCTGGCTGCTCAAGTTATTTCCTCTATGAATGAGTCTGAGATGATGATGACCTTTATATACATTCAAGAGGCTCCTTTCTACGAGAGAGTTTTAGCTGGCATTGGCAAACTATTCTCTAAAATGATTAAACATGGGAAAATGGCTGAGATGGGATTGAAATCACGAAAGATTCAAGACCTTTCTGCTTTGAAAGATGTTGTTGAGCACATCCATTCTGGAAGCTATGGAAACAACCCCTTGAGGATCAATAAGAAGAAAAAGGAGGATGTTTCCTTGATACTACAAGGGCAAAAAGGCAGTCAAAGCATGCATATTCAGTGGAGAAACTACTCCTTTTTTCAAGCACAATCTTCAAACCCTCCATTTCCAAAAGGTGGAGAAGTCAGACGAACTCGAGTGTTCACACCTTTAGGGGACTCACTCGAGAACATTTTTAATCTCCTGACAATTCAGAAGAAAATTACCCATCTTCTTCCACCAGCCAACCCGAATGGGAAGGGTTTCAATGCTAGCCGAAAATGTGCTTATCTTGCTAGAGCTCCAGGTCATGATGCTCAGGATTGCAGGGCCTTGAAACATAAGATCCAGGATTTAATTGATAACGGTGAGATTGTGGTGACTAAACCCGACCAACTGAAATAACCCGGGTCAAATCCCGAGTCTGAATCAAATCAAATCCATCAAAATAAGGCCTCAAACCACTGGCCCAATAGTATCTTCTTGAGTCATCTTAGCCCGCAACAGGCTCCCAAAAGGTCATGACTTGAAGGTACTATTGGTAGTAACTTATTTCCTTATATGTAGACAAATTTTTCCCCTATCTTTTGATATGGGACTGGGGTGTTACAAACTCCCCCACTTAAATTTCTGATGTCCCCGTCAGAACCGATCACACACACATCCCAAAGATCTTTGCATCTCTAGCCATTGTAGGATAATACCGGCTGGCTTTGTGTCCCCACCTCTGGACCTCCATCTCTCTATTGTGGGATAATACCACCAGCCTTCGTGTCCCCACCTCCGGCAACCCGATCGGATGACCCGACCCGAGCTTTCGAGAGTCGGCTCTGATACCATATGAAACAACCCGGGTCAAATCCCGAGTCCGAATTGAATCAAATCCATCAAAATAAGGCCTCAAACCACTCGCCCAATAGTATCTTCTTGGGTCATCTTAGCCTACCACAGGCTCCCAAAAGGTCATGACTTGAAGGTACTATTGGTAGTAACTTATTTCCTTATATGCAGACAAATTTTTCCCCTATCTTTTGATATGGGACTGGGGTGATACACCAACCCCATGTGCAAGACAACTCTCTTCCTCAACACAAAGAAGAAGAAGTGAACATGATTAATTGGAGTAATGGTCAGACTTCCAATTATGGCAGTGAAACTTCCCAAATCAGCAAAGATAATGCGGATAAATGGGATTTTACACAGTTCCAGTTTACAATGGAACGGAAAATGAAGACTCTATGACCAAGTCGACCAATTAGCAGAACTGGTGGTCCATTAGCACCAAGTCACACGCCAATTATTCAGTCAGGAGCATGCTAGCCTTCTTCCTTTTGTTATAAGTACTCCATTATTAACTTCCGAAGGTGAAATGCTGGAGGATAAGATTACAAAGGAGCGAATGCCAAATCCCGCCGGGAATTTGACAATCAAAGGGAATTTTCATACCTAGGCCAGCCGATAGAGGAGATATTTCAAATGCTGATCAATGAAGGGAGAATCATAACTCTGTTACCTCCAATCAACCCTCGTTCAAGACGGTTCAATTCTGATGGAGTTTGTCAGTACCACTCCCACTCTCGCGGTCACAGCACAGAAGAATGTTGGGCACTCCGCCACCTAATTCAGAATCTAATTGACAGCGGTGTCCTACAGCTAGTAGATGATGACATTGTACTACTTGAGAGTGGGAATACATTTCCTACAAAGTGAAAGAAAGTCTTAGCAATTATATCCTCTGGGGATGATTTGGCTACCATACCACTCACAATACAAGCAATACAACTCAAAGGTGTTATAAATCCTTTGAAAGTGGCTGCGCCAGAGCCAATCATCTTGCCATTCAGGCCACAATATCCTGTTGTCAGCCTACAAAAAGTTCCATGGAATTATGGAGAGGCTGAAGGATCCACATCTCATATAACTGCTGCAGTGTTGAAGGAAAATCCACTGTATCTTCCCCAACGGGTGATGAAGCATACCATCAAACTAACGAGGAAAGTTCCCATGGAGAAAATTGAAGAATTCCTCCGTACTATGGGCCATAATGAAGCCAAGGTGGTTTCAAGCTTAAGAGATGCTCCACAACAAATTTCCATACTGGACTTGGTTTTCTCTTCTGAGGATCATAGGAAGGTCTTGCTAAGGGTTTTGGAAGAAGCCCATTTGCCTAAATCGGTGGATGTTGAAAATTTCCACCATCTGATTGATCACATTTTTAACAACAATGTGATATCTTTCACTGATGATGACATACCTCCTAAAGGAATGGGTCATTGCAAGTCATTGCACATAGCGGTTATGTCCTCCAGATACGTTGTACCCGGAGTATTGATAGATGGAGGGTCATCCTTGAATATATGTCCTTATGACATACCTCCTTATAGAAGATGAACATCAATCTCAAAGCTTTTGATGGATCCCGACGAAATGCAGTCGGAGAGATTAAACTACCTGTGGAGATTGGTCCACATATATTCAGTATATCCTTTCATGTGCTCAAAATAGCTACAGGATACTACCTGCTATTAGGGAGACCGTGGATTCATATGGCTGGAGCCGTCCCGTCCACCCTTCATCAACAGCTCAAATATATCATTAACAATAGCTTAGTCATTGTTAATGCTGAGACAGAATGCCTTGTACAAGGTGACATCACACTCATCAGTTTCAATGCAGAAGTTGAGCCTGTAAGCTTTCATGCCCTGGAGGTGATCAACACTCACTACTATCCCAGTGGGGCACCACCTCTGATACCCAGAGTTTCCACCGAGGTAATGTCGGCAAGCCAAGAAATGTTATCTTTGGGGTATCAACCTGGACAAGGGTTGGGCAAAGATTATCAGGGCATTAAGCGCCCAATTCAAGTTCCCAATCAAACAGGAACAGCTGGACTAGGCTATTCTGCTAGCTCTAGTCACAAGAATCCTCACAAACATAAACAGGTTCCTTCATCTTCAGTCAGATGGTGATTGCTTACACCTATAGGAGCTGAATCTACACAGACTTCAATAAAGGTTCCTGCCCGTGTGATCACCATGTTATTTCCTAAGTCGATACCGGATAAAGGAAAAGAGGTCTTGTTATCGAATCCGGAGGCGGAGGAAAAGGATCGAAGGCGTAAGAAGGACATTGCTAGGCGCCTATCAAACATACGTATCACAGTCCACACGGACAGTACAAACAGAAACACCCCAGACGATGATTGTCCAGATATCATGGTCATCATTCTGGAGAAGAAGGACGATAACAGCCCATTCATCACTGCTGTCTACTAGGACTTCACCCTGGACAATTGGAGCAGCACTCCCTGCATTTTTCGACAAAGGGTAAAAAGGGCAAAAGCTCCATCTATCATGTAGATAGTCATAACTACTTATTTTTTTGTATAGTATTAGCAGTTGTTTTGTCATTACATGTTAACACTTTGTATGATTAAACAGTTTCATATATTAAGTGAAAGCATATTTTTTTTCAGGACTCTAAAGTTAGATGTGCATATACTTGCTGATGAGGTGCCTTTTCTCCACAAGGACTGTAACTTTGATTTAAAGTTGGACTCAAACTTGATGGAAGTACAAGAGGACAACGCGATACCTCATGAGATCAAAGAATGGGTCGAAGACAAACCCAAGCCAAACCTTGACCAAACCACCTCTTTTAATCTTCAAACCTTAGAAAACCCCAAACAAATCCAGATTGGTACGGACCTCACTCCAAACCAAAGGAATGACATGGTTACACTATTGACCCAATTCTAGGATGTGTTTGTATGGTCTCATAAAGACATGGTCAGTTTATCCACTGACATCGTTATTCATCGCCTTCCCATTAAAGAGGGATTCAAGCCAGTCAGGCAGAAGCTCAGGCAATTAAAACCTGAGTGGAGTTTAAAAGTTAAAGAAGAAATTATGAAACAATTTCAAGCTGGCATCATCATGGTGTCAACATACCCTAAATGGTTATCCAACATAGTCCCCGTGCCTAAACCTGGAGGAAAGGTGCAAGTTTACGTGGATTACCGGGACCTGAACAAAGCTTGTCTAAAAGATAGCTTTCCCGTACCATTCAACCACATACTCATTGACAATATAGCTCAATACGACATGTACTCCTTTGCTAATTGCTTTGCGGGGTACCATCAAATCATGGTTGTTAAAGAGGATCGTGAGAAAACTGCATTCATCACTCCTTGGGGAACATTTTGCTATAGACAATTGTCATTCGGCCTCATCAATTCTGGAGCTACCTACTAGCGAGCCATGATGGCTCTTTTCTATGATTTAATGCACAAGTAGATAGAGATCTATGTGGATGACATCATTGTCAAATCCCGAAGGGAGGAAGACCACCTAAACCATCTCCGAAAGCTCTTCAACATGTTGTGTAAGTACAACTTAAAGTTGAATCCAGCCAAGTGCGCCTTTGGCGTCAAATCAGGCAAGTTGCTAGGTTTCCTAGTCAGCCACAAGGGGATTGAGCTGGATCCCACCAAAATCCATGCCATTACAGAAATGCCCACTCCTCAGAAAGAGATGGAAATACGTGGATTTTTGGGAAGAATCAACTTCATTAGCAGGTTCATCTCCCAACTCACAGCAACCTGTGAGCCTATTTTTAAGTTGTTAAGGAAGAACTCCTCCATGAAATGGAATGACGAGTGCCAGGAGGCCTTCCTTACAATCAAAGAACAGCTAGTTAAAGCTCATATTTTGGTACCACCCAGGGATGATGTTCCCCTATTCATGTACATGTCTATTAATGACAACGCCATGGGCTGCATGCTGGGACAAAAAGATGATAGAGGCCAAGAGCGAGCTATCTACTACCTCGACAAAAGATTCAGCAGCAGTGAACACAAGTACACTCTGATTGAGAAAACGTGTTGTGCTTTAGCATGGGCTTCTATGAGGTTACAGCATTACCTCCATGGTCACACAACCCATCACATATCCCGCGTGGATCCTCTCAAGTACGTGTTCAGTACACCCATGTTAAATTATCAACTGTCCAGATGGCAGTTGATCCTACAACAATTTGATATAGTCTACGTGATGCAAAAGTCTATCAAAGGTCAAGGAATTACAGATCAACTGGTCGCTGCACCTTCAGGGGATTTCAAACATTTGGAAATATACTTCCCCGATGAAGGGGTAATGATAGTTCATCAACACCATCAGTACGATGCACAACAATTATGGAAGATGTATTTTGATGGGCTGTAAACATGGAAGGTTATTGGGCTGGAGCAGTTCTAGTATTCGTTACGGGGGAGCAGCATCCCGTCACTGTCAAATTATAGTTTATCAACACCAACAACACAGCTGAGTATAAAGGCTATATCATGGGGTTAAAACTTGCATCAAACGGTTAACTGTCTTTGGGGATTCCGAATTGGTAATCAAATAAACCACAGGAATCTATCACACCAAAGAGCTACACTTACTGCCTTACCATCGGTAGGTTCTACAGATAGCTTCAAAGTTTGAAGAAATAACCTTCCTCCACATTCCTCGAAATAGGAATGACTTTGCGGATGCGCTAGCAACCTTAGCCTCCTTTATCAATATACTAGACAAGGAAAGCATGCCAACCATCACATTTTCCCGACAAAAGGCTCTAGCCTACGAGAACTACATTAGAGAAGTATCGGATGAGCTACCTCCCATCCAACACCCTTGGTATCAGCATATCAAAAAGTACTTGCAAGATGGATCTACACTCGCTAAGGCGAGCCTAACTGAAAGAAGGCGGATCCATCGACTGGCTATGAAATTCTACCTGAGCAAGGACGTACTCTACAAAAGAGATGTAGGATTAGGTCTCCTCAGATGTCTGGACAAGGACCATGCTCAGAGGCTCATGGATGAAATCCATGGTGGAGTCTGTGGCCCACACATAAACAGCCCTCTACTTGTTAAAAAGATCCTAAGAACATGGCATTACTGGCTCTCTCTCAAGGCTAACTGTGATGATCACGTTAAAAGATGTTATCAATGCCAAATTAATGGGAATGTTATCCACGCCCCACCAAGAGAGCTCCACAATATGAGTTTGCCCTGACCCTTCTCGATGTTAGGAATGGACTCGGGCCCATCGAGCCCAAAGCCAGTAATGGGCATCGGTTTATCTTCAACATGATCGACTACTTCACCAAATGGGTAGAAACAGCCTCCTTCCCCAGGGTTACAAAAGAAGTTATCATTGCTTTCATAAAAAATAATGTCATTTGTCGATATGGACAACTAGAAGTAATTGTATCAGACAATGCTAAGAACGACAACAACAAAATGATGGAGGAGTTATGCAGTAAATTCCACATCAAATATCTCAACTCCGTTATCTACCGTCCAAAGATGAATAGTGATGTTGAAGCGGCTAATAAGAACATCAAGAAGATCATGTAGAAGATGTCCGCCAATCATAAAGGATGGCCTGACTTATTGCCTCTGACTCTGTTAGCCTACAGAACATCAATGCGCACTTCAACTGGGGCAACCCCCTATTCATTAACCTATGGGATGGAAGCAGTGCTCCCCATAGAAATGGAAATGGAATCCTTCAGAGTGTTGATAGATGCTCAGCTGGATGAAGACCGATGGTTACAAGATAGGTATCACCAATTGTCTTTAATAGATGAAAGGCGAACCGCTGCTATCTTCCACGGTCAGTTATATCAACAAAGGATTGCCAAATCCTACAACAAAAAAGTCCGGCTATGGCAGTTTAAACAACATGACTTGGTTTTGAAGAAGATCATTGACAACCAAGATCAGTCCAAAGGAAAATTTGCCCCGAACTGGGAAGGCCCGTTTATTGTCAAAGAGGTATTGACAGAAGGTGCTCTCATATTATAGGAGATGGATGGCGATGAATTTCAACAGCTCATCAACTCAAACACCGTGAAACAATACTATGTCTGAAGTTACCAGCAAATAAACATCCTGGTTTTGGATCACAAGATCCCCAGTCACTTCAGGTTTTCTAAACCACACCACATACAACCTTTCTTCACCCCTTTGCCCCATCAGGGATAATCACACTTTCCAACTAGCAGCCTACTTTCAGATCAGTAGATCTTCTACTCAACTTCGTTTTCAAAACATTTCACACCTACAGTTTTAACCCACCAAGGATAAAACTTTTCAAACCTACAGTTTTGTCCCACCAGGGATAAAACTTTTCACACCTGTAGTTTGTCCCACCAGGGATTAAACTTTATACACCTTCAGTTTATCCTGTACATAGGATTAAACTTTTTGGCTGCAACCCGTCCTGTACATGGGGCGAACTGTGACGCCCCCAAAATAGGTATACAACACCCATTCTGAGTCGCCAAATACATGGTACAGAAAGCAAACTACAACTTCAATAATACAATTGTCGTGCAAAATACGACAACACATACTGTGAGTTTAAATACAACTATTGTCTTCTGGACAATATCCACACTCAAATAAATCCTCATTACAATTATTCAAACACTATTTTACAGAAATAGTGAGGACTGTTAAAACATCTTTCTAGAACCATCACTCCATACCCCGACTAGATCCTGCTATGTTCTCACCTCCTGAGAAGAAAAATGGAACAAAAAGGAAAAGGGTGAGCTCAACTAGCCCAGTAAAGAATATTATGACTAAGATAATATACAACAAATTATCGTTAGTCTTCAACAGGAAAAAATCTGATAGAATATAATCGACAATAAGTTTTAGATCAACAACTGCAGCGGAAACAGCAAACCATTAGAAGAGTCAAGTAGAGAAAGAATTCTACTATCTTCTAAGATTTAAAAGTCCATCATCAATATTTTACCCTGTAACATCAATTAATAATCATCTTTATCCAAATATTCATCTTTGCACTACAAGCCAAAGATATTCATTTGTATCACCTGTCAGTCATGTTCATCTCAACACCTGTTCATCTTTTCACTACAGGCCAAAGATATTCATTAAGTAATCATACATCTTTACACTACAGGCCAAAGATATTCAGCAATATCATCATTTAGGACTGAGGATGATGAAAAATATCTTAAAGAGAACGAATCCAGTGAGACATAAGGACAAATAGTAGGGATTCGTATAACAGTTTATCCAAGATCAATTATACTTCATAATAATCAATTGTGAAGCAGAATTCAAAAATAAAGATCAAAACATGGATACAATCAAAGATAGTAACCATAATAGACATCTTGGACAAAAAAGAAAATTTTTATTTTTCGGTGAATAGTGTCGTATTCGTGAATAGTGCCGTATACATGAATAGTAACGTATACGTGAATAGTAATCCCGACACAAAAAGTCCCAAATTTGATAAAAAAAGTTCATATCAATATTTCAGCATAATGATATTGAAGAAAATAATATCATTAAGAAGAAAATAATATCCCTTACCTCAAAATATCAGTACTTCTGGTCGGAATACCGGTATAAGGCTGAAAGAAACTTGCTCTGATGAATAGAAACTCTCAAAGTATATAAATACTCACAAAATACACTCAATAATCTAGAGAGAGAAAGAGAGAAAACTTGTTTCTGGTGTGATTTTCAATTCTAACTTAGCCCTCTATTTATAGGAAAATGTTAGCACGCTGAAGCAGACTTAACCTGCAACCTGATGGCTTTACCTACTACTGTTTTCACCCACCATATTTGAATAAAAATCTCAGCACATTTCTTTACCAACCAAGAGTGGGGCCCACCAATTCTAGAATTTTCTATCAAAATGATAAACTCTGAAAATTCAACAATTTCTGAACCAGTCATCTCGTAAAATTCATAATAAATCATACGTTCATTTTTAACGGTTCAAAATTTGTGGACATATACTCAACTTATATATGTATAACATATCCAAAAATTATCACGATCCAACGGTCGGATTAAAAATTATAACCCCCGCAAAATATCTCAAAAACCCTGATTTTTAATACCTCCATTCCGACAAAAATACTGATAAGAACCTCAACATTAACTCCTTCATTTTTAACCACAAAAATATATCCCTCATTTATATCCACATAAAATAAATATTTCCTTATTATATGAATCAATAATTAATTATTCACAAATAATATTACAGAATCACATTTATGACAACCAGGCCGTTCCCATGAAAGAGGGGGCTTTCCAATAAGGATTTCTCCTTATTGACGCGCAATTAGATGACCAAACCTCTCCTTAGACAGAACTTTCTAGACATTGCCAATAATGTTATCTAATAATATTATTCAAATAATATGAATTATTAATCTGATAAAGGAAAATACTGTGCAGCAACAATTATTGAAACAACAATAATATAAAATATCAACGCAGCAATTATTGAATCAATAAAATAAAATATTGAACAATAACTACTGTAACAATTATTGACTAGTGCCTTCTTACGTAAGAATCAATAATTGGTGCAATACCGTATGTTACTGTATTTTAACCACCGGGTATTCCAACAGTATTAACGGTAACAACTACGCCGTTATTTATAAATAACTTATACTTGTTATTTTCTTCATCCAATCGCTTTCCGTTATGGGGCCCACACAAGGCTGCGCCGTCGTACGAATATTCCCCGACAGTAAGAATATTCCATGACCAAACGAATATTCCCCGATAAAATGAATATTTTATAATCACTTGCTTATTTTACAAAATTTGCACATTTCACCCATAACCAAAGTATTATATCAAATTAACCCCTTATTATTCACAATAATATTTAGAGAAAATTTAATTTTATTCATTAATAAGTTGGGGTCTTACAACCTCCTCTCCTTATGAAATTTCGTCCTCGAAATTGACGTACGTATCTGATGTTTCAAAAAGGTGAGGATACCTCGCTTTCATTTCTGATTCCAACTCCTAGGTTATTTCTTCAATAGCATGGTTTCTCCACAAAACCTTAACTTGTGGTATAACCTTCATGCGTAGGACATGCTCTTTCCTATCCAAGATCTTAACAGGTACCTCCTCGTACGTTAAATCTTCAGCTATCTCGTCTGGTTCTAACTCAATAATGTGGTTCGGGTTTTTAACATATTTACGAAGCATAGATATGTGAAAAACATTATAAACACGAGACATGCTTGGAGGTAATGCGAGTCTATATGCCACATTTCCTATTCGCTCAAGAATCTCAAATGGACTAACAAATCTTGGATTGAGCTTTCCTCTCTTCTCAAATCTTGTAACTCCCTTCCATGGTTCAACACGTAACAATACATGATCCCCAATATTAAATTCCACGTCCTTCCGATGAAGATCCGCATAACTCTTTTGTCGATCCTGTGCCGTTTGTATACGTTGTCGAATCGTTTGGATCTTCTCTGTAGTAATGCGTACCAACTCTGGTCCCAACAATGTTGCTTCACCCACCTCGTCCCAGTATACTGGAGAACGACATTTTCTTCCATACAACGCCTAGAATGGAGCCACACCTATGCTCGCCTGATAACTGTTGTTGTAGGAGAATTCCACCAATGGTAAGTACTTATCCCAACTCCCTTTGAGATCTAGGACACAAAGTCTTAATAGATCTTCAAGAGTTTGAATAGTCCTCTCTGATTGTCCGTCCGTTTGAGGATGGTATACCGAACTGAATCGTAAATCCGTGCCCATAGCTTTCTGCAAGCTAACCCAAAATCGTGAAGTAAATCTTGGGTCACGATCTGAAACTATGGATACTGGCATGCCATGCAATCTCACAATCTCGTTCACGTACATACTAGCAAGACGTTCAAGGGAATAAGTTTTACGTATCGGCAAGAAATGAGCGGACTTGGTTAATCTATCAACAATAACCCAAATCGCATCTATGCCTTGAGAAACCTTGGGAAGACCCGTAACAAAATCTATAGTAATGTGTTCCCACTTCCATTTCAGAATCTCAAGTGGTTGCAATGGACCCTTTGGTACTTGATGCTCCGCTTTTACACGTTGACAAATTAAACATCTTGAGATAAACTCCGCGATCTCTCTTTTCATATTGCTCCACCAAAATGTATGTCGAAGATCGTGATACATTTTGGTACTCCCAGGATGGATTGCAAACGGTGTGTTGTGTGCCTCCATCATTATTCTATGCTTCAAGTCAAAATCGTTAGGAACACAAAGTCTGGAGTTGACTCGAAGTATTCCTTCTTCATCTATTCTTGCTTCTGAAATAACACCTTCTTGCACTTTCTTCTTCATACGCATCAGCTCCATATCCGTAGCTTGAGCAGTTTTAACTTTATCGATTAAAGTCGATTTTACTCGTATATCATCACGTGGGTCCCTAGAGTCATTAACTATATCTCTATCATTTATAAATTATACAAAATAGGTCTTTGTGTTCAACAATATCACACTCGTACTCGCGTACAATCTTTTACTCAATGCGTCAGCTACCACGTTCGCTTTTCCAGGATGGTATGGTCAGAACAGGTTCCGAATGAGTCGCCTCTTGAGCTATTGGAAAATCTTCTCGCATTCCTCGCTCCATACGAATTTTGTATCTTTCTGAGTCAGCTAAGTTAACGGAGTAGCGATTCGAGAAAATCCTTCCACGAATCTCCGATAGTAACCAGTTAAGCCCAGAAAGCTACGTACTTTGGTCACCGACTTCGGTTGCTCTCAATTATGATTCATATCCCAATCTTGGATCACATGTCACAATGGCACCTATTGTTTTACCACCACACAAATATAGAGTCCCTTACGGAGAGTCTGGCTTTGGTGCATTCCATAAAGGAAGTCACCAGATAGAGGCTCGGGTACCAACTTCTATAGTTGGGTTTTTAACTCCTGAAGTTCAATAAGAGCTATTCAATATGAGATTTTAGAAATGGGTTTTGTATCGGGTTGAAGATCAATACAAAAATTCAATATCACGCTCTGGGTTAGGCCAGGAAATTCTTCAGGAAATACGTCAGGAAATTCACTAACAACAGAAATATCATTCAAATCTGACGTATTTTTGTTCAAGTCCATGACATGGGCTAAGAAAGCTTGACATCCATTTTTCAATAAACGAATGGCTTTATGGCTTGATATAACATCGATTGATTTTAATGGTTTGGTTGCTTGAATTCGTATAACAGGTTGGTTAGGAATATGAAAACTAACAACCTTACGAAAATAATCAATTTTGGCATGATGAGTAGTTAACCAATCAATTTCTAAATTCACATCAAAAGCAAGTATCTTTAAAGAGATAAGGTCAACAGGTAATGTGATTGTGCCAACTTGGATCATGCAAGATTTATAAACTGTAGATGTAACGAAGGTTTCACCCAACGGAGTTTCAACAGATAAGTTAAAGTCCAATTTCTCTGGAGTCAAGTTTAAACGTTGAGCACAAGCAGGAGAGATAAAAGAATGGGTAAAACCGGTATCTAGTAAAGTTTAAACTTCACAAGAATTCAAGATTAGCTTACCCGTGATCACCTCGTTCGGGTTTCTCGCGTTTTGGCCAGTCACGACAAACGCCCTTCTAGGAACCGCTGATTTCGACTTATCCGGGATACCTTTTGGAGTCACCATCCCCGCTGAACTTGGTTTTGCTACAGAACACTCTCATATTTATAACATACCTTGGATTGTTGTGGGCAGTTTGGGCTGATATGTCCCTCTTTCCTATATTTGTAACATACGACTGGTGGTCGTTCTCCTCCCCTAGAAACAGTTGATGTTTGTGCTAACGTCTTCACGTTATCATTGTTGTACCTTCTCTTCTTGAAATCTCCTCCCGACTCACTCCTTCTATTATCACGTCCACGATTACCACCAGAGTGGTTACCGCTTTTGTCCGAATGTTTTCCTCCCTGCTGGTTTTCATTGCTTAGATGACTGCCGCCACCGGTATGACCCTGGTTATGGTCCCTCGGTTGCACATACTCATTATCTCGCTCTAATAATTGAGCCATGTTTACAACATCTGAATATAAAGAAAATTTATGAGAGATAAGATATTGCCGAATCTCGGGTTTTAGACCTCTCAGAAACATCCTTGTCATTCGTTCCTCATTTTCGACCAAATGAGGTGCAAACCTGGATAACTCTGCAAACTTCGCCTCGTACTGGGACACCGTCATGTTATTTTGTTCCAGTCTGATAAACTCCACCTCCTTCATATGACGAATACTTTCAGGAAAGTACTTGTCATTGAACAGTTTTTGAAATGTTTCCCAGGACATGTTGAGTGCGTCAGGCTGGGTACGCTTCACAGACTCCCACCAGTAGTCTGCCTCACCGCGGAACATAAAGGTGGCGAATGGAACCTTCTGTTCCTCCGTGCATCCCAAGACATCGAATATCTTGGTAATTTTCTTGACCCACGTTTCCGCCATGATCAGATCCGGCTTTCCCTTAAATTCTGGTGGTCCCAATTCTTTGAACTGCTTAGCTGTGATAAACCGTGCGTTGCTATCATTTCCACCCGTATTCTGCACACGAGTCTCCCTCGTCTGATTTTGCATGAACTGCAAAAAGCTCCTAAACATTCCATCATTCATCGTTTGCTTGGTAACGTTGTTTACAGGAGGAATATTGCCTTCCTGTTGCACGTTCCCCTGGGTGGTGACCAAAGGTGTCTCCACGGTCTGATTTACTCCATCATTAACGTTCTCAGCTGCCATTCTTAAATACTGCCACAAAACAAGGGTTAATAGTCATGTCATATATTATCCCTATACTCTGACCGACCAAATAAATACCAAATAAACTTAGTCAGGTCATACTAGCGAAGGAAATCCCCGTCTCTCCCCTCCTAGTTCTTGTCTCACATCTCAGCCAGGGATCATATCCCTAAGCTCTGATACCAACTGTGACGCCCCCAAAATAGGTATACAACACCCATTCTGAGTCGCCAAATACATGGTACAGAAAGCAAACTACAACTTCAATAATACAATTGTCGTGCAAAATACGACAACACATACTGTGAGTTTAAATACAACTATTGTCTTCTGGACAATATCCACACTCAAATAAATCCTCATTACAATTATTCAAACACTATTTTACAGAAATAGTGAGGACTGCTAAAACATCTTTCTAGAACCATCACTCCATACCCCGACTAGATCCTGCTATGTTCTCACCTCCTGAGAAGAAAAATGGAACAAAAAGGAAAAGGGTGAGCTCAACTAGCCCAGTAAAGAATATTATGACTAAGATAATATACAACAAATTATCGTTAGTCTTCAACAGGAAAAAATCTGATAGAATATAATCGACAATAAGTTTTAGATCAACAACTGCAGCGGAAACAGCAAACCATTAGAAGAGTCAAGTAGAGAAAGAATTCTACTATCTTCTAAGATTTAAAAGTCCATCATCAATATTTTACCCTGTAACATCAATTAATAATCATCTTTATCCAAATATTCATCTTTGCACTACAAGCCAAAGATATTCATTTGTATCACCTGTCAGTCATGTTCATCTCAACACCTGTTCATCTTTTCACTACAGGCCAAAGATATTCATCAAGTAATCATACATCTTTACACTACAGGCCAAAGATATTCAGCAATATCATCATTTAGGACTGAGGATGATGAAAAATATCTTAAAGAGAACGAATCCAGTGAGACATAAGGACAAATAGTAGGGATTCGTATAACAGTTTATCCAAGATCAATTATACTTCATAATAATCAATTGTGAAGCAGAATTCAAAAATAAAGATCAAAACATGGATACAATCAAAGATAGTAACCATAATAGACATCTTGGACAAAAAGGAAAATTTTTATTTTTCGGTGAATAGTGTCGTATTCGTGAATAGTGCCGTATACGTGAATAGTAACGTATACGTGAATAGTAATCCCGACACAAAAAGTCCCAAATTTGATAAAAAAGTTCATATCAATATTTCAGCATAATGATATTGAAGAAAATAATATCATTAAGAAGAAAATAATATCCCTTACCTCAAAATATCAGTACTTCTGGTCGGAATACCGGTATAAGGCTGAAAGAAACTTGCTCTGATGAATAGAAACTCTCAAAGTATATAAATACTCACAAAATACACTCAATAATCTAGAGAGAGAAAGAGAGAAAACTTATTTCTGGTGTGATTTTCAATTCTAACTTAGCCCTCTATTTATAGGAAAATGTTAGCACGCCGAAGCAGACTTAACCTGCAACCTGATGGCTTTACCTGCTACTGTTCCCACCCACCATATTTGAATAAAAATCTCAGCATATTTCTTTACCAACCAAGAGTGGGGCCCACCAATTCTAGAATTTTCTATCAAAATGATAAACTCTGAAAATTTAACAATTTCTGAACCAGTCATCTCGTAAAATTCATAATAAATCATACGTTCATTTTTAACGGTTCAAAATTTGTGGACATATACTCAACTTATATATGTATAACATATCCAAAAATTACCACGATCCAACGGTCGGATTAAAAATTATAACCCCCGCAAAATATCTCAAAAACCCTGATTTTTAATACCTCCATTCCGACAAAAATACTGATAAAAACCGCAACATTAACTCCTTCATTTTTAACCACAAAAATATATCCCTCATTTATATCAACATAAAATAAATATTTTCTTATTATATGAATCAATAATTAATTATTCACAAATAATATTACAGAATCACATTTATGACAACCAGGCCGTTCCCAAGAAAGAGGGGGCTTTCCAATAAGGATTTCTCCTTACTGGCGCGTAATTAGATGACCAAATCTCTCCTTAGACAGAACTTTCTAGACATTGCCAATAATGTTATCTAATAATATTATTCAAATAATATGAATTATTGATCTGATAAAGGAAAATATTGTGCAGTAACAATTATTGAAACAACAATAATATAAAATATCAATGCAGCAATTATTGAATTAATAAAATAAAATATTGAACAATAACTACTATAACAATTATTGACTAGTGCCTTCTTACGTAAGAATCAATAATTGGTGCAATACCGTGTGCTACTGTATTTTAACCACCGGGTATTCCAACAGTATTAACGGTAATAACTACGCCGTTATTTATAAATAACTTATACTTGTTGTTTTCTTCATCCAATCGCTTTCCGTTATGGGGCCCACACAAGACTGCGCCGTAGTACGAATATTCCCCAACAGCAAGAATATTCCACGACCAAACGAATATTCCCCGACAAAATGAATATTTTATAACCACTTGCTTATTTTGCAAAATTTGCACATTTCACCCATAACCAAAGTATTATATCAAATTAACCCCTTATTATTCACAATAATATTTAAAGAAAATTTGATTTTATTCATTAATAAGTTGGGGTCTTACACGAACTATGCCGACCTGATCTCCCCAATACACGGGAGTACATAGGCAGCCATTTTATATGGTCCGGTCGCACTGCAGAAAAAAAAACATTTTTACACCCTTCTCATTACAAAAATAACAAAAACAAACACATCTCTACACCTCTTTGCCACATACAAAGTTGAACCTTTACACTAGGTTCGAACTACGCAGACCTGATCTCCTTTTCAACAGAAGTACGTAGGCAGCCATTCATGGTTCGGTCTCACCCCCTACCAAAACACAAACACTTGTCAAGCGGTACTGCGAACAAACTTCAATCCACCACATTTCATCGGCTTTAGACCAAAGGGATGGAACTATCTGACCTTCTCACACAAATGGGAGAATCGGCAACCATCTAAGCTGTGGTTGATTCCTCAAAGAGAAACACCAATCCATAAGAGATGGAACTAACTGGGCTCCCCCATACAAAGGAGTACTGGCGACCATCTGTGGTGCGGTCAACCTTAGAGAGGAAAGCCACACTCCTCTCCACATCTGTATATAGAAACTAGTCCCAAGACACCAAAGATGGTAGGGAATACATGCAGATCAACGATCCATTCTGAAATATCCTGAGACATCTCAATGTCCATCCATCAAGGAGGAGTTCAGAATACATCAAGATCACAAGCCCTGGAGAAACAGAAAAATATCAAGTAAATAACAAGGCACAACTAAAAGGGAAGTGAATCAAAATATATTTTCCTATCATATATAATGTTGTTTAATATATACAAAATGTATTACACATGACAAAATGGCTAAGCTAGTCTGTGTAGGAAAATACAAGCCCATCTACAAGTCGGTGTGTATACGAACTATCAAGTCCAACATCGTATCCTTCTTAGAAGAAGGAGGTAACGATGTGATCTCCTGCCCAAGGGTCTTTACACGAGTCAACAGATCTACAGCCAACTGCATGGTGGCATTATGCTCACCAATATATGTGCTCATCTCTGCAGTGATGCCAGTAGTAAAAGACCTCACTACAGTACTATCTGTAACAACGATATCTCAGGCAGATATAGCGCTATCCCGCTCAGCAACAGTAGCATCTCTATGAGCCAATGCCTCATCTCTCTCTAAAAGAGCGGCGTCTCTCCCATCAAGAGCTGTCAACATCAAGGCCCTAACTTGATCTCTCTCAAAGGTCATCAGATGAAGACTCTGCTCCAAATATTGTGCTAAATGCTGGATCACAGTAGCACTAGTACTGGGAGAATCTACAAGAGCTGCTGATAACCCAGTGAATGGATCTTCCTCAGTGGGAAAATCAATGTCCTCAGTCCCCGGCACTGTGGATACAACCGCAGTCGATGCAGTCTCTGTCTCCATACATGCAGAATACTCTGTCAAACAGCCCAGATGGCTAACAAAAAACTCAGCACGCTCACGCTGATCCCAACAGGCATAAACCCTGGATCTATCCTCTGCTGACAAATGGCAAAAAGCCAAATGTTGGCCTAATGCCCCTTCAAAAGGATTTACATCCTGAAACTAGTCAAACTGTGACATCACAGCCAGTGGGTGATATGTGTTCATTCCCCTCAAATCAGCCAGAGGGAGATAATCTATGCCAGGTGCATGAGTAATGAAGCTGTAGGGAGAACTGAGCCCTCTATACGGCACAATGTCAAATGGATCTCTGATCCCGGCCAAGAACACCAACCAAGATGCAGTGTCTGTACACTCCGACAGCTGAAAGGAGTAACACATGGCTATCTCATGGGAAAAGCAATACTCATGTCGTTTGAAGGTGCCAATCGGTCTCAGGTGTGATATGAACCACACACACAACATGACCAAGCTGCCTGTAGATACCCCTACAGGGTGGATGTTGTAGTACGTGGCTGACCTCAATGTCTCTGCCACATTCATTAGAATAATGGTATGACCCTCCCTGAGAGCTCTCACTACCAGAACCACATCGATGTCCAGCTCATCCATATACAGTGGCATGTACACATAGGTCACTATGCACATCACAAGTACATTTACCCTAGCCACATGCCATTGATCCTCTGGCGTGGTAAAATCCACGGAGTATCGTGCATAGCTGTCCACTGAGCCAAATCTGTCTATCAGAAAATGCTGGGTCAATACATGGCCGGAGGTAATCTCATCCTGTACTACTCTACTCCGCAACCTGGTGAGGGTCATGAACTGTCGGCGCATATCTCCGACGGCCATCCGAGCGCAAGGCTTGTCTAAGGGCAAAGCCGTCAACCGCTCATACTCCTCCAAGGTATGAGTCAACTCATGGGTCCCACCCATCCGGCTCTATCCAATTCGAGTTGTAAAGGAGGTCTCACAAGTTGAAAAAGTCAAATCAGGAAAAAAGATGCTACGTAATTGAGCGGAGGAGCCTAAAATCCTAGTTTTCACAGACCAAACTGAGGGTCTACAGGTCACTCATTGGTATTCACCCAGACACGGGGATCACAACACCAATGATCACAACTATTGCAAACTACGCTCGACAATACCTGACGAAGGTCTGATGCCGTCAGTGTCGGGGTTACCACTCCAAAACACTTCTCCCCAGCGGGAACTTCATACAACTCCAGTCGTTGGCAAGTAAATCCAATGAAGCATCAGAAATCATCCAATGATATCAGTCATTGATGCACATTTCAATGAAGGTCAAGCAGCCTTGACATCACCAGTCGTTGGCAGTTAAACCCAGCAAAGCGTCGAAAATGATCTAATAATGGTATCTATTGATGCACATGTCAGTGAGGGTCAAGAAACCCTGACAAACACAAACTGTTGGTAGTAACTTCGACAGATCACTAGAAGACCTGGCGATACAAACCAGGGAATGACATCCTCATCGGGGAGGACCGATGTTGGAATATGTTATACAGGTTTTCATCAGGCTAAACACAATTCCCCATAGAGTCTCTTGGACATGAGAGGAACATCTATGGTGGAAAGTCTGTACCAAGGATTAAGGACTTTGGTGATAACCCCAACGTCAACATCCTGGAAGTTCCTGAGAACTTTAGAGTACACATCTAAGCAGTTTGTCAGGGTCATCAGCGATCACTCCCGTCCCCATCAGAAGTAATGGGAACAAATAGTCATCACGTCTAGTTGGAAAATAGTCCAACAAACCAAATACATCATACATTTGCATTATGCTACAGTACATTGCATCATGAATATCTTGTCATATTTCAAGTGTCTAGTGTTCTTTACCCTATACATGCCATTACATTACACGAATATGATAAAGAGGGGCATCTGTAGACACTCAAAAATTTTGCATTCCTGTTACTAACCTTGTAGGAGGGTAAAATCATCTTCCAGAGATAACCCTGGAAGTCAATTCATCACAGTCCCGAAGACAACCCCAGGATACTCAGTTTCAACCTCAGAGACAACCCCGAGGAATATAGTTCCAGTTTCGGAGATAACACAAGAGACCTTTTCCATCTCAGAGATAACCCCGGGAGATATAGTTCAAATCTCAAAGACAACCCTGAGGTATGCAGTTGCAGTTGCAGTTCTAGATATAACCCTTGAAATACTCATTCCAACCTCTAGCAATCAGCTTCAACACTCGGTGATAGCCCTAACGCACTTAGTCCCAAGCCCGGAGATGATCCCGATAGGACAGGCACACCTCAGAGACAACCCTGAGGATGTTCAGCACTTGCAGTAGCCCAATCTCAGAGATAACCCTGAGCAACGACTACTAAATCAGCCTAGAACCGGAGATAACCCCGATCAAGGGAAAAATCATTATTTTGCCACCTCAATCCCACATTCGCGCCGTCTCAACAACATTTCAACATACATGCTACACAGAAGTCTCCTACAAGAACCATAGCTCCAATCCCGAGTGACTAATTCACAAGACAGCACACCAGATAGAATTTGAAGCCTGAAGACCTGGGCATGGACCCATCTTCTTGACTTCGTACAACCTTTTATCCCATTTCCTTGTGTATCTCTCGATAACAGCATGCTATAAAAGGTCTTATACACCTCGATTGGATGCCCAGATTGAAGTTTTGAAGGTTCAAGCAAACAACACGTTGCACTAATGCATGTACTTTGAGATGACAGGACCCGAGGAGCCCGAGGCACCCTGAGCAGCTGTAGGTACACCTGCGACTCCCCCCTCTATAAATAGAGGGCTTGGGATAGCCATTTGTAAGAAGAAAAAGGCAAGAAAGTCCTGTCTAATTTGCTCTGTACACACTATAAATTGAGTGTTTTCTCATTTCAAACACTTGTGAGCTTATATTTGGCTACTTTTTACCGGTGGGAACCGAGTGTTAATCCATTTAAAGCTATTGAAGTCTTCTTTGGCAGTCCACTGTAAGCCTTCTTACATTACTTTAAGCCTTTTCTTTACTTCTTGCACACACAGTTATTCACGTTAAAAGTCGTGTTGCGTGTATATACTCAGACTTCAGTCTGTGGCTTTTTATTTTTTTTGTAAATATATACTTATAAATATATATTTATATATATATATATATATAAACTGTTATCGAACTCTATTCGGTGAGCCAAAATTTTACATCCAGAGCGTTTACTGCATATATATATATATATATATATATATATATACATTTCTGTCAGGCCTGGAGTTTACTTCGTGGCCATTTACTGCTTTTATACATATATATATTTACATTCAGTCCCGCCTGGAGTTTACTTCGTGGCGGTTGATCGTCTCTATCTATATATTTATAACTTTTATACATTTACTTTTTCGTCCCGCCTGGAGTTTACTTCGTGGCGATTGATCGTTCCTATATATATATTTAGTGCTTATATATATATATACACCTGCTTACAGCTTTCATACAAGCTGCTACATCATGTGAGCCTAGGAATCATGTGATCACAGATTCAGCCTTCTGAATCTAGATTCAGTTCCCGTAATGAACATTTTCAGCTATACATGGCTTGTAAATTATTCACGGTGTTCAAATTTCCTTAGATGGCTCCCATGCCCACAGGAGTTTGGTACTGCTATGTATCTTATTTTCTCGAAGATGCTTCGCATCTCGAAAAATAAAAGCAACCAAGCCAAACACACAATAAAATAAAAGTATCAAAGGCCTCAATTACTATTAAGCATAAAGGTTTGAAAAACTTCTTTTGCAAAACATCATTGCTATATCTTGTTAAAACTAAACTTTTATACAAAAATTCAAACCCTTTGTATATAGGTGCAAACAAGGCATAACACTACTTCCAAATAATTGTACATTGACACACACACACACATTCAGATAATGGTTTAAATTGAAAAATGGTGGTCACCGTGGTAACACGGATGTCGGGGGGTGCCAAACACCTTCCCTCAGCATAATCAAGCCCTCGGACCCTAACGAATCTCAGTTTCACAGACCAATCAAATAGTGTCACATCACTAGGTCAATGTGCAAACATTTTCTCAGTTGAGCTGGTGCAACCATTTAAAAATACCAACTGGCAACTCTTACAGTCCAAACGTCAACATATACGTGTCGGACCTTTTCGATACTTATTTTTTCAAACAAATCTCACCTAACATAAGAACACCAAAAGACAAGAACAGAAAAGAGACGAGTAAAAATCCCGACGTCGACAATGATTGGTAGGGAAATAATTGATTTGTATTGATATGATGTACTAGCATGTTTATTGTGATTTCTCTGAGGTCCTAGGAATACACTTTATTCTATTTAACCACTGGATTCGTAAGCATGTAGATAGTTACATTTGCATTGTATATTTAATTTTTTTTTATTGCAATATGTTTTATTGGTTGAGGACAAGCAACGGGTCAAGTTTGGGCGTATTTGATGAATGGGTAATATACCCATGAATTGGATATATTCGGGCTTGATTTATTATTGTTTTCAAGTCTTTTAGAATAGTTTTTATGTGTTTATTTGTGATTTTGCAATTTGAGGCTGAGCAGGGGCGAGACGGGGATTTCTGCATCATGAAGTGCTAAAGCGCAATTGGTTGTAGAAGGGCATAGCGCCGGGGCGCTATAACATGCATTAAACACAGCGCCGGGGCGCTGAAGCTAACTATGGGCTGGCAAGGCGCGTGCGTGGAGAGAAAGTTGAGGAGAAATAGGAATGTAAAGAGGAAAAATGAGTATTTAAGGAAGCAATCAGCTGGAAATAGTGATGAACAAAAAAACTGGAGACTAATCAAGGAGCAACAGAAAATTGTGGAAGACAATTCAAGTTGAAGATCGAAGACTAGAGGATTTCTTTTAGAGTTTCTTCTTCTTCTTTATTTCAATTTTGTAATTCTATTGAGATGATTTTCATGGGATTTTTGGTTTTATTTTTTAGTATGAACTAACTTTTTCATTAAGACTACAAATTGAACATTGTATGTTTATAAATTGATTATTCGATTTAATTCAGTTAATTATGTCAAAGTGAATTGTTTATCATGTTTTGTGCTTATTGTTTAATTATTTGGCCAATATTTATTGTGTTACACTAAATAGATTTAGGAGATGAAATCTAGGGTTAGAACTGAACGTGATAACATGTATGCTTAATTATTTACATGAGATAAATAATTAGGGCTGTGAATTGAATATGAATATCTTTTTTCACTGCATGTAACAGTTGGGAATTGGAACTTAATGAGTTTAATTTTATTATTTTGCATAAGGATATTGCAGAATTAATTGAATTAAATAAATGTTATCTGACCACTTGGGAAAGGGCTTTTAACAACTAGAATTCTTGTTAATAATTCAGGTGACGTGATAACTGGAGTAATTAGATAATTGGCTTATATTACATAATTGGGGATATTGTAGTCTTAACCTTTATTCATTTGAATTAGTTTTTAGAGTAAGACAGTTGTAAGTAGTTAATTATAGTTTTCGTAGTTAGAAAATCACAATTTGCGGTTGTTTAAATAAAATTGAATTGATATAGTACTAGTAGTTGGAGTTTATTGATTGGAATTCCCTGTGAGTACGACACTTTATTTTACCACTTTATTACTTACTGACTGTGTATGCTTGCACAAATAATCGATTGTGAAATCCATAAATAAGTTGTTGGCGCCGTTGCCGGGGAGGTCTTTATTAATATTAATTCCATATTAGTTATAATCAATTCGGTCTTAATTTAAACGTTACTTACTTATTTTCATTCTTGTGTTTGTAAAAATTCTTTGTTAATGTATGCACACTAGATCAAAGGGTAAAAAGGAACTTTTGCCTTATGCAGACGATATTGAAAGAAAGTTCTGGAAATTATGGTTGTTTAGTGAGGTTCTACCATTGGAAGAAGAACTGGCAGCACAAGAAATTTCAGCAGTCATGACAGAGGAAGAACAAAAATCACTCAGGGATTATGCCATGCCGACAGTGACAGATATACAGTCCAGTATTCGGAGGCCGGCGATTAATGTAAACAGTTTCGAGATCAAATCAGGAACGATACAGATGTTACAAAATACAGTTTAGTTTGGGGGTAGTTCGTTTAATGATCCGAACGAGCATATCTTAAGTTTCTTGGAAATATGTGACACCTTAAAATTCAATAATGTTTTGGAAGATGCAATAAGGTTGAGATTGTTTCCGTTCACATTGCGGGATAAAGCTCGAAGTTGGTTACACTCATTGCCGCCAGGTTCAATCACAGCCTGGGATGATTTAGCTCAAAAGTTCTTAGCTAAGTTTTTCCCACTAGCAAAGTCGGCAAAACTACGGAATGATATTCACACTTTGGCGCAATTCGACTCAGAAACATTATATGAGGCATGGGAAAGATTTAAGGACATGCTCCACAAATTTCCACGTCACAGAATTCCACAGTGGATGCAGGTTAGAATATTTTGTGACAGGTTGCATGCGTCCACACGAGCCAGTATTGATGCAGTAACAGGTGGAGCGATCATGGCAAAAAGATTTGATGAGGCTTATCAATTGTTAGAGACGATGGCCAACAATAATTATCAGTGGCCAATGACAAGGTCTATGTGACGCCTCCAAATCCGAGTTACCTGAGCCTCGAGTTTGATGCTCGCGATCCACAATATAAATAACATCTAACTACCCATTTATTTATGAATAGAAATACACACTTCATTAACTGATATTGTTAATACATTGTCCCAAGTTATCTAGCCATAACTTTACAAACATACCCTTTAGATATACAAAAAGGGTTTACAAAACAACATAATAATAATAATCATTACAACTATTCCAGCACTATGCCTTTTTCTTTGTTCTTCTTAGCCCGGCTGGCCTCTTCGTTCCTAACTGAAATATTTTATTTAGCAAGGGTGAGCAACAAATTTGCCCCGCAAGTTAAGACATACAATGAATGTATAAGAATCAAGAATAATAGACTATCTATTTTGATAGAATGTCACCAAAGTTCGAGGAACTTTGAAATAGCTGAACAATTCGTTAATCATTAACAAGTCTTCTAACATATTATGCAAACCAATAATCTGATAATGAAATAGTACAACGCTTTCAAAGTTTCTACGATATTCTATTGAATAATCAAGAATCAATTCTACGCAATAACAAAGTGGAATGTTTTCCAGATTTATGTTGAGCGATCCATTGGATCTTGAACTTCTCTTCTTGAGTAACTATCAAAGATTTGACTTTGATATACCCAGGTGTATCTGTGACACCCCCAAATTCGGGTTACCTGACCCCCGAATTTGGTGTTCACGATCCACAATATAAATAATATTTAACTACCCATTTATTTATAAGTAGGAACATACACTTCATTAACTGATATAGTTAATACATTACTCCAGGTTCTCTAACCTTAACATTACAAACATACCCTTTAGTTATACAAAAAGGGTTCACAAATACAACATAATAATAATGTTATTCATAACTAATTAATCACTATGTCTTTGCCTTTGTTCTTCACAACATCTTCTGCATCTTCGTCCCTAGCTGAAAAGTTTTATTTAGCAAGGGTAAGCAACAAATTTGCCCCGCAAGTTAAGATATACAATGAATGTATAAGTATCAGAATTATAAGCTATCTATGTTGATAGAATAAAAGCAAAGTTCAGGGAACTTTGAAATAGCTGAACAAATCGTTAATCAATAACAAGTCTTCTCGTATTCTAGGCAACACAATAATCTGATAATGAAAGAGTACAACGCTTTCAAAGTTTCTACGATATTCTATTGAATAAACAAGAATCAATTCTACGCAATAACAAAGTGGAATATTTTCCAGATTTATGCTGAGTGATCTCACCAGATCTTTGAACTTATTTTCTCGGGTATCTATCAAAGATTTATTTTGATACATACGTAGGCGTATCAGATAACCATAAAGATTAAATCATACCCCTCTGCAAGTATAACAAGTGATCAGCTTTATTATACCCTATATTATGCATAATACTTAACAGCGCGCAATGGTCGAATATACGACCCAAAATGTTCCCTTTATATAGCTGAACAAATCGTTAATCAATAACAAGTATTCTCGTATTCTAGGCAACACAATAATCTGATAATGAAAGAGTATAACGCTTTCAAAGTTTCTACGATATTCTATTGAATAAACAAGAATCAATTCTATGCAATAACAAAGTGGAATATTTTCCAGATTTATGCTGAGTGATCTCACCAGATCTTTAAACTTATTTTTTTGGGTATCTATCAAAGATTTACTTTGATACATACGCAGGCGCATCAGATAGCCATAAAGATTAAATCATACCCCTCTGCAAGTATAACAAGTGATCAGCTTTATTATACCCTATATTATGCACGAAATACTGTGATTTCAAATTCTATCTACTTATTGATCTAGCCGACACAATTGGCATCGATCTATCAATAACAATTGATTTCTCATCTCGTATTTATCAAGTTCTAACAAATGTTCGTCTAGCCAGAATAATTAGCTAAGACATTTCTCAATATAATTTGACAATAAACAAGAATTATCTGTACTATCAATATTAGTTTCTACAGATAAAAATATCCAACAACAGAAATTCTACAAATATATATTTTTCGAATCAGTAATTCAATTTGAATTATTAATCATGCACTAACTACGAATAATCAACAATAACTTCCCTGGACATGGTATAATTAGCAATAATTAACCATAATAATTGAATGAATATAACTCAAGGTTGAGTTAGAAAACTTGCCTTCCGCGTTGATTACAGCTACACAATATAATTAACTGCGTTCGTAAGACCTATAACCAATAATATTGGTCTCACAATTAGCACAATATTTCATAACACGTAATACTGTAATTTACAGTCAAACTTCTCCTAGGCACATTACCACATAGCCACAATAGTGTTTAGAACCTATATAAACACTTATCAAGTCTAACTAGTTCAGTCTGGTTAGACTTTGGTCTCATCTCAGTGTTCTGGTCACCCTATCCGACAATTAACACATTGATTGTCTAACAATCTTAGTCTCTAAGCTTCAATATTATTTTAGATAAGTCAAATATCGTTTATAATATTTTTCGGAAGCTTTTAATAATTTATAAACAATTATTATAATTTATAATAATTTTTCAAATACTTAAATCATTTTAAATGATTTAATTATCAAATAATCTTATCATTATTAATATTTAATAACAAAAATATTAATAACATACTTGTCAAAATATTAAAGTTATTATTAAAAAAAATTTAAATCATCAATATTTTACTTAAATAATTTTTTAAAATAATTAAAATCATTTTTAAACCATCAACATTAATATTTAAATATTAATAAAATTATTATTTAAATATTAAAAGTCATTAATTATAACTTAAAATATTTTTAAATCATTTTTCTAATTTTTAAATGATTTCTAAAGCAATAAAATCATTTTTAATTCATTTATTTAATTTAATAAATAAATAATCTAATATCATTAATATTAATTTATTAATAAAAATTCTCCAAAAATATTGAAAATTATATTCTATAATTTAAAATATTTTCTAACACTTTATTCTTATTTAAAATGATTTTTAAATCGTAAAAATCATTTTTAACTTATTTATTTAATTTAGTAATTAAATAAATCTAATATCATTAATATTAATTTATTAATGAAAATTCCCCAATAATATTAAAAATTATAGTTTATAATTCAAAATATTTTTAAATACATTATTCTTATTTAAAATGATTTTTCATAATATTAAATCATTTTTTTCTAATTTATTTAATACACTAATTAAATAAATTAAATACTTTTAATATTTAAATAATTATAAATATTAAAGAAAAATATTCCAATTGGTCAAAAATTATTTTTCATAATTTAAAATAATTTTCAAAATCATTTTTAATAATTTTTATAATTTATTTTCTATTTTTAATTAATTACCGAAAATTCTGAAAATAAAATAAATAAAACCGTCGCTAATAGCCTTTAGCGACACTTGTCTGTTGCCTTTGGTGTTCTTGGCTCAAGAACACTGACAAAGTCAGTGTTCAAGGTGCATGGTTTGACCGTGCGTAACATTAAATCCATACATGTTCTGGAAAATATTGAACCTCGATCTTGTAGTGTTTATGTAACACTACACCAATCAATTATCACCTAGGTCATAACACATTACACCAAAAAGATCTAGCCATCCAAAGTCTCTGTCAGATAGCTTATGGGTTTTCTGGGTAACCCAGAAACCCAGGCAGTCTCTTGGTACCACCTTTCAACCCATTTAATCTCATGTTCATGTAATGATTCATGTGTTCTTAAAGTTTATATTTGTAGTCCTTATGTCAAGGAACAACACGAAAGTAACATATCAACCAAACTACATTAACCTCGTCATATCCGGCTCGGTCAAAAGCTGTCAGAAGCTTAGTTCATCCGTTTATGGGTTTTTCCCAGAAACGTTATCCGTGAACAACATGTCTACTTTGACCATTAATTACACTCGATCTTATGTATTGTTTAAGAGATCTACTAGCATGGATATAGAGTTCAACTAACAAGCTACAAACTGGTTACAACAACAACATCATAACACGAAAATACTGATAGATCAAGAAGCTTAGAAATGTTGTAAGACGCTAATTTCAAATTTCTGGGTTACCCAAATTTTTACTCGGTCAAGCCCGGTCAACGGGTTTTGACCGTTAATAACTCTTGATCCCTACATCAAATGGCTCTGATTTCTTTTGCAGACTAAAGATCTTATACCAAACTACAAAATCAAAACTTAAAACAACAAAAATCTTAAACATGCAGAGATCTACGGCCACTGACATTAGCTTGTCAGACGACTTTTGTGTCCTTGGACAGTTTTTAAAAATTTCGATTTTTACCAACTTTGATGCTATGGATCTATGATAGATCATCATAGATCATCTAAAAACATCCTATAACACAAGATTAAACACTTAAACAGAAAATTTTTCTTAGTCTACAAGATCAAAAAAATAAATTTAGGGTTATACCTTTATGTTCTAGATTTTGATATTTGATCTCCAATATGTTCTTGGGTGTTCTAAGGGCTAAAATTGTGACTGGTTTACTTGAGAAATTCGGAGGTTAGGAGAGGGAATGAGTTTGTGGAGAGTGGGATAGCAAAATGACTACTTTTATGGACATTCTCTCTCTTTATCTCGCAAATCTAGATATAATGTATATATGTCCTTGCTAGGTGTCATGTAATTCAGATTGTGGCTGGGACAAGAGTCAATGGGCTGCCTTTAGTTGGTCACCAACTAAAGGTTTAGTAAATTTTACAAGTAACCAAATAAAAAAATCCATAAAGGGCATTTTTGACATTTGTAAAATAATTTTAATGGCAATATGGTCAAATATCCAAACCCTTAGGGTTTAGGGTTTGGGTTAGGGTTTAGAGTTTAGAACCCTTTAGGTTTACACTTTAATTTCCAAGATTTTCGAATTTCGGTTTTCAAAATAGAAAATTAATATTCCAAAATTATAATTAGGATTCAATAATTATATTAATATTTCATAATCATAAAATTCAATTTTGCTAATTAAGTTTAATATTCCTAATTAAAATTACTTAATTTAGCAATTAAGGTCAAAATGGTCATTAGGGTTTATAACCCACGAATTAGGATTTTAATTAGAAAAATAAATTTTCTAAATTACAATTAGGGTTTGTAAAATAGAAATTAAGATAACTAAAATATAATTAGGGTTTTCTTATCATATTTAAGTTTAATACACACATTAGACTTATCAATTAGGATTAGAGTTTCCTAATTTAGGGTTTAGGATTCCCGAATATGAAATTAGGGTTTTCCGGCTTTCGATTAAGATTTCTAACGGTACATTAGGGTTTCTCATCCTGAGATTAGGTTTTCTAATCTCTTCTTAGGGTTTATAAATATTAAACCTTACCCGATCAATCATTGATCAATACTACCACACAGTACAAACACGTAATCAATAATATAATTATTTTAATTATATTTTATATCGAATCCCTATCCAGACTTAGGGTTAGGGTTTCTATTCTCTATTAAGCACAACTCTACTTTAAAATTTATTAGTCAATATACAAATTGACTTTCTCAAGACTCGTATCATAGAAACTTATCACAAAATTGATAATTAATATTAATATTAATAAAAAAAATTATTCAAAAATTTTGGATTATTCGAAATCCCGGGTTATCACATTCACCCCTCCTTAAAAGGATTCCGTCCTCGGAATCACCACTTTCTTATTCTCTACAATCTTTTAAAGTTGTATCATCAATTCATTTTTATCAATACACTATTAAATTGTGTCTCAAATTTTTAACCTGTGACTTGAATCTATAAAAGAAAATAGTCCACAAAAATATCTAACTCGTATTTCTCGCGTAATTTAATTTCTAACCGAACTCGTTACCTGTCGCCTCTTCATAGGCAGCTGCTGCATTTGGAACGGTCATGCTAAAAGTGAATGTTGTTGGTCTTCCTGGCTGTGCAGGTCCTCGAATCTCTAAGGTTCCGCTACCGGGTCCCTTGTTGGCACTTCTCCTCTCTACATTTCTCTTCGTACAATTCTGAACCATATGATCGGTCGATCCACACGCAAAACAACCTTGTGTCTTCTTTGGAATGGGACACTGGGGTGACATGTGTCCCTCTTGACCACAGTTGTAACAGACTCCTTTGTTCTTCAAACAAACTCCTTGATGATGCTTCCCTCAAACTACGCACGACACGCCTTTCTTCCTAATCTCTACTGGATTATTAATGTCACCATTCCTCTTACGTTTATTAAGATTACTACCTCCACTACCACCTATCATAATATTTCCTTCAGCTTCCTTTCTTTGTTCTTGACTATTCTTCAATATAGCTTCAATTTCTCCTTCAGCGATAATGGCTTTTTCTAATAACGTTGAAAATGAACTAATTTGCAGCACATCCAGCTTCTCGAGTACCAACGATTTCAACCCGTTCCTAAAATATTGTGCTTTAAGCTCCTCAGTGTCCACTCGATGTGGAGCAAATTTTGCTAACTCGTCGAACTTGATAAAATATTCTGCCACTGACATATTCTTCTGCTTCAGATTCACAAATTGTTCTTCCATATTTCTCTTTAGACTTCCCTTCCTTGGCGGCATTATCTGAAAAAAATCTTACATTAATTCTCTTTCTTTACACAGATTCTTATTAATAGCACAATAAAAATTTCTCATAGAAAATCACATATTTGTTCACATAGCACACAGTACATTTAGCTCTTAACACATAGCACTATCCCTTTTTAAATAATATCAGGATTTACAGCACAACTTTAAACAAAAGTTGTAATTCTCCATTCACACAACTATTTCCAGTTCATCAAACTTACCACACCTAGGGGTTCAGGAACTTGCCACAATTATATGAGTGTATGAACTTATCCTAATCAGACCTTTGGCATCCATTCGCTGAGGGGTTCAAAATATTTCATATAATTATGAGTCATGAACTTACCATAAGTATGAGTTTTAAGAACTCAAAAATTATTTTAAATCATATATTCATATAGAAAATAAAGATTTCACTCATACAAACATATATATTTACATATGTTCACACATCGTTCTCAATACACTATCAAAAGATACTATCGCTTAAACTTAAGCTATCTACCGTCAACTCCCTTCACCCGTCTTCTTCTTACTGGGACACTTGTTGAATTTGTGACCCATTCTCCCATATGAGTCTTTCCACACTTGCTGCAGACTTGCTTCTTCTTCGGGTTTGAACTTTTAGAATTATCGTTGTCGTTGTCCCTCTTTCTCTTTTTCTTGCCTTTCTGCTGCTTGATTATTCCTTCAGATGATCCACCATCTTCGGTCTTCATACTTTCAACATGCGCCTTCATCTCATTCCGTTCTTCAGTCATTTCATCTAACACTCGCTCTGTCTTCCATAACTCCTCTAAGAGAAATACTTTTCTCCGGAGTTCTTGAACTTCTACAGATACTTGATCTTGTTCTCCAACTTTGATCTTATTCTCGTTCTCCACCTTAGCTTCTTCGAACTCTGCCTCCTCATCACCATTCAGATACATCTCGGGATAATCGTCATGATCGCTCCCCAGATTGACCATAGGTTCATCTTTTCCCACCTTTTCAACTAACTCGCTTTGCGCTGGCACCTCGGCTACTGGCACTAGTGCAACAACCGTTCGCATCTCCGTACTCATTTCATCTTCTCCAAACATCCTATAATAAGTCTAAATGACTTGATTAGTACTTCACCAGTACAAACTTATCACACTATGTGTCCACACATCTCACTATCGATACGCTTCGGCAATCCCTCACTTAGTACTCTAAATGAGTATTCTCTATCTCGCTTATGGTTATAATCCTAGGGTTTTCCCCACCCCACTTAAGGTTTATAGCCAATAACTCTACTACCAACTTGTGACGCCTTGGTCACTACAGCTTTGATACCAACCTGTGACACTCCCAAATCCGGGTTACCTGACCCCCGAATTTGGTGTTCACGATCCACAATATAAATAACATTTAACTACCCATTTATTTATAAGTAGGAACATACACTTCATTAACTGATATAGTTAATACATTACCCCAGGTTCTCTAACCTTAACATTACAAACATACCCTTTAGTTATACAAAAAGAGTTCACAAATACAACATAATAATAATGTTATTCATAACTAATTAATCACTATGTATTTGCCGTTGTTCTTCACAGCATCTTCTGCAACTTCGTCCCTAGCTGAAAAGTTTTATTTAGCAAGGTTGAGCAATAAATTTGCCCCGCAAGTTAAGATATACAATGAATGTATAAGTATTAGAATTATAAGCTATCTATGTTGATAGAATAAAACCAAAGTTCAGGGAACTTTGAAATAGCTGAACAAATCGTTAATCAATAACAAGTCTTCTCGTATTCTAGGCAACACAATAATCTGATAATGAAAGAGTACAACGCTTTCAAAGTTTCTACGATATTCTATTGAATAAACAAGAATCAATTCTACGCAATAACAAAGTGGAATATTTTCCAGATTTATGCTGAGTGATCTCACCAGATCTTTGAACTTATTTTCTCGGGTATCTATCAAAGATTTACTTTGATACATACGTAGGCGTATCAGATAACCATAAAGATTAAATCATACCCCTCTGCAAGTATAACAAGTGATCAGCTTTATTATACCCTATATTATGCATAATACTTAACAGCGCGCAATGGTCGAATATACGGCCCAAAATGTTCCCTTTATATAAAAAGTTGTTCTTCTCAGTCTCAAAATCAAGATTTTTGATTTAACGACGAAATACTGTGATTTCAAATTCTATCTACTTATTGATCTAGCCGAAACAATTGGCATCGATCTATCAATAACAATTGATTTCTCTTCTCGTATTTATCAAGTTCTAACAAATGTTCGTCTAGCCAGAATAATTAGCTAAGACATTTCTCAATATAATTTGACAATAAACAGGAATTATCTGTACTGTCAATATTAGTTTCTACAGATATAAATATCTAACAACAAAAATTCTACAAATATATATTTTTCGAATCAGTAATTCAATTTGAATTATTAATCATGCACTAACTGTGAATAATCAACAATAACTTCCCTGGACATGGTATAATTAGCAATAATTAACCATAATAATTGAATGAATATAACTCAAGGTTGAGTTAGGAAACTTGCATTCCGCGTTAATTATAGCTACACAATATAATTAACTGCGTTCGTAAGACCTATAACCAATAATATCGGTCTCACAATTAGCACAATATTTCATAACATGTAATACTGTAATTTACAGTCACACTTCTCCTAGGCACATTACCACATAGCCACATTAGTATTTATAACCTATATAAACACTTATCAAGTCTAACTAGTTTAGTCTGGTTAGACTTTGGTCTCATCTAGGTGTTCTGGTCACCCTATCCGACAATTAACACATTGATTGTCTAACAATCTTAGTCTCTAAGCTTCAATATTATTTTAGATAAGTCAAATATCGTTTATAATATTTTTCGGAAGCTTTTAATAATTTATAAACAATTATTATAATTTATAATAATTTTTCAAACACTTAAATCATTTTAAATGATTTAATTATCAAATAATCTTATCATTATTAATATTTAATAATAAAAATATTAATAACATACTTGTCAAAATATTTAAATTATTATTAAAAAAAATTTAAATCATCAATATTCTACTTAAATGATTTTTTAAAATAATTAAAATCGTTTTTAAACCATCACCATTAATATTTAAATATTAATGAAATTATTATTCATATATTGAAAGTCACTAATTATAACTTAAAATATTTTTAAATTATTTTTCTCATTTTTAAATGATTTCTAAAGCAATTAAATCATTTTTAATTCATTTATTTAATTTAATAAATAAATAATCTAATATCATTAATATTAATTTATTAATGAGAATTCTCCAAAAATATTGAAAATTATATTTTATAATTCAAAATATTTTCTAACACTTTATTCTTATTTAAAATGATTTTTAAATCATAAAAATCATTTTTAACTTATTTATTTAATTTAGTAATTAAATAAATCTAATATCACTAATATTAATTTATTAATGAAAATTCTCCAAAAATATTAAAAATTATAGTTTATAATTCAAAATATTTTTAAATACATTATTCTTATTTAAAATGATTTTTTATAATATTAAATCATTTTTCTCTAATTTATTTAATACACTAATTAAATAAATTAAATATATTTAATATTTAAATAATTATAAATATTAAAGAAAAATATTCCAATTGGTCAAAAATTATTTTTCATTATTTAAAATAATTTTCAAAACTATTTTTAATAATTTTTATAATTTATTTTCTATTTTTAATTAATTACCGGAAATTCTGAAAATAAAATAAATAAAACCGTCGCTAATAGCCTTTAGCGACACTTGTCTGTTGCCTTTGGTGTTCTTGGCTCAAGAACACTGACAAAGTCACTGTTCAAGGTGCATGGTTTGACCGTGCGTAACATTAAATCCATACATGTTCTAGGAAATATTGAACCTCGATCTTGTAGTGTTTATGTAACACTACACCAATCAATTATCACCTAGGTCATAACACATTACACCAAAAAGATCTAGCCATCCAAAGTCTCTGTCAGATAGCTTATGGGTTTTCTGGGTAACCCAGAAACCCAGGCAGTCTCTTGGTACCACCTTTCAACCCATTTAATCTCATGTTCCTGTAATGATTCATGTGTTCTTAAATTTTATATTTGTAGTCCTTATGTCAAGGAACAACACGAAAGTAACATATCAACCAAACTACATTAAACTCGTCATATCCGGCTCCGTCAAAAGCTGTCAGAAGCTTAGTTCATCCGTTTCTGGGTTTTTCCCAGAAACGTTATCCGTGAACAATATGCCTACTTTGACCATTAATTACACTCGATCTTATGTATTGTTTAAGAGATCTACTAGCATGGATATAGAGTTCAACTAACAAGCAACAAACTGGTTACAACAACAACATCATAATACGAAAATACTGATAGATCAAGAAGCTTAGAAATGTTGTCAGACGCTGATTTCAAATTTCTGGGTTACCCAGATTTTTACTCGGTCAAGCCCGGTCAACGGGTTTTGACCGTTAATAACTCTTGATCCCTACATCAAATGGCTCTGATTTCTTTTACAGACTAAAGATCTCATACCAAACTACAAAATCAAAACTTAAAACAACAAAAATCTTAAACATGCAGAGATCTACGGCCACTGACATTAGCTTGTCAGACGACTTTTGTGTTCTTGGACAGTTTTTAAAAACTTCGATTTTTACCAACTTTGATGCTATGGATCTATGATAGATCATCATAGATCATCTAAAAACATCCTATAACACAAGATTAAACACTTAAACAGAAAATTTTTCTTAGTCTACAAGATCAAAAAAATAAATTTAGGGTTATACCTTTATGTTCTAGGTTTTGATCTTTGATCTCCAATATGTTCTTGGGTGTTCTAAGGGCTGAAATTGTGACTGATTTACTTGAGAAATTCGGAGGTTAGGAGAGGGAATGAGTTTGTGGAGAGTGGGATAGCAAAATGACTACTTTTATGGACATTCTCTCTCTTTATCTCACAAATCTAGATATAATGTATGTATGTCCTTGCTAGGTGTCATGTAATTCAGATTGTGGCTAAGACAAGAGTCAATGGGCTGTCTTTAGTTGGTCACCAACTAAAGGTTTAGTAAATTTTACAAGTAACCAAATAAAAAAATCCATAAAGGGCATTTTTGATATTTGTAAAATAATTTTAATGGCAATATGGTCAAATATCCAAACCCTTAGGGTTTAGGGTTTGGGTTAGGGTTTAGAGTTTGGAACCCTTAGGGTTTAGGGTTTAAACCCTTTAGGTTCACACTTTAATTTCCAAGATTTTTGAATTTCGATTTTAAAAATAGAAAATTAATATTCTAAAATTATAATTAGGATTCAATAATTATATTAATATTTCCTAATCATAAAATTCAATCTTGCTAATTAAGTTTAATATTCCTAATTAAAATTACTTAATTTAGCAATTAAGGTCAAAATGGTCATTAGGGTTTATAACCCACGAATTAGGGTTTTAATTAGAAAAATAAATTTTCTAAATTACAATTAGGGTTTGTAAAATAGAAATTAAGATAACTAAAATATAATTAGGATTTTCTAATCATATTTAAATTTAATACACACATTAGGCTTACCAATTAGGATTAGGGTTTCCTAATTTAGGGTTTAGGATTTTCGAATATGAAATTAGGGTTTCCCGGCTTTCGATTAGGATTTCTAACGGTACATTAGGGTTTCTCATCCTGAGATTAGGTTTTCTAATTTCTTCTTAGGGTTTATAAATATTAAACCTTACCCGATCAATCATTGATCAATACTACCACACAGTACAAACACGTAATCAATAATATAATTATTTTAATTATATTTTATATCAAATCCCTATCCGGACTTAGGGTTAGGATTTCTATTCTCTATTAAGCATAACTCTACTCTAAAATTTATTAGTCAATATACAAATTGACTTTCTCGAGACTCGTATCATTGAAACTTATCACAAAATTGATAATTAATATTAATATTAATAAAAAAAATTTATTCAAAAAATTTGGATTATTCGAAATCCCGGGTTATCACAGTATCAGATAACCGTATAGATTAAATTATACCCCTCAGCAATTACTTAAAGCAGCCAACTCCTTATACCCTATATTATGCATAATACTTACACGCGCGCAACAGTCAAATATACGACCACAAGGTTCCCTTTATATAAAAGGTTGTTCTTCTCAGTCTTATAAACAGATTTTGAATCTTAATAACGAAATAATGTGATTTCAATACCTATTCTTTTTCTCGATCTAGCCGAAACAATTGGCATTGACCTGTCAATAATAATTGAGTTCTCTTCTCGAACCTATCAAGTTCCAACAAAAGTTCGTCAAGCCAGAATAATTAGCTAAGACATGTCTCAATACGATTAAACAATAGACAGAATTTAACTTTACTATTTGTAATCAATAATAGCTTCTACGGATGTGAATATCCAACAACAATTATTCTACAAGTATATTCTCAGAATCACTAATTCAATTTCAATTAATAAACATGCACTAACTGCAAATAATCAACAATAACTCTTAGACATGGTCTAATCAACAATAATTAACCACCATAATATTTAAACAGTATTACCTCAATGTTGAAACTTGCCTGATTCGTTGACTACTGCTACGCAATTTAAGTTAACTTCTTTTGTAAGACCTATCATTAATAAGATCGATCTCTTAATTAGCATCACATATCTTACTCATCGCATGTAATCATATAATCAATCATTAAAGAGTACAACTATACTACCTTAGACTTAACACTTACTTATTTATTTATAAGTTCTTAATATAACTTGCTAAACTATTTATGACTTTAGAAGACTTAATATATCATTTCAGTTTCTATTTCAGCAAGCTAAAACAAAACTGACATCTCTTCTGACATTTCGGTTTCTCATTTCAGTAACCTGAAATGTTCATTTCAGGAAGCTGAAATGTACTATTCACGAAAATATAAAATTAGCTTATTATTTTTCAATCTTTTGGCCAATCATATACACATGTATTCCATACACAAAAAGTATTTTTCTGGAATTTTTCGACTCCCGTAAGTATTTTTCAAAAATTAATTTTTACTTAATTCCTTAAGAAATTAGCTACCTCACATTTAACTCCACAAATTCTCAACTCTTGGCGGGATCTTACACATGTTAACGTGAGCTTCCAGTTTAAATTTCATGGTCATCGGAGTTATAGAACTCCGGTTATAGCGTTTTTTGTCAGAAAAAATCCAAATATTGAAATAGTCATAACTTGCTCATTGTAAGTCGAAATAAGCTCATTTTTGGACAGGAGCTAGTTAATACCATATATTTTCATTCCCCAAAAGGCCAAAAATTTTCTCACAAATTAAGTGGCCAAAACAGCCCTTACAAAAGTTTGGATACTTTACTTTTGTCATTTTTCTGTTTTTGACTCATTTGCTAAAATCAGTCCACTCGAAAATCTACAACACATTTTTCCAGTGATTCTACTTGGAGATGTTAGAAAACTCATTTATCTAACTACAAAAATTGACCACACTCATAAATTCAGAGTAGAATGAGAGACATGCTCATTTCCATATCATACTTTGTTTTCTCAAAAATCTGTTTCTCAACTCTTTATGTTTTGTATGAAAACTTTCATGATCTCACATAAAACCAACATAACTCATCATATTAACTCAAAATAACTCATATACTCATGGATATAATATGATTCATTATCTAATTCACCAATTATTCAACAAAAACAAGATCAAACACAACAAAAGCTAAGAAATATTTTATTTTCTATCTTTTGAAAAACCTAACTCATATTTCTTAGTTTAGATCCAACTTTTGATTTATAAAAGAGTTGGATCTAAACATAAAACACTTTTAAACACCAAGATCTAAGGTTTTAAGCCTCAAGATCATAGTTTTATAAAAATCAAAACTCAAATCATCACAAAGAGAAATTAAACTATAAAAGTAGGGATTTCTTATACATTCTCTTGATTCTTTATCTTCTTCTTCCTAATCTTAGAGTATAGAACTATGAACTTTGGAAAAAAATTCAGTCACTCTCCTAACTCCCTTGTTCGTCCCCCTCTATTCTCTCTCTTGGTCTTTCTTTGATAACTTAAGAATATGAAATGATATAAAAAGATGTAAGAGAAAAAAAATTGATGTTAGTAATTTTGTATAGATATATTTAGTGTATCTATAATCATCATCCAATGTCCCACTTTTCCTCTCTCTCTCCTTATCATTATAAGCTTGCTTGCACTCTTGGTTTAACAAGATAAGAATAAGACCAAGGCTTGACACCTAGCAAGTTAGCTCACCTACTAAAGTAATGTAATGATTACATATCTCCCCCCTTTCTCTCCTCTATGTAATTTTCGGCCATGATGGCCTTCCTGTGCTCCTTTTTATTATCCTTTAAGCTCCATTTAGCTTACTTATTGGTCCAAAAGGTCCCCTCCCAATTGGGCTAAGAGTTGGGCCAATCAATTAATTATTTAGGCTAGAAATTCTAATTCTTTGGGCTTGCAATTCAATATAGTTTATACTTTTTAATTTTTTTATATACCACCATTCTCTTATATTATAACCCATTAGGTTATTAATTATCATACCTAATATATGTATTAGGTTTCATAACTTTAATCTTAATTCTCTTTACCAAATAAATGTATACACATTCTTAATACATATGTATTCAATCACGTACATAATTCACATATGTCATAATATATCCCTCTAGTGTATTAACTTAATAGCCCTAATTGACTTAATAAGTTATAAACACTCACATATTCATCAGTACAATTATTATAACTGTATCTTCTATCGAATCCCTATTCGTAACTAGGGTTAAAGTTTCTATTCTCTATTAAGCACAACTCTACTTGTATTTCTCAGTCAATACACAAATTGACCACTTCTCTAGACTCGTATCACAGATACTCAACACAATATTGATAATCAATATCAATATTAAATAAAAAAAAATTATTCGTAAAATTTGAATTATTCAAAATCTCGGGTTATCACAGTCTAATCCTCCGAAAACACCAGGAAAGCCCGAACTAGATGCAATGACAGCTTCGACAGCACAGGTTTTTGCGTTAACTAAGAAGATTGAAACGTAGGGTCCACCATCCGTACCGTAAGTAGCAATGGTTTGTGAGTTGTGTACTGGGAGTCATGCTACAGATCAATGTGCCATTAGTGCTGAATCGGCTTAGTTCGTGGGAAGTTATAATAGACCAGCACAACCTTATCCAAATCAGAATGCATATAACCTGGGGAGGAGAAATCATCCGGGATTTTCATGGAGTACTAATCAAAATTAAGCTCCTAGATCACAAAACCCGCCCAGATTTCAGAATCAGACTAAACAACAGCCAGAGAAGAAAACAAATCTGGAAGAAGCCTTGGCAAAATTTATTGTAGCTACTGACAAGAGGATGAGCGAGCAAGATACAGAAATCCTGGGACAACAAGTATTGCTTTTCAACTCTAGATTGCGGTCATTTCCCGGTAAACTGAAATCCCGCTGGTCAGGCCCTTTTGTGGTTGTATCTGTCGCTCCACACGGGGCTGTTGAAGTAGAAGAACCAAATGTGAAGTGAACATTCAAGGTCAACGGCCAAAGGCTTAAGCATTATTGGAGTGGGCCCATCGATCGACAATTAGCAGCAATGCATCTCAAAGATCCCACGGTCAATTGAGCATAACAGAAAAGTCGGGCTGACGACTATAAACAAAGCACTATGGGGAGGCAACCCCAAGACTGTATTTAGCTTTTGAATTTAATCAATTTTGTAGTTTAATAATAATAGCATGTTGGTTTGTTATAGCCAGTACTAATATACGTGTATCATATATCAGGCAAATAAATTCAGAGAGTAGCAAGTACTTGAAGTCAGCGGCCCGGGGCCCTACAAAGCATGGTAGTAGAGCCCCGACGCTCAAACGAAGAGGAATCCCAACGCCCCGGTGCTGCCCATCAGTAGCCACAAGACCTCCCCAGTGCCCCAACGCTTCCATAAAGAAGAAAATCAGTGCCCCAGTGCTAGACTTCAGAAGCAACCTAGGAGGCACAGCGCCCCGGCGCTTGAAAATAAAGAGGGACAACGCCTCGATGCTAGGCTGCAGATTCATCAACCATCTTCAACTCCCCAGCGCCCTGTTCAGTATAAACCCCAGCGCCTCGACGCTGGGAGGTAAGTTTTAAAATATATATATATATATATATATATATATATATATATATATATATATATATATATATATATATTATATAATAAGCTATGCGGCTTTTTAATTCCCCAACTCTCCCACTACACCACGTTTTCAAGTTGTTATAGCACTTTCCTCCCCCCATCCGTTTTCGCTTAACTTCTCCATCACACACGACCTTAAATAGGGATCAAATCTCCCTGATTCATCATACATCAGTCCGTTCTCTCTAGTTGATTTTACTCTGCTAATTTCTATAGCCCAGGTACGTCATGTATTACATATACACATCAGATGTGCACTCTGCTTTCTTCTGGGTTGGTTGTTATTTGCATGAGTATTAGGCATTGGAAGTATAATTGTCACAACAAGAATTATTTTGCTATAGTTTTGCATGATATATCATACGTAATTTTTGGGATGCCCACAAGGTGTTTGATATAATGTCTATGTGCATGTTGTTGGTTGATTTTGCTATTGCTAAATCGCGCGCAAGCATACGCCGTCCACAAGTAATATATGATAAGTTGAGTGTCGAACCCACGAGGACAAAGTCTTAAGAGATAAACAACTACTAAGGTAAAGTCTTTACTACCTTATCTAAACAAATGAAATAGGATGGTTGGTTAAGCTATATGGTTAAAACTGTAAGAATAAGAGAAGTAGTTGTGCTAGGAAGTCAAGATAGGATTATAATTCCCCTAATGCATCGCCTAATCTCCTAACTCTCCAAATTACAAATGAATCAAGGAATGGTCAACCGAGAACAGTAAATACGGATAAGCTTCTGTCGAAGGTCAAATGCATATCCCTAGCCAGATAAATCATAATATGTCTATTGGTGAAAATAGCTAGGCCAAGGTCATTAAGCTAAGTCTCAAGGCCGCACAAGGCAAATAGAGATATGTCTATCCTATTAGCAGTTTATGCACACATTCCGTTGGTATGGTCATAACAGATGTTGTTGTATTTAAAGATAGATAATAACATCCATTTGTCAATTTCTATTATTATCAATACTAATTCCTCTATCAAGCAATTAGTCATTAAATAAGAAATACAACAACTCATTCCAAAATGATTCATTATATAAAATAGGAGAGAAAGTTAATTAGGTTAAACAAAAGGTTACATTGCAATCCTAAAAATGGAATTAGTTCATATCCATGGTACTAAAACACATTTTTAATACATTCCACATTTTCATTAATACATAAATAAATGGGAGATTTGGAATAAGAAAACTCCTATTTTGAAGTGTTCTTCCTCCAAATCTTCTCTTCACTGAGTAGCTACTAAGCTTCTGTCGGATGCAATATCTGTTCCTCCTTTTTCGAACAACTTCTTCATCTTCTAAGAATTCAAGACTGTAATAAGTATTCTAGTCTGTACTCTCTATCTCAGATTTTCTATCGCAGGCGGCTAAGTATATTTAGTCATCTCTCTCTTTAGGTCATTTACAGCCCTTTACTTCCCGGTCACCGGAGCTCGCGCTGCGACGCGAGCATTGTACTAGTAAGTGGCGTTGCGACGCCACGTAGGGTTAAAAACACCGAAGGTCACGCTGCGACGTGACTCTATGAAGAAGCCTCGGCGCTACGGCGCGAGGATGACATCACAGGCATGGCACTGGGGCGCCGAGTATGGCACTGGGGGCGCCAGTTTGTAGTGTGTTCCAACACGGCCCAGCGCTGCGGCGCGGACATTAGGTATATCTCTTGCGTTGCAGCGCCAATACAGCAAAAATGACCATTATGCCCCTAAAAGCTAGAAAATATATGTAAAGCCCTGTATAATAGAAATTAAGCACAATAACAACAACATATAAATAAAAGCTAACTAGATAACAGAAAACAGGCAACATCTTAAGCCACAAAGGATCTGATTCACAGGTATAAATCCTACTCATCAAATACCCCCAAACTTAAGCTTTTGCTTGTCCTCAAGCAAACTATCAGACACCCATTCCCCAATACTGCAAGATACGAATGAAGACTAATCCTATAGACTAATAATATGGCCTCTAAGCACAATCATAAACACACTCGGAGAATAGGACAAAATGCATACGAACGAGGGCTTAATGTCTATTAATAAACATGAGACTGTAATCGATCCATTATGTGTGTGTGTACGACCAAACATCTTAACTAGCTATAGCCCAAATTAAGATCACACAGTCGACTTTGATAACCAATAAGCTTACTATGCAACTCACATAAATAACAAGCATTAAGAACAAGATGCAAAAACAAGAAAGGATCAAAAAGTTCTAGTATAATGAAGTAAACTTTGATTCAGACAGTACTCAATTACTTTTAGGCTAAACAGAGCACCCATTAGCAAGTTTTCGATCAATGACTCCCAAGCCAGATGACTTTAGGGCATTAGGTGTAGAACACCCCTATGAATCTAATAACTCAAGCAACAAAGGCCACGTAATCAACATAAGTCCAAAATAGAATTTACCAGCCTGCGTTTATGGGCGAGTGCGTTTCCACGCTCCATCTTAACCCACCGTAGGGCTGTTATTATAATTTTTTTTTAAATAATAAAACTATAGACCCGAAATTGTAAAAGCCTCTAAGTCTTTTATTCTTGAAATCAATAGAGTTTTAACAGCGTACAATATTTTCAACATAGTAAATAGACAACCTAAATCTAGACACATAACTAGAAAAGATAATTGGTCAGTACTTGCTAAAAGGATGGATCCAACACAGTCTCGACTTATCTAATTAGCACGCCCCTAGTTCACATAAATTTGACATTACTCTAAGAAAATGATATAGTTACTTAGCGCTCGTCATAGGCCACAATCAAAACTTAAGTGCTATAACACCCTAACCCATCATATAAACAGTTACAGACCAGGGGTTAGAGTTAATCAAAATGTACACGGCAAAAACTATAAAATATAAAGTACCCCTGACAAAAAAAAGTAATGCCATAACACATGCATTAAGTATACCAATAATCAGTGTAAACCCCAAAAACTATGGCTATCCACAAAATAATATCTGACTTAGTCAAGATATCCCCAACTATCACGTGGCAACTACTCAACCCCAACATGATAATAATTAAAAACAAAAGATAAACAACCAAAAACATGTATTCATATATAAATTAAAATACTACTATGCAAAACATACATCCAAAATAAACCAATCGCAACATAAAACCATTAACCACAATAATAATAATAACATTAGATAAAAACATATTTAAACAAGTAGTTTAGGGCTATTTAGCCAAGTGATTCACTCAAGCCCTCACACTATAAACATAAATAAACATAGCAGTTCAAATATTAATAGACTAACACAATTCATGTATGATATAAATAAAAGGAAATCTCCCCCCAAACTTGTAATTTGGCTACTGTCCTCAATGGCCTCTAAACTTCATCATCATGCATCCAAAGCATCGCCACCTTCATCACCTTCCATATCAAGATTGTCATCATCACCATCATCCTCCACATTCACTGGTTCATCAGCGCGGGCCCCCTCAGCAGGCAGAAATTATGGCGGATAAGGAGCATAAATTGGAGGTGCTGGAAATGGAAAGGACATGAAATCAGCATTGTCACCTCCCTGAACAGCATGAATATTGGAGAGTGTGTTGGCGAACTCTGCATGGAAATGGTGGAATTGATTCTTCCATTGGGCGACAGTGTCTATCTTGCAGTGTAGGAAGTTCAGACTGTTTAGCATTTCTGCGAGGGTCCCAGAATGAACGGTCTTAGATGACGTAGGCTCAGGCGCGTGAGTGGAGGTACCCGCTTCATTGGATGGCGGCGGCGGCTGAGGCGCTGGCAAAAATCCCTCTCCTCGGGAGTACGACGGTGCTCCCTCCTAGACTCCATAGCGGCCTATGAGATGATGATCAATAACATACATGGGTGGCAGGGTGACATCTTCCTTATCCCTCTGAACACCCCCCCTTTAGTAAAGACGCGTAATTAGAGAAGGGTATGGGAGGCCTGCCATAACATTGCTCTTTATTGCCTTCTTAATGGACTCGTTAATCAGTACCCTTACATCAACTTTTAAACCCGTAACAATGGCATATAGCAGAATTGCCCTCTCCCGAGTTACATCACTCAAGTGACGCGTGGGCATGATATTAGCACATATAAACGAGTACCAAGCCTTACCACAACGACTTAAGGCCTGTTAGGGGAACGACTTCTTTTCACCATAAAATTCATTAGTTTTCCAGACAGTCCCAGGCTTACAGAGTTTACTAATGATGTTGTCTGTGCTGTAACTCCGAAGTCCAACCTCCCGATAATCGTGACAAGCATAGTTGGGAGTCCCATAAACTGCATTGATAGCCTGGCTATCGAATGGGATTAACTTTCCCTGCCATCAGGAATGGCATTAGCATTGAACTCTTTCACCACCGCCACAACTGCTGATTCTGGCGGCTTGGTGAAATGCACCCATTTCATATTGACAATCATTGCCATCTTGTGCCCATCCAATTTGTCATCGGGCCTAAGCCCTCGCTCAAGCACCAAATTACGAGAAAGGAAATTTTGAGTATACTGCTTATAGGCCTCTTCCGTTGGAAATTTTATTGCATCCCAAGTTGCAACTCGAGTTCGGGAAGAGGATGGAAGAGAGGGGTCAATGCTAGTTCTTGGACGCTTAGAAGTCATATTAGTTTGCAAGAATAATCTACGGGCACCAACTTAAAGCTTTGTAAGTAATTTTCCACACCCAACAGACACAGAGAAGGAACAGATATAAAATCCTTACCTCACTCTACTTATATAGAAATAGGCATCAGAGAGGAGAGAGGAAACGGTCAGAACACTAACTGCACGACGGTTGGCCTTTGAACGGTAGGAAACTGACAGGCGCGACCGTTGGGCAGCCGAATGGCTCTTTGAAGAATGAGGGACGGAGGAGATAAACTGTTGAAATGAAAAGAAACTGCTACAAAACAACTGAACAGACACTACTTAAAAACAAAAAAAATCAGTCTTGGCGCTGGGGCGCGATGTATGGCGCTGCGGCGCAGACATGGGTTTGATTTGGCGTTGCGGTGTGAAAACATAGCGCTGGGGCACGAGTTTACAGTGGGTACCCCCTTGAGATGGTGCTGCGGCGCGGATGTCTAAATGGTACTCGACGCTACGGCGTGAATTTCTAGTAGGTCCTCCTTTGGTCCGGCGCTGCAGTGCAAATTGTGAGGCTGCGGCGTGAAACTGGCACTGCGGCGTGAGAATGTAATATAACACCGGCGCCGCAGCACGAGAATGTAGTATAACACCGGCGCCGCGGTGCAACTTCTGAATTACTGAGGCCCAAATTCCTGCACAAGCCAATCCTTATATCAGCGATCAACACACAAAAAGATAGCAAACACTATAATCACAAGTTCTAACTACTAAAAGCCCTTAAACACATACTAACATACATGCACTATACAGACTACAGGTTATATTAAGAACTACAGACATTAACTAAGGACAACCAAAATAAAACTGAAGACTGAAGTTAATAAAATAAAAGCAATTTGTTTGATACTGAGATGGAGATGCCTCCCATCAAGCACTTGATTTAGAGTCGTCGGCTTGACTGTTATCCCGTCTTACACCGGGTCTCCCAATGTGATGGAGGTGTTCTGCAGGTCGACCTCGCTGCCCCAATAGTGCTTTAATCTCTGCCCATTAACCTTGAAGGTTTTATCTAACTATGGGTCTTCAACCTCAATTGCCCCATACGGATACACCTTAGCAACCGTGAATGGCCCCGACCATCGGGACTTCAGTTTCCCGGGGATTAATTTCAGTCGAGAGTTGAAGAGAAGGAGCTTTTGACCTGGCTCAAAATTTCTTTCGAGGATTTTCTTATCGTACCACCTCTTTGTTTTCTCCTTGAACAACTTAGCGTTTTCATACGCTTGCAGACGAAATTTGTCTGATTCATTGAGTTATAGAAGTCTCTGTTAACCAGCTGCTTCTAAATCAAAGTTTAGCTTCTTAATAGCCCAATAGGCATTGTGCTCCAACTCCACTGGAAGATGACAAGCCTTACCATAGACAAGCCTATACGGAGACATTCCGATAGGAATTTTGTAAGCTATGCAGTAATCCCACAAGGCATCGTCAAGCTTCTTTGACCAGTCCTTACGATAGGGATTAACAATCTTCTCCAAGATTCGTTTTACCTCTCGATTAGAAATTTTAGCTTGGCCACTAGTTTGTGGATGATAAGTAGTGGCTATCTTATGGGTCACCTCATACTTAGCTAGAAGGGCTTTGAAGTATTTGTTACAAAAATTCGACCCTTTATCACTGATAATATCCCGAGGCGTGCCAAAACGAGTGAAAATGTTTTTTTTAAGGAAATTAAGCGCTACCTTTGCATCATTAGTCGGCAAGGCAACTGCTTCAACCCACTTGGAGACATAATCTACCGCCACAAGAATATATAGATTGTTGTAGGAGGACGAAAATGGACCCATGAAGTCGATACCCCATACATCAAATATTTCCACCTCAAGGATATTCTTCAATGGCAATTTATGCCTTCTTGAGATGGTGCCCACCCTTTGGCATCTATCGCAGTGCAACACATATGTGTGTATCTTTGAATAGGGTGGGCCAATAAAGTCCAGACTGAAGCACTTTAGCTGCAGTTCTTTGACCTCCAAAATGACCTCCATAATTCAAGGAATAACAGTGATGGAGCACACCTTCAATTTCCTCACCCGGCAAGCATCTCCATAGAATTTGATTAGAACACTGCTTGAACAAGAAGGGCTCATCCCACAAATATTGTTTGGCATCTTTTAGGAATTTCTTCCTCTGTTGATAGCTCAGATTTGGAGGAAGCACTTCGCAAGTGACATAATTACCAAAGTCTGCATACCACGGGGCTTTGCTTTGAACGAAAAAAAGTTTTTCATCCGGGAAGAAATCATTGATGACTTTTTCAGCATCTCCCGAATGCGGGGTGTTTTCCAACCTTGATAAGTGATCCGCTACCTAATTTTCTGTCCTATTTTTGTCTCGGATTTCTAGATCGAACTCTTAGAGAAGCAGAACCCACCATATCAGTCTTGGCTTAGCATCTTTCTTCTCAATCAAATATTTGATTGTCAAGTGATCGGTGTATTTGATCACCTTCGTTCCAATAAGGTAGGAACAGAACTTATCAAATGCATAGATCACTGCCAGCAATGCCTTCTCAGTGGTGGTGTAATTCAACTGAGCATCAACTAAAGTTTTGCTGGCATAGTATATTATGTGGAAGACCTTATCCCTTCTTTGGCCTAGCACCGCCCTAATAGCAAAATCATTTCGTCGCACATTAGCTCAAAAGGAAAGATCTAGTCTGGGGCTACAACAATAGGAGCCAAAATAAGCTTTTTCTTTAAGAGATCAAAAGCTCTCAGGCAGGCTTTATCAAATTGAAAAGGCATGTCCTTTTCCAACAGTGTACACAGCGGTTTGGTTATCCGTGAAAAATCCTGGATAAACCTCCTGTGAACCCCGCATGCCCAAGGAAACTTCTTACCCCTTTTACTGATGTAGTCGGAGGAAGGCTATTAATTAAATCATTTTTTACCTTATCAACCTCAATGCCGCCAACAGAAACCCGGTGGCCCAGAATATTGCCCTCTTCAACCATGAAGTGGCACTTCTCCCAATTCAAGACAAGGTTAGTTTCAACACATCTGTGGAGAACGTCAGTCAAATTTCTCAGGCAATTATCAAATGAGCTCCCGAATACCGAAAAGTCATCCATGAAGACTTCTAAGGTCTTTTTAACCATATCAGAGAAAATTGACATCATACACTGCTGAAATGTTGCGAGAGTATTACATAGCCCAAAAGACATTTTTTGAAAGGCAAAGGTCCCATACGGGCATGTGAACGTCGTCTTCTCCTGATCTTTGGGAGCAATTGAAATCTGATTATACCCCGAGTAACCATCCAGCAGACAATAATATTCATGCCCAACTAACCTATCAAACATCTGATCAATAAATGGAAGAGAGAAGTGATCCTTACAGGTGGATTTGTTCAATTTCCTGTAATCCATACACACCCTCCACCCAGTCACCGTTCTGGTGGGAATCAGCTCATTTTTTTCATTGGGGACTACAGTTATGTCGCCCTTCTTTGGCACGCACTGAATAGGACTGATCCAAGGACTATCAGAGATGGCGTAGATAATGCCCAAATCTAACAATTTAATGATCTCATTCCGGACCACCTCTTTCATAATGGGATTCAACCGCCTCTGATGCTCAATGGATGGCTTAGACACTTCCTCCAGTAAGATTTTTTGCATGCATAGAGTCAGACTGATCCCTTTAATATCAGCAATTGACCACCCCAGGGCCGTTTTGTATTTCTTGAACACAAGCAACAACTTTTCTTCCTGGAACATAGTTAAAGAAGCAGAAATTATCACATGTAAAGTGGATAAGTTCCCTAAGTAAGCATACCTCAGGTGATTGGGTAAAGGCTTTAATTCTAGGACAGGAGGTTCTATTATCTTTGAAACTGTTTAGATCTTTGGGGTGCATCTAGCCACTGGGCAAATTCCACATATGTGGGCTCTTCCATAGTACTGACCCCTGTCAATGTGACTTCCAATGGGTCTGTCATGCAGGTTTTTGAGAACACTTCCCTAACTGAATTATCAATTACATTAATCTGGAAGTAGTCCTCAGGAGTATTAGGATATTTCATCGATCTGAAGATATTGAACGTTACTTCTTGATCCTGAACCCTCATTGTCAACTCCCCATTCTATACATCAATTAGGGTCCTCCCCGTCGCCAAGAATGGCCTGCCTAATATTACAGGGACCTCCCTGTCTTCTTCAAAATCTAGGACAATAAAGTCAGCTGGGAAAATGAACTTGTCAACCTTGACAAGCACATCCTCTACTATCCCCTTCGGGTACGTAAGAGATCTATCAGCCAATTGTAAAGTGACACTTGTAGGTTTGGCTTCATTTAGGCCCAGCTTCGTATATATAGATAGAGGTATCAAGTTGATGCTAGCCCCAAGATCACACAAAGCCTTGCCAATGAATTGGTCCCCTATAGGGCACGAAATTGTGAAGCTTCTTGGATCTTTTAGCTTCGGCGGAAGCTTGTTTTGTAGGATGGCAGTGCATTACTCTGTCAGTGCCACTATTTCATAATCCCCCATTTTCTGCTTCTTAGATAATATGTCCTTCATAAACTTGACATAACTTAGCATTCCCTCCAATGCCTCCGCAAATGGGATGTTTATGTGAAGCCTCTTGTCCAGCTTTTGTTTCTATAGACGCTTGGGGAAAGGCAACTGAGGGAGAGGAGGAATGACTTTATTCATTGGAGGGATTGGTGTTGTAGGGCTAACTTGAGTACCTTTCTCACCCCCATATTCATCATTATTCTTCTCCACTATAGGTTCCTTTTCAGTAACTTCTTCTTCCACTGGAAAACTCCCTCCATCTTGTTCATTAGTAATCCTCCCACTTCTGAGTGTCACTGCTTTGCATTGTTCCTTGCCTTCCTGTTTCGGGTTGACATCAGTGTCACTAGGCAATGTGCCTTGTGGACGACTGTTTAAAGCAGTGGCCAATTGTCCCATTTGAACTTCGAGATTCCGAATGAAGGCTTCTTGATTGTTACTCCTTATTTTATTTTGGGCAATGTACCTCGACAGGAGATCCTCCAAACTAGGATTTCTCTCCTTTTGAGTTGGTGGATGGTGGAACTGATTTTGAAAGCTCTGCGGTTGTGGATTGTACTGATTCTGAGATTGAAAACCTGGAGGATTACAAAAATTCGGCCTGGTGGATGAAGATTATGCTTGATTGGTGTTGTTATTGTTGCTACCCCAAGAGAAGTTGGGATGATTTCTTAAACCCGGGTGGTAATTAGTGGGAAGATTAGCATTTTGTTGCCGCCCGTAGTTGGAAACAAATTGAACTGGCTCAGGGCTTATAGTACACTGATCAGTAGGGTGGCTGTAACGACCCCAAAATTTATACAATTTAATTCTCGACTTCGGTCATTAATAATACATTCAACCTCTAATTTTGCATCATTAAACGATAATACAACCATTGAAATTTGCGGAATAATTAAAATTTTCTATTACAAACTATCCTAGTTCCCAAAACCTTCAACCTTTACATCTAAATATCTCAGAATCATTTTAATACTACAATAGTTTACATTCGCAAAATAATATTACAATTCAACATTAATACATTATTCGAAACCTTAAACATGGTTCAAATAATAACACAACCAAAGTATATAAACCTTCAAGTATCACATCTGATTCATATCTTTCAAGTAACGCTTAACTTTACCTTGAATCTTGAACCTGCAAAAGTGGTCATTTACAAGGTTGAGCTCGACAGCCCAGCAAATTTAACAGTCTATCATGTTTCACATAGCACACAATTCATGCATTCTACATTTCTAATTTATTGAGTTACATTATACAACATGCGTGTGCTATCACATATCACATATAAATTGAGTTCCATAACCCAATTAACTTGGTCATATTTTGACTTTAACAATTCATAAAGCATGTTATGTAACTCACCACATAATCACATTTAATCCACAAACATAATAGAACTGAAAAACTTGCCTTGGATGTTGTTTAATGTTTATAACTTATCTACGCTGTGATGATCCTACACAAATTGAGGATACATACATGTACATATTAGTTTCACATACAAAACTCACGTACTCAATGTAAACTAATTTTATTTAACTATAATATTTTGTTCTTGTCTTAAAACCATTTTATGTTTCTTTAGAAACTTTTGTCCGTTATAACCTTTTTACGCCCAAAAGGTTCTCTTATGGATTTAGTATGTAAATACTTTACGTATCAAAACATAAACCATTTATATTCCCTTCGTTTTATATTACTAGGTTCAATATAATTTCACAAGGCATCAGCCCCTCACCTTTGACACCCATTTCGCGGTTTAATAGCTTGCAATTTACTTATCTAATCGTAAGGCATTTTTTTTTAGTATGTTTTTCATGGCATACAAGACTATTTTTAAGAAATACTAACCTCTCATTTCGGGTTTGTTAAGTAGTCTAAAAAGCGTGCCAAAAATTGACGTTCATAGCAGTCTTCAATTTTTTTTCTCAGCTTTACCCTCTCTCGCTAAAACAGTCATAACTAATTCGTTTCAAAACATTTTTGAGCGATTCTTGAGCCCACGCGAAGCTAACTTCCGAGGCTACAACTTTCATTCTTTGACCATTTCCAAATTCAAAACACAGAATTCCGAAAAATACGTTCAAGGTGACTGCCCCGAGTTGGTTAGACAGTTTTGACGCGACTACTTTGAATGGTCATAACTCTTTGCTCCGAAGTCGGAATTAGTCCGTTCCGGAGTCTATGGAAAGCTAATTCAGTGTACTATAACATACCAAAAGCCCAGAAGTTTGTGGAAACATTAACTGATCGAAACAGTGTCCCGAATAGCACATCCCGCTGCTGACTTTCAGTTTGACAAATTCGACACATTTCTTTCCAATCACCGTAACTCCCTCATCCGAGGTCGGAATGAGGTCATTCCAAAGCCTATGGCTTCCTAACTCAGTGCACTACAACAACCCAGAAATTCAGAATTTTTCAGTCAACATAGCTATTCCAGAATTTGACACTATAGTCACTGTTCATTCAATTTTCATTTCTAGACATGGTTTACTAAAATCTTCACCACGGATTCATTTTAACTCCGTTTTGGTTCATTCAAGTTAGGAAATCTTTAGAACTTAGAGAGATATAACATACAATCATCAAATTAAACTTTTAGACATAAATCAAAAGCACAAAGGGTCCTCAAGCTCAGTCCCAAAAACTGCCCAACAAGGTTCTTTGTAAATCTTTTATTTTGTAAGTTTTGGTTACACTTAGATGATGTTAAGGTTTCATATCTCTAATTACAATCATTATAACTCATTTACATAATCAATTACAAGCCAAAATAAACATAGTAAACTAACTAGTTTTCTAACAAAACTAACTAAACTTCCAAAATACAAACTTTAACTAACAAACTAAATACAATATTTAAAATAATAACATTACCAAAAATTAAATAAGAAACATACTCGAAAATACGAATTCCACAAACTGAATACGTACTCGTCCAAAATTTAACTAAGAGAAGATCTTTATAAAAAGTCCTCCCACAACAAAGCCTTTCTCAAAATTGGAGGCCTTATTGTTGGTGAATGAAACAAAAAATCAAGTCCTTCTATTTATAGGTTTAGCAAAGGGTAAAGTTCTCAATTTAGTTGATGTGGGACTTGGTTTATACTAATTCTAATTTGTTTATACTAATTTTTCCTATTTTCAACATACTGAGTGTATTCATTCATCAAGAATTCGTTTCTTAACCAATTCGATCCGTTCAAGTTGCGTTGTTTTCGTTTTATAGAGGAGAACAACAATCATCCATCAATTTAAAGTTTTCATCATGAATTCATCATCAACTTTAGTCCCAAAGTACACCAAAACACACATTACAATCAAAACCCAAATTCCTATTCTTTAGTATAAATACATGAATTTGATTTCTAAAAATTTGTTTCTAGATGACCACTATTCAATTATAAATATCTAATAACATATATAACATCGTAACTCACAAATTCATTAACCAAAACTCCAATTTTAAAAGAAACTCAAGAACACATAAACTAGAAATATAAACTAGATTATGTACCTTTAATTCCTTAAGAAATAAAATTAACCTTATTAGTAAAATTATAATTTCTATTCAACTATTATAATCATAACATTATTTAACAAATTCTCACTTCTCTAATTTAATTATTTAATTAAATTAGAATATCACAATTATACTCGCGTAATAAAATACGTATAAATCTCATCTATTTTATCACACTTAAATAAACTATCTCATTCCAATTTTCATCAAATATTTATTTAATATCATAAATATTCATCTAATTCCATAAAGTTTTCAACTAAAATATTTAATGTACTTAATAAATATTTTACTCGCATTATACTAATATTTACATTTTCATGCAATATATTACCTTCTCACTTTATTAAATCAATTATACTTGTATTAATTTACTATTTTAATTAAGTGAATTATTCACACTATTTATGAAACTTAACTCATAATAATTTACATTGTCCACAGGGCATAATAATTAAAATTATATTATCTCATAACATAATTTCAACTTAATTAAATTAACTAATATTATTTAATTTCTTTAATAGTTTAATTACCTATTAAATCTCACATTCTCCAACATATGAATATATAATTCTCTTCACACAAAATCATATAATTCAAAATATATACACCTCATAATAAGAATTTTAATTATTAAATTCTTATTTTAATAACTTATAAAAATTCGGGTTGTCACATCATTCCCTCCTTATAAGGATTTCGTCCTCGGAATCAAAGAAACCTCCCTTACTCGGTTTTCACCAAATCTTTTTTCAAAATTTACTCGGAATATTACATACACCCTTTCTACAATTATTAACTTTTCTATTAAAAGTTTTACATTATTCTTTGATAACTCATCTCCTTCTCATATCAACACTTCTTTTCTCACTTATTCAATATATTCATCATTCAGTGTCGCATTCTACGACTTACTTCTTTCTAAGGAATATCATCCTTACCACATTCGCCTTTTAGAATAGCAAGAATCTTCCATAATTGCTCAATTATTAGGAAGTAGTATGAATAACTCAGGAATTTAAAAGATTCAAATCATGTTGAGGGGTCACAAGACTGTGAACTCTATTCTCGGTTTACTAGTGCTTCAACTCAATCCTTCACACTGCAACCCAGAGTGTTTATCAATCACAAAGACTGAAAACACCCTCCTTACGTACACTAGGTGGTCAGCCTATTGTACCACTACGTTGGGCCGCAACGTAGTGTTTTGTAACGACTATATGCGTTACGCTCGGAACCATTGTCCCCGAAAAACATGTCCCCTTATAGGGTTGTTCACCTCAACTTTTCAACATCTGAATCCGCACCAAAACAATTTGGTTTGGCATAACTTTTCAATAAACACTTGAATTTCATGAACATCTTTCAATATTCGTCTAGCTGAATCAAATAGCATAGACCTCTACAACAATTCGAACATCAACCGAAATATACATATACATACATACATATGAATTCTCATATCTCAAAGAAATCTCAAAAATCTTTTTATGACGTCATGATACCGCACTGTATTTACAGTCCGTTGAGGATTCCGTCATTTGGTGATTTTATCATACTACATCATACCATAGTGGGCTGACGATCCTTAGATCACATCCAACACTAGGTAATAATGCATTGATGACTCCATCGTTTTTATCATCCTTGCACCAGGTTACATGATGCATTAATGATATAAAATACATTTTGATATATTGTAAATAATTTTGTCTAGCCGAAGCAATTAGCATAGACATACGAATAACAGTATTATTGTTAAAACTCACTGGTTCCATCATTTGATCCAATGTTTTTCAAGAAAATAGAAGTGTAAACATCAGCACGAAGTCAATAAATTTCGAAAGTCTAGCATATCTAGTAGATTTAGATTACCTATGCTTCCACCATCAACTTCACTTTCTATAATGATCCATTGCTTAATAGGTCTATCTATTCCTATCATCCTCAATACTCCATTTACACTTATCTATACACAGTTCGTCAAACTTACCACACGTTATGAGTTCAGGAACTTTCCACAATCATATGAGTTTAAGAACTTATCCTAGTCAGACCATAGGCGTCCATTCGCTGAGGGGTTCAAAATCATACCATATAATTATGAGTCACGAACCTACCATAAGTATGAGTTTTAAGAACTCGCACTTAACCTTATAATATTCACTAACTATACTCTACCTATCTGTTATACACATGAGAAAAGAATCACCTTCTCAACAAGCATATAACAAATAGCGCGACACAAACATTCCAATGATTATCAATGTGATAAACTGAGTGCAAGCACAAAACCCTTGCCCATACAAAGGTTTGTACAACTCAGCCATCACATGAGACCTCAATTGAAATCCCAACTAACTTTATCTTGCTTATAACTTGCCCTTTGCTCGATACGAATTCCTCGTATCACATCATCTATAACTCCTTATGAGTTATCTCGTACTATTTCATAGTACTCCATCTTCATAGCATTAAGCTATAATTTTTCAAACATTATAGACCATCTTTCTTTTATAACTTAAACAGACCACGTCGTGATCTTATTCTATAATCATCTCCCTTAAAATTCTTTTCTTAACTCGTGATCGTTTTGTTTTACGATCCTCTTTCTTTCTCTTTTTCATCATTTACTACATTACTCGTTATTCTGGCTTTTGGAGTTAGGAAACTCCCATTTCTTATCTTTATATCTCTTAGATTCTTCTTTGAATCTTCTTGTTTATATAAAGAAAAAAAAATTCCTTTTAGAATTTCTAACATCATTTTCATCGCTCAAAATTTCATTCGAGTTCTACACTTTCATCATACGTATCCATTTCTACACTTGGTACACATCGAGTCTCTAACAGTTTCAATATGGTACGCTGAGTGGTTTCCCACAAACAACCAACAAACTAGGTTCCGAGTTACTAGTTCGTATATACCTCCGCTCTATGAAGGAATCGTTTAGTCCAGATACCATACACCAACTACTAAAGAGTACAACTGTACCATACTTAACTATAACTCTCTATTCTTAACTTCCTTACCATTCTCTTCTTATAGACATTGTCTATTTGTTATCACCTTACATCCTTATTATTGGAGTTGGGTAACCCCACATTCATATTCTTTATAACTCTGCGAGATTCTTCTTTGAATCATTTCACGCAAGTTTGATCCCTTCTTTATACGTTTCTTACATTACTTCTTATTGTTCAAACTCTATTTGAGCTTATTATTTCATTATCTTCACCTTCTTTCCCTAAGGTTATAGCCTAAGGTACTCCTACCTAAGGTTTATAACCTACAGCTTTGATACCAACTGTAACGACCCCAAAATTCATACAATTTAATTCTCGACTTCGGTCGTTAATAATACATTCAACCTCTAATTTTACATCATTAAACGATAATACAACCATTGAAATTTGCGGAATAATTAAAATTTTCTATTACAAACTATTCTCGTTCCCAAAACCTTCAACCTTTACATCTAAATATCTCAGAATCATTTTAATACTACAATAGTTTACATTCGCAAAACAATATTACAATTCAACATTAATACATTATTCGAAACCTTAAACATGGTTCAAATAATAACACAACCAAAGTATATAAACCTTCAAGTATCACATCTGATTCATATCTTTCAAGTAACGCTTAACTTTACCTTGAATCTTGAACCTGCAAAAGTGGTCATTTACAAGGTTGAGCTCGACAGCCCAGCAAATTTAACAGTCTATCATGTTTCACATAGCACACAATTCATGCATTCTACATTTCTAATTTATTGAGTTACATTATACAACATGCGTGTGCTATCACATATCACATATAAATTGAGTTCCATAACCCAATTAACTTGGTCATATTTTGACTTTAACAATTCATAAAGCATGTTATGTAACTCACCACATAATCACATTTAATCCACAAACATAATAGAACTGAAAAACTTGCCTTGGATGTTGTTTAATGTTTATAACTTATCTACGCTGTGATGATCCTACACAAATTGAGGATACATACATGTACATATTAGTTTCACATACAAAACTCACGTACTCAATGTAAACTAATTTTATTTAACTATAATATTTTGTTCTTGTCTTAAAACCATTCTATGTTTCTATAGAAACTTTTGTCCGTTATAACCTTTTTACGCCCAAAAGGTTCTCTCATGGATTTAGTATGTAAATACTTTACGTATCAAAACATAAACCATTTATATTCCCTTCGTTTTATATTACTAGGTTCAATATAATTTCACGAGGCAGCAGCCCCTCACCTTTGACACCCATTTCGCGGTTTAATAGCTTGCAATTTACTTATCTAATCGTAAGGCATTTTTTTTTAGTATGTTTTTCATGGCATACAAGACTATTTTTAAGAAATACTAACCTCTCATTTCGGGTTTGTTAAGTAGTCTAAAAAGCGTGCCAAAAATTGACGTTCATAGCAGTCTTCAATTTTTTTTCCCAGCTTTACCCTCTCTCGCTAAAATAGTCATAACTAATTCGTTTCAAAACATTTTTGAGCGATTCTTGAGCCCACGCGAAGCTAACTTCCGAGGCTACAACTTTCATTCTTTGACCATTTCCAAATTCAAAACACAGAATTCCGAAAAATTCGTTCAAGGTGACTGCCCCGAGTTGGTTAGACAGTTTTGACGCGACTACTTTGAATGGTCATAACTCTTTGCTCCGAAGTCGGAATTAGTCCGTTCCGGAGTCTATGGAAAGCTAATTCAGTGTACTATAACATACCAAAAGCCCAGAAGTTTGTGGAAACATTAACTGATCGAAACAGTGTCCCGAATAGCACATCCCGCTGCTGACTTTCAGTTTGACAAATTCGACACATTTCTTTCCAATCACCGTAACTCCCTCATCCGAGGTCGGAATGAGGTCATTCCAAAGCCTATGGCTTCCTAACTCAGTGCACTACAACAACCCAGAAATTCAGAATTTTTCAGTCAACATAGCTATTCCAGAATTTGAAACTATAGTCACTGTTAATTCAATTTTCATTTCTAAACATGGTTTACTAAAATCTTCACCACGGATTCATTTTAACTCCGTTTTGGTTCATTCAAGTTAGGAAATCTTCAGAACTTAGAGGGATATAACATACAATCATCAAATTAAGCTTTTAGACATAAATCAAAAGCACAAAGGGTCCTCAAGCTCAGTCCCAAAAACTGCCCAACAAGATTCTTTGTAAATCTTTTATTTTGTAAGTTTTGGTTACACTTGGATGATGTTAAGGTTTCATATATCTAATTACAATCATTATAACTCATTTACATAATCAATTACAAGCCAAAATAAACATAGTAAACTAACTAGTTTTCTAACAAAACTAACTAAACTTCCAAAATACAAACTTTAACTAACAAACTAAATACAATATTTAAAATAATAACATTACCAAAAATTAAATAAGAAACATACCCGAAAATACGAATTCCACAAACTGAATACGTACTTGACCAAAATTTAACTAAGAAAAGATCTTTATAAAAAGTCCTCCCACAACAAAGCCTTTTTCAAAATTGGAGGCCTTATTGTTGGCGAATGAAACAAAGGATCAAGCCCTTCTATTCATAGGTTTAGCAAAGGGTAAAGTTCTCAATTTAGTTGATGTGGGACTTGGTTTATACTAATTCTAATTTGTTTATACTAATTTTTCCTATTTTCAACATACTGAGTGTATTCATTCATCAAGAATTCGTTTCTTAACCAATTCAATCCGTTCAAGTTGTGTTGTTTTCGTTTTATAAAGGAGAACAACAATCATCCATCAATTTAAAGTTTTCATCATGAATTCATCATCAACTTTAGTCCCAAAGTACACCAAAACACACATTACCATCAAAACCTAAATTCCTCTTCTTTAGTATAAATACATGAATTTGATTTCTGAAAATTTGTTTCTAGATGACCACTATCAAATTATAAATATCTAATAACATATATAATATCGTAACCCACAAATTCATTAACCAAAACTCCAATTTTAAAAGAAACTCAAGAACACATAAACTAGAAATATAAACTAGATTATGTACCTTTAATTCCTTAAGAAATAAAATTAACCTTACTAGTAAAATTATAATTTCTATTCAACCATTATAATCATAACATTATTTAACAAATTCTCACTCCTCTAATTTAATTATTTAATTAAATTAGAATATCACAATTATACTCGCGTAATAAAATACGTATAAATCTCATCTATTTTATCACACTTAAATAAACTATCTCATACCAATTTTCATCAAATATTTATTTAATATCATAAATATTCATCTAATTCCATAAAGTTTCCAACTAAAATATTTAATGTACTTAATAAATATTTTACTCGCATTATACTAATATTTACATTTTCATGCAATATATTACCTTCTCACTTTATTAAATCAATTATACTTGTATTAATTCACTATTTTAATTAAGTAAATTATTCACACTATTTATGAAACTTAACTCATAATAATTTCCATTGCCCACAAGGCATAATAATTAAAATTATATTATCTCATAACATAATTTCAACTTAATTAAATTAACTAATATTATTTAATTTCTTTAATAGTTTAATTACCTATTAAATCTCACATTCTCCAACATATGAATATATAATTCTCTTCACACCAAATCATATAATTCAAAATATATACACCTCATAATAAGAATTTTAATTATTAAATTCTTATTTTAATAACTTATAAAAATTCGGGTTGTCACAGTGGCTCCCTTGACACAATTCACACTGGACTGCGACACTCTGCATATTCTGCACATTTTGCACTGCTGACACTCCCATGGTGTCTATCTGTTTCGTTAGCGCTGCAACCTGAGCCGCTAATGATGTGAACGAGTCAACCTCATATACCCCCGCTGCTCTTTTGGGGGCTTGCCTATCATTCGGCCATTGATAATTATTGGCCGCCATAGTTTCCACTAGTTCATACCCTGCTGTGTGATGTTTAGCCATGAAGGCCCCTCTAGACTCGGCATCAATACTTGAACGAGTAGATTCGGATAGCCCATTATAAAAGGTCTGGATAGGAAGCCATTCTGGCAATCCATGGTGGGGGCATTTTCTCAGAAGATCCTTAAATCGCTCCCACGGGTCGTACAAAGATTCTGATTCGAACTGGACAAAAGAAGTGATATCATGCCTGAGCCTGACGGTTTTGGCGGGCGGGAAAAACTTTGCCACAAACTTCTGTGCCAAATCAGCCCATGTGGTAATGGATCCTGATGGGAGTGAGTGAAGCCAGCTCTTTGCCTTGTCCTTCAAGGTGAATGGAAACAGCCGGAGTCTGATGGCATCGTCAGACACTCCGTTGGTTTTAAACGTATCGCAAATCTCTATAAAGTTTATCAAGTGATCATTGGGATCATCATCCGGTAGTCCCCCAAACTGAATATTGGTGCACATTTGAATGGTGCCCGGCTTGATTTCAAAATTATTAGCATGGATGACGGGCCTGAGAATGCTCGCCTAGAGATCGTCGATACGAGGCATAGTATACTCCCTTAAATATTTCTGATGTTCCTCAGCCATTTTGATAGAAGTAGGTATGTCCTTAGATTTTTCTCTCCGTAATCGCCTGTATGTTCTATCAACCTCGGGATCGAGAGGTATTATGTTCCGACCCTTTTGAGGTGGCATACATAGTGAAGACTACCTGCAAAGAAAGTTAAATAGAAGAATCAATTTAAATAAAGATTGTATTAACTTAGTGTTAATATTGAATAACAAATAATACTAAGTCCCCGGCAGCGGCGCCAAAAACTTGTTGGTTGATTTCGCTATTGCTAAATCACGCACAAGAATACGCGGTCCACAAGTAATATATGATAAGTTGAGTGTCGAACGCACGAGGACAAAGTCATAAGAGATAAACAACTACTAAGGTAAAGTCTTTACTACCTTATCTAAACAAGTGAAATAGGATGGTTGGTTAAGCTATATGATTAAAACTTTAAGAATAAGAGAAGTAGTTGAGCTAGGAAGTCAAGATATGATTACAATTCCCCTAATGCATCGCCTAATCTCATAACTCTCCAAATTACAAACGAATCAAGGAATAGTCAATCGAGAACAGTAAATATGCATAAGCTTCTTTCGAAGGTCAAATGCACATCCCTAGCTAGATAAATCACAATATGTCTAATGGTGAAAATAGCTAGGCCAAGGTCATTAAGCTAAGTCTCAAGGCCGCACAAGATAAATAGAGATATGTCTATCCTATTAGCAGTTTATGTACACATTCCATTGGCATGGTCATAACAAGTGTTGTTGTATTTAAAGATAGATAATAACATCCATTTTTCAATTTCTATTATTATCAATACTAATTTCTCTATCAAGCAATTAGTCATTAAATAAGAAATACAACAACTCATTCCAAAATGATTCATTATATAAAATAGGAGAAAAAGTTAATTAGGCTAAACAAAAGGTTACATTGCAATCCTAAAAATGGAATTAGTTCATATCCATGGTACTAAAACACATTTTCAATACATTCCACATTTTCAGTAATACACAAATAAATAGGAGATTTGGAATAAGAAAACTCCTATTTTGAAGTGTTCTTCCTCCAAATCTTCTCTTCACTGAGTAGCTACTGAGCTTCTGTCGGATGCAATAACTGTTCCTCCTTTTTCGCACATCTTCTTCCTCTTCTAAGAATTTAAGACTGTAATAAGTATTCTAGTTTGTACTATCTGTCTCAAATTTTCTATCGCAGGTGGCTAAGTATATTTAGTCCTCTCTCTCTTTAGGTCATTTAAAGCACTTTACTGTCTGGACACCGGAGCTAGCGCTGCGACGCGAGCATTATACTACCAAGTGGCACTGCGGCGACATGTAGGGTTAAAAACAGCGGAGGTCATGCTGCGGCGCAACTCTATGAAGACGCCTCGGCGCTGCGGCGCGAGGATGACATCACAGGCATGGCGCTGAGGCGCCGAGTATGGGGCTGGGGGCGCTAGTTTGCAGTGTGTTCTAACATGGCCCGACGCTGTGGCGTGGGCTCTAGGTATATCTCTGGTGCTACGGTACCAGTACATCAAAAATGAGCATTATGCCCCTAAAAGCTATAAAAGATCTGTAAAGCCCTGCATGATAGAAATTAAGCACAATAACAACAAAATATAAATAAAAGCTAACTAGATAACAGAAAATAGGCAACACCTTAAGCCACAAAGGATCTGATTCGTAGGTATAAATCCTACTCATCACATGTCCATTGATAATTTCCCATGGCTTCATTTATATTATCTGTCTTCACACACTTTTATGGTTAATGCTCACTAGGATCTACACATGCACTGATTAGTTGACTATGATTGAATTAAATCTAGCCATGTATACAAAATAGAATGCATATCTTGCTTGGTTTTTCTTCAATGTCAAATTAGCTACTGGTTATTTGATGCTTGCCATACAGTCTGTGTGAAAAATTGGTTGTCGTACACTTGTTTCTTATTAGACACCTTTGCTATTTGAACCAGTTATTGACACTTTAGGCTATTCAGTTTCAGTAGTGAAATTTCATGATATTGTGTGGCTAACCAAACCCCCAAATCCTGTTACACAAAGCGATCCTACTTCATAGTTTAGGGGTCGTGGGTCATTCATGTGATTGCGTGTAATACTTGTGAAAAAATGTAGTAAGTGTGTATTTGTTTTCCATTACAGAGTATTCTAATGGCCTCAAAGCGTCAACGAGGAGAGGAATCTGGTTCATCATCGACTCCGCCGAAGTTTGACAACAGGAGGTTCGTGAGTGCTGCAGCCCAAGAGCGCTATAACCGTATGGCAACATGCTCTCTAGTCCCCGAACGATGTTTAAGGCCAGACCAAACCAAAGATGGGGACATGGCTGTCATGAGTGATGAGTAGAACTGGTTCAATTTCACCGAACATCCTGACCCGACGGTTATTGCAGTGGTAAAGGAGTTCTAAGCCAACGTTTTTGAACATTTCCACTATGGCGTGTACGTGAGAGGAAAAACAGTCGAATTTGGCAAAAAGGACATCAATGGTTGTTACCAACTACCTTCTGAGGGTCAACGCAATGGGTATGCTAGTTTTGTGTGTGACGCCCCCAAAATAGGTCCAATCCACCCAACATATTCTGAGTCGCCAAAATACATGGTACAGAAACAACTACAACTTTATTAAAACAATTGTCGTGCAAAATACGACAACACTTAAACTGTGAGTTTAAATACAAATATTGTCATCTAAACAATATCCACACTCAAATAAGTCCTCATTACAATTATTAATACACTATTTTACAGAATAGTGAGGACTACTAGAACCACTTCTAGAACCATCATTCCACACCCCGACTAGTACTCGCTACATTCTCGCCTCCTGAGAAGAAAAATGGAACAAGGAAAAGGGTGAGCTCAACTAGCCCAGTAAAGAACATTATGACTAAGATAATACATAACAAATTATCGTTAGTCTTCAATAGGGAAAAAATTAATAGAATACAATAGACAACAAGTTTTAAATCAATATTCACAGCGGAAATAATAATCATTAGAAGAGTAGTTTAGTAGAGAATGAAATCTACTATCTTCTATCTATAAATTTAAAAGTTCATCGTCTATCTTTTATCCCTGTAACATCAATCAATATATATCTAGAATCAATCATTTATCTTTGCACTACAGGTCAAAGATATTCATCAGTTGGTCATGTTCATCTAAACACCTATTCATCTTTGCACTACGGGCCAAAGATATTCATCAGAAATCATTCATCTTTGCACTACAGGCCAAAGATATTCAGTAACATCATCATTTAGGACTGAGGATGATGAAAAATATTTTAAAGAAAACGAATTCAGTGAAACAAAAGAATAAATATTAAGGATTCGTATTTCAGCTATTCTATGTCCAAAAATACCTCATAAATAATCATAGTGAAGTAAAATTCAAGAATGATCAAAACATGGATACAATCAAAGCTAATATCCAGAATAGATATTTTGGACGAAAAGAAAAAAATTTCATTTTTCAGTGAATAGTGTCGTATTCGTGAATAGTGCCGTATACGTGAATAGTAACTCCGACACAAAAATATAGAAATTTTACAAAAAACATCATCATGCTTCGTGAATAGTACTTGTGAATAGTAACTCGTAAATAGTAACTCATGAATAGTAACCCCGACATGAAAAAGTTCCAAATTTGATAAAAAATTTTAACCAATATTTTGGAATAATGATATTGAAGAAATAATATCATTTTTGAATAGAATAACATCCCTTACCTCGTAAAGACAGTACTTCTAGTTGAAACACCGGATATAGGCTATGACTTGAACTTGCACCGTATAGCAATACTCAAAGTATTAAAATACTCACAAGAATACGCTTACTAATATAGAGAGAGAAATCTGTAGTTTCTGGTGTGATTTTCAATTCTAACCTAAGCACCCTATTTATAGGAAAATGTTTAGAACACCAAAGCAGAAAATTGAATATAATAATATATTTATATAATTTTCCTTAGCCCACCATTTTGACCAAAGAAATCAGCCACACATGTGCCAAAAGCAACAAAAACGTTTTTCTAACAAAAAGTACTTAAAACTCCAAAAATCAATTCAGACCCGATATACCGAAACTTTAATAATTCATAATAAATAGTCCTTTTATCATAAAAATTCAAAACTCGCGACTTTCTATAGGAAATTTCATTATCTACAACTTTGCAGAAGAAAGTTTTTCTAAATTCCAAACAGAAATTGACCGAAATCCACAAACGGACGATTTTGCAGGCTATAATCAAATTTCAGTCAAGAATTATGCCCACCAACACACAAAACATGTGTTAAACATTTAATCCAACAAAAATACTCTTTCTCCTCATTTATTCATATATCCCACATTCATTTTAAAATATTACCATTAATATATTATTAAAATAATATATTTAATTGAATTATTTTATCAGAAAAAGATAAAATATTAATTTACAACAATTGTCACATTAAAAATTTTTCTCCATCTATATCCACATAAAATTAATATTTTTTCTCATCATATAAATCAATAATTAATTATTCACAAATAATATTACAGAATCACAGTACTGGCAACCAAGCCGTTACCAGGAAAGAGGGGGCTTTCCAATAAGGATCTCTCCTTACTGGCGCGCAATTAGATGACCAAACCTCTCCTTAGACAGAACTTTCTAGACATTGTCAATAATGTTATCTAATAATATTATTCAGATAATATGAATTATTGCTCCGATAATAGAAAATATTGTGTAGTGACAATTATTAAAACAACAGTAATATAAAATATCAACGCAGCAATTATTGAATCAATAAAATAAAATACTGAACAGTAATTACTGTAACAATTATTGAGTAATGCCTTCTTACGTAAAAATCAATAATTGGTGCAATACCGTGTGCTACTGTGCAACAATGCGTATTACTGTGTTTTAACCACCGGGTATTCTAACAGTATTAATGGTAACAACTACGCCGTTATTTATAAACAACTTGTTTTTGTCGTTTTTTTCATCCAATCACTTTTTCGTTATGGGGCCCACAAAAAACTGCGCCGTCGTACGAATATTCCCCGACAGGAAGAATATTCCACGACCAAATGAATATTCCCCGACAACAATGAATATTTTATAACCACCTGCTTATTTGAAATATTTGCGCATTTTACCCACAACTAACCACATTAATCAAATTAACCCTTACTATTTCAAAATAATAAATAAAGAAAATTCAATTTTATTTATAATAAGTTGGGGTCTTACATTGTGAACCAAGGACCGGACTATGAAGTGATCATCTGCAAGTTATGTCAACCGGGCACAACTTGGACGCTGCGTGAACGTGGAAGAATGACTTTCCCCCACTCGTGCCTAAGCTTATATGGTAAGGCTTGGTATGCATTTATCTGCGCCAAATTAATGCCATGCACGCATGTTTGTGATGTCACCAAAGAAAGGGCGGTGCTACTCTATTCTATAGTTTAAGGTTTGAAGATGGACGTTGGCCTGATTATTCAACAATCAATCCTGAGGGCTGCACGAGGAGGTACCACGGGCGGTTTACCACACCCGTCCCTTATTTGTGCTCTGCGTACTAAGTTTAGGGTCAAATGGAAGTCAGATGAAATGATTCAACCCCATATGCCGGTGTTAGACCATAAAATGATAAGGAGATATCGGGTGTGGACTGGTGGTACAAATCACCTACGTAGATTGGGGCTTCATATTTCCTCAAGATGAAGCACCACAAGCTCCTGCTCCGCTGGCTTACAGCTCCTCATTAGCAGTCCCCCGTGGTGTAGTTCCCGATGCAGTTCAGCGTGAAATTGACGGGTGGTTCTATAATATTGAAGCCCAAAATGTCCGTCAGTCTTAACGTCAAGATGTTATCTGCGGGTTTATGGACGACTACTTTAAAGCCTAGACAAATATGTATGTTCAGCTTCATCCTGAGATTGATCCCAACTGCTCCTGTTTTGCCTGTGTTTCCCCCTTCTGATCAAGAGATAAGCGACGATGAGGAGGATGCGCCTGATGAATGATCTCGTCAGGGAAGTCCTCTGTTTTAAATTGCTATATTTTTCACATGAGGGCATTGCTCACGATAAGTTTGGGGGTATTCTAGTTTTATTTGCATTTTCGGTTGCATGTTCATAGTAGATTGTTGCAGTTAGGTTATGCATATGTTTTAGATTATTAAATTTGATGTTAACTTTTAAGTTACTTATTAATCAATTGTTTTGTGTTGCATTTAGTATTTCATATAATTCCAGCTGTTAGATAGTTTAAGTATATTTTGGGTCAATGATGAGACTGGAATTGCATAAACAAGTTTAGTACTGATTATTAAGCCTTTGATGTGATTTCTTGACTTGATTTAAATCTTTATCTGTTTGAAAATGATATTATCAGGATAACACATGTTAAGAAACGACCATGTTGGCTGATTAAGTCTAAATGGATATATAATGGATGTCTAAAGGATAATGCCAGTTGAATGAAAGATTAACAAGAATAGGCAGTGATGACTAAAGTTAGACATGAACTTAAGTTTGGGGGGGGGGGGGAATTTGGGGTATATAAGCTTTAAAAAAAACTGTGGCATGTTTGTCTAGTTTTGTGGCCTTTGTTACTTGAGTAAGTAAGCCCGAGGGGATTGTCTTTACACTTAGCGCCCTAAGGTCTTAATGGTCTGGGAGTCGTTGGTCAAAAGCTCGTTAAGGTAGCATTGAAAAGCCTAAGGGAATAAGACATTGCACAGCCATGGGTACATATAAAAAAACGAGAAAAATGCAAAAAGCCCCCGTAAGAAAAAAAAGGAATAAATAAATCAAATAAAAATAAAGCATAAGTATTCCATCTTGACCCCTGGAATGTGGTAAATGTATGATTTTAGTCGGATCTAGTGTGTTTTTGGAGTTTTCGAGTTTATACTGTATGATGCCTTCGAAAGGAATCTATTATGTTTCTTATTTAGCTTTTTATTAGTAGCATGGTTGTTGAGCACACACGTACGATATCAGTAATAACAGGTTTAGATTTGATGATTGGTTGGGAAATAATTGATCTGTATTGATATGATGTACTAGCATGTTTATTGTGATTTCTCTGAGGCCCTAGGAATACACTTTATTCTGTTTAACTGCTGGAGTCGTAAGCATGTAGATAGTTACAATTGCATTTGCATTGTATATTTTTTTTTATTACATTATGTTTTGTTGCTTGAGGACAAGTAACGGGTCAAGTTTGGGGGTATTTGATGAATGGGTAATATACCCATGAATTGGATATATTCGGGCTTGATTTATTGTTGTTTTCAAGTCTTTTAGAATAGTTTTTATGTGTTTATTTGTGATTTTGCAGTTTGAGGCCAAGCAAGGGCGAGACGGGGATTTCTGCATCATGAAGGGCTAAAGCGCAATTGGCTGTAGAAGGGCATAGCGTCGGGGCGCTATAACATGCATTAAACACAGCGCCAGGGCGCTGGAGCTAACTATGGGCTGGCAAGGCGCGTACGTGGAGAGAAAGTTGAGGAGAAATAGGAATGTAAAGAGGAAAAAGGAGTATTTAAGGAAGCAATTAGCTGGAAATAGTTATGAACAAAAAAACTGGAGACTAATAAAGGAGCAACAGAAAATTGTGGAAGAGAATTCAAGTTGAAGATCGAAGACTAGAGGATTTCTTTTAGAGTTTCTTCTTTTTTATTTCAATTTTATAATTCTATTGAGATGATTTTCATGGGATTTTTGGTTTTATTTTTTAGTATGAACTAACTTTTTCATTAAGACTACAAATTGAACCTTTTATGTTTATAAATTGATTATTCGATTTAATCCAATTATTTATGTTAAAGTGAATTGTTTATCATGTTTTGTGCTTATTGATTAATTATTTGGCCAATAATTACTGTGTTACACTAGATAGATTCGAGAGATGAAATCTAGGGTTAGAACTGAACGTGATAACATGTATGCTTAATTATTTGCATGAGATAAATAATTAGGGTTGTGAATTGAATAGGAATATCTCTTTTCACTGCATGTAACAGTTGGGAATTGGAACTTAATGAGTTTAATTTTATTATTTTGCATAGGGATATCGCAGAATTAATTGAATTAAATAAATGTTATCTGACCACTTGAGAAAGGGCTTTTAACAACTAGAACTCCTGTTAATAATTCAGGTGACGTGATAACTGGAGTAATTGGATAATTGGTTTATATTACATAATTGGGGATATTGTAGTCTTAACCTTTATTCATTTGAATTAGTTTTTAGAGTAAGACAGTTTTAAGTAGTTAATTCTAGTTTTCGTAGTTAGAAAATCACAATTTGCGGTTGTTTAAATAAAAATGAATTGATATAGTACTAGTAGTTGGAGTTTATTGATTGGAATTCCCTGTGGGTACGACACTTTATTTTACCACTTTATTAATTGCTGACTATGTATGCTTGCACAAATAATCGATTGTGAAATCGATCAACAATAGAGATATACCTAACATCGCATGTAATCGTGTAAGAACTTGGAATTTAAACCTTATTAGATTTTAATTTACATAGAGATATAGTAAATTAGTTAATTATGGTGTTTGGCTTAATTCTATCAACTGTGGATTTAAGTTAATATGGTGTTAGTGCATTGAGAGATGACTAATTCTACTTTTGTGTTCTTGATTAATGAACTGAGATAGTTAATTGAATTGAAAACGAGTGTGATAATCTGAGTGAAGCTTAAAGTGAAGTTGTAGGCTTAATTCTCCATTATCTGATAAAATTTTGTGGTAATTAGTTGTGTTGATTGATTTGATTTAGAGTTTTTTAGTTTTTTTTATTAATTGCAATCATTAATTTGAATAGTTTAATAAAATTGAAATAATATAAAGCTGATAATTGTTAGATTAAAATTAATACTTGTCTCTGTGGGAATGATACTTGACTTATCATTATATTACTTGTTGATCATGTATACTTGCGTGATGTGCGTACTTAGATTTTACCCAATAAATGGCTAAGATTTAGTTAAATCTAGTTTTCTTTCTAGCTTGTAAATATTTAGCAACCACACGGTCCTAGATCTGTATCTAGAGGAAGCTAGAAGCTTTGGCTACACGCATGCAAGGATTTAACTGATGAATCTCTTGTTTTTCGACGTCTAGAGTTAAATACGCATTTTATTTCAGTATATTCAATGTGCAAATTTTAAATATTCATGTGAGCTTAGGAACTACAAATGGTTGATGATTCAATCAATGGATCTAGATCTGATTCCGAAAATGGACTTGTTTAAGTTGTAAATGCTAGCGTACAAATCTCTGTACTTGTAAATATAGGACCTTAAAATGATTATCCGGATTTAAAGTCCCCGTAATAGTAGAAAATTTTGTGTGTGGTGCTCGGACATACTTTGATGACTTTCATGTCCATAAGAAGTCTGACACTTGTATATATATATATATATATATATATATATATATATATATATATATATATATATTATTTTGTCGAAAATGCTTCGCATCTCGAGAATAAAATCAAAATAAGTCGAATACGGAATAAAATGGAAGTATCAAATGTCTCAATTACTATGTGAGCGTAAGGATTTGAAAACCTATTTTCAAAACATTATTTTATATGTCTTGTATTAAAATTGAACTTTTATACAAATTAAACCCTTTGTATATAGGTGCAAAAAAGCCATAACACTACTTCCAAATAAAGCACTTAGGCCCAATTAACTGCAATGCGCACACACACATACACACAAAGGAATCAAAAAGCGCGGTAACCGTGTTTCACAGAAGTCGGGAGTGCCTAACATCTTCCCTTCGATTAATCAAGTCTCTGAACTCTACGAATCTCGGTTTCAAGACCAATTAAACAGAGTCCGATAATTGGGTCATATTGCAAAACCTTTCAAAACTCGGTTGAGTTGGTACAATCATTTAACTCGTACCACTAGCGGCTATGTCTTATTCGGATCACTAAAATCAAATCTTTTCAAATCGTCGAAGAGGGAGATAAAATCTTTCCGGCATCGACATTTGTAATTTGGTGTTTGTTTGTAATCCAGTTATATCCATGGAAATTCACGAGTTCCACACGTATATGTATTTTCTAAGGTCCTATATATGTATCTTGAATCAAAATGGTTGTCACAGTTCATGCTATTCATGTGCATTCCCAGATGTACCCATCAGAGAATCATATCAGCCCCGTTGGGATGGATGGGGAAGGTAAATTTAAAGCTCTATTTTGTTAGTAATATAAACATTTTTTTGGTGAACATATATATGATCATCTTATACATACTGCTGAATAGTAATTAGTTTTTCTTTTCCTATTGTTTTTGTTATCTGTGTTTGTTTTGGTTAGAAATTTAGAATATAGATTCTTGTGAAGAATTTTCTTTTCCTTATTCATGGTCTTCTATAGTTGTGGTGGATATTTTATTGTGAAACTGTTCAATTTTTGTGTAAAGCATAATTTCCATCTGATGAATTTGTTGTTATTTTTGCATTATAGTAGCAATTTTTTTTACTTATTTTGAAATAGTTAGTATAGTAGTTCGAGGTTCATATTTAATTGTTTGGTCTATTAGTAGATGAGAATATGTTAGGAATAAGGAAAGTCAATGCTTTACTAAATTTTGAAGGTATTACTGAAAATGGCAAAGGGTACAATTTGGGCCTTCTCCATTGTGAATAACAAATACTAATAATTTGGTAGTGTTTTGATTTACGATGGACAATGACTTGAAATTGATTACATTCCTTCACAAAAATACTAGGAAATGAAAGCCTAAAGGAATGAATAGTCTGATTTGCTTATGCAGGAATTTAATGCTCCAAAACCTAGACACTTGCGTCTGCTTAAGAGTGCTGTACAACGTCAAACTGTGAGTAAGAGTTGATTGGGCTGCATATTTGTTGTGCTTTTATGTGAAATTCTGAATAGTTAAAACTTTATGTGCTCTCTCTCTCTCTCTCTCAGTCAAATGAACAGCAATCTGATCTATTGAAGTCCCTTGGCCAACTAAGGATGGAAAAGCTGTGTCGAATCAACCAGGCCTGATGATTTCTATTCATGTTTTTACAATTTCTTGATTTTCCCCTCATGGATTTATCCCTTAATTGCAGAAGCACCACCGCCACCATTACCCGAAAACTCTCTGGGATATGTCCAGGTATTCCTTGATGGTGGGTTAATCCAGCAGAGAATGGGGGTAGGCATATAAGAAAAACTTATATTCATACTATTAGTTAGTCTTTTAAATTTGAAGCACTGATACCCTTGATTCAGTTTATGACAGCTTGCTTAGTTATCTACTAATATGCTGCACTGCTTCTTCCAAACAGATTTGATATGCAGTTGCTGTTGCTAAAATATTATATGCAACTCTTGTTATTCCACATCTAGAAGTGAATACTGTTTCGAAAGATTGAAGGTACTCACCACAATTTTATTGTCATATTTCTTTGCATACATTTTCCTTTTTGCATGTTTGAAATTGTCTTATTAACTCCCTTTATCATTTGTTTCCTGCAGCTCAATTATGGACATATTTGATGTGAATGCCCTTCCCGCAATGGAGACCCTAGTGAGCCTGGTAAAAGGTCTAAACGATCCTTGCGATCAAAATCTTTCATAGTAGAGATCAGGTATGCTACTAAGATACCCTTGAAATTTTGCTCGCCCTCAAAGGAGCTGAGACTGAAAATTCAAACTAATATCAGGTTAGTTAGAATGAGAGAGTCAGCTAATCAATTACCTTCCTTCATCCTGCTTAGGCAATTACATATATACATGTCCCTAGATTATCATCCTATTAAGTATATCCAACGCATATGCATATACTTGGGGTGTTACTGGGTTGGTGCAAAACTAGTTGATGGTAATCTCAATATCTAATTATTTCTGTTTTATTTGTTTCATGTGCTCTTTATGTGTATCAGGTCTTCAAAATGCTCCATTTGCATTCCTGCAGACAAATCTTTCTAATATTTTGTTGTTAACTCATGCTTTAAGATAATCTCTTTTTTCAGCTAGCACCGGGCTTTTTTGGGTTGGATTGCTCGTTTTTGTTTCGTACAATCCTTAAGTATGAGAAGGTTGTTCTAGAATTTGGTGTCAGTTGACGAATATACTATTTTGGTCTTTTTTTAGGTGATGGCTCCGAAGCAGCCAAATACTGGACTCTTTGTAGGTCTGAACAGAGGACATATTGTAACCAAGAAGGAATTAGCACCATGCCCTTTTGATAGAAAAGGAGTAAGTTTTTATATCCGCGGTTTATATTCTTAATAATTCCTATCTAATTGTGGATTGTAGCTTACATTTATCTCATATTGCTGCGTTGCTGACAGTCTTCAGGTTATTTCTAGACTGTCAGACCCTTTACAGGATTTATCTTATTTTAGCAAGTTGATTGAAGGCTGCCTGCAGCTTAGGAGCTCGTTTGATTCCGTTAGCCTTTATTCATCATGATCTCTATCATGGAATCTGTGAGTAGTGGGTACATAATAAAAAGGATTACATTCAACAAACTTGTATCTCAGATACTTCAAATTGGGGGATTGAATGAAACATACTTGACTTCCTTATTATTGTCTAGTGACCTTTTATTTTTCCTTTGTTTTATTTCTGGTTACATTTGCTAAGTTAGTTTAGTGGTAACCTAAGCATGTTATCCTGATGCCTGTGATCACTAAGCAAAATATTACATTAATATAAGGCCCTCAAGTGCTAAGAACTTGAAGATGAGCAACATTATATCTGAAGTTTGAAATAATTGGTAGAGTTCTTTGCCACTAAGACCGTTCTGGTTTGGATCTCCAATTACTGTCAACTGTTATTTCTCAGGGAAGGATAATCAATATAACATCGGTTATTGGTCTTGTTGGAAATGTAGGCCAAGCAAATTACAGTGCTGCAAAAGAAGGGGTGATTGGCTTCACTAAAGCCGTGGCAAAGATATATTCAAGCAGAAACATTAACGTGAGTTCACCGCAAATTATATAAGAGGACACACGTTGAGATGCAGCTATTACTAGTCGAGGAAAATTAAATTTAATAATGGCTTTTCATCCAGGTGAATGCTGTGGCTCTGGGATTCACTGCATCTGATATGACTGCTAAGCTTGGGAAAGACTTGGAGAAAAAGATATTGGGATCCGTCCCCTTGGGTGAGATATCAATCTATATGGACACGAGAACACACAATATTTCTTTTTCTTTGAGCAAAGCCTTGTTCAAATATTTGTTTCCATATGCAGATTCTTTTTGTTTCTCAATTGACATGTGAACCATTGTAGATTACTTCTCCTTTACTTGATTATAGTTTTTTTTTTACTCATTTGGACGGACCATTTCCCTTTTTTCCAACTATGCTACTCCTCATTGTCATCTTTCTATTGTCTATATATATATATATATATATATATATATATATATATATATATATATATATATATATGGGAATCCATTCATGGCAACCGGTTGTTGGGAGCAATCAAAAAAGTTAAGGTACAACATCTTGTTGTGTCTGGGACAATTAAAATTGGACGTCTCATTTTAATTGTCCCAGACACAACAGCTTGTAGCGGCTGGACAAATTGTTGTTGTGCCTGGGACAATTAAAATGGGACATCCCATTTTAATTGTCCCAGGCACAACAGCTTGTAGCGGCTGGAATAACCTTCTTTTTGGCACTTGTCTTCTTTTACCAGGCACAACAGCTTGTAGCGGCTGGAATAACACTTCTTTACCACTTTGATTATTAATACTATTATATTAATATTTTGTAATATTAGTATTTATAATATTTATATTTATAATATTAATATTAATAATAATATTTTGTAATATTATTAATTAATACTATTATATTAAATACTAATATTACAAAATATTGTATTAATATTAATTTTATAAAATATTGTATTAATAATATTACAAAATATTATTATTAATATTAATATTATAAATATTACAAAATATTATAATATTAATATTAAGTATTAATAATATTACAAAATATTATTATTTATATTTAGTGATACTTATAATATTATTACAAAATATTAATACTTATAATAAATATAATAATTACTTATAATATTATTACAAAATATTAATACTTATAATATAATATTATTACAAAATATTAATATTAATACAAAATATTAATACTTATTATATTATAAGTATTAATATATTATAAATATAAATAATAATATTTTGTAATATTATTAATACTTAAAATTAATATTATAATATTTTGTAATATTTATAATATTAATATTAATAATAATATTTTGTATTATTATTAATACAATATTTTATAATATTAATATTAATACAATATTTTGTAATATTAATATTTAATATAATAGTATTAATAATATTACAAAATATTATTATTAATATTAATATTATAAATATTACAAAATATTATAAATACTAATATTACAAAATATTAATATAATAGTATTTAATAATTTGTTACTCCAGCCGTTGCTCCCAATTAAACCGTCTCATTTTAATTGTCTCAGACACAACAAGCTGTTGTGATGTCCCTACAAGCTGTTGTGTCTATATATATTTTAATATATATGTTGTGCCTTATATATATATATTTATATATATATATATATATATATATATATTCATATGTAAAAAGTAATTTATTTATGTTGGTTAATGTTCATATGTTGACCTAACTTCCTAACAAGTTTCTATGTTGATGCGCCTACCATAAGGCATCTAATATCTGCGGATATCAAAATTATTTTTGGACTCTCTTTGTTATTGGTTAGAGACTGTCAATGTTCAAATGTCTCTAGATATGGTTCAGGAATCTCATTGGGGATTGACGTTCACCGACTTTAACTTTAGCTGCTTGTTTCTGTTATTTGAAAAAGACTTGCAAACTTGCACTAATCTTTTGAAACGTTTTGAAGAAGGTCCGAGATAATGATGGTAATCACAATTTAAACCCAATCTAATAAACATGAAAAATGTATTAAGCATACAATGTGATGTTAAAACAGATTCTTAACATGTCAATGATGTACTTACATGTTTAGTTGATATGTCAAATACATAGCTAGCTCGTCATTCGTGAAGTCTAATAATATGTGAAAACTAAGGTTGTGATTTGATTAATATAATCATAATCAAAGTGTAGTGAGAAGAGAAGGTACTTGTGATGCCGATTATGTTATAATTAACTGGTATTATGAATGTAAATGATATGTAGGATTAAATTCAGGAATGCGATTAATAATCGTGTAATCTACGCACGAGGCAAGTTTCTAAACCTTATTCTTATGTTGAGCAAGTTTTTCTAAACCTTAATCCTACATTGAGCAAATTATTATTTTCATTGAACAAGTTCCTTATTTTTAACTTGATTATAGTTGTACAAGTTTTTCTAACTCTACCTTATTGAGCAAGTTTAACCTTAGCTTATTATTATTCAAGCATGGTTTCTTATAACATTCAATGCCTATGTTTTGGTTAAGTTTTCTAATTCTTTATGAAAGCATAACTTTGATATATGATGCTTATCAACTTATGATTCAACGGTATTCTATCATTGCTATTGTAACCGTTTATAACATTATGTTGTTAGCGAACTCTTGAATGATTATTAAATCCTTATTGATTCAATTAATCCTTAGTTGATGATTATTGAACTCTAAATTTCTCTTGAGAGCAATCTAAACCAAACTTTCTTTCGTGTGGACTCTAATGTTAAAGCTGAGATGAACAACCTTACTACAGGGGATTATATTATGCAATAGTGTTAAGATGTTGTGCACATACATGGTACATAGGACTGATCCCCCTACCCCTATGTACGAGAAGTTAGGTCCATATAGTCTTACAACTGTTAAAGGTTTAAAGTAGAAATACTTGATAACCTGAGACATAGTTCATGGTCTTGTGACCCTCAAATGTACTTTTGATTCTTGTTCTAATCTTGATTCAAAAGCCGGGACTTCTTTTGGTTCAGTATCTATTGTTTATTCGCATGTTATTATTATTTTATTGTTAAACTTGTGTGCAATTGTGGCTCATTCTTGCATAATAACATTGTAGCTAAGATTAAAAGAGTTGATGAGATATCCACAAGTAAGGGCAAAGGCAAAGCAAGCAAGTGATGAATACTTGTTATTATTATTTGAGAACTATTATGTTAAGACTTATGATGTGATGTTTAAGACTTATTTGTTTATGATGTTTCTGCATTTGATGTATTAAGGTTAGATAACCTGTGATTTATTTGTTTAAGTTGTTGTAACCCTATATTGGGAGGATTTTTATTTCAATTTTATTGTTATCATTATTATGGGTAGTTAAATTTTAATTATTTTGTTGAGTGAACACCAAATTTGAGGGAAGTTTGAGTTCCTAGATTTGGAGGTGTCACAAGTTGGTATCAAAGTTGTAGGCTATGAACCTTAGATGGGGGAAAAACCTTAGGTAGTAGCCTTATAGGATATTGAGAACATAGTGGTGATAAACTCTTATCGAGTTCTAAGAATTGAATTTCTTAATTCATTGAAGATAATAAAAGACTTTATGTGCTTATGTGATATACTTATGTGCTCGTGAGTATCGATTAGTAACTAAAACTTAAAAACTATGTTGTCAGGATGTCGGATGTTGGAGGATCTAGTCGAGCTAGGGGGGAGGAACCCCGAGTGCCTAGAGAGGAGGAGCCCCGAGACATTCATGTTGTCCGGGAGCAGTTGGTACAGAGAGAGCCATCTCCGTTGATCACTATTGTTGGTCAGGAGCATGAGTCTGAGTCTAATCCAGAGGAGGACCCTAAGGAGGAAGATGAGTTCCCATCGAACTCTATTACAGCTTAGATGTATGACGAGGTATATGACCATAACATTGTGCTTCAGGATAGAGTCAGAGAGTTGGAGGAGCTAGCAGATGAACGTCAGACCACTATAGGTCAAAAAATGAGGAAATTCGAGGTCTTGATGTACGTCTTGGAAATGTGGAGTGGAAATTAGTTCACTTAAAGGGCGACAATGAACAGTTGATGGCAGAGGTTGCGAAGCTGAAGGATGATCTGAAAGAAGAGTCCGCTAAGAGAGCAAGGGCTGAAGATGCTTATGAGGAGGCTTCCTAGGGTGCAGATGTAACCGAGGAAGAGGTGCAGGCAAAAAAGGCCAAGATGGGGGATATGGATTGTGCATTCCACACTGTGATGAACAGAGCTCATGATCGAGTTATGTACTATCCAGTCCAGTTCGAAAACCTACCTTGGTACATGCTAGATCGTAGGACGATGTTCCGTATCATGGAGGAAAAATGCAAAGAAGTTGTTCGACGTCTTAATAGGCCGTGATAGGGACAGTATAAGTTATATGAATATCTATGGTAGTTAATGATGTAAATTCCAGTGTGAATATAAGTAATGAAATATGATGACTTAATCCTGAAGATTATTTATCTTGGGATATTTGATGTTAATAGCAGTGATGCTATCTCTCTATGTTTTGAAAGTTATTAATGAATAAAATATCAATGTTTATTTAAGATGTTATGTGTTAAATAATCTTAAAATGTTTAAGTTAAGCCTTAAATACTTAAGAGATTGAGTAATGATCTAATAAGCGTATATCTTAAACATCAAATGTCGCCAAGAAGATGCCCAACACGTCAACAAGCTCAGGAAGAATCCACGAACATTAACAACAACAACAACGACAATGCCAACGCTAATTCTGTGCAGCAGTTGGTAAATCTGTTAAATGGAGCACTTGTGAATCAGCCGCAAGCTCAAGCTATCTTATTTAAGGATTTCAAGGCAGTAGGACTACCAGAATTTAGGGGATCCATGAATCCGGTCGAAGCTCAGACCTGGATTATGGAAATGGAGAAGGTGTTTGACATTGCAAGGGTCAACGATGATCAAAAGACCGCCTTTGCAACGTTTATGTTAAAGTCAGAGGCCAGCTACTGGTGGCAGGCGAACAAGATTAGGGGAGGTCAGGGTGTGATCACGTGGGATATGTTTAAAGAAATGTTCTTTGAGATGTACTACCCAATGAGCTCTCAGAACCAGATGGAGGTTCAGTTTTTGGAATTGAAGCAGGGTAATATGACGGTGCCAGAATATGCCATGAAATTCAACGAGTTGGCTAGGTTCGTAACTTATCAGGTGAATATGGATAAGAGGAGAGCTAGAAGGTTTGAACAAGGGTTGAAGCCTTGGTTGTACAGAAAGGTGTCAATGTTCCAATTGAACATTTTTGCGGGAGTTTTGGAGAAGGTAATTATTACAGAAGGTGGAAGCGATGCCTTGACTAGGTACAATTAGGAATAAAAGAAGAAGAATGAAGGAGAGACAACAAAGCTGGCAGTAATAGTGGTGGTAATAATCAGAAGAGAAAGTGGAATGAGAATATGTCTACTGGAAATCAGCAAGGAAGTCAGAAGTAAAAGGTGGAGGCTTGTCCTACCTGTTGAAAGAATCACCTGGGGATATGCATGAAGGGGAAGAGGGTTTTGTCTACAACTGTGGTAAGGAAGGCCACATAGCGCCAAATTGCCCTAACCCTAAAAAGGGGCTTGTTTTACTTGTGGGTTAAGGGATCCTCTGGCCAGGGATTGTCCCAAGAAAGTAGCAGTAGGAGCAGGAGCGGGTGGAAGTAAGGGAAACAACAGTGGTAGCACTCCAGCTATCACTGGACCGACGTCGCCAAATCGACCCACCGCCAAAACTTTTAACATGACTGTACAAGATGCTATTTAGTCCCGAGACGTGGTGTCAAGTATCATTCTGATCAATAATGTTAATGCTTACGTATTATTTGATTCGGGTGCTACTTGTTCATTTATATCCGATGATTTTGCTGAGAATTTGAATTTACCTAAAGAAGAATTAGAATATCCTTTGAATATATAGGTTGTGAATAATGAAGTAATTCCTGTTAGGTTTATACACAAGAACTGTAGGGTGGATATTAAGGGCCAAGAAATGATGGTAGATCTAATCCCTATTAAACTTGGGGAATTTGATGTCATTTTGGGAATGGATTGACTATTCAATTATGGGGCGATAATTGATTGCCAAAAGAAGTGTGTAAACCTTATGACTCCGTCAAAGGTTGTATTTTATGGCAGTAAGTCGCCTAGACAAACGCGTTATTTGACGATGATGCATGCCAAAAAATTGTTGAGGCAAGGTTGTGTAGAGTATTTAGCTTACATAGTTGATACTCGAAAGGAGAGTCCAAAATTAGAAGAGATACATGTCGTTAGAGACTTTGGAGATGTATTCCCAGATGACTTGTCGGGACTTCCGCTAGATAGGGAAGTAGAATTCGTGGTTGACTTAGTGCCAGGAACTGTCCCAATATCGAAGGCCCCGTACCGCATGGCTCTGGTGGAGATGAAAGAAATGATGGTGCAACTACAAGAATTGTTAGACAAGAAATATATTTTGCTGAGTGTATCACCGTGGGGAGCACCGATGTTGTTTTTCAAGAAGAAGGATGGGTCGATGCGACTTTGCTTCGATTATAGAGAATTAAATAAGGTCACAATTAAGAATAAGTATCAATTGCCAAGGATTAACGATCTGTTTGATCAGTTGAAAGGAGCTAGGTATTTCTCAAAGATAAACTTGAGAAATGGGTACCATCAGTTGAAGGTGAATAAAGAAGATGTACCGAAGACAGTGTTCAGAACTCGTTATAGTCATTACGAGTTTCTGGTGATGTCATTTGGTCTAACGAATGCTCCTGTAGTATTTATAGACCTGATGAACAGAGTGTTTAAACCGTTTTTGAATAAATTCGTGGTGGTGTTCATTGACGATACTCTGGAATATTCTAAGACCAAGGAGGAGCATGTGGAACATTTTAAGGTGACATTAGAGGCGTTAAGAAGAGAGAAGTTATACGCCAAGTTTTTGAAATGTGAATTCTGGATAGAGAGAGTGCAATTCCTTGGGCATGTGATTGACAAGGACGAGATTTAGGTAGATCCATCGAAAGTTGAAGCTGTGATGAACTAGGATCAGCCGAAGACACCGTCAGAAGTAAGGAGTTTTCTAGGATTGGCAAGTTATTACAGAAGATTTATTCAAGATTTTTCCAAAATTGTGATTCCACTGACGAATTTGACTTGGAAATCGGTGAAGTTCTTCTGGATGAAAAAGTGTGAGGAAAGTTTCCAAGAGCTGACGAGAAGGTTAAGTTCGACACCTGTGTTATCTCTCCTGGATAGCACAAGAAATTTGGTAGTGTATAGTGATGCATCACATAAGGGATTAGGATGTGTGCTTATGCAGAACGACAAGGTCATTGAGTATGTGTCATGACAACTAAAGGATTATGAGAAGGGGTATCCTACCCATTATTTGGAACTGGCTGCAGTGGTGTTTGCTTTGAAGATATGGAGACATTATCTTTATGGGGAGAAGTGTAAAATATATACAGACCATAAGAGTCTAAAATATTTTTTCACACAAAAGGATTTGAACATGCGACATAGGAGATGGTTGGAGTTAATAAAGGATTATGACTGTGAGATTTTATACTATCCATGTAAAGCAAATGTTGTTGTCGACGCCTTAAGCAGGAAGGGTAGAGAGAAACTGTTTATGTTAACCGCCCAGGAGGAGCTAATTTTAGCAATGGCAAAACTGGAGTTGGAGGTGAAATATCTTTAGGAGTCGAATGAAAAACTATTTCAAATGGAAACTGGTCCAACTTTGGTGGATAAAGTTAAGAAAGCACAACTCAAAGAGAAGGAATGTGAGAAAATCAGGAAAAGAATATCTAAAGGAGAGGAAGGGAAATTCAAAATTGACAATGAAGGGATATTGAGATTTGAGAAAAGAATTTAGGTTCCGCAAGTATCAGAGGTAAAGGAGGAAATTTTGAGTGAGGCTCATAATTCACGGTATTTGATTCACCCGGGGAGTACGAAGATGTTTCAAGATCTCTGACAGCATTTCTAGTGGTCGAATATGAAGAGAGACGTTGCCGATTATGTGGCCAAGTGTTTGACATGTCAAAAGGTAAAGGCAAAACATCAAAAGTCGAGTGGGTTGTTACAACCGTTAGACATACCAGGATAGAAGTGGAAACATATCACGATGGATTTTGTGGTAGGTCTTCCAATGACTCAGAAAGGTTTCGATGCAGTTTGGGTTATTGTGGACTGCTTGACGAAGTCAGCTCGTTTCTTACCAATCAAGATTAGGTTTAACTTGGATCAGTTGGCAAAATTGTATATGAAGGAAATTATTTCAAGGCACGGTGTTCCATTGTCTATTGTCTCTGATCGAGATCCGCGTTTCATATCGAACTTCTGGAAACGACTACAGGAATGCTTGGGAATGCAATTGAGAATGAGTACGTCATACCATCCTCAAATAGATGGCGCCAGAGTGAGAGGACAATACAGACATTAGAGGATATGCTAAAAGCTTGTATCATGGACTTCAAAGGAAATTGGGATGACCATCTACTGTTGGTGGGATTCGCTTACAATAACAATTACCACGCAAGTATTGGCATGTCGCCTTATGAAGCGTTGTACGACAGAAAGTGCATAACTCCATTGTGTTGGGATGAAGTTGGTGAACGTCAATTGCTAGAACCAGAATTGGTACAACAGACCGCCGAGATTGTCAAGGAGATCAAAACAAGATTGGCAGCTGCTCAGGACAGGCAGAAGAAATACGTTGATCAACACTGACAGAATCGAGAATTTGAATAAGGTAAAGATCCGATTTGGTAAGAAGGAAAAATTGAGCCCTAGATTTATTGGACCATTTGAAGTACTGAGGAGAATTGGAGAAGTCGCATATGAGGTAGCCTTACCTCTGGCCTTATAACATATCCATAATGTTTTTCATGTTTCTGTGTTACGACCGTATAAGCCCGATTACAAGCACATCATAGAATATGAACTCCTATTGTGACGCCCCCAAAATTAGGTATACATCACCCATCTTGAGTCGCCAGATACATGGTACAGAATTAAAATATAACTTAATAATACAACTGTCGTGTACAATACGACAGAACATTAACTGTGAGTTTGAATACAAATATTGTCTTTTAGAGAGTATCCATACTCAAAAGGAGTCCTCATTACAATTATTATCACACTATTACATAGAATAGTGAGGACTACTAATACTATCATCTAGGACCATCACTCTGTTCCCCGACTAGTCCCAGCTACGTTCTCATTTTCTGAAGAGAACAGTGAAAGAAAGGGTGAGCTCAACTAGCCCAGTAAGAAATATTATGACTAAGATAATGTAGAATAAATTATCATCAGTCTTCAACAATGTTAAACTGATAAAATACAATAGACATCAAGTTTAACTGCAGCGGAACCAACAATCCATTAAAAGAGTCAAGTAGAGAATAAAATCTACTATATTTTATGATTTAAAAGGTTTTTCATGACTTTTATCGCTGAGACTCAGCAAAAAAAATAATCCACATCATCGAATCACCCCTGCACTACGACCAAGAATATTCTTTAGTATCACGACCACGAATTATCCATGCACTACGGGCCAAAGATAATCGTGTTTTCATCAACGGTCCTGATCATGCCATAAAACAATTCATCTTTGCACTACAGCCAAAGAGAATCCATAGCTATAATCATACCAAAAACTATCCATCAATGCACTACGGGCCAATGAGGACTTTTTTCACATTATTTGTAATATTACGATCATGATTACACCGATTAATCCCTGGTCATAATCATATCAAGTCCATCTATGCACTACATGCCACAGATGACTTTCAACAAAATATAAACATGAGGATGATGACAATGATATAATTGAATAAAACAAGTTCATTTATAGGAACTGAAACGCCCAAATTGTCAACATGATACTGCTTTGTAGAGTAAAATTCAAGAATGCTCAGAAAAATATTTCCATGAAAAGATACTGGGTGAAGCTCAAATATCAAGGATATTCCACTAATTTCATGGAGTATAGAAGTCAAAGTTTTAACCAACTGAGTATAATAAAGAATGGAATAACAAAAGAAATCACCATGCATGTGATAGACTGCACAGGCAGGTTATTCCAACATAATAATAAATAATAGAACCAGGTCCGGCGTAAAACGCACAGACAAGATATTCCAACATAATAATAATAAAGACGGAACCAGGTCCGGTATAAAACACACAGATAAGATGTTCCAACAGAATAATAATAAAGACGGAACCAGGTCCGGTGTAAAATACACAGACAGGATATTCCAACATAATAATAATAAAGACGAAACAAATAATAAGTATAGGGTAGACCGCGTATACAGGTTATTCCAACAGAATAATAAATAATGGAATAACAGAAGTTCTCTTCATGAATACAAAAGAAATAATACCCCTTACGAGTACAACAAATAATATCCCTTACCTTTGAAAGAAGAGTATTCCGACTGGTAGTGCGATGATATACTCGAAAAAAACTTGCACTACGCTCAAAGCTTTCTTAAACTCTAAATAAATACGCTCAAGATTATAGAAGAAAAACTCTCTATATAGTTTCTCTCTCTAGAGTTTCAGTAAATTCGTAAGAAATAATGAAGGAATGAGCTTCTATTTATAGAAGAATGGACTGCATAGTAACTAATTCATGAACGGTCCAGATTGATTTATTTTAATCTGACGGTCCATATTTAAAGAAAAATCTTTTAAATGAAATAAAATATATTCTATTTATAGAATAACTTTAATAAAGTATTCTGTTTTATATAAAAAGATGTTTCTGTTCTATTACGTTAATAATACGAATAAAACAAAACTTTATTATCGCTAAATATAATTCATATTATTAATTGACAATAATTGAATCAAATTGAGTGACTAATCACGTAAGCCTCAATAATCAATACCGTATGCTACTATGCAACCACACGTATTACTGTACTTTTACTACCGAGTAGTTCAACAGTATTAACGGTAAAACTTCCGCCGTTATTTTCATAAAATATTTTTGTCATTTTCTCAATCCGACAATAATTCCGTTGTGGGGTCCACCAATAATTGTGTCGTCATACGAATATTCCCCGACAAAAATAATATTTCCCGACCAATCGAATATAATACAACAACTTGCATACTTTGCGAAATTTATAAATACTACCCACAACTATAACATTATCTCAAATTCATACCATAATATTTAAAAAAATATTTCGAAAAATTAAATCTTTATTCATAAAATCCGGGGTTTTACACCTATAATTTGAGAAAGATTTGTCCTATGAAGAAGTTTCTGTTCAAATAGTCAACATGAAGGAACAAGTACTCAGAAATAAAGTAATACATTCTATTAAGGCAATTTGGAGGAACCCCAACGCTGAAGAAGCTACGTGGGAACTAAAAAAATAACTGATAAAAAATTATCCACAATTATTTACTTAATATTTGTATAGCGATTCTGGGAATAGAATCTTTATAAGGGAGGGAGAATGTAACGGGACGAATTAATTAAATTGTAATTATGGGGAAAGAATCCTTTTAAAAGGAGAAGATGTGACGAACGAGACTTTTGTAATTAATTTTAAATATTTATTGAATTAAATAAATATTTTGTTGATTTATTTATTTTGTTAAATAATTATTTGATGAAATTGTGGTAGATTAATTTAATCAAGTGTGTCACATTAATTAAATTAATGACGAATAATTTTATAGTTCAAAGTGTGAATTTAATTGGGATAATTAAATTAACTGAATTGTTAAATAATTTTAATGTTGTTCTAATTAATTAAATAATTAATTAGAGATTTATTGATTTGTTATAAATAATAAATGAGAATTTTAATTATGTGATGATGTGATTTAATGGGTAATATTACCTTTTATTTAATTGAGCTTAAATAATATTATTTGATTAATTAAAACGTGACAAATAAACTATATAATAAATAAGTTAATTAAAATAAATTAGAAAAATAATTTAAAACAAGCCAAACATGGCCTTGAGAATATGGGAGCAGTTAAGGCCAGACTGCGCTTAATCGCTATCCCACATCCTCATCAGTTATATTATACGCATTCTCTTATTCACTCTGTCAAGTCTGGAGAGCAAATTCAGAGAGAAAAAGAGAGAAACCTTAAGAGAAATTGAGATTGAAGGAGTTGGAGAATTAAAGAAGGATATTGAAGAAGAATAAGAGAAATCTTTTGAAACATTTTGAAGAAGGTCTGAGATAATGATGGTAATCACAATTTGTTACTGTAAATTTAGGAAGGTATGGACAACCTGGAGAAGTTGCTGGACAAGTGGAGTTTTTGGCTTTGAATCCTACAGCCAATTACATGACTGGACATGTTCGTTATTCACTAGTATTTCATGTTGCTTTACAGTGAGGACTTGGTTCTCACTTTTAGATTTAAATATCATAAGCCTGCATCAATTCATTTTATGTCCTGCAACAGGTAAAGAGCCAACTAGGTTAACCAAAACCTTGGCACAATTATGACAATACAAATTTTTAAGCACTTGTTTGTGATCTTCAATCTCTTCTTATTTACATAATACATACATATTAAATTTTTAATATATTATTGTGAGCTTTTTGATCGTTGATGCTACCTTGCAGGTGCTTACCATTGATGGAGGAATGGTGATGTAATAGACTTGCAACAAATCCTGTCTGATTAATGTACATCAAACTAAACCCCTTTGTTCAGACAAATATATATATATCTAGGTGGTGGTACCTGATAGAGGCAAATTTCATTCAGGTGGCAGTTCTGCTAGTGTTGTTGTAATAACACGATAATTTTATTTAAAGGGTTGAAATTTATTGGTCATCATCTTGGTGTAATTTTTTTTTCTTATTACTAGATCTATAATTTTATATTTAGTTTTTCACAGTGGTTTGGCAAAGGGTAGGATTTGGTAATTCAATATAGTAGTAATTATATATATGCATGTATTATATTTTATGGAAAACAAATAGACAACGTTTTTTAGGAAAAAAACGTTGTGTAATGTGTCAATAGACACCGTTTTTTTACAAAATAAATGTTTTTACTTACTAAATAGATATCCAAAAACGTTGTATATATGCATCTATTACACCGTTTTTTTAGTAAAAATAGTTGTGGAATCATATTATCTACAACGTTTTCACGTATCCAAGGCCTTATGGAAAACAAATAGACAACATTTTTTAAGGAAAAAAACATTATGTAATGTGTAAATAGACAACATTTTTTACAAAATAAACGTTGTTGTTTGCTAAAGTAGATGTGACGAACTAGACTTTTGTAATTAATTTTAAATATTTATTGAACTAAATAAATATTTTATTGATTTATTTATTGAGTTATATAATTATTTGATGGAATTGTGGTATATTAATTTAATTAAGTGTGTCACATTAATTAAATTAATGAGGAATAATTTTATAGTTCAAAGTGTGAATTTAATTGGAATAATTAAATTAAATAAATTATTAAATAATTTTAATGTTGTTCTAATTAATTAAATAATTAATTACAGATTTATTGATTTGTTATAAATAATAACTGATAATTTTAATTATGTGATTTAATGGGTAATATTGTCTTTTATTTATTTGAGCTTAAATAATATTATTTGATTAATTAAAGTGTGACAAATAAACTATATAATAAATAAGTTAATTAAAATAAATTAGAAAATAAATTTAAAACAAGCCAAGCATGGCCTTGAGAATGTGGGAACAGTTAAGGCCAGACTGCGCTTAACCGCTACCCCACATCATCATCAGTTATAATATACGCATTATCTTATTCACTTTGTTAAGTCTGGAGAGCAAATTCAGAGAGAAAAAGAGAAAAACCTTGAGAGAAATTGGGAGGCTAGTTTTGAAGGATTCCATTAGATTAGATTAGAGTAGATTAGGAGCAAAACCTTAGTTCTTATGAGATTTGGAGATTGAAGCAACTTGGAGACCATTGAAGATCAAGAGCAGGAGCTAGAGGAAGATGGAGATTTGCTGACAACAGATTTATTCTTTATTTTGCTCTTATTTTTATCTTTTAATGAGTATTCAAGTGTGGATTCTTAGTTTTAATTCAATGAACTAATTCTTTGTTTGAGATTACAATGGATCTTATTGTGTAGTTTATTTTAATATGCTTCGTTATCAATTATTATGTTCTATTGTGAGGATTGTCTATTGTGGTTTAGACTTAATTGTTTAATTGATTGGTCATCAATTACCGTGATCATCTATATGAAATCGAGAGATGAAGTGTAGATTTAGATATGATCATGATAGCATGTGTTTGTGATTTCTACATATATGGAATTCATGATTTGTGTTTAGGATAGAGATATGGCTTTACGTCATATGTAATGTGACGCCCCCAAAATTAGGTATACATCACCCATCTTGGGTCGTCAGATACATAGTATAGAATACAAATACAACTTACTAATAAAACTGTCGTGTACAATACGACAAAACATAAACTGTGAGTTTGAATACAAATATTATCTTCTAGAGAGTATTCATACTCAAAAGGAGTCCTCATTACATTTATTAACACATTATTACATAGAATAGTGAGGACTACTAACTAATACTATCATTCGGACCATCACTCCGTTCCCCGACTTGTCCCAGCTACGTTCTCATTTCCTGAAGAGAACAGTGAAAGAAAGGGTGAGCTCAACTAGCCCAGTAAGAAATATTATGACTAAGATAATGCAGAATAAATTATCATTAGCCTTCAACAGTGTTAAACTGATAAAATATAACGAACATCAAGTTTAACTGCAGCGGAACAAGCAATCCATTAAAAGAGTCAAGTAGGAAATAAAATCTACTATCTTCTATGATTTAAAAGGTTTTTCAACACTGTGATCGCTGGGACTCAGCTTAATAAAATAATCTACATCATCGGATCACCCCTACACTACGGCCAAGGATATTCGTGTATTCATTAATGGTCATGATCATGCCAACAACTGTCCAATAATGCACTACGGGCCAATGAGGACTTTTACCACATCATTTGTAATATTACGGTCATGATTATACCGAATAATCCCTGGTCATAATCATACCAAGTCCATCTATGCACTACAGGCCACAGATGACTTTCAACATTTTATAAACATGAGGATGATGACAATGATATAAGAATTCAATAAAACAAGTTCAAGAATTAATTTATCCAAGAATTAACAACGTCCAAATTGTCAACATGATACTGCTTTGTGGAGTAAAATTCAAGAATACTTAGCAGAATATTTTCATGAAAAGATACTGGATGAACCGCAATTATCAAGGATATTCCACTAATTTCATGGAGTATAGAAGTCAAAACTTAACCAACTGAGTATAATAAAGAATGGAATAACAAAAGAAATCACCCGGCATGCGATAGACCGCACAGACAGGTTATTCCAACAGAATAATAAATAATGGAACCAGGTCCGGCGTAAACGCACAGACAGGATATTCCGACAGAATAATAACAAGACGGAACCAGGTCCGGTATAAAACACACAGACAGGATGTTCCAACAGAATAATAATAAAAACGGAACCAGGTCCGATGTAAAACACACAGACAGGATGTTCCAACAGAATAATAATAAAAACGGAACCAGGTCCGGTGTAAAACACACAGACAGGATGTTCCAACAGAATAATAGAAGAATGTCACCAAGTATAGGGTAGACCGCGTATACAGGTTATTCCAACAGAATAATAAGAAATGGAATAACAACAGTTCTCTTCATGAATAAGAAAGAATAACACCCCTTACCGTTTTAAAGAAGAGCTGAAATAAGAAAGTAGTTAAGTAGCAGAATACTCTTCTTCTCTCTCTCTCTCTCTATAGTTTCTCTCTCTAGAGTTCAGTGAATTCGTAAGAAATAATGAAGGAATGAGCTGCTATTTATAGAAAAATAGAATGCATAGTAACTAATCCATGAACGGTCCAGATTGATTACTTTAATCTGACGATCCATATTTAAAGAAAAATCTTTTAAATAAAATATAATATATTCTATTTATAGAATAACTTTAATAAAGTATTTTGTTTTATATAAAAAGATGTTTCTGTTTTATTACGTTAATAATACGAATAAAACAAAACGTCATTATCGCTAAATAATTCATATTATTAACTGACAATAATTGAATCAAACTGAGTGACTTCTCACATAAGCATTAATAATCAATACCGTGTGCTACTATGCAACCACACGTATTACTGTACTTTTACTACCGAGTAGTTCAACAGTATCAATGGTAAAACTTCCGCCGTTATTTTTAATAAAATATTTTTGTCGTTTTCTCAATCCGACAATAATTCCGTTGTGGGGTCCACCAATGATTGTGCCGTTGTACGAATATTCCCTGTTAAAACGAATATTCTCCGACCAATCGAATATTATATAACAACTTGCGTACTTTGCAAAATTTATAAATATTACCCACAACTATAACATTATATCAAATTAACTCCATAATATTCAAAAATGATATTTATAGAAAATTCATCTTTATTTATAAAAGTTGGGGTCTTACAACCTCCCCTTCTTATGAAATTTCGCCCTCGAAATTAGGGTACGTACCTGGTATGTCGAAGAGGTAAGGATACCTTGATTTCATTTCAGATTCTAACTCCCAAGTCATTTCCTCAACATCGTGGTTTCTCCACAAAACTTTGACTTGAGGTATAACCTTGGAGCGTAGAATATGTTCCTTCTTATCCAAGATTTGAACAGGAACTTCTTCATACGTCAAATCCTCCCCTATTTCGTCCGGTTCTAACTCAATAATGTGGTTCGGGTCTTCCACATATTTGCGTAACATGGATATGTGAAAAACGTTATGAACACGAGACATACTTGGCGGTAAAGCGAGTCTATAAGCCACAGTTCCTACTCGATCGAGGATTAAAAATGGACCGATGAATCGAGGATTGAGCTTTCCTCTCTTTTCAAATCTCGTAACTCCTTTCCATGGAGCAACACGTAAGAACACATGATCTCCTACATCAAATTCCACGTCCTTTCGATGAAGATCAGCATAACTCTTTTGTCGATCTTGTGAGGTTTTTATACGTTGTCGGATCGTTTGAATCTTTTCTGTAGTCATACGTACCAACTCCGGTCCCAACAACGTTGCTTCACCCACCTCATCCCAGCATACTGGAGAACGACATTTTCTTCCATACAATGCTTCGAATGGAGCCATGCCAATACTTGCTTGATAACTGTTGTTGTAGGAAAACTCCACCAATGGTAAGAACTTGTCCCAACTTCCCTTGAAGTCAAGGACACAGAGTCTTAATAAATCTTCTAGAGTTTGAATAGTCCTCTCTGATTGTCCGTCCGTCTGAGGATGATATGCCGAACTAAATCGTAAATCTGTGCCCATAGCTTTTTGTAAACTAACCCAAAATCGTGAAGTGAATCTTGGGTCTCGATCAGAAACTATGGATACTGGCATACCCTGTAGTCTTACAATCTCGTTTATGTACATACGAGCAAGACGTTCAAGTGTATAAGTTTCTCGTATCGGTAAGAAATGAGCAGACTTGGTCAATCTATCAACAATGACCCAAATCGCATCAATACCTTGAGAAACCTTAGGAAGACCGGTAACGAAATCCATGGTAATGTGCTCCCACTTCCATTTTGGAATTTCAAGTGGTTGCAATGGACCTTTTGGTACTTGATGCTCCGCTTTGACTCGTTGACAAGTTAGACACCTTGAGATAAACAACGCTATCTCTCTCTTCATATTGCTCCACCAAAATGTATGACGAAGATCATGATACATTTTGGTACTTCCAGGATGGATTGCAAACGGTGTGTTGTGCGCCTCCATCATGATTTCATACTTTAAATCAGGGTTGTTAGGAACACAAAGTCTGGAGTTGACTCGAAGTATTCCTTCTTAATCGATTATTGCTTCCGGCATAGCACCTTCTTGCACTTTCTTCCTCATACGCATCAGCTCCATGTCTGTAGCTTGAGCATATTTAACTTTATCGATTAAAGTTGGTTCTACTCGTATATTCGTCATCATCACATGGGTCCCTGGAGTCTTTAACTCTATCTCCATCCTTTGCAAGTCATACAAAATGGGCCTTTGTGTTGACAATATCGCACTCGTACTTGCATATGATCTTCTACTCAATGCGTCAGACGTTCGCTTTTTCAGGATGGTATTGAATGGTATGATCATAATCTTTTAACAGTTCAAGCCAACGTCGTTGTCGCATGTTGAGTTCCTTTTGAGTGAAGAAATATTTGAGGCTTTTATGATCCGTAAAGATCTCCACCTTCTCCCCATACAAGTAATGCCTCCAAATTTTAAGTGCAAAGACAACAGCTGCCAACTCTAGATCGTGAGTAGGATAATTCCTCTCATATTCCTTGAGTTGTCTTGATGCATAGGCTATGACTTTTCCATGTTGCATGAGAACGCATCCCAACCCTTTGCTCGAAGCATCACTGTAGATGACAAATCCCTCCGAGCCAGATGGTATTGTTAGAACAGGTGCTGAAATGAGTCTCCTCTTGAGTTCTTGAAAACTCTTCTCACATTCTTCGCTCCAACCGAACTTTGTATCTTTCCGAGTCAGCTGAGTTAATGGAGTAGCGATTCGAGAAAATCCTTCCACGAATCTCCGATAATAACCAGCTAAACCAAGAAAGCTACGTACTTCGGTCACTGATTTAGGTTGCTCCCAGCTTTGAATAGCTTCAATCTTTGCCGGGTCAACCGATATTCCACGACTTGATACTACGTGCCCAAGGAATGCTACCTCCTCCAGCCAGAACTCGCATTTCTTCAACTTGGCATAAAGCTTGTATTCACGAAGCTTTTGGAGTACCAGCCTCAAGTGTTGCTCATGATCTTCACGGCTTTTGGAATAAATAAGGATGTCATCAATAAAGACGACCACAAAGTGATCCAAATATTCCTTGAATACCCGGTTCATCATATCCATGAAGGCAGCAGGAGCATTAGTCAATCCAAAGGACATGACTAGGAATTCATAATGCCCGTACCGAGTTCTGAAAGCCGTCTTTGGAATATCCTCAGTTCTAACCTTCAGCTGATGATATCCAGAACGAAGATCGATCTTTGAAAAGAATTGTGCTCCTTGCAACTGGTCAAACAGGTCATCAATACGTGGCAATGGGTACCTGTTTTTGATGGTGACATGATTCAACTCCCGATAATCAATACAAAGTCGCATACTTCCATCTTTCTTCTTCACGAATAGCACAGGAGCACCCCAAGGAGAAGTACTAGGACGAATAAAGCCAATGTCTAACAATTCCTGCAGTTGGATCTTTAACTCCTGAAGTTCAATAGGAGCCATTCGATATGGGGCTTTGGAAATGGGTTTTGTACCGGGTTCAAGGTCGATACAAAATTTAATTTCACGCTCTGGGGGTAGGCCAGGAAGTTCTTCAGGGAATACGTCAGGGAATTTATTAACAATAGAAATATCATTCAAAACTGACGTATTTTTGTTTAGATCCGTGACATGAGCTAAGAAAGCTTGACATCCGTTTTTCAATAAACGAATAGCTTTATGGCTTGAGATGACAGCGATTGATTTTAATGGTTTGGTTGCTTGAATTCGCATAATAGGTCGATTAGGAATATGAAAGCTAACAACCTTACGAAAACAATCAATTTTTGCATGATGAGTAGTTAACCAATCAATCCCTAGAATCACGTCAAATGCAAGTATTTTTAATGAAATCAGATCGACAGGTAATGTGTGGGTACCAACTTGAACCAAACAAGACTTATAAACCGTGGATGTAATGAAGGTTTCTCCCAATGGAGTTTCAACAGATAAATCAAAGTCTAATTTCTCCGGAGTCAAATTTAATCGATGAGCGCAAGTAGGAGAAATAAAAGAATGGGTAGAACTGGTATCAAATAAAGTATAGACTTCGTTAGAGTTTATGATAAGCTTACCCGTGATGACCTCATTCGGGTTCCTTTCTTTCTGGGAGGTCACAACAAACGCTCTCCCTTGCACTACCGGTTTTGACTTTTCTGGGACGGCCTTTGGTGTCTCCATCTTGGCTGAACTTGTTTTTGGTAAACGACAAAATCGAGCTAAATGACCTTCTCTTCCACAATTATAACATGCTTTAGACGGCATCGCGCAGTTTGGACTGATGTGCCCCTCCCCTCCGCATCTAAAACATATGATAGGTGGTCATTTTCCTTCCTTAATAACGGGTGCTGGTGCTGACGTCTTTCCATCATTGTTGAATCTCCTCTTCTTGAAATGACCATTCTTATTGTTTTGGCCCTGATTACCACCGAAGTGGTTACCATTTCTGGCCTATTGATTCCCTCCACGCTTGTTGTCACCGCTTCGATGACTGCTCTCACTGGTATTATCATTTTGCCGACTGCTCTCTTTTGGTTGTGTTGACTCGTTATCGCGCTCCACTAACTGAGCCCTATTCACAACATCTGAATACAAACACAGTTTATGAGAAATAAGATGTTGACGTATCTCAGGTTTCAAACCTCGCAAAAACATTCGCGTCATTCGCTCTTCATTATCCACCAAGTGGGACGCAAACCGGGACAACTCAGCAAATTTAGCCTCATACTGCGACACGGTCATATTATTCTGCTCCAATTTGATGAACTCCACCTCCTTCATGTGACGAACACTTTCGGGAAAGTATTTGTCATTGAACAGCTCTTGGAACTTCTCCCAAGACATCTTCAGTGCGGCAGGTTGAGTACGCTTAATCGATTCCCACCAGTAATCTGCCTCTCCTCGCAACATAAAGGCGGCAAAGGGAACCTTTTGCTCCTTGGAGCATCCCAAGACATCAAATATCTTGGTAATATGCTTTATCCATGTTTCCGCTATAAGTGGTTTTGGCTCTCCCTTAAACTCTGGTGGTCCCAGCTCCTTGAACTGTTTAGCGGTGACCGTCCGAGAGTTTTCAGTGTTTCCACCTATATTTTGGACAGGAGCCGCTCTCGCCTGTTGTTGCATGAACTGCATAAAGTTTCTGAACATTCCATCATTCATCATCTGGTTAGTGTTGTTGTTTGCATGAGGATTGTCACCTTCCTGATTCACATTATCCTGATTATTGATATATGGTGAATCAACAGTCGCCTTCCATTGCTATTCTCAACATTCTCAGATGCCATTTTCAGATACTGCCACAAAATAAAAGTTAATTGATATGTCATATATTATCCTTATATTATGACCGACCAATTAAATACCATACAAATAAACTTAGGTAGGTCATACTAGCGAAGGAATTCCCCGTCTCTCCCCTCCTAGTTCTATTCTCACATCTTAGCCAGGGATCATATCCCTAAGCTCTGATACCAACTGTGACGCCCCCAAAATTAGGTATACATCACCCATCTTGGGTCGTCAGATACATAGTATAGAATACAAATACAACTTACTAGTACAACTGTCGTGTACAATATGACAAAACATAAACTGTGAGTTTGAATACAAATATTATCTTCTAGAGAGTATTCATACTCAAAAGGAGTCCTCATTACATTTATTAACACACTATTACATAGAATAGTGAGGACTACTAACTAATACTATCATTCGGACCATCACTCCGTTCCCCGACTTGCCCCAGCTACGTTCTCATTTCCTGAAGAGAACAGTGAAAGAAAGGGTGAGCTCAACTAGCCTAGTAAGAAATATTATGACTAAGATAATGCAGAATAAATTATCATTAGCCTTCAACAGTGTTAAACTGATAAAATATAACGAACATCAAGTTTAACTGCAGCGGAACAAGCAATCCATTAAAAGAGTCAAGTAGAAAATAAAATCTACTATCTTCTATGATTTAAAAGGTTTTTCAACACTATGATCGCTGGGACTCAGCTTAATAAAATAATCCACATCATCGGATTACCCCTGCACTACGGCCAAGGATATTCGTGTATTCATTAATGGTCATGATCATGCCAACAACTGTCCATCAATGCACTACGGGCCAATGAAGACTTTTACCACATCATTTGTAATATTACTGTCATGATTTTACCGAATAATCCCTGGTCATAATCATACCAAGTCCATCTATGCACTACAGGCCACAGATGACTTTCAACATTTTATAAACATGAGGATGATGACAATGATATAAGAATTCAATAAAACAAGTTCAAGAATTAATTTATCCAAGAATTAACAACGTCCAAATTGTCAACATGATACTGCTTTGTGGAGTAAAATTCAAGAATACTTAACAGAATATTTTCATGAAAAGATACTGGATGAACCGCAATTATTAAGGATATTCCACTAATTTCATGGAGTATAGAAGTCAAAACTTAACCAACTAAGTATAATAAAGAATGGAATAACAAAAGAAATCACCCGGCATGCGATAGACCGCACAGACAGGTTATTCCAACAGAATAATAAATAATGGAACCAGGTCCGGCGTAAACGCACAGACAGGATATTCCGACAGAATAATAACAAGACGGAACCAGGTCCGGTATAAAACACACAGACAGGATGTTCCAACAGAATAATAATAAAAACGGAACCAGGTCCGGTGTAAAACACACAGACAGGATGTTCCAACAGAATAATAATAAAAACGGAACCAGGTCCGGTGTAAAACACATAGACAGGATGTTCCAACAGAATAATAGAAGAATGTCACCAAGTATAGGGTAGACCGCGTATACAGGTTATTCCAACAGAATAATAAGAAATGTAATAACAACAGTTCTCTTCATGAATAAGAAAGAATAACACCCCTTACCATTTTAAAAAAGAGCTGAAATAAGGAAGTAGTTAAGTAGCAGAATACTCTTCTTCTCTCTCTCTCTATAGTTTCTCTCTCTAGAGTTCAGTGAATTCATAAGAAATAATGAAGGAATGGTCTGCTATTTATAGAAAAATAGAATGCATAGTAACTAATCCATGAACGATCCAGATTGATTACTTTAATCTGACGGTCCATATTTAAAGAAAAATCTTTTAAATAAAATATAATATATTCTATTTATAGAATAACTTTAATAAAGTATTTTGTTTTATATAAAAAGATGTTTCTGTTTTGTTACGTTAATAATACGAATAAAACAAAACGTCATCATCGCTAAATAATTCATATTATTAACTGACAATAATTGAATCAAACTGAGTGACTTCTCACATAAGCATTAATAATCAATACCGTGTGCTACTATGCAACCACACATATTACTGTACTTTTACTACCGAGTAGTTCAACAGTATCAATGGTAAAACTTCCGCCGTTATTTTTAATAAAATATTTTTGTCGTTTTCTCAATTCGACAATAATTTCGTTGTGGGGTCCACCAATGATTGTGCCGTTGTACGAATATTCCCTGTTAAAACGAATATTCCCCGACCAATCGAATATTATATAACAACTTGCGTACTTTGCAAAATTTATAAATATTACCCACAACTATAACATTATATCAAATTAACTCCATAATATTCAAAAATGATATTTATAGAAAATTCATCTTTATTTATAAAAGTTGGGGTCTTACATGCAATCTTATAGAGAACTTATGCTTTAAATCCTTTTTAATTATAGTTCACATAGAGATATAATGGATTAGTTAATTAGGGTGTCTTGCTTAATTCTATCATTTGTGGATTTAAGTGTGTATGAGTATTATGCATCGAGAGGTGATTTTATCTGCTTTAGTGTTCTTGATTAACAATTCAGGATAGAGAATAATTGATGAGAGGTGTGTTAACTTAAATGAAGCAATAAGTGAAGTTGTGATCTTAAATCTCCGTAATCTTAATTTAACTAGTGGTAATTAGAATTAGTTTACTTATAAATTGAAATTCATTCGTTTAAATAAGATTGAGTTGGTTACGGGTTAGTACTTGGTGATTTTTATTAAATAATTCCTCGTGGGAACGATACTATACTTTCACTTTATTACTTGTTGACCACGTATACTTGCGTGTTGTGCGTAATTAGATTTTACCCAATAAGTTTTTGGCGCCGTTGCTTGGGAATTAATTTAATAATTATTTACCAATATTAATTTCAATCAAATTAGTCTTAATTTAAACATTTTTATTTTTATTTTTAATTCTCTTCCTATATTTCTCTCTTTTCAGGTGCCATGGATGACTTTGTGTATCAATGGTTATACACGAACATGACACAACCAAGGGAAATAGGGATTGATGGACTTAATACATTTTCTATAGAGTCAATACAAATTGAGGCAAATTCGAAGACGTTGGAGGTTATTGCTGCCCAACGGAGTTGAAAGATGGCAAACATGACTCAACCAAGGGAAACAGGGATTGATGGACTTAATGCATTTTCCGTAATATCAGCCCAGATTGAAGAACTTTTGATGACGTTAGACGTTATTGCAGCCCAAAGGAGTCGAAGGATGGCAGTTACGTGTGACTATTGTGCTGGTAACCATCAAAGTCATCAATGCACCGACAGTTTTGAACCGGTACAATATAGTGATGGTTACCTCAACAACTATGTTGATCCTAACTATCACCAAGATTAAGGGTATCACCCAGATTTTTCATAGAGCTACAATTATGATGACCAACATTACACTCTAAATCCATCATACGCACCGGAATTTTCATGTCCACCTCCAATGCTATAAGAAGATGATAATTCAAGGCTGGAGGAAGAGACGTCAATTCGAAATCTAAGGAGGGAAATTCAAAATCTTGAGAATCAGATGGAGCAAATGACCAGAGCCTTAAACAACCACCCTCCAAACACTAGGCTTTATGACATGGATGACGAAACTGACGGAGAGCCCGAACCGAATCTGCGATTGGATGATCTACAAGATATCGAAAGTGTGGAGACAATTAGAGATAATGAAATAGAGGTCGACGAAGATCTAAATGGGTCTCCACTAAAGATCAAAGAGTCAGTCAAATTTGCAAAATCATGCCCACTTGGTAGTCATGTCGTCGGCGAAGCTCTTGATGACATAAGAGCTAGTACAATTTTGAATCCATTGTGGGAAGAGAAAGAGAAGATAGACGAAGAACCCATGGTGTGTGACAAGCTTCCATTCCCCAAAGTGAGCACATACACAATGGAGAAAACACCTATCTGTGGGACGTTCTTGATTGAAATCATACCAAATCAGAGCATGCTAGGTGACTTTGATGCATTGGCCATCGCCTATGGGAACCTCCAAAAGGACAATTTGTTTTCGATGGATGGAGGGTTCCTCAATTATCGAAGAGGAATTGGATAGCGTTGACCAGACAAAGTCTGGCTGAAGGATTATAAATCAAGCGCTTATTGGGAGGCAACCCAAGTTTAATTTTTAGTTTTTTTAGGTTTCATAGTATTTAATAAATTTTTATGTCTTAGGATCTAACAAGGTTGCTTCTATCATAGTCACAGGTTAGTCAAGTTCAACTCAAGTGTGGTGCTCGATTTATTCCAATGTGTTTGGCCTATTCTTCAAACTTAGCAGACAAGGAGGAAAATGCTGTATTTTCAGGGAAGTCCTTTCTTTTAATTTTTCCTATTTCAGCCATTGAGGACAATGTCTAGTTTAAGTTTGGGGGGCATTTTAGTGTCGTATTGCATATAGTTAGTTATTTACATTGTAGTTCATATAGTTACATTTAGTTTTTGCATTCAGTTTCTTGAAAAAAAAATTAAAAAATTAAAAAATTAGTAGTTAGTTTACTATGTTTATATATCATTTAGTACATCTTGCATGAGTCCAGCTGTTTGATATTTATAGTTTATTTTTGCCAATGATGAGATTGGAATTGAGTAGATAAGTATAACACTGACTATTAGAGCTTTGATATGATTTCTTGTTATGAATTGAGTCTTTTTCTGTTTGAAACTGGTATAATAAGGATAACACAGTAAAAAAAACTTGTTGATTGATTGAGTTTAAATTGATACATAATGGAACTCTAAAGGATAATGCTAGTTTAAATGAAAGAATGATAAGAATAAGTAATGATGACTAAAGTTAGACAAGAAGCTAAGTTTGGGGGAATATTTGGGGTATATAAGCTATAAAAAAAAGAGAAAAAGAAAAAAAAGAAAGTATGAATAAACACCATGGCGTGCTTGTCTAGTTTTGTGGCCTTTGTTACTTGAGTAAGTAAGCCCGAGGGGATTGCCTTTACACCTAGTGCCCTAAGGTCTTAATGGTCTGGGAGTCGTTGGTCGAAAGCTGATGAGTGAGTTTTATACTCATAATTGAGTACGTTTGAGCTTAATCTTTTGGTTGATTTTAACTGTTTATGTCTATCCATGCATGTTTTATGTTGTTTTGTAGGAATTGGGATGAAAGTTACTTGGATCGACGTTTGGGGTGGCTAGATTTGCGTTTTCGGCTTACCATTTACACAACATTAACTTCAGAGCCAATTTGAGTATTTTTTCGGACCTTATTTCGAAACACTTATAGAATAAAAGTTGTAGATCTACTTCCCCTCTTTCCGGAACATCTTGAATCATCAAAATCGGAGTTCGTACGAAGAAGTTATGGCCATTTTCCCAAAGGACGTCAGAGTAGAAAATGTCAAAACATGGGACCAGTGCCGGGGCGCCCAAAATAGGCCTATGCCCAGCGCCGGGGTGCTGGGGAGCAGTGGTTGATCATTAAGCCCAGCACTGGGGCGCTGGGGAAGGGCTTGGTGCCTGAACGCGTTTTTGGGCGAATTTTGACACCTTTTTAACTCTAAATTGCATTGGGTTTGTTCCTAAGCTAAAAATTAGACTTGTAACCTATAAATACATGATGTAAGGCATAAAATAATGAGAGATTTCATAGATTAGACTAGATTAAACACTTCATTAGATTAGAATATAAACCCTAGTTCTTAATTAGGCATGGGAGATTGAAGCAAATTGAAGAACACTGAAGATCAAGAGCAAGAGCAAGAGGAGAGCATCAGATTTGCTGACAACAGATTCTATTCTCTTCTCTTGTCATACTTTTATCTTTTAATGTCTATTCAATTGTGGATTCTTAATTTTAATTCATTAATTATGAACTAACTCTTTTATTGAGATTTCAATTGAACTTTTTATGGCTATGAATTAGTTATTCATTATATTCCAGTTATTTATGTTAAAGTGAGTTGTTTATCTTGCCTTATGCTTATTGATTAATTATCTGATCAGTAATTATCTTGTTACTCTATAAGGAATTGAAAGAGGAATTCTAGGGTTAGAACTGAGCATGATAACATGTGACTTAGTTATTTACATGGTGAATAATTAGGTTTGTGAATTGAATGAAAATATCTGTTAACCGCATGTAACACATAAGGAATTGGAATTGAAGGAGTTTAATTCAATTGTTTTGCATAGGAATATAGCAAGATTAATCTGGATTAAATAGAAGTCAATTGCTCACTTGGAAAAGGACTTTTAGCATTTGAGAATTCCTGTTAACAATTCAGTAGACATAATAATTGGGATAATTAGATAATTAATTTATAGTTCATAATTGGGGATATTGAAGTCTTAATCTTTATTTATTTGAATTAATTTTAGAGTAATCTAGTTTTAATTGATTAATTTAGTTTTCTTAATTAGAAAAATCACAATTTATGGTTGTTTAAATAAAATTGATTTGGTTAAGAGTTAGTACTTGGTAATTTTGCCAATATTATTTTTTATCAAATTAGTTTTAATTTAAAAGTTTTTTTTCTTTAATTCTCTTTCAATTTTTTTTTCTTTCTCTCTTTTCAGGTACCATGGATGACTTTGCGTATCAATGGCCATACATGAACATGACTCAACCAAAGGAAACAGAGATTAACGGACTCGTGACACTGACAGCATTAGCAGCACAAGTGGCCGCAATGGCTAAGCAAATGGAAGCATGGCGTCCACAATCCACACAACAAGTAAAAATGGGTTGTGAGTTATATGCTGGGAGTCATGCTACAGATCAATGTGCCATCAATTTGGAATCAGCTCAGTTCGTAAGGAGCTATAATCGATCTACCCAACCTTACCCGAATCAAAACGCATATAATCTGGGTTGGAGAAATCATTCTGGGTTTTAATGGAGTAACAATCAAGCCCAAGCTCAAGCGCCTAGACAACAAAATACATTCGAATTTTAAAATCAGACTCAACAACAACTAGAGAGGAAATCGAGTTGGGAAGAAGCCTTGGAAAAATTCATTAGAGCATCCGACAAAAGGAACGAGGAACAAGACAAAAAATTGAATTAAATAGAGTTGAATATGCAAAGCCAAGGTGCATCGATCAAGAATCTAGAAAATCAATTGGGGCAGATAGCACATACATTGAACAACCTTCCACAATACACTTGGCTCTATGACATGGATGACGAGAGTGATGGTGAGCCCGAACCAAATTTGCAACCGGATGTGCCAAATGATATAGATGTTGAAAGAGAGGAAACAATTGGGAATCAACAAAAGGAGATCGACAAAGATTTAACTGTAAGATTCAACGAAGATGAACCGATTTCATTAGTATCCCATGTGCCTCCTCCACCAAAGTTCAATAATCCGAGCAGTTTTGCAAAACCATGCCCAATTGGCAGTCATGTCGTAGGCAAAGCTCTTTGTGACATAAGAGCTAGTACAACTGTGGAGTCATGTTGGGTTGAAAAGGAGAAGATAGAGGAAGAGACCATTGTGTTTGACAAGCTTCCATGCCATAATTTGATCACAAACACAATGGGGAAAGCACCTAGTGGTTTGCCGCACTTAATGGGGATCCTATCTACAAAGAGCATGCTAGGTGACTTTAATTCAAGGTTCTTTGCTAATGAGAACCTCCCAAAAGAGACATTATTACTGATGGATGGAGTGTTCCTCAATTTTCGTAGGGAAATTGGATAGAGAATTGAAGAAGTCAGGCTGAGACTATAAAACAAGCGCTTATTGGGAGGCAACCCAAGTTTAATTTTTAATTTTTAGTTTTTATTAGGTTTTATATTAATAGTTTTAAATTTGTATTTATTTAGGATTTAATAAAACTGCTTCTATCATGGTTTACAGGTTATTTAAGTCTAATTCAAGTGTGGTGCCCAATTTGTTCCATGTGCCTAGCCTATTCTCCAAGCTTAGCGGACAAGAAGGAAGATTGCTATATTTTCAGGGAAGTCCTCTGCTTTAATTTTTTCTAATTTAGTCATTGAGGACAATGTCTAGTTTAAGTTTGGGGGCATTTTAGTTTCGTATTGCATATAGTTAGTTATCTTCATGGTAGTTCATTTTTTTTTGTGTTAGCAATGTCTTTTTTAGGTTGCATATAATACATGGTAGTTAATTGCATATGCATACATAGGTTATATTAATATGTGTTCATATAGTATAATTGTATTTTTTTATTTTTTATTTTTTGCATGAATCTGTGTGATTAGTTGGTGTGGTCTTAGCTCGGCCTATGATAAGATTGGTATTAATTGTTAACTTGAACAGTGTTGATAATTGATGATGAGTTCTAATTTTAATCATGATGATAATCTGAGCCTGTCTTAAACTTATGTAACTGGTTAGCACTTAAAGTTTAACTGTTTTAACCACTTGGTTCAAGGGTTTCATAATTTATTTATGAGGGAAAATCTTGGTTAAAATTTAAGAAAATTAGTGAACTGGTAGTAAAGGTTGGAATGACGCAAAAGCTTGAGTTTGGGGGAATCTATGGGATATATATATTACAAAAAGAAAAACAAAAAGAAAAAAATTGAAGAAAAAAAAAAGAGGAAAAAAAAAGAGATGATGAAAAAGAAAAAAAGAGAGAATAAACACCGTGGCATGCTTGTCTAGTTTTGTGGCCTTTGTTACTTGAGTAAGTAAGCCCGATGGGATTGTCTTTACACCTAGCGCCCTAAGGTCTTAATGGCTTGGGAGTCATTGGTCGAAAGCTCGTTAAGGTAGCACTAAAAAGCCTAAGAGAATAAGACATTGCACAACCATGAGAAAAAAAATGAATAAAACACGAGAAAGAGCAAAAATGCCCTCGTGATTGAATAAGAGTATAAATAAATCCTGTATTTACCTTAAGACTTGGTAATTGCTTAGTTTTAACCGGAGTTGTCATGTTCACAAAAGTAATTGAATTGGAACTGAAAATTTTCTTCTAAGAAGTTTATTATGTGATTATCTTGAACTGTGGTTGGTTAGAATGGTTAACAAGCACACACACACAACATGGATGATGACTGGTTTGGATTGACTAACTGGTTAGAGTTATGGACTTTGACTTGATTGGATATATTGTTTGAGTATCATTGGTATCTTTGAGGCCTGTTGCTGTATATCATGCTAATTTATTACTGGATTCGTAGGTATATTAGGAAGTAGATCATGCATATGCATTCATGTAGTTAAGTTCAGTTGTTTATTTTTAGTTCTTTTGTATTTTTGCTTGAGGACAAGCAAAGGTTTAAGTTTGGGGGTATTTGATGAGTGAGTTTTATACTCATAATTGAGTACGTTTGAGCTTAATCTTTTGGTTAATTTTAAGTGTTTGTGTCTATTCATGCATGTTTTATGTTGTTTTGTAGGAAGTGGGACAAAAGTTACTTGGATCGACGTTTGGGGTGGCTAGATTTGCGTTTTCGGCTTACCATTTACACAACAGTCACTTCAGAGCCAATTTGAGTATTTCTACAGACTTTATTTCGAAAAACTTAAAGAATGAAAGTTGTAGATCTACTTCTCCTCTTTCCGAAACATCTTGCATCATCAAAATCGGAGTTCGGACGAAGAAGTTATGACCATTGTCCCAAAGGACGTCAGAGTAGAAAATGTCAGAACATGGGACCAGCGCTGAGGCACCCAAAATAGGCCTATGTCCAGCGCCGGGGAGCTGGGGAGTAGTGGTTGAGCGTTAAGCCCAGCGCTGGGGCGCTGGGGAAGGGCTTGGTGATGGCCTGGACGCGTTTTTGGGCGAATTTTGACACCTTTTTGACTCAAAATTGGATTGGGTTTGTTCCTAGGCTAAAAATTAGACTTGTAACCTATAAATACATGATGTAAGACATAAAATAAAGAGAGATTACATAGAATAGACTAGATTCCTAGTTCTTAATTAGGCATTGGAGATTGAAGCAAATTGAAGAACACTGAATAGTAAGAGCAAGAGCAAGAGCAAGAGGGGAGCATCAGATTTGCTGATAACAGATTCTATTCTCTTCTCTTATCATACATTTATCTTTTAATGTCTATTCAATTGCGGATTCTTAGTTTTAATTCATTAATTATGAACTTACTCTTTTATTGAGATTTCAATTGAACTTTTTATGGCTATGAATTAGTTATTCATTATATTCCAATTATTTATGTTAAAGTGAGTTGTTTATCTTGCCTTATGCTTATTGATTAATTATCTGATCAGTAATTACCTTGTTACTCTAGAAGGAATTGAAAGAGGAATTCTAGGGTTAGAACTGAGCATGATAACATGTGACTTAGTTATTTGCATGGTGAATAATTAGGTTTGTGAATTGAATAGAAATATATGTTCACCTCATGTAACACATAAGGAATTGAAATTGAAGGAGTTTAATTCAATTATTTTGCATAGGAATATAGCAAGATTAATCTGGATTAAATAGAAGTCAATTGCTCACTTGGAAAAAGACTTGGCATTTCAGAATTTCTGTTAACAATTCAGTAGACATAATAATTGAGATAATTGGATAATTGATTTATAGTTCATAATTGGGGATATTGAAGTTTTAGTCTTTATTTATTTGAATTAATTTTATAGTAATCTAGTTTTAATTGATTAATTTAGTTTTCTTAATTAGAAAAATTACAATTTATGGTTGTTTAAATAAAATTGATTTGGTTAAGAGTTAGTACTTGGTAATTTTTATTAAATAATTCCTCGTGGGAACGATATTCTACTTTCACTTTATTACTTGTTGACCGTGTATACTTGCACGTATTCATTGATTGCGAAATCGATCAATAAAAGCTCGTTAAGGTAGCATTGAAAAGTCTAAGGGAATAAGACATTGCATATCTATGTGTATATAAACCAAAGAAAAAAATGAATAAAATGGGAAATAAGAGCAAAAAGCCCCATAGATGAAAAATGAAGCATAAGTATCCCATGTTGACCCTCGATATTGGTAATTATTTAATTTTAGTTAGATCTAGCTTGTTTTTGAATTTTTGAGTTTACACTGTATGATGCCTTCGAAAAGACTTATTATGTGTTAAATTTGATTTTATATCAGTTAACATTATTTTGGAGCACACACGCACTATATTAGTGATAACAGTCTAAAATTTGATGATTGATTGGGAAGTTAATGATTTGTTTTGATATGATGTATTATCATGTTTACTTGATTTCTCTAAGGCTGGTTGAATAGACTTGTTTCTGTCATTACTGCTGGATTTGTAAGAATGTATATTAGTTGCATTGCATAGCATTATTGTTTTGTGTTTTTGCTTGAGGATAAGCAACTGTTTAAGTTTGGGGGTATTTGGTAAGTAGGTTTTATACCTACTTATCTGGTATGTATTACTTGAATTAGTTGCTTAAACCTATGTTTTGTAGTTACTTTGCATGCATTATGTGCTCATTTCATATATTTTATGTTATTTTATAGGCTATGACACAACATTGACATGAGGAAGCAAGGAAAAGCAATTCAAACATCTTTTGGACTAAAATATGCAAGCAAATGCAAGAAGGGAAGATTGTAGGGCTTTTAACACCAAGTTGGATGCATGTTCTTAGCTTGAAACATGGAGTTTATTGTAGATCTACTTCTTAGATTTTTGAAACATCATGAATCATCCCAATCGGAGTTCGGATGCGAGAGTTATGGCCTTTTTATCAACAAAGATCAAAGCTCAAAGTTGTCCTACTTGCAATTTATATATCATCTACTTCAAGCACGATTTCGATCTTGATCCGGCCAGACTATGTCAATTCTCAAAGAATAAAAGTTGTAGATCTCGTTGATATCTTCGATTTGATAGGTGGCAGGCCCCGTAACTCCTAACGGATCAAAAATTATGCCTGTTTTACCAAAGGATGTCGTAGCAGAAAATAGAGCGGCGCGGGGCGCACCATAAATGAACTAAAAAGGGTGCGGGGCACATCGGGCCAACAGATTCTCTGCTACATTAGTGCGGGGCGCGCCCAAAATGGCCTAGGAACGGTGCGGGGCACGCCGATCGGCGGGGAAACAACTGATTTGGTTGTTATGTTGTCCAATTTGAGCTAGAATAGGATTCTTAGTTGCCTAATTTGCTAGGGTGTCCATTAGAACTATAAATACTTGATTTTAACTTGGATTGGGAGGCTAGTTTTGAAGGATTCCATTAGATTAGATTAGAGTAGATTAGGAGCAAAACCCTAGTTCTTATGAGATTTGGAGATTGAAGTAACTTGGAGACCATTGAAGATCAAGAGCAGGAGCTAGAGGAAGATGGAGATTTGCTGACAACAGATTTATTCTTTACTTTACTCTTATTTTTATCTTTTAATGTGTATTCAAGTGTGGATTCTTAGTTTTAATTTAATGAACTAATTCTTTGTTTGAGATTACAATGGATCTTATTGTGTAGTTTATTTTAATATGCTTCGTTATCAATTATTATGTTCTATTGTGAGGATTGTCTATTGTGGTTTGGACTTAATTATTTAATTGATTGGCCATCAATTACCGTGATAATCTATATGAAATCGAGAGATGAAGTGTAGATTTAGATCTGATAATGATAGCATGTGCTTGTGATTTCTGCATAGATGGAATTCATGATTTATGTTTAGGATAGAGATATGCCTTTACGTCATATGTAATCTTATATAGAACTTATGCTTTAAATCCTTTTTAATCATAATTCACATAGAGATATAGTGGATTAGTTAATTAGGGTGTCTTGGTTAATTCTATCATCTGTGGATTTAAGTGAGTATGGGTATTATGCATCGAGAGGTGGTTTTATCTGCTTTAGTGTTCTTGATTAACAATTCAGGATAAAGAATAATTGATGAGAAGTGTGTTAACTTAAATGACGCAATAAGTGAAGCTGCGATCTTAAATCTCCGTAATCTTAATTTAACTAGTGGTAATTAGAATTAGTTTACTTATAAATTGAAATTCATTCGTTAAATAAGATTGAGTTGGTTACGAGTTAGTACTTGGTGATTTTTATTAAACAATTCCTCATGGGAACGATACTCTACTTTCACTTTATTACTTGTTGACCACATATATTTGCGTGTTGTGCGTAATTAGATTTTACCCAACAGTAAACACCAAAGTTGTGAAAAGTTTGAGTACCTAGATTTGCGGGTGTCATAATAGATATGTAAAGCCCCCAAATTCGGGTCCCTTGAACCCTGGACCTGGTGTGTCACGATACAACATCTTCATATATATTCTATAAACTAATGCGAAATTATAAACATAATTTGTTTATTACACAATAGTTCTGTAGCATTTTCCAAGGTCTACAACCTTAACTTAATACATACCTTCAATAACTTAAAAGGTTTACAATGTCATTTACATCCGATAACTTAATAGCTCTAAATGCATAAAAATCTACACTTGAAATTTGCCTTTGCCACTGTCGTTCTTCGAGCCTTCGTTTAAATCTAAAATTTATTATCATGATATAGCAAGGGTGAGTAACTATTTTGCCCAACAAATTTAAGTACAATGAAGATATATCATGATTGAAAAGGAATAAGCTTTCAAGTTTTCAACAATGTAATATAATTGTGAAAGAGCATGAATTAAAACTTCAATAACTGAAAAATTATGCTAAGTGGTCAACAATGACCATGAACAAATTTTACTGAACCTTATGGTAATGAACATATGCAGCATGCACTAAGTGCGAATCAATAAGCAAAGATGTGCAATAATTGTCAATAATTAATCCACTAGCATGCTTTAATTATAATAACTCGAGTTTGAGTTAGGAGACTTGCCTTGACTGTCGAATACCGCTAAGTAGTATAATTTAATCTCTTATGAAGAACCTATCATTTATAAGATCGGTCCTCTAATTAGTATAATACATTTTATCTCACAACACTATTACTCCAATAATAAATTAGCTAACATTTAGCCACATAATCAAACATTGAATAATTTTTTAACTCGCTAGTAATATTATCATAATTTGATAATATTATTATCACATAACCATCATCTTAAATTCTCGTATAATATTATTAATCTTTTAATAATATTTTATTTACTTCTCAATTTCTTAATAATATCTTAATCATTTAATAATATTTAAATCATTTACTAATATTATTAATCATTTAATAGTATTTTATTTATTATCTAATATTATTAATCATGTAATAATATTTTACTTGTTTCATAAATAATAAAGGTCTCACACACTTTAAGATATAAATATTTTACATCTTGAAGCTTAAATCATTTAAATTTTATTTCAAAAATATCTTTTACCTTTACTCGTAAATTTGGAGTTTAAACAGCTAATGCATATCTTTTATAATAAAACTCTATTTACTATAATAATTCTTTAATTTAAATAATTTTTACATCAGTTTGTCCGTTCTTGAGTTAACACTGACTGTTGCCTCGTATATAAATATTTTATCTCACTAGCACATTCGCTTTATTTTTCATTTTACGATTATTCGCATTTTCGCATCATATATATATATATATATATATATATATATATATATATATATATATATATATATTACGTTACATAAATCTCTGCTCAAAAACTTCATTTTGAGCACCGAAAATCTCAAAATATCATTTCTATGATTAATACGATTTTTCAAAGGTTTTACATTCTTTGTTGCACCACAAAATAATTTTATAGGCAACTATATTTTTTATTTTACTTAAATATGTAATTTATATTTATTACATATTTTTATTGTTTTATTTATTCTCGAAAGGAAGTTTCTCGACATAAAATATCACTTATAGTCAAATCTCGCCCCGTAATACTTTATTGGATTTATTATGACTTATCATTTTGCCAGAACGCGATTCGAAAAATCGAAGGACAAAGTCGCTCAACGCGCCGACGCTCGACGTTCACTCATTTTTTTGTTCTAACATGCTCCTTTGCTCATTTTTAATTCTCAAATCATGAGTAATATAACAGTGAAATTTTGGGCATGTTATAAATCTCATGTTATAGTATTTTAGAAAAATTTCACACCGCGAAAACGAATCACGGAAACTTATCAAAATAATGCGCGAAAAGGATGTCGAACAACAGCACAACACGGCGCCGCGCAACTAGGCTGGCGTGCACGGGCGCTGCCTGGCTGCTGCTGCCCTGCTGTGCACTTATCAACCTAGCTACTTCACAATTTTCTCCCGCCTTGCTCGTTTATCAGAAAATTCCAAACTTTGGATATGTTATAGGTACCACAGTAGGCTATTTTTAAAAATATAACCCACCCATTTTGGATCTCCTAGGCAGCTTAAACCAGGCCCCAAAAATGTCCACTCGCAACAGTTTTCAAAAAAAATTCCAGCTTTACCCTCTGTCACTAAAATAGTCATAACTCTCTCGTTTTAAAACATTTTTGAGAGATTCTCAATCCCACGCGAAGCTTACTTACGGGACTACAACTTTTATTCTTTGACCTTTCCCAAATTCTAAACACAGAATTCCAGAAAATTCGTGCAAGGTGACTGCCCCGAGTTGGTTAGACAGTTTTGACGCGACTACTTTGAATGGTCATAACTCTTTGCTATAAAGTCAGAATTAGTCTGTTCTGGAGTCTATGGAAATCTTATTCAGTGTACTATAACATACCAAAAGACCAGAATTTTAAGAGCACTCTAGTTAACCCTGAATTTTCTGTTTAGGGGCAGTAGTCACTAGCTTTTCTAAGCTTTAAAAACTATTTTACTTTTCTTTCTTTGGATCAAACTCTCAACACCCAAAATTGTTAGATCTTAACATAAAACACTATTAAGCATGTAGATCTCTAATTTTAGAGTTCAAGAAACATAACTTTATTATTTCATCACGACCAACCAAAATAAATTACATAAAATAACTTATTGTGGTTTGATTTTTATACCTTATTCTTATAGCTTACTTCTTCTCCTTGATGATCCTAGATGGCAAGAAAAATCTTCTCTTCCTCCTCTCCTATTTCCATGGCAGTAGCTGCCCCTCACACTTTCTCTCTCTCTCTAATATATTCTCTCTCTTTCCATTTTATTTCCTTACCTTTTGGGAATGAAGCAAAAGTTTTAATATGGAATGAATAGGGAGGTATTTATAGAACTATAATATGTATACTTACAATATATACATATATGCAATATCTGTGACGCCCCCAAAATAGGTATAAATCACCCATTCTGAGTCGCCAAATACATGGTACAGAATACAAATACAAACTTAATTTATGCAACTGTTTAAGTGTCGTGTAGAATACGACACAACATAAGCTGTGAGTTTTAATACACATATTGTCTTCTAGACAGTATTCAAACTCAAAATAAGTCCTCATTATATTTATTATCACACTATTTCACAGAATAGTGAGGACTACTAATGCAAATATCTGGACCGTCACTCCGTTCCCCGACTAGTCCCAGCTATATTCTCATTTCTTGAGGAGAACAATGGAAGCAAAGGGTGGGCTCAACTAGCCCAGTAAGAAATATTATGACTAAGATAATGCAGAATAAATTATCGTTAATCTTCAACAGTGTTAAACTGATAAAATATAATAAACATCAAGTTTAACTACAGCAGAACAAGCAATCCATTAGAAGAGTCAAGTAGAGAGTAAAATCTACTATCTTCTATGATTTAAAAGGTTTTTCATCACTTTTAACGCTGAGACTCAGCTTAATAAATAATCCACATCATCCCTGCACTACGACCAAGGATATTCATTAGTATCACGACCACAAATTATCCATGCACTACGGGCCAAGGATATTTGTGTATTCATCAATGGTCATGACCATGCCAACAACTGTCTATCAATGCACTACGGGCCAATGATGACTTTTACCACATCATTTGTAACATTACGGTCATAATTATACCGAATAATCCCTGGTCATAACCATACCAAGTCCATCTATGCATTACAGGCCACAGATGACTTTCAACATAATATAAACATGAGGATGATGACAATGATATAAGAATTCAATAAAACAAGTTCAAGGATAATTTTTTAAATATTTATAATTTAATTTATCAAGAAGTTAATAACGTCCAAATTGTCAACATGATACTGCTTTGTAGAGTAAAATTCAAGAATAATATTGTACCAAAAATAATTTAGACCGAAAACGAATCAATTTTTATCATGAACAGTACCCTGGGTGAATAGTATCCTGTGAATAGTACTTCGGGAATAGTAACCCCGTGAATAGTACTCCGGCATGAAAAAGTTAAAACTTATCAAGAATATTCAGAATAATATTTCCATGAAAAGATAATGGATGAAGCGCAAATATCAAGGATATTCTACTAATTTCATGGAGTATAGAAGCAATACTTATCAACATAAGTGTAGAATTAGAAATATGAAACAAAATAATATTACTTACATACTACAGAGTATGGAAGAAAATATTATTTTTTACGAATATTGAACAAGAATAATATCACTTACGAATACGAAAGAAATAATACACATTACCTTAGTAGGAGATTGGATACTGCAATAGTGTAGTAATAGAATACTCTTCTTCTTTTTCTCTTATTCTCTCTATACTTTCTCTCTCTATAGCTTGAATGAATTGGTGAAAAATAATGAAAAAATGAGCTTCTATTTATAGGCTTGGCAGAGTAAGGGTAAAATAGTCTTTTTGCCATAATTTATGGCATCATCGCTGACATCATCGATCATATTACATCACTACTTACCTCATCGTCCGATGACATCATCGCTTACATCATCATCCGATGACATCATCGTTTACATCATAGGAATTCAAATTCAATTTGTTCTCTTCCACCTCCTTTTACTTTTATACCATGAATTTACTATAATAATGTTACCATTCAAATTATAAAAAACGTACTATTATATAATCACATCATACTACTATAATGTAATATTATAATAATATATTTGAATGAATTATTTTATCAAAAAAGATAAAGTACCAACTTTCAACAAATGTCACATACTAAAAATTACTCAGTTTAACTCCACATTGAATAAATATTTTCTTATCATATAAATCAATAAATAATTATTCACAAATAATATTACAGAATCACAATAATGACAACCAGGCCGTTCTAGGAAAGAAGGGGCTTTTAGATAAGGATTTCTCCTTATTGGCGCGCAATTAGGTGACCAAACCTCTCCTTGACAGAACTTTCTAGACATTGCCAATAATGCTATCTAATAATATTATTCAAATAATATGAATTATTGATTTGACAATAGAAAATACTGTGCAGTGACAATTATTGAAACAACAATAATATAAAATATTAACCCAACAATTATTGAACTAATAAAGTAAAATATTGAACAGTAATTACTGTAAGAATTAGTAAGTAGTGTCTTCTTACGTAAGAATCAATAATTCAAAAATACTGTGTAATACCGTGTGCTACTGTGCAACAATGCGTACTAATGTATTTTAACCACTAGGTATTTCAATAGTTAACGGTAAAACTTTCGCCGTTATTTTATAAAAAGATATTTTTGTCGTTTTCTCAATCCGACAATAATTCCGTTGTGGGGTCTACCAATGATTGTGCCGTCGTACGAATATTTTCTTTTAAAACGAATATTCCCCGACCAATCGAATATTATATAACAACTTGCGTACTTTGCAAAATTTATAAATATTACCCACAACTATAACATTATATCATATTCACTCCATAATATTCAAAAATGATATTTATAGAAAATTCATCTGTATTCATAAAAGTTGGGGTCTTACAACCTCCCCTTCTTATAAAATTTTGCCCTCGAAATTAGGGTACGTACCTGGTATGTCGAAGAGGTAAGGATGCCTTGATTTCATTTCAGATTCTAACTCTCAGGTCATTTCCTCAACATCGTGGTTTCTCCACAAAACTTTGACTTGAGGTATAATCTTGGAGCGTAAAATATGCTTCCTCTTATCCAAGATTTTAACAAGAACCTCTTCATACGTTAGATCTTCCGCTATTTCGTCTGGTTCTAACTCAATAATGTGGTTCGGGTCTTTTATATATTTACGTAACATAGATATGTGAAAAACGTTATGAACACAAGACATACTTGGTGGTAAGGCGAGTCTATAGGCCACCGTTCCTACTCGTTCGAGGATTAAAAATGGGCCAATGAATCGAGGATTGAGCTTTCCTCTCTTTTCAAATCTCGTAACTCCTTTCTATGGAGCAACACGTAACAACACATGTTCTCCAATATTGAATTCTACGTCATTTCGATGAAGATCAGCATAACTCTTTTGTCGATCTTGTGAGGTTTTTATACGTTGTCGGATCGTTTAAATCTTTTTCGTAGTCATACGTACCAACTCCAGTCCCAACAACGTTGCTTCACCCACCTCATCCCAGCATACTGGAGAACGACACTTTCTTCCATACAACGCCTCAAATGGAGCCATGCCAATACTTGCTTGATAACTATTGTTGTAGGAAAACTCCACCAATGGTAAGAACTTGTCTCAACTTCCCTTGAAGTCAAGGACATAGAGTCTTGATAGATCTTCAAGAGTTTGAATAGTCCTCTCTGGCTGCCCGTCCGTTTGAGGATGGTAAGCCGAACTAAATCGTAAATTCGTGCCCATAATTTTTTACAAACTAACCCAAAATCTTGAAGTGAATCTTGGTGTCGATCAGAAACTATGGATACTGACATACCATACAATCTTACAATCTAGTTTATGTACATACGAGCAAGACGTTCAAGTGTATAATTTTCTCGTATAGGTAAGAAATGAGCCGACTTGGTCAATCTATCAATAATGACCCAAATCGCATCTATGCCTTGAGAAACCTTGGGAGGACCGGTAACAAAATCTATGGTAATGTGCTCCCACTTCTATTCTAGAATTTTAAGTGGTTGTAATGGACCTTTTGGCACTTGACGCTCCGCCTTGACTTGCTGACAAATTAGACACCTTGAGATAAATCCCGCTATCTCTCTCTTCATATTACTCCACCAAAATGTATGTCGAAGATCACGATACATCTTGGTACTCTCAGGATGGATTGCAAACGGTGTGTTGTGCGCCTCCATCATGATTTTATACTTCAAGTCAGAATCGTTAGGAACACAAAGTTTGGAGTTAACTCGAAGTGTTCCTTCTTCATCGATTCTTGCTTCCGGAATAATTCCTTCTTGCACTTTCTTCTTCATATGCATCAACTCCAGGTCTGTAGTTTGAGTAGCTTTAACTTTATCGATTAAAGTCGGTTCTACTCGTATATTTGCCATCATCACATGGGTTCTTGGAGTCTTTAACACTATCTCCATCCTTTGTAAGTTATATAAAATGGGCCTTTGCGTTGACAATATCGCACTCGTACCCGCATATGATCTTCTACTCAATGCGTCAGGTACTACGTTCACTTTTCCAAGATGGTATTGGATGGTATGATCATAATCTTTCAATAGCTCAAGCCAACGTCGTTACCGCATGTTGAGTTCCTATTGAGTGAAGAAATATTTGAGGCTTTTATTATCCGTATAGATCTCCACCTTCTATCCATACAGGTAATGCCTCCAAATCTTAAACGCAAAAATGACTGCTGCTAACTCTAGATAGTGAATAGGATAATTCCTCTCATATTCTTTGAGTTGTCGTGAGGCATAGGCTTTGACTTTGCTGTGTTGCATGAGAACACATCCTAACCCTTTTCCTGAAGCATCATTGTAGATGACAAATCCCTCCGAGCCAGATGGTATTGTCAGAACAGGTGCTGAAATGAGTCTTATCTTGAGTTCTTGAAAACTCTTCTCACATTCCTCGCTCCAACCGAACTTTATATCTTTTCGAGTCAAATGAGTTAATGGAGTAGTGATTTGAGAAAATCCTTCCACGAATCTTCGATAATAACTAGCTAAGCCGAGAAAGCTACGTACTTCGATCACTGATTTTGGTTGCTCCCAGCTTTGAATTGCTTCAATCTTCGCTGGGTCAACAGATATTCCATGATTTGATATCACGTGCCCAAGGAATGCAACTTCCTCAAGCCAGAACTCGTATTTCTTAAACTTGGCATATAGCTTATTTTCACGAAGCTTTTGGAGTATCAGCCTCAAGTGTTGCTCATGGTCTTCACGAGTTTTGGAGTATATGAGGATGTCATCAATAAAGACGACCACAATGTGATCCAAATATTCCTTGAATACTCGGTTCATCATGTCCATGAAGGCAGCAGGAGCATTAGTCAATCCAAAAGACATGATTAGGAATTCATAATGCCCGTACCGAGTTCTAAAAGCAATCTTTGGAATGTCATCAGTTTTAATCTTTAACTGATGATATTCGGAACGAAGATCAATCTTTGAAAAGAATTTGGCTCCTTGCAACTGATCAAATAGGTCATCAATGCGAGGCAATGGGTACCTATTTTTGATAGTGACATGATTCAACTCCCGATAATCAATACAAAGTCGCATACTTCCATCTTTCTTCTTCACGAATAGAACAGGAGCACCCCAAGGAGACGTACTAGGACGAATGAAACCAATGTCTAACAATTCCTGTAGTTGGGTTTTTAACTCCTGAAGTTCAATAGGATCCATTCGATATGGGGCTTTGGAAATGGGTTTTGTACCTGGTTCAAGGTCTATACAAAATTTAATTTCTCGCTCTTGGGGTAGGCCAGGAAGTTCTTCAGGGAATACGTCTGAAAATTTATTAACAATAGAAATATCATTCAAAACTGACATATTTTTGTTTAAATCTGTGACATGAACTAAGAAAGCTTGACATCCGTTTTTCAATAAACGAATAGCTTTATGTATTGAGATGATAGTGATTGATTTTAATGGTTTGGTTTCTTGAATTCGCATAATAGGTTGGTTAGGAATATGAAAGCTAACAACCTTACGAAAATAATTAATTTTTGCATGATGAGTAGTTAACCAATCAATCCCTAGAATTACGTCAAATACAAGTATTTTTAATGAAATAAGATCGACAGGTAATGTGAGGGTATCGATTTGAACCAAACAAGACTTATAAACAGTGGATGTAATAACGGTTTCTCCCAACGGAGTTTTAACCGATAAGTCAAAGTCAATTTCTCCGGAGTCAAATTTAAACGTTGAGCGCAAGTAGGAGAAATAAAAGAATGGGTAGAACCGGTATCAAATAAGGTATAGACTTCGTTAGAGTTTATGATAAGCTTACCCGTGATGACCTAGTTCGGGTTCCTTACTTTTTGGGAGGTCACAAAAAATGCTCTCCCTTGAACTACCGGTTTTGACTTTTCTGGGACGGCCTTTGGTGCCTCCATCCCAGCTGAACTTGTCTTTGGTGCACGATAAAATCGGGCTAGGTGACCTTCTCTTCCATAATTATAATACACTTTGGATTGCATCGCATAGTTTGGACTGATGTGTCCCTCCCCTCCGTATTTGAAGCATATGATAGGTGGTCGTTCTCCTTCCTTAACAACGAGTGCTGGTGCTGATGTCTTTTCATCATTGTTGAATCTCATCTTTTTGAAATATCCACTCTTATTGTCTTGGCCATGATTACCACCGAAGTGGTTACCATTTCTGGCATGTTGATTCCCTCCACGTTTGTTGTCACCGCTTCGATGACTGCTACCACTGGTATTATCATTTTGTCGGCTGCTTTCTCTTGGTTACGTTGACTCGTTATCGTGCTCCAATAATTGAGCCATATTTACAACATTTGAATACAAACACAGTTTATGAGAAATTAGATATTGACGTATCTCGGGTTTCAAACCTCTTAGAAACATCCGCGCCATTCTCTCCTCACTATCAACCAAGTGAGAGGTAAACCGGGACAACTAGGCACACTTAGCTTCGTACTGCGACATGGTCATGTTGTTTTGCTCCAGTTTAATGAACTCTACCTCTTTCACGTGACGAATACTTTTGGAAAAGTACTTGTCGTTGAACAGTTCTTGGAACTTCTCCCAAAACATCTTCAGTGCGGCAGGTTGAGTACGCTTTAAAGAGTCCCACCAGTAATCTGCTTCTGTTCGCAATATGAAGGTGGCAAAGGGAACCTTTTGCTCCTTGGAGCATCCCAAGACATCAAATATCTTGTTGATCTGCTTTATCCACGTCTCGACCTTAAGTGGTTTTGGCTCTCCAAAAAACTCCGGTGGTCCCAGCTCCTTGAACTGCTTAGTGGTGACCGTTCGAGAGTTGTCAGTGTTTCCACCTATATTTTGGACAGGAGCCTCCCTCGCCTGATGTTGCATGAATTGCATAAAACCTCTGAACGTCCCATCGTTTATCATTTGATCGTTGTTGTTTACCTGAGGATTATAATCTTCCTGTTGCACATTATCTTGGGTATTGATCTATGGTGACTCAACGGTCTCCTGTGCTCCATTGCTATTCTCAATATTCTCGGATGTCATTTTCTAATAATACCACAAAACAAGGGTTAATTGACATGCAACATATTATTCCTATACTCTGACCGACCAATTAAATATAAAATAAACTTAGGTAGGTCATACTAGCGAAGGAATTTCCCGTCTCTCCCCTCCTAGTTCTAGTCTCACATCTTAGCCAGGGATCACATCCCTAAGCTTTGATACCAACTATGACGCCCCCAAAATAGGTATACATCACCCATTTTGAGTGGCCAAATACATGGTAAAGAATATAAATACAAACTTAATTTACACAACTGTTTAAGTGTCGTGTAGAATACAACACAACATAAGCTGTGAGTTTTAAAACAAATATTGTCTTCTAGATAGTATTCAAACTCAAAATAAGTCCTCATTACATTTATTATCACACTATTTCAAAGAATAATGAGGACTACTAATGCAAACATCTGGACCGTCACTCTGTTCCCCGACTAGTCCCAGCTATATTCTCATTTCCTGAAGAGAACAATGAAAGTAAATGGTGAGCTCAACTAGCCCAGTAAGAAATATTATGACTAAGATAATGCAGAATAAACTATCGTTAGTCTTCAACAGTGTTAAACTAATAAAATATAATAAACATCAAGTTTAACTGCAGCAGAACAAGCAAACCATTAGAAGAGTCAAGTAGAGAATAAAATCTATTATCTTCTATGATTTAAAAGATTTTTTATCACTTTTATCACCGAGACTCAGCTTAATAAATAATCCATATCATCCCTGCACTACGGCCAAGGATATTCATTAGTATCACGACCACAAATTATCCATGCACTACGGGCCAAGGATATTCGTGTATTCATCAATGGTCATGATCATGCCAACAACTGTCCATCAATGCACTACGGGCCAATGAGGACTTTTACCACATCATTTGTAATATTACGGTCATGATTATACCGAATAATCCCTGGTCATAATCATACCAAGTCCATCCATGCACTACAGGCCACAGATGACTTTCAACATAATATAAACACGAGGATGATAACAATGATATAAGAATTCAATAAAACAAGTACTAGGATAAATTTTTAAAGATTTATAATTAAATTTATCCAAAAATCAATAATGTCCAAATTGTCAATATGATACTGCTTTGTGGAGTAAAATTCAAGAATAATATTGTACCAAAAATAATTTGGACCGATAACGAATCAATTTTTATCATGAATAGTACCCCGAGTGAATAGTACTCGAGTGAATAGTACTCCGAGAATAGTACTTCGGGAATAGTAACCTCGTGAATTGTGTAAGATCCCAACTTTTATGAATAAAGAATAATTTTCTCGAAATATATTTTTTAAATATTATGGTGTGGATTTGATATAATGTTATAGTTATGGGTAATATTTATAAATTTTGCAAAGTAAGCAAGTGGTTATATAATATTCGATTAGTCGGGGAATATTTATTTTAATAGGAAATATTTATACGACGACACAATCATTGGTGGACCCCACAACGGAAGTATTGTCGTAGTTAGAAAACGACATAATTATCTTTTTATAAAAATAACGGCGAAAGTTTTACCGTTAAACTGTTGAACTACCCGGTAGTAAAAGTACAGTAATACGCATGGTTGCATAGTAGTACACGGTATTGATTATTGATGCTTACGTGAGAAGTCACTCAGTTATATTCAATTATTACTATAGTAATTGCTGCATCATATCTCTCATATTATTGATTCAATTATTATTATAGTATCATCTGCATAATATGTTATATTATTAAATCAATAATTGAGACGACAAAGTTATTCATATTATTATTTACAATATTGACAATGTCTAGAAAGTTCTGTCAAGGAGAGATTTGGTCACCTAATTACGCGCTAATAAGGAGAAATCCTTATCGAAAAGCCCCTTCTTTCCTGGGAATGATTTGGTTGTTAAATATTGTGAGTTATGATATTAATGATTAATAAGTTCGTGTTGATTAAAGATGAAATTGATGGTTCCATTGTGTGGGAATTAATCAGTGTTAATGGAAATCGACATTTATTTCTATAATAATTAATGTCTGGAGGTTATATTGACCAATCGGGTAATTAACCGGTAAATGAGTAATTAATTGCTATTAATTCACATGCTTATAACTATGTGTTCACATGTGTATACTATTGATTCACATGAATTACTATTAGGGGAGTTGGTGTAAGATTGATAATACTTACATGACTAAATTAAAAATAGAGGTATAGATGAAGGTATTATACTATAATTAGTTTTTTCCCATGATTATACTATTGAGTCACATGAATAAACTATTAATTCACATGATTTACTATTAGGGGAGGTGGTGCAAGTTTGATAATACTTGCAGGACTAAATTAAAAATGAAGAAAAAGAGGAAGGTATTATACTATAATATTTTAATGTGCAATTATTGAGAAGAAGTAGCATTTATTATTCGTGTTAGAATAATCGCATGCCTGGTGAATTCTGTTGCTTTATTATTATGTTGGAATAACCTGTCAGTGAGGTCTAATGAACTTGTTCTATGTGGAATAACGGTCTATCGCATGTCTGGTGCATTCCGGTTGAATATCCTGTCTGTGCGGATTACGTATCCTTCATATCCGGATTTGACCTTATTAAATTGTGGAAATGATTATGTCTACTTGTCTATGTGGATGCATGGTGAATGACCGCATTGTGGTCTACGTGAATTACCGCAAAAATCTATTTGTGGTTTCATATATTCTATTATACTCAGTTGGTTAAAGTTTTGGCTTCTATACTCCATGAAATTAGTGGAATATCCTTGATATTTGCGCTTCATCTAGTATCTTTTCATGAAAATATTCTTCTGAGCATTCTTGAATTTTACTCCACAAAGCAGTATCATGTTGACAATTTGGACGTTATTAATTTCAGGATAAATTAACTTATAAATCTTTAAAAATTATTCTTGAACTTATTTTATTGAATTATTATGTCATTGTCATCATCCTCATGCTTATATTGTGATGAAAGTCATCTTTGGCTTACGTGCATAGATGGACTTGGTATAATTATGACCAGGGATCATTCGGTATAGTCATGACCTGTAATGTTATAAATGATGTGGTAAAAGTCCTCAGTGGCCTGTAATGCATTGATGGACAGTTTTTGGTATGATTATGACCAGTGATTATTCGTTATAGTCATGACCATTGATGATTTAATGAATATCCTTGGCCCGTAGTGCAGGGATGATTCGATGTAGTTTATTTATTAAGCTGAGTCTCAGCGATAAAAATTGATGAAAACATTTTAAATCACAGAAGATATTAGATATCATGCTCTACTTGACTCTTCTAATGGATTGCTTATTCCGCTGAAGTTAAACTTGTTGTCTATTATATTCTATCAGTTTAATATTGTTAAAGGCTAATGATAATTTATTCTGCATTATCTTAGTCATAATATTTCTTACTGGGCTAGTTGAGCTCACCCTTTCTTTCAATGTTCTCTTCAGGAAATGAGAACGTAGCTGGGACTAGTCGGGGAACGGAGTGACGGTCCAGATAATAGCATTTGCAGTCCTCACTATTCTGTTAAATAGTATGACAATAAATGTAATGAGGACTCCATTGAGTGTGGATATTGTCTAGATGACAATATTCTTATTAAAACTCTTAGATTATGTTTTGTCGTATTTTACACGACTGGTGTATAATTAAGTTGTATTTGAATTTTGTACCATATATTTAGCTACTCAAGATGGGTGATGTATACCTATTTTGGGGGCATCACAGTTGGTATCAAAGCTTAGGGATATGATCCCTGACTGAAATGTGAGGCAAGAACTAGGAGGGGAGAGACGGGGAATTCCTTCGCTAGTATGACCTACCTAAGTTTATTTGGTATTTAATTGGTCAGTCAGAGTATAGGGATAATATGTGATATGTTAATTAACCCTTGTTTTATGGCAGTATTTGAAAATGGCATCCGAAAATATTGAGATAAGCAATGAAGCACATCAGACCGTTGAGTCACCACAGATTAATACCCAGGATAATGTGCAACAGGAAGACAATAATCCTTAGGTAAACAACAACGATCAAATGATGAACGATGGGACGTTCAGTGATTTTATGCAATTCATGCAACATCAGGCGAGGGCGGCTCCTGTCTAAAATGCAGGTGGAAACCCTGACAACTCTCGGACGGTCACCGCTAAGAAATTTAAGGAGCTGGGACCACCGGAGTTTTTTGGAGAGCCAAAACCACTTAAGTCGGAGATGTGGATAAAGCAGATCACCAAGATATTTGATGTCTTGGGATGCTCCGAGGAGCAAAAGGTTCCCTTTGCCACCTTTATGTTGCGAGCAGAGGCAGATTACTGGTGGGTATCTGTAAAGCGTACTCAACCTGCCGCACTAAAGATGTCTTGGGAGAAGTTCCATGAACTGTTCAACGATAAGTACTTTCCTGAAAATATTCATCACATGAAGGAGGTAGAGTTCATCAAGCTTGAGCAAAATAATATGATCGTGTCGCAGTACGAAGCCAAGTTTGCTGAGTTGTCTCGGTTTACGTCCCACTTAGTTGATAATGAGGAGAGAATGACGCGGATGTTTCTAAGAGGTTTAAAACCTGAGATACGTCAATATCTGATTTCTCATAAACTGTGTTTGTATTCAGATGTTGTAAATAGGGCACAGTTATTAGAACGCGATAACAAGTCGACCCAACCAGCAGAAAGCAGCCGACAAAATGATAATACCAATGGTAGCAGTCATCGAAGCAGTGACAACTAGGGTGGAGGGAATCAACATGCCAGAAATAGAAATCACATCGGTGTTAATCATGGTCATGACAATAAGAGTGGACATTTCAAGAAGAGGAGATTGAACAATGATGGAAAGACGTCAGCACCAGCACCTGTTGTTAAGGAAGGAGAACGACCGCCGGTCGTATGTTACAAATGTGGAGGGGAGGGACATATCAGTCCAAACTGCATGATGCAGTCCAAAGCGTGTTATAATTATGGAAAAGAAGGTCACCTAGCCTGATTTTGTTGAATTTTGTATCGACCTTAAACCAGGTACAAAACCCATTTCCAAAGCCCCATATCGAATGGCTCCTATTGAACTTCAGGAGTTAAAAACCCAACTACAGGAATTGTTAGACATCGATTTCATTCGTCCTAGTACGTCTCCTTGGGGTGCTCCTGTTCTATTCGTGAAGAAGAAAGATGGAAGTATGCGACTTTGTATTGATTATCGGGAGTTGAATCATGTCACCATCAAAAATAGGTACCCGTTGCCTCGCATTGATGACCTATTTGACCAGTTGCAAGGAGCCAAATTCTTTTTAAAGATTGATCTTCGTTCCGGATATCATCTGTTGAAGATTAAAACTGATGACATTCCAAAGACTACTTTTAGAACTCGGTACGGGCATTATGAATTCCTAGTCATGTCTTTTAGATTGACTAATGCTCCTGCTACCTTCATGGACATGATGAACCGAGTATTCAAGGAATATTTAGATCACCTTGTGGTCGTCTTTATTGATGACATCCTCATATACTCCAAAACCCGTGAAGACCATGAGCAACACTTGAGGCTGATACTCTAAAAGCTTCGTGAAAATAAGCTATATGCCAAGTTTAAGAAATGTGAGTTCTTGCTTGAGGAAGTTGCATTCCTTGGGCACATGATATCAAATCATGGAATATCTGTTGACCCAGCGAAGATTGAAGCAATTCAAAGCTGGAAGCAACCAAAATTAGTGACCGAAGTACGTAGCTTTCTCGGCTTAGCTGGTTATTATCGGAGATTCGTGGAAGGATTTTCTCGAATCGCTACTCCATTAACTCATTTGACTCGAAAAGATATAAATTTCGGTTGGAGCGAGGAATGTGAGAAGAGTTTTCAAGAACTCAAGAGAAGACTCATTTCAGCACCTGTTCTAACAATACCATCTGGCTCGGAGGAATTTGTCATCTGCAATGATGCTTCAGGCAAAGGGTTAGGATGTGTTCTCATGCAACATGAGAAAGTCATAGCCTATGCCTCACGACAACTCAAAGAATATGAGAGGAATTATCCTACTCATGATCTAGAGTTGGTAACATTCGTTTTTGCGTTTAAGATTTTGAGTCATTACCTGTATGGATAGAAGGTGTAGATCTATACGGATCATAAAAGCCTCAAATATTTCTTCACTCAATAGGAACTCAATATGCGGTAACGACGATGGCTTGAGCTATTGAAAGATTATGATCATACCATCCAATACCATTCTGGAAAAACGAACGTAGTAGCTGACGCATTGAGTAGAAGATCATATGCGGGTACGAGTGCGATATTGTCAACGCAAAGGCCCATTTTATATGACTTACAACGGATGGAGATAGTGTTAAAGACTCCAAGGACCCATGTGATGATGACGAATATATGAGTAGAACCGACTTTAATCGATAAAGTTAAAGCTGCTCAAACTACAGACCTGGAGTTGATGCATATGAAGAAGAAAGTGCAAGAAGGTGCTATTCCGGAAGCAAGAATCGATGAAGAAGGAACACTTCGAGTTAACTCCAGACTTTGTGTTCCTAACGATTCTGACTTGAAGTATAAAATCATGATAGAGACGCACAACACACCGTTTACAATCCATACTGAGAGTACCAAGATGTATCGTGATCTTCGACATACATTTTGGTGGAGTAATATGAAGAGAGAGATAGCGGGGATTTATCTCAAGGTGTCTAATTTGTCAACGAGTCAAGGCGGAGCGTCAAGTGCCAAAAGGTCCATTACAACCACTTGAAATTCTAGAATAGAAGTGGGAGCACATTACCATGGATTTTGTTACCGGTCCTCCCAAGGTTTCTCAAGGCATAGATGCGATTTGGGTCATTGTTGATAGATTGACCAAGTCGGCTCATTTCTTACCTATACGAGAAAATTATACACTTGAACGTCTTTCCTGTATGTACATAAACGAGATTGTAAGATTGTATGGTATGCCAGTATCCATAGTTTTTGATCGAGACCCAAGATTCACTTCAAGATTTTGGGTTAGTTTGCAAAAAGCTATGGGCACGAATTTACGATTTAGTTTGGCTTACCATCCTCAAACGGACGGGCAGTCAGAGAGGACTATTCAAACTCTTGAAGATCTATTAAGACTCTCTATCCTTGACTTCAAGGGAAGTTGGGACAAGTTCTTACCATTGGTGGAGTTTTCCTACAATAACAGTTATCAAGCAAGTATTGGCATGGCTCCATTCGAGGCGTTGTATGGAAGAAAGTGTCGTTCTCCAGTATGCTGGGATGAGGTGGGTGAAGCAACGTTGTTGGGACCGGAGTTGGTACGTATGACTACGAAAAAGATTCAAACGATCCAACAACGTATAAAAACCTCACAAGATCGACAAAAGAGTTATGCTGATCTTCATCAAAAGGACGTAGAATTCAATATTAGAGAACATGTGTTGTTACGTGTTGCTCCATGGAAAGGAGTTACGAGATTTAAAAAGAGATGAAAGCTCAATCCTCGATTCATTGGCCCATTTTTAATCCTCGAACGAGTAGGAACTGTGGCCTATAGACTCGCCTTACCACCAAGTATGTCTTGTGTTCATAACGTTTTTCACATATCTATGTTACATAAATATGTGAAAGACCCGAACCACATTATTGAGTTAGAACCGGACGAAATAGCGGAAGATCTAACGTATGAAGATGTTCTTGTTAAAATCTTGGATAAGAAGAAGCATATTTTATGCTCCAAGGTTATACCTCAAGTCAAAGTTTTGTGGAGAAACCACGATGTTGAGGAAATGACCTGAGAGTTAGAATCTGAAATGAAATCAAGGTATCCTTACCTCTTCGACATACCAGGTACGTACCCTAATTTCGAGGGCAAAATTTTATAAGAAGGAGAGGTTGTAAGACCCCAACTTTTATGAATAAAGATGAATTTTCTATAAATATCATTTTTGAATATTATGGAGTGAATATGATATAATGTTATAGTTGTGGGTAATATTTATAAATTTTGCAAAGTATGCAAGTTGTTATATAATATTCGATTGGTCGGGGAATATTCGTTTTAAAAGAAAATATTCGTACGACGGCACAATCATTGGTGGACCCCACAACGGAATTATTGTCGGATTGAGAAAACGACAAAAATATCTTTTTATAAAATAACGGCGAAAGTTTTACCGTTAACTGTTGAAATACCTAGTGGTTAAAATACATTAGTACGCATTGTTGCACAGTAGCACGCGGTATTGCACAGTATTTTTAAATTATTGATTCTTACGTAAGAAGACACTACTTACTAATTGTTACAGTAATTACTGTTCAATACTTTACTTTATTAGTTCAATAATTGTTGGGTTAATATTTTATATTATTGTTGTTTCAATAATTGTCACTGCACAGTATTTTCTATTGTCAAATCAATAATTCATATTATTTGAATAATATTATTAGATAGCATTATTGGCAATGTCTAGAAAGTTCTGTCAAGGAGAGGTTTGGTCACCTAATTGCGCGCCAATAAGGAGAAATCCTTATCTAAAAGCCCCCTCTTTCCTGGGAACGGCCTGGTTGTCATTATTGTGATTCTGTAATATTATTTGTGAATAATTATTTATTGATTTATATGATAAGAAAATATTTATTCAATGTGAAGTTAAACTGAGTAATTTTTAGTATGTGACATTTGTTGAAAGTTGGTTCTTTATCTTTTTTAATAAAATAATTCATTCAAATATATTATTATAATTTTACATTATAGTAGTATGATGTGATTATATAATAGTACGTTTTTTATAATTTGAATGGTAACATTATTATAGTAAATTCATGGTATAAAAGTAAAAGGAGGTGGAAGAGAACAAATTGAATTTGAATTCCTATGATGTAAGCGATGATGTCATCGGATGATGATGTAAGCGATGATGTCATCGGACGATGAGGTAAGTAGTGATGTAATATGATCGATGATGTCAGCGATGATGCCATAAATTATGGCAAAAAGACTATTTTACCCTTACTCTGCCAAGCCTATAAATAGAAGCTCATTTTTTCATTATTTTTCACCAATTCATTCAAGCTATAGAGAGAGAAAGTATAGAGAGAATAAGAGAGAAAGAAGAAGAGTATTCTGTTACTACACTATTGCAGTATCCAATCTCCTACTAAGGTAATGTGTATTATTTCTTTCATATTCGTAAGTGATATTATTCTTGTTCAATATTCGTAAGAAATAATATTTTCTTCTATACTCTGTAGTATGTAAGTAATATTATTTTGTTTCATATTTCTAATTCTACACTTATGTTGATAAGTATTGCTTCTATACTCCATAAAATTAGTAGAATATCCTTGATATTTGCGCTTCATCCATTATCTTTTCATGGAAATATTATTCTAAGTATTCTTGATAAGTTTTAGCTTTTTCATGCCGGAGTACTATTCACGGGGTTACTATTCCCGAAATACTATTCACAGGGTATTATTCACCCAGGGTACTATTCATGATAAAAATTGATTCGTTTTCGGTCTAAATTATTTTTGGTATAATATTATTCTTGAATTTTACTCCACAAAGCAGTATCATGTTGACAATTTGGACGTTATTGATTTCTGGATAAATTAAATTATAAATCTTTAAAAAATTATCCTTGAACTTGTTTTATTGAATTCTTATATCATTGTCATCATCCTCATGTTTATATTATGTTGAAAGTCATCTATGACCTGTAGTGCATAGATGGACTTGGTATGATTATGACTAGGGAGTATTCGGTATAATCAGAATGGGTGATTTATACCTATTTTCGAGCCAAGGACATATCAACCCAGCAATTATTGAACCAATAAAGTAAAATATTGAACAGTAATTACTGTAACAATTATTAAGTAGTGCCTTCCTACGTAAGAATGAATAATTCAAAAATACTGTGCAATACCGCGTACTACTGTGCAACAACGCGTATTACTGTGTTTTAACCACTAGGTATTCCAACAGTTAACGGTAAAACTTTCGCCGTTATTTTATAAAAAGATATTTTTGTTGTTTTCTCAATTCGACAATAATTCCGTTGTGAGGTCCACAAATGATTGTGTCGTCGTACGAATATCCCCTGTTAAAACGAATATTCCCCGACCAATTGAATATTATATAACAACTTGCGTACTTTGCAAAATTTATAAATATTACCCACAACTATAACATTATATCAAATTCATTCCATAATATTCAAAAATGATATTTATAGAAAATTCATCTGTATTCATAAAAGTTGGGGTCTTACAATATCTCCCCACAATCTCTCATCTTCTCTCTCTTGAACTCGCTCTTTTCTTTTCTCTTTCTCTCTCTAGTTTTCTTTTGCTAGTTTGGAGAAATGATTACAAGAGAGAAGAAATTTGTTTACATAAAGCTACTTTCAATTTCTTATAAGTTGGTCACCCAACTTAAGTCTTTTCTAGTCTTCCCCTTCGTCTTTAAAACCTTGCAAATCACTCCCTGACATATTTTTAACATATTCTCAAAAATTTCTTTATTTCTTAGCATATTCCTTAAGATATTTTCTGAAGTTTCAAATATTAGGTTTTTAACCCTAAAGTTTTATTAACTCACACAATTCTCCCTTAACTTTCATAATTCACTTTCATACTTTATTAAGTTAGCAAAATGTCCATTTTGCCCTTTCGTACAATTGGTTATGGTTTAGTTCCCGAGCTATGTCGGTAACCCGATTTCTTTTTTATTTCTCTTTCCTATCTTTAATAAACCTTCCAAATCTTTGAAAATGTAATTTTCCATGTGGCAAAATCTTTCCTTTGATATATAAAATAGAACATAACATACTTAAATTACATATTTATTTTATAATGGTAGAATAATATAAAATAAATATGCTACACATAATTTCTTATGCAAATACAATTATTTACATACCCAAGATATTATAATATAATACCCTTACCTCATTAACATAAATTCAATTAAAAATTTATTTACTTCCTTAAGATATTACGATAAATATAATATCTTTTCTTTATTAAACTAATTTCATATAAGAATTTATTCTAATACTCTTGTGTAAAGTATATATAAATATTATATGCTTAACCCGCATCTTTTTGCTTTATTACGCAAATTGTTCCCAAAAATTTTATTTTCCCCGCATAATTAATATATGTATATATATATATATATATATATATATATATATATATATATATAATATTTATTAACTCCCAATTACAAGTTACACCAAACATACACACATAAAATATAGAAAATAATTAATAATTTTATTTTCTTACATTATAAACTGTTTATATCAATTTATTTACATATAAAAAATATAATTTAATATATTTACCATATTACGTAAACATACATATTCTTCATAAATCATAAAATGATTTATATACTCATATATTAAACTAGACATTTAATTTAACATCAAGTAACTCTCTTAGTACAGTTTGCTACATTGAATAAGTCTTTTTCATATGGCTTGCCATATATATTATTCTGACTAGCCACATTGTTATTTCTTTTTTTATTAAAAGATTTCTAACGTTTGACTACTACCAGCTTCTTATAATGAAGCTTTTCATTTATTCTTGTATGATTAATTTAAATAATCAATCCTCTTGTTTAGCTAAATCATATATAACACATCTCTAAGTATATATGTATCTATACATATACACATTTAATTTAATATAATAATATATCTTCATTTGAAATTTATTTCTTTAAATAAATTTTTCACATACAAATTTTTTTTTATAGGTTTTGAATTTCCATAACCCTTATTTTCTCAATTCTTTTTCAAATAGTAAACCATATAGGCTCTTCTTAAAAATTTAAATCATTCCTCTATTTTCACTCTAGGTTTAAAACTTTAACCTTTAACTTAATCATTCAAGATCCTCTAAATTTTCAGGTTGTCACATTCACCCATTCTTCTAAGAATTTCGTCTCCGAAATTACAGTCTACTAATCTTTGCTTCTTCTATTCACCGAAAATAGGTTTTCAATTTAACTTTTACATTTTTCTCTTTTGAGAAATTCTCTTCTATAATCTCATTCAACCATTGCAACTCTTTTTAAGAAGTTAAAAACTTTTCATATTATGCCGAGGGGTCATATAGACCATGAACTCTCAGGTTTAACAGTATTCACAGCAACCAATTCTGTTAACATATTGTACTAGGTGATCAGCCTAGTACAGATACAAGTACGTTAGGTGATCAACCTATCGTACCCTACGCTGTGCACAACGTATCAATCTTATTTAGCGACTATTTGCGCTACTAAATTGGATTATTTTATTCAATCGGGTTGTTCACCTCAGAGTTAGCATAAGATTCTGTACCAAAACAATTTGGTTTGAGATAAATTCTCAAAGAAATACTTGAATTTTTATAAACATTTATCTGGCTAAATCAAATAGCTTAGACGCATATCAATAATTCGAACATCAATCAAAACATTTGTGTAGTCACTTTAATTGGCATTGACTTTTCTTTAACTGGTTTAAAATTCTGAAAATCGTTTAATGACGTCATGATTCCACACTGTATTTACAGTCCGTTTGAGGATTCCATCATTTGATAATTTTATCACACTATATCATACCATAATGGGTTCAAGATCCTTAGATCACATCCAACACTAGGTAACACTGCATTGATGACTCCATCATTTGTATCATCTCTTCACCAGGTTCAATGATGCATTGATGATATATAAAATATATTTTGATATATTTTAAATCATTTTTGTCTAGCCGAAACAATTAACACGGACCCTTCTTTAAACGGTTCAAACCCATTAAAAATCAGTTTTAGTGTTATCATGTCGTAACAAATAATGAGATGTTAGTGGCTCACAGTCCACATACACACCCTTGTCACCGTATGATGCTGATAACAAAAATTTATTTTTATTTAAAGGCACATCAGTGCGGATTTAGCTTGATGTCAAAAATTTCAAAGTCTAGCATAGCTAGAAGATTTGGAATACCTTTGCTTCCACCATCAACTTCAATTTCTTCAATATTCTATTGCTTAATAATTCTATCTATTTTTAGCATCCTTAAAGCTTACTATACTGAAAATCCTCAATTCTCAATCAATAATTCTTCTATACCCCAGTATAGTTCATCAAACGTACCACACGTTATGAGTTCAGGAACTTACCACAATAATATGAGTTTAGAAACTTGTCCTAGTAATACGTAGTCCAAAAACCAATCAGGAACTGTCCATACGCTTAGGGGTTCAAAAATGCACCATATGATTATCAGTCACAAACTTACTATAAGTATGAGTTTTAAGAACTCATACCTAATCTTAATATTATCTAACTATCAAATATAAATATGAGAAAAGAATCACATTCTCTTCATATGTATATCGATAGCGCGACACTAATATTTTAATAATTATCAATGTGATAAACTTAGTAGTTGTAGACCAAGCACAAAACCTCTGCCCATACAAAGGTTTATACAACTCAGCTATCACATGAATCCTCAATTAAAATCCCATATAATCCTAGCTTCCTCTTTACTCAATACAAATTTCATTTAATCCGTATATCAATATTTACCACTCTTACCTGAGGTTACGTCGTATCATTTCATAGTACATTCTCTTTATAGCGTCATGCTATATCTTCTTAATCGTTTAATGTAGACACTCAAAATTTTTTGTACTACTGTCACTAACATTGCAGAAGAGCAGATTCGTCTTTTAAGAGGGAACCCTGAAAGATGATCCATATCCGTACCGTATACTACCAGAAGTTCAGCATCAACCCCAGATCGCAATCTGGGAGTAACAATTCTAATCTCGGAGATAACCCCGAGGCATGCAGATTAATACCGGCACACACATCGGAGAAGACCGATTAATCTCGGAGATAACCCCGAGGTATCCAGTCTCAGTCCCAACCATGGGAATAGCCACCAACCTTGGTGATAACCCCAAGGAATGTAATTTCGGCAATAACCCCGGAAATGCTTGTTACAAGTGTGACTAGCTTCAATCTCGGCGCTCACAACGAGATCCACTGTACCAGCCCGACGATAACATCGGAAGACAGACACACCTCAAGGATGACAATGAGGACCTTTAACCAATTGCAACAGTACAATCGCAGCAAAGCTGAGCAACGTCTACTTTATCAGCCCATTTCGGCGATAACACCGGTAAGGGGCAACATCGTCATCTGACCAACACGATGCCACGCCACGTCACCTCAACATATCTACGCAACAATGTCCTATAAGACTAATCAATCCCGAGTGACTATTGTACGGGGTAACGGATAAAAGTTGAAGCTTTAAGACTGGAGGGCATCATCCCATCTTCAATGACTTCGTACAAAATCTAATCCCATGCCATCATACAACTCTCGACAACGGCGGTCCGAAATAGGTCCTGTATACCTCAAATGGATGCCCAGATTGTACTTCTAAAAATCTGAGTGGAAATTACAGTGCCCGAGTGCACGTACTTCGAGACGACCGGTCCGAAAAACTCGAGCCAACCCAAGTTGCCTCTGGTACACCTGCGGCTGAGCCGCAGGTACACCTGCGGCTAATATGCCTATAAATAGAGGGATTGGGGTGCTGATTTTTCAAGAAAAAACGGCGAGGAAGCCCTGCCCAATTTGCTCTGCACTCATCCCATGCAGTGTACTTTTCCCTTTTAAACACCTGTGAGCTCATATATAGCCTCTTTTGTACCCACAAAAGCCAGTGTTTACCCACTCTAAAGATATAGAAGCCTTTTTTAGTAGTCAGCTGTAAGCCTTCTCACACACTTTAGAGTCTTTCTCATCATCTTTGCACACACCCTTCTACACGTTGATAGTCGTGTTGCTTGCTTTTGCCCGGGCTTCGGTCCGTGGTTTCATTCCATTCTATATATATATATATATATATATATATATATATATATATTGACTAACATTATCGAGTTATGCCTCGATTGAACCTAGACTTCGGTCTGGAGCGTTTAATTGCTTTTGTATATATATACATTTATATATATGAACTGCGTGTCGAACTCTGTTCGATGAGCCTAGACTTATGTTTGGTGCGTTTAATGGCTTTCTTATATATATAATTATATATATGAACTGCTGTCGAACTCTGTTCGGTGAGCCTGGATTTCACATCCGGTGCGTTTACTGCTTATATATATATATATATATATATATATATATATATATATATATATTAACTGTTGTTGGACTCCGTCCGATGAGCCTGGATTTCACATCCGGTGCATTTACTACTTTAATATATATATACTTATATATATTAACTGTTATTGGACTTCGTTCGATGAGCCTGGATTTTATATCCGGTGTGTTTATATGCTATATATATATATATATTTACATTTCGTCCCACCTGGAGTTTACTTCATGGTGGTTGATCGTTTTTACAGGTTTCTGTACATTTCGTCCCGTCTGGAGTTTCTTCCGTGGCGGTTGATAGCTTTTACAGCTTTATTTATATTTCTGATCCCCCATGGATGTGCTTCGTGGTTGGTGATCATGTATGTATATATATATATATTTACAACTTTTATATATATACCTGATTACTGCGTTTATATTAATTGCGGCATCATGTGAGCCTAGGAATCATGTGATCACAGATTCAGTCCCCTGAATCTAGATTCGGTTTCCGTGATGGACCTTTTCAGCTGTAAGCAGCTTGTAAATTTATCTGTGATGTTTGGATTTCCTCAGATGGTTTTCATACCCATGAGGAATTCAGCACCTTTTTGTACATTTATTTTTGTACGGATGCCTCGCATCTGTCAAATAAAATCAATCAAGCCGAGCACTTAATAAAATGGGAGTGTAAAAGGTCTCAATTACTATTGAGCATCAGGGTTTGCAAAAACCTCTTTTATAAAACATCACTGCCATATCCTGCTAAAAATTGAATTTTTACATAAAATTCAAACCCTGTGTATATCGGTGCGAACGAGGCCTCACACTACTTCCAAATAACAACACATTGACCACACACACACACACACACACACACACATTCAGATAACAGTTTCTTGAAAAGAGGCAGTCACCGTGGTAACACGGATGTCGGGGGGTGCCTAACACCTTCCCTCCGCATAACCAAGTCCCCGGACCCTAATGAATCACGATTTCACCGACCCGCTTAGCAGCGTTACATCACTGGGTCAATGTGCAAACCTTTTCTTGGTTGTGTTGGTATAACCATTTAAAAAACCAGCTGCCGACTCTTAATAGTCCATCGTCGACATTATACATGTCGGACCTTTTTCACTTATTTTTTCAAACAAATCTCACCTAAAATGATAACACCAAAGAACAAGTAACGGAAAGGGACAATTAAAAATCCCGACGTCGACAAGTGGCGACTCCGCTGGGGACTCCAGTAAGAGGACTTAACCCGCTATTACAATTTTTTCAAAATTGTTATCTGCTTGTGTGTGGATGTTGCATTTATATTTTATGATAAATGTGTACGAATGCATTTCCTTAGTGCTTCGCACTATAAACTGCTTGTGATATTAGTGCTTCGCACCATATCTGCTTGTGATATTAGTGCTTCGTACATGTCATCATTTTCATACGGTAAGACGCGATGTATGTGAATGTATGTTGTGTGGTCCCTTCACCAGGAGGCTATCCCGTCGGTGTTTTATTACTGGACTCGTGAGAAGACTAATTCCCCGAGGCTCAGGAAAGGCACCACCCAAATTTGCTCCAGTTGAAAGACCGGATTAACTTCCCGTCAAGTAGATTGCGATGATTTAGGAACCTCCATGCCAAAAAGCTGCGAGAGTAACCTAAGATAGGTCAGCCTCTGATAAACCCAAAGCGGAGGAAAGTCTCTTCATGCTCTCATTTCAAATTACTTGTAAAGCACAATTACTTGTAATTATCTTCCATATCTATCTCCATATAATGAGAAATATGAAGAAATGTGTACACATACATGCTACAAACAGCTGACATCCGTTTTGCAGGATAAAATTCCTAAACTGGACACATCATATAGCATGTTATTATCCACCTTCCCTAAAGACTAAACTATGCAAGTCTTTTGCAGGGAATCAATCGGACCTACCACCCGTTCAAAGTCCAAAAAGGAAACATGCCTACAGTCAATCATGTCGTCATCCGACCAGACCGAACTTAATCCAGTTTCTCATAAAGAATTCGACAGATTAAGCAAACAGATTACATATTTGGCTGTTCTACTAAAAGAATTACACCAGTCTACACAGGGTCAGCAAATACCCGTACATGCTGAATCCTCCACACAAAGAGGAACCCAGGTCATTACAATACCTGAACTGCAGTTGGATCTGACCAACAAAACTCATGATGCTACCCATCCCACTGGAGACTCAGACACTGGTGACATCAAAAAGAAAGTCCTCCAAATGGAAGAGACTCTTCGCATTATCAAAGGAATTGGAACACACGGGAGTGTTTCATATGCTGATTTGTGTATTTTCCCTGGTATTCATTATCTAGAAAAGTTTAAGACTCCTGACTTTGAAAAATATGACGGGTTAGGAGATCCTTACACACATCTAAAGGTGTTTATTGGAGAACTGGGATCTTATGCAGAGGATGAAAAACTCAGAATGCAACTATTCCAAAAAAGTCTAACTGGAGAAGCCCGTTCGTGGTACACAAGATTAGACAATTCAAAGATCCATAGTTGGGAATAGCTAGCACACACTTTCCTCACCCAATACTTTCAATCTCAAATGGCTCCTGATCGGTATCAAATTACCAAGATCAAGAAACAGTCTAATGAGTCTTTAAGAGAGTATGCTCAGAGGTGGAGATGCCTGGCTGCCCAAGTTAGTCCTTCCATGACAGAATCAGAGATGGTCATGACTTTCATAGACATACAAGAAGAACCTTTCTATGAAAGAGTTTTAGCCGACATCGGCAAGCTATTTTTTGAAATGGTCAAACATGGGGAGATGGCTGAAATGAGATTGAAATCCGGAAAGATTCAAGACCTAGCTACACTCAAAGCTGTTACTGATCATATCCACTTTGGAAATTATGGGAACAACCCCCGGAGGGTCCATAAAAAGAAAGAGGAGGATGTTTCCCTAATACTATAGAGTCAAAAAGGCAATCAGAACATGCCTGTCCAGAGGAGAAATTACACTCCCTTTCAAGCACAGTCTTCAAATCCTCCAGTACCAAAAGCTGGAGAAGCCAAACTCCCTCAAGTATTCACACCCTTAGGGGACACCCTCGAGAACATTCTCAATCTTCTAACAACACAGAAGAAAATCACGCATTTGCTTCCACCAGCCAGCCCTAATGGATGGGGTTTTAATGCTGCTCGGAAATGTGCTTATCATGCCGGGGCACCTGGACATGATACTCAGGATTGTTGGGCCTTGAAACACAAAATCCAAGACCTGATAGACAACGGTGAAATCGTAGTCGCCAAACCCGATCAGCCTCACGTTCAAGACAACCCTCTTCCTCAACACCAGGAAGAAGATGTCAACATGATCAATTGGAGCAGCGGACAGAGTTCCAATTTCAGCTGTGAATCCTCCCAGACCCCCAAAGATGGTGATGACAGATGGGATTATGCCAAGTTCCAATTCACAATGGAACGAAAGATAAAAGCTCTCTGTAAACAAATTGAGCAATTGGCGGAACTGGTGACTTATCAGCATAAAGTGACTCGTCAACTAATCAGCCAGGAGCATGCCAGTCTCCTACCTACTATCATGAATATTCCCTCTTCACTTTCAGAAAATGAAATGCTGGAAGACAAAGTGACGAAGAGAGCGAATTCTAAGGCTCGTCGGGATTTTGCCAACAAAACGGAATTCACACATTTGGGCCAACCTATGGAGGAAATCCTTCATATGCTAATCAATAAAGGAAGGATTAGTTACCTTCTACCTCCAATCAACCCCCGTTCAAGACGATACAACTCTGAGGGAGTATGTCAATATCATTCTAAATCTCGCAGTCACAGCATAGAAGAATGCTGGGCACTCTGCCACCTTATTCAAAATTTAATCGACAGTGGCGTACTGCGCCTGGCAGATAACGACACTGTGTTACGGGCAAGTGAGGATTCGGGTCCTACTAAGTGGAAGCGTGTAGTAGCAGTCATATCCGCTGAAAATGATGGGGTTAACAAATCACTTGTCATGCCAGTAATTCAACTTAAGGGAATCAACAATCCTTTGAAAGTGGCCGCTCCCGAGCCAATCAACTTGTCGTGCAGAGCACAATATCCTATTGTTAGCTTGCGCACAGTTTTGTGGAATTATGGAGAAGGTGAAGGATCTACCTCGCATACAACTGCTGCAGTGTCGAAGGAGAATCCACTGTATCTTCCCCAACGGGTAATGAAGCCTGTCATCAAGTCTAAGGGGAAAGTACCCATTGAGAATGTGACAACCCAAGAATTTTGAATATTTTTAAATTTTTTATTAATTGATTTATGGTTCAATATTAGAACCTAGACATAAAATAAGTGTATGCGTATGATATTTTTGAGGAGGAATTTTGAGAATTTCAAAATTATGTGAAGGATTTAGGTGAATTATTCAGGATTAAGGGTATACGTGAATATGTTCTGTGTATATGGTCATATATGTGTACAATATGTGGTTAAGGGTCAAGGGTTGACAAGATAAACGATATCAATAACAGACCCTAAGTATATATTAAGAACGTCAGCGTTCGGATAAAAAACCATAAATTCAAAATTTTGAAACCCTAATTTATAATTAGGGAAACTTAAGTGTTAATTTAATACTTTTAATATTAATTACCTTAATCCTAATTTTCAAGTTATAGTAATTAGAAAATCCTAATCTAATTATGAAATCTAATTTCTAATTTAGGAAAATTAATTTTTTTATTAGAAACCCTAATTCGTGGGTTATAAACCTTAATGAACAATTTTGACCCTAATTGCTTAATTAGCAATTTTAATTAGGAATTTTTAATCCTAATTAGCAATATTTAAATTTTGATTAAGGAATTTTAATATAATTAGAAAATTCTAATTATAATTTAGAAATCTTACTTTTCTATTTTTGAAAACCTAATTTGGAAATTTTAGAATTAAATTTCTAAACTTAAGGGTTCAAACCCTAACCCCTAAAGGGTTCAAACCCTAAATCCTAAACCCTAAACCCTAAGGGTTTGGTCAAATATTCAAAAACGCCATTGAAATTAAAACGAAAAAAAGACCAAAATGCCCTTTTCTTAAAACTTAAGCAAAAGATATGGCAATCTTGGTGACTCACTACTCTAATGTTTATCCCATGTGCCTTAAATCATTCCAAGATCAGATTTGGGGACACCTAGCAACATTAGATACAATGAATCAAAACATAAGAGATTTAAAAGTAAGAAAATACTTACTTTACTTTTCATTTTTGCCAAGACCATTCTCTCTCTTCAATTTCGAAATCTAGAGTGAGAGAGAGATAGAATCAAAGCTAAGATCAGTTCATAGCCCTTCAATAACAAGATCAAAGTCAGATAAAAAAAAACAAAGCATAAGAAGGTAAACCCTAAAAATTTCGAAATCCTTTGATCTTATGTTGTTTAATGTTAGTTGTTGGTTAAATATGTGTTATAAGGTGTGAATTAGAGATCTGGGTTGTTGGATCATGAATCCATAACATCTAGATGCACGAATCAAGCATTTTAAGAAATCTGGGAAAAGTTTGAAAAATAGTCTTATAGCCATATGTCAGCCCTCATAAATCTGTGTGTGTTAGTTGTTTATTGTTGTTTTTGTTTTGGACCTGTTCTCTGCCATGTGGTCTTTAGTCTGGAACTTGAATCATGTTCATAGCTGGTCTAGAGTTGTAGTTATGATCAGTCAAACTACGTTGACCGATCACAGGAATGGGTTTCTGGGCAACCCAGAACCCAGATTGTTGTCTGACAAGCACTTTCAAGGCCTCTGATCTTGCATGTGTTTGAGTTTTTAAACGATTTGTTGTTTTTATGCTGTAGTATGGTATAAGTACTACCCAATAATGCTCTTAGAACAACCAGATACATAACTGAATCATAGATAATGGTGGTCAAACGACCGTTAACGAACTGACCGGATGAAGATTCTGGGAAAACCCAGATCTTCAAGAACGCGTCCCTGACTTGTAGTTTGACCGACCTAGATATACTTCTTGTGATGTTGTAAGTTGGCTTTAATGTTATGTTGTTATACAATGGAACCTCTACTACAAGTTTCAGTTCATAGATCACCTAAACAGTTCTTAGAATAAAAAATATAAGGCTGCAAAGTAGGGACCTTCGCACTGTTTAAATTTCTGGGTAACCCAGAAATTCAAGAACACCTCTGACAAGGTATTCTGTAGATTAGATCTTGCTGTGATGTTGTGTAGTGACCTTGAACCTTGATTGTAATTGCAGTACTACACGAACACTACAACATTTGCACCATAACCAGCCCAGATAATATCAAGAACACTATTTAATTGACGGTCAAAGTAGTAACATCGCAACAGACTATGAGTTTCTGGAAAAGCTCAAGAACATCCCAAGAACACATTTATTGTGACGGTTGTATTATTATTTAATTTCTAATTTTCGGAAATTAATTAATAAATCGAAATAAATAGATTTTAATTATTAAAAATACTAAATAAATTCTGAAAAAATATTTTAAATTCTTAAAAATAGTTTTTAATTTTTTTGAGTATATTTCATAAATATTTAATATTTTTGGAATATAAATGATATTTAATTTATTTAATTACAATATTAAATAAATGATTTAAAAATGATTTCAATACATGAAAAATAATATTATGGTAAAAGAAAATATTTTAAGTTATTTTCAATAACTTTTAATATTTTGTGATGAAATTCATTAATAAATTAATATTAATGATAATTAATTTATTTACTAAATGTATTAAATAAATTAAGAAAAAATAGAATAAATGGTTTATAAATCATATAAAAATGATTTAAGTGTTATAAAAATATTTTAAGTTATAAACTATAACTTTTGATATTTTGTCATGAAAATATTAATATTTTAATATTAATAGTAATTACCGGATAATGAATTTAACGGTCTAAAAATCATATAAATATGATTTTAAAGTATTAAAAATACTTTGTGATATTATAAATATATTATAATATTATGACATGAATTTCATTAATATTTGATAATAAATAAATATTAATGATAATAGAATATTGGGGTATTTAATTCATTTAAATACGGGTTAATGATTGAAAAATCATGATAAATAGTAATAATTACATGAAAAATTATTACGAGCTTAGGAAAATTATTTTGACTGATATTCAAATTATCTAAGATAATTGTTAAGTGTTAGGCAGAGTTTAATTGAACTTAAACTCGTGAATTGTCCGACTAGACCGTCGGGACGTTAGAATTGTGTCGGTTTCAAGTCAGACTGAAATAGTTTGAACTGATACTAAGTCTTATATGTGTTATAGATTGATACGGTTATATGTTATGTGTAATGTGTTTATGTTATTCTATGTATATCTATATATATAATAGTATTATATTGTGATGATATTATTCTAATAATAGAGATCTATATTACAAATATTAGGTCTTCGGATAAAGCATTATAAATTGTGTAGCGATAATCAACGGTTCAGGCAAGTTTGTATGTAAGACCCCAAGTTATTAATGAATAAAATAAAATTTCCTCTAATTATTATTATGAATAATAAGGTGTCAATTTGATATAATATTTTGGTTATGGGTGAAATGTGCAAATTTTACAAAATAAACAAGTGGTTATATAATATTCATTGTTGTCGGGGAATATTCGTTTAGTTGTGGAATATTCTTTCTGTCGAGAATTATTCGTACGACGGCGCAGCTATTTGTGGGCCCCATAACAGAAAATAATCGGATGAAGATTACGATAAAATTGAGTTTTTATAAATAACGACGTAGTTATTACCGTTAACACTGTTAGAATACCCGGTGGTTAAAATACAGTAATACACGTGGTTGCACAGTAGCACACGGATTGCACAGTATTTTTGAATTATTAATTCTTACGAAGGAAGGCACTACTCAATAATTGTTACAATAGTTACTGTTCAATATTTTATTTTATTGATTCAATAATTGCTGCGTTGATATTTTATATTATTATTGTTTCAATAATTGTTACTGCACATTATTTCCCATTATCAGATCCATAATTCATATTATTTGAATAATATTATTAGATAGCATTATCGGTAGTGTGTAGAAAGTTCTGTCTAAGGAGATGTTTGGTCACCTAATTGCGCGCCAGTAAGGAGAAATTCTTATCGGAAAGCCCCCTCTTTCCTGAGAACGGCCTGATTGTCATAATTGTGATTCTGTAATATTATTTGTGAATAATTAATTATTGATTCATATGATAAGGAAATATTTATTTTATGTGGATATAAATGAGGGATATATTTTTGTGGTTAAAAATGAAGGAGTTAATGTTGAGGTATTTTATCAGTATTTTTGTCGGAATGGAGGTATTAAAAATTAAATTAGGATTTTTAAGATATTTTACGGGGGTTATAATTTTTAATCCGACCGTTGGATCGTTGTGATTTTTGGATATGTTATACATATATAAGTTGAGTATATGTTCACAAATTTTGAACAGTTAAAAATGAACGTATGATTTGTTATAAATTTTACGAGATGACTGGTTCAGAAATTATTGAATTTTCGGAGTTTATCATTTTGGTGGAAAATTCTAGAATTGGTGGGCCCCACTTGTGGTTGGTGAAGAAATGTGCTAAATTTTATTTCAAATGTGGTGGGTGGCAATAGTAGCAGGTAAAGCCATCAAGTTACAGGTCAAGTCTGCTTCTGCGTGCTAACATTTTCCTATAAATAGAGGGCTAAGTTAGAATTGAAAATCACACCAAAATTCATAAGTTTTCTCTCTTTCTCTCTCTATATTCTCGAGCGTATTTTGTTAGTATTTTGATACTTTTAGAGTTGCTATTCAGTACAAGTTTCTGTCAGTACTATATCCGAAATTCAGTCAGAAGTACGATTATTTTGAGGTAAGGGGTATTATTTCTTTTGTATTCATGAAGAGAACTTCTGTAATTCCATTATTTATTATTCTATTGGAATAACCTGTATACATGGGCTACCTTATACTTGGTGAAATTTTTCTGTTATTCCATTCTTTATTATTCTGTTGGAATATCCTGTCTGTACGTTTTACGTCGAACCTGGTTCCATTAATTATTATTCTGTTAGAATAACCTGTCTGTGCGGTCTATCGCATGCCTGGTGATTTCTTTTGTTATTCCATTCTTTATTATACTCAGTTGATTAAAGTTTTGACTTCTATACTCCTTGAAATTAGTGGAATATCCTTGATATTTGCGCTTCATCCAGTATCTTTTTATAAAAATATCTTATGAGCATTCTTGAATTTTAATCTACAAAGTAGTATCATGTTGACAATTTGGACGTTCTTGGTTCTTGGATAAATTAATTCTTGAACTTGTTTTATTGAATTCTTAAATCATTGTCATCATTCTCATGTTTATATTTTGTTGAAAGTCATCTGTGGCCTGTAATGCATAGATGGACTTGGTATGATTATGACTAGAGATTATTCGATGTAATCATGACCGTAATATTACAAATGATGTGGTAAAAGTCCTCAGTGGCCCGTAGTGCATTGATGGACAGTTGTTGGCATGATCATGACCATTAATGAATACATAAATATTCTTGGCCCGTAGTACATGGATAATTGTGGTCGTGATACTAAAGAATATCCTTGGCCGTAGTGCAAGAGTGATTCGGTGATGAGGAATATTTTTTAGCTGAGTCTCAGCGATAACAGTGATGAAAAACCTCTTAAATCATAAAAGATAGTATATTTTATTTTCTACTTGACTCTTTTAATGAATTGCTTGTTCCGCTGCAGTTAAACTTGATGTCCATTATATTTTATCAGTTTAACATTGTTGAAGGCTAACGATAATTTATTCTGCATTATCTTAGTCATAATATTTTTTACTGGGCTAGTTGAGCTCACCCTTTCTTTCACTGTTCTCTTCAGGAAATGAGAATATAGTTGGGACGAGTCGAGAAATGGAGTGATGGACCAGATGATAGCATTGGTAGTCCTCACTATTCAATGTAATAGTGTGATAATAATTGTAATAAGGACTCCTTTTGAGTATGGATACTGTAAGACCCCGAATTTTATGAAATAAAAGTATTCAATTTTTCTTATAATTACAATTCAGTAAATGGTTAAATTGATGGGTGAAATGTAAAAATTTTTCAAAATAAACAAGTGGTTATAAAATAATCATTGTTGTCGGGGAATATTCGTTGATCGTGGAATATTCTTTCTGTCGGGGAATATTCGTACGACGGCGCAACTATTTGTGGGCCCCATAACGAAAAACGGTCGGATGAAGATAACGACAAAAAATTGAGTTTTTATAATTAACGGCGTAGTTGTTACCGTTAACACTGTTGAAATACCCAGTGGTTAAAATACAGTAATACGCGTTATTGCACAGTAGCACACGGTATTGCACAGTATTTTTGAAATTATTGATTCTTACGTAAGAAGGCACTACTCAATAATTGCTACAATAATTACTGTTCAATATTCTATTTTGATTCAATAATTGATGCGTTGATATTTTACATTACTGTTGTTTCAATAATTGTCACTGCACAGTATTTTCCTTTATCAGATCAATAATTCATATTATTTGAATATTATTATTAGATAACATTATTGGCAATGTCTAGAAAGTTCTGTCTAAAGAGAGGTTTGGTCATTTAATTGTGCGCCAGTAAGGAGAAATTCTTATTGAAAAGCCCCCTCTTTCTTGGGAACGGCCTAGTTGTCATAAATGTGATTCTGTAATATTATTTGTGAATAATTAATTATTGATTCATATGATAAGGAAATATTTATTTTATGTGGATATAAATGTTGGATATATTTATTGTGGTTAAAAATGAAGGAGTTAATGTTGAGGTGTTTTATCAGTATTTTTATCGGAATGGAGGTATTAAAAATCAGGATTTTTGAGATATTTTGCAGGGGATATAATTTTTAATCCGACTGTTGGATCGTGGTAATTTTTGGATATGTTATACATATATAAGTTGAGTATATGTCCATAAATTTTGAACCGTTAAAAATGAACGTAGGATTTATTATGAATTTTACGAGATGACTGGTTCAGAAATTGTTGAATTTTCGGAGTTAATCATTTTGGTGGAAAACTCTAGAATTGGTGGGCTCCACTCTTGGTTGGTGAAGAAATGTGCTAAGATTTTTATTCAAATGTGGTGGGTGGGAATAGTAGCAGGTAAAGCCATCAGGTTGCAGGTTAAGTCTGCTTCGGCGTGCTAATATTTTCCTATAAATAGAGGGCTAAGTTAGAATTGAAAATCACACCAGAAACATAAGCTTTCTCTCTTTCTCTCTCTATATTATGAAGCATATTTTGTGAGTATTTAGATACTTTGAGAGTTACTATTCAGTGCAAGTTTTCTTCGGCTTTGCATTCCAGTCAGAAATACTGCACTTTTGAGGTAAGGGATAGTAAGGGATAGTAAGGGATTTTAAGGGTTATTATATTTTTCAGTTTGTAATTCTTCTGACTTTCAGAAAATTTTAGAAAAATTTGAAATGATATTTTGATGAGTTTTATTGATTGTGTCCAAAAATGGTAATTTTTGGATGTATAGATTAAGAGTTATGAATTTTACGGGAAAAGACTATTTTAAAAATAACCGCTTATAACTCCTTGTGGTTAACTTCAAAATTGGTGAAATTTTTATTGAGAGTACATGTATATGATAGAAGTATACTCTGTAAATTTCGGAATTTTTGGATAAAAATATAATTTATGATAAATGTCTAAATATTCGGCGGTTTTGGCCATATGAAAAATAGTAAATGAATTTTAAAAATTTCGGGAAAAATATATGTTCAATATAGGACTATATTCTACAAAATCTCAGAAAAGAAATATTTTTGGGACTGATTTTGTATTTTTCATAAAAATAGTCTAGTTATGAGTAAATGAATTAAATATGTTATGTGAAGTAAGAAAATTAGAAAATATGATTTTATGGCTTGAGAATCATATATGAGTTATATGCAGATTTTTGATGAGGGTTTTGGTTATTGGTGATGAAATCTTGAGAGTTGGCATTTTATGATGATTAAATGCATTAATTAGTAAAGTGTAAACAATTTAAATAAATTGTTTATAAGGTTAAGAAATATTATTCTTTCAATATCATTATGCCGAAATATTGATATAAATTTTATTGTGGAATTTCTACCTTTTTCATGTCGGAGTTACTATTCACGAGTTACTATTCACGAGTTACTATTCATGAGTTACTATTCACGAGTTACTATTCACAGAAAAATTGGTTTCCTTTTCTGACCAAATTATCGTTGATTTATGATTGTTGCTCTTGAAAATAAATGCAGTTGTTGATCATATTGTTTTTATTATCATATATAATATTTTTATAACCCTGATGTTAAATTTCTCTTTCACTTGAGTGTAAAGATGGGTAAATTATTGGTATGATCGTGACTGAGGAATATCTTTGGCCTGTAGTGCAAAGATGAATTGTTAACTGGTATGATCATGACCATTGAATTTATAATTGAATATCTTTAGCTTAAGTGTAAATATGAATTGATTAACATGGTTATAATTATTATTTATATAAATTCTGAAATGATTATATATTTAAGATATGAATATATTTGGCCTGTAGTGCAAATATGAACGGTTGAGAAATATCTTTGGTCTGTAGTGTAAAGTTGAATTGTTGATGAATATATTTGGCCCGTAGTGCAAAGATGGCTTGTTGTTGAATATCTTTGGCCTGTAGTGCAAAGATGAACTATTGATGAATATCTTTGGCCGTAGTGCAAAGATGAAATTGTTAGTATGATTATAAACAGGAACTGTGATTTGGTATAACTATGATCTTTGATGTTTCAGGTAAAGACATGTGATAAAAATTATCTTCGTCCTGAATGCGAAGAGGAATTTAGAATTATAATTATGATTATGAGTTATTCATATAATTGTGGAAAGGAACTGTTGATTAATGTTATAGGGATAAAACATTGTTGGTGGATTTTTAACATGGAGAAGATAATAGACTTTATGGTCTATTTGACTCTTCTAATGGATTGCTCGTTCCGCTGCAACTATGGTTGAAAAGTTTTATCATCTACCATATGTTCTAAATCTCTGATTTATTACTGATGAAAACTATTGATAATTTATTTATCTTTAGTCATAATATTCTTTACTAGGCTAGTTGTGCTCACCCTTTTGTTTCACAATTCCTTTTAGGTAATAAGAGTGTAGCTGGGTCGAGCGGGGGTAACAGGAGAATAGAACGATGGTCATCATTTAGTAGTTATATTTGGTGAATCATCTAGGGTGAGGCGAACCCAACGTTGGAAGGGTTTTTTGTCACTATCATACAAGATGTATAATGACATACAACCTCGTGTCATCATAAGACAGGGTTGTGCTCATCCACTTGCTGAGTATATCTACGAGCACTACCTATATAATCTTGGTGTTTGTTTGATGTATAATTCACGATTAGAGACAGTGGAGATAATGATAAGTCAAGAGAAGACTCACCATTGGGAAGAATATGATAGTAATCTTCTCATTTTTCTTTGGGGTCTATTGGGTCAACCAAGGATAATTCTGTGGCCATATGATATCTATCATAACCTAGACGCATAGCCTCCCATGTACGAAGGTTTCCTTGAGCACTTTCCAAAGATTCAAATTTCTAAAACAGTTTTTGACTATACCTTTATGTAAGGTGTCAGTGTGAGGTGCTATCCAAGGTTGGGACATGAGTCACAGTTGGTATATATTTGTATCCAAACCCACAGCATATGTGTTATTGTATTTTGCACGACAATTATTGTAATAAAGTTGTAGTTGTTTTCTGTACCATGTATTTGGAGACTCAGAATGGGTTGGATGGAATGGACCTATTTTGGGGGCGTCATAGATACTCTCTAGAAGACAATATTTGTATTCAAACTCACAGTTTATGTTTTGTCGTATTGTACATGACAGTTGTATTATTAAGTTGTATTTAAATTCTGTACCATGTATCTGGCGACTCAGAATAGGTGATGTATACCTATTTTGGGGGCGTCACATTGTATTTTACTTAACTCTACTAAGAGTTGTTTTATTCGGATAAGCTTATGGTTAATCATTGCTGGTTGCCATGAATTGTACTCTGTACATATTGCATGTATAAGTCAGGTATGAAAGGCTGATCACCTTCATTACCAGTTGGTTCATATATATTTGTTCATGTATAATACTTGTTCAGTCATAAATTTGTTCCTGCTAGTTCACAATTATATTGTTGAATTATAGCCAGCTTATTATTCAGACTCTTTCAATCATGATATATCGTTATATTATTGAATTTAAACTTGCTGGGCAATCCTTATGCTCACCCTTGCTATATCATGATAAAACATTGCAGATAAGGCGAATACGTTCAGATACATGAAAAGAATAATGCAAGTTCTAGCTTAAAGTTAATGTGCACGATTAGTTTTGTAATAGTATAGTTTGATAATGAAGTTATGTGTTAAATAAGTTATGAATGTGATTAAGTAAAGGTTACTCGACCTTGGAGAATAGTGTGTAAAGTTATTGTATAAACAATTTATGTTTATATCTTCTATAAATAATAATAGTTGTATAGAATGATCGAACCTGATCCGAGGTGATTTGGGACCTGGATTCGGGGACGTCACAGTTGGTATCAGAGCTGTAGGTTATGAACCTTAGGTAGGAATACCTGAGACTAATAACCGCAGTGATTAGGATAAGTACTAACTCAAATAGAGTTAGTTGGTTGGTAAGATTTAAAGATGAATCTCGGCGAGTTATAAGATACGGAGTTCCCTAACTCTGATAATAAAGTTGAACAGTAGTGAGAAATAGATAGAGTCTAAAAGACTAAAAGTACAATGATAGAAGATCGTAAAACAAATCGATCATAGAATAGAAATGAATCGTAATATATACGATGAGATCACCCCGTGATTTGATAAGGTGATAGCAGGGAGAAAAATTAAGCGATTGATTGAAAAGTTTACATCAATATTGCTAGGTGGTAGTTGTAATATGAATTGGTACAGGAAAGGATTATGAATACGAGTTGAATGAAATTCGTATTGAGAAGGGTGTTAAGATTAGGTGAGGATTTCAATTGAGGATTCATGTCGGCAGCTAAGTTGTATGATTCCTTGTGTGGGCGGAGAATTGTACTTGGTGTAACAACTACTTAGTTCTGACAATGATAATCATTGAAATGTTGTGTCGCGCTATTTGCTATATGCTTGTTAAGAGGGCGATTCCTTTCTCATGTGTATAATAGATAGATAGGTCATATGTAGATGATATAAGGTTAAGTACGAGTTCTTAAGACTCATACTTATGTGACATACTTGATTCATAGTTATATGAAATGTTTATGAACCCCTCAGCGAATGGACGCCAAAGGTCTATCTAGGAAAGTTCTTAAACTCATATGATTGTGGCAATTTATGGACTCATAAGTGTGGTTTTACGAGCTGGGTATAGTTGTGTGTAAATGGAATATTAAGGATAATAGGAATAGATAGATTGTTAAGCAAATGATTATTAGTGGAGACATAAGTTTTCCGAAACTCCTAGCTATGCTAGACTTCGAAATGTTGACATCAAGCTAAATACGCACTATGTGCTTTTAAAAAAAATAAAATAAAATATGTAGACTCGTAATCATTTTTGAAACGGTTTAAAGTATAGTCTATGATACTTATTTCAGCTAGATGCAGATGATTTGAAATATTAAAATATATTTTATTTATCACTCATGTACCATGTAACCTGGTGCAGAGATGATAAAAAGTTGACGGAGTTGTAAATGTAGGAATACTTAGTGTTGAATTTGATCTAAAATCATTATTTCATTATTGTATGATGTGTTATGACAAAGTCATACAATGACGACATCCTCAAACGAACTGTGAATACAGTACGGCATCATGGCGTCATTCTCAAAAATAATTTTCAAAAATTTTAAGTTGCCAACGGGGTTTAGCTACACCTAAATAATTCGATTGAATTGAATTATTGATATGGGTCTATGCTATTCGATTCAGCTAGACTAAAGTTTATGAAAACTCAAAGTGTTCATTGAAAGAAATTTCTCGAACCAAATTGTTTTGGTGCGGAATCCAATAAGACTGAGGTAGAATTTTTGTGCCTTTGGCAGTGACGAGAAACAGATAAAAGCAGTATTGGCCAGTACAGGGCATATCAGGCTAATCACCCTTTGTGTCCGTAAGTAATGACGGTTTGCGGATGAATTTCCATAAAACCTTTGCAAAAATGACAGACAAATAGTCGACACGACTCCTCAACACAATTTGAAAACTTTTACTCTTGTGAGTGGTGTATTGGGTAGCATGTGATAATGTGTGTGAAGGGTGTAAGCAGTATGATGTAAGGTGTAAGGTAAATTTCGGGGACGAAATTTTAGAAGAAGGGGTGAATGTGACAATCCGAGAATTTTAAATATTTTTAAAATTTTTATTAATTGATTTAAGGTTCAATATTAAAACCTAGACATAAAATAAGTGTATGCGTATGATATTTTTGAGAAGGAATTTTGAGGATTTCAAAATTCTGTGAATGATTTAGGTGAATTATTAAGGATTAAGGGTATACGTGAATATGTTCTGTGTATATGGTCATATATGTGTACAATATGTGATTAAGGGTCAAGGGTTGACCAGATAAACGATATCTGTAACAAACCTTAAGTATATATTAAGAACATCAGCGTTCGGATAGAAAACCCTAAATTCAAAATTTTGAAACCCTAATTTATAATTAGGGAAACTTAAGTGTTAATTTAATACTTTTAATATTAATTAGGAAACCTTAATCCTAATTTTCAAGTTATAGTAATTAGAAAACCCTAATCTAATTACGAAATCTAATTTCTAATTTAGGAAAATTAATTTTTCTATTAGAAACCCTAATTCGTGGGTTATAAACCTTAATGAACAATTTTGACCCTAATTGCTTAATTAGCAATTTTTATTAGGAATTTTTAATCCTAATTAGCAATATTTAAATTTTGATTAAGGAATTTTAATATAATTAGAAAATTCTAATTATAATTTAGAAATCTTAATTTTCTATTTTTGAAAACCTAATTTGGAAATTTTAGAATTAAATTTCTAAACTTGAGGATTCAAACTCTAAACCCTAAAGGATTCAAACCCTAAACCCAAACCCTAAACCTTAAGTGTTTGGCCAAATGTCCAAAAATGCCATTAAAATTAAAAGAAAAAAAGACCAAAATGCCCTTTTCTTAAAACTTAAGCAAAAGATATGGCAATCTTGGTGACTCACTACTCTAATGTTTATCCCATGTGCCTTAAATCATCCCAAGATCAGATTTGGGGACACCTAGCAACATTAGATACAATGAATCAAAACATAAGAGACTAAAAAGTAAGAAAATACTTACTTTACTTTTCATTTTTGCCAAGACCATTCTCTCTCTTCAATTTCGAAATCTAGAGTGAGAGAGAGATAGAATCCAAGTTAAGATCAGTTCATAGCCCTTCAATAACAAGATCAAAGTCAGATCCAAAAAAAAAACAAAGCATAAGAAGGTAAACCCTAAAAATTTTGAAATCCTTTGATCTTATGTTGTTTAATGTTAGTTGTTAGTTAAATATGTGTTATAAGGTGTCAATTAGAGATCTGAGTTGTTGGATCATGGATCCATAACATCTAGATGCACGAATCAAGCATTTTAAGAAATCTGGGAAAAGTTTAAAAAATCGTCTGACAGCCATATGTCAGCCCTCATAAATCTATGTGTGTTAGTTGTTTAGTGTTGTTTTTATTTTGGACATGTTCTCTGCCATGTGGTCTTTAGTCCAGAACTTGAATCATGTTCATAGCAGGTCTATATTTGTAGTTATGATCAGTCAAACTACGTTGACCGATCACAGGAATGGGTTTCTGGGCAACCCAAAACCCAGATTGTTGTCTGACAAGCACTTTCAAGGCCTCTGATCTTGCATGTGTTTGAGTTTTTAAGCGATTTGTTGTTTTTATGCTGTAGTATGGTATAAGTACTACCAAATAATGCTCTTAGAACAACCATATACATAATTGAATCATAGATAATGGTTGTCAAACGACCGTTGACGAACTGACCGAATGAAGATTCTGGGAAAACCCAGATCTTCAAGAACGCGTCCCTGACTTGTAATTTGACCGGCCTAGATATACTTCTTGTGATGTTGTAAGTTGGCTTTAATGTTATGTTGTTATACAATGACACCTCTACTACAAGTTTTAGTTCATAGATCACCTAAACAGTTCTTAGAATCAAAAATATAAGGCTACAAAGTAGGGACCTTCGCGCTGTTTGAATTTCTGGGTAGCCCAGAAATTCAAGAACACCTCTGACAAGGTATTTTGTAGATTAGATCTTGCTGTGATGTTGTGTAATTACCTTGACCTTGATTCTAATTGCAGTACTACACGAACAATACAACATTTGCACCATAACCAGCCCAGATAATATCAAGAACACTATTTAATTGATGGTCAAAGTAGTAACATCGCAACAGACTATGAGTTTTTGGAAAAGCTCAAGAACATCCCAAGAACACATTTAGCGACGAATTCGTCGCCAGAAGCCTTTATTGCGACGGTTGTATTATTATTTAATTTCTAATTTCTAAAAATTAATTAATAAATCGAAATAAATAGATTTTAATTTAATACTTTTAATGTTAATGAGGAAACCTTAATCCTAATTTTCAAGTTATAGTAATTAGAAAACCCTAATCTAATTACGAAATCTAATTTCTAATTTTGGATAATTAATTTTTCTATTAAAAACCCTAATTCGCGGGTTATAAACCTTAATGAACAATTTTGACCCTAATTGCTTAATTACCAATTTTTATTAGGAATTTTTAATCCTAATTAGCAATATTTAAATTTTGATTAAGGAATTTTAATATAATTAGAAAATTCTAATTATAATTTAGAAATCTTAATTTTCTATTTTTGAAAACCAAATTTGGAAATTTTAGAATTAAATTTCTAAACTTGAGAGTTCAAACCCTAAACTCTAAAGGATTTAAACCCTAAACCCAAACCCTAAACCCTAAGTGTTTGGCCAAATGTCCAAAAATGCCATTAAAATTAAAAGAAAAAAAGAGACCAAAATGCCCTTTTCTTAAAACTTAAGCAAAATATATGGCAATCTTGGTGACTCACTACTCTAATGTTTATTCCATGTGCCTCAAATTATCCCAAGATCAGATTTGGGGACACCTAGCAACATTAGATACAATGAATCAAAACATAAGAGATTTAAAAGTAAGAAAATACTTACTTTATTTTTCATTTTTGTCAAGACCATTCTCTCTCTTCAATTTCGAAATCTAGAGTGAGAGAGAGATAGAATCCAAGCTAAGATCAGTTCATAGCCCTTCAATAACAAGATCAAAGTCAGATCCAAAAAAAAACAAAGCATAAGAAGGTAAACCCTAAAAATTTCAAAATCCTTTGATCTTATGTTGTTTAATGTTAGTTGTTGGTTAAATATGTGTTATAAGGTGTCAATTAGAGATCTGAGTTGTTGGATCATGGATCCATAACATCTAGATGCACGAATCAAGCATTTTAATAAATCTGGGAAAAGTTTAAAAAATCGTCTGACAGCCATATGTCAGCCCTCATAAATCTGTGTGTGTTAGTTGTTTAGTGTTGTTTTTATTTTGGACATGTTCTCTACCATGTGGTCTTTAGTCTGGAACTTGAATCATGTTCATAGCGGGTCTAGATTTGTAGTTATGATCAGTCAAACTACGTTGACCGATCACAGGAATGGGTTTCTGGGCAACCCAGAACCCAGATTGTTGTCTGACAAGCACTTTCAAGGCCTCTGATCTTGCATGTGTTTGAGTTTTTAAACGATTTGTTGTTTTTATGCTGTAGTATGGTATAAGTACTACCCAATAATGCTCTTAGAACAACCAGATACATAACTGAATCATAGATAATGGATGCCAAACGACCGTTGACGAACTGACCGGATGAAGATTCTGGGAAAACCCAGATCTTCAGGAACGCGTCCCTGACTTGTAGTTTGACCGGCCTAGATATACTTCTTGTGATGTTGTAAGTTGGCTTTAATGTTATGTTGTTATACAGTGACACCTCTACTACAAGTTTCAGTTCATAGATCACCTAAACAGTTCTTAGAATAAAAAATATAAGGCTGCAAAGTAGGGACCTTCGCGCTGTTTGAATTTCTGGGTAGCCCAGAAATTCAAGAACACCTCTGACAAGGTATTCTGTAGATTAGATCTTGCTGTGATATTGTGTAATGACCTTGAACCTTGATTCTAATTGCAGTACTACACGAACGATACAACATTTGCACCATAACCAGCCCAAATAATATCAAGAACACAATTTAATTGATGGTCAAAGTAGTAACATCGCAGCTGACTATGAGTTTTTGAAAAAGCTCAAGAACATCCCAAGAACACATTTAGCAACGTATTCGTCGTCAGAAGCCTCTATTGCGACGGTTGTATTATTATTTAATTTCTAATTTTTGGAAATTAATTAATAAATTGAAATAAATAGATTTTAATTATTAAAAATACTAAATAAATTCCGAAAAATTATTTTAAATTCTGAAAAATAGTTTTTAATTATTTTGAGTATATTTCATAAATATTTAATATTTTTGGAATATAAATGGTATTTAATTTATTTAATTACAATATTAAATAAATGATTTAAAAATAATTTTAATACATGAAAAATCATGAAAAATAATATTATGGTAAAAGAAAATATTTTAAGTTATTTTCAATGACTTTTAATATTTTGTGATGAAATTCATTAATAAATCAATATTAATGATAATTAATTTATTTACTAAATGTATTAAATAAATTAAGGAAAAATTGAATAAATGGTTTATAAATCATATAAAAATGATTTAAGTGTTATAAAAATATTTCAAGTTATAAACTATAACTTTTGATATTTTGTCATGAAAATATTAATATTTTAATATTAATAGTAATTACCGGATAATGAATTTAACGGTCTAAAAATCATATAAATATGATTTTATAATATTAAAAATACTTTATGATATTATAAATATATTATAATATTATGACATGAATTTCATTAATATTTAATAATAAATAAATATTAATGATAATAGAATATTGGAGTATTTAATTCATTTAAATACGGGTTAAAGATTGAAAAATCATGATAAATAGTATTAATTACATAAAAAATTATTACGTGCTTAGGAAAATTATTTTGACTGATATTCAAATTATCTAAGATAATTGTTAAGTGTTAGGCAGAGTTTAATTGAACTTAAACTCGTGAATTGTCCGACTAGACCGTTAGGACGTTAGAATTGTGTCGTTTTCAAGTCAGACTGAAATAATTTGACCTGATACTAAGTCTTATATGTGTTATAGATTGATAGGGTTATGTGTTATGTGTTTAGGTTATTCTATGTGTATATATATATATATATATATATATATATATATATATATAATAGTATTATATTGTGATGATATTATTCTAATATTAGAGATCTATATTACTAATATTAGGTCTTCGGATAAAGCGTTATAAATTGCGTAGCTGTAATCAACGGTTCAGGTAAGTTTGTATTTTACTTAACTCTACTAAGAGTTGTTTTATTCGGATAAGCATATGGTTAATCATTGCTGGTTGCCATGAATTGTACTCTGTACGTATTGCATGTATTAGTCAGGTATGAAAGGCTGATCACCTTCATTACCAGTTGGTTCAGATATATTTGTTCATGTATAATACTTGTTCAGTCATAAATTTGTTCATGCTAGTTCACAATTATATTGTTGAATTATAGCCAGCTTATTATTCAGACTCTTTCAATTATGATATATCGTTATATTATTGAATTTAAACTTGCTGGGCAATCTTTATGCTCACCCTTGCTATATCATGATAAAACATTACAGATAAGGCGAATGCGTTCAGATACAGAAAAGGAATAATGCCAAGTTCCAGCTTAAAGCTAATGTTCACGATTAGTTTTGTAATAGTATAGTTTGATAATGAAGTTATGTGTTAAATAAGTTATGAATGTGATTAAGTTAAGGTTACTTGACCTTGGGGAATAGTGTGTAAAGTTATTGAATAAACAATTTATGTTTATATCTTCCGTAAATAATAATAAATGTATAGAATGATCGAACCGGATCCGAGGTGATTTGGGACCTGAATTCGGGGACGTCACAGTTGGTATCAGAGCTGTAGGTTATAAACCTTAGGTAGGAATACCTGAGACTAATAACCGCAGTGATTATGATAAGTACTAACTCAAATAGATTTAGTTGGTCGGTAAGATTCAAAGACGAATCTCGACGAGTTATAAGATATGGAGTTCCCTAGCTCTGATAATAAAGTTGAACAATAGTGAGAAATAGATAGAGTCTAAAAGACTAAAAGTACAGTGATAGAAGATCGTAAAACAAATCGATCATAGAATAGAAATGAATCGTAATATATACGATGAGATCACCCCGTGATCTGATAAGGTGATAGCAGGGAGAAGAATCAAGCGATTGATTGAAAAGTTTACAGCAATATTACTGGGTGGTAGTTGTACTATGAATTGGTACAGGAAAGGATTATGAATACGAGTTGAATGAAATTCGTATTGAGAAGGGTGTTAAGATTAGGTCGGAATTTCAATTGAGGATTCATGTCGGCAGCTGAGTTGTATGATTCCTTGTGTGGGCGGGGAATTGTACTTGGTGTAACAACTACTTAGTTCTGACAATGATAATCATTGAAATGTTGTGTTGCGCTATTTGCTATATGCTTGTTAAGAGGGCGATTCCTTTCTCATGTGTATAATAGATAGATAGGTCATATGTAGATGATATAAGGTTAAGTACGAGTTCTTAAGACTCATACTTATGTGACATACTTGATTCATAGTTATATGAAATGTTTATGAACCCCTCAGCGAATGGACGCCAAAGGTCTATCTAGGAAAGTTCTTAAACTCATATGATTGTGGCAATTTATGGACTCATAAGTGTGGTTTTACGAGCTGGGTATAGTTGTGTGTAAATGGAATATTAAGGATAATAGGAACAGATAGATTGTTAAGCAAATGATTATTAGTGGAGACATAAGTTTTCTGAAACTCCTAGCTATGCTAGACTTCGAAATGTTGACATCAAGCTAAATAGGCGCTATGTGCTTTTAAAAAAAAATAAAAAAATACGTAGACTCGTAATCATTTTTGAAACGGTTTAAAGTATAGTCTATGCTACTTATTTCAGCTAGACGCATATGATTTGAAATATCAAAATATATTTTATTTATCACTCATGTACCATGTAACCTGGTGCAGAGATGATAAAAAGTTGATGGAGTTGTAAATGCAGGAATACTTAGTGTTGAATTTGATCTAAAATCGTTATTCCACTATTGTATGATGTGTTATGACAAAGTCATACAATGACGGCATCCTCAAACGGACTGTGAATACAGTACGACATCATAGCGTCATTCTCAAAAATAATTTTCAAAAATTTTAAGTTGCCAACGGGGTTTGACTACACCTAAATAATTCGATTGAATTAAATTATTGATATGGGTCTATGCTATTCAATTTAGCTAGACCAAAGTTTATAAAAACTCTAAGTGTTTGTTGAAAGAAATTTCCCGAACCAAATTGTTTTGGTGCGGAATCCAATAAGACTGAGGTAGAATTTTTGTGCCTTTGGCAGTGACGAGAAACAAATAAAAGCAGTATTTGGCCAGTACAGGGCATATCGGGCTAATCACCCTTTGTGTCCGTAAGTAATGACGGTTTGCGGATGAATTTCCATAAAACCTTTGCAAAAATGATAGACAAATAGTCGATACGACTCCTCAGCATAATTTAAAAATTTTTACTCTTGTGAGTGGTGTATTGGGTAGCATGTGATAAAGTGTGTGAAGGGTGTAAGCAGTATGGTGTAAGGTGTAAGGTAAATTTCGGGGACGAAATTTTTAGAAGAAGGGGCGAATGTGACAACTCGAGAATTTTGAATATTTTTAAAATTTTTATTAATTGATTTAAGGTTCAATATTAGAACCTAGACATAAAATAAGTGTATGCGTATGATATTTTTGAGAAGGAATTTTGAGGATTTCAAAATTCTGTGAAGGATTTTGGTGAATTATTCAGGATTAAGGGTATACGTGAATATGTTCTGTGTATATGGTCATATACGTGTACAATATGTGGTTAAGGGTCAAGGGTTGACCAGATAAACGATATATGTAACAAACCTTAAGTATATATTAAGAACGTCAGCGTTCGGATAGAAAACCCTAAATTTAAAATTTTGAAGCACTAATTTATAATTAGGGAAACTTAAGTGTTAATTTAATACTTTTAATGTTAATTAGGAAACCTTAACCCTAATTTTCAAGTTATAGTAATTAGAAAACCCTAATCTAATTACGAAATCTAATTTCTAATTTAGGAAAATTAATTTTTCTATTAAAAACCCTAATTCGTGGGTTATAAACCTTAATGAACAATTTTGACCCTAATTACTTAATTAGCAATTTTAATTAGGAATTTTTAATCATAATTAGCAATGTTTAAATTTTGATTAAGGAATTTTAATATAATTAGAAAATTCTATTTATAATTTAGAAATCTTAATTTTCTATTTTTGAAAACCTAATTTAGATATTTTAGAATTAAATTTCTAAACTAGAGGGTTCAAACCCTAAACCCTAAAGGGTTCAAACCCCAAACCCAAACTCTAAACCTTATGGGTTTGGTCAAATGTCCAAAAATGCCATTAAAATTAAAAGGAAAAAAAATACAAAATGCCCTTTTCTTAAAACTTAAGCAAAAGATATGGCAATCTTGGTGACTCACTACTCTAATGTTTATCCCATGTGCCTTAAATCATCCCAAGTTCAGATTTTGGGACACCTAGCAATATTAGATACAATGAATCAAAACATAAGAGATTTAAAAGTAAGAAAATACTTACTTTACTTTTCATTTTTGCCAAGACCATTCTCTCTCTTCAATTTCGAAATCTAGAGTGAGAGAGAGAGAGAGAGAGAGAGAATCCAAGCTAAGATCAGTTCATAGCCCTTCAATAACAGGATCAAAGTCAGATTCAAAAAAATCAAAGCATAAGAAGGTAAACCCTAAAAATTTCGAAATCCTTTGATCTTATGTTGTTTAATGTTAGTTGTTGGTTAAATATGTGTTATAAGGTGTCAATTAGAGATATGGATTGTTGGATCATGGATCCATAACATCTAGATGCACGAATCAAGCATTTTAAGAAATCTGGAAAAAGTTTGAAAAATCATCTGATAGCCATATGTCAGCCCTCATAAATCTGTGTCTGTTAGTTGTTTAGTGTTGTTTTTATTTTGGACCTGTTCTCTGCCATGTGGTCTTTAGTCTGGAACTTGAATCATGTTCATAGCAGGTCTAGATTTGTAGTTATGATCAGTCAAACTACGTTGACCGATCACAGGAATGGGTTTCTGGGAAACCTAGAACCCAGATTGTTGTCTAACAAACACTTTCAAGGCCTCTGATCTTGCATGTGTTTGAGTTTTTAAACGATTTTTTGTTTTTATGCTGTAGTATGGTATAAGTACTACCCAATAATGCTCTTAGAACAACCAGATACATAACTGAATCATAGATAATGGTTGTCAAACGACCGTTGACGAACTGACCGGATGAAGATTCTGGGAAAACCCAGACCTTCAAGAACGCGTCCCTGACTTGTAGTTTGACCGGCCTAGATATACTTCTTGTGATGTTGTAAGTTGGTTTTAATGTTATGTTGCTATACAGTGACACCTCTACTACAAGTTTCAGTTCATAGATCACCTAAACAGTTCTTAGAATCAAAAATATAAGGCTGCAAAGTAGGGACCTTCGCACTGTTTGAATTTCTAGGTAGCCCAGAAATTCAAGAACACCTCTAACAAGGTATTCTGTAGATTAGATCTTGCTGTGATGTTGTGTAATGACCTTGAACCTTGATTCTAATTGCAGTACTACACGAACACTACAACATTTGCACCATAACCAGCCTAGATAATATCAGGAACACAATTTAATTGATGGTCAAAGTAGTAACATCGCAACTGACTATGAGTTTCTGGAAAAGCTCAAGAACATCCCAAGAACACATTTAGCGACGGATTCGTCGCCAGAAGCCTCTATAGTGACAGTTGTATTATTATTTAATTTCTAATTTCTGAAAATTAATTAATAAATCGAAATAAATAGATTTTAATTATTAAAAATAATAAATAAATTCTGAAAAATTATTTTAAATTCTGAAAAATAGTTTTTAATTATTTTGAGAATATTTCATAAATATTTAATATTTTTGAAATATAGATGGTATTTAATTTATTTAATTACAATATTAAATAAATGATTTAAAAATGATTTAAATACATAAAAAATCATGAAAAATAATATTATGGTAAAAGAAAATATTTTAAGTTATTTTCAATGACTTTTAATTTTTTGTGATGAAATTCATTAATAAATAAATATAAATTATTATTAATTTATTTACTAAATGTATTAAATAAATTATGGAAAAATAGAATAAATGGTTTATAAATCATATAAAAATGATTTAAGTGTTATAAAAATATTTCAAGTTATAAACTATATCTTTTGATATTTTGTCATGAAAATATTAACATTTTAATATTAATAGTAATTACCGGATAATGAATTTAACGGTCTAAAAATCATATAAATATGATTTTAAAGTATTAAAAATACTTTGTGATATTATAAATATATTATAATATTATGACATGAATTTCATTAATATTTGATAATAAATAAATATTAATGATAATAGAATATTGAGGTATTTAATTCATTTAAAGACGGGTTAATGATTGAAAAATCATGATAAATAGTAATAATTACATGAAAAATTATTACGAGCTTAGGAAAATTATTTTAACTGATATTCAAATTATCTAAGATAATTGTTAGGTGTTAGGCAGAGTTTAATTGAACTTAAACTCGTGAATTGTCCTACTAGACCGGCGGGACGTTAGAATTGTGTCGGTTTCAAGTCAGACTGAAATAGTTTGACCTGATACTAAGTCTTATATGTTTTATAGATTGATAGGGTTATGTGTTATGTGTTTAGGTTATTCTATGTATATCTATATATATAATAGTATTATATTGTGATGATATTATTCTAATATTGGAGATCTATATTACTAATATTAGGTCTTCGGATAAAGCGTTATAAATTGTGTAGCGGTAATCAACAGTTCAGGCAAGTTTGTATTTTACTTAACTCTACTAAGAGTTGTTTTATTCGGATAAGCTTATGGTTAATCATTGCTGGTTGCCATGAATTGTACTCTATACATATTTCATGTATAAATCATGTATGAAAGGCTGATCACCTTCATTACTAGTTGGTTCAGATATATTTGTTCATGTATAATACTTGTTTAGTCATAAATTTGTTCTTGCTAGTTCACAATTATATTGTTGAATTATAGCCAGCTTATTATTCAGACTCTTTCAATCATGATATATCGTTATATTATTGAATTTAAACTTGCTGGGCAATCCTTATGTTCACCCTTGCTATATCATGATAAAACATTGTAAATAAGGCGAATGCATTCAGATACAGGAAAAGAATAATGCCAAGTTCCAGCTTAAAGTTAATGTGCACGATTAGTTTTGTAATAGTATAGTTTGATAATGAAGTTATGTGTTAAATAAGTTATGAATGTGATTAAGTTAAGGTAACTCGACCTTGGGGAATAGTGTGTAAAGTTATTGTATAAAAAATTTATGTTTATATCTTCCGCAAATTGTAATAGTTGTATAGAATGATCGAACCAGATCCGAGGTGATTTGGGACCTGGATTCGTGGACGTCACAGTTGGTATCAGAGCTGTAGGTTATGAACCTTAGGTAGGAATACCTGAGACTAATAACCGCAGTGATTAGGATAAGTACTAACTCAAATAGAGTTAGTTGGTCGGTAAGATTCAAAGATGAATCTCGGCGAGTTATAAGATACAGAGTTCCCTAACTCTGATAATAAAGTTGAACAGTAATGAGAAATAGATAGAGTCTAAAAGACTAAAAGTACAGTGATAGAAGATATTAAAACAAATCGATCATAGAATAGAAATGAATCGTAATATATACGATGAGATTACCCCATGATCTGATAAGGTGATATCAGGGAGAAGAATCAAGCGATTGATTGAAAAGTTTACAGCAATATTGCTGGGTGGTAGTTGTACTATGAATTGGTACAGGAAAGGATTATGAATACGAGTTAAATGAAATTCGTATTGAGAAAGGTGTTAAGATTAGGTGGGGATTTCAATTGAGGATTCATGTCGGCAGCTGAGTTGTATGATTCCTTGCGTGGGCGGGAAATTGTACTTGGTGTAACAACTACTTAGTTCTGACAATGATAATCATTGAAATGTTGTGTCGCGCTATTTGCTATATGCTTGTTAAGAGGGTGATTCCTTTCTCATGTGTATAATAGAGAGATAAGTCATATGTAGATGATATAAGGTTAAGTACGAGTTCTTAAAACTCATACTTATGTGACATACTTGATTCATAGTTATATGAAATATTTATGAACCCCTCAGCGAATGGACGCTAAAGGTCTATCTAGGAAAGTTCTTAAACTCATATGATTGTGGCAATTTATGGACTCATAAGTGTGATTTTACGAACTGGGTATAGTTGTGTGTAAATGGAATATTAAGGATAATAGGAACAGATAGATTGTTAAGCAAATGATTATTAGTGGAGATATAATTTTTTCGAAACTCCTAGCTATACTAGACTTCGAAATGTTGACATCAAGCTAAATACGTACTATGTGCTTTTAAAAAAGATCAAATAAAATATGTAGACTCGTAATCATTTTTAAAACGGTTTAGAGTATAGTCTATGCTATATATTTCAGCTAGACGCAGATGATTTAAAATATTAAAATATATTTTATTTATCACTTATGTACCATGTAACCTGGTGCAGAGATGATAAAAAGTTGATGGAGTTGTAAATGCAGGAATACTTAGTGTTGAATTTGATCTAAAATCATTATTCCACTATTGTATGATGTGTTATGACAAAGTTATACAATGACGACATCCTCAAATGGACTATGAATACAGTACGACATCATGACGTCATTCTCAAAAATAATTTTTAAAAATTTTAAGTTGCCAACGGGGTTTGGCTACACCTAAATAATTCGATTGAATTGAATTATTGATATGAGTCTGTGCTATTCGATTCAGCTAGACTAAAGTTCATGAAAACTCTAAGTGTTCATTGAAAGAAATTTTTCGAATCAAATTATTTTGGTGCGGAATCCAATAAGACTGAGGAAGAATTTTTGTGCCTTTGGCAGTGACGAGAAATAGATAAAAGCAGTACTTGGCCAGTACATGGCATATCGGGCTAATCACCCTTTGTGTCCGTAAGTAATGACGGTTTGCGGACGAATTTCCATAAAACCTTTGCAAAAATGACAGACAAATAGTCGATACAACTCCTCAGCACAATTTGAAAACTTTTACTCTTGTGAATGGTGTATTGGGTAGCATGTGATAATGTGTGTGAAGGGTGTAAGCAGTATGGTGTAAGGTAAATTTCGGGGACGAAATTTTTAGAAGAAGGGGTGAATGTGACAACCCGAGAATTTTGAATATTTTTAAAAAAATTTATTAATTGATTTAAGGTTCAATATTAGAACCTAGACATAAAATAGGTGTATGCGTATGATATTTTTGAGAAGGAATTTTGAGGATTTCAAAATTTTGTGAAGGATTTAGGTGAATTATTCAGGATTAAGGGTATACGTGAATATGTTCTGTGTATATGGTCATATATGTGTACTATATGTGGTTAAGGGTCAAGGGTTGACCGGATAAACGATATCTGTAACAAACCCTAAGTATATATTTAGAACGTCAGCGTTCGGATAGAAAACCCTAAATTCAAAATTTTGAAACCCTAATTTATAATTAGGAAAACTTAAGTGTTAATTTAATACTTTTAATGTTAATTAGGAAACCTTAATCCTAATTTTCAAGTTATAGTAATTAGAAAACCCTAATCTAATTACGAAATCTAATTTCCAATTTAGAAAAATTAATTTTTCTATTAGAAACCCTAATTCGTGGGTTATAAACCTTAATGAACAATTTTGACCCTAATTACTTAATTTGCAATTTTAATTAGGAATTTTTAATCCTAATTAGCAATATTTAAATTTTGATTAAGGAATTTTAATGTAATTAGAAAATTCTAATTATAATTTGAAAATCTTAATTTTCTATTTTTGAAAACCAAATTTGGAAATTTTAGAATTAAATTTCTAAACTTGAGGGTTCAAACCCTAAACCCTAAAGGGTTCAAACTCTAAACCCAAACCCTAAACCCTAAGGATTTGGTCAAATGTCCAAAAATGCCATTAAAATTAAAAGGAAAAAAAAGACCAAAATGCCCTTTTCTTAAAATTTAAGCAAAAGATATGGCAATCTTGGTGACTCACTACCCTAATGTTTATCCCATGTGCCTTAAATCATCCCAAGATCAGATTTGGGGACACCTAGCAACATTAGATACAATGAATTAAAACATAAGAGATTTAAAAGTAAGAAAATACTTACTTTACTTTTCATTTTTGCCAAGACCATTCTCCCTCTTCAATTTTGAAATCTAGAGTGAGAGAGAGAGAATCCAAGCTAATATCAGTTCATAGCCCTTCAATAACAAGATCAAAGTTAGATCCAAAAAAAATCAAAGCATAAGAAGGTAAACCCTAAAAATTTTGAAATCCTTTGATCTTATGTTGTTTAATGTTAGTTGTTGGTTAAATATGTGTTATAAAGTGTCAATTAGAGATCTGGGTTGTTGGATCATGGATCCATAACATCTAGATGTACGAATCAAGCATTTTAAGAAATCTGGGAAAAGTTTGAAAAATCGTCTGACAGCCATTTGTCAGCCCTCTTAAATCTGTTTGTGTTAGTTGTTTAGTGTTGTTTTTGTTTTGGACCTGTTCTCTGCCATGTGGTCTTTAGTCTGGAACTTGAATCATATTCATAGCAGGTCTAGATTTGCTGTTATGATCAGTCAAACTACGTTGAGCGATCACAGGAATGGATTTCTGGGCAACCCAGAACCCATATTGTTGTCTGACAAGCACTTTCAAGGCCTCTGATCTTGCATGTGTTTGAGTTTTTAAATGATTTGTTGTTTTTATGCTGTATTATGGTATAAGTACTATCCAATAATGCTCTTAGAACAACCAGATACATAACTGAATCATAGATAATGGTGGTCAAATGACCGTTGACGAATTGACCGGATGAAGATTCTGGGAAAACCCAGATCTTCAAGATCGCGTCCCTGACTTGTAGTTTGACCGGCCTAGATATACTTCTTGTGATGTTGTAAGTTAGCTTTAATGTTATGTTGTTATACAGTGACACCTCTACTTCAAGTTTCAATTCATAGATCACCTAAACAGTTCTTAGAATAAAAAATATAAGGCTGCAAAGTAGGGACCTTTGCACAGTTTTCAAGAACACCTCTGACAAGGTATTATGTAGATTAGATCTTGTTGTGATGTTGTGTAATGACCTTGAACCTTGATTCTAATTGCAGTACTACACGAACACTACAACATTTGCACCATACCTAGCCCAAATAATATCAAGAACACTATTTAATTGATGGTCAAAGTAGTAACATCGCAATTGACTATGAGTTTCTGGAAAAGCTCAAGAACATCCCAAGAACACATTTAGTGACGGATTCGTTGCCAGAAGCCTCTATTGTGACGGTTGTATTATTATTTAATTTCTAATTTTCGGAAATTAATTAATAAATCGAAATAAATAGATTTTAATTATTAAAAATACTAAATAAATTCTGAAAATTATTTTAAATTATGAAAAATAGTTTTTAATTATTTTGAGTATATTTCATAAATATTTAATATTTTTGGAATATAAATGGTATTTAATTTATTTAATTACAATATTAAATAAATGATTTAAAAATGATTTTAATACATAAAAAATCATAAAAAATAATATTATGGTAAAAGAAAATATTTTAAGTTATTTTCAATGACTTTTAATATTTTCTGATGAAATTCATTAATAAATTAATATTAATGGTAATTAATTTATTTACTAAATGTATTAAATAAATTAAGGAAAAATAGAATAAATGGTTTATAAATCATATAAAAATGATTTAAGTGTTATAAAAATATTTCAAGTTATAAACTATATCTTTTGATATTTTGTCATGAAAATATTAATATTTTAATATTAACAGTAATTCCCGGATAATGAATTTAACGGTCTAAAAATCATATAAATATGATTTTAAAGTATTAAAAATACTTTGTGATATTATAAATATATTATAATATTATGACATAAATTTCATTAATATTTGATAATAAATAAATATTAATGATAATAGAATATTGAGGTATTTAATTCATTTAAATACGGGTTAATGATTGAAAAATCATGATAAATAGTAATAATTACATAAAAAATTATTACGAGCTTAGGAAAATTATTTTGACTGATATTCAAATTATCTAAGATAATTGTTAAGTGTTAGGCAGAGTTTAATTGAACTTAAACTCGTGAATTGTCCGACTAGACCGTCGGGACGTTAGAATTGTGTCGGTTTCAAGTCAGACTAAAATAGTTTGACCTGATACTAAGTCTTATATGTGCTATAGATTGATAGGGTTATGTGTTATGTGTTATGTGTTTAGGTTATTCTATGTATATCTATATATATAATAGTATTATATTGTGATGATATTAGTACAATATTAGAGATCTATATTACTAATATTAGGTCTTCGGATAAAGCGTTATAAATTATGTAGCGGTAATCAACGGTTCGGGCAAGTTTGTATTTTACTTAACTCTACTAAGAGTTGTTTTATTCGGATAAGCTTATGGCTAATCATTGCTGGTTGCCATGAATTGTACTCTGTACATATTGCATGTATAAGTCAGGTATGAAAGGCTAATCACCTTCATTACCAGTTGGTTCAGATATATTTGTTCATGTATAATACTTGTTCAGTCATAAATTTGTTCCTGCTAGTTCACAATTATATTGTTGAATTATAGCCAGCTTATTAGTCAGACTCTTTCAATCATGATATATCGTTATATTATTGAATTTAAACTTGCTGGGCAATCCTTATGCTCACCCTTGCTATATCATGATAAAACATTGCAGATAAGGCGAATGCGTTCGGATACAGGAAAAGAATAATGCCAAGTTCCAGCTTAAAGTTAATGTGCACGATTAGTGTTGTAATAGTATAGTTTGATAATGAAGTTATGTGTTAAATAAGTTATGAATGTGATTAAGTTAAGGTTACTCGACCTTGGAGAATAGTGTGTAAAGTTAGTGTATAAACAATTTATGTTTATATCTTCCGCAAATAGTAATAGTTGTATAGAATGATCGAACCGGATTCGAGGGGATTTGGGACCTGGATTCGTGGACTTCACAGAGAAGATTGAAAATTTCCTCCACACTATGGGTCATAACGAAGCCAAGGTGGTTTTAAGCTTGAAAGAAGCTCCACAACAGATATCAATCTTGGACTTGGTCCTGACTTCCGAGAATCACCGGAAGGTCTTGTTAAAGGTTTTAGAAGAAGCCTATCTACCGACATCAGTTGATACGGAAAAGTTTCAACATTTGGTTAATCACATTTTCAACAACAATGTGATATCCTTCACTGATGATGACATACCGCCCGAGGGGACCGGTCATTGCAAACCATTGCACATTACGATTTTATCCTCCGGATATATGGTGGCTGGAGTTTTAATAGATGGAGGTTCCTCTCTGAATATCTGCCCATACGCTACCTTGGTGAAGATGAATAGCAATCCCAATCGAATTCGGAGTAGCTATACCATTATCAAAGCTTTTGATGGAGCTTGCCGTAACTCGGTCGGAGTAGTTGAGCTGCCAATTGAGATTGGTCCTCATACATTCTGCGTATCCTTCCATGTGCTCAAGATAGATTCGGGATACAACCTACTCTTGGGACGACCATGGATTCATATGGCAGGGGCAGTCCCCTCCATTCTTCACCAACAGTTGAAATACATCATCAACAATAGCCTGGTCACAGTCAACGCTGAACCAGAGATTCCTCAGCACGGGGACATGTCGTTCATCAATGCCAATAAGGATGTTGAGCCAATTAGTTTTCATGCTTTGGAAATAAACAATACCTAATACCATGCTATTGGAACGCCACTTCCCGAACCCCAAATTTTTGCCGAGGTAATGTCTGCCACTCAAGAAATGATGTCGTTGGGTCATAAACCGGGACAAGGGTTGGGTAAAGATTGCCAGGGTATCAAGTACCCTATTTGCTTAACCCAACAAATTGGGACAGCTGGACTAGGCTATTCTGCCAGCTCTAGTAACAGGAATCCTCATAAGCATCAGCAGTTTCCTTCAGCTTCAACTATGCGGCGTTTAGCTTCGCTTGCAAGCTCCGAGTCCGCACAACCTCCCGTAAAGGTGCCAGCCAATATAATGGCGATGTTATTTCCCAAGCCGGTACCGGTGAAGGAGAAAGAAATCTTTGTTCTAGATCCCGCAGTGGAGGAAGAGGAACGAAGAATCATGCAAGACGTCATGCGGATGATGTCTGACATACGCATCATCGTTCATGATGAGCATACCAACAGATACACCCCAGACGATGATTACCCAGATGTAATGGCTATCATTCGGGACAAGGAAGATGATGATAATCCCTATATCACTGCGGTTCACCTGGAATTTGCTCTTGCCAATTGGAACAGCATTCCTTGCATTGGTCATCAAGGGTAAAGCTGGCGGAAACTCTTTCTACCCTGTAGATATAATAACTTCTTACTTTTCTGTACAGTATTAGCTGTTTATTTTGCCAGTATATGCTAACACTGTGTATGATCAACACATTTCATATATACTAAGTGAAAGCATATTTTGTTTCAGGACTCTCTCTGAATTTAGATGTGCCTATACTTGCTGATACGGTGCCTCTTCTCCACAAGGATTGGACCTTTGATGTAGAGATGAATTCAACCTTGGTGGATATACAGGATGACATTGAGGTGCCTCCAGAAATTTAAGAATGGGTCAAAGACAAACCCAAACCCAACCTTGATCAAACCACTCCTTTCAATCTCAGAACCTTAGAAAATCCTAAGTTAATCCAGATTGGTTCAGACCTTACCCCAAATCGACGGAATGACATGGTTACGCTACTAACCCAGTTCCAGGATGTGTTTGCATGGTCTCATGAGGATATGGTTGGTTTGTCCACTGACATTGTCCTTTATCGCCTTCCCATTAAAGAGGGATTCAAGCCAGTCAAGCAAAAGCTCCGGCGATTGAAACCTGAATGGAGTTTAAAGGTGAAAGAAGAAATTATAAAATAGTTTCAAGGTGGCATCATAATGGTGTCTACATTTCCTGAGTGGATATCCAACATTGTGCCCGTACCTAAACCTGGAGGGAAGGTGTGAGTTTGCGTGGATTACCGGGACTTGAGCAAGGCTTGCTTAAAAGATAGCTTTCCCGTGCCATTTATCGACATTCTCATTGATAATACTACACAATACGACATGTATTCCTTTGCAGATTGCTTTGCGGGGTATCATCAGATCATGGTTGCCGAGGAAGATCATGAGAAGATTACTTTCATCACTCCTTGGGGAACATTTTTCTATAGACGGTTGTCATTCGGCCTCATCAATGCTGGAGCTACCTATCAATGAGCTATGATGGCTCTTTTCCACGACTTAATGCATAAGGAGATCGAGATCTACGTGGATGACATTATTGTCAAATCCTGAAAGGAGGATGACCATATAGACCATCTCAGGAAGTTGTTCAACAGGTTGCGTAAGTATAACTTGAAGTTGAATCCAGCTAAGTGCGCCTTTGGCGTTAAATCAGGTAAGTTGCTAGGATTTCTAGTCAGCCACAAAGGGATAGAGCTGGATCCTGCCAAAATCCAAGCCATCACGGAAATGCCCATTCCTCAGACAGAAAAGGAAATACAGGGATTTTTGGGAAGAATCAACTTCATTAGCAGATTTATCTCTCAACTCACAGCAACCTGTGAGCCAATCTTCAAGCTATTAACGAAGAACTTCTCCATGAAATGGAATGAGGAGTGCCAGAATGCCTTCCTTACAATCAAGAAACAGCTAATCAAAGCTCTCATCTTGGTACCACCTAGGGATGATGTTCCCTTGTTTATGTATCTGTCCGTAAGTGACAATGCCATGGGCTGCATTCTGGGACAGAAGGACGATAGAGGCCTAGAACGAGCTATCTATTACCTCATCAAAAGATTCAGCAGCAGTGAACACAAGTACACTCTGATCGAAAAGACGTGTTGTGCTTTAGCATGGGCTTCCATGAGGTTACAACATTATCTCCATGGTCACACAACCCATCTCATATCCCGCGTGGATCCTCTCAAGTACGTGTTCAACAAACCCATGTTAAATTACCAAATGTCCAGATGGCAGTTGATCCTACAATAATTTGACATCGTATATATGACTCAAAAGTCCATCAAAGGTCAAGGAATTGCGGATCAACTGGCCGCCGCACCATCAGGGGATTTTAAACCCTTGGAGACATATTTCCCCGATGAAGGAGTAATGACAGTTCAGCAACACCATCAGTACGATACACGCACCAGTTATTGTATCTGATACGGGGGAGCAGTATCCCGTCGTCGTCAAATTACAGTTTGTCAGCACCAACAATACGGCTGAGTATGAAGGCTGTCTTATGGGGCTGAAACTTACCCATTCAATGGGCATCAGGCGGTTAACTGTCCTTGGAGATTCGGAGTTGGTAATCAGACAATCCACCGGAATCTATCAAACCAAGGAACTACATTTTCTTCCTTACCATCGGCAGGTTTTAAAGATGGCTTTAGGGTTCGAAGAAATATCCTTTCTACACATTCCTCGTAATATGAATGATTTTGCGGATGCGTTAGCAACTTTGGTCTCCTTGATCTGCATATTAGACAAGGAACACTTGCCAAGCGTCACAATTTCCCTGCACAAGGCCCCAACCTATGGGAATTACGTTGGAGAAGTATCGGATGAGCTACCTCCCATCCAAAATCCTTGGTATCAGCATATCAACGAATATTTACGAGATGGATCTACACTCACTGAGGCGAGGTCGACTGAGAAAAGGCGGATCCATCGATTTGCTATGAAATTCTACCTGAGTGGAGATGCGCTCTACAAAAGAAATGCAGGATTAGGTCTCCTCAGATGTTTAGACAAAGATCAAGCCCAAAGGCTTATGGATGAAATCTATGGCGGAGTCTGTGGCCCCCACATGAGTGGCCCCCTCCTTGTCAAGAAAGTCCTCAGGACAGGACATCATTGGCAATCTCTCAAAGCTGATTGCAATGACCACGTTAGGAGATGCTATCAGTGCCAGATTCATGGGAATGCTATACACGCCCCTCCACGAGAACTTCACAATATGAGTTCACCTTGGCCCTTTTCAATGTGGGGAATGGACGTTATCGGGCCCATTGAGCCTAAAGCCAGTAATGGTCATCGATTTATCTTCACCATGATCGACTACTTCACCAAGTGGGTAGAAACAACCTCCTTCCCCAGGGTTACTAAAGAAGTCATCATTACTTTCATCAGAAACAATGTCATTTGTCGATATGGATAACCAGAGGTGATTGTGTCCGACAATGCCAAGAACCTCAAAAATAAAATGATGGAGGAATTATGCAGTAAATTCCACATCAAACATCTCAACTCAGTCATCTATCGTCCGAAGATGAATGGTACTGTTGAAGCGGCTAACAAGAACATCAAGAAGATTATGCAAAAGATGTCCACCAATAACAAAAATTGGCATGACCTATTGCCTCTAACTCTGTTAGCTTACAGAACCTCAATGCGCACTTCCACTGGGGCAACCCCCTATGCATTAACCTACGGGATGGAAGCGGTACTCCCCATAGAAGTTGAGATGGAATCCCTCAGAGTATTGATAGACGCTCAGTTAGATGAAGACCAATGGGTACAAGATAGGTATCACCAATTAACTTTAATAGACGAAAGGCGAACCGCGACTATCTTCCATGGTCAGTTATATCAACAAAGGATCGCCATATCCTACAACAAAAAAGTCCGGCTACGACAATTCAGACAACATGACTTGGTTTTGAAGAAAATCTATGATAACCAAGATCAGTCTAAGGGAAAATTCGCTCCTAATTGGGAAGGCCCGTTTATTGTCAAGGAAGTATTGACAGGAGGCGCTCTCAGATTGTAAGAAATAGACGACGATAAATCTCCACAACTCATCAACTCGAACACTGTGAAACGATACTATGTCTGAAGTTGCCATCAAGTAAATATCCTGGTGGTAGACCATCAGGTCACCAGTCATTCCGGTTCTTTAAACCTTTACCACAAACAACTTTTCTACACTTCGCCCCTCAGGGAAACATACCTTTCAAGCCAGCAGCCTGGCTCTCCTTTAGGCTCATGCAACTTAGGTCATCCCACCATGGATTGAACCTCTTGCGTATACAGTTTGGCTACCCATACCTGGGATCAAACTTTTCACCTGCAGTTTATCCTCAACCTAGGATTAAACTTTCTCTTCCCTGCACTCTGACCTGCACACGGGATTACGCTTTTCATCTTGCCCTGAGGGGCGAACTACGTCGACCTAATCTCCTCTTCAATAGGAGTACGTAGGCAACCATTTCATATGGCTCGGTCGCAATAAAACAAAAACAACAAAAACATTTCCAGCTTTTTCCTTATAAAAACAAAAATAAAACAAACATTCCCACACCATTCCTGCCACATGCAGCGTTGAACCTCTTACACCAGGTTCAAACTACGCAGACCTGATCTCCTCTTTAATAGGAGTACGTAGGCAGCCATTCATGGTGCGGTCTCACCCCCTACCAAAACATAAACCCTTGTCAGTCGGTACTGGGATCATCCTTCAAACCACTACATTTCATTCGACTTCAGACCAAAGGGATGGAATTACCTGAACTCCTCCCAACTAGGAGATTCAGCGACCATCTAAGCTGCGGCCATATCTTAAAGAGCAACACCAATCCATAAGAGATGGAATTAACTAGGCTTCTCCTAAATAGAAGTATTGGCGACCATCTATGGTGCTGTTAATCTCAGAGAGGAAAGCCATACTCCTCTCCTCATTTCCATACAGAAACCAGTCCCAAGACACCAAAGATGGTAGGGATACATCCAGATCGATGATCCATTCTGAACTATCCAAAGACAACTCAATGTCTATCCACCCAGGAGAAATTCAGAATACATCAAGATTACAAGTCCTGAAGCAGCAGGCAAAATATCAAGCAAGTAGCAAAGCATATCTAAAAGGGAAGTGATCAAAAATATATTTCCCTGTCATATATATAATGTTGTTTGATATACACAATGTAAACTGTACATAACAAAATGGCTAAGCTAGTCTGTGCAGGAAAATACAAGATCATCTACAAGTCAGGGTATATGCGAGCTAACAAGCCCAACATGGCGTCCCTCTCAAAAGATGGAGGTGAAGCTGTGGTCTCCTATATGAGAATATCCACACGACCCAACAGATCTGCAGCCATCTACATGGTGACCATATGATCATCAATATATGCGCTCATCTCTACGATCATGCCAGTGGTAAGGGACCTCACTGCAGTGTTATCTGTGATGGCTACATCCCAGGAAGATATGGCGATATCCCGCTCAACTATCACTGCATCTCTGGCTGATATAGCCTCATCCCGCTCAACGACGGTGGCATCTCTACGAGCCAATGCCTCGTCTCTCTCCAATAGAGCGGCCTCCCTCCCATCAAGAGCAGTCGACATCATAGATCGAATATGATCTCTCTCAAAGGTCATCAGATGAAGACTCTGCTCTAAGTACTGTGCCGAGTGCTGAATCACAACAGTACTGGTACTAGGAGAATTCGAAAGAAATGCTGGCAACCCAGCAGTGGGCTCCTCCTCGATGTAGGTATCAATGTCCTCCATGGGCTCTACATCATCTAACTCACGCTTCGGTACTGTAAATACTGTTGCAGCCGATAAAATCTCTGTCTCCATCCACGCGGAATACTCTGCGGAATAACCAGGAAAACTGACAAAAAAAGCTGCTATCTCGCGCTGATCCCAGCAGGCGTATACCCGAGATCGGTCCTCTGCTGAGAGGTACCGAGAAGCTGAACGCTAACCTGTCGCCCCTCAAAAGGATGAAAATCCTGGAACTGGTTGAACTGCGACATCACGACCAATGGGTGATAAGTGGTCACTCCCCTCAAACCAGCCAGAAGGAGATAGTCCATGCCCGGAGCATGAGTAATGAAGCTGTATGGTGAGCTAAGCCCCGAACACGGCAATATGCTGAATGGATCTCTGATATCAACCAAGAATGTGGACCAGGACAGAGCATCTATACACTCTGATGGCTAAAAAGAGTATGACATAGCTACATCATGGGTGAAGCAGTACCCATGCCATCTAAGAGTGCCAATCAGTCTCAAGTATGACATGAACCACACATATAGCATGACTAAGCTACCTGTGAACACTCTTGTAGGATACGTGCAACAATACGATGCCGACCGCAACGTCTCTGCTACAATCATAGGTACAATGGTACAACCCTCCCTGAGAGCTCTCACGACAATGATAACACCTATATCTATCTCATCCATATATCGCGACATATACACATATGACAATACACATAGCATTAGTACGTCAACTCTGGCCAAACGCCAATGATTCTCCGGAGCGGTGAAATCCCCAGAATGTCGTGAATAGCTATCCTCCAAGCCAAATCTGTAGTACTGAAAATGCTGGGATATCACGTGGCCAGATGTTAACTCATCCTGTACTACTCTATGCCTCAATTATGTGAGAGTCATAAATCGTCTGCTCATGTCTTCCAAAGCCAGATGCACGCAAGGACTGTCTAAAGGCAGCATCGTCAAGCGTGCATACTCCTCCAGAGTAGGAGTCAACTCATGGGTACCGAATCGGAATACCTGCCTATTCGGTAGCCAATGCTCTATCATCCCGTCCACAAATCCTGCGGGAGCCTGAAAAGTCAAAAAGGTCATGGTATTCTACAATAAATGATCTACAGTCACCCTGTCTGGTGGTGACATGCTATCATACCACGATCGCATACCCGACGCCACCACTGACGGTGGGGTATGATCTACACGGCTAACTGTCGAAGAAGACATCTGTGTGGGTCGTGTCATAAGACCATCCAGGGGTCAATGCCGAATATCTCTGGACATACATACATATGCATAATATGATACATGCATAAGAGATAATAGATGGCAATATGATATAGGGAATAGAAATAATATGCATACATTCCTAAGTATATCATCATCTAATACATAATATTTGTACAACTACAAATACAGGGAAATGGGGCACATACACCCTACTACTAATAGAGGCCTATCAAAAGATATAGCGAGAATGGGGAACAACCACCCAATATCTAACAGAGGCCTATCAAAAGATATAACGAGAATATACATCAGAAGAAGACCAGGGTCTCGATATCCACATCATCAATCTTGTCCACCTGATGTAATTCCTCCTGAGTCACTGGATCTCTATCAACAGGGACGTCAGGCCTATAAAGAGGAGGATCTGCGCCTGCAAAACTGAATGGGTCATCTGAGGGGCCAGCGCCTGAGCTGGAAGGAACAAATGACTCCGTCCCTGCTAGATCTCTGCCCAAATGCCGGATAAATATATGTGCCCTATCTAACTGTCGGGTCAAGCCATCAATCTGGGTCGTATGAGTCGGAGCTCGGACACAAGCTAACCAATCTGTCATCATCAAGGATCCTAGAACCATGTCCCCCATAAACTGTGTGGTGCGGGACAGGGCTCCAATAGTGCGAGGGAACCACCAACGCTCAAATATCTCCTGAGTACATGGACCCTCTGACAATGCAAATCTGTCAACCCCCAACAACGGGATATCAATGGCTGGTGACTGTGATACGGGCCAAGAATGCCTAGCAGGAGGTATGATCGGTATACAGATCTCCCCTGTGGTGCTCTTGATAGCACGCTCTCCTAAATAGAGCTCCCAGCCTCCATCCGTGAATAGAGGAACTCTCCTGGTGGAAATCGTATACTCGGCTCCTGTCGGGTATCCATCCTCAAAACCCATGGTCAGGTGTTCCCCGGAATAGGGAAGCCATGTGATGGTGTCTACCGTCAGCAACTCCAGCTGCATACGACAATGAGTGAATCCCTCAGCTACAGCGACCTCTGGCAGAATCAAATGGTGCCATCGTTGTCCTCGTGGATAGTTGTCTAAACCTAACACACTCACGGGACGCAAGCATGGAAGCCTCTCATAGGCCCAGAACTGCCAATACAATAAAAAAGTATATCTGCTATCAGTTAACACTCTTAACCTATAAAGAGGAAGCGATAAGAGAAATACTCACCAGCAGAAACGGGTAAAATCCTAGCCAAGCCTCGGTCAAACCCTGTGAGAGCATATGCATACCCTGAAGAAAATAGGCAAAGGTATAGGAGCCCCAATCATACTCTCCAATACGGTCCACATCACGTGTAGCACTGATCAAAGCGAAAGATACCGTGAAAGAGTTATCTGCTATGAAGCAGCCTCGAGTGATCATTAGGAACAATCATCGCAGAACGCGATCCCTGATCCTGACATCATCAGACATGGGCTCACTCAATAGCCCGCTCATAGCATCTACGCTCAAAGGACCTGAACGGACAGTCCTGCCTTTGAGCGCTGCCGCCAGAACTCCTAATAAGGATCTAACGGCAGTAGGGTAATATTTGCCATGCAAGGCACTGGCTCCCCTCCAAACTCCATACCTGTGATAAATCACCAATCTATAGGCATCATCATCACCTCGCAATCTAGCAGATGGAGTGGCTGAGTCTGATGAAACCATCGCTCAGATAATGCCCTGAGATAACCCCAAGGACAACGACGGGGAAGGATGGAGAAAAATGCCCCAAATCCCCACTCATGCACTACCGCTCTATAGTCAGGATGAAGTGCTTGGTACATGGAGTGAATGCTGAACCAGTTCCCTCGAGACTGTGTAAAACCAAGGACCTGCATGAAATGCAGATCAACATCAAAAGCCTTTAATCCTCATCAATAGGAAAGAAGGAAGATCAAAGTGTAATGCCATACCTCGTTAGCATGCAAATACATTGATGGATGTCTTGCCAGATCACCCAGCAACTCTGGGTTCACCACCTAAATGTTCGGAAGCTCCCTACGAGGGACATGTACAGCAGGAGCGGGGTCCTCTATCCAAATATCCGCCTCCTCGTCCTCAACGTCTGGAACATCTATCTGAACAGGACGTATCACAGCCTCCACCAACCGACGAGGCTGTCTGACAGAACGAGGACGAGTCACTTCAGAAGCGCTCCGCCATATACCAGAAGTAGTCCTATAGGAACTGCTCGGCTAATCCGGATCCATAATATCTGGACAACAAGTCTCCAAATCACCTCAGAAAGGGTGTGGTATTTCCTTACCTGGAACTTTCTAAAATGCATTCTATGACTATATGCATGCATGCATTTACTTTAACATATAATAGAGTTAAAAATGTATGACTACCCAATGCCTACATTTGGAAAATTTTTGTCATAGTCCCCTTTGAAAATAGGACTATCCACATGCATACAGGCATGTCTAGGTGGCCATTCAGTAGCACACCTGCCCCAAAGTCATATACATAATATATGCATTAAAAATTAAAATCATCATGCATAAGGCCAACCTCAATACTAAGAGTACTTTGCCTTGCTACCTTATGCTCATTTGGACCTCAAATAGGACAAAAAAGCAAAAAAAATGTGCCAATTTGACTGTCTCAAAAGTCAAATTTTTTCACATCATTATATTTAGCATGGTTTAATACTAACATTTACTATGTTGAATATTTTTTATCCAGTCATTTGTTCATACATAATCACTACTATGTGTTTAGATGCATTTCATGCGATCACTCAAAATTCAACAGACAGAAATGAGAGAAAATACAGGCATATGTTACCAGGATAGTGTAGAACACTTGTACGGTGACAGAATTTACAAAAAGCAGCCCGAACTCAGCAGATCTGAAGATGGCTCGCGGTTTTCTCTATGCGAAGCAAGTTGAAAGTGACTTGTGAAGACCAACCTGCAGGATTTATGCACCTGTAGCACCCCTATGTGGGACCCACCCCTCCGACTCGGTCCAGTTCGAGTTATAAAGGAGTTCTTGTAGATTAGTAAAGTCAAATCAAAAATAAAAATGCCATACGATTGAGCAAAACTGCATACAATCCTGGTCCTCTCATATTAGACTTTGAATCTGTACATCACTCATTGGTAGTCACCTGAGTACAAGGTATACCCTGCCAATGATCCTAGTTGTCATAAATCACAGACGACAATACCTTATACAGGTCTGATGCCACCAACTCCGGGTCATTACCCTACGTGAAATCCCCGATGGGGGTTACAACGTGAGGTCCCCGACGGGGGTTACAATGTATGCTCATCCGTTGACACACAAATCAATGAAGGTCAAGCAGCCTTGACGTTATTTCAGCCGATGGCAAGTAAACCCATCGAAGCATGGAAAGTTGTTCAATCATTGCGTATGTGTATATTCATCACTCCCTAGTGGATCCCTGACGGGGGTTACAATATGAAGTCACGGTAGGGGATTACCACGTATATGAAAGCTGTTGACACATATATCAATGAAGGTCAAGCAGCCTTAACATTATTACAGTTGATAGCGATTTAAACCTATCAGACCTCTGGAGCTATTCGAGGTTTTCACACCCGACCGCTCGTATTCCCCAGCAGATCCCCGGTGGGGGTCACAACGCACTGTTCCGGTGATCTACACGATAGTGGATGTCAAGCAACCATGACAATCTACCCACAAAGTTTCAGTCGTTGATTCACACGTCGACGAAGGGAATGTCAATAAAGAGGATAGATGATGGAATATGTTATACACATCCTCAAACAGATCAAGCTTCATCCCCATAGATCTCTCACACATAAGAGGTACATCTTCGGGATTAAGTCATAATCGAAGACACAGGATTTTGGTGATAACTCCAACATCAACATCCTAACAGATTCGGATTACACATCAAATCTGGTCATCATTGCCAGCCCCCAGTTGAAGTAACAGGGAGCCGGCAATCATCCCTAGCGTGTTGGGCCACAACCCCGTACACATGCATCATACATTTGCATCATGTTGCTATCCATAGTACCATGTTCGTCTTGTTACGTTTCAAGTGTCTAGGATTCTTTATCCTACCCATGCATCACCATGCATGAGTAAGATAAAGAGGGTCATCTGTAGACACTCAAAATTTTTTGTACTACTGTCACTAACATTGCAAGAGAGAAAATTCATCTTTTAAGAGGGAACCTTGAAAGACCATCCATATCCGTACCGAATACTACCGGAAGTTCAGCATCAACCCCAGATCGCAATCTGGGAGTAACAATTCCAATCTCGGAGATAACCCCGAGGCATGCAGATCAATACCGGCACACACACCGGAGAAGACCGACTAATCTCGGAGATAACCCCGAGGTATCCAGTCTCAGTCCCAACCATAGGAATAGCCATCAACCTTGGTGATAACCCCAAGGAATGCAATTTCGTCAATAACCCCGAAAATACTTGTTACAAGTGCGACCAGCTTCAATCTCGACGCTCACAACGAGATCCACTGTACCAGCCCGACGACAACATCGGGAAGACAGACACACCTTAAGGATGACAATGAGGACCTTCAACCAATTACAGCAGTCCAATCCCAGCGAAGCTGAGCAACGTCTGCTTTATCAGCCCAATCCGGCGATAACACCGGTGAGGGGCAACATCGTCATCTGACCAACATGATGCCACACCACGTCGCCTCAACATATCTACACAATAATGTCCTACAAGACTAATCAATCCCGATTGACTATTGCACGGGATAACGGATGAAAGTTAAAGCTTGAAGACCGGAGGGCACCGTCCTATCTTCAATAACTTCGTACAAACTCTGATCCCATGCCATCGTACAACTCTCGACAACGTCAGTTCGAAATAGGTTCTGTATAGCTCAAACGGATGCCCAATTTAACTTCTAAAAATCTGAGTGGACGTACTTTGAGACGACCCGACCCGACCCGACCCGAAAAATTCGGGCCAACCCAGGTTGCCTTTGATACACCTGCGGTTCAGCCGCAGGTACACCTACGGCTTATATGCCTATAAATAGAGGGCTTGGGGTGCTGATATTTTAAGAGAAAACGACGAGGAAGCCCTGCCCAATTTGCTCTACACTCATCCCATGCAGTGTACTTTCTCCTTTTAAACACATGTGAGCTCATATATAGTCTCTTTTGTACCCACAAAAGCTAGTGTTTATCCACTCTAAAGATATAGAAGCCTTTTTTAGCAGTCAGCTGTAAGCATTCTCACACACTTTAGAGTCTTTCTCTTCATCTTTGCACGCACCCTTCTACACGTTGAGAGCCGTGTTGCTTGCTTTTGCCCGGGCTTCAGCCCGTGGTTTCATTCTAGTCTGTATATATATATATATATATATATATATATATATATTGATTAACATTATCGAGTTATGCTTCGATTGAGCCTAGACTTCAGTCTGGAGCGTTTAATTGCTTTTGTATATATATACATTTATATATATGAACTGCGTGTCGAACTCTGTTCGATGAGCCTAGACTTATGTCTGGTGCGTTTAATGGCTTTCTTATATATATAATTATATATATGAACTGCTATCGAACTCTGTTCGGTGAGCCTGGATTTCACATCCGGTGCGTTTACTGCTTTAATAAATATATACTTATATATATTAACTGTTGTTGGACTCCGTCCGATGAGCCTGGATTTCACATCCGGTGCGTTTACTACTTTAATATATATATATATATATATATATATATATATATATATATATATATATATATATATTAACTGTTGTTGGACTCCGTCCGGTGAGCTTAGATTTTATATCCGGTGCGTTTATATGCTTATATATATATATTTACATTTCGTCCCACCTGAAGTTTACTTCATAGTGGTTGACCGTTTTTACAGCTTTCTGTATATTTCGTCCCACCTGAAGTTTCCTCCGTGGCGGTTGATAGCTTTTACAGCTTTATTTATATTTTTGATCCACAATGGATGTGCTTCGTGGTTAGTGATCATGTATGTATATATATATTTACAGCTTTTATATATATACCTGCTTACTACGTTTATATCAATTGCGGCATCATGTGAGCCTAAGAATCATGTGATCACAGATTCAGTTCCCTGAATCTAGATTCGGTTCCCGTGATGGACCTTTTCAGCTGTAAGCAGCTTGTAAATTTATCTGTGATGTTTAGATTTTCTCAGATGGTTTCATACCCATGAGGAATTTAGTACCTTTTTGTACATTTATTTTTGTATGGATGCCTCGCATCTGTCAAAATAAAATCAATCAAGCCAAGCACTTAATAAAATGGGAGTATAAAAGGTCTCAATTACTATTGAGCATTAGGGTTTGAAAAAACCTCTTTTATAAAACATCACTGCCATATCTTGCTAAAAATTGAATTTTTACATAAAATTCAAACCCTGTGTATATAGGTGCGAACGAGGCCTCGCACTACTTCCAAATAACAGCATATTGACCCACACAAACACATATTTAGATAACAGTTTCTTGAAAAGAGGCAGTTACCGTGGTAACACGGATATCGGGGGGTGCCTAACACCTTCCCTCCGTATAACCAAGTCCTCGGACCCTAATAAATCTTGGTTTCACCGACCCGCTTAGCAGTGTCACATCACTGGGTCAATGTGCAAACCTTTTCTCGGTTGTGTTGGTATAACCATTTAAAAAACCAACTGGCGATTCTTAACAGTCCATCGTCGACATTATGCATGTCAGACCTTTTTTACTTGTTTTTTTAAACAAATCTCACCTAAAATGAGAACACCAAAGAACAAGTAACAGAAAGGGACAATTAAAAATCCTGACGTCGACATTTAACATATCATATGTTATTCAACAATTTAATCTGATCACGTCGTGTTCTTATTTTGAAATTATTTATCCTTATCCTTATGATCGTTTTATACTACGATTTTCTTATTCTTCTCTTTAATCATATTATATTATGATTTTATTTACACTTCTTATCTTATAGACATCTTATATTTATTATCAATTTTCATCTTTATTATTGGAGTCAGGTAACCCCGGATTGCTATCCTTATAGCTCTTCAAGATTCTTCTTTGAATTTTCTTTATCTTCTTCTTTACTTAATAATGAATTTTCAAAAATTCATCTCTTATCACTTAAACTCTATTCGAGTTTATTGCTTATCATCCTTATCCTCATCTATAAGGTTATTGCCTAAGGTACTTCTATCAATGGTTTATAACCTACGGCTCTGATACCAACAATAAAGCCCCTAAATCTGGGTTCCTTAAACCCCAGACCTGGTGCGTCACGATACAACATCTTCATACATATTCTATAAACTAATGCAAAATTATAAACATAATTTGTTTATTACACAATGGTTCTGTAACATTTCCCAAGGTCTATAACCTTAACTTAATACATACGTTCAATAACTTAAAAGTTTTACAATGTCTTTTGCATTCGATAACTTAATAGTTCTAAATTCATAGTAATCTACACTTGGAATTCGCCTTTGCCACTATCGTTCTTCGAGCCTTCATTTAAATCTGAAATTTGTTATCATTATATAGCTAGGGTGAGCAACTATTTTGCCCAACAAGTTTAAGTACAATAAAGATATATATCATGATTGAAAAGGAATAAGCTTTCAAGTATTCAACAATATAATATAATTGTGAAAGAGCATGAATCAAAACTTCAATAACTGAATAACTGAATAATTATGCTGAGTGGTCAATAATGACCATGAATAAATTTAACTGAACCTTATGGTAATGAAGGTGATCAACCTTTCATACCTGATGAACATATGCAACATACACTAAGTGCAAATCAATAATCAAAGATGTGGAATAATTGTCAATAACTAATGCACTAGCATGCTTGAAACATAATAACTCGAGTTTGAATTAGGAGACTTGCCTTGACCGTCGATTACCGCTAAACAGTATAATTTAATCTCTTATGAAAGACCTATAATTTATAAGATCGATCCTCTAATTAACATAATTCATTTTATCTCACAACACTATTACTCAAATAATAAATTAACTAACATTTAGCCACATAATCAAATATTGAATAATTCTTTAACTCACTAGTAATGTTATCGTAATTTGATAATATTATTATCACATAACCATTTTCTTAAATTCTCGTCTAATATTATTAATCTTTTAATAATATTTTATTTACTTCTCAATTTCTTAGTAATATCTTAATCATTTACAAATATTACTAATCATTTAATAATATTTTAATCACATTCTAATATTATTAATCATTTAATAATATTCTAATCATTTACTAATATGATTAATCATTTAATAGTAATTTATTCATTATCTAATATTATTAATCATGTAATAATATTTTACTTGTTTCATAAATAATAAAGGTCTCACACATTTTAAGATATAAATATTTTACATCTTGAAACTTAAACCATTTAAATTTCATTTTAAAAATATCTTTTACCTTTACTCGCATTAAACAACTAATACATAGCTTTTATAGTAAAACTCAATTTACTATAATATTTCTTTAATTTAAATAATTTTTACATCAGTTTGTCCGTTCATGAGTCAACACTGACTATTGTCTCATATATAAATATTTTATCTCACTAGCACATTCACTTTATTTTTTATTTTACGATTATTCGCATTTTTGCTTCATATATATAATATATATATATTATGTTACATAAATCTCAGCTCAAAAACTTCATTTTGAGCACCGAAAACCTCAAAATATCATTTTTATGATTAATACAATTTTTCAAAGGTTTTACATTCTTCGTTGCACCACAAAATAATTTTATAGGTAACTATATTTTATATTTTACTTAAATATGTAATTTATATTTAGTACATATGTTTGTTGTTTTATTTATGTCCGAAAGGAAGTTTCTCGACATAAAATATCACTTATAGTCAAATCTCGCCCCCTAGGACTTTATTAAATTTATTATGACTTATTATTTTGCCGGAACGCGATTCGGAACATCGAACGTTAAAGTCGCTCGACACGCCGATGCTCGACGTTCGCTTATTTTTAAGTTCTGGCATGCTCCTTTGCTCATTTTTAATTCTCAAATCATGAGTAATATAACAGTGAAATTTTGGGTATGTTATAGTATTTTAGAAAAATTTCACACTGCAAAAACGTATCAGGGAAACTCATCAAAATAATCAGCGAAAAGGACGTCGAACAATAGCACAACACAGCGCCACGCGACTGGGCTGGCGTGCATGGGCGCTGCCTGGTTGTTGTTGCTGCTGCTCTGCCGTGCGCTTATCAACCTAGCTACTTCACTATGTTCTCCCGCCTTGTTCGTTTATCAAAAAATTCCTAACTTTGGATATGTTATAGGTACCATAGTATGCTATTTTTAAAAAATATAACCCACCCATTTTGGACCTTCTAGGCATCCTAAACCAGGCCCCAAAAATGTCCACTTGCAATAGTTTTCAAAATTTTTTGCCGTTTTTCACTCTTTCACTAAAACATTCATAACTATCTCGTTTTAAAACATTTATAAGCGATTCTTAAGCCCACGCGAAACTAACTTATGGGACTACAACTTTTATTCTTTGACTCTTTCCAAATTCTAAACACAGAATTCTAGAAAATTCGTGCAAGGTGACTGCCCCGAGTTGGTTAGACAATTTTGACGTGACTACTTTGAATGGTCATAACTCTTTGCTCCAAAGTTGAAATTAGTCCGTTTTGGAGTCTATGAAAAGCTTATTTAGTGTACTATAACATACCAAAAGTCCAGAATTTTAAGAGCACTCTAGTTAACCCCGAAGTTTCTATTTAGGGGTAGCAGTCACTAGCTTTTCTAAGCTTTAAAAACTATTTTTCTTTTCTTTCTTTGGATCAAACTCTCAACACCCAAAATGGTTAGATCTTAACATAAAACACTATTAAACATATAGATATATGATTTTAGAGTTCAAGAAACATAACTTCATTATTTCATCACAATCAACCTAAATAAATTACATAAAATAAGTTATTGTGGTTTGATTTTTATACCTTATTCTTATGGCTTTCTTCTTCTCCTTGATGATCCAAGATGGCAAGGAAAATCTTCTCTTCCTCCTCTCCTTTTTCCATGGCATCAGCTGCCCCTCACGCTCTCTCTCTAATATATTATCTCTCTTTCCATTTTATTTTCTTACCTTTTGGGAATAAAGTAAAAGTTTTAATGTGGAATGAATAGGGAGGTATTTATAGAACTATATATAATATGTGTACTTGCAATATATACATATATGCAATATCTCCCCACAATCTCCCATCTTCTCTTTCTTGAACTCTCTCTTTCCCCTTCTCTTTCTCTCTCTAGTTTTCTTTTGCTAGTTTGGAGAAATGATTACAAGAGAAAAGAAAATTGCTTATATAAAAACAACTTTCAATTTCTTATAAGTTGGTCACCCAACTTAAGTCTTCTCTAGTCTTTCCCGTCATCTTTAAAACCTTGCAAATTATCCATTGGCATATTCTTAGCATATTCTCATAATATACTTTATTCCTTAGCATATTCCTTAAGATATTTTCTTTTGTTTCAAATATTAGGTTTTTAACCCTAAGGTTTTCTTAACTCGCACAATTCTCCCTTAACTTTCATAATTCACTTCCATACTTTATTAAGTTAGCAAAATATCCATTTTGCCTTTTCGTACAATGGATTATGGTTTAGTTCCCGAGTTATGTCGGTAACCCGATTTCTTTTTATTTTTCTTTCTTATCTTTAATAAACCTTCCAAATATTTGAAAATGAAAATTTTCATGTGCCAAAATCTTTCCTTTGATATATAAAACATAACATAACATATTTAAATTACATATTTATTTTATAATGGTAAAATAAATATGCTACACATAATTTCTTAGGCAAATACAATTATTTACATACCCAAGATATTATAATATACTATCCTTACCGCATTAACATAAATTCAATTAAGGAATTATTTACTTCCTTAAGATATTACGATAAATATAATATCTTTTCTTTATTAAACTAATTTCATATAACAATTTATTCTAATACTCTTGGGTAAAGTATATATAAATATTATATGCTTAACCGGCCTCTTTTTGCTTTATTACACAAATTGTTCCCAACAATTTTATTTTTCCCGCGTATTATATATATATATATATATATATATATATATATATATATAATATTTATTTACAAGTTATATAATTGAGTACTCTCAATTACAAGTTACACCAAACATACACACATCACATATAGAAAATACTTAATAATTTTATTTTCTTACATTATAAATGGTTTATATCAATTTATTTACATATAGCAAATATAATTTAATATTTACCATATTACGTAAACATACATATTCTTCATAAATCATAAAATGATTTATATACTCATATTTTAAACTAGACATTTAATTTAACGTCTAATAACCCTCTTAATACAATTTACTACATTTAATAAGTCTTTTTCACATGGCTTGCCATATATATTATTCTGACTTTCTACATTATTATTTCTCTTTTTATAAGATTTCTAACGTTTGAGTACTACCAACTTCTTATAATGAAAATTTTCATTTATTTTTGTATGATTAATTTAAATAATCAATCCTCTTATTTAGCTAAATCATATATAATACATCTCCAAGTATATACGTATCTATACATATACACATTTAATTTAATCTAATAATATTTCTTCATTTAAAATTTATTTCCTTAAATAATTTTTTCACATACAAAAATCTCTTTCTAGGTTTTGAATTTTCATAACCCTTATTTTCTCAATTCATTTTCAAATAGTAAACCATATAGGTTCTTCTTAATATTTTTAAATAATTCCTCTATTTTCACTCTAGGTTTTAAACTTTAACATTTAAGCTAATCATTCAAGATCCTCTAAATTTTCGGGTTGTCACAAGAGATCCAAAAACGTTGTATATATGCATCTATTACAACATTTTTTAGTAAAAAAAAATTGTGGAATCATACTATCTACAACGTTTTCAGGCATCCAACACCTTATGGAAAACAAATAGAAAACTTTTTTTAGAAAAAAAATGTTTTGTTATGTGTCAATAGACGATGTTTTAAAAATATTGTGTAAATGTGTCTAATAGATGACATTGCTAACCACGACGTTTCTGGGGGGCCTATTACAATATTTTTTAAACGTTATCTATTTACTTTTTTCTACTAGTGCGCCTTCATGCCATAGACTAATGAGTAGGATGATGCCCCAGTCGAGGTTTGACTCGACGTTCGATAAGCAAACAAGGTTAAAGGTAACAATTCTGGTCATCCTCGGTGATTCACATACATCTTCATCACTATCTTTTTGATGTTCTTATTTGCGGTTTTCACCGCGCCATTCATCTTTGGACGATAAATAATAGAGTAGATGTGCTTGATTTTGAACTTACTGTATAGTTCCCTCATCATCTCGTCATTCAAATTTTTTGCGTTGTCTAACACGATAACCTTAAGTTGTCTGTATCGATAGATGACGTTATTTCTGATGAAACCAATAATAACCTCCTTGGTAACTTTAGGGAAAGAAGCTGTTTCCACCCACTTGGTAAAGTATTCAATCATGGTGAATATGAATTTGTGACCGTTACTGGCTTTAGGCTCAATGGGTCAGATCACGTCCATTCCTCACATGGCAAATGGCCATGGTGATGTCATGTAATGTAGTTGGTTAGGCGGTGCATGAATAATGTTGGCATGGACTTGACATTGATATCAGTGCTTGACGTGATCTTCACAATCAACTTTGAGGGACAACTAATAGTGTCCCATTCATAATATCTTCTTAGCAAGTAGGGGTCCACTTATATGAGATCCATACACTCTAGCGTGTACTTCATCCATGAGTTTTTGAGCTTGATCCGTTTCAAGGCACGTCAAAAGGCCTACGCCCATATCTCTTTTATAAAGAGCATCTTCGCTTAGGTAGAACTTCATTATCATCCTCCGTATTCGCTTCTTTTCAGCATGGGTCATTCCTTCGAGGATGTATCTATCTCGTAAATATTCTTTAATGTCTTGGTACCAAGGTAGTCCTCTAGGAGATAATTTATTGGATATTTCCCCAACAATGTTCCCATAAGCCGGTGCATCCCGCGCCGTGAAGGTGATAATAGACGGGCCCTTTCTTAACTAGGGGTGTTAGCCGAGCAGAGTAACTCGATACTCGACTCGAGATCGGTTCAAAAATGTATTCCAAAGCTCAAATTTGAAGTTGATTCGAGTCGAATATGATCCATACTCGTTTTCTATTTAATGATACATGAGTCGAATTCTAGTATACCGGTATTCACTCAAATTAGGGTTCGAGTATTTCATTTTTTCTTAAACCATACTCGATACTTGCTCGATGGATCATATTCGAATACTGGTCTGATCCATACTAACAAGCTAAATATGTGATATTTGTATCAATCTTTATAATTTATGAAGTGTAGTATTAAATTATGTAAGCTTGTACTTGAATAAATCTTCGTATTACGTTCTTTGTAATTTCTTTACATAAATAAAAGTAAAAGACTTTCATATATAAACATTACTTCAATAATCAATTTAGTATGTAGTGGTTCAGTATTAAGTGAAATGGTTTGTGACATCTCAGATTTTTAGAATTTATAAATGAGAATTTTATAAATAAAAATATTATTTATGAGATATGTTGGGTGTGAGTATGTGTATGTCATATATTGTAAAATATATGAATTGATGTGAAGAGAATGTTATATATTAATTTTAATATATATAAATATTTAATTGAATTATTTGTTGAGTAAATAAATAAATTTGTTTTGATTATAGAGTAATGTAAATAAGTATAGTAGATTAATTAAATGAATATTTAGTATTTAATTTAATCAATATAATAATTTTATGTTATAGTTCTAATTTAATTGAGATAATTAAATTTGATGAGTTATGTGATGATTGTTACACGAAATTATAATTAACAAGTAAATATAATTATGTGACAATTTGATGAGATTGATTGATGTTAAGATATTGATTAATTAAAATAATGAGTATTTGCCAAACATGGTCTTAGGCTTTTCAAGTTCAAGTTGGTGTAACTTATGTATTAACTAGTAATTAGTATATCTAATAATTATTAGGAGTTACATATATTATATATTACTAGTATTGTATATTATATGTATATACTACAAGTTAGTATGTTAGTTTTAGAAAACAAACAAAAGAAATAAGAAGAGAGTTAGAGAGAGTTGTAGGAGAAGAAGAAGATGAAGAAAAAGAAGAAGAAGGGAAAGTTTTAAGAAGACAAAACAAGCCCCATCATCATCATCTCTCTCTTAAATTCATACTAATAAGGCTATAATCTAAATTCCATGTTTTAATTATATTTTTATGTTCTTCATAATGTAGGATAATGGTTATATAGAAGTTGTATTGAGAAATTGAGAGAGATAGAGAGAAATAGAGGAATTGAGATGAGCTAGAAGAAGAAGAAGAAGAAGAAGCTAGAAGAAGGTAACTTCTAAACTTTTATTTAATCTTTGATTTTTGGGTAGATTTATGTTCTAGGGTAATAGATCATGCTTAATCTTATTTGTATTGGTTTAATCTTGGATTATCAAGAATCAAACAAGAGGATTCAAGAAAGAAAATGAAATGGAAAGAAAATTTGAAGAACAAAATTCGTAGGTTTTGAGTAATTGTGGACATATCTTATGAAATTCATACCTCTTTGGGTATAATGAGTTAGAAAGTGAACCTTATATCAAATCGAAGATATGGAAGTAAGCTATATTCTAAAAGTGGAATCACATGAAAACTCTTTGTAGATTTCTTGCAATGTCTGTTTTAGTAAGGCTGGTCCGAAGCGAAAATAATCTGTCCAGAAAATCAAAGCTGTTACGACTTTTAACTTTGAAAAATTCATATAAATTCGTGTGTTTTGAATCTGAAGAAACTTAAAACTGCAAAGTTGTAGATATGAAAGTTTACTAGCTAGACTCGCGTGATTGAGCCATTTTATGGACCGGATCATGTCCGAAATAAATTATTCAGTAAGGATGTCCAGAAAATGAAATTTTCTACACTAGTTGATGAATTGCAGAATCTGGTTTAGATGAATAAGGGTCTGACTTTAAGGCCTAGATGAGGTTGTAGTATACTGAGTAAGGGTTAATTCTATATAAGAAGGAACAAAAACGGACATGTAACGAAGGAGATACGTTAAAAACGAAAGCAACGTTTTGTTAAAGAAATTGTGAAGATGAGTTTTATAATTATGTTTGAAATAAGATTTTGGGTGATGGTATATTTTGATGATTAAAAATATGTTTTAAAATATGTAATGAATATAGATATGTGTTATCATATTCTATGCATAATTAACCATTTAAGATCAAGAGTTGAGATAAGTTAATGTGTGCACATAACATGCTCGATAAAATGCCTAAAAGTAATAGCGTTTCTAAACTTTGGTATACAAAGTGTCTAACTAATGGCTAATATTGGATATCTAAGTATGAAAAGATGATAATACAAGAATAATAATGGAAAGAAATCGAAAAGGGTAATTTTTGATTTATGAAGGAAAATTAAATATGTAAACAATGTGTTGAATATGCATTTTTGAAACCAAATTGGTAAAAATAAAATGGTGTGATATACGCACATTAAACTACAAGTGAGATAGTCTAGCATGTGTGGTGATGAAAATGAAAATAAAACCGAGTTGCATATAAAACACAGTTAGATGTCTATAAAGATATTATAAAGGATAATAAGATAAAGTAAGGTCTTAGAATAAATTTGACCATGAGATTGATTATTGATTTTATTTATTATCAATCTCACATACAGTGTAGGTTGTGCAAGGACGCGAAGTATTAGCGTGTTGGTAAAACGCCGGTAAAGGCAAGTCTTTCAGTTCCTTTTTGCTATGTGAACTTGATGATGATCTGCTTTAAAATTTTAGTGTATGATATATTATATATGTCAAAAGTATGAAATGTGAAAGTCAATCTATGACTATGATGATTGAACTATGAATGTTGATTGAGTAAGGAACTCAATCTTTATAGTTGTTATGTGAACTACAACATGTATGCTATGTTTGTTTATGATTATTCTTGTATGTTGAGCATGTTATTATGTGTTACGTGATGCATGAAAACTGTTAGATTTTGCTGAGCTATCGAGCTCATTCTTGCAAATAACCATTTTTGCAGATTCAAGAATTGAAGGTAACGCTATGTGCTGCTTGATTGTTATGGATCAAAAGTGATATATGAAGATTTAATATCCTAGCTAAGTTATTATTCTTGTAAACCATGTCTAATATTTCGGTAAATGTATTAATGTTGTAATTATAATATTATTTTGCGAATGTAAACTATTATAGTATTAAAATGATTATGAGATATTTAGATGTAAAGGTTGAAGGTTTTGGGAACGAGGATAGTTTGTAATAGAAAATTTTAATTATTTCACAAATTTCAATGGTTGTATTATCGTTTAATGATGTAAAATTAAAGGTTGAATGTATTATTAACGACCGAAGTCGAGAATTAAATTGTATGAATTTTGGGATTGTTACAGTTGGTATCAAAGCTGATAGGTTAGAAACCTTAGGTAAGAGTACCTTAGGCTATAACCTTAGAGAAGAGAGGTGAAGATAAGGAACGAATAAGCTCAACTAGAGTTTGAACAATAAGAAGTAATGTAAGAAACGTATAAAGATGGGATAAAACTTGCGTGAAGTGATTCAAAGAAGAATCTCGCAGAGTTATAAGGAATATGAATGTAGGGTTACCCAACTCCAATAGTAAGGATGTAAGGTGATAATAAATAGACAATGTCTATAAAAAAGAGAATGATAAAGAAGTTACGAATAAAGAGTTATATCTATGTGGTGCAATTGTACTCTTTCGTAGTTGATGTATGGTATCTGGGCTAAACGATTCCTTCATAGAGCGGAGGTATATACGAACTAGCAACTCGAAACCTAGTTTGTTGTTTGTTTGTGGGAAACCACTCAGCGTACCATATTAAAACCGGTAGAGACTCGATGTGTACCAAGTATAGAAAGTGGATACGTATGATGAAAGTGTAGAACTTGAATGAAATGTTGCGCAATGTAAATGAAGTTAGAAATTCTTAAAGGAAGAATTGTTATATAAACAAGAAGATTCAAGGAAGAATCTTGAAGAGATATAAAGATAAGAAATGAGAGTTTCCTAACTCCAAAAGCCAAGATAACGAATAATGTCGTAAGTGATGAAAAAGATAAAGAAAGAGGATCGTAAAACAAAACGATCACGAGTTAAGAAAAGAATTTTAAGGGAGATGATTATAGAATAAGATCACGACGTGGTCTGTTTAAGTTATAAAAGAAAGATGGTCTATAATGTTTGAATAATTATAGCTTAATGCTATAAAGATGGAGTACTATGAAATAGCACGAGATAACTCATGAGGAGTTATAGATAATGTGATACGTGGAATTCGTATCGAGCAAAGAGCAAGTTATAAGCAAGATAGAGTTAGGTGGGATTTTAATTGAGGACTCATGTGATGGCTGAGTTGTACAAACCTTTGTATGGGCGAGGGTTTTGTGCTTGCACTCAGTTTATCACATTGATAATCATTGGAATGTTTATGTCGCGCTATTTGCTATATGCCTGTTGAGAAAGTGATTCTTTTCTCATGTGTATAACAGATAGGTAGAGTATAGTTAGAGAATATTATAAGGCTAAGTGCGAGTTCTTAAAACTAATACTTATGGGTGGTTCGTGACTCATAATTATATGGTATGTTTTTGAACCCCTCAGCGAATGGACGCCTATGGTCTAACTAGGATAAGTTCTTAAACTCATATGATTGTGGCAAGTTCCTGAACTCATAACATGTGGTAAGTTTGACGAACTGGGTATAGATAAGTGTAAATGGAGTATTGAGGATGATAGGAATAGATAGACCTATTAAGCAATGAATCATTATAGAAAGTAGAGTTGATGGTGGAAGCATAGGTACTCTAAATCTACTAGCTATGCTAGACTTTCGAAACTTAATGACTTCGTGCTGATGTTTACACTTCTATTTTCTTAAAAAATATCGGATCAAATGATGGAACCAATGAGTTTTAACAACAATATTGTTATTCTTATGTCTATGCTAATTGTTTCGGCTAGACAAAAATGATTTGCAATATATCAAAATGTATTTTATATCATTAATGCATCATATAACCTGGTGCAAAGATGATAAAAACGATGGAGTCATCAATGCAGTATTACCTAGTGTTGGATGTGATTTAAGGATCGTCAGCCCACTATGGTATGATGTAGTATGATAAAATCACCAAATGACGGAATCCTCAACGGACTGTAAATACAGTGCGGTATCATGACGTCATAAAAAGATTTTTGAGATTTCTTTAAGATATGAGAATTCATATCTATGTATGTATATGTATATTTCGGTTGATATCCGAATTATTGTAGAGGTCTATGCTTTTTGATTCAGCTAGACGAATATTGAAAGATGTTCATGAAATTTAAGCGTTTATTGAAAAGTTATGCCAAACCAAATTATTTGGGTGAGGATTCAGATGTTGAAAAGCTGAGGTGAACAATCCTATAAGGGGACATGTTTTCGAGGACAATGGTTCCGAGCGTAACGCATATAGTCGTTACAAAATACTACGTTGCGGCCCAACGTAGTGGTACAATAGGCTGGCCACCTAGTGTACGTAAGGAGGGTGTTTTCAGTCTTTGTGATTGATAAACACTTTGGTTTACAATGTGAAGGATTGAGTTAAAGCATTAGTAAACCGAGAATAGAGTTCACGGTCTTGTGACCCCTCAGCATGTTTTGGAATATTTTAAATTCTGAGTTATTCATACCACTTCCTAATTATTGAGCAATTATGGAAGATTCTTCCTATTCTAAAAGGCGAATATGATAAGGATGATATTCTTTAGAAAGAAGTAAGTCATAGGATGCGACACTGAATGATGAATATATTGAATAAGTGAGAAAAGAAGTGTTGATATGTGAAGGAGATGAGTTATCAAAGAATAATATAAAATTTTTAATAGAAAAGTTAATAATTGTAGAAAGATCTTTGTGGAAAGGAAGTGGTTATAGAACCCAATGACTGAATAAAGTATTAACGTAAAAATCTATTTTGATAGATTGAATGAATAAAGATTAATAAATAAGAATTTTGAGGACGAAATTCTTAGAAGAATGGGTGAATGTAATGTCCCCAGAGTTTGATCATATAGTATATGATAATGATCCTTAGAGAAAGATAATGAACGGGTCAAAGAATATATAATACTCAAATATAATTGAGTCTAACTAAATGTTATGAAATAAAACTTATAAAAATTTATTATCAAGAATGGTGAGAGTAGAAAATATAAAACATATATTAATTTTGAAGAATTAGAGATCAAGGAGCAAGGAGCGCTTGAAGACCCGTTTGTAATGGAGCCTGAGATTTAAATGTAATAGTTATATTTAAATTTAAATCTTGCACCCTAGGTTTGACCTCTTGGTTTACTTGGACGTGATCTTCCCGACGTCGATACCCATCAAAGGGGTGAATATCCTGAAACTGATCAAAGGATATCCATACACCGTCGAACTCCTTATGGACGTGATAGCCATCCAAGGATATCCATACACCGTAGATAATTTATAAGTTGGTTGCAGCTGAGAAATGTCCATCATGGGAACCGAATCTAGATTCACAGGCTGAATCTTCGATATCATGGCTCCTAGGCTCACATGATAGATTAATATGTAAATGGTTGCCTATGTACTCCCATTAATTAGGGGAGATCAGGTTTTCGTAGTTTGAACCTAGCGTGAAAAGGTTCAAAAGGTTGACAAAGTTGAGGGGTTTTTGATTTTTTTTTTGTTTTTGTTCAGACCGCACCATAGAAGGTTTCCTACGTACTCCCGTGAATGGGGGAGATCAGGTCTACGTAGTTTGAACCTAGCGTGAAAAGGTTAGAAAGGTTAACAAAGTTTAAGGGGTTTGGATTTTTTTGTTTTGTTTTTATCAGACTGCACCATATAAGGTTACCTACGTACTCCCATGTATGGGGGAGATCAGGTCTACATAGTTCGAACCTTAGGGAGATATGACGCGGTTAGAAAGGTTTTGAAAACCTAAATTGATTGATGGATTGATGATCCAAAACCAGGATGATAATTTGCAGGTAACTTCAGTCATAATTCCTTTTTACGGTGTCTGAGTTGATGAGCTGGGGAAATTCTTCGCCATCCATTTCTTACAATCTGAGGGCTCCTCATGTCAATACCTCCTTGACAATGAAAGGGCCTTCCAAGTTTGGGGCGAATTTTCCTTTAGATTAATCTTAGTTGTCAAGGACCTTTTTTAAGTCCAAGTTATTTTCTTTGAACTGTCGTAGCCAGACTTTCTTGTTGTATGATCGAGCGATCCTCTGTTGATATAATTGACCATGGAAAATGGTTATGGCCCGCCTTTCATCTATCAAAGATAATTAGTGGTACCGATCTTGTAACCATTGTTCTTCCTCCATTCGAGCATCTATCAACACTCTTAGGGATACTATTTCTACCTCTATGGGGAGCACCGCTTTCATGCCATAGGTTAATTAGTAAGGGGTTACCCCAGTGGAAGTGTGCATTGACGTTCTGTAGGCTAATAGAGTCAAAGGCAACATGTCAGGCTATCCTTTACGATTAGCGGACAACTTTTGCATGATCTGTTTGATGTTCTTATTAGCTGCTTCAACAACATCATTCATCATTGGTCGATAGATGATGGAGTTTAGATGCTTGATGTGGAATTTGCTACATAATTCCTCCACCATTTGGTTGTTGAGGTTTTTGGAATTGTCTGATACAATCACCTCTCGCTGTCCATATTGACAAATGACATTGTTTATGATGAAACCAATGATCACCTCTTTGATAACTCTGGGAAAAGAGGTTGCTTCTACCCATTTGGTGAAGTAGTCGATCAGAGTGAAGATAAACCGATAATCATTACTGGCTTTAGGCTCAATTGGCCCGATCACGTCCATTCTGCGCATTGAAAAGGGCCAGCGTGAACTCATATTATGGAGCTCCCTTTTAGGGGTGTGGATAGCATTTCCATGAATTTGGCTTTGATAACATCTCCTGACATGATCACCACAATTAGCTTTAAGAGAGATTCAGTAATGCCATGTTCTTATAATCTTCTTGACAAGTAGAGGACTGCTCACGTGTGTGCCGCATACTCCGTGGATTTCATCCATGAGTCTCTGGGCTTGGTCTTTGTATAGGCATCTTAGAAGGCCTAGTCTCGCATCCCTTTTATAGAGTGTGTCTCCACTTAGATAGAATTTCATGGTCATTCTATGGATCCACTTTCTATCAACTTAACTTACACCAGTGGGTGTAGATCCATCTCACAGATATTCCTTGATGGAATGCTACCAAGGGTGTTGGATGGGAGGCAGCTCATCTAATACTTCTCCGATGTAATTCTCATAGGGTGGTGACTTTTGGCTAGCAAATTTGATATTTAGAATGCCTCCCCTTTCAAATATGTTGATCAAGGAGGCCAAAGTTGCTAACGCATCCGCAAAGTCATTCATGTTCCGAGGAATATAGAGGAAGGATATTTCTTGAAACTCCGAATTCATCTGGATAACTTGTCGATGGTAAGGTAGCGAATGCAATTCTTTGGTGTGATAGACCCCAGTGGTTTGTTTAATTACCAACACAGAATCTCTAAAAAAAACTAACTATTTGACGCCCATGGATTGGGCTAGTTTAAACCCCATTATACAACCTTTATACTCAGTTGTGTTGTTGGTGCTGACAAACTATAGCTTGATAGCAACGGGATACTGTTCTTCCAAACTAGACACCAGAATTGCCCTTGCTCCGACACCTTCTATATTTACAGCTCCATCAAAATACATTTTCCACGATCGAATTGTATTCTCCTAATGGTGTTGTTGAATTGTCATTGCCCCTTCATCGGGAAATATGTTTCCAAGGGTTTAAAATCCCCTGATGGTGATGCGGCCAGTTGATCCGCAATTCCTTGACATTTGATAGACTTTTGGGTCACGTAGATGATGTCAAATTGTTGGAGGATCAACTGCCATTTGGACAGTCGACAATTCAATATGGGTTTGCTAAACATATACTTCAGAGGATCCATGTGGGATATGAGATGGGTTGTGTGACCATGGAGATAATGATGTAATCTCATGGAGGCTCATGCTAATGCACAACACATCTTTTTAAAAGTGTACTTTTGATCACTGCTGCTGAACCTTTTGCTAATGTAATAGATAGCTCTTTCTTTCCCTCTATCATCTTTTTGTCCCAGAATGCAGCCCATGGCATTCACATTGATTGACAGGTACATAAACAGGGGAACGTCATCCCTTGGAGGTACCAAGATAGGAGCTTAGACCAATTGCTCTTTGATGGAAAGGAAGGCTTTTTAACACCCTTCATTCCATTTCTTGGAGGAGTTTTTCCTTAACAACTTGAAGATGGGCTCACAAGTTGCTGTGAGTTAGGAGCTGAATCAGCTGATGAAATTGATTTTTCCCAAAAATCCCCGTATTTCGCTCTCTGTCCGGAGCACGGGCATCTCAGTGATGGCTTGAATTTTTGTAGGATCTAACTCAATGCCTTTGTGGCTTACTAGAAATCCCAGCAACTTGCTTGACTTGAAGCCGAAGGCACACTTGGCTGGATTTAGCTTCAAGTTATACTTGCGCAACCGGTTGAAAAGCTTTTTGAGATGGTCTATGTGGTCTTCTTCCCTTCGGGATTTTACAATAATGTTGTACATATTGTGACGCCCCCAAATTCAGACCCTCATATCTCGAATTTGGTTCGTCACATACTAATTCTAGTAATAAATCAAACTCTCACACAACAGAATAATAGAATAAATTACATCGTTATAAAATAATTATTCTCGTCCCAAAGTCTCGCAACCGTTACTGATACATGACAGCTTAAATTAAACATAGCTTAATATGACATTGTAAATAAGTTCTTCTACAACATAATAATAGTACATTCCTAGTACTATGAATGTAATGACCGTGAATTTTAAACTCCTTATTAAATAAATATATTTAATTTTAATGAGTTAGTTTTGTGAGTTTATTTAAACCTTATGTGGTTATGTGAATTTATGAAATGATTAAAGGGATTCACTAATAATTTATTTAAATTAGTGGACTAACCCTAAGACTTTAATATCAAAGGATTGATAAGATTATTAATTAAATATTCAATTTATTTGAATATAGTGGCAGGATGTGAACATATTGATTAATTGGAATTATGGGAAATTAATTGATAATGTGTTGATTAATAATTATTATGAATAAATAATAATTAATGAGTAAGAGATTAATAAATATTATATGATTATATTTACTTGATTAATTTGTGCAAGCATACAAAATAGTAAACATTTATTAAATGGTAGTTAACTATATATTTTATATAGTACAAGGTGACACATTAATATGTTTATATATTATATATATAGACTATATAGTAAGAGTTATTGCATTTGTGTGAGTATATAAATAATCCCTAATTTCCTAATATGGTAACAATTGTACATTAAGATTTCATTTTGGGAATTAAAGGAACCAAACCAAGCCATAAATAACTTGTTGCTGAGATTTTTCTCTTGTCCCAAATTAAGTGTCATAAAGGTATATGAATAGTGACTTGAAGCTAAAATACGTAACTTCCAAATGGCTAAGTGTAGGTGATGATGGCTAGGCATTTGGGTGGTTGACCAACTCTCTAGTAACCATTGTTTTCTTCAATTACACCATGAACTCCAACCTTAGTGTAATGTCAATGTCTAGTCCAAGTTTCTTCTATAAATACGAGCTCCAAATTCAGTTTTTCGGTTGCTAGAATATGTTTGATAAGTCTTAGTTGCAGATTTCTAAGTTGCTGAGCATTGTAGAAGCATACTCAGTAAGAAGTTCAATTCTAGTTTAAAGAGGTATAAATTCTAACTTATGTTCTTGAATTGGGTTTTGGCAAATTCTTGCAATTCTCAAGAATTCTCTATTAATTGATATAGAATAGTGTGTCATTGTGTTGTATGAGTTTGTTTACATGTCTAAGAGTTGTATAATGGGTTTAAACTCAGGCTTGATGTTGATTATGTTGGAACTCTACCGAAGCAGAGTCCTTATTTTTCATTCTGGTCGAAGTGCCGCGGCCGCACCACTTCTATAGTATATGACCGAGCGGCCGCGCCTGCTTCCAATCATGTGTACTAATTTTTGTGATCATGTTCCATTCTGGGCATGTTACTTTGGAATGAATATGCATACAAATGACCTTAACATGTTGACTAAGGTAGTTATGTATATAGTAAGCCATGATATGTTTGTTTTGACCTTGTTATTCAAAGAAGGCTTAAAGATTTGAAAACTAGAAATTGTATACGTAGATTAATATACATTCTGACCTTGTGAATGTATGTAAATAACTTGAGTATGTGCACAAATGCATATGAAAGTATGAATTAGACAATATAGACGTATGTTTCATGCTTAAATGAATTTTACTAATGGAGGCTTAAAGTTTTGAAAATGAACTTGATAAACTATATATACATTAAGTTGAGAACTTGTAAGTATGCTTTTGATGTCTAACATGGATATATGAAAGTATGATGTATGGTAGGTAAAGTAGCTTGCATGATTGATAGCTTAATGTGAAGTTTTCAAAGGAAACCTTAAAGACGAGTTTTGTCAATAGCTATATTACAATTATTCTAGAATCTTATATCAAGATTAGAGGTGTCATGCATGTAGACATGATGGACAAGCATGCTAACTAGTCATGTGGATTGTAAAATAGTTGAGCATGGAATACAATAAGTCTAAGTGATAACTTCATACTTGAGATACATGATGTAACTAACATAAGCATGTATAGTTGAGGCCAAAGGACCATGTAGCATGTGTATAATGACTAGACATGATCGACCTTGTTAGCTTAACATATGAAGTCTTGATTAAATGATAGCGAATAATGACCTATGACATATTTTGATGAAGGGTTAAATTTAGTTATTCACATATTAACATGTGTGTTGTGCATGATTATTCATATATGTGCAAGACGGGTGTACACTGACCTTCTGTAGAAACAACCATGTCTTGGTTTGCACCAGGAGCAGCGCGGCCGTGCCAGTCTGCAGTAGGGTCTGAGTTCTGTTAATAATATGAAAGTTGATGCATATTTATATGATTACTTTAATCTGTAATACTTGTCTAGTATAGTAGTCATGTGTTAATAAGATGTTATTGAAAGGAACATATGATGAATTAGTGTTTACAACTTTAAAATCAATGGTGATTTCAACTAGGACATAGTGTGTTAGAAACTAATCGTGTAATGTACTGACACATGTATAGAAACATGCTAGGTGATGATTTGATTCTTGTAAGTGTAGACTCATATTAGTTTACACATACTCATTGGAAAGACAGACTTGTTAATGTTAGGATGTTTCAACGCAAGCTAATTAAAGCTAGAATTAAATTGTAGCTGAGTAAACAGGCAAGTATCCAAACCCTACTTTTATTGTGCAAGTTTTCCTAACTTACAGAACTTCAGATTTTGTACAAGTTCTTGAATTTTATGTGATTCGTATATTGAATGCAAGTATCTGAAACCCTCTTTTATATTGAGAAATTCTCCGAACTTTACTCTTTGATTGTGCAAGTTCTCTACCTTACTCAACTTTTAATATTTTTCAAGTTGCTAAACTTCACTTGTTTTTGTGAAAGTTTCATATCCTTCTCATATTGTATTAAGCAGGTTATTGTTAAATTGAAAGTTATTCATTTAAGCTTGAACTTTATTTCCAAGCATGTTATTAAGTAGTTTAATTACTTTACAATTATTCCGCATCGATATTAATTCGCACTTAGTGCACTTGAGTTCGTACAGTCTTGGACTTGTACATCATTTAAAATTCTTGAACTGTGTCAGATAGAGTCTGAACCTTTGTTCGGTCAGACAATTGTACGAAGTTTTATAAAAGCTATCCAAACTAATTGATGGTAAGGATTATTAGACTGAAAGAACACCCCTTTTATGATAGGGGAGTACCCAAGGTATCTAATATAAGATACAAAGAGCATATTTAAATGTTATGCATATACATGGTGTACGCGAGGCTGATCCCCTCAAGCACTTATTCTGTAGCCAGTAACCAAAGGGTCAATTAGCTATTTATTCAATTAGAGTTTTATAGTTCAAAGTCTACTTGACTATCAGTTATTCTAAAAGTAATCCTTATCTTTGCTTCTAATATTCATATTGTTGAATCTTTTGAATATTCATATTGTTGAATTCATTGTCAGATATTTTCTATTCATCATGATATATCCTTATTGTTGTATTTAAACTTGTTGCTCATCCTTGCTATATCATGAATTATATTGCAGTTAAGCCCGAGACCTTAGGGAAGGACAAGGGTAAAGGAAAATTTTAGAATAGTTGCGAGGAACAGACTTTACCTTATGCCTAGTTTAAATTACTATCATGTAATATGAACTCTAATGATTATTTTAGGGTATGTTTGTAAGATTGTATTAAGGTTATCGAACCTTGGGACTAGTAACACCTTTTGAATGAACGATATACGTTTATTATATTCCGCATTTTAGTTATCGTATGTTTTTTATAGGTGGATGTTTGTATTTTATTGTGACGACCGAACCGGGGTCATAGGACCCGATTTTGGGGGTGTCATAATGAAACTTACTACTCCAAAGTCTTCTATTTACCCTTATCCTTGCCAGAGAGTTCACCACGTTCTGCCTTTACTAAAAGTTTTAAGGAAAGTAAGGATGAGCAACAATTTTGCCCAACAAGTAATATCGCAATAAGGAACAATCATATATAGAGTTCAATCTTCAAGGGTATGACAGTGAATAATAATTCAGGAATTATCAATGATTCTCAATAAAGGTCGTTATGGACTAAAAGATATCAACAAGATTAAACGATTATTCAATTTAAGATTTTAAAGTAATGAATACTGAGCAGTCACTAAGGACTATGAACTTCTACTAGAATTAACAGTAATAAACTGATAATCCAATAAAATGAGTACAATAGGTGATCAGCCTAAAGTACTATATGTCATGCATAACATTTAATCATACTACTGTGCGCACGTTGGTCTCCCGACAAATATATATTTCCTCTTCCAAGAGGGTTGTTCATCTTAGTTATAAGAGTCCGCACCAAGTTAATTTGGTTTGGATAGCTTTTAATCATATACCAATAGTCTAGCCGAATCAATGGTTTAGACAGCTTTATTTTAAAATATACACATGAGCAATTATCATTTGAAATCAAGGTTCAAAAACTGTAAGCAATTTCATTTCTACACTACGAAGTAGTAAGTCATGAGATGTAAATCATACTTTCAAGGATTTACTTGTATGATCAATAATAGCATAAGCTTGAATGATTCTTCATCAACAAGATAAGGTTTAGATACTTGCACAATATTCAAAGTTGTGAAAGTTAGAAAACATGCTCAATATAAGACAGAGTTCAGATATTTTCCTTATGCGTAGTTTACCAAAGTAAAGCTTATACACCTCCAATGAATTAAAATATCTTATTCATGTATAATCACATTAGTTATACAAGTTCAACATGTACACCTATTGTGAGGGCCCCGAATCCAGGTCCTAAATCACCTCGGATCCGGTTCGATCATTCTACCATTATTACTACATTTGCAAAAGATATAAACATAAATTGTTTATACAATAAACTTACACACTATTCCCCAAGGTCGAGTAACCTTAACTTAATACACATTTCATAACGTTTCTAACATATAACATTATTAACATACAGTACTTATACAATTTAGCTGCACATATATCCTAACGATGGAACTGTCTTTAACGTTTCCTTGTATCCGACGCATTCGCCTTAATCTACAATATTTTATCATGATATAGCAAGGGTGAGCATAAGGATTGCCAAGCAAGTTTAAATTCAACAATATAACGATATATCATGATTGAAGAGTTTGAATAATAAGCTGGCTATAATTCAACAATATAATTGTGAACTAGCAGAAACCAGTTTATGACTGAACAAGTATTATACATGAACAAATATATCTGAAACCAACTGCTAATGAAGGTGATCAGCCTTTCATACCTGACTTATACATGCAATATGTACAGAGTACAAATTATACATGGCAATCAGCAATGATTAACCATAAGCATATCCAAATGAAACACTCTTAGTAGAGTTAAGTAAAACATACTTGCCTGAACCGTTGATTACCGCTACGCAATATATATCGCTTTATCCGAAGACCTAATATTAGTAATATAGATCTCCAATATTAGAATAATATCATCACAATATAATACTATTATATATAGACATAGAATAACTTAAACACATAACACATAACCCAATCAGTCTATAACACACATAAGACTCGGTATCAAGTCAAACTATTACAGTCTATCTTGATTCCGACAAAATTCTAACGTCCCGACGGTCTAGTCGGACTTTTATCGAGTCTAAGTTCAATTAAAATCTGCCTAAACACTTAACAATTATCTCAGATAATTTTATTTTCAGTCAAAATATTTTTCGTAAGCTCGTAATAATTTTTTTAAATAATTATTACCAGTTATCTTGATTTTTCAATCATTAAAAACGTATTTAAATGAATTAAATACCACATAATTCTTTTATCATTAATATTTATTTATTAATGAAATACACGTCATAATATTTATAATATCACAAAGTATTTTTAATACTTTAAAATCACATTTATATGATTTTTAAACCGTTAAATCCATTATCCGATAATTGCTATTAATATTAAAATATTAATATTTTCATGACAAAATATCAAAAGTTATAGTTTATAACTTAAAATATTTTTATAACACTTAAATCATTTTTATATGATTTATAAACAATTAATTCTATTTTTCTATAATTTATTTAATATTGTTATTAAATAAACTAATTATCATTAATATTAATTAATTAATGAATTTCATCACAAAATATTAAAAGTCACTAAAAATAACTTAAAATATTTTCTCTTACCATAATATTATTTTTCATGATTTTTCATGAATTAAAACCATTTTTAAATAATTTATTTAATATAATAATTAAATAAATTAAATATCATTTATATTCCAAAAATATTAAATATATATGAAATATACTCAAAATAATTAAAAACTATTTTTCAGACTTTAAAATAATTTTTCGAAATTTATTTTGTATTTTTTAACAATTAAAAACCATTTTTATCAATTTTTAAATAATATCCGGAAAATAATAATAATAAACTGTCGCTAAAGGGCCCTATAGCGACAGACCCGTCGCTATAGGTGTTCTTGGTCATGTTCATCAGCTTCATGTTAGACTACAAGGTACGACGTTTGACCAACTATAATTCATGGGTCTAGGGGTATCTGGGTTTGATTATGTGCTCAGACTATAGTATTGATGCAATACTACAATCCTAAACAAACAACATGGCCATCGTATATTGAATCCGAGAGATCTGGGCTCTCAAAAAGCTTGTCAGGCTTCATCTGGATTTTCTGGGTAACCTAGAAACCAAGTCAGTTACGAGCGACCACTTTGTGGCTCACAAATATTAGGGTTCTGGTCATTAAATTAGTGTTCTTAAAGTCTAAACATGTAGAATTAATGTCAGTGTATAACACAATAACATTATATCATCCTAAAGACAACAGATCTACATGAATCAAGCCGGTCAAACTAATGGTCAGGACTGTTCTTGAGAAAATCTGGGTTTCCCAGATTTTGGCAACAGCTGGTGGTCAACGGTACTTTGACCAATGTTATTTATGAATCTGTTAACGATTTAGGTGATTTAAGGACACTATTCTGTAGTCCTCATGTCATAATACAATACTAAAACAACAAAATTGCCAACCAAGCAAACAACTGCAAGATCTAGAGCCTTGAAATCGTTGTCAGACGGTTTCTGGGTAAATCTGGGTTACCCAGAACAGTTGGTCAATGCGGGTCAACGATCTTTGGTCCATCATAACTTTCCATATACACGTGGTCTGAGTTTAATTCTAGATTCAGATCAAAGACCATACAACAAAGAACAAATTCATAACACAAAATACACCAAACATCAAACACACACAGATCTATGAGGTGTGACATATGCCTATCAGACCATCTTTTCCCATTTTTCCAAATTTTAGAAAATGCTTGATTCGTGCATCTAAGTGTTATAGATCCATGATCTATCAACCCAGATCACTTATAGAAACCCTATTACATATATCTAACCAATCAATTACAACATCTAACAACAAATCAAAAGATTTTTAAAATTTAGAGTTTTTATACCTTTAAGCTTTGATTCATGAATCTGATCCTTGTTTTCTGACCTTGAAATGCTAACACATGATCTTAGCTTTTTATCTTACTATCTCTCACTTCCTATTTCCGAATTTCTAGAGAGAGAGGGTCTTGGTTCATATGAGAAATAAAGTGAGTCTTTTTCTCTCTCTTTAATCTTATATAATGTAATAATACATTGAATGTGGCTGTCAAAATGGCTGAGCTTGCTGGATATAATGCACATGGAGTGGTTAGATTTGGTGAACCACTCACCTAAAGTCAAAACCTACATGTTAGCCTCAATAATGTACACAAGGTTATTATAGTCATTTCCCATTTAATTCTAGAATTTCCATTTGTTGCAAACCCTTAGGGTTTAGGGTTTGGGTGGATTTAGAGTTTAAAGCATTCTTAGGATTTAGGGTTTGAAACCCTTAGGGTTTACACATTTAATTTTCTAAAATTTCTAATTTAGGTTTTTAAAAAAATAGAAAATTAATATTTCTAACTTATAATTAGAATTTTCTAATTATATAAAATTTCTTAAGCATAACTTAAATATTGCTAATTAGGATTAACATTTCCTAATTAAAATTGCTAATTTAGCAATTAGGATCGTAATTGGTCATTAGGGTTTATAAACCACTAATTAGGGTTTATAATAGAAAAATAATTTTCTAATTTAGAAATTAAATTTCCTAATTAGATTAGGGTTTTCTAATAAATCATAACTTGAAAATTAGGATTAATATTTCCTAATTAACATTAAAATTATTAAATTAACACTTAGTTTTTCCCGAATTATTAAATTAGGGTTTCTAACCCAGAAATTAGGGTTTTCAAAAATGTGAAATTCGGGTTTGCTAATTAATTAAGCCTTACCCTAATTAATATTATAATTATTTACACTTACGCCACTAAGTTCCCGATTTAGGGTTTCATGCACCGAATTAGGATTTCGGATTCCCAGAACTGAAATTAGGGTTTCCAGAATCGGTTTTAGGGTTTCTTATTAATCGTTAGGGTTTTCTAACCGAACGTTGACGTTCTTAATATATACCTAAGGTTTGTTACAAATATCAATTATCTGGTCAACCCTTGACCCTTAACCACATATTGTACACATATACACAGAACATATTCACATATTACTTAATCCTGAATAATTCACTTAAATCCTTCACAGAATTTTGAAATCCTCAAAATTCCATCTTAAAAATATCAAACGCATACACTTATTTTCTATCTAGGGTCTAATTTTGAACCTTAAATCAAATAATAAAATTTTTAAAAAAAATCAAAATTCTCGGGTTGTCACACCTATTATCTTAATTCGCTATGATACACAAGTGAAATTCATCAATACTAAGCATATATTGCTAGTCTTCTCTTAGTCACATGATCTCATACGTATGTCATCACATAACACGAAAATTAGATTCTAATACACTATGACATTTAAAGAACATAGTTTGAAATCATATTTTGACTTTAAGGTTATAATCACTTATTCAACATAGGGTTCTTTCCTTAAGATGCTTATTGACACATGAATATTGCACTGGACATGTATTACAGATTAAGGTATCAATATAGGCATGCACAAATCGTCAAATTAATAGCAGAAAACAGGTCTTACAGCAGGGTGGCACGACCGCGCTTGGTTTATACTAAGGAGTGGTGCGACCGCACTGTTCCTGGTGCAAACCAAGACATGGTTGCTCCTGCAGAAAGGTCAGTGTACACCTGACCTACACAGATATGAATAATCATGCAAAACACACATATTAGTATGTGGATAACTAAGTTTGACCCTACATCATAATCATTAACATAGGTCATTATCCATTCTCATTTAATCAAGACTTGAAGTGTTCAATTCACAAATTATCTTATGTTTAGTCGTTGTACACATGCTACGTGGTCAATAGATCTCAACTATATATGTTTACATTAGTTAAATCATGTATTTCCAGTTATGAAGTTCTACTTCATTCTTGCTTGCTCTAAACCACCTTTAACTTGTTTCACAATGCATATGACTAACTAGGCATTCATGTTAATCATGTTTACATGTATGGCACACCTAATCATGATGTCACATACAAGAATTCTTGTAACGTAGTTATTGACAAAACTATTTTTCAAGGTTTCCTTTCAAAATCTCATATTAAGCTACTAAGCATGCAAAGCCACTTTACTTACTATACATCATATTTTCATATATGCATAACTAGAACACATAAACATGCTCACAAATTCCTAACTCAAAGCGTATAGAGTTTATCAAGTTTGTTTTTGAGACTTTAAGTCTCCATTAGTAAAACTTATTCAATCATGCAAGATAAATCCACATAGTCTAAATCATGCTTTCATGCTTAAAGATATATGAAATCAGAACATGATAGCATGTTTTCAAGTTCAAAACTTAATGTATATATAGTTCATTTACACATAGCTAGTATGGTCTTTTACTTGAAATGTTTCTTTAAATCATGTGTGAATAGTGTAACGCCCCGGAAAATCGAGCAAATTGAAAAATGTTTTTTTTTTGATTTAATAATGAATAAAATTATATTATATGTGATAATAAGATGAAGGTTGTTCTATAACCTAACAATGTCGGAATGTCGTAGTATTTTGGCTACGTGATAGAATTAAAGTGCTTGAATTTCTAAGACGAAAATAAAAGCTTTCCGAGAAATTTTTTGAAAAATACTATTCACACATTTCTGCTCGGGATTTATTTTTGAATTTCTCAAAAATATGTAATGATAGAATATCGAGGTGAGATTGAATACCCAATAATATTTCAGTTATGGAAAATGCAGTTTTTCGCCTGTGGACTTAAAACCTAACAATTAGGGAAAGTGATTTCCGAGAAGGAATTTAAAGGTGTATGATGAATTAAAGCGATGATCATAGAATACGTAGGTATTGTACGTGGTAATAAATACGAGTATGATACGAATTATTATACGAGTATGTTTGAATGATGGTATGTCATATATGAATAAGTATACGAGTGGAATACGAGATTAATATGTTGACAAATATGTTCTAAAGCTTTTAAGCCATATGTAATGGACTTGTTGGATTGAGTAGGAAATTGTAAAGTCCAATGGGAAGTATGACAAGGCCCACATGTAGGATTGGTTAAGTCCAATGTGAATTAATAATCAAGCCCAATGTTTGTTTAATTGCAAGCCTGATGTATAAGTTAAAGTTAAGTAAGTTAATTAAGCTAAGTAAATGTAAAGCCCAAATTAAGAATCCATTGGGTAGGCATGAACCATGGGGCAACCCATGGGTGATCCAAAATGATAAGCAAGTAACTTAATGGCTAAGTGTTGTGGTGGCCAAGTAAAGTACTTGGTGGCTAAGTAATTAAAGTGATGAGAAAGCAAATAATGTGGAGGCCAAGTTAACTTAATGCTTAAGCTAGGAATAGTAAGTAGGTGGATGAATTAATGACCAATTTAACCTCACTTTGAGATTTCTATAAATAGGAAGCTTGCTAGCTCATTTGTGAGTTGTTAGATTTTCATCCAATAACTTATAGCTTATTGGCTTGAGAGAAAAAGCTAGAAAAGATAGAAAGTTAGACTTTGTAATCCAGGAAGGAAGAAGAAGGATTAGCAAGAGAACTTCAAGGGTAAGCAATCTTAAACCATGAATCTCTTTCTCTTCATTTGTGAGAGAAGTGGGTAGTGGTAGGATTTTTATGCTAAGAAGAGGTAAGAATGGTTAATCAATGGACTTAAGCCGTATAAGTCATGAATAAGTAATTCAAACCTAAATAATTTATAAACTCATGAGGAACCTATATGAATTTCTGAAATGTTTACCATACAAAGATAGTATGATAAGGAGAAGTGAGAATGATGGTTAAAAGACTTAATCTATCCTAAGTCATGAGAAAAGAAATTATAAGTAGGTTATACTTTTATAAGTTACAAACTCACAAAGAAAAAGTAAGAACTTATTATGAATATAAGTTAATGATATACGTATGTTAAGATGTTAGTATATTGGATAAAATCCATTTGAAACGATAAACAAATCATAAGTATCTAAGTTTTGCCAGAATCCACACGAATAGACGATAGACGTCGAATTCGAGAAATTCTCGGAATAGAAGTCGAATTTTTGATATTAAGCTTGGAAACATTGGTTTTCAATGGAGACAAGTCTTATTTGGCATTATAGAGTTGCGGACTCGAGAATGACCGAATTCTGACTTAAAACGAAGAAACGAGCGTTAAACGTTCACGAACATTTATCGTTTTCGTTAAAATGAACTAAAAGGTGAATTTTGAGTTAACGGATTCAAAATTGTTAAATTCTTGAATAAACACGTAGAGTAAGTAATTTTTGAACCGTAGGCTCTTGAACAAGCCAATTCGGACTTATAACAAAGGAGTTATGAGCCCGAGAATCTCACATAAAAAGTTAACTGTCAAAAATTTTCTGGTGCTGAGTACTGGCGCCGCGGCGCCAGTCAACGCAAAGTAAGTCACGCCGCAGCGCCACAAAAGGCTGTGAGCTACTGAAGTCTCGTGCCGCAGCGCGATCGAATGAACTGAGTATGGCGCCACAGCGCCAAGGCGGGGTTTCAGTTGTTGCTGACTCGCGCCGCAACGCCAGCCTTAAGGATTTCATAGTAAGGAAAGTTATAAGTGAACCAAGAACAATAATTAATTAGTAATGAACTAAACCCTAACATGACACAGTTTAAAATGTTTAAACCTTAAGTAATACACTAAAGGTTTAGAGAAAGATTAATTGAACATAACTTATTAATACTGAAGCTGTGACGCCCCCAAAATAGGTATAAATCACCCATCTTGAGTCGCCAAATACATGGTACAAAATTCAAATACAACTTAATTATACACCAGTCATGTAAAATACGACAAAACATAATCTAAGAGTTATAATAAGAATATTGTCATCTAGAAAATATCCACACTCAATGGAGTCCTCATTACATTTATTGTCACACTATTTAACAGAATAGTGAGGACTACTAATGCTATCATCTGGACCATCACTCCGTTTCCCGACTAGTCCCAGCTACGTTCTCATTTCCTGAAGAGCACATTGAAAGAAAGGGTGAGCTCAACTAGCCCGGTAAAAAATATTATTACTAAGATAATGCATAATAAAATATCATTAGACTTCAACAACGTTAAACTGATAGAATATAATAGACAACAAGTTTACCTGCAGCGAAATAAGCAATCCATTAGAAGAGTCAAGTAGAGCATGATATATACTATCTTTTATGATTTAAAATGTTTTCATCAATTTTTATCGCTGAGACTCGGCTTAATAAATAAACCACATCATTGAATCATCCATGCACTACGGGCCAAGGATATTCATTAAAACATCAATGGTCATGACTATACCAAATAATCTATGGTCATAATCATACCAAAAACTGTCCATCAATGCACTACAGGCCACTGAGGACTTTTACCACATCATTTATAACATTACAGGTCATGATTATACCGAATGATCCCTGGTCATAATCATGTCAAGTCCATCTATACACGTAAGCCAAATATAACTTTCATCACAATATAAGCATGATGATGATGACAAAGACAAAATAATTCAATAAAACAAGTTCAAGAATAAATTTTATAAGTTAATTTATCCTAAAATCAATAACGTCCAAATTGTCAACATGATACTGCTTTGTGGAGTGAAATTCAAGAATGCTAAGAAGAATATTTCCATGAAAAGATACTGGATGAAGCGCAAATATCAATAATATTCTACTAATTTCATGGAGTATAGAAGCTAAAACTTTAACCAATTGAGTATAATAGAATATATAAAACTGCAAATGGATTTTTTCCCACCATGCGGTAATCCACGTAGACAGATCATTTCCACAATTTAATAAGGAATGAATACGAAGGATCATTCACCATGCATGCGGTAATCCACATAGACAGGTTATTCCAACAGAATAATAAATAATGGAATAACAGAAGAATTCACCAGGCATGCGGTAGTCTGCATAGACAGGTTATTCTAACAGAATAATAAAGAATGGAACTAGGTCATGCGTAATCCGCACAGACAGGATATTCCAACAGAATAATAAAGAATAGAACCAGGTCATGCGTAATCCGCACAGACAAGATATTCCAACAGAATAATAAAGAACGGAATAACAATATAATTCACCAGGCATGCGATAGACCGCACCGACATGTTATTCCAACAGAATAATAAAGAATGGACTAACAACAGAATTCACCAGGCATGCGATAGACCGCACAGACAGTTTATTCCAACAGAATAATAAAGAATGGAATAACAGAAGAATTTCACCATGTATGCGGTACTTCGCATAGACAGGTTATTCCAACAAAATAATAAAAATGGAATAACAACCCTTACGAGTATTGAAAGAAAATTACTCTCTTCGTGAATACGAATGAATAATACCCCTTACCTTAGAAGAAACTGGATACTGGAATAGTGAGGTAGCAGACTTCTCTTCTTCTTTCTCTCTATAATTTCTCTATATAATAATTTCTTTATAGTTTTAGTGAATTGGTGAGAAATGAAGGAAGAATGAGCTTCTATTTATAGAAAAATAGTTTCAATAATTGCACGTTTTGGGACTCAGAATATTACAGTATAATACCTCCCTCTTTTTCTTCATTTTTAATTTAGTCCTGCAAGTATTATCAAACTTGCACCACATCCCCTAATAGTAAATAATGTGAATCAATAGTTCAATCATGTGACTCAATAGTTATAATCATGTGAAAATATGAATTACAGTATAATACCTTCAACTATACCTCTATTTTTAACTTAGTCATGCAAGTATTATCAATCTTGCACCAACTCCCCTAATAGTAAATGAATGTGAATCAATAGTACACACATGTGAACAAATAGTCATAAGCATATGAAATAATAGCAATTAATTGCTCATTTATCCGATTAATTACCCGATTGGTCAATATAACCTCCAGACATTAAACTATCAATTTCATCTTTAATTAACACGAACTTATTCATCATTAATACCATAACTCATAATATTTAACAACCAGATCATTCCCAGGAAAGAGGGGGCTTTCCGATAAGAATTTCTCCTTATTGGCGCTCAATTAGGTGACCAAACCTCTCATTGACAGAACTTTCTAGACATTGTCAATATTGTAAATAATAATATGAATAACTTTGTCGTCTCAATTATTAATTTAATAATATAACATATTATACAGATGATACTGTGACAATAATTGAATCAATAATATGAGAGATATGATGCAGCAATTACTGTAGTAATAATTGAATATAAATGAGTGACTTCTCACGTAAGCATCAATAATCAATACCGTGTGCTACTATGCACCCACGCGTATTACTGTATTTTTACTACCGGGTAGTTTAACAGTTTAACGGTAAAACTTTCGCCGTTATTTTTATAAAAAGATAATTATGTCATTTTCTAACTACGAAAATACTTCCGTTGTGGGGTCCACCAATGATTGTGCAGTCATACGAATATTTCTTGTTAAAACGAATATTTCCCGACTAATCGAATATTATATAACCACTTGCTTACTTTGTAAAATTTGTAAATATTACCCACAATTATAACATTATATCAATCCACACCATAATATTCAAAAAATATATTTCGAGAAAATTATTCTTTATTCATAAAAGTTGGGGTCTTACAACCTCTCCTTATGAAATTTCGTCTTCGAAATTAGGGTACATGCCTAGAATATTGTAGAGGTGAGGATATATTGACTTCATCTCAAATTCTAACTCTCAGGTCATTTCTTCCACATCGTGGTTTCTCCACAAAACTTTGACTTGAGGTATAACCTTGGAGCGTAGAATATGAACTTTCTTATCCTAGATTTTAACAGGTAATTCATACGTTTAATCTTCCTCTATCTCGTCTGGTTCTAATTCAATAATGTGGTTCGGATCTTTCACATATTTACATAACATAGATATGTGAAAAACGTTATGAACACGAGACATACTTGGCGGTAAGGCGAGTCTATAGGCCATAGTTCCTACTCGATCGATGATTAAAAATGGGCCAATGAATCGAGGATTGAGCTTTTCTCTCTTTCCAAATCTCGTAACTCCTTTCCATGGAGCAACACGTAACAACACATGATCTCCAATATTGAATTCCACATCCTTTCGATGAAGATCAGCATAACTCTTTTGTCGATCTTGTGAGATTTTTATACGTTGTCGGATCGTTTGAATCTTTTTCGTAGTCATACGTACCAAATCGGGTCCCAACAACGTTGCTTCACCCACCTCATCCCAGCATACTGGAGAACGACATTTTCTTCCACACAACGCCTCAAATGGAGCCATGCCAATATTTGCTTGATAACTATTGTTGTAGAAAAACTCCACTAATGGTAAGAACATGTCCCAACTTTCTTTAAAGTCAAGGACACAGAGTCTTAATAAATCCTTAAGAGTTTGAATAGTCCTCTCTGATTGCCCGTCCGTTTGAGGATGATATGTCGAACTAAATCGTAAATTCTTGCCCATAGTTTTTTGCAAACTAACCCAAAATCTTGAAGTAAATCTTGGGTCTTGATAAAAAACTATGGATACTAGCATACCGTGCAGTCTTACAATCTCGTTTATGTACATACTAGCAAGACGTTCAAGTGTACAAGTTTCTCGTATCGGTAAAAAATGAGCAGCCTTTGTCAATCTATAAACAATTATCAAAATCACATCTAAGCCTTGAGAAACCTTGGAAAGACCAGTAACAAAATCCATGGTAATGTGCTCCCACTTCCATTCTGGAATTTCAAGTGGTTGTAATGGACCTTTTAGCACTTGATGCTCCGCCATGACTCGTTGACAAGTTAGAAACCTTGAGATAAACCCCGCTATCTCTCTCTTCATATTACTCCACCAAAATGTATGTTAAAGATCATGATACATCTTGGTACTCCCAGGATGTATTGCAAACGGTGTGTTGTGCGCCTCCATCATAATTTTATACTTTAAGGTTGAATTGTTAGGAACACAAAGTCTGGAGTTGACTCGAAGCATTCCTTCTTCATTGATTCTTGCTTCCGAAATAGCACATTCTTGCACTTTCTTCTTCATACGCACCAGCTCCATGTCTGTAGTTTGAGCAGCTTTAACTTTATAGATTAAAGTTGGTTCTACTCGTATATTCTTCATCATCGCATGGGTCCCTGGAGTCTTTAACTCTATCTCCATCCTTTGTAAGTCATACAAAATGGGTCTTTGCATTGACAATATCGCACTTGTACCCGCATATGATCTTCTACTAAATGCATCAGCTACTACGTTCGTTTTTCCAAGATGGTATTGAATGGTATGATCATAATCTTTCAACAACTCAAGCCAACATCGTTGTCGCATGTTGAGTTTCTTTTGAGTGAAAAAATATTTGAGGCTTTTATGATCCGTATAGATCTCCACCTTCTCTCCATACAGGTAATGCCTCCAAATCTTAAGCGCAAAAATGACTACTACCAACTCTAGATCATGAGTAGGATAATTTCTCTCATATTCTTTGAGTTGTCGCGAGGCATAGGCTATGACTTTCCCATGTTGCATGAGAACACATCCTAACCCTTTGCCTGAAGCATCATTGTAGATGACAAATCCCTCCAAGCCAGATGGTATTGTCAGAACATGTGCTAAAATGAGTCTCCTCTTGAGTTCTTGAAAACTCTTCTCACATTCTTGGCTCCAACCGAACTCTGTATCTTTTTCGAGTCGGCTGAATTAATGGAGTAGCGATTCGAGAAAATCCTTCCACGAATCTCTGATAATAACCAACTAAGTCAAGAAAGCTACGTACTTTGGCAACTGATTTTGGTTGCTCCCAGCTTTGAATTGCTTTAATCTTCGCTGGGTCAACAGATATTCCATGATTTGATGTCACGTGCCCAAGGAATGCAACTTCCTCAAGCCAGAACTCGCATTTCTTCAACTTGGCATATAACTTATTTTCACGAAGCTTTTAGAGTATCAGTCTCAAGTGTTGCTCATGGTCTTCACGGGGTTTGGAGTATATGAGGATGTCATCAATAAATACGACCACAAAGTGATCCAAATATTCCTTGAATACTCGGTTCATCATGTCCATGAAGGCAACATGAGCATTAGTCAATCCAAAAGACATAACTAGGAATTCATAATGTCCGTACCGAGTTCTAAAAGTAGTCTTTGGAATGTCATCAGTTTTAATCTTTAACTGATGATATCCGGAACGAATATCAATCTTTGAAAAGAATTTGGCTCCTTACAACTGGTCAAACAGGTCATCAATGCGGGGCAACGGGTATCTATTTTTGATGGTGACATGATTCAACTCCTGATAATCAATACAAAGTCGCATACTTCCATCTTTCTTCTTCACGAATAGAACATGAGCACCCCAAGGAGACGTACTATGACGAATGAAACCGATGTCTAACAATTCCTGTAGTTGGGTTTTTAACTCCTGAAGTTCAATAGGAGCCATTCGATATGGGGCTTTGGAAATGGGTTTTGTACCAGATTCAAGGTCGATACAAAATTCAATTTCATGCTCTAGGGGTAGACCAGGAAGTTCTTCAGGGAATACATCAGGAAATTTATTAACAATAAAAATATCATTCAAATCTGACGTATTTTTATTTAAATCTGTGGCATGGGCTAAGAAAGCTTGACATCCGTTTTTTAATAAACGAATAACTTATGGCTTGATATGACAGTGTTTGATTTTAGTGGTTTGGTTGCTTGAATTCGCATAATAGGTTGGTTAGGAATATGAATGCTAACAACCTTACAAAAATAATCGATTTTAGCATGATGAGTAGTTAGCCAATCAATCCCTAAAATCACATCAAATGTAAGTATTTTTAAAGAAATAAGATCGATATGTAACGTGAGATTACCAATTTGAATCAAACAAGACTTATAAATTGTGGATGTAATGAAGGTTTCTCCCAACGAAGTTTCAACCGATAAGTCAAAATCTAATTTCTTCCGAAGTCAAATTTAAACGTTCAGCGCAAGTATGAGAAATAAAAGAATGGGTAAAACTGGTATCAAATAAAGTATAAACTTCGCTAGAGTTTATGATTAGCTTACTCGTGATCACCTCATTCAGATTCCTCGCTTTTTAGGAGGTTATGACAAACGTTCTACCTTGAACTATCAATTTTGTCTTGTTTGGGACACACTTTGATACCTCCATCCCAGCTGGACTTGACTTTGGTGCTCGACAAAAATCGGGCTAGGTGACCTTCTTTTCCATAATTGTAACACGCTTTGGACTGCATCACGCAGTTTAGACTGATATGTCCCTCCCCTCCACATTTATAACATACGACCGGCGGCCGTTCTCCTTCCTTAACAACAGGTGCTGGTGCCGACGTCTTTCCATCGTTGTTGAATCTCCTCTTCTTGAAATGTCCACTCTTATTGTCATGGCCATGATTACCACCAAAGTGATTACCACTTTTGGCATGTTGATTCCCTCCACGCTTGTTGTCACCGCTTTGATGACTGCTACCATTGGTATTATCATTTTGCCGGCTACTTTCTTTTGGTTAGGTCGACTCGTTATCGCGTCCCTATAACTGAGCCCTATTTATAACATCTGAATACAAACACAGTTTATGAGAAATCAGATATTGACGTATCTCAGGTTTCAAACCTCTTATAAACATCCGCGTCATTCTCTCCTCGTTATCAACTAAGTGGGACGCAAACCGGGACACCTCGGTAAACTTGGCCTCGTACTGCAACACAATCATGTTGTTTGCTCCAGTTTAATGAACTGTACCTGTTTCATGTGGCGAATACTTTCGGGTCGTTGAACAGTTCTTGAAACTTCTCCCAAGTCATCTTTAGTGCGGCAGGTTGAGTACGCTTTACAGATTCCCACCAGTAATCTGCCTCTACTCGCAACATAAAGGTGGCAAAGGGAACCTTTTCCTCCTCGGAGCATCCTAAAATATCAAATATCTTGGTGATCTACTTTATCCACGTCTCCGCCTTAAGTGCTTTTGGCTCTCCAAAAAACTTCGGCGGTCCCAGCTCCTTGAACTGCTTAGCGGTGACAGTTCGAGAGTTGCCAGTGATTCCACCTGTATTTTGGACAAGAATCTCTCTTGCCTGATGTTGTACGAATTGCAGAAAGCTCCTAAACATTCCGTCGTTCGCCATTTGGTCGGTGTTGTTGTTTACCTAAGGATTATTGTCTTCCTATTGCACATTATCCTGGGTATTAATCTGTGGTGACTCAACGGTCTCATGTGCTTCATTGCTTATCTCTACATTTCGGATGCCATTTTCAAATACTGCCACAAAATAATGGTTAAATAACATATCACATATTATCCCTATACTCTGACCGACCAATTAAATACCAAATAAACTTAGGTAGGTCATACTAGCGAAGTAATTCCCCGTCTCTCCCCTCCTAGTTCTTGTCTCACATTTCAGTTAGGGATCATATCCCTAAGCTTTGATACCAACTGTGACGCCCCCAAAATAGGTATACATCACCCATCTTGAGTCGCCAAATACATGGTATAAAATTCAAATAAAACTTAATTATACACCAGTCATGTAAAATACGACAAAACATAATCTAAGAGTTTTAATAAGAATATTGTCATCTAGACAATATCCACACTCAATAGAGTCCACATTACATTTATTGTCACACTATTTAACAGAATAGTAAGGATTACTAATGCTATCATCTGGACCATCACTCCGTTCCCCGACTAGTCCCGGCTACGTTCCCATTTTCTGAAGAGAACATTGCAAGAAAGGGTGAGCTCAACTAGCCCAGTAAGAAATATTATGACTAAGATAATGCAGAATAAATTATCATTAGCCTTCAACAATGTTAAACTGATAGAATATAACAGACAACAAGTTTAACTGCAGCGGAATAAGCAATCCATTAGAAGAGTCAAGTAGAGCATGATATCTACTATCTTCTATGATTTAAAATGTTTTCATCAATTTTTATCGCTGAGACTCAGCTTAATAAATAAACCATATCATCGAATCATCCCTGCACTACGGGCCAAGGATATTCATTAAATCATCAATGGTCATGACTATACCGAATAATCCCTGGTCATAATCATACCAAAAACTGTCCATCAATGAACTAAAGGCCACTGAGGACTTTTACCACATTATTTATAACATTACAGGTCATGATTATACCGAATGATCCCTGGTCATAATCATACCAAGTCCATCTATGTACTTAAGGAAAATATGGCTTTCATCACAATATAAGCATGAGGATGATGACAATGACCTAATAATTCAATAAAACAAGTTCAAGAATAAATTTTAAAGATTTATAACTTAATTTATCTTGAAATCAATAACGTCCAAATTGTCAACATGATATTGCTTTGTGGAGTAAAATTCAAGAATGCTCAGAAGAATATTTCCATGAAAAGATACTGGATGAAGCGCAAATATACAGGATATTTCACTAATTTCATGGAGTATAGAAGCCAAAACTTTAACCAACTGAGTATAATAGAATATATGAAACCACAAATTGGATTTTTGCCCGCCATGCGGTAATCCACATAGACAGATCATTTCCACAATTTAATAAGGAATGAATACGAAGGATCATTCACCATGCATGCGGTAATCCACATAGACAGGTTATTCCAACAGAACAATAAAGAATGGAATAACAGAAGAATTCACCAGGCATGTGGTAGTCTGCGTAGACAGGTTATTCCAACAGAATAATAAATAATGGAACTAGGTCATGCGTAATCCGCACAGACAGGATATTCTAACAAAATAATAAAGAATGGAACCAGGTCATGCGTAATCCGCACAGACAAGATATTCCAACAGAATAATAAAGAACGGAATAACAACAGAATTCACCAGGCATATGATAGACCGCATAGACATATTATTCCAACAGAATAATAAAGAATGGAATAACAACAAAATTCGCCATGCATGCGATAGACCGCACAGACATGTTATTCCAACAGAATAATAAAGAATGGAATAATAGAAGAATTTCAACATGTATGTGGTACTTCGCATAGACAGGTTATTCCAACAAAATAATAAAGAATGGAATAACAACCCATACGAGTATTGAAAGAAAATAACTCTCTTATTAAATACGAAGGAATAATACCCCTTACCTTAGAAGAAACTGGATACTAGAATAGTGAGGTAGCAGACTTCCCTTCTTCTTTCTCTCTATAATTTCTCTCTATAATAATTACTTTATAGCTTTAGTGAATGGTGAGAAACGAAGGAAGAATGAGCTTATATTTATAAGAAAATATAGTTTCAATAATTACACGTTTTGGGGCTCAGAATATTACAATATAATACCTCCCTCTCTTTTTTTATTTTTAATTTAGTCCTGCAAGTATTATCAAACTTGCACCACCTCCCCTAATAGTAAATAATGTGAATTAATAGTTCAATCATGTGACTTAATAGTTATAATCATGTGAAAATATAAATTACTGTATAGTACCTTCAACTATACCTCCATTTTTAACTTAGTCATGCAAGTATTATCAATCTTGCACCAACTCCCCTAGTAGTAAATGAATGTGAATTAATAGTACACACATGTGAACAAATAGTTATAAGCATGTGAAATAATCGCAATTTATTGATCATTTATCTTATTAATTACCCGATTGGTCAATATAACCTCCAGACATCAATTATTATTGAAATAAATGTCGATCTCCACTAACACTAATAATTTCCAACACAATGAAACTATCAATTTCATCTTTAATCAACACGAACTTATTCATCATTAATATCATAACTCACAATATTTAACAACCAGTTCATTCCCAGGAAATAGGGAGCTTTTCTATAAATATTTATCCTTATTGGCGCGCAATTAGGTGACCAAACCTCTCATTGACAGAACTTTCTAGACATTGTCAATATTATAAATAATAATATGAATAACTTTGTCATCTCAATTATTGATTTAATAATATAACATATTATGCAGATGATACTGTGACAATAATTGAATCAATAATATGAGAGATATGATGCAGCAATTACTGTAGCAATAATTGAATATAACTAAGTGACTTTTCACGTAAGCATCAATAATCAATACCGTGTGCTACTATGCAAACACGTGTATTACTGTACTTTTACTATCGGGTAGTTCAACAGTTTAACGGTAAAACTTCCGCCGTTATTTTTATAAAAAGATAATTATGTCATTTCCTAACTACGACAATACTTTCATTGTGGGATCCATCAATTATTGTGCCGTCGTATGAATATTTCCTGTTAAAACGAATATTTCCCGACCAATCAAATATTATATAACCACTTACTTACTTTGTAAAATTTGTAAATATTACCCATAACTATAACATTATATCAATCCACACCATAATTTTTAAAAAATATATTTCGAGAAAATTATTCTTTATTCATAAAAGTTGGGGTCTTACAGAAGCGATGAATGATAATAAGCTGTAAAGGCATATAAGTACTTGAAACGAGTTGTATTAATGAAATAATTTCAGTTAAGTTATAAAAGAGAACGAAGTTGGTAAGAACGATGTAAATTACAACGGTAAGCCAGAACCAATAATAGAAAATCTAATACATGATTAGATTGAGAAGAAGGGTAAGATTCATTAGGAACCATGAATGTTCATTTATAACCTAATGTGGTATGTTATGTGGTTATATGTTGTAGAGACCGTAAAGACTAAAAAGGAAAAGTAATTATACTATAGCAGACGTTGAAGGCAAGTTTTTCTTAAACGCTTGTATAACCTTCGTGTTAGCCAAGTTTTTTGTGATTCTTGTTATGAGATGCATGAATTATTTTATAAAAGGTTCAATGGCAGTTTTACCTCAGCTAGACTAATCTTCAAAAGTTGATTGATTTATTTACAAGTCTTTCAATATAGAATTGCTAATGCTATCCTACGCCAATTGTTTGGTACGGATTCAAGGTAAGCCTGAGTATGAATAAACAAATGTATTTTTTATCGATTATTCAATGGGCATGCGAGGTTCCCAAAGCTTAAATGTACATACATTTAAAGGATGTAGTGTTAATCAAAATAAAGTACTATAGGTTGATCACCTAGAAGTGCTCGTAAGCTATACCGGACTTACGGGCTTAGTGTCGGGTTGTCCTTTTCTAAGAAATTATGAAATGCTCATAGTCTTGGACCATAATTGTTGTTTTATTGAATATTGTTATTGTAAAACATTTTGAAGGAAAAGAAATGCTATTTTGAATTATTGATAGTACTTCGTAACTATTATCCATTTATTGAAGATATACGATTCCTATGTTTCAAGCATATCGTTTAAAAGAAATTGTTGTACTTGCTGAGCTTGTTATGCTCACTCTTGGTTGAACCATATGAATGCAGCGTAGACCAAACGGACCAAAGGATCCGACAAGGATAAAAGGCAGGGTAAGGCGAACCTATAGATAGCCTATGTAATAGTATAGGTTTGTAATGATAATATTGGATATTATAACAAAAACAAATGTAACGGTTATAAAGAACCTGGGAATGGTAATATTGTTTTGGAATATATGTAAGACATATTAGTTCTTTTGAGGCATTTCAAATGAATGTTTGTGTGAACTGTAGCATCGTGTAGCACCATATGTCAGGTTGGAAGAGACCCAGATTTTGGGGCGTCACAAATAGCCTATGTTATCTCTAACAATATAAACTAACATATTGATCACATGTCAAGGCATATCAGAACTTAATACATTTCAACATAAAGTCAGAACATGTATTACACCATGTTTATCAAACTAGTTTCCAAATCATTAAACTTTCTGTTAATATTCAAATTAAAACAAACTAACATGGCTTACTATATACATAGCAACCTCATTTCACATGTTAAGGTTGTTTATATGCATATACTAACTAACATAACATGCTCAGAATAAGACAAGATCACAAAATCGGTACCCATGACTGGCAGCCGGTGCGGCCGCACGGTCATGTACTAAAGAAGTGGCACGGCTACGCCACTTCGAGCAGAACAAAAAATGATGGCTCTGCTTTTGCAGAGCCTCAACACAAACAATGTTAAACCTATAATCAGAACAACTACAATGCTCCTAAACGTGTATACAAGCTCAGATAACATAATGGCATACTACTCCATACCAATTAACAGAGAATTCAACAATTACTAGAATTTGACAAAACTCAAAATGAAGAACAAAAATATAATTTATACCTCTTTGAAGCTTAAATTGAATTCCTCAATGCACTAATTATACTCCCTCAATGCTCAGCAGCTCTCACTCTCAAACTATACTTATAAGACAAATTTTTCAAGCAACAGAGAATGAGAAGAAGAGGGTGCTTTATATAGAGAATTTGTTGCCCAGACATTGTTCTTGCACCATGACTTAATTCAATTGAAAATGGGAAGAAACAATGGGTATAAAGGAGTTGGCCAACTACCATTTCCATAACCATCACCACAGCACATTGCTAGGAAGTTGGAGTTTACGCAATGAAGAAGTAGGCTACTATGCAACACTATTTGGGTAACTGAGGAGTTTTAAATCTCAGTAACGTGATTATAATTCTTAGTTTGGTTCCTTGAACTTCCAAAATGTAATTTTAATATGTTAATGCTACTACACAATGGAAAGTTAGGGTTTATTTATGGACCCATATTATATCATCTATGTACATTAGTCAAGTCTAATTAATATTTATATCATGTATGGACTCAATTTAATTGGTCACTAATAATTCAATATCTCCTTAAAAACTTTATTATTTCAATTAGACTCATTTATTGAAATAATTTAGAATTTTTTGATATAGTACATCTTTAATGTTTTCACACATACTTGTTGTCACATAAGCATTATTTATGTAACTTATAACTCATTCATTTTACTATATAGTTTTATATATTATTTAGTTCCCTCAAAGTGTCACATTACACATTCTTTTTAATATAGGTACTATATATTACCACATGTCTTGAGCATACATATTAAATGAATAAATACACTTTAATTATGTAAATTACTTTACTCATTAGTATACTATTATTCACAATAAAAATTAATTAATAATATAATATTAATTATCATTCACTTCTTAAATTAATTCATTAACTTAAACCATTTAAATTTCTAATCTCATGCTACACAAGGCATTTCATAATTCTCATCATCAATTCTACATTTTTCTCAATTCTTATAAATTTAATTTGAATTAATTGAATTACACATCTCACAATACATCAATATTTATATTTAAATAAATATTCATTTTCTTATTATATCAAAATAATATTTATTCATGAAACTCACGGTTCTTACACCCTCCCCCCTTTATAAAAATTATGTCCTCATAATTGGTACAAGGTTACACGAATAGATAGGGATAGTCCTTTCGCATCTTATCTTCTAATTCACACGTAGCCTCCCCGACGTCGTGGTTTCGCCAACGTACTTTTACAAAAGATATACTTTTATTTCTTAACATCTGCTCTTTCCTATCTAATACCTGGACAAGAATTTCTTCATACGCCAAATTCTTCTCCACTTGAATGGGTTCGTAGGAAATCACGTGTTTGTAATCAAGCTTGTACGGACGTAACACGGAGATATGAAACACGTTATGGATGTGCTCTAACTCAGGTGGTAATGCAACTTTGTAAGCCACTCCACCCACTCGCTTCAGTATCTCAAATGGTCCTATAAACCTCGGACTTAAGTTTCTTTTCTTGTCAAACCGTATTTTTCCCTTCCAGGGATATACTTTTAACAAAACGTAACTTCTGACTTCAAAGTCGTGGTCCTAATGATGCAAATCTACGTATTTCTTCTATCGATCTTGTGCAACTACTAGTCTAGCTCTTATCACTATCACCACATCTGTGGTTTGTTACACTAACTCTGGTCCCAATATTTTTTTTTGTCAACTTCATCCCAACACAATGGTGTTATACACTTTCTTCCGTATAGAGCTTCGTATGGTGGCATTCCGATGCACGCATGATAACTATTGTTATAAGAAAATTCCACTAGGGATAGGTGATCGTCCCAACTTCCTTTAAAGTCTATCACGCAAGTTCTAAGCATGTCTTCCAGCATTTGTATCATTCGCTCACTTTGTCCGTCTGTCTGCGGATGATAAGCAGTACTCAACCTCAGCTGTGTTCCCATTCTTTCTTGTAAACTTTTCCAGAATTTTGATGTGAAGCACATATCTTGGTTAGAGACAATCGATATCAGCACTCCATGTAGCAAAAATTTTTCCTTTACATACAAATTCGCTAGTTGATTCAAACTATTTCGGATCTTGATCGGTAGAAAATGTGTAGTCTTCGTTAGTCGATCTACGATAACCCAAATGGCATCAAAACCTTTCTGCGTGACTTAAAGCACGAAGTCCATCGTAATGTGCTCCCATTTCTACTATAGTATTTCCAATGGTTGAAATAAACCACTCGGTTTGTGGTGCACTATTTTGACCCGTTGACAAGTAAGACATCTACTAACGCACTCCGCGATTTCTCATTTTAGATTGGGCCACGAAAAGTGTTGCCTTATTTGTGCCTGATAAGTAGGTTTTATACATATTTATCCGGTATCTGTTACTTAAATTAGTTGCTTAAACTCATGTTTCTTAGTTACTTTTCATGCATTTTGTGTTCATTTTGTAAACTATATGCTTGGGAGCTGTGTTAGCAACTATTGGTATGAAATTGCAAAGTATTGGTATAAAATCATAAAGAAAAGCAATTCGAAAATCGTTTGGGCTTTCATGTTCTTGACTTGGAACTTGAATTACATTATAGAGCTTTTTCTAAGCTTTCCGAAACATCTTGAATCATTCCAATCAGAGTTCGGATGCATGAGTTATGACCTTTGTACCAACGGACGTTGAACTTCACTATTTTGGGTGGCCATTTGCATAGTAGTCACTTCCAACCCAATTTTGACTTTCATATGTCCGTTATTTCTCAAAACTCAAAGAATGAAAGTTCTAGATCTCGTCGCGTTCTTCGATTTGATTGGTGGCAGGCCCGTAACTCCTCCTGGATCAAACGTTATGGTCGTTTTACCAGAGGACACTGTAGCAGAAAAATAGTAGCCTCGCAAGCCGGGGCGGGCCTCTTTTAGCCTAATACCCCAGCCGGGGCTGGGGGTCCTGAGTTCAATAACAGGGCATTACCAAGCCGAGGCTTGCTATTTTATGCCTAACACCCAAGCCGGGGCTTAGGTACGCGCAGAAAAAGCAGTTTTAACTAGAATTTGAGTTCAAGAAGGATTGGTTCGGGCTGATTAACTCAAGGACTTCCAAAAGGACTTAAAGACATATAAAGAGACATGTAAAATGAGGAGAGATGGGATTCCATTAGATTAGATTATAGTATATTAGGACGAAAACCCTAGTTCTAATGAGTTTTGGAGAATGAAGCGACTTGGAGACCATTGAAGATCAAGAGCAAGAGCTTGAGGAAGATGGAGATTTGCTTACAACAGATTCAATTCTTTTCCTTAATCTTATTTATATCTTTTAATGTGTATTCAAGTGTGGATTCTTAGTTTAATTCAATGAACTAATTTTTTGTTTGAGATTACAATGGATCTTATTGTGTAGTTTATTTTAATATGCTTCGCTATCAATTATTATGTTCTATTGTGAGGATTATCTATTATGATTTGGACTTAATTGTTTAATTGATTGGCCATCAATTACCGTGATAATCTATATGAACTCGAGAGATGAAGTATAGATTTAGATCTGATTATGAGAACATGTGTTTGTGATTTTTGCATAGATGGAATTCATAATTCGTGTTTAGGATAGACATATGCCTTTGCGCTATATGTAATCTTATAGAGAACTTGTGCTTTAAATCCTTTCTAATTATAATTCACATAGAGATATAGTGGATTAGTTAATTATGGTATCTTGTTTAATTCTATCATCTGTGGATTCAAGTGAGTATGGGTATTATACATCGAGAGGTGGTTTTATCTGCTTGAATGTTCTTGATTAATAATTCAGGATAGAAAATAATTGATGATAAGTGTGTTAACTTAAATGAAGCAATAAGTGAAGTTGTGATCTTAAATTTTCATAATCTGATTTTTAATTAGTTGTAATTAGAATTAGTTTAGTTAACTAATTTAATTTATAACATGAAATTGATTGTTTAAATAAAATTGGTTTGGTTAAGAGTTAGTATTTGGTAATTTATATTAACAATTTCTCATGGGAACGATACTCTACTTTCACTTTATTACTTGTTAACCACATATACTTGCGTATTGTGTGTAATTAGATTTTACCCAACAGTACCTCCTAGATGAACAGAATACGTCGTATTGTGTGCCTCGTGCAAAATTTCTTCCCTCAATTCAGTTATCGCTGGCACCCACACTCTCCCTTCGAATCTTAAAGTACCATCTTTATCCACCTAGAATTTTTCTTCCTCATTTTCTATGATTTTCTGCCATTCTACATCCTTCTCTTGTGACTCCTTTATTTTATCCAACAAGATTGGACGAGCTTCCACTGTAAACAATCTTTCTCCAGACCTCTCCAGTCTTTTTACCTGTATCTCTAATTTCTCCATATCCCTTATTAACTTCTCTTGAGTTGTCAATTGAAATAACTTCTCCCTTCCTTTCCTAGTTAGCGTGTCGGCCACTACGTTCGCCTTTCCCGGGTGATAAAAAATATCGCAGTCATAATCTTTGATTAATTCTAACCATCTTCTTTGACGCATGTTCAACTCCTTATGTGTGAAGATATATTTCAGACTCTTGTGGTCCGTATATATCTCACATTTCTCTCCGTACAAATAATACCACCAAATTTTTAACGTAAAAACTACTACCGCTAACTCTAAGTCATGAGTAGGGTATCGTTTTTCGTAATCCTTCAATTCTTGTGACGCATACGTAATGACCTTGCCATGTTGCATTAGCACACAGCCCAGTCCTTTGTGCGACGCATCACTATACACTACAAACCCTCCAGTATCATCTGGTAATGATAATATAGGCGCTTCACTTAGTTTCTTCTTCAGCTCTTGGAAACTTTCCACACACTTGTCTGTCCACACGAACTTCACCATCTTCCTCATTAGATTAGTTAACGAGGTTGTTATCTTCAAAAAATCCCAAATAAATTTTCGATAATACCCAGCTAACCCTAAGAAACTTCTTACTTCGGTTGGCGTCTTTGGCTGCTCACAGTTTTTCACTACTTCTACCTTTGCAGGGCCTACTGAAATTCCATCCTTATCCACCACGTGTCCTAAGAATTGAACCTTCTTCATCCAAAATTCACACTTGGAAAATTTTGTGAACAACTTCTCCTTTCTTAGCGCCTCCAAAACCATCTTCAGATGTTCAGTGTGTTCTTCTTCCGTCTTTGAGTAAATCAAGATATCGTCGATGAAAACTACTACAAATTTATCTAAGAATGGCTTGAAGACTTGGTTCATCAAGTCTATAAATGCTGCCGAAGCATTCGTTAATTCGAATGACATTACCAAAAATTAAAAATGTTTGTAACGAGTTTGGAACAATGTCTTTGATACGTCCTCCTCCCGTACTTTCAACTGGTGATAACTCGTCCACAGATCTATCTTTGAGAAACACTTCTCTCCCCTTAATTGATCAAAAAGGTCATTTATCCTTGGTAAGGGATATCTATTCTTAATCGTTACTCTGTTCAATTCTCGATAATCGATACAGAGCCTCATTGATCCATCCTTCTTTTTAACAAACAACACTGGTGCTCCCCAAGGAGACACACACGGCCGAATATAACCCTTATCCAGTAACTCTTGCAATTGTATCATTAATTCCTTCATTTCTACTGGCGCCATACAGTATGGGGTTTTCGAAATCGGTGCAGTTTCCGGTGCTAAGTCTATTACGAATTCGATTTCTCTGTCTGGCGGAAGACTAGGCAGATCATCCGGAAATACATCTTGAAATTCTCTAACTACATATATATCCTTAATTTCTACTACCTTTTTCCATGTACTAATAATGTAAGCTAAGTAACCTACACATCCTTTCATTAACAATCTCTTGCCCTGCATCATCGTAAGGCAACACGATTGCTTAAGCGATGAGCTAGCATAAAACACTACCTTAGACTTATTCGTAGTCTGAAGGTTTACACTTTTATTTTGACAATCAATTATCGCCGCATGGTTATATAATCAATCCATTCCCAATATTACGTCAAACTCCCCCAATCTTATTGGGATCAAGTCTACACTTAGTTCATGATTTCAAATGTTTTCATGACAATTTCGGTAAATATATTCTACAAGGATTACTTCCTTATTTGAAACTTCTATGTTCAAGGGATTTTCTAATCGTTCTCGATGTAAATTAAGTCAACTAGCAAATTCCTCAGATAAAAAAGAAAAGGTGGCACCCGAATCAAATAATACATAGGCATTTACATCATTGATCGAGATGATACCTGACACCACAACCTTCGCAGCTACTACATCCTAAACATTTATGTTAAATGTTCTATCAATTGGACGGTTGGATGGCGTCGGTCCGCCAATCATCAGTTTGCCGCTTCCCTCTTGCTGGCTGCTTCCTTCGCCACTTCCTTTCTTTGGGCAGTCTTTAATCAGGTGGTCCGTAGAGCCACAAGAGAAACAACCTTTGACCTTCTTTGGCTTTGGGCAGTTTGGTAAAATATTCCCCTCTTGGCCATATTTGTAACATACGATGTGCCTTGGTGATACCTCCCACACTTCGGGCATCCCACTGCCTTTTTCTTAAATTCTCAATGAAACTTTCCCACTTGATTTTTGTGATTTTTGTTGTTATTGTTGTTCTCCCATTTTCTCTTTCCTGAATTACTTCCCCCGCTGCTACTTCCTCCACGGCTATCTCCTCCCGTGTTCTTACTCTTCTTCTCCTTGTTGTACAAACTCAAAGCTTCACTACCTCTCTCTACAATAATGGCCTTTTCCAGTAATGTCGCAAAAGAATAAATTTGAAGAACTGACACCTTGCTAAACAACCAAGGCCTCAGTCTGTGTTCAAAATACATAGCTTTCCTCTTTTCACTTATTACTTGGTGTTCTGTAAATCGGGCTAGCTCATTGAACTTTTTTGCGTATTGCGCCACCGTAATATCTCCCTACTTAAGATCTAAGAACTTCACCTCCATCCTATTCTACATGCTCTTCGGGAAATAATTCTCGAAAAACAGAGTCTTAAACCTCTCCCAAGCTATTATCCCTTCTCTTTCTCTTTGCTAATTCGCCTCCCACAAGTAGTTCGCCTAGCCTCTCATCATGCAAGTGGAAAATACCATCTTCTGGTCTTCACCCACACGAGCGATTGTGAAAGCCTTCTCCATCTCTTCGATCCACGTATGTGCCACGATCGGATCGGTAGTACCTACGAATTCCAGAGGTCCTACACTCCTAAAGTCCTTAAAATTTGTAGTTGGTATTGCCTAGGGAATGGGTGGTTCTAGTTCGTTTCTTCCCCTAACAAATCTACTAGCCTTTGTATAGGGTGTGACGCCCCTAAATTCGGACAGCTACATGGTCACTCGAATTCGGTTTCATCACGTTCTCATGGTAATACCATAATTACTAAAATCACACATTCACAACGGAATATCTAATTTAGAGTAATATTAAATGATTTATTATAATTATTCTCCCAAGTCTCACAACCTACAATACTTAATAGATTACATAATAATATTGAATAAAGACTTATTACATAATACTACTTAAGCTTAAACATAGTCTGAAAACAGTCTTAATGCAACATAATAGTCTTAAAACATAAAGGAATAAGCTAGTTGGTAGCCTTGCCCTTCCCCTTGTCTTTCCCAGAGACACTTTCATGTTCTGCCTTAGCTGAAAGGTTTTAAATAAGCAAGAATGAGCAAAAATTGCCTAGCAAGTAATATACAACAGGGGTTAAGAGTTTTATAATACGAGTTTGAAATACCGAAGTATCATTTCTAAGATAGTTCAAGGTTTCAGAATAATATCACGAATAATGAATATCAACAATTCTTAAATCAAATCCTTGGAATAAGAACGATAATTCAATATAAAACGACAGATATATATGAACTCAAAGGCTATCAATGTATCCAACTTGATAAATAATTATACTGAGTAGTCACTAAGGACTATTGAACATCTACTAGAATTACTAGTATTAAACTGATAACCCTAAAGAATCAAGTACTATAGATGATCAGTCTACAATACTCTAAGTTATGCATAACTACACAGTAATATTCACGCACGTGTTGGGGCTTCCAACAATAAACACTCCCCTTACCAAAAGGGTTGTTCAACTCAGTTTTCAAGATTTCTGTACCAGTCAATTGGTTTGGATAGTTTTATAAACATGCATATAGTCTAGCCGAATCAAATGGCATAGACACTTTCACAATATTCAAGAACAATACCAAGTTCAACATGAATAGTAGTTTTTCTCAAGAGTTTAACATACTAGCTCAATTTAACGAGAAAGTAAGATAACTTGCATTCAATATACGAATCACATGAATTTTAAGAAACTTGCACAAAATCCAAAGTTGTGTAAGTTAGGGAACTTGCATAATAAAAGTAGGGTTCAGATACTTGACTTAAGCGTAGTTTATCCACATAATTTAACCAACACTTTTGAATCCTATTACAATGTATTATATGTATAGGATGCTCATTAGTTATTTAAACTCATATAGGTAAGTTCAACGTACACATAACGTCTAACTTAGTTGTAACTTCATACACATCACCTATCTTATATTTTCATAGCACAATTCAGTTTGTAAGACATCACAAATACAAACAACGTATTTATTGCTTTATTTCTTGCACACATTTCTTTGGACTTAACATTTGAAAGTCATGATCCACATTCATCTCTATCACATAGCATGCTTCTTAACACATTACATAGTATGTTGATCATGTATTACAAGTTAAAGTAATCATATAAGCATGCTTCAAACATTAGATCAAAAATAGAAACTATTCAAGACTGCAGAACGGCGCAGTTGCGCCCTGTCTAGGCTTAGGGACGACGCAGCTGTGCTGTCCCCTGGCCAAACCAAGGTTGAGCTTTGCACTTTCTGTTTCTATCTAATTCTTACACACCTCATATATACATGTTAGAGGTGCTCACATAAGCACATGACCATTCTTTAGTTCACTTGAACAAGTTTGAACTTACAACTTATATGGTATTAAAGCATAACAAGATCATGTAGTTACCATGTTTTATAACTTGGCTATATGTCCACACAGAGATTACACAATCTACTAATACACATGCTTATAGTATTCACAATGTTTGTTCACTTCGAATCATGCTTTAAACTCACATTTGGTTTAGTATCATTATGTTCAATACATAGAAATCATATCATATGATAAATTAATCCTTTAGAATCTAGATATCCATGTGATGCAACTAGTTCTTGAAAAAAATGTTCAAGTTTGCTTTTGAAGCCATTTTAAACTTGAACAATGCCATTTAACACATACAAGACAACCTTAAGGCTCTAATCATATGTAGTCAAGTCATGTTAACATGCTCGGAAGTTCATAATATTTATCAAGTAGCCTTCATGCACCTTAGTTCTATTATACCAAGTTTTCATAAAAACTTCTTTCACACAAGGTCTAACGAGTTTGATTATGAACAAAGGAACTATGTACGCTATAGCATGCTCATTTATGTGTAACATCAGTCATGTGTATAGACCACTAAGTTCAAAATCTATAGAAATGAATTTTAACAAAGTTTGTTTTCAAAACTTAAAGTCCTTGTTTAAGATCTTCTACCAAATCATGTTGGACACTTCATACTACATAAGGAAACTTTATAATACATGTCATACCTATTTCTCATGTATATACATGTCATAATACTATGTTAGCAATAACCTAGCATGACAGAATCCATCAACTGGTTTTGAGGTACGACACAGCTGCGCTACACCCTAGTACAAACAGAGCGCAGCTATGCCACGTCGAGTTCAGAAGCAGTAAGTAGACTCTGTTTTGCAGAGTGTTACCCAACTTCATTTCCCATGGTTTAAGCTAGTTCCAAACCATCATTAAAGTGTTCATACGTGTAAGTAAACTTCCTAAACACCTTATAACATGTTAATTCATATCAATTAACAAATGAATTCAAGAAATTTCAAGAACTAAGCAAGACCCATTTCAAGAACATAATTAAAAATTATACCTTCTTAAGCTTAAATTGGACTCCTCACACACTGAATATGCCTCTACAATTGCTTAGCAACTTGAACTCTACACTTAGAATTATCAGATAAATTTCAAGCAACACCAACTGAGAATTGAGTCTGCTATTTATAGAATGAGTTTGGACTGAATTTAGGGTTTGCATGATGGGTAGTATCCATGGTGTTTTGGAAGGAAACAATAGTCATTCAAGGGTTGGTCAACCACCTAAATGCTCAGCCATCATCACCTAAGTCTAGCCATTTGGAAAATACGTAAGTTAGCTTCATGTTACTATTCATGTACTTTGTGACACTCAATTTGGGACAAGAGAGAAAAATCTCAGCAACTTTAGTAACTAAGACTTGGTTGGGTCCTTTTTAATTCTCATAATGTAATATTAAGGTACAATTGTTACCATATTAGGAATTTAAAGATAAATTTTATACTCACATCATATAATCTATGTACATTAACTACATGCAATAAAATATCGCAGCTAGGCATTATTGTCCGGGTATCCCCCCTAATTATTTTTACTACTCATAACCACATTATTACATTATTTAATACCAATGTTTATTTAAACACTTAATCTCCTTCCCAGTTTCTAGAATACACAGATATTTAATCATTTATGCATTACAACTTCATATGATATCATTGTACTACTTGGTACCTCATGTCATTAAAATATACTCCTATCATACGATTTTTATTAATTTCACACATATAACATTAATGTTCCATTTCATTGCTACAATAGAAATTAACCATCTCCAACTGATCACTGGCGCAGCTGCGCCAGTTTGTACTGCTGGGACGGCGCAGTTGTGTCGTACCCTTATAGTGCCAAACTAGTTTAGCTTCAAGCTAGGTCCAACTTTTATCGCCATATTTATTTTACATGACATATATTACTGTCCACATGAGTGACATTGCTAAACTAAGAGTATATTCACTTCTTATATGAAATCACATAATTATACCCAATTAATCTTCCTAATTCTCTTTTAACTCGCTTAGTGAATTTCCTCATTTCATATTATGCCACACAAGGCATTTCACATTTCTCATCACAGTCCACATTCACTTAAATTCAATTTAACTTAGTTGAATTATTCATTTCACAGCACATCCATATTTATATTCAAATAAATATTCATTTCCAATAGTATTTTCATTTAATAAGATGTGGAAATTCTTGGGTATTACATAGGGTCTACTTGTCCTCTCTCGTTGTTAATCGACTCTTCCTGTGTTGTTAGTCTACGTCTGGGCGGTGTTTTTTCTGCATCACAAAATTTTCATATTTATTATCTAATTATATTACTTAAACATTTCTCAAATGAAAATAAAATTTTATAACACGTTTTTGGAATAAGATCATTTATATTCATATGCAAAATCATTATATCACATGATTATCCCTAGCTTACTTCTATAAATGACACAACATATCCCCTAATATCACAAAAGGTGAGGACAACACCAACATACTACCACACTAAAATTTTCAAAAGCTTGGGGTTTACAACTATCTCACATCTTACACAAAAGACTGAGATTACAACAACAGATTATACATCACATAAATGAAATACTACAACTATTAAGTTTCTACATCTAGACCTTAATCCATCATCCCACGCTCCACAGCGCTCTGGTACTCCTTCTAAGTGATGTGCGCCACGAAATCTCGACTTTATGTTGTGTCGGGTCTGTCCCTGCTCTGTCGGGTAATGATTTACCCCATCAATCAATCTCTCCATGGTCGTGCGCAGAGCATAGCCCATCTTGTTCATCTTCCTCCTCTTGCATCTCACCTCATCTTCTAAGTCGTTAGCCCGATCATTAGCTTCTTCCCACTTCTCCTCGAAATGGATCCTATCCATCACTTCCATTTCTAAGTGAGTACGGAGAGCTTCCTCATTTGTCCTCTCACTCAACTCTCTCTGCTCCATCTCTTCCAGCTTCCCTGCCAACTCTAAATTTCTAGCCACCGCCTTGTGAAACAAAGCTCCTATCTGGATCCCTGCCTCCTTGCGTTGAGCAATCTCCACCTTCATCTCTTGCATCACTAACTTTCTCTAATGGTCCTCGTCCCTCAGTTTTTGGAACTCGGACTCCCTTTCTTTAGCATCACCCTCTAACTCCTCGACTCTGCATCCTAACTCCAAAATCTGCTCCTCATACTCCCCCAGCATTTGATCCTCGAATGTAGCCTCGTCGGAGACTTCCATAGGCTCCTCCTCTGGATCAGACTCTTCGGATAATGGCTCCATCTCCTTCTCCTCCTCAACAACATCGTTAGGGGCCACTGCCGATATGGGCTCCGCTATCAATGGTGCCTCATATACCACGTGTATGTCACGTGGCTCCTCCTCTACTACTCGTGTGACGCCCCAAAATAGGTATTCACACCCCATTCTGAGTCGCCAAATACATGGTATTAAATTTAAATACAAACTTCATTTATACAATACGACAGAATGTAGCTGAGAGTCTTAACACGAATATTATCTCGTAGACAATATCCAAACTCAAATGGAGTCCTCATTACATTTATTATCACACTATTTTATAAAATAGTAAGGACTCTTATAGCCACCATCTCGGACCATCACTCTATTCCCCAACTAGTCTCGGCTATATTCTTATTTCTGAAGAGAACAATGAAAGCAAAGGGTGAGCTCAACTAGGCCATTAAAGAATATTATGACTAAGATAATGCAGAATAAATTATCGTTAGACTTCAACGGTGTAAAACTGGTAGAATATAATAGATAACAAGTCTAACTGCAGTGAAACAAGCAATCCATTAGAAGAGTCAAGTAAAGCATAATATCTACTATCTTTTATGATTTAAAAGTTAATCATCAATATTTTATCGTTGTATCATAACTCAATAAATAATCTACATCATCGATTTATCCATGCACTACGAGCCAAGGATATTCGTTAATATCAAATTAATGAATTATCATGCACTACGGGCCAAGGATATTCATTATTATCACATCCACGAATTATCCATGCACTACGGGCCAAGGATATTCTTTAGTATCACGAGTGGTCATGATCATGCCAATAATTGTCCATCAATGCACTACGGGCCAATGAGGACTTTTACCACATCATTTGTAACATTTCAGGTCATGATTATACTGATACAAACTTTCCTGGTCATAATCATACCAATTAACAGTACATCTATGCACTACGGGCCAAAGATAACTTTCATCACAATATAAGCATGAGGATGATGAGAATGATATAATAATTCATTTAAATGAGATTAAGGATAACTTTTAAAGATTTATAATTCAATTTATCCAGAGTACAAGAATGTCCAAATTGTCAACATGATAATTGCTCTGTGGAGTAAAATTCAAGAATAATATTCATGTATCAAAAATAATTTGGACAGAAAAGAAATCACTTTTATCGTGAATAGTACCCTGTGAATAGTACCCAATGAATAGTGCCCTGTCATACAAAGTACCCTGAATCCCTGAGTTAATAATACCCGATTAAATAGTACTCGAGTAAATAGTAACCTGTGAATAGTACCCCGAGTAAAAATATTTTAATAAGAAAGTTCAGACCAGTATTCCAATGAAACGATACTAGATGAAGCGCAAAACTCAAGGATATTCTACTAATTTCATAAATTATAAAAGCAATACTTACCATAGTAAATTTAGATTTAAGAATATGAAAAGAAATAATACCCCTTACCTTAGTAGAAGACTGGATACTGCAATAGTGAAGTAGCAGAATACTCTTCTTCTTGCTCTCTATAGTTTCTCTTGTGAGTCTTAGTAAATTGGTGAAAATGAAAGAAGAATTAAGCTTCTATTTATAGAAAAATGGACTAAATAGTAACTAATTCACGAACGTTCCAGATTGATTTACTATTAAAATAGGCGGTCCATATTGATTTACTATTAAAACCACAACCGACAGTCCAGATTGATTTACTATTAAAACCACCACCGACGGTCCATATTGATTTACTATTAAAACCACCACCGACGGTCCATAAAATTAGTAAATCTTTCCATGAAATAATAAGTCAAACTTACAACAAATGTCTCATAACAAATCCCTATATTTATATCAAAAATTGAATAAATATTTAACAAAAATCATTTATCTTTAATAAACACATTTTCAATCTATTAACAATTATTCATCATTAATATTATAACTCATAATATTGGCAACCAGATCATTCCCAAGAAAGAGGGGACTTTCCAATAAGGATTTTTCATTATTGGCGCGCAATTAGATGACCTAACCCCTTTCCTCGACAAAACTTTTTAAACATTGTCAATAATGCAAATAATAATATGAATAAATGTGTTGTCTGATTTATTGACTTAATAATATAAAATATTATGCAGATGATATTGTGACAATAATTGAATAAAACTGAGTGACTTCTCACGTAAGCATCAATAATCAAAGATATTGGGCAATACCGTGTGGCACTGTGCAAGCACGCATATTACAGTACTTTTATCACCGGGTATTTCAACAGTTAACGGTAAAACTTTTGCCGTTATTTTTATAAAAAGTTATTTTTGTCATTGTGATAACCAAGAATTTTTAATAATTCAAATTTTACGATTAATATTTTTTATATTAAATATTGATATTGACTATCAATATTGTGTCGAGTATCTATGATTCGAGTCTAGAGAAGTGGTCAATTTATGTATTGATTGAGAAATACGAGTAGAATTATGCTTAACAGAGAATAGAAACCCTAACCCTAGTTACGGATATGGTATTCAATATAAAATACAGTTATAATAATTGTACTGAGGAGTACGTGTTTGTACTATATAGAATTAATGATCAATGATTGATCGGATAGGGTATAATTTAGTATACCCTAATGAAGGATTAGAAACTCTTATCTCAAATTGAGAAACCCTAACGCACAGTTAGGAACCCTAATCAAATGCCAGGAAAGCCTAATTTTAAAATCGACAATCCTAAACCCTAATTAGGAAACCCTAATCCTAATTAGCAAGCCCTAATGTGATTAGTAACTTTAATATAATTAGAAAATTCTAATTATAATTTAGAAATCTTAATTTTCTATTTTAAAAACCCTAAATAGAAAATCTTAGAAATTAAATTTGTAAAACCTAAGGGTTGGAACCTTAGGGTTAAACCCTAAGGGTTTGGCAAGTTACATTTATGCTATTAAAATTGGAAGGAAAAAGAGCAAAATACCTTTTTTGCATTCTTTATTAGTTAACTTGTAGAATTTAGGAAAACTTTAGTTGCTCAACCACTTTTGACTTCGCATGTGACTTATATCTCAACAAATTAGCCTCTCATTGACAGCTATACCAGCAACATACATTGCATCAATAAATAAATAGAATAAAGAAAGAGAAAGTTCATACCTTTGGCTCATTTGCACTCAAGCTCTCAACAAACTCTCTCTCTCTCTCTCTCTCTCCAAACCTTCGAAACTCCCAAGTATTTTAGTCACAAAATAAACCCTAGAAACACCAAGATCAGTAGTAGAAGGCAAGATCAAAGCATCTTCAAGAGAAAGGTATAAACCTTAACTCAACCTAGATTATGTATGCTAAGATCAAGTACATGTTTATGTATTTAGAATCATGCTAGAACATGTTTTAAGATGATCTATGATGATCCATTATAGATCTATAGCATCAAAGGCCTTAAAAATGAAGTTTTTCCAAAACTGTTCATGAACCCTAAAAATGCTCTGACAAGCTAATGTCAGTGGCCTTAGATCCCTCTTTATTTATTCTTTATGTTGTTTTGAGCTTTATATTTATAGTTTGACATAAGGACTGTGATCTGGAAGTGGAATCATAACTATTCTATGTCCAGATTACGAGATATTGTTCGTCAAAGTCGGTTGACCGACCATGACCGAGTGATTTCTGGGTAACCCAAAAATCCATAAACAAAGTCTGACAACATTTTGTAAGGCCAAGATCTGTCAAGTGTTGTAAGATTTGTTGGTGTTGTTGTAACCAGATTATTGTATGTTGTATAGACTCTTGAACCATGCCTTTATATTCCTTAAACAACAAATACGTTGCATGTAGTGAATGGTCAAACTAGACCATTCGGTCACGTAGTGGAGTTTCTAGAATTTCCAGAAACCGGATGAACAAATTTTTTGACAGACTTTGACTTGATTGAATATGGAGAATATGATGTTGTTGGACTAAGATCATGATGTTTAGTTGTTCCTTGACATAAGGTCTACATGTTTGGACCAAGAGAACACCTATTGGATGACCAGAACTTAGAGAAAATCGAGCCTCAAAATGGACCCTCGAAGCTGGCTGGGTTTCTAGGTTACCTACAAAACCCAAGAAGCTCTGAAAACGACTTTGAAGGCTCAGATCTTGCATCTGAGTTGTAGTATGACCAATATGAGAGTTAATAATTGTAGTGTTACAACAATACTACAATATCAGTGTCTTATTTAGCCTACAACATGCTTAGGCTGAGAATTAAAGGGAGTTAAACGTAGGGATAACTGACTGTCACTGTTCTCGAGCTCAAGAACATCAACAGCGACGGTAACTGTTGCTATAGACTATAGCGACGGTTTTTATTATTTTTATTTTCTAAATTTCTGAAAAATGCTTAAAAATAGAAATAAATTTCTAAAAATTACAAAAATAGTTTTAAAAATTATTTTCATTTATGAAAAATAACTTTTGATAATTTGGGATATTTTTTATTAATATTTATAATTATTTGAATATTAATGATATTTAATTTATTTAATTAGTATATTAAATAAATTAGAGAAAAATGATTTTAATATTATAAAAATTATTTTAAATGGGAATAAAGTGTTTAAAAATAATTTGAGTTATAAAATGTAACTTTTAATATTTTTAGAGAATTTTTATTAATAAATTAATATTAATGATATTAGATTTATTTAATTATTTTATTAAATAAATGATGGAAAAATGATTTTATTGATTTAAAAATCATTTAAAAGTGAGAAAAATAATTTTAAAATATTTTAAGATATAATTAATGACTTTTCTTATTTTTATAAGAAATTCATTAATATTTAAATATTAATGGTAATTGTTTAAAAATGATTTTAAATATTTTAAAAATCATTTAAATAGAATATTGGTGATTTAAAAATATTTTAAGTTATTATAAATAAGTTTAATATTTTGACAAGAATGTCATTAATATTTTAATATTATTAAATATTAATGATGAAGGGATTATTTAGTAATTAAATCATTTAAAAAAAATTCTAGTGTTTGAAAAATTATTATAAAATATAATAATTGTTTGAAAATTATTAAAAGCTTCCGAAAAATATTATAAACGATATTTGACTTATCTAAAATAATATTAAAGCTTTGAAACCGAGTTTAATTGATAATAAATGTGTTAATTGTCGGATAGGGTGACCAGGACACCGAGATAAGACTAAAGTCCATCCAAACCAAACTATGTAGACTTGAGAAGTGTTTGTATAGGTTATAAACACTGATGTGACTATGTGGTAATGTGTCTAGGAGAAATATTGATTGTAAATTACAGTATTGTGTGTTGTAAATTATTGTGTTAATTGTGAGACCGATATTATGATTATAAGTATTTCAAACGGAGATAAGTATATTGTGTAGCAGTAATCAACGCGGAAGGTAAGTTTCCTTAACTCAACCTTGAGTTATATCTTTTCAAATATTATGGTGGTTAATTATTGTTAATTTGACCACGTCTGAAAATTATTGTTGATTATTTGTAGTTAGTGCATGTTTATTAATTCAAATTAAATTAGTGATTCTGAAATATACTTGTAGAATAACTGTTGTTGGATATTCACATCCGTAGAAGCTATTATTGATTGCAAATAGAACAGTTAAATTTTGTCTATTATTAAATCGTATTTAGATACGCCTTAGCTAATTGTTCTAGCTAGACGAACTTTTGTTGGAACTTGATAGGTTCGAGAAGAGAAGTCAATTATTATTGGCAGGTCAATGCCAATTGTTTTGGCTAGATCGAGAAAGAGAATATGTATTAAAATCACAGTATTTCATTATTAAGATTCAAAATCTGTGTATAAGACTGAGAAGAACAACCTTTTTATAAAAAGGGAATCTTGTGGTTGTATATTCGGCCGTTGTGCGCGTGTAAGTATTATGCATAATATAGGGTACAAAGAGTTGGCCGCTCTAAGTACTTGCTGAGGGGTATAATTTAATCTATATGGTTATCTGATACACCTGGGTATATAAAAGTCAAATCTTTGATAGTTACTCGAGAAGATAAGTTCAAGATCCAATTGATCGCTTAGCATAAATCTGGAAAACAGTCCACTTTGTGATTGCCACTACTACAAAATAGTAAATAGACAACGCGAAAAAAACGTTGTGGTTTCAGTCAGAAAAACGTCATGGTTAAAGGTGTCATCTATTTAACACCCTTACACAACATTTTAAAAACGTTGTAGTTAAGCACAATACACAACGTTTTTTAGGAAAAAAATGTTGTAGATTTATTTTTTAAAAATTAGCAGATGCTTAAAAACATTGTAGAAGGTATGATTCCACAACATTTTTTGGATAAAAATGTTGTTGTTTAGTATATCAGACAACGTTTAGACATATTTACACAATATTTTTAAAATGTTGTAGATTAAAAAAAAAGAAAAAAAAGGGTTTTTCACCTACATTACCAATACACCTGGAATATGCTAATGCCACGATATATAACTAAAATTACAAAGAATATTAATACCATACAATACGTTTAAATCTCAATAATTCTTTGTAATGCCAATTACAAAAAATATTATATTAATACCATACAATACGTTTACATCTCAATAATGCCAAACTATCCATATATCCCTACAATTTTTAGTTTCAAATTCTGACTTAAACAATTGCGTAAAGAAATAATATGTTAACTTGAAAGAAGAGAACAAAGCAAAAGGAACTTTAATCCAAAACCTCCAACTCGTCCTGTGAACCACCTTCAGAGATCTGGCCATTTGTTGCACACCCATCATTCATAAGTAATTATGTGCTGAGGTGACACTTTAAGTGCTTCAAGACCCTTCAAATAGGGGTCAAGGTAAGGTTTTGCTCGTTCACATTCCTCCGCGAGAACAATAGTTTCAAAGAAGTCCGTGAGGCCCAACATTGTGATCAACAACTCAACATTTGATTTTGGAGCATTAGTAACTGCAGCTCGTTTCAAGCCATGATCCTCAATCCAGTTACACAACTTGTCTAGGCCATTTAGAGGTTTTAATTCTTTGTATGCCAATCTGTACAAATCATTAACAATGTATCTCAAAATGTTAAATAAAAATCATCTTAAGTTATTTTCATAACCTATATCTGTAATGGAGAAATGGGAATAATATTAATTCTTGATGCAAGCAAAGACAAGGAAACTGATATGTACACTACAGGAAAGCTATTTAAATTTCTATAAGGTTTTGAAAATCGTACTCGGACCAGCTCAGATTACTGATCAGGAGCAGGTCCAAGATATCGGGCTTCACCAGCTAAATGGGAAACTCAGTTATGGGGAATGTAGTGCATACACATAGTATAAAGTTCATTCTATAGCAAGACAGACTTGTTTGGCTTGAAAATACCTTCAAAATAACGCCTCCTTATCATCCATAAAATTCATGGCTCTTTGGAGATCCCAGTCAGGTAAGAGTAGACGAGAGAGTTCCTCATTATGTTTGCCACTAATGTTTTGTACGAAGAATTCCTCACTTATGGGTACTCCTCCATTGAAACCTACCTGTTGGGCATCCTATGTCACTTGTTCTCTTATGCAGGTACTGCAATAGAATTAGAATGATATGAAATTATATCACTACTATAAAATAGTAAATAGCCTATATATTTTAGTCCAATAAGCAACAACAGCATTACCTACTCCAAACTTAATGCCTTGAAATTCAATTAACTTGAAAAGAGAAAATAATACCCATGAATGACAATGATAGCATATGATTGACAGTTACTTTCTTCAAGTAAAACAGCATAATAAATCACCAAGGAAAGAAAAATCAGTAAATGGGAGGGAGGATAACAACACACCATTCTCCAAGCCAAGTCCTCTACACCCATTGGTTGAGCTGGATGAGAATATAAGAAATTCCTCGAGTACTGGAATCAAAAGAACATAATCAATCAATCTTTAAGTGGTCTCATTTTCACAAAAAGTAAACACATAGTAACTATAGGAAAACAAATGTTGTCAAACAATGCAAATCAACTCTAAAAAAATCTACAGGAATTCTCATAACATATAACGGATAACCATTTACTGCTGACACATTGAACTGCAGTACTACTACAAATACAGTAACTACAACTTATGCAAATAAAAACCTTGACAAAATTCGTTCGCATTTCTCTGAGTTGGGCAACACTAAACTTTTTGAGAAAGGTTAAAAGCCAACCTCGCTGCACATCCAGATTAGTTGAAACTTAGAGATGTCATCATTTTTTACCTGTTGAAACTTAGTTGTCGAACTTCCACATCCAGATTTTGATGCCGAGTTAACCATACAAGCTAGTGAAGCTGCAACTACATCTTTAGCCTGCAAGAAAACTAAAATCAATGCTGATCATTTTGGGCATACTCAGAAAAAGAAGGCAACTAAGTGGTAATACTTCAGACATTTGAAGACCCTTTTATGAAATTCCAAAACCAAATGAATTCTTTGAAGACCCTTTTATGACATCTACCAGTTATAATGTCAGTAAAATGTATTATGCTATATATCCCAAATATATTAAGTAATTCATACACAAAACACCAGGAGAAACAAGAACTCAAGAAGAATGTATATATGTATTAGAACAAAATCTTGAAAAATGAGTTATTTAGTAAACCTAGACAAAAGCTCCCAGCCTGCCACTTTCTTTTATCGAGGCTTGCCTTGTGTTTTTTGTGAAGCTGGTAGTGTATACAAGGATTTCAGCTACTTACTTATGAGTTTGTTGTTACTGCGAGCCATTTGGAGTTCCAAATCATCACCCCACCATTGCTCCAACCCATGTGCCTCAAGAAACTATTACAACTATGTCCACTTAATAGAACAAAACTACTGAGCCCACCTTGGATCTGCCCAAAATAAAATTTTGTCCAGTTTTGGCACAATAAGAGTGACATTCAGATATCTTGCAATAGCAACCATGTCACAAATCTGCAGAGCAAATAATCACATCAACAAAATTTCATATGGACCCTAATTGCAGAAGCAAAATTTATGATAGTATTAATCTTGATAAAAGAAGCCAAACTCATCAAGCAGAGAAATGAAAACCCCAAAAACCAAACTCATCAAGCATAGTTGGAAAAACAAAAAATAAAAACAAAAACAAAAATAAAACAAGAACCACTGAACTAATTTAGACTTCAAAAACACATACCAAAGATATAGTTTGGGCCTGGTTGTAGAAGTGGGAAATGAGGTCCAAAGGGCAGTCGTGCCGGCAACGACGCCCCACATGACGGCCTCCTGAACGTCGATGGCTTGGGGGTGCATCCTTGGCGTGAACAAGTGGCCGATCTTCATCCAGCAGAAGACCATTAAGAATGGATTTAGGAATCGAAGGATTTGATTCAAGAATACTCATAGAGGTAAGGGTTTTTCCCTCTATGTTTCATGCTTTGAGAATAAACCCCAAAATCGGTACCCAATCTTTGGCGAAGCAGATTCGAACGACGGTTAGGCTTGGGAGCCACTGTCGATCCTTCTTCCCTTTGAACTGGTTGACAAGATCGGGACGGATTTGGGAGTGAGAGAGAAGAGAGGCTAGGTTTTCTGATAAAAGAGAGTGATGGCTTTTTATTTTAATTTCAAATTCACTTCAGCGTTTTTTTTAGCTCCGTGTTTTTCATTATACATAACGTTTTTTTTTTAAAAATGTTATCTAGTTAAAACCAAAAAATACCCTTTTTAAATAGATAACATTTTTTTATATATATTTACAATGTTTTGTTAAAAAACGTTGTGGAAAAAAATACCACAACATTTTTTATAAAAACGTTGTGGTTTAAGTGTTGTCTATTTACTGATTTATAGTAGTGCGCATAGAATTGATTCTTGATTAATCAATAGAATATTGTAGAAACTTTGAAAGCGTTGTACTCTTTCATTAACAGATTATTTGATTGCATAATATGCGAGAAAACTTTTTAGTGATTAACGATTTGTTTAGCTATTTAAAGTTCTCCGAACTTTGGTGTCATTCTATCGAATAAATAGTCTGTTATTCTTGATTATTATACATTCATTGTATGTCTTAACTTGCAGTGCAAATTTGCTGCTCACCCTTGCTAAATAAAATATTTTAGCTAGGAACGAAGAGGCCGGAGGGGCAAAGAAGAATAAAGGCAAAGGCATTTTGCTTGAATAATTATGTTGAACAACATTATTATGTTATTTTGTAAACCCTTTTTTTATATCTAATGGATATGTTTGTAAAGTTATGGTTAGATAACCTGGGACAATGTATTAACAATATCAGTTAATGAAGTGTGTATTTCTGTTCATAAATAAATGGGTAGTTAGATGTTATTTATATTGTGGATCGTGAGCACCAAACTCGGGTGTCAGGTAACCCAGATTTGGGGGCGTAGGTTATAAACCTTAAGTGGGGTGGGGAAACCCTAGGATTATAACCATAAGCGAGCTAGAGAATACTCATTTAGAGTATTAAGTAAGGGATTGCAGAAGTGCATCAATAGAAAGATGTGTTGACACATAGTATGTATTAAGTTTGTACTAGTGAAGTATTAATCAAGTTATTTAAACTAATTGTAGGATGTTAGGAGAAGATGAAATGAGTACAGAGATGCTAACAGCGGTTGCACCAGTGCCAGTAGCCGAGGTGCCAGCGCAAAGCGAGTCAGTAGAAGAAGTGAGAAACAATGAAACCATGGTGAATCTGGGGAGTAATCATGACAATTATCTCGAGATGTATCTGAATGAAGATGAGGAGGCAGATTCCGAAGAACCTAAGGTGGAGTTGGAGATTAAGACCAAAGTAGGAGAAAAAGATCAAGAATCTGCAGAAGTTCAAGAACTCCAGAGTAAAGTATTTCTGTTGGAGGAGTTGTGGAAGACAGAAAGGGCGTTACGCGAGATGACCAAAGAACGGAACGAGTTAAAGGCGCAAGTAGGTAGAATGAAAGCTGAAGGTGGTGGATCGTCGGAGGGAACAGTCAAGAAGAAGGGAGGAAGCAATAAGAGAAAGAGGGACAACGAAAATGATAATAATTCTAAAAATTCAAACCCGAAGAAGAAGCCAGTATGTAGCAAGTGTGGAAAGACTCACGTGGGAGAATGCATGATGTGGAAGAACGTGCGCTTCAATTGTAAGCAGGAAGGACATATTTCCCTACATTATCCTAAGTCGAATTTGAGGAAGTGTTTTTCATGTGGGAGAATGGGTCATAGATTCAACAAGTGTCCCAGCAAGAAGAAGACTGGTGAATGGAGTGGACGGTAGATAACTCAGATATAAGCGGTAGTATCTTTTGGTAGTAGGATGTGATATTAAAGATTGTAATATCGAGAATGATGTGTGAGCATATATATATATATATATATATATATATATATATATATATATATATATATGTTTGTATGAATGTAATCTTTATTTTCTATATGAATATAAGATTAAGTTGCGAGTTCTTAAAACTCATACTTATGGTAAGTTAGTAACTCATAATTATATGAAATGTTTTTGAACCCCTCAACAAATGGACAACAATGGTCTGACTAGGATAAGTTCTTAAACTCATATAATTGTGGCAAGTTCCTGAACTCATAAGTATGGTAAGTTTGACGAATTGGGAATAGCTATGTGTGAATGGAGAATTAAAACTTTTTGTGTAAAGTTAGAGAATTACAACTTTCTGTGTAAAGTTGTGCTATTAATCCTAAAATTTGTTTAAAAAGGGATATTGTATGTGTTAAGTACTAAAAGTACGGTGTGCTATTTGAATAGATATGTGATTATATGAGAAATTGTGTTAAATTCTTATTGTGCTATTAATAAGAGTTTGTGTGGAGAAAGAGAATTAATGTAAGATTTTTATTTAAATTAGATAATGCCGCTTAGACGATAGAATCAAAATCAAAGAGAAGAGAAATCAGTGAATAATGAAGGAGGTCAAGTAGACCCGATGCAAAACTTTGTGAATATGATAGCCCAAGCAATGGGAAATAGAGCTCCAACAGTAAGAGCAAAAGAACAGCCAGCCAACAGATTGGCAAATTTCAAGGACTTTAAAGCGGTAGGACCGCCAGAATTTAAGGGAACCACGGATCCGATTGAAGCCCAAACTTGGGTGAAGGATATGGAGAACGTATTCATTATTCCAAGAGTAGCGGAAGAGCAAAAGACCGCTTTTCCAACATACTTGATAAAGGGAGAAGACAGTTATTTGTGGGAGACTAATCACGTGAGAGCTGGTACAGCTGTAGTGACTTGGACAAGATTCAAGGAGTTGTTCTTTGAGAACTACTTTTTGCCAAGTATGCAAGCTCGGATGGAGGTTAAGTTTCTAAAACTGAAGCAGGAGAACATGTCGGTATCAGAATACGCTACTAAATTCAATAAGTTAGCGAGATTTGCACCTCATCAGGTGGACACAGAGGCAAGAAAGGCGAGAAGATTTGAGAATGGACTGAAGCCAGGGATATTCAACAAGGTAGCGGTATTGCAGATCAATATGTTTGCAGCTTTAATGGAAAAACATTAATTGCTGAAGGAGGAAGCAAAGTTACATCTCGATTTCACCAGGAAAAGAAGAATAAGACAAATGACGGATGAAGCAGTGGTGGTAGTAATCCGAACAAGAGAAAGTGGAGCGAGAATACCCAATCGGGTAACAAGATAGAAGGGAATAAGAAAAGAACGGAGCCATGTGCGAGTTGTGGAAAGAATCATTTTGGAATATATTTAAAGAGGAAGGGTATCTGTTATAACTATGGACAAGAGGGACACATGTCGCCTAATTGTCCCAGTCCGAAGAAGATACAAGGTTGTTATGCATGTGGATCAACCGATCAGCTGGTTCGAAATTATCCAAAGAGGAATGTGGAGAAGGGAAGTATCAACAAGGGACCCGGTAGCGGAACCCTAGTAATTAGAGAACCTGCACAGCCAGGAAAACCAACGGCCCGTACAATCAACATGACGGCGCAAGATGCAGTGACTGCCCAAGAGGTGGCGACAGGTAACGATTTCGTTTAGAAATTTAATTACGCGAGTAATATTGAATAGATATTGCTATAAATTATTTTCTTTCATAGATCCAAGTTACAGGTTAGAATATAAGACACAAATTAGTATTGTGTTAATAAGAATGAATTGATGATACAACTTTAAAAGACTGTAGAGAATAAGAAAGCGGTGATTCCGAGGACGAAATCCTTATAAGGAGGGGAGAATACGATAACCCGAAATTTTGAATAATTAAAATTTTACGATTAATTTTTTATTATTTAATATTGATATTGACTATCAATATTGTGTCTAGTATCTGTGATAAGAGTCTAGAGAAGTGGTCAATTTGTGTATTGACTAAGAAATACGAGTAGAGTTGTGCTTAACAGAGAATAAAAACCCTAACCCTAGTTACGGAAAGGGATTCGATAGAAAATACAGTTATAACAATTGTATTGAGGAGTACGTGTTTGTACTGTATAAAATTAATGATCAATGATTGATCGGATATGGTATAAATTTAGTAGACCCTAATGAATGATTAGAAACCCTAATCTCAAATTAAGAAACCCTAATGCACAGTTAGGAACCCTAATCGAATGTCGGGAAACCGTAATTTTAAAATCGGGAATCCTAAATCCTAATTAGGAAACCCTGATCCTAATTTGCAAGCCCTAATGTGATTAGTAAATTTAATATAATTAGGAAACCCTAATTATAATTTAGAAATCTTAATTTTCTATTTAAAAAACCCTAATTAGAAAACCCTAAAAATTAAATTTGGAAAACCTAAGGGTTAGAACCTTAGGGTTAAAACCTAAGGGTTTGGCAAGTTTTATTTATGCCATTAGAATTGGAAGGGAAAAGACCAAAATACCCTTTTTGCATTCTTTATTAGTTAACTTGTAGAATTTAGCAAAACTTTAGTTGCTCAACCACTTTTGACTTAGCATGTGACTTATTTCTCAGCAAATCAGCCTCTCATTGACAGCTATTCCAACAACATACATTGCATCAAGAAATAAATAGAATAAAGAAAGAGAAAGTTCACACTTTTGGCTCATTTGCACTCAAGCTCTCAATAAACTCTCTCTCTCTCTCTCTCTCTCTCTCTCTCTCTCTCTCTCTCCAAGCCACCGAAAATCCTGAGTATTTCAGTCACAAAATTAACCCTAGAAACACCAAGATCAATAGTAGAAGGCAAGATCAAAGCATCTTCAAGAGAAAGGTATAAACCCTAACTCAACCTAGATCATATATGCTAAGATCAAGTACATGTTTATGTGTTTAGAATCATGCTAGAAGATTTTTTAAGATGATCTATGATGATCCATCATAGATCTATAGCATCAAAGGCCTTAAAAATGAAGTTTTTCCAAAACTGTCCATGAACCCTAAAAGTTCTCTGATAAGCTAATGTCAGTGGCCGTAGATCCCTGTCTGTTTATTCTTTGTGTTGTTTTAAACTTTATATTTGTTGTTTGACATAAGGACTGTGATCTGGAAGTGGAATCATAGCTATTCCATGTCCAGATTACGAGATATTGTTGGTCAAAGTCGGCTGACCGACCATGACCTAGTGATTTCTAGGTAACCCAGAAGTCCATAAACAGAGTCTGACAACGTTTTGCAAGGCCAAGATTTGTCAAGTGTTGTCAGATTTGTTCGTGCTGTTGTAACCAAATTGTTGTATGTTGTATAGACTCTAGAACCATGCCTTTATATTCTTTAAACAACAGATACGTTGGATGTAGTGAGTGGTCAAACAAGACCATTTGGTCATGAAGTGGAGTTTCTGGAATTTATAGAAACTGGATGAACAAATTTTCTAACAGACTTTGACCGGATTGAATCTGGAGAATATGTTGTTGTTGGATTGAGATCATGATGTTTAGTTGTTCCTTGACATATGGTCTACACGTTTGGATAAAGAGAACACATATTGGATGACCAGAACTTAGGGAAAATCGACCCTCAAAAATGACCCTCGAAGCTGGCTGAGTTTCTGGGTTACTAGAAAACCCAGGAAGCTCTGACAGCGACTTTGAAGGCTCAGATCTTGCATTTGAGTTGTAGTATGACCAAGATGAGAGTTGATAATTGTAGTGTTACAACAATACTACAATATCAGTGTCTTATTTAGCCTAGAACATGCTTAGACTGAGAATTAAAGGTACTCAAACGTTGACCCTTGATAAATGACTGTCACTGTTCTTGAGCTCAAAAACATCAACAACGACGATTATTGTCGCTATAGGCTATAGCGACGGTTTTTATTATTTTTATTTTCTGAATTTCAGGAAAATGCTTAAAAATATAAAAAATTTCTAAAAATTATAAAAATGGTTTTAAAAATTATTTTCAGTTATGAAAAATAAATTTTGATAATTTGGGATATTTTTCATTAATATTTATAATTATTTGAATATTAATAATATTTAATTTATTTATTTAGTATATTAAATAAATTAGAGAAAATTAATTTTAATATTATAAAAATTATTTTAAATGGAAATAAAGTGTATAAAAATACTTTGAGTTATAAAATGTAACTTTTAATATTTTTGAAGAATTTTTATTAATAAATTAATATTAATGATATTAGATTTATTTAATTATTATATTAAATAAATGATGGAAAAATGATTTTATTGATTTAAAAATCATTTAAAAGTGAGAAAAATAATTTAAAAATATTTTAAGTTATAATTAATGACTTTTAATATTTTGATAAGAAATTCATTAATATTTAAATATTAATGGTAATTGTTTAAAAATAATTTTAAATATTTTAAAAATCATTTAAGTAGAATATTGGTGATTTAAAAATATTTTAAGTTATTATAAATAACTTTAATATTTTGACAAGTAAGTCATTAATATTTTAATATTCTTAAATATTAATGATGATGGGATTATTTAGTAATTAAATTATTTAAAAATGATTCCAGTGTTTGAAAAATTATTATAAAATATAATAATTATTTAAAAATTATTAAAAGCTTTCGAAAAATATTATAAACGATATTTGACTTATCTAAAATAATATTAAAGCTTTGAGACCGAGTTTAGTTGATAATAAATGTGTTAATTATCGGATAGGGTGACCAGGACACCAAGATAAGACTAAAGTCCAACCAAACCAAACTATGTAGACTTGAGAAGTGTTTATATAGGTTATAAACACTGATGTGACTATGTGGTAATGTGTCTAGGAGAAATATTGATTGTAAATTATAATATTGTGCGTTGTGAATTATTGTGCTAATTGTGAGACTAATATTGTGATTATAGGTCTTTCAAACACAGATAAATATATTGTGTATCAGTAATCAACGCGGAAAGGAAGTTTTCTTAACTCAACCTTGAGTTATATCTTTTCAAATATTATGGTGGTTAATTATTGTTAATTAGACCACGTCTGAAAATTATTATTGATTATTTATAGTTAGTGCATGTTTATTAATTCAAATTTAATTAGTGATTCTGAAATATACTTGTAGAATAACTGTTGTTGGATATTCAGATCCGTAGAAGCTATTATTGATTGTAAATAGTACATTTAAATTATGTCTATTGTTAAATCGTATTGAGATACGCCTTAGCTAATTGTTCTGGCTAGACGAACTTTTGTTGGAACTTGATAGGTTCGAGAAAAGAACTCAATTATTATTGACAGGTCAATACCAATTGTTTCGGCTAGATCGAGAAACAGAATAGGTACTGAAATCAAAGTATTTCGTTATTAAGATTCAAAATCTATTTATATGACTGAGAAGAACAACCTTTTTATAAACAGGGAACCTTGTGGTTGTATATTCGGCCGTTGTGCGCGTGTAAGTATTATGCATAATATAGGGTACAAAGAGTTGGCTGCTCTAAGTACTTGCTGAGGGGTGTAGTTTAATCTATATGGTTATCTGATACACCTGGGTATATCAAAGTTAAATCCTTGATAGTTACTCGAGAAGATAAGTTCAGGATCCAATGGATCGCTCAGCATAAATTTGAAAAACATTCTACTTTGTGATTGCGTAGAATTGATTCCTAATTATTCAATAGAATATCGTAGAAACATTAAAAGCGTTGTACTCTTTCATTATCAGATTATTGGTTTGCATAATATGCGAGAAGACTTGTTAGTTATTAACAATTTGTTCAGCTATTTCAAAGTTCTCCGAACTTTGGTGTCATTCTATCGAATAGATAGTCTGTTATTCTTTATTATTATACATTCATTGTATGTATTAACTTGCGGGGCAAATTTGTTGCTCACCCTTACTAAATAAAATATTTCAGCTTGGAACGAAGAGGCCAGAGGGGCAAAGAAGAATAAAGGCAAAGGAATTTTGCTGGAATAATTATGTTGAACAATATTATTATGTTGTTTTGTAAACCCTTTTTGTATATCTAAGGGCTATATTTATAAAGTAATTGTTAGATAACCTCGGACAATGTATTAACAATATCAGTTAATGAAGTGTGTATTTCTGTTCATAAATAAATGGGTAGTTATATGTTATTTATGTTGTGGATCGTGAGCACCAAACTCGGGGGTCAGGTAACCCGAATTTGGGGGCGTCACATCCATTTTCTAACTCCGACAGTTATTTCGTTGTGGAGTCCACCAATGATGGTGTAGTCGTACGGATATTCCCCGACAAAAAGAATATTCCCCGACACATAGAATATTATATGTCAACTTGCTTACTTTGTAAAATTTTCACATATCACCCTTAACTTTAAACTTTTATCAATTTAACCATTTACTAAATAGAATAACAATTATAAGAAAATTGAATACTTTCATTTCATCAAATTCGGGGTCTTACAACACGACTAGGTCTTCCCATGTCAGTCATCCTATAACCACCAACATAAGATAAAATAATCAAAAACCCCATTAGAATGTTAAATAAACATAAGTTCATTGTGTAGAATGAAATTATATTCCATAACACAATAAGTCTATCTCTAAGAAAATTCTACATGAGTTTCATCCCTTTCTATCTTCTAAGTTCTCCTAAGTTATAATCTAAGGACTCTCGCTCCTAAGGTTTATAACTATAGCTCTGATACCAACCTATGATACCCCCAAATTCAGACCCTCATATCTCGAATTTGGTTCGTCACGTACTAATTCTAATAATAAATTAAATTCTCACACAATGGAATAATATAATAAATTACATCGTTATAATATAATTATTCTCGTCCCAAGGTCTCGCAACCGTTACTTATACATGATAACTTAAATTAAACATAACTTAATATAACATAGTAAATAAGTTCTTCTACAACATAATAATAATACATTCTTAGTACTATGAAACTAACTACTCCAAAGCCTTCTCTTTACCCTTATCCTTGCCAGAGGGTTCACCACGTTCTGTCTTTACTGAAAGTTTTAAGGAAAGCAAGGATGACCTATAATTTTTCCCAATAAGTAATATCGCAATAAGGAACAACCATATATAGAGTTCAATCTTCAAGGGTATGACAGTGAATAATAATTCAGGAATTATCAACGATTCTCAATAAGGGTCGCTATGGACTGAAAGATATCAAGAAGATTCAACGATTATTCAATTCAAGATTTCAAAGTAATGAATAATGAGCAATCACTAAGGACTATGAACTTCTACTAGAATTAATAGTAATAAATTGATAATCCAATAAAACGAGTACAACAGGTGATCAGCCTAAAGTACCCTATGAGCATAACATTTTATCATACTCTTGTGCGTACGTTGGTCTCCCGACAAATATTTATTTCCCCTTCCAAGAGGGTTTTTCATCTCAGTTATAAGAGTCCGCACCAAGTTAATTTGGTTTAGATAGCTTTTAATCATATACCAATAGTCTAGTCGAATCAATGGCTTAGACAACTTTCTTTTAAAATATACAAATGAGCAATTATCATTCGAAATCAAGGTTCAAAAATTATAAGCAATTTCATTTCTAAACTACGAAGTAGTAAGTCATGAGATATAAATCATACTTTCAAGGATTTACTTGTACGATCAATAATAGCATAAGCTTGAATGATTCTTCATCGATCAACGAGATAAGGTTTAGATACTTGCATAATATTCAAAGTTATGAAAGTTAGAAAACTTTCTCAATATAAGATAGAGTTCGGATACTTGTCATACGCGTAGTTTACCAAAGTAAAGCTTAATACCGCTCCAATGAATTATAATATCCTATTAATGTATAATCACATTAGTTATACAAGTTCAACATGTACACCTATTATCTTAATTCGCTATGATACATAAGTGAAATTCATCAATACTAAACATATATTGCTAGTCTTCTCTTAGTTACATGATCTCATACGTATGTCATCACTTAACACGAAAATTAGATTCTAATACACTATGTCATTTAAAGAACATAGTTTAAAATCACATTTTGACTTTAAGGTTATAAACACTTATTCAACATAGGATTCTTTCCGTAACATGCTTATTGACACATGAATACTGCACTGGACATGTATTACAGATTAAGGTATCAATATAGGCATGCACAAACCCTCAAATTATTAGCAAAAAACATGTCTTGCTGTAGAGTGGCGCGGTCGCGCTTGGCTTGTACGAAGGTGTGGCGCGGTCGCGTTGTTCCTGGTGTAAACCAAGACATGGTTGCTCTTGCAGAAGGTCAGTGTACACCCGACTTGCACAGACATGAATAATCATGCAAAACACATATATTACTATGTGGATAACTAAGTTTGACCCTACATCATAATCATTAACATAGGTCATTATCCATTTTCATTTTATCAAAACTTTAAGTGTTCAATTCACAAATTCTCTTACGTTTAGCCGTTGTACACATGCTACGTGGTCAATAGATCTCAACTATACATGTTTACAATAGTTAAATCATGTATTTCAAGTTATGAAGTTCTACTTCATTCATGCTTGTTCTAAACCACCTTTAACTAGTTTCACAATGCATATGACTAACTACGCATTCATGTTAATCATGTTTACATGTATGTCACACCTAATCATGATGTCACATAAATCATGATGTCACATACTAGAATACTTGTAACATAGTTATTGACAAAACTAGTTGTCATGGTTTCCTTTGAGAATATCATATTAATCCACTAAGCATGCAAAGACAATTTACTTACTATACATCACATTTTTCATATATGCGTAGCTAGAATACATAAACTGTTAGGTTTGTAGTATTCATGAACGCAATCAAATTATACAAATAAGTGGAAACGTGTAAAAATTAGAGTTTAAAATTTTACAAACCATATACCCGGATCATCCTTTATGCACAATTATTAATTAAATGAAAAGATATGAAGAACAAGAATCATACACTTGAATATTCGAGCTTCCTCAGGTACAAGTTCAGCTCCAATCCTTTTCGACTTCAACTTGAATCCACCGGGTTTGGTTCCTTCCTTTGATCAACATTAGTCACCCAAGTGTTTGGCCTCTAGAGGTGATCCACCAAGGAAGAAGAAAAATTCAAGAAGATGGGTATTTGGCAAAATCCTAGTTTTTCTATATCTCATAGAAAAGGAGCGTACTCTCCAACTATTGGAATTACGTCTGTTATGAAAAAGTCAACAACAACTCTTTCACCCATAATAAAACTCCTCTTATTTATAGATGTGGGCAACCCTCCTTAACCATTAAGGAATTGGGTTTTATTTTAATTAATTAAACTCCTTTAGTTAATTAGGCTCCCAATATTATTAGGAATAATTAATTAAAATCTTTTAATTAATTAGCCTCCTAATCTAATTAGGAATATATGAGAGTACTTTTATTAATTAATTCTCAAACTCCTTTAGGAATTAAATAATAATAATAATAAGACTCCTCTAATTAATTTATATTTAATATTTCTAAAATATTAAATAATAAATATTAAGTTATTTAATATATTCTATCACCATAGATTAAATTAAATATACTTAACTTATTATTACGATTATACCATTAGCTTCTTAAATAATTATTCTTTCTTTTATGGTGTGACCCTTTAAGTTCTCCATATTAAACCGGTTGTGAATAAATCAATTAGAATAATTTTAATTTTATTTAAATAAATAAATTAAAATATTAATTTATTTAAATAAATAATATTTATTCTACAATAGGGATAAGTCTCCCTAGCGATTAACGACTTTTCAGATAATATAGATTTCAACATTAATCATAAAAGAACCTTTGAGTAAATAGTTATCGTACAATTCAATCCTTCCACCATACAATGTCCGAATTAAATATAAAACATGAAATTACTGTCAAGTCTTATTTTATTTAATTATATGTATTTCGACTCTTAAATGCACAACTCCAAAATAATGCAAATTAGAAATTCCTTTCTAATTTAATTCTGCCTTGGCCAAGGACTACTGGATTGTCATTTATCGAATCACATAGGACATTTCTCTTCTTTTACTAGAAGTGGTAAATTCTTTATTGATCATACATTATCTCTATGTACAACTTGTTATACCCAAGTATACCCTTTGATATACCCTAAGGGTCTTAAGGAATAAGTCAAAGTATAACTCATCATACACAAGATACTATGATGATCTCAAGTCCAAGGATCACTTGTACTACTATCACTACAGGAATTCCTATTGACAGGCAAGTAAAACTTCATTAGGTATTCCTTAGCGAGCCACGTTCAGTGAACTTATTCTCTAATAAGAACCTACATACTTGCTTTAGTGTCTCCACATAAATGATCATGAGATCAATCATCCTCATCCAATGAGCAAACAATGTATGTACCAATCTATCTGGATTTACTAATCCCCAATTTAGACATCCAACGATTGGGAACTATTTTAGTTTTAAGCTTTCTAAGAATTTAGATCTCATTAGAATGATCATCATCATTATTCTAAAAGCACTGCTTAAAACTATGGGTTTATCACATAATATAAAGTAGCAGCATGTAGATAATTAAAAGCCTTTAATAAATAAATACTTTTTTATTAATAAATGAATAAGATTGTTACAAAGTATATGTTTTATCATCAAACATGATTGACTCGTGTGCATACTACTTTCAATCTCCCACTTACATTAAAGTCAATCGACATGGTATCTCATACCCTTTCTTTTCTAAGTGACGATTATCTTGATGTTGGATAAGTTTTAGTTAATGGATATGTAATGTTGTTCTTGAGAGTCCACTATCTCTATAGTGATTTTCTATCTTTTAATGATTCCTTTAATCAAATAAAAGTGCCACAACACATGTTTAGATCTAAGATGAGACGTAGGAACTATTCCTAGTTCTGTAATGAACTTTTCATCCAAACAATCAACTTGTAGCTTCATTTATAGCTATATACTTTGTCTTTATCACTAAACCAGCAACTCTTTGTGTCGTCTTGGTAACGCTTTACCTTAAAGTAACGCTTTACCGTTGAAGGTAACGCTTTACCTTAAAGTGGATTTTCTGTCGTCTTAGTCTATCTGAAAAAAAAACTTGAGTCTGTTAAGCCCTCTAGTTTTAATTCAAACCCACCATAAATATATTCACATCCTTAGTGTCAGTAAAGTACTTTAAGATATTTTTCACTGTCTTACAGTGAACTTCTCCAGAATATGACTAATCAACATCAGGTCTGGTACATTTCATTGCATACATAATTGTCACTCATGCGATCTCTCTTTTCAGGAGTCTATGAGAACTATTAAGAGAGATACAGTCCAGGGCTCATCAACATGAGACATCCCTTAGAGTTTGCCATGCTAAACGACTTTAGCATCAAATGAATATACGTTCCTTGGGTTAAGTCGAGCATCCTCTTAAATCTATCTATATAGATTTGTATCCCTAATTTAGACACTCTTCCCAAATCATTTGTGGAGGAATGTTTAGACAACTTTATCTTTACTAATTGTAGCATTGGTATGTCATTCCTTATCCGTAGTATATCAACATATAATACTAGGAATGTCACGACTCTCCCACCGACCCTTTTGTACACACTAAGTTCATTATTGTTTTTGATAAAATCAAACTCTTTTGATTTTCTCATCAAAACGAATATTGCATATTTGATAAGCTTGCTTCAATCCATTTCTCTGTGTGTCTACAATACTTACATCATCGTATGTAACTGGATCATCATCTTCTATGATGTGTACCTCATCATCATCATCTATGATAAATCCATACCTCCCAGGTATCTTCAATACTATTCCAGATTTACAATTCAGTTGTGGTACAATAGGTCTATCTACAGGTTCCTCTTATTTGACTTATAGTATTTTATGGTTCTTGAACTCTTTAAGATCAATTATACTCCCACTAGCCCATTCAATGATAAATACCTCTATCTTAGAAGGAAGTGTGTTTCGCAACAAACACCTTTTGCTAAGTAGGATTATAGAACATATACTCTAAAATTACTTTAGGATGTCGCACAAATCTGTACTTGTCAAATCTTGTCCCAAGCTTATCTTTTGAAACCTTTTCACATAAGTTGGACAACCCCTTATCTTAACTTACTTAAAATTAGGAATCCTTCCTGTTCATAACTTTTATAGAGTTTTGTGGCCGGATTTTGAGGTTACCTTTTCTGTAGATATACAGCCATTTCTAGGACATTATCCTAGAAGGATACTGGAATGTCAGTAAAATCATTATAGACCGCACCATGTCCAATAAAGTAAGATTTTTTCTTTCATATACATAAATTAATTATTGTATATCAGGAGGCGTCTATTGTGAGAAAACTATTTGAGATGATCTAGAAACTTATTGCACAAGTATTTATTCCTTGATCTAATCAAAGAATCTTAATACTTTGCCAATTTGTTTCACTTCTAAATTCTTTGAACCTTTCAAATAATTCACACTTGTATTTCAGCAAATACACACATTCAGCTCTTTGAATGATCATCTCCTTTTCTTAAACTAGTTTGTTCAATTTCCAAAATAATTTTTCACGTGAGTCAAGTATACAAAATCCATTAAGTAATATTCCAGTTCTATACAAAATATTATTATTATAAATAGAACAACAATTGTTCCCAAATATAATACCAAAGATTTCATTGTCCAATAACAAAATAAAAATAATGTTTCTAACGAGAACTAGAATACAATAACAACTTATTAACTTAATAGACTTGCCCGTAGGTAATGCTAAACAATAAGTTCCTATGGCTAATGTGGTAACCTTTGCTTCATTTTTCACATAGGATTGCTTGTCTTTTATTTAGCTTTCTACTTCTGCTTGGTCCCTTCATAAATCTATATTTATGATAACCGAAGCCGGTATCCAATACCCAAGTAGAAACTTGACTTAAAGAAAAATTTATTTCAATCATGGACAAAACTATATTTATAATCGAAATTTTACTAAGCTTCTTTGGTTAGCCTCTGCAAGATGCTTCTCGTATTTTCTTTTCCAGTGTTCAGGCTTATTGCAGTGGAAGAAAACTCCTTTGCCACCCGTATTAATTTTATTCTTATTATCCTTTGTTTTTGCCTTTCTATTTCCCTTATTTGAATCGTTCTTCTTTTCAAAAGATTCTTTGGCCCCTACCAGTAAGACATGGTCTTTCTTGGTTGGAAAGTGACTCTCAATATTTTTAAACATGTTAAGCAAATCAGCGAGGCTGATATCTAGCTTGTTCATACGAAAAAATTCACAACAATTGTGAAAGGAGTCCGAGAGTGAGTGCAAGATCAAATCTTGGCTCAACTCTCCATCCATGACAAAACCTATTGTCCTAATTGATCAATCAAATTGATAATGTTAAGGACTTTTATATGTGCCGTAGTGTCATCGGTCATTCTAGATTGAAAGAGCTCCTTAGATATCATTATATATATTAGTCCTACTTTCCTCACCATCAACTACTTGACGTGCAAGAGTATAGTAGGAGCATCCATATTTTCATGCTGACACTGAAGCTCGTTACTCATGGATGCGAGCATGATGCATTGAGCCAACTATGCATCATCTTGCCACTTTCTAAAAGTAGCAATCTCTTCCTCAGAGGTATTTTCTGCAACCATTGCAAGGATAGACGTATTAAAGACATAAGATAGCTTTTCAGCCGTGAGAACTATTCTCAATTTCCTTAACCAATCCGTTTAATCCGGTCCGGTTAATTTAGCATCTAATATACCACGCAGTGATAGTAATTTAGACATTGTAATATTCTGTAAATGAATTTAAAATTAACAACATTCATACATTCTTTTATTAATTACCAAAATAATTTAGGTCTTATTTTAAATTGGTATCTTCCACTATTTTCATCAAACTATATTACCCTCACTATATATAGTTCGGTAATATCTAATTAAAGATATGCTAGTGAGAATAAGAATCTCATTTCAAATATATATAGCCTTGGGTGTGCACAACAAACTATATATAAATAAATAGGTAGACAACACTTGTCAATTACATCAACTATACAACTCTTTGTATTTTGCCTCTTAAATCACAGTGGTCAAGTGTGTGCACATCCGAACTAAAATAATTTAAATTAAGTCAGACCCAATATTTCTATATAAGTGAAGAGAAAACTACAGCCTTTGTGTGTGCACAACAAAGCAGTAATGTTCAATTCCTTTTAAACATCATATGTAATAAAAACAACATCTTAAATATTTAATATTTGCCTTGTGTGTGCACAACAAACTCATATTAAATATTCAATACTCTATTATTTCTATCATGCTAGAAGGCGACTTTCGATATTCTAAATATATTTGAACGTTACAACTTAATATAAAATATTTGAGGGGTTTGTTATTAATTTGTCTCATCTTGTTTAGCGCATATACCTATATATATATATATATATATATATATATATATATATATATATATATAATACGCGTCATGTCAATGAACATGCGAAGCATGTTTGCGTAATATATAATATATATAGTATAAGCATGCACATATGGAATACTATATTCTACTCGGATTGATTATGGACTTTTATTCTAGTTTAGTTCACTAGATCCACCAAATGAACCAAAAGGTCAAACCCTAGGGGTGCAAAAATTAATATTTAAATATAACTATTACATTTAAACCCGGGCTTCATTACAAACGGGTCTTCAAGCGCTCCTTGTTCCATGATCTCCAATTCTTCAAAATTAATTCTAACTATTCATATTATAAAATTATTTAAAATAAATATAAACCTTGATCAGCAGTCAAGGGGAAGTACATAGGAGGGAGATAGAATTTACATTAAGAAAAAATTAGAGAAGTCGCGGTACGCAGAACCCATTTAATAAAACTCATACATTCATGCATCCAACTAAAATAAAATCTAATCACATTGGTCAATAATCCATAATCAATCCTATTTATTATCATACACATCACTATATGCATCAAAAAATAACATTCATCTCATAAATAATAAACATTCAATATATATATTTATATCATTTAATGGGCAAATTTAGTTAGCATAAAATCTAATTTTGAATCAAAATAAACTCCTTTATTTTAATGCAAATTTAAATCAAAATAAACCTCTCTTATTTTAATTTATCCAATTTTGAATAAAATAAATTATTTTATTTTAATCAAAATAAACTCATTTATTTTAATTAATTATGGAATCTAATTCCAATTAAAAAAGAAGAAGAAAAACTCCTTTATTAAAAGAAACACATATTTTATTTCCTATTCAGAAATAAACTCTTTTATTTTGAATAATATGAAATCTTATTTCATATCTAAATAAACTCCATTATTTAAGAAAATACGGATTCTCTTTCCTATTCACAAATAAACTCTTTTATTTTGAATAATATGAAATCTTATTTCGTATCTAAATAAACTCATTTATTTAAGGAAACATGAAATCCAATTTCAAATCTAATTAGTTATCATGGAATCCAATTCCAACTCTAATTAGTTAGCATGAAATCTAATTTTAAGATTAAAACAAATATTTTTATTTTAATAATAATATATATATATATATATATATATATATATATATATATATATATATATATAACCATGGTGGGCATGCAAATCATATGCCTACTGCACCATGTTAACGGAAATACTTACCAACTCGCGAATTTCCAATAGGCTTTCGGGAATTAATTACAGTTTTTTTTCTTTATTTTAAATTTTATACAACAAATTATGCTCAATTAAAATATTCTAATATATATATATATATATATATATATATATATATATATATATATCAAATTAAAATAATTAATAATTTGCATAAAGGTTTGGCTATGAACCACTATTAGGTTTGTAATATTCATGAACGCAATCAAATTGTACAAATAAGCGGAAACGTGTAAACATCAGAATTTAAAATTTTACAAATCATATACCCGGATCATCCTTTATGCACAATTATTAATTAAACAAAAAGATATGAAGAACAAAAATCATACCCTTGAAGATTTGAGTTTCCTCAGGTACAAGTTCACATCCAATCTTTTTCGCGTTCAACTTGAATCCACCGGGTTTGGTTCCTTCCTTTGATCAACATTAGCCACCCAAGTGTTTGGCCTCTAGAGGTGATCCACCAAGGAAGAAGAAAAATTAAAGAAGATGGGTATTTTACAAAACCCTAGTTTTTCTATCTCTCACACAAAATGAGCGTACTCTCCAACTATTGGAATTACGTCTGTTATGAAAAAGTCAACAACAACTCTGTCACCCATAATAAAACTCCTCTTATTTATAGATGTGGGCAACCCTCCTTAACCATTAAGGAATTGAGTTTTATTTTAATTAATTAAACTCCTTTAATTAATTAGGCTCCCAATCTTATTAGGAATAATTAATTAAAATCTTTTAATTAATTAGCATCCTAATCTTATTAGGAATATATGAGAGTACTTTTATTAATTAATTTTCAAACTCCTTTAGGAATTAAATAATAATAATAGTAATAATAATAATAAGACTCCTCTAATTAATTTATATTTAATATTTATAAAATATTAAATAATAAATATTAAGCTATTTAAGTTATTCTATCACCATAGATTAAATTAAATATACTTAACTTATTATTACGATTATGCCATTAACTTCTTAAATAATTATTCTTTCTTTTATGGTGTGACCCTTTAGGTTATGCATATTAAACCGGTTGTGAATAAATCAATTAGAACAATTCTAGTTTTATTTAAATAAATAAATTAAAATATTAATTTATTTCAATAAATAATATTTATTCTACAATATGGATAAGTCTCCCTAGCGATTAACGACTTTTCAGATAATATAGATTTTAACATTAATCATAAAAGAACCTTTGAGTAAATAGTTACCGTACAATTCAATCCTTCTACCATAAAGTGTCCGAATTAAATATAAAACATGGAATTACTGTCAAGTCTTATTTTATTTAATTATATCTATGTCGACTCTTAAATGCACAACTCCAAAATAATGCAAATTAGAAACTCCTTTCTAATTTAATTCTGCCTTGGCCAAGGACTACTGGATTGTCATTTATCGAATCACATAGGACATTTCTCTTCTTTATACTAGAAGTGGTAGATTCTTTTTTGATCATACATTATCTCCATGTACAACTTATTATACCCAAGCATACCCTTTGATATACCATAAGGGTCTTAAGGAATAAGTCAAAGTATAACTCATCATACACAAGATACTATGATAATCTCTAGTCCAAGGATCACTTGTACTACTATCACTATAGGAATTCCTATTGACAGACAAGTAAAACTCCATTAGGTATTCCTTAGCGAGCCACGTTTAGTAAACTTATTCTCTAATAAGCACCTACATACTTGCTTTAGTGTCTCCACGCAAATGATCATGAGATCAATCATCCTCATCCAATGAGCAAGCAACGTATGTACCAATCTATTCAGATTTATTAATCTCTGATTTATACATCCAACGATTGGGAACTATTTTAGTTTTAAGCTTTCTAAGTATTTAGATCTCATTAGAATGATTATCATCATTATTCTAAAAGCATTGCTTAAAACTATGGGTTTATCACATATTATGAAGTAGCATCATGTAGATAATTAAAAGCCTTTAATAAATGAATACTTTTTATTAATAAATGAATAAGATTGTTACAAAGTATATGCTTTATCATCGAACATGATTAGCTTCTGTGCATACTACTTTCATAAACATGCTCACAAATTCCTAACTCAAAGCATATATAGTTTATCAAGTTTGTTTTTGAAATTTTAAGTCTCCATTAGTAAAACTTATTCAAGCATGCAAGATAAATCCGCATAGTCTAAATCATGCTTTCATGCTTAAAGATATAAGAAATCAGATCATGATAGCATATTTTCAAGTTCAAAATTTAGTGTATACATAGTTCATTTAGACATAGCTAGTATGGTCTTTTACTAGAAATTTTTCTTTAAATTATGCGTGAATAGCCTATGATATCTCTAACAATATAAACGAACATATACGCTCAATATTATAGAAGAAGAATTCTCTATTTCTTTTGTGATTTTCAATTCTAAACTAAGCATCCTATTTATAGGGGAATGAAAGGATACTATTTGAATTAGAAAATCACGGACTGCACAGGAAAAGGATTCACGGCCGCAGACGACGAATTCATACGAAAATTTTTAATTTTACTATGTTACACTATGCAGCACTATGAACATAATATGCAGTACTATGCAACACTATGCAATTCTATGCACAATAAAATAAAATATATTCTATTTTATATAAAAAAACAAAACTATATAATATATATATATATATATATATAACATATCTTCCACCACCACCACACACATCAATCACCACACACACACACCATTACACACACGTCGTACACACATACACCCCCCCCCCCCACACATATATATATTTACAAACATATATATAGAAAACTTTCTATCGACGATTTTGAAAAATGAGTAAGTGGGGGTTCATGTAATAAGTAAAATTTACAACAAATACTTCAATAAAAATCTCTCTATTTATCTAAATTCAATTGGCTTCACAAAACACATTTTTAATAACATTTATTCATCATTTATAACTTGCAATATTAACAATCAGATCATTCTCATAAAAGATGGGGCTTTCCGATAAGGATTTCTTCTTATTGGTGTGCAATTAGGTGACCAGACCCTTTTCATCGATAGATCTTTCTAGACATCGTCAATAATATAAATAATAATATGAATAACTTTGTCATCTCAATTATTGATTTAATAATATAAAATATTGTGACAATAATTTAATCAATAACGTGAGATACTATGCAACAATTACTGTGACAATAATTGAATAAAACTGAGTGACTTCTCACATAAGCATCAATAATCAAAGATACTATACAATACCATGTGCTACTATGCAACCACGCGTATTACTATACTTTTATCACCGGATATTTCAACAGTTAACGGTAAAACCTTTGCCGTTATTTTTATAAAAAGTTATTTTAGTCATTTTCTAACTCCGACAGTAATTTTGTTGTGGGGTCCACCAATGATTGTGTCGTCGTACGAATATTCCATGATAAAATGACTATTCCCTGACCAATCGAATATTTTATGACAACGTGCTTACTTTGTAAAATTTATAAATATTACCAACGACTATAACATTATAACAAATTCACACCTTAATATTCAAAAATGATATTTAGATTAAAATTCATCTTTATTCAAAAAAGTTGGGGTCTTACAAGTGTGGTGCTTCTCGCAAGTGGCACAAGCTTCAAACATCTTCTTTAGTTGACGTTCTTGTTGTCTTCCCGTATTTGAACTTTCATTCCATTTCCTTTTCTGGTTGTTGCTTCCACTATTTCTCCCACTAGCCTTGTTCTTTCTCTTCTATTCTTGATTGTATTTAGTTAAGACATCGCTTCCTCTTTCTGCGATAATTGCCTTTTTCAATACTACAGCAAACGTGTTTAACTGGAGCATTGAGACCTTGTTATACAGCCAGGGCTTCAACCCTTGTTTGAACCTTCTCGCCTTACGATCATCGGTATTAACCTAGTACGGAGGAAACCTTATGAGCTCGTTAAACTTTGTAGCATACTCTGGCACAGTCATGGTCCCTGCTTCAATTCTAAGAATCTAACTTCTATCTGGTTATGAGAACTCGTTGGACAATACATCTCTAAAAACATTTCTTTGAACCTATCCCACGCTATTACTTCTTGTCCCCCACGAACCTTATTTGCCTGCCACCAATAGCTAGCTTCATACTTCAATATAAACGTCGCAAAAGCGGTTTTCTGGTCCTCATTAACTCTAGCAACATCGAGAAACTTCTCCATTTCCATGATCCAGGTTTGAGCTTCAACTGGATTCATAGACCCTTAAAACTTCGGCGGTCCAACCGCTTTGAAATCCTTAAAAGTCGTAGCTTGAGCTTGCGGCAGATTAGCAAGTGCTCTCGTTAACAAGGTCACAACTGCTGAACCGGGTTAGCGTTGGCCTCGTTATTATTGTTGTTAGTAGACCCTTCAACAAGTGGTTGTTGGCATGGTTATCTTTTTCTATGTGGCATCTTCTATTTATAATATATGCTTAATAGTTCCTTATTCAATTTCTTGAATATTTAAAGTTTAACTTAAACATTCTGAGATTAAAGCTTAGCACACAACATTTCAAATAACGTCGACATTTTTATTCATTCATAATTTTCAAAACTTAATAAAAATAGCATATCTGCTATCAACATCAACTTTCCTGAACTTGAAAATTTCAGGATGCATACTCATCTTACCCCTTTATTTATCTCAAATAAAGGATTTACAACTTATTCAATCACCTATTTAATCACATATTATTATTATTTTTCCTATCTTGGCATGTTAAGACGTAGAGCGACTTATCCACACTCTTCTTCTATAATACGATACACCGTTCTACGATCCATCATGTACCATGCCATGTCTTCAAATTGAGGAGGCTAATAAAAGACTCGATCCTGGGCCCTATCAATCACAGAATGAAAGGAATAATCCATTTCATTCATCTTAGCCTTCTTCGTTGGAACCTTGGCTTCAACACGATCTTCACACTGAGTAGCCTTCATCCAAGCAACCTCTGCTCTCGCACACTTAGCTGACTCCTCTTTCAAATGATCTTTCAGCTTTTCCACTTCAGTCTTCATCATCTCATTCTCAGCCAACAACTCCTCTTGGTGTCCCTCTGTGTGAACCAGGTTCCATTTCGTGTTCCCGGGTTGTGAGTCGAGTTCCTGAATCTTTGCATTCTTCTGCTCTATAGTAGACTGACATATGTTAGCCAACTCCTTTAGCTCCTAAATCTTATCATGTAATTCTATATTTTAGTCATACAACACATCATACATCTCAGCTGATATGGAGTTTGGTGGAAACTTCACAGGATCCTCTTCCACATCCTCCACCTCTATCTTATCTCCTCAGAGTCCTCCTGCTCAGGATTATGCACAAGCTCATTCTCCTGTCCTTCCTCAGCAACCAACAGAGAAGGCTCCCTCTAGATCAAATGCTCACGAACAACATGGACATCCTAGTGCTCCTCATCCCTAGGTACCTGAGGTATCTCTTCCCTAGCTTGACTAGATCCTTCAACGTTAGACATCCTGACAACAAAATACTTTTAAGTTTTACATATTATGTGACACTCTTCGATACTCGCGAGTACATAAATTATTAACACATAGCACATAAAGTCTTTTATTATTTATCTTTAATGAATTCCTTAATTCATTCCTTAGAACTCGATAAGAGTTTAACACCACTATATTTTATGTCTCCTTAAAGGTTACTTCCTAAGGTTTTTCCCACCTAAGGTTCATAACCTAAAGCTTTGTTACCAACCTGTGACACCCACAAATTTGGGTACTTCATTCCCACGGGATTTGGCCCTCAGTTTCCAAAGTAATTACTTCTAACTACCCAATAATCAAGGATAATTACATAAATTAAACAGCTTAACAATAATCCTTCCCTTTATAGGGTTACATCATCTTTAAAATAAATTCCAGATAATCTAACCTTAAACTGTTACATAAGCCTGCGGAACACATCACAAAATATAATAAGTCTTATAACAGAATTCTACTAAATAAAATCAAACAGGTCTTCATTATTTCGACATCTTGCCCTTGCCTTTGCTAGAAGACGGTTCATCAACTTTCTCAACTTTAGCTGTAGTGTTAAATGCAAGAGTGAGCAAACAATTTCTCACTAATATAATAATGACAAAAGCAATGACATAGGAGTAAGAAATGAATACTGGATAATTAAGAACTTGTTCTTCGAGTCAAGATTAGTAAACAAGTTCGAGGTTTATGTTTGAGGGTCTTTGAGACCATGAACTATGTCCCAAGGTTATTAAATATTTTTACTTCAACCTTTAACATTCATTCTACTGTACAGACCTTTACTTTTGTACTTAGGGGGATCAGCCATTCGTACCATGTATTGTGCACAAACATCTAAACGCTAACACATATATAATCCCTTATATTAGGATTGTTCATCTCAGTTTAACTTTAGGATTTCTGCACTAAAGAAAGTTTAGTGTGGAATAGCTTAACAGTGATTCTAGAATTTTAGAACACTCATCAGTTATGGATTAGTGCAACCGGTAAAGGTTTATTTTTTATTTGAAGGTTCAACACAATAATATAAGATTGAACAACAATAATTAAGTCAAAGATTGAATATCAACAATATACGATTGAATATACATTGTATATACAAAGTAGTACATCCAAAAGATTTACGAAGTCTCATTTAGAACAATGAATCTGAATAGTTTATGCTTTGAATAGCAAGAAACAAAAGTTAAGAACTTGTTCAATAAAAGTTACAGGAACTTGCATAACAATATCAAGTTATGAATATGAAACTTGCTCAATGTAAAAGATTTAGAATACATGAGCTTGCATAATAAAAAATTAAGGTTAGATAACTTGCCTCGTGTGTAAGCTACATAATTACTACAAACGTTCGCCAAATACCCTACACATACCATTAAGATCACAATACCAATTAGTTATATTAATATTAATTTCACTGGTTTACTTTTCGTTTTTAGTCAAGTCTATAATCTTTAACTTAAGACCTGATTATCCTAATCATTCACGTACCATAAATCTAAACTCCTAATTATATAACAGTACCCGACACGGTGATTGCAAAACAACTTTAATTCTCATGACATCACATTATGAACTTTCACAACTTATTAATTCATAATCTATAGTTTTAATGTTGTGATTACAATATGTTATTACGTCTTATAACATGTTTTAGGTCCCTCTACAATCATTAAAGGTTAAGTTAACATTACCCAAGCTATATTGTTAACAGTTTATTACTGGGTCTGCTAGACCACTGGTGCCATCGCGCCCAAGTAACTCTTGGGTCCAGCGCGCCTGCGCGGCAGCACGCCCACGCCCAGAGGCAGCGCGCCCGAGCACGACACCAAAATCAGTTTTCCAGCACCACAAATTCAGACTACGTTCTAAACTAAAAGTGTAACGATCCGAAATTTTAAATTGTAAAATTAAATATTTTTCGAATAATATAAATATTTATTTGGTGTGTCTATTGTTGTTTTGATTTAATAAAGTTTTTAGATGGTATATTAAATTATTAAATAAAGTTATAATGGTAATTATAATTTTGTGATATTTGCTAAAATGCTATATTTAATTAAAATATAGTCTGTGATTATAATTATAAACCAAAGTGTTTATTAAAATAAATTAAAAAGGGTTTAATTTAGTTTATACCAAACAAGGCTTAAGTATTTTAATTCTTTAATATTAAATGGTTTTGCCAAACAAAGCCTTATGGCTTTTAAATTTCTAATTTTTGAAATAAAATAAAATAAATAAAATAATGAGTATAATATAATTATAATATACACGTTAGTTTGTAACTGCCATTATAATTAAGTTGGGGTATTAAGACTATTAGTTTATTTCCTACGTTGGCTATCAGTTAATTTTTGGCTTAGCTTTTGTTTACTATACGCATTCTAGTGGCTGAGTTTTGTGTGAGTTGAGAGAATTTGAGAGAGAAGAATTTCAGAGCATTTTGCAGTGTTTATCAAAAAGGATTGTAAGCAATTTGAAGGTACTTCTTATACAACCCTAATATATATACGTATATGTCTACATATGTTAACTACGATAAAGTTTTACTATGCTCTTTGAATTCTATTTCTTGCAAATTGTTGTTATGTAACTAAGTTATGGTGGTTATACATGCTATAATGATAGAGTTCATGTTTAAACAAGAGATCGCATGCTAATTTCGGTTTACAGTAGAAGAAAATTTTCGACAGTGTATGTTTGTATGTATTTTTCATATGGTTCATGGAAAAGTATCAATTATAATGGCCAATTTGTATGTGAAAGTATAAATTAAAACTTGTATATGTTAGTTCATTGAGATACGAATATAACGTAATTTGAATGAGATGATTTGATCATGTATTGAATTCACAGTGATGATTTTTAGGATGAATGTCAAGAAAATTGAGTTTTTATGAAAAACATGAAAATTGAGAAATTAAAATAGTTTTAGTTGTTGATAAATTGTGCTAAGTGGTTGTAAATGTTAGCAATCATGTTTATGATAGTTGTATATTTATTTTACGTGTTGTTATCACTATTTGGTGGGTGAAATTTATGTTTGTTGGGCTAAAGTCGGCTACTATTCATTAGCCTTCTCTGCGTCTGTCTGAACACCGGCGTAGCTGCGCCGGTGCCAAGGCAAAAAATGGCGTAGCTGCGCCGGTCGCAGGCCTTTGTATAGCGCAGCTGCGCCATACCCTGGTTTGAGATTCTGGTTCTGCTGCTGCTGCAGATTTGTGATAGCAACATGACATGGCCTGAAAGTATGTTAGCATGTTAAATGGGTAATGTTAAGGTTAGCATAATATAGTGAATGTTGGTTAGTAAGTTAAAAGTTGCAAAAATGATTAGTAAATCAAGAACGCGTTGTGTGATAATTTAGTATACATAATGAAAGTTAGACAAGTGTTGCGAAGTAAAACACTTAGAGTTTCTGAAATGTAAATGGTAATGAACATGTTATGGTATGTTAGCATATCTAATAGGTATTGTGGTTCTAAAATTATGTTTAGGTGATCGTGAGTTTAATTTTACAGCTTACGCTCAAGGCAAGTTTCTAAACCCTATCTTTTTACATTGAGAAAGTTTTCTAACTCTACATTTTCATTGAGTTAGTTCTATTACTACATTGAGTAACTTTATTCTTTTGATTGAGCAAGTTTTTTATCTTAACTGTCATTGAATAAGTCAATTGTTCCTAAAATTCATTCGAGCAAACTTTAACTCTAATGTTATTTAAAATTCTCATTTGATTGATTCACTCTAACTTGTTTATATTTAAGCAAGTTTCTTAAGTTCTATTATTGTATAATGAACGTGGTTTTTGAACTCTCGTCTCTATTATTGAATTATTTTAATTCTTTGCATGAGTTAATACCATGTTGGGCAAGTTTTTAGTTTCCAGCTTGCTATCAGTTAATGTACGTTCAGTAATTTCATTTCTAATGTTATAAGTCTCTAACCTTAGCTTATTTAGTGTTCAAGCAAAGGTTTACCATTTTTTTCATTTCGTTGAATAATTATGCTCTATAGTTATTTCAAGCATGAGTTTAATATGTATAATCAGTTCATTTATGATTCTCAACTTTTCTATTTTATGTTGTTATCAAACATCTGTTGTGATTATCAAACACTATTGATTCAAGTAGCCCTCTAGTTAATGTTCATTAAACTTCAATTTTCCTTGAAAGCTTATCCAAACCAAACTTTCTTTGGTGCGGACTTGTACTCTAAATACTGGGATGAACAATCCTATTATTATTAGGGTATAATTTACGCGTAGCGTTAAAATGTTTGTGCACAATACATTATACGAAGGGCTGATCCCCCTAAGTACGAGGAGTCCTTATAGTCTTATGACTGTTAAAGTTGGAGTTGAAAGATTACTCGCAACTGTGGACATAGTTCATGATCTTATGACCCTTAGTTATACATATTCCATATTTTGGATTCCAGTTTTTGATTATCATTGTTGGAGTATTATTCAGACCAATTCAGTGGCAATTATTATTATTATTTTCCTGTTGATTTATTGTTGTATCCAGTGAGCAATTGTTTTGCTCACTCTTGCATATTTATATACTAGTTGCTGCTAAAGTTGAGAAGGTAGATTAGCCTTCAACTAGCAAAGGAAAGGGAAAAATGTACAAGTGATACTGATTTGTACTTTTGATTACTGTAATGATTAAAGACTTTTAATGATGATGTAATGTAATAATTTAATTCCGCACTTGAATGATGTTTAAAGGTTAGATAACCTGGGATATTTTTGAATTAATGTTGTAACCCTATTTAAAGGGAGGATTATGGTTTAAATATTATTTTATCGGGGTAGATAGTATGAATGTTTGGATAGTGAAGACCAAGTCTTGTGGGAATGAAGTACCTGGATTTGGGGGTGTCACAAGTTGGTATCAGAGTTTTAGGTTATGAACCTTAGGTGGGAAAAAGCCTTGGGAAGTAACATTTGAAAAGATAGTGATGATAAGAGTTGTTAAGGAAGAAGTAATAAAATGCTTATGTGCTTATGTGATTACAACTTATGTGCTCGTGAGTGTCGAGTAGTAATGATTAGTAATTAAACTTAAAATTTGGTTGACAGGATGGCTAATATAGGAGGATCCAGTCAGGCTAGAGAAGAGGAGCCTCGAGATATGCACGTGGTTTGGGAACAACTAATGCCATGAGAAACAGTTCCGTCAGTCACAGTAGTTGAGCATGAGAGGATACCTGATGAGGATGATGAGATAGAGAAGGATGAGGAGGACCCTGTTGAGCTGCCACAGTCAGATGAGGAGAACGAGGAGGAAGAACTTCAACTTAACTCGATAGCTGTTCGTATATACGATTAAGTCTACGATCGCAACGTGGAACTTCAGGATACCGTCGAGGAGTTGCAAGAGATAGTAGCTGAGCAACAGACATCGATGGCACAGAAGGACGATGAGATTCTAGATCGAGAGGACTGTCTGAATAACGTTGAAGATAAGCTGGTTCACACTGAAGGAGAAAACTAACAAATGACAATGGAGATTACAGAACTGAGGAATAGGTTGAGGGAGGAATCGACGAAGAGGGCAAGAGCTGAAGAAGCGTACGAGGAAGCTTATCAACGAGCCGGGATAGCAGGAAGAGACACACAAGCAAAAAGGATGAAGATGGAGGAGATGAATAATGTATTCAACACTATGATCAATCGAGCTCAAGATCGGGTCATGGGTTATCCTATTCAGTTCGAGATCTGCCATCGTACGTGTTAGATCGTCGAATAATTTTTCGGATTATGGAAGAAGAATGTCAAAAGGCTACAGAGTATCTTAGAAGGACATCATAGTGATATGTAGTTGATATGTGATTAGAAAATAAATGAGATGTAAATATCGGGTATGATATAACCAATGGGATAGATGTTGATGATGTTGTCCTGCAACTGTTATAGTTCAGGAAAGTAATGTAAATAGCAGTGATGCTATTGTTTTTATGTTTTTAAAAAAAGATGATGAATGAATAAAAGTTATTGTTTTATTCAAAGTGTTATGTGCTACGTGACAATCTTTTATGATGTGCAACCTAAGTATATAAAACTTAAAAGGTTGAATAGAATCTAATGGATGTATTTTAACAGAAAATTCCTCCAAGACGTCAACCACCACGACAGAGAACCACTGAGGAAAACAAAAACAACAACAACAACAACAATGTGGATGGAAACCTAGTTCAGCAGCTAGTGACATTACTGATGATTGCTTTGCATAATCAACCTCAGAACCAAGGTACGACCTTTAAGGATTTCAAGGCGGTTGGACCACATAAATTCTGTGGGTTCATGAATCCCGTGGAGACACAGTCATGGATCATGGAAATAGAGAAGGTATTTGATGTCGCTAGGGTAAGGGATGATCAGAAGACTGCTTTTGCAACATTCATGTTGAAAGCAGAGGGGAGTTAATGGTGGCAAGCCAATAGAACCCGAGGAGGTCAAGAGATTATGACCTGGGATAGGTTTAAGGAGATATTCTTTGAGGCCTATTTCCCAAAGAGTTCAAAGAGTCAGCTAAAAGTGCGATTTTTGGAACTGAAGCAGGGAACGATGTCGGTATCTGAGTATGCCTCTATATTTAACGAGTTGGCGAGGTTTGTGTCATATCAAGTTAGCATAGACGAGCGCAAGGCAAAGAGGTTTGAATAGAGACTAAAGCCCTGGTTGTATAGTAGGGTCTCCCTGTTCCAACTGAAGACGTTTGCGACGGTAATGGAGAAAGTAATTCTCATTGAGAGTGGAGGCGAGGCTATAACAAAACATAACCAAGAGCAGAGGAAGAAGAAGAGTGAAGGTGAAGCTAAGAATGCTAGTGGTGGTAACGGTGGGAATGGCAACAACAATTTGAAGAGGAAGTGGAATACAAATATGGGAGCTGGAAATCAGCAAGGAAACCAGCAAAAGAAGAAGTTCGAAGCATGTGCTACATGCGTAAAGTTTCACATGGGTGTGTGCTTGATAGGGAAACGAGTATGCTTCAACTGTGGCCAGGAGGGTCACATCACCCCAAATTTCACTCAACCCAAGAAGAATGTTTGCTACACCTACGGATCAAAGGATCACTTTGCTCGCAAGTGTCCAAAGAAGAAGTCGGGTGAGACAGCTGGAAGCAAGGGAAATGCTAGTGGAGGTGCACTGACTATTGCTGGACCAACGTCAACAAATAAACCCATAGCCAGAACCTTCAACATGACGGTGCAGGATGCGGTGGAATCAAAAGATGTCGTGTCAGGTATTATCCAAATCAATGATATAAATACATATATATTATTTAATTCGGGTGCTAGTTGCTCATTTATATATGATGAATTTGCTAAAAAGTTAGAAATATCTAGTGAAGAGCTGAATTTTCCTTTGAACATAGAAATTGCGAATAGGGAAGTAATTCCTGTTAGGTTCGTATACAAGAACTGTAGGGTGACCATTAAGGGAAATATTATGATGGTAGATATAATCCCGATAAAACTCAGAGAGTTTGACGTGATTTTGGGAATGGATTGGCTATTCAATTATGGAGCGATAATTGACTGCCAAAAGAAGTGTGTAAACCTTATGACTCCGTTAAAGGTAATTTTTCATGGTAGCAAATCGCCTAGAAAAATGAAGTGTCAGACGATGATGCAGGCCAAGAAATTATTAAGTCAGGGTTGTGTAGGGTATTTTGCTTATATAGTCGACACTCAAAAGGAGAAGGGTGTGAAATTGGAGGAAATACCAATGGTTAGGGAATTTAGGGATGTGTTTCCAGAAGATTTGCCAGGATTTCCGCCTGACCGAGAAATCGAGTTCGTGATTGACTTAGCGCCAGGCACCGCTCCAATATCGAAGGCCCCGTATAGAATAGCTCAGGTAGAGATAAAGGAATTGATGGTACAACTACAAAAGCTGCTGGATAAGAAGTACATTCAACCGAGCGTATGACCGTGGGGAGCACCAATGTTATTCGTAAAGAATAAGGATGGATCAATGCGTCTTTGCATTGATTATAGAGAATTGAACAAAGTCACTATTAAAAATAAATATCCATTGCCAAGAATAGATAACTTGTTTGATCAATTGAAGGATGCTAAATATTTCTCGAAAATAGATTTGAGAAGTGGGTATCACCAACTGAAAGTAAGGAAGGAGGATGTACCGAAGACAGCTTTCTAAACTCGTTATGGACATTACTAATTTTTAGTAATGTCTTTTGGTTTAACAAATGCCCCTGCAGCATTCATAGATTTGATGAATAGGGTGTTTAAACCATTTCTAGACAAGTTTGTAGTGGTGTTCATCGATGATATCCTGGTGTACTCTAAAACTCAAGAGGAAAATGTGGAACACTTACATCTGACACTGGAGACATTAAGGAAAGAAAAGTTGTACGCGAAATTCTCTAAATGTGAGTTTTGGCTGGAACGTGTACAATTTCTTGGGCATGTAATTGATAAGGATGAGATTTCTGTGGATCCATCAAAAGTCGATGTAGTGACAAATTGGGAACAACCAAGAACTCCATCAGAAGTAAGAAGTTTCTTGGGATTGGCAGGATATTATAGACGATTTATTCAAGATTTTTCTAAGATTGCTACTCCGTTGACAAATTTAACGAGAAAATCTGTAAAATTTGTTTGGACGAAAAAGTGTGAGGAAAGTTTTCAAGAACTGAAAAAGAAGTTAAGTGTGGCACCTTTGTTGTCATTACCAGATAATACAGGAAACCTTTTGGTGTATAGTGATGCTTCACACAAAGGATTGGGTTGTGTCCTTATGCAGAACGGCAAAGTCATTGCATATGCATCAAGGCATCTGAAAGAATACGAAAAAGGGTATCCGACTCATGATTTATAGTTGGCGGCGGTTGTGTTTGCATTGAAGATATGGAGACATTATCTCTATGGAGAAAAATGTGAGATCTATAAAGACCATAAAAGTCTGAAGTATATTTTCACACAGAAAGACCTGAACATGCGGCAAAGGAGATGGATGGAGTTGATAAAGGATTAGGATTGTGAGATCTTTTATCATCCGGGCAAAGCTAACGTGGTTGCAGGTGCCTTGAGTTGGAAAGGCAGAGAAAAGTTGATGTTGTTAACTGATAAAGAGGAGCTCATTTTAGAAATAGTAAGGCTAGAGCTAGAAATCAAATTTCCAGAAGAATACGGGGAAAATTTGTACCAGATAGAAGCTAGTCCAACTTTGGTGGACAAGGTGAAGAACACACAATTACAGGATGAAGAATCTAGAAAAATAAAGGAAAGCGTGGCCGAGGGTAAAGAAGTAAGGTACAAGGTCGATACTGAGGGAATGCTAAGATTCGAGGGACGAATTTGGTTTCCTGCAATACATGATATTAATGAAGACATCTTGACGGAAGCTCATAGCTCAAGATACTCGATTCATCCGGGAAGTACGAAAATGTATCAAGATTTGTGGCGTCATTTTTGGTGGCCGAACATGAAAAGAGATGTTTCAAAATACTTGACATGTCAGAAAGTGAAGGCCGAGCATCAACGACCAAGCGGATTACTTCAACCGTTAAAAATACCGGAATGGAAGTGGGAGCATATCACAATGGATTTTGTGGTAGGTCTTCCAACGATCCATAAAGGATACGATGCGATATGGGTGATAGTAGACAGATTAACAAAATCTGAACACTTTTTGTCAATAAAGATTAAATTTAATCTTAATCAGCTGGCGAAGCTATACGTTAAAGAGATCGTCTCAAGACATGGATTTCCAGTGTCAATTGTATCAGACAGAGATCCAAGGTTCACATCAATTTCTGGAATAGACTATAAGAATGCATGGGAATGCAACTGAAGATGAGACCAGAATATCATCAGCAAACTGATGGGTAAAGAGAATGGACAATTCAGACACTAGAAGATATGTTTCGAGCATGCATCATGGATTTTAAAGGATATTGGGATGATCATCTACCGTTGGTGGAATTTGCATACAACAACAGTTACCATGCAAGCATTGGTATGTCACCGTACGAGGCGTTATACGACAGAAAGTGCAGAACTCTACTATGTTGGGATGAAGTTGGTGAGCGCCAACTCTTAGGCCTAGAACTGGTACAGCAGACCGCTGAAGTTATCAAATTCATCAGAGCAAGACTGGTAGCTGCTCAAGATCGATAGAAAAAGTATGCTGATCAACACAGGCAGAATCGTGAATTTGAAGCAGGAAGTTACGAGTTCCTAAAAGTTTCTCCTTGGAAGGGGAAAATTCGTTTCGGCAAGAAAGGAAAGCTCAACCCCAGGTTTATTAGACCTTTCGAAATTTTGCGACGAGTAGGAGAAGTAGCTTATGAGGTAGCTTTACCTCTAGAATTGGAGTATGTGCACAACATTTTCCATGTGTTGGTGTTACGACCGTATAAACCCGATTACAAGCATGTGATTGAGTATGAACCGTTGCAGTTCAGTAAATATTTGTCTTACGAAGAGATTCCTATCCAGATAGTCGATAGGAAAGAACAAGTGCTCAGGAATAAAGTGATACCTTCTGTGAAGGTGATATGGAAGAACCACAATGTCGAAGAGGCTAAGTGGGAACTCGAAGCTATTATGATGAAAAATTACCCTGAGTTATTTGTTTAGTCTGTGTCTTCGATTCTGGGGACAGAATCTTTGTAAGTAGGGGAGAATGTGACCATTTGATTGTTTGAATTGTGATTCTGGGGACAGAATCCTTGTAAGGAGGGAAGGATGTAACGATCTAAAATTTTAAATTATAAAATTAAATATTTATTGAATAATATAAATATTTATTTGGTGTGTCTATTGTTGTTTTAATTTAATAAAGTTTTTAGATGGTATATTAAATTATTAAATAAAGTTATAATGGAAATTATAATTTTGTGATATTTGCTAAAATGTTATATTTAATTAAAATATAGTATGTGATTATAATTATAAACTAAATAGTTTATTAAAATAAATTTAAAAGGGTTTAATTTAGTTTGTACTAAACAAGGCTTAAGTATTTTAATTCTTTAATATTAAATGGTTTTGCCAAACAAAGCCTTATGGCTTTTAAATTTCTAATTTTTGAAATAAAATAAAATAAATAAAATAATAAGTATAATATAATTATAATATATAATTATAATTATAATTTTTTCTCTAAATTTATTAACACAATCTACAAGAAGTTTATAGATTATACTCAAAATTAAACACCAATTTTGGCCTCAAATAAGCCACTTTTGTACACATAAAACATTGTTATTTAAATTTTCTTCTTCAAATTAATTTCCATGAATTAATCACTAAATACTACATATGTACAATAATTATCAGATTTATATATCCATATAATCAACACTTTAAACTCCAATTCAACAAAATCAATTACAGAGAACTAAAATTACAAAACTAAAACTTGGAAATTTATGAATGGATTATACCTTGAATTTCCTGCAAGCAAGATGATAGAATAGCTTGACAAGAACCTTTTTCCTTGTGACGCTCTCAAATTCGGGTACTTAAAACCCGAACTCGGTGCTTCACGATACCATTTCTTTGAGCGAAATAATAATAATAATAATATAAACATTAAACTTAATTTACATACATCAGTGTCTAATTCCAAGTACGCGACCTTCAAACATTTATTACATGATAATTAATAGATATCATTGTCTTAATATGGTCTAAATATTACATAAGATAATATAACCTTGTTCGGTCAGCTTTCTGTTCCCTTTGTTCTTGGCAGAGCCTTCTGGTTGATCACACTTAACTGAAAACATTTAAATTAAACAAGAATGAGCATTTGAGTACCCATCAAGTAATAACAAACAATAAACATTAGCTAAAAGGATTAAATATTTTCTTTGAACGAAACTTCTACAACGAATCAACATTTGTGAAGTAAGCTGAAACAATTCTAAACAACATAACAATTCTATTTCAAATTTTGAAACTACGTATTGACTATAATTTGAGATCAGTCGAAAGACTATGAACTTTGTTTTCAATTTTTGATAAGGTTTAACTGAACTTCATCCGCAAACCGTCATAACTTACAAGCACGGAGGGTGATCAGCCCGTTATGCCCTGTATTGATCAATACTACATGTTCGAATGATATTTTCATCTAGCATATCCACCTTAGGCGCACAAAAGTTTCCCATGTTCGGGATGTTCATACTTAGTCTGAATCCGAACCAAAACAATTCGGTTGGATAACAATAAAGTTCTATCATGTTCAACGATAGTTTTAAATCTGTGTCTAGCTGAGTCAAATAACTTAGACGATTTTTAATTAATGTATACATACTGGAAACCAATAAGTATGTATCAACATGTGATTAAATACAATAATTATCCAAGTGAGGACACTTGTATTATCATGCTTAGAAATTAACGAACAGGATAAATATTAGGATTGTGCAATAATATTGCATTTATAAACAATGATCGGATAATTTAAGAACTTGTATGAATACAATTGTTTGGATACATAATCAATAACAATAGAGTTAATAATCTGGCATAACGATAATATAATTCTGAAACTTTCTTACTCATGTCCATTGCATAAAGTAAATGCAAGGGTTAGGTACTTGCTTGATCTGCTGCTAACAAATACGTAACTTAGTTTAATCTTTTATACTTAGACCTATAATTAATAAGATCATTTGTTTGATTAGTGTAACGCCTGAGAATTTCGGATTATGAATTAATTAAATTTTTATTTGATTATGTGGATTAAATGAATTTAATTGATTTATTATGTGAGAAAGATGTTTAAAGGTCATTCTATGACCTAGAATATGTGGATGTGGTTAGTATTCTGGCTCTGTGGTACGATTAATTGTTGTGAATTATCAAGACGAAAACGAAGGTTTTTCGAGAATGTTTTCGTAAAAGTACTATTCATCCGATTTCGTTCGAAGCTTAGGTTTGGAATTCTGAGAAACGCGTAATGATAGAATATGAAGACAAGATGGAATATTTAATAATATTTCAGTTATGGCAAAGACGAAGTTTTCGGCTGCGGACTTAAAACCTAAGGGTTTGTGAAAGAGATTTTCGAAAGATAAATGTAATGCGTATAGTCATTTCGATTATTATACGTATGAGATACGAGTATTATACTAGTATAAATACGAGTATGGAATGAAGAATAATACGACGTATAATACGAATATCATATGAGTACTAGACGAAGAGGATACAGAAGTTATATGCGTAGAATATGAGAAGTTTTAATGGATTATGAGTTAAGGATTTTGTATAATCCAATTGGACTTGGACTAATAGCAAGCCCAATGAATTATATAAGCAAGCCCAAGTCAAGGTCCAATATTAATTAAAGACAAACCCAATCCAAGAAGTTAAACCACAGGTCAAACCGACAGGTCACAGGATGGGTAAAACCCATAGGGCAACCCATGGGATGATCCATGAGGGAGGTGGACCGACCACTTGATGGCCAAGTGAAGTGGATTACTTGATCACCAAGTACTTTACTTGGTGATAAAGTAGTGAATAGTGAGGAGGTGGCTTTTGGACCCTTTTTCCCTCCAATTGGTTTCCTATAAATACAAAGCTAGAGTTAGACTTTTAATGTTTTACAAAGATTTTCCAATACATATTAAGAGAGAGAGAGAGAGAGAAAGAGCTAGAAATGTCTAATCACTCTACTTCCAAGCAAAACCTAAGACGTTTATCAAGAACGTGAAGAACGACAAAGGTAATATCTCGTAAACATTAATCTTCATCTTTTTCGATTTCTTTCTCTTAGAGAATCGTAGATTGATGGAGCATGTTTAGTGAGGAGAAATAAGGATGACTATTAATAATGAAAACATTGATAGGTCATGATCGAATGAAAAATCGTAAGTGTTTACGTAAGTTAAAAACCGAAGAAAGTCATGAACGTGAACTTAGTTATGATAGGACGATTTGAAAACCATTATAGCTAAGGTATGTGCATATTGATTGGTTAGGATGTAGATGATGAATCAATGGAGTGTTCCATTTGATTTGGCATATAGAACACGAGTAACGAAGTTCTGGAGAATTTTGCAAAAATAGACGTTAAACGTCGAAAATGTAGAAATCTTAGATTAAGGGCCAAAAGTTGTCGTGTGACTTGAAAATGTTGGTTTCCAATGTCAACACGTGAGATAAGGTATTTAAGAGTCGTGGAAGCAAGAATCGTCGAATTCCGACTTATAACGAAGAAAACGGTTATTGAACAGTCGAAAACGATAATCGAACGCTCAAACATGAACTAAAAGGTGAATTCTGAGTTAATGGATTCGAAAGTGTAAAATTCTTATATGAACACTTAGAGGATGTAATTTATGACTTGTGGGCTTTCGAATGAGCCAATTCAGATGTAAAACGAACGAATTATGAAGCCGAGAGTTTCGTTGGAAAAACCAACTATTTTGACCAACTGGTGCACAGGGGCAGCGCCGCAACGCCAAACCCAGCAGTAATGGTTGCGCTGCAGCGTCGGTTCCGGGCTCTGGCTACTGTTAGTTTGTGCCGCAGCGGCAATAGTGTACTAGAGTCTGGCGCCGCAGCGCCAGCAGTAGAAAAATGTTGACCAAGTTAGGTTTTCGATTCCTTTGAATGTAGGCCAAAGGTAAGACAATAAAGGTACTTAATGTACATAATAAGGATGACTTTAAATCAGTTATGAAGTTATAACGTTAGAATATTGATATGGTTTAATAAGAATTAAACGAAGAACGCGATAACGTAATAAGCGTACCGTGAATGATGTTCAACGTTGGTAGTTCACCAATGATGATCGAATGTCGATTAATAACGTAAGAACGTTAATAAGTCGTAACGAAGTATAAAAAGACCGATTGACTTTATTAAATGAAATAAATTTAAGTAAGCCATAGAAGAGAAAGAAGTTGGTTAAAGCTATAAAGTTAGTTTGTTTGATAACTAATTACAGTGTGCTATGTGAATATATCATGTAGATCCTGTAAGGACTGATAATTGATTCAATTATATATTCGAAGACACTTGAAGGCAAGTCTTTCTTGACACTTGTCTAACCTCCGTGTTAGCCAAGCTTTCTATGATGCATGCTTTGAAGTGCATGAATGGTTTTAAAGAAAGAGTCGATGCCTGTTTTAACTCGGCTAGACTGGTATTGAAGAATGGATTAATTTATTTACAAGTCTTTCATTATAAAACTGTTAACGCTATCATATGCCAAGTATTTGGTACGTATGAGAAGGTAAGTTTGTCTATGAACAAACAAAAGTATTTTCATCGATTATTCGATGGGCACGCGAGGTTACCAAATGTTAAACGTAAATACGTTTAACGGAAGAGTGTTGATCAACATAGAGTACAATAGGCTGATCACCTAGAAGTGCTCGTAAGTAAAGACGGATGGATGGCCTTAGTGCTGGATGTCCTTTTCAAGTATGAAAATAGAAAGAGTATGTTCATGGTCTTTTTATCGGTTCAGAATTCCTAAGCTGTTATATATACTTTGAAATTATTGTTATGAAATGAGAGGTACTAGCCAAATATTTTATAGTACTTCATAGTTAATTGTTCAGTTATGGAAGTGAAACAATTAATTGCCAATATGATATTCATATGATTTGTGTTAAGACTTGCTGAGCTAGCAATGCTCACTCTTACTTGAACCATGTGTTTGCAACTAAAGCCAAACGAACTGAGAGTTCTAAGAGAGATAAAGGTAAGGCTAAGATGGACAGTTAAACATCCTGTAATAGAATAGTGTATTTGTATATAATATACTTATAAAGAATAAATAATGTATTCGGTTATGAACCTGGGAATGGTTTTGTTATTATTGTAATATAAAGATAGTGAATACAATCATTTTATTGTTGTCTCAATGGAATGACTGTATGAATTGTAGTATCATAGAGTACCATTTGTCGGGTTGGAAGATACCCGGATTTGGGGGCATCACAATTAGAATAACATACTATAACACATAATAATGTTATTTATAGTCAGCACATAACCTAATCACATTGTCACATACTTATATCAGTCAGTGGATTATAAACAAACACGTATCTAGTTAAACTATCTAAGTCCAAATCAATTTTTAAAATATTTCGGTGTACCGATAACTTTATCGGGTAATTATTGAGTCTAAAACTCCATTCTGTAGTTCAATATTCGTTTAGATAATTTAAATATTAGTTATATTATTTTTTTCATATATTATAATAATTTTTAAATAATTATTATAATTTATCATGATTTTACAAACATTGGAATCATTTTTAAATGATCTAAATATTAATTAATTCTATTATCATTAATATTTAAATAATATTAAACTATTAATGAAACACTTGCCAAAATATTAAAGTTATTTATAATAACTCAAAATATTTTTAAAACATTTTTATTACCCTTAAATGATTTTGAAAACATTTAAAGCCATTTTTAAATAATTTTCATTAATATTTAAATATTAATTTATTATTTATCAAAATATTAAAAGTCATTTATTATAACTTAAAAATATTTTTAAACCATTTATATCCTTTTTAAATGATTTTTTAATTAATAAAACCATTTTAAAACTATTTATTTAATATAATTATCAAATAAATTTAATATCATTAATATTAAAATATTAATAAAATTTACATTTAAATATTAAAAGTTATATTTTATAACTTAAAATATCTTAACACTCTTTATTTTCTTTTAAAATGATTTTTGTAATATTAAAATCATTTTTAATTATTTTATATAATATAATTATTAAATAAATCTAATATCATTAATATTAAATAATTAATGAAATTTATCTTAAAATATTAAAAGTTATGTTTTATAACTTAAAATATTTTTAAATACTTTATTATCATTTAAAATAATTTTTAATATAATAAATTCATTTTAATTAATTTATTTAATACATTTATCAAATAAATTAAATATCATTAATATTCAAATAAATACCAATATTTATCAAAAATATGTCAAATTATTAAAAGTTAATTTTTATAACTTAAAATAATTTTTGTAATTTTCAGAAATTATTTACAATTTTTAAATAATTTTTAGAAATTAAATTAATTAAAATTAATAAATTTGTCGCTAAAGGCTTTAGCGACAGAAAGTGTAGTGTTAGGTGTTCTTGAGAAACTAAGATCTTCATAGTCAGTTACCAAGGGTACTACTTTGACCAAGTGTAATGATCAGATATTGATGTTTCTAGGCAACTTATTAATCAGATCTTGTAGCACTAATGTAAGACTACATGATCCAACAACAAACATGGTCATACTGCATCACAATAAGGAGATCTAAACCTTCAAAGTGACTATCAAATATGTTCTTCATTTTCTGGGTTACCCAGAAATGAAGAACAGTTCAAGTAGCCACTTTTGGGCTTCCACAACTTGCAATCCTGGTAATGTTTTAGTGTTCTTATGGTTTCAGCTTGTAGACAACATGTCAAGGAACAGATTCAATACATAAAACAAGTCTAACAACATTACAATCTCTAGATCTGGTCCGGTCAAAGCATGTCAGAAACCGTATTCATGAGTTTTCTGGGTTACCTAGAAAATTGATTTCGCCTATGCTACTTTAACCGGCCACTACATTAAATATATATGTTATTTAGATGATCTAAAGGTTTTAAACTGCAGTCCATATACCATATTACAACCCTATTACAACAACAAGAACAAAACAACTAACACATGCAAGATCCAAACGCATGAACCTACTATCAAACAGTTTTGGACAAGTTATGGGTTACCCAGAACTTGTCCAGTCATGGTCGGTCAATGGGGTTTGACCACACATAAGCTTTAATCTGTTCATGCTCTGACTTTGATTCAAGTTCCTAAATACAGATCTCATAGCATACTACAACTTCAAATATTTAAAACACCAAAACAATAAACAGAAAGAGATCTAGGAGACCTGACATTCGTTGTCAGACAACAACAAAAAAATTCCCAGATTTTGAAAAACATCAAATCCAAGCCTATAGCTGTTATGGATCTAACATCTAGCAACCCAGATCATCTATTTACACTATAAAGAACATGTTTAAACACAAAATCTAACATCTAACACATCATTAAAGATCAGATTCTTAGTTAGGGTTTTATACCTCACTTTGATCAATCTTGTTTCTAAGCTTTCTGATTTGATATGGAAGTGGTAGGGCTTGTTTTTGGGACTGATCCACTACTATATTTCATGGGTTTTAGTGAGAGATGGTCTTGGATGAGTGTTTGTATATAAATGAGGCTTAAATGTGATTTTCTCTCTCTCTTGATCCTTATATATAACTTATATACAATGAATTTGGCTGGTGAATTGGCTGATTGCTGGAGTTTTAGTCACATAGCTAGACTAGGGCTAGCCACCAACTAAAGCTTTGGCAAGTTTGACAAGTTAGCTTCAATAATGCAATAAGGGCAAAATGGTATTTTTGGCTTTCAAATTTAATGGCAAAAATGTAATCTTGACAAACCCTTAGGGTTTAACCCTAAGGTTTTCAAAAATTTAATTTTATAGGCTTTTTATTTAGGGTTTAAAAGTAAAAAAATTTTATTTCTAAAAAATGAAAATTATGGTTTCTTGATTAGTTTAGGTTTTCTAAGTACTTAGACTTACAAATTAGGTTTAAGAATTTACTAATTAGCATTAGGACTTATAATTAGCAATTAGGGTTACCAATTTAGCAATTAGGGTTACTAATTTAGAAATTAGAGTTTCTAGTTAATTAGGGTTTCTAAATATTAATTAGGATTTCTCTAATTAACATTAAATTCTATAATACGCAACATAACTCATATAACACAATTACTACACAGTCTTGAATCTCCCATTTGAGTTTCAAAATAGTGTTAAACAAATTAATGCTAGTGTTTGGTCATGATACAACATAATTGACCAACCATTATCGGTCTACACATACAGTACATATTTATAGCACTGAATATAATTAATATAATATTATTATTCTCATTCCTTAGTCAAAATCCAGAATTAGGGTTTAGATTCTATGTCTGATTTATCTTACATATATAGCATTTATAATTAAGTTAAAATAATTAGCATAACTAATGTGAATAAATTCATATAACAAAATATTTATTATAATAATTCTAGTAATCATTTCATATATTATTTAAATAATAATCATATATTTTCATGGAAAATAAATAGTAAAATATATTTTTACTACCAAATTAATTTATTATAAAATTATAATTTATAATGATCAATAAATATGTATCAACATATGATTAAATACAATAATTATCCAAGTGATGACACTTGTATAAGCATACTTAAAAATTAACGAATAGAATAAATATCAGGATTGTGCAATAATACTGTATTGATAAACAATGATCGGATAATTTAAGAACTTGTATGAATACAATTATTTGGATACATAATCAATAACAACAGAGTTATTAATCTGACATAACGATAATATAATTCTGAAACTTTCTTACTCATGTCCATTGTATAAAGTAAATGCAAAGGTTAGGTACTTGCCTAGTTTGCTGTTTATAAATACACAACTTAATTTCATCTTTTATACTGAGACATATCATTAATAATATCATTCGTTCGATTAGAATAACATACTATAACATATAATACTGCTATTTGCAGTTAGCACATAACTTAATCACATTGTAACATACTTATATCAGTCATTGAATTACAAACAAACACGTATCTAGTCAAACTATCTAAGTCCAGATCAATTTCTAAAATATTTCGGTGTACCGATGACTTTATCGGGTAATTATTAAGTCTAAAACTCCATTCTGTAGTTCAATATTCGTTTAGATAATTTAAATATCAGTCATATTATTTTTTCCATATCTTATAATAATTTTTAAATATTTTTTATAATTTATCATGATTTTATAAACACTGGAATCATTTTTAAATGATCTAAATATTAATTAATTCTATTATCATTAATATTTAAATAATATTAAACTATTAATGAAACCATTGCCAAAATATTAAAGTTATTTATAATAACTCAAAATATTTTTAAAATATTTTTATTACCCTTAAATGATTTTTAAAATATTTAAAAAAAATTTTAAATAATTTCTATTAATATTTAAATATTAATGTACTATTTATCAAAATATTAAAAGTCATTTATTATAACTTAAAAATATTTTTAAACCATTTATATCCTTTTTAAATAATTTTTAAATTAATAAAACCATTTTAAAACTATTTATTTAAATAATTATCAAATAAATTTAATATCATTAATATTAAATTAATAATGAAATTTAGCTTGAAATATTAAAAGTTATATTTTATAACTTACAATATCTTTAAACTCTTTATTTTCATTTAAAATAATTTTTGTAATATTAAAATTATTTTTAATTAATTTATATAATATAATTAATAAATAAATAAATCTAATATCATTAAAATTAAATAATTAATGAAATTTATCTTAAAATATTAAAAGTTATGTTTTATAACTTAAAATATTTTTAAATACTTTATTATCATTTAAAATGATTTTTAATATAATAAATTCATTTTTAATTAATTTATTTAATACATTTATCAAATAATTAAATATCAGTAATATTCAAATAAATACCAATATTTATCAAAAATATGTCAAATTATTAAAAGTTAATTTTTATAACTTAAAATAATTTTAAAAATAATTTTTGTAATTATCAGAAATTATTTACTATTTTTAAATGATTTTTAGAAATTAAATTAATTAAATTAATAAGTCTGTCGCTAAAGCCTTTAGCGATAGAGACAAAAAGTGTAGTGTTAGGTGTTCTTGAGAAACCCAGATCTTCATAGGCAGTTACCAAGGGTACTACTTTGACCAAGTGTAATGATCAACAGATCTTGATGTTTCTAGGCAACCTATTAATCAAATCTTGTAGTACTAATGTGAGACTACATGATCCAACAACAAACATGGCCATACTGCATCACAATAAGGAGATCTAAGCCTTCAAAGTGACTGTCAGAGTTGTTCTTCATTTTTTGGGTTACCCAGAAATGAAGAACAGTTCGAGTAGCCACTTTTGGGCTTCCACAACTTGCAGTCCTGGTAATGTTTTAGTGTTCTTATGGTTTTCGTTTATAGACAACATGTCAAGGAACGGATTCAATACATAAAACAAGTCTAACAACATTACAATCTCTAGATTTGGTCCGGTCAAAGCATGTCAGAAACTGTGTTCATGAGTTTTCTGGGTTACCCAGAAAATTGCTTTTGTTTTCAACTATGCTACTTTGACCGGCCACTACATTAAATATATATGTTAATCTAAAGGTTTTAAACTGCAGTCCATATACCATATTACAACCCTATTACAACAATAAGAACAAAACAACTAACACCTGCAAGATCTAAACGCATGAACCTACTATCAGACGGTTCTGGGCAAGTTCTGGGTTACCCAGAACTTGTCCAGTCATGGTCGATCAACGGGGTTTGACCACGCATAACCTTCAATCTGTTCATGCTCTGACCTTGATTCAAGTTCTAGAATACAGATCTCATAGCATACTACAACTTCAAACATTTAAAACACCAAAACAATAAACAGAAAAAGATCTAGGAGACCTGACATTCGTTGTCAAGCAACAAAATTTTTTTCCCCAAATTTTGAAAAACATCAAATCCGAGCCTATAGATGTTATGGATCTAATATCTAGCAACCTAGATCATCTATTTACACTATAAACAACATGTTTAAACACAAAAATCTAACATCTAACACATCATTAAGGATCAGATTCTTAGTTAGGGTTTTTGTAATAACCGTGAATTTTAAGTCACCATATATGTATGTACATTATCGATTTTTTTAAAAAACTTTGTGTTATATAAGGATTTAATATGTGACCACATATGTGAAGGGGTGCATGTGGCAATTAACATATATACTATACTTATGGATACATACATTTAAAGATTTCATTAAAAATGAAAGCTTTGTAACCTAATTATACATTAGGTAAGACTATTAAATAACCTAAGGGTTATGGTAATACGAAAAAGTTAGTATTTAATATGTATACTAACTTAAGTGGGTAAACATAGTATTTCAAGTGACTAATAATTTTAAACCTAATTCTTGTAAATCTAATTAGGTTATGAGATAAAGTCACATGTATAAGTAATTAAACTTCATATGATTGGAAATGGAAGCCCTAAATAATCAAATTGGGTAACATTATTAAAATTGCTAGACTATGTTTAGTATATAGCCCAAAACAATTAAAGGAGAAGCCCAAAAGAAATAAAACACAATCCAATACTTAGCCCACTTGATTAGGGGTATTCTAGACATTTGATTAATCAAAATTGGACAATTAAAATAAAAGCTAAATGGAGGATATTATGGGCTAGAGGATCCTAAGTGGAATAATTAAGCTAACTTGTTCATTAGTAGAAATTATTAAACACAAGGACAATGTTGTCAAGCTTTCATTGGTTGCCACTCCATTATGCACATTTAATCATGTCTAGCCTAATGGAAATAATAATACAAAGTTTTTACCCAATGGACAACAAAATAGTTATGGGAGGATTATTAGTGAATTACCCATTTCATTTTGTAATCACATTTCATTCTTCCAACATCTCATTTTCTCTCCATCTTCTTCTTCTATCTTTTGCTCCCAAGCTAGCCAACTTCATAGAGAGAAAAGAGAGAGAGGGTTTTGGTTATAGAGAGAAGAGATAAGAGTGCTAGTTGTTCATGCCTCCTAAGTATATTACTTACTTTGGAAAATCACGAAAGGTAGCAACTAAGTCAAGGTATAACTTACCTTCATATTCTTCTTTTACTTTGTTTTGCTAGCTTGAGTTTTGATGGGGTTATGTACAAATACTCAAGATACACTAGTTCTACATATCATCATGTATGGAACTAAGTAACTTGAGTGTTAGATCAAAGACTTAGAGGAAGAAAATGAGCATATATTCTCCAAGGGTGAAAACTCTTGTTTTTCTTCCACTAAATCTTGAGTAACTCAAGTTTTACAACTTGGAATTATGATCCGTCGAAGGGGGGTACTAGATACATGAGTTATGTAGTAAACCCAAGTGGTAGAACACAAATCTAGCAAATTTTGAAACTTTTGAGACTATTTTTCCCAAAACAGTCCGCTTTGCATGTTGAGGCTTTGAAAACCCTAAATTAGCTACTGATCTATTTTTCATGAGGTTGTTTCGGTCAGTTGCTTATCTTTTAAAAATCTGGGAAAAATCACAGAGGTACCTTGAGAAGTTATGTACATGCAGGAAAAAGAACGGACACGTTTCGAGTTATATATTGTGCGTAATGAATATTTCCGTAAAGGACTCCGAAATATTAACCTTCGAATGTCTCACTGTGTATACACTGGAAAATTCCGAAATTTTTACAGTAGCTTCATGTATGTTACGAGAGCATACCCTGAAAATTTCAGAGTTTTTTGAGCAAAACTCAATTTATGAAAAATGCGGTAAGATTCGAGTGTTTTAGACACTTTAAAAATAGTAAATCATTTTCTAAAATTCTAGAAAAATTAGGAGATCATTGTGTGTTTATATTCTGTCAAAATCCAGAAGTTGAGAATTTTTGGAATCAGTTTGCTATTTTTCCTAAAAATGGTTAAATTATGAATAAAAAGAAATAAATAGTTAAATGATGTCTTTAATGAGAAAAATATGATTTTTATGCTTGAATGCTCATAATATATTATATCATGACTATCTTAGGGCATGTTGGTAATTTATAATAATAAATATTATTTATGACCTTTTATGGATATTAAATAAGGGGTTAATAAAGGATGAACAATTAGAATAAATTATTTATTAATTTAGTAAATCATTGGAATATTATTATAATATTAATAATATTATAATATGATGTTGTTAAGTAAATAAAAATATTAAGATTAAAATTTTATTAAAATATTATTAAATAATTAATAATATTAGATTAAGATATTAATCCTAGATTAAAATATTATTAAAAGATTAATAATATTAGATTAAAGTATTATTATTAAATGATTAAAATATTATTAAATAATAATATTTGAGATTAAATAAAATGTTATTAAATATAATAATATTAGTAAAGGAATAAAATATTATTAAATGATTAATAATATTAGTAAGTGAATAAAATATTAGTAAATGATTGAAAGTATTATTAATTTATTAATGATGTTAAAGCATAAGTAAGATATTATTATGGTAATAATATTAATGCATGATTAAAATATTATTAAGAGGATTAATAATATTAGTAAGGTATTGAAATATTACTAAGATAATAATAATATTAGTAAGTGAATGAAAGTATTATTAGTAAACCAATAATACTAGAAGGTGAATTAAATATTATCTAATTAATAATATTATGTGAATTAAAGGTAGTCGTTAATTAATAGTAACACTATCTAGACATGATAATGTTTATAAGAACTAAATGTAATGTATAATATCTATGTGATTACATAATCTAATGTTATGTTTTGACTAATTGAAAGATTAATTTATAGGTCTCTCAAAGGAAGATAATTTAACTACATAGTGGATAGAAATTTAATTTCGTAGCCGTAACCTACGATCGAGCCAAGTTTCCTAACTCAAGCTCGAGTTATTATTTTCAAAGCATGTTAGTGAATAATTATTGATGATTATTCACGTCTATATTGATTATTGAAATTCGCACTTTGTGCAATTGATTTCCGTTCTACTGCTATTGAACTGTGAATTAAATTAAAGTTCTTCATTTATGAACTGTTTATGAAATAGATCTATGTCTAAATTTGTTAAATCAAATGTGTTTTAAATAACTGTTCTTATTAAATTGATATAGTAAGAACTCTTGACTGAGAAAAGGACGAATTTGATTAAGGCATGATATCAATGCCGGATTATTAAGTGTTTATGCATAAATCACGATGTATGAAAGGTTGATCCTCTTGAATACCAAAACTTTTTAAGAGGTCCAGTTTAATCACTGAGCACCTTAGCAAATGTTCATGGTTATTCAAAACCACTCAGTTCATGTTATTCAATTATCGAATATTCAATTGTTGATTATTAATTCATGTTCCTTCACAATCTTATATTATTGTTGAACATTGAACGCAATATTTCTTTCTAAGTCATGATATATCTCCCTTTTCTATGTAAACTTGTGAAGCAAATTAGTTGCTTACTCTTGCTATATCATGACATCTATTTCAGTTAAGCCCGAAGGATCCAACACGAAGGACAAGGGCAAGGGCAAGATCCAGGAGTAATTTAGACTGAATGTCAATTTAGTTATTATCTGATGGAATTTCTTAAGTAAACTATTTGTATGATAAATGGTGTATTTAAAGTTAAGGTTATGGAGACCTTGGGACCGTGTTATGAGACTTTATTATAATGAACAATGTATGTTTATTATTTCGTAATAGTTATAGAATACTTATGATGATGATAGATCGTGAGCACCGAATCTGAGGTTAGAGAACCTGGATTTGGGGGTGTCACAGGTTGGTATCAAAGTTGTAGGTTATAAACATTAGGAATGCGAAACCTAGGTTATAACCTTAGTAGAAAACTCTTATAAAGTATGTTAGGAGATGGATTATGGAAATTCATCGAGTATGTGTTGTACTTAATAAAATATTGTTTCATTTCATCAATGAATATATTTTATTGTAGTACTGATGTTGTATCCTTGTTTTATAGGATGCCAGGTGATAGTCAGGGGAGCCATTCTGTAGACCAGGAGGAGGTTGTTCCAGAGGAGGTGTCGGACACCTCGAAAGATGTGATGATCAGTAACCTGTTAGAGAAAAATCATGCTCAGGAGCAAAGGATTTTGCAGCTGGAGGCGGAGAATATGAACCATCAGCACATGGAGCAGCAGTATAAGGATGATGCTCATCAGGCACTGATGGAGCTAGCAGAGATGCGAGTCCAGCTAGAGCATGAGAAGGCAAAGTTCGCAGCACTGAGCGTAGAGCATCTGGCGATGCAGAGTGAGCTTGACGTAGAGATTGCCGATAAGATAAGGGTGGAGGAGGCATTTCATAAGTCGGCCAAGTAGGTGGACCTATTAGAGATTGCACTGGATGCCATGAAGGTCAGGGTAGAGACTTTAGGACTGGCATTAGACGCAGCGTATGAGGGCCAGCGCAGTGGGGCTAAGAGGGTCCACTCGGAGATAGGAGAGTCTAGTCGATCCGTTCGACGTAGAGTTCTGGAGCAGTTGCTTCCCTAGGAGCCTGTGCAGGTGACCCGGCTGGGCCACCAGTGGTGATGATGTGATGACCCAGTTGTAGATAGATGTATTAGTACCTTTCTTTTTGTGTAATAAGGTTTTATGATGATGTAAACCTCAGCAGGTGTGAGGTAGTAAGTAGTTAGGTACTATCCCTATTGTGTTGTAGGGAGGTATCATTATGAGTTAATCCCATCTTTTGTGTTTAAAATGGGATAGTAGCATTTATAAAATATACCTATATTAATCATGTAAGTCACTGAAGATTGGTGTATGAATATAAATGAAGTATTATTATGATATGTGTTGAAAAATTTTAAATAGTAAATTGTCTATTTAATGTTATGTGAATCCAGTAGATTGATTTGGGAAAATGTTCTTTAAAAACAAACTTAACCCACTAATCAGGGAAAAAGACTTCCAAATCTTGGTAATTTAAAACTCTCACATAATGATCATCTGACTGTTTAAATAAAATAGCGTGTTACATGCTAAGTAATCATATGATAATAAACCCGAGTAATGTGTTAGAATTTTGTTTCACTAGATAATGCCGCCCAGACGTGGACTGAGGAACCAAGAGATTGAAGAGTCAGTTAATAATGCAGCGGGAGCTCAACAAAACCCAATGCAAGATTTTATCAACATGATGGCTGAAGCCATGAGGAATCAAGCTCAACCTGCAGGAAATTAGGCGGGTAACCAACTAGTCAACTTTAAGGACTTCAAGGCAGTAGGACCGCCAGAGTTTAGAGGAACAACAGACCCGATAGAGGCCCAGACGTGGGTAAAGGAGATCGAGAAGGCCTTCGTTATTGCTAGAGTAGCAGAAGAGCAGAAGACAATTTTTGCTACCTACTTAATGAAGGATGAGGCTAACTATTGGTGGGAGGCCAACCAGAACAAAGCCGAAACTGGAATCGTGACTTGGGAAGCATTCAAGAAGTTGTTCTTTGAGAACTACTTCCCTGAGAGTATTCAAGCAAGAATGGAGATCAAGTTTTTGGAACTGAAACAGGAGAATATGTCAGTATCAGAGTATGCTGCGAAGTTCAATGAATTGGCCAGATTCGCTCCACATCAGGTGGACACAGAGGTGAGGAAAGCGAGAAGGTTTGAAAATGGACTAAAGCCGTGGATTTATAGTAAGGTAGCGGTTTTACAAATCACATCATTCTCAACTCTGTTGGAGAAAGCTCTTATAGCGGAAGGAGGAAGCGAAGCTGTCTCAAAATACAATCGGGAGAAGAACAAGAAGAAAGCAGAAGGTGGGAATCAGAATGTTAGCAGTGGCGGTAGCAACAACAAGAAGCGGAAATGGAGCAGTGGGGGTAGTAATCTGGAGATGCAGCACGGAAGTGTGCAACAAAAGAAGTCGGTGTGTGGGAACTGTGGAAAGGGTCACTCGGGGGAGTGCTTGAAAGGAAAAACGGTATGTTATACATGTGGGCAAGAAGGGCATACCTCACCCAATTGTCCTAAGGTGAAGAAGGGAGGTTGCTTTAACTGTGGTGACGTGGGACATCGAATCAAGGATTGCCCGAAGAAGAAAAGCACGGATGGCGAAAATGGCAACAGGGGCAATAACACTAAGACAACCAGTGGAGGACCAGCCCAGCCAAACAAGCCTACAGCACGAACATTCAATATGACAGTGCAAGATGCCGTGGCATCCAGGGAGGTGGTGTCAGGTATAATTCCGATCAATGATATAAATGCCTATGTTTTATTCGATTCGGGAGCTTCATGTTCTTTCGTATCGGATGAATTTGCTCAAAGATTAAGTTTACCTCATGAACTATTAGAACGCCCAATGAATGTAGAAGTAGCAAACAAAGAAATTATCCCTGTAGACTGCATCTATAGGAACTGTTGCGCTAATGTAAGAGGGTTTAAGCTTAACGTGGATTTGATACCGATTCATCTTGGAGAGTTTGATGTAATCCTCGGGATGGATTGGTTATCAAGTCATGGAGCGGTCATTGACTGTAAGAAAAAGTGTGTGCACCTAAAGACTCCGAATAAGTCAAAGGTGGTATTTCATGGCAGTAAATCGCCGAGACAATCTTGTTGTCTGACGATGATGCAAGCAAGTAAGTTACTTAGGAAGGGTTGTATAGGTTATTTGGCTCACATTGTGGATACCCACCGAGTCGAGGGTGAACTGGGTCAGATACCTATTGTAAGAGAATTCGTTGACGTTTTCCCTGATGAGATTCCGGGATTGCCACCAGATAGAGAGATAGAGTTTGTTATTGATTTGGCACCAGGGACATCACCGGTATCCAAAGCGCCATATCGTATGGCTCCGGTAGAAATGAAGGAATTGATGGTTCAACTACAAGAGTTGTTAGATAAGGGATACATTCGACCAAGCGTATCACCATGGGGAGCACCAGTCTTATTCGTAAAGAAGAAGGATGGGTCATTAAGGCTTTGTATCGACTACCGGGAGTTGAACAAGGTCACCATTAAGAACAAGTACCCGTTGCCCAGGATCGACGATTTGTTTGATCAGTTGAAGGGGGCGAAATACTTTTCAAAAATCGACTTGAGGACCGGTTACCACCAACTGAAGGTGAGACAGGATGATGTTCCAAAGACGGCATTCAGAACTCGGTATGGACACTTTGAGTTTCTGGTAATGTCTTTTGGGTTGACGAATGTGCCAGCAGCATTCATGGACTTGATGAACAGAGTGTTTAAACAGTATTTGGATAAGTTTGTTATCGTGTTCATAGATGACATCCTGGTATATTCAAAGACAGAGGAAGATCACGTTGAACATCTAAGGAAAGTGTTGGAGACGTTAAGGAGGGAGAAGTTGTATGCAAAGTTCTCCAAGTGTGAATTTTGGTTGCGGAGAGTGCAGTTTTTGGGTCACGTTATCGACAAGGATGGTGTTTCGGTAGATCCAGCAAAAGTAGAAGCGGTTATCAACTGGGAACAACCAAAGACACCGACAGAAATTAGGAGTTTCTTGGGATTAGCAGGATACTATCGAAGATTCATCCAAGATTTTTCAAATATAGCATCGCCGTTGACCAACCTTACTAGAAAGACAGTGAAGTTCGTTTAGACGGAAAAATGTGAACAGAGTTTCATGGAATTGAAGAAGAGGCTCAGTCAAGCACCTGTGTTGGCTTTACCAGACAACACGGAAGGATTTGTAGTGTATAGTGATGCGTCACACAAGGGTCTTGGCTGTGTACTGATGCAGCATGGCAAGGTCATTGCGTACGCTTTACGTCAGCTGAAGGACTATGAGAAGGGTTATCCGACTCATGACCTGGAATTAGCAGCAGTAGTTTTTGCCTTGAAGATTTGGAGGCACTATTTGTATGGTGAGAACTGTGAGATATATACGGATCACAAGAGTCTGAAGTATATCTTCACACAGAAAGAGCTAAATATGAGGCAGCGCCGATGGCTAGAATTGATCAAGGATTATGATTGTGAGATTCTGTACCATCCAGGCAAAGCAAATGTAGTGGCAAATGCCCTGAGTAGAAAAGACAGAGAGAAATTACTGAAGTTGACCATTCAAGAGGAATTGGTGAAAGATTTTGAACGACTTAACTTAGAGGTTAAGTATCCGATAGAGACCAACGAGAAATTATTTACAGTGGCAACGAGCCCAACTTTACTAGATAAGATTAAAGGGGCTCAAGAGAAGGACGAGGATTGCGACAACATCAAGAAGCGGTTAGCTGAAGGGGATGAATTGAAATACAAGATTGATGGCACCGGACTGCTGAGATTTGAAGGACGAATTTGGGTACCGTTAGTACCAGAACTAAGAGAAGAGATTCTGCAAGAAGCGCATAGTACGAGGTACTCGATACACCCAGGAAGCACAAAGATGTATCAAGACTTACGTCAACACTTTTGGTGGCCAAACATGAAGAGAGAGGTTGCAGAATGCGTCAGCAGATGTCTAACTTGTCAGAGAGTCAAGGCAGAGCATCAACGACCGAGTGGATTACTACAGCCTTTAGAAATTCCAGAGTAGAAGTGGGAGCACATCACGATGGATTTTGTGATGGGACTTCCAGCAACGCAAAAGGGACACGATGCCATATGGGTGATCGTAGATCGTCTTACGAAGTCGGCTCACTTTTTACCGATCAAGATCAGGTATAGTCTGGACCAGCTAGCCAAAGTATATATCAAGGATATTATCTCGAGACATGGTGTACCAGTATCTATTGTGTCGGATAGGGATCCGCGTTTCACGTCAAACTTCTGGAAGAGTCTTCAAGAAAGAATGGGGACGCAGCTACGGATGAGCACCGCATATCATCCGCAGACCGATGGGCAAAGCGAGAGAACGATTCAAACACTTGAAGACATGCTCAGAGCTTGTGTGATGGACTTCAAGGGTAGCTGGGAGGATCATCTTCCATTAGTAGAGTTCGAATACAACAATAGCTATCACGCCAGCATCGGGATGCCGCCGTACGAAGCACTGTATGGAAGGAAATGTAGAACGCCCTTATGCTGGGATGAAGTAGGTGAACGTCGACTGTTGGGACCAGAACTGGTGCAGCAGACCGTAGAGACCATCAAGGTGATTAGAGCCCGACTGGTAGCAGCTCAAGATCGCCAGAAGAAGTATGCAGACTTACATCGCCAGAAGAGAGATTTTGAGGTGGGAAGCTATGCATTTTTGAAAGTATCTCCCTGGAAAGGGAAGATAAGGTTTGGAAAGAAAAGTAAACTAAGTCCGAGATTTATTGGACCTTTCGAGATCTTGAAGAAGATAGGCGAAGTGGCGTACGAGGTAGCTCTACCTCCTGAACTGGAACATATTCATAATGTGTTTCATGTGTCAGTGCTACGACCATATAAGCCTGATTACAAGCACGTGATATCGTACGAGCCAATTCAGGTCGAAAGGGATTTGTCGTACGAGGAAATTCCGGTCAAAATTTTAGATAAAAAGGAACAGAAATTGCGAAATAAGGTTATACATTCTGTAAAAATTCTTTGGAGGAACCACAATGCTGAAGAAGCCACGTGGGAACTCGAAGAAAAGATAAGAGAAAATTATCCACACCTTTTTGAGTAACCTTATATGAAATTCCGAGGATGGAATTCTTATAAGGGGGGAGGATGTAATAACCGTGAATTTTAAGTCACCATATATGTATGTACATTATCGATTTTTTTTAAAAACTTTGTGTTATATAAGGATTTAATATGTGACCACATATGTGAAGGGGTGCATGTGGCAATTAACATATATACTATACTTATGGATACATACATTTAAAGATTTCATTAAAAATGAAAGCTTTGTAACCTAATTATACATTAGGTAAGACTATTAAATAACCTAAGGGTTATGGTAATACGGAAAAGTTAGTATTTAATATGTATACTAACTTAAGTGGGTAAACATAGTATTTCAAGTGACTAATAATTTTAAACCTAATTCTTGTAAATCTAATTAGGTTATGAGATAAAGTCACATGTATAAGTAATTAAACTTCATATGATTGGAAATGGAAGCCCTAAATAATCAAATTGGGTAACATTATTAAAATTGCTAGACTATGTTTAGTATATAGCCCAAAACAATTAAAGGAGAAGCCCAAAAGAAATAAAACACAATCCAATACTTAGCCCACTTGATTAGGGATATTCTAGACATTTGATTAATCAAAATTGGGCAATTAAAATAAAAGCTAAATGGAGGATATTATGGGCTAGAGGATCCTAAGTGGAATAATTAAGCTAACTTGTCCATTAGTAGAAATTATTAAACACAAGGACAATGTTGTCAAGCTTCCATTGGTTGCCACTCCATTATGCACATTTAATCATGTCTAGCCTAATGGAAATAATAATACAAAGTTTCTACCCAATGGACAACAAAATAGTTATGGGAGGATTATTAGTGAATTGCCCATTTCATTTTGTAATCACATTTCATTCTTCCAACATCTCATTTTCTCTCCATCTTCTTCTTCTATCTTTTGCTCCCAAGCTAGCCAACTTCATAGAGAGAAAAGAGAGAGAGGGTTTTGGTTATAGAGAGAAGAGATAAGAGTGCTAGTTGTTCATGCCTCCTAAGTATATTACTTACTTTGAAAAATCAAGAAAGTTAGCAACTAAGTCAAGGTATAACTTACCTTCATATTCTTCTTTTACTTTGTTTTTCTAGCTTGAGTTTTGATGGGGTTATGTACAAATACTCAAGATACACTAGTTCTACATATCATCATGTATGGAACTAAGTAACTTGAGTGTTAGATCAAAGACTTAGAGGAAGAAAATGAGCATATGTTCTCCAAGGGTGAAAACTCTTGTTTTTCTTCCACTAAATCTTGAGTAACTCAAGTTTTACAACTTGGAATTATGATCCGTCGAAGGGGGGTACTAGATACATGAGTTATGTAGTAAACCCAAGTGGTAGAACACAAATCTAGCAAATTTTGAAACTTTTGAGACTATTTTTCCCAAAACAGTCCGCTTTGCATGTTGAGGCTTTGAAACCCTAAATTAGCTACTGATCTATTTTTCATGAGGTTGTTTTGGTCAGTTGCTTATCTTTTAAAAATCTGGGAAAAATTATAGAGGTACCTTGAGAAGTTATGTACATGCAGGAAAAAGAACGGACACGTTTCGAGTTATATATTGTGCGTAATGAATATTTCCGTAAAGGACTCCGAAATATTAACCTTCGAATGTCTCACTGTGTATACACTGGAAAATTCTGAAATTTTTACAGTAGCTTCATGTATGTTACGAGAGCATACCCTGAAAATTTTAGAGTTTTCTGAGCAAAACTCAATTTATGAAAAATGGGGCAAGATTCGAGTGTTTTAGACACTTTAAAAATAGTAAATCATTTTCTAAAATTCTAGAAAAATTAGGAGATCATTGTGTGTTTATATTCTGTCAAAATCCAGAAGTTGAGAATTTTTGGAATCAGTTTGCTATTTTTCCTAAAAATGGTTAAATTATGAATAAAAAGAAATAAATAGTTAAATGATGTCTTTAATGAGAAAAATGTGATTTTTATGCTTGAATGCTCATAATATATTATATCATGACTATCTTAGGGCATGTTGGTAATTTATAATAATAAATATTATTTATGACCTTTTATGGATATTAAATAAGGGGTTAATAAAGGATGAACAATTAGAATAAATTATTTATTAATTTAGTAAATCATTGGAATATTATTATAATATTAATAATATTATAATATGATGTTGTTAAGTAAATAAAAATATTAAGATTAAAATTTTATTAAAATATTATTAAATAATTAATAATATTAGATTAAGATATTAATCCTAGATTAAAATATTATTAAAAGATTAATAATATTAGATTAAAGTATTATTATTAAATGATTAAAATATTATTAAATAATAATATTTGAGATTAAATAAAATGTTATTAAATATAATAATATTAGTAAAGGAATAAAATATTATTAAATGATTAATAATATTAGTAAGTGAATAAAATATTAGTAAATGATTGAAAGTATTATTAATTTATTAATGATGTTAAAGCATAAGTAAGATATTATTATGGTAATAATATTAATGCATGATTAAAATATTATTAAGAGGATTAATAATATTAGTAAGGTATTGAAATATTACTAAGATAATAATAATATTAGTAAGTGAATGAAAGTATTATTAGTAAACCAATAATACTAGAAGGTGAATTAAATATTATCTAAGTTAATAATATTATGTGAATTAAAGGTAGTCGTTAATTAATAGTAACACTATCTAGACATGATAATGTTTATAAGAACTAAATGTAATGTATAATATCTATGTGATTACATAATCTAATGTTATGCTTTGACTAATTGAAAGATTAATTTATAGGTCTCTCAAAGGAAGATAATTTAACTACATAGTGGATAGAAATTTAATTTCGTAGCCGTAACCTACGATCGAGGCAAGTTTCCTAACTCAAGCTCGAGTTATTATTTTCAAAGCATGTTAGTGAATAATTATTGATGATTATTCACGTCTATATTGATTATTGAAATTCGCACTTTGTGCAATTGATTTCCGTTCTACTGCTATTGAACTGTGAATTAAATTAAAGTTCTTCATTTATGAACTGTTTATGAAATAGATCTATGCTAATTGTATCAGCTAGATCAAGCATGTCTAAATTTGTTAAATCAAATGTGTTTTAAATAACTGTTCTTATTAAATTGATATAGTAAGAACTCTTGACTGAGAAAAGGACGAATTTGATTAAGGCATGATATCAATGCCGGATTATTAAGTGTTTATGCATAAATCACGAGGTATGAAAGGTTGATCCCCTTGAATACCAAAACTTTTTAAGAGGTCCAGTTTAATCACTGAGCACCTTAGCAAATGTTCATGGTTATTCAAAACCACTCAGTTCATGTTATTCAATTATCGACTATTCAATTGTTGATTATTAATTCATGTTCCTTCACAATCTTATATTATTGTTGAACATTGAACGCAATATTTCTTTCTAAGTCATGATATATCTCCCTTTTCTATGTAAACTTGTGAAGCAAATTAGTTGCTTACTCTTGCTATATCATGACATCTATTTCAGTTAAGCCCGAAGGATCCAACACGAAGGACAAGGGCAAGGGCAAGATCTAGGAGTAATTTAGACTGAATGTCAATTTAGTTATTATCTGATGGAATTTCTTAAGTAAACTATTTGTATGATAAATGGTGTATTTAAAGTTAAGGTTATGGAGACCTTGGGACCGTGTTATGAGGCTTTATTATAATGAACATTGTATGTTTATTATTTCGTAATAGTTATAGAATACTTATGATGATGATAGATCGTGAGCACCGAATCTGAGGTTAGAGAACCTAGATTTGGGGGTGTCACAGTTTTATACCTCACTTTGATCAATCTTGTTTCTAAGCTTTCTGATTTGATATGGAAGTGGTAGGGCTTTTTTTTGGGACTGATCCACTACTATATTTCGTGGGTTTTAGAGATAGAGATGGTCTTCGATGAGTGTTTGTATATAAATGAGGCTTAAATGTGATTTTCTCTCTCTCTTGATCCTTATATATAACTTATATACAATGAATTTGGCTGGTGAATTCGCTGATTGCTGGAGTTTTAGTCACATAGCTAGACTAGGTTTATAAGCCACCAACTAAAGCTTTGGCAAGTTTGACAAGTTAGCTTCAATAATGCAATAAGGGCAAAATGGTCTTTTGGCTTTAAAATTTAATGGCAAAAATATAATCTTGACAAACCCTTAGGATTTGACCCTTAGGGTTTGACTCTTAGGGTTTAATCCTAAGGTTTTCAAAAATTTAATTTTCCTAGGCTTTTTATTTAGGGTTTAAAAATAAAAAATTTTAGTTTCTAAAAAATGAAAATTATGGTTTCTTGATTAGTTTAGGTTTTCTAAGTACTTAGACTTACAAATTAGGTTTGAGAATTTACTAATCAGCATTAGGGCTTATAATTAGCAATTAAGGTTACCAATTTAGCAATTAGGGTTATTAATTTAGAAATTAGGGTTTCTAGTTAATTAGGGTTTCTAAATATTAATTAGGATTTCTCTAATTAACATTAAATTCTATAATACGCAACATAACTCATATAACACAATTACTACACAGTCTTGAATCTCTCATTTGAGTTTTAAAATAGGGTTAAACAAATTAATGCTAGTATTTGGTCATGATACAACATAATTGACCAACCATTATCGGTCTACACATACAGTACATATTTATAGCACTGAATATAATTAATATAATATTATTATTCTCATTCCTTAGTCAAAATCCAGAATTAGGGTTTTGATTCCATATTGGATTTATCTTGCATATACAACATTATTAATTTAGTTTAAATAATTAACATAACTAATACGAATAAATTCATATAATAAAATATTTATTATAATAATTATAGTAATCATTTCATATATTATTTAAATAATAATCATATATTTTCATGGAAAATAAATAGTAAATATATTTTTACTACCAAATTAATTTATTATAAAATTATAATTAATAATGATTAATAATTCTTTAAAAAAATATTTGTAATTATTCATGTAATAAATAAATTTTATTTATCACATAAATACATACGCTTTACCTTGCACATATTCCCACCTTTGATTCTAAAAAAAAATTATAAACAAAATTTCTTATTTAATTATGTATAAAATATCGGGTTATTACATTCCTTCCCTAACCCTTATCAATTTACAGTGATTACTCTCAATTTCTCTCTAACACTCTGTGTTTTTTTCCTCTCTATACTCTCTGTGTTTCTTAACCTCAGGAATAACATGCATAGGAATAGGCTGATATTGCCTCTCCCACGTTCATCGGTTAAAAAAATAAACAGGCTATATCAGTTAAATTAAGCCAAATGCCACAAGGCCATGTTTGGCTGCACCTTAGATTAGGTTTCTAATTTATTTTTATATTAGTTATACTATATAGTTCCATTTGTCACACATTTTTATTTAATTAATTTAACAACTTACCACTACAATTATAATCTCCATTATAATTATATTTATACTTAACAAATTATTACATATCTAATTTAATTATTAAATTAAACTAGAATATCATTTTATTTATTTTAATTATTTCCTTAAATATTAAACAATTCATTCAATTTAATTATTTCATTAAATTAAATCTTCCAATCATAAAATTACTATTAATTAATTTAATTATTATAACACATTTTAAATAAATTATTACACCACGATTTCATCAATTATTTATTTATCTCAATAAATAAATCAATTAAAATATTTATTTAATTCAATAAATATTTTTAAATTACATAAAAATTCTCGATCGTTACATAATGAATGATCTATATGCCTAGGCACCAGAGGTGGCACTGCAGCGCCAAGTTTAAGCCTTGGAACGGTGCTGCTACGCCGAGTCAGCACATTAAGTCAGCAGGTGGCGCTGCAGCGCCAATTTTAAGCCTGGCATCGGCGCATAAAGGTGGAAATGACCTAATAAGCCCTGCAACAGAAAGATTAAGCAAAATAATTACAAAATAAATAAAAGTTATATAAATAACGAAGAACAAGCAACTTCTTAAGCATTTAAAGGATCCAATTCGCGGGTATAAATCCCACTCATTACCACAGCAGATGTATTTGATGCTGATCCTTCAACCTCCCCATAGTTCCATGGGACTTTTTTCATGCTGGTGAAAGGATACGATGATCTGAATGGTAATACCAGTGGTATCGGTGCAGCCACTTTCAAAGGGTTTTCAACTCCTTTGAGCTTAATTGATTGAATTGTAAGGGGTGTTACAGACATGTCTCCCTCAAAGGATATGATTACTATAACGTCCTTCCATCTTTATGCTCCTGGAGGAAATTTCTTCCCACTCTCAAGCAATACGGTGTCATTGTTTGCCATTTGCAGGTCACTACTGTCAATCATATTTTGGATGAAATGACGAAATGCCAAACAGCTTTTAATAATGTGACCACGAGTATTGAAGTGGTATTGACAAACCCCGGTAGCATCAAATTTCTTTGAACGTGGATTGACTGGGGGTAGCAGTGCTGTGATTTTTCCCTCATTGATCAGCATCTGCAAGATTTCTTCCATCGGTTGGCCCAAATCGGTGAACTACCTTTGGTTAGCATAATCCCGACGGGCTTGGGATCTTGTTTTTCTTGTAAGCTTTTCCTCTAAGGTTTTATTCTCTTAGGTTTGTAGTTGATTTTTTGTGATAAGGGAGAGGAGACTTGCATGCTTCTGACTGAACAACTGTCGTGTGACTTTGGTGCTGATGTATCACCTATTCTACTAGTTGATTGACGTGTTCATCGATAGGCTTCAATTCCCGTTATATCATAATTCAAAACTCTAAATAATCCCACTTATCGAAATTATCTTTGTTGATTTGAGAAGAACCATCCACGTATCTGATGTAACTGGAACTCTCTCCACTCCCCTTGTTGATTATGTTAACATCTCTTCCTTGTGTTAAGGGAGATGGTTATCTTAAACTTGTGGTAGCTCACACTACTACAAAACAGTAAATAGATAACGTGGAAAAAATATTATGGTTTCAATTAGAAAAACGTTTTGACACCCTTACACAACATTTTTAAAATGTTGTAGTTAGACACATTATACAACATTTTTTAAGAAAAAAACGTTGTAGATTTATTTTTCATAAATTAGTAGATGCTTGAAAACGTTGTAGAAGGTATGATTCCACAACGTTTTCTGACTAAAAATATTGTAGTTTAATATATCAGACAACGTTTAGGCACATTTACACAACGTTTATAATGTATCATTTATTTATACAAATATACAACATTTTTAAGATGTGGATACAAAAAAAAAAAAGGTTGTGATTTACCTATATTACCAATGCACCCGCAATATGCTAATGCCATGATATATAGCTAAAAGGTCTAAATTCTCTTTTAAATTTAAAGCCAAAATGTATCAACCATTCAAAACGCATCCCCAATAATACCATTCGTTTACAGTTTCAAATTACTATATCCACAAAATATCCATATATACATCTCAAATTCACTTTTCAATCCACAAAATAAACCACAAAATAAACCAAACTATCTCTAAAATTAATCTACTACCTAAGCATGTGCAAAAAAGCTTAGGTTCTCCCAAAATACGCTAGTAACTTTTGCTCTAGCACTAGCCATGGATGGCAGTCGAGAACCTAGTGCTAATGCAGAACGATATACAGTACTAAGAATTCTGGTATGATCAATCTGATTCCTCAGGGCCATGGACACCTGTTAAATCAAGTAATGTATAAAAGTGAGATCCATAGTAACTAAGCTTCAGAGATGATAAGACATACATGTATTTAGATATTAAGATGATTTGAAAGAAGAATCAGCATTGTAAAGTTATAAAGTTGCTCCTCAATTTGGCCTTGTAAAGTTGCCTCACCATTGATTCCTGCACCTGCATGAGTTAAGGAACTTTCGTGTTCGTGATTACAGAAAATGTAAGGCTAAATTTGAAAGACAGAAAGAAGCAAAAAAGCAAGTAATAAAATAAGCAGTACAGCATGGGAATGACTTTGGAGCTATCCATAGATGCCAATGAGGATTCAAATATATCAAAAGACGGTACAAACTACAAAACAAAGTTAGTGACTCCCGGAAATCTAGAATGCCAAACAATACAAAATAGCTAAAATTAGTCTCCGAGCATTTGGTCAATCGTTTCAGTCCTTCAACAAGTTTGGGAAGGTCAGAGGCAACCTTGCACTGCACCGCAACATGCACAACAAGTGACAAGGACAGCAGCCCTGCACTCTACTCAGCCCTTCCTTTTAGCAATTTTGTAACCTTTGATACACCATTTCATTTGTACTAAGTTTTTAGTATGATGAAGATATTATAGCAGCCTATTTAAGAAAATATTAGGCCATTACTTTGGGTTCTTCAAGCTGCCCAAAACAGTATGTAAAAGTAGCTTGACATACTAAATTCTAACTTTTAGTTTTAGCTTAAAAAAATTGCTTTTCGTTTCCATTTAATATGTCAAAACACTTTACTTATAAATCTATAAATCTAAAATTCAGGTAATTAGCAAAAGCATAAAAAAGCAATCCTTTAGTGTGTCAACATCCTGCTACAAATTTATAAATCTCACTACTACGAGAGACTTCCAAATGCAAGAAATATATACATATAATCACAAAAAAATAAAGGCTACGAGTCAAGCTTTTCTAAGCCAGATGGATGTCATACCGTTTTCACCCATTTGGTAATCTGGAGAGTCCATACTCTGCAAGCCCCTTTTAAGCCCTTCACTTTTCACAGAAACAATGTCCCCAATCTAGAAGACAAAAAGTTGGAATATGAATATGCAACTAATATATTATAATACATTTATTTCAAGAGCATAGGCCACATAAGTTGATAGTCTAGGATCTTTACCTTAGCATCTATTCCACATTGATCTATAGCAGTAGATCTGCTGCGATATCCACGAAGTTCACGACAAAGATCCTCATTAGTAGCTTCAAGCCAAGCAATCCTATCGTTGAGAGCCTACAACATCATAGATACAAACTCATCAATAAATCCAATGTCAATGACATTCACAGAAAAAACGTACTTCATCCCCAAATTAATGTTATCACTTTACAATCGAAAATTTAGCAAAATATTAGATTTTGAAGTTAATATTTACTTAAATGATCATATATTACCACATATACATGTTTATTAAAGAATGAGGAAAATTTTTAATAGGGGCTTATGTAAATATTTCCCAAAGGAAAGGAGTCTGAATGGGATGTAGAAAATAAAAGATATTAATAATTAATTTTACACTATCAATCAACAGAGAAGATTGACAGAATATTCCAAGTACCTGGAATTCGTTAGATGATGCTCCTCCACCATGTGCACAAAGTTCTGCCTACAAACACTCCAGTTGCTGGCGCATCTTCAACATCTCACTGGATATTGGATCCTTGTTAACCTGATTTGCAAATTGGAAAGGACAACTATTTATACAAAAACTTAAAGTAGCAAGCAGTTTCTACCAAAATGTGGCAAGAGAAAAAAAATGTAGCCCAGAAGTGAAATTCGTTCTTGAGCTGAACCAATGTATTGAGCTGAACCAATGATGGACAAATTATTAGCGAAGAAGATTAAATTTGTACATACCAGGTGCCCCACCAATGCTCGCTGGCCATTAGGAAAAAAACAGAAGTGTAAGTTTCCAATCAAGAGTGAAATACTGAGTAGTTATAAGCACAAATGCATATAACGGTGGAGCAGTCATCCGGGTTTGAACCGGAGACCTTTAGTGTTAGACTAGCGTGATCACCAACTACACCACGACACCTGATGACTACTTTCTAAATTAGCTTTATATATGACCCTTAAACACAACACATGCCCTATTTAGATAATTATACTTCATAAATGTTGGACGATAAGAGCGGATATTTTGGGCTATAATTATTGTGCAATACACAATCACATCATGTGCATTAAAAATTATACAATTGTCATTTACATTGAAAATGCAACTCCATAGCTAGAAAATTTATTTACTTCAAATGCAGTACTAGTTGAGAAGAAAACACTTAACTGAAATTACATCTCCATTCTTCAGCATAATTAGAAATAGAAAGAGATACAGTACTCAAATGTGCATCTAAAAACAGAATAAGATGATATAACTAACAAATTCATAACACCTTATAATGTAACCCCTAAAATAAAAAGGAGAAACTCTCCACCATGGACATCATGTAATTTAACTGGTTACATAATTAGTTTGATTAACAAGATTAGCTCATGAACAGAAACCTAAAAACTCATAAAATTGGTCAAATCTAGTATTTGTACCAAAGGCCACCACTAAACCCAACACCATCAGAATCACTGAGCAACTAAAGAAGGGAACAAAGCAACTGAGAAAACAAATTACTTACAAAGAAAAAAAGATTAAACAATTCAAAGAAACAATCTTTTAGGAAAATCCTACTATATACTTGAGGGAAATAAACAGAGAACACCAGATAAAATCATAGAACATAGTACTTCGAAGCATAATCAAATTAGAAAACAAAAATAGAAATCAGCTGTAAATAGCCATTTTTAGAAACCCATAAAAATTAAAGAACAATAAAAAAGGAAAATTTTAAGAAAACAATTTTCACAAGAGAAAATCAACAGAAACAAATGATCTACAAAAAAAACTTATCTAAGAAAAAACCCAGAAAGGGAATCTAATTTCTTAACTATAGTCCACAAAAAATGGGGAAAAAAACCCATACCTCCACAATTGCTAACAGAAGGGGCAGAGATTTTGCAGGCGGATGGAAGAGCCAAGGCTTTGGTGACATTCAAAGAGACACCAAACTGAGCACTGTTCTTGAAAGCCTCACATAGACACTTAGATTTGAGAATAGTTTTGAGGCCAGAGCAGCACGTCCCTTCTGGCTTACTCACTGTGCTGCCGCTGCTGACGTAAGAGAGACAGTCCACCATGTTTAGAACGACGGTGGAGCAGTCGACGACCGGAGCTAGGGCGGCGTGGTGAGAAGTAGAGACCATATTTGACGAGATCGGGACGGATTTGGGAGTAAGAGAGGAGAGGCCAAGGTTTTGGGCTACAAGAGAGTGCTGGCGTTTTATTTTAATATCAAATTCAATTCCGCATTTTTTTTAGCCCCGTATTTTTAGATACATAACGTTTTAAAAAAAAAAAACGTTATCAAATTAAAATCAAAAAATGCCCTTTTTAAATAGATAATATTTTTTCATATATATTTATAACATTTTGTTAAAAAACATTATGAAAAAAATACCACAATATTTTTATATTTTTATAAAAACGTTGTGGTTTAAGTGTTATTTATTTACTACTTTGTACTAGTATCAGGCTTTGCAACCATGATCTCACCACTGTCTATTAAATCCTTGATCTTATGCTTGAGGGCCAAACAATCTTGGATGTCATGAACCGGAGCTCCAGAATGGTAAGCACATTTCTTGCTTGTATTAAAGGCCTTTTCACTTGGATTGACTGGTGGGAGGAGATAGGTAATTTTCTTATGCGATGTCAGAAGTGTGAAAATGTTTTCCAATGAGTCCCCTAAGGGTGTGAACACTTTTGTACGCCTGACTTCTCCACTTTTTGGCAATGGAGGATTTGAGGATTATGCTTGAAAAGGGGAATAGTTTCTCCTTTGAACATGCAAGTTTTGATTTCCTCTTTGAGTTTGTCCTTGCAGTACCAAGGATACATCCTCTTATTTCTTCTTATGGACCTTCTAGGGGTTGTTCCCATAATTTCAGCTTGGATATGCTAAACTACGACTTTTAAATCGACAAGGTCTTGAATCTTCCCAAATTTTAATCCCAACTCTACAGTGTCTAGCTCTCTGACCCGGTGTTACGGCGCGAGTGACATAGGGTTGGGCGGAGCTGCGGCGCCAACCCTGAGCCCTGGGGAAAATTCTAAGTTTTTTCCAGGTCAATACTTTCCGGACTCCTAACTTGTCGTTATAAGTCAGAATTAGCTCATTCAAAAGTCGTTATCTTATATATCTCATGTACTTTGATTTCATTAGGATAAAAGTAGTTTTTAAATCCGTTAACAATGAATTCACTATTTAACATTTTATTACGCGTCCGTTTAATGTTCGTGAACGTTCATAGCTCGTTACTTCGTTTTAAGATGGAATTCGATGATTCTTGAGTCCACGAGTCTCAAATACGTTGTTCTATGTTATGCCATCGAAAACTAAGGTTTCCAAGTTAAACGACAACTTTTGACTACTAATCCAGAAATTCTATGATTTTAACGTTTAACGCCTAATCTCGTAAATTTCGCCATAACTTCGCTACTCGAGTTTTATGTGCCAAATCAAATGGAACCAATCCATTGATTCATTATCTATACCCTAACCAAGCAAGATGCACATACCCTATGATGGTTTTTAATTTGTCCATCAATAATCAAATAAACACTTATTGGTTTTCTTCGCTTAAACTTACTTAAACGCTTATAATTCTTAATCATACATGACTTATAATGTTTTAATCCACTATTAGTCATCCTTATTACTCCGGAAGAGACATGTTCCACCTATTCTTACTTCTCTACGAAAAATAAATAGAAAAGGATCGAAGACTAAGGTTTACGTAATATTACCTTAACGTTCTTCGCGTTCTTGAATAAAGCTTGAATGTTTTGCTTAGATTGCTCTTGATTACTTGTTAATGAACTTTTTCTCTCTCTCTCAATATATTGTCTAGAGTTGGTGAAAACAAACAAATGAACAACTCTAGCTTCCTTTATATAGAAAAATCTAATGGAGGGTAAAATGGTCAACATGCCCCACCTCCTTACTAATCATTTTCTTCCTCACGAGGTAAATCCACTTTACTTGGCCACCAAGTGGCCGGCCCACCTAGCTTCTTTGGGTCCATTATGGGTTGCCCCATGGGTTTAACCCATATGGTGATTCATCGGTTCGATCCGTAATTTGGTTTCTTGGCTTGGGCCTTAGAATAAATTCATATTGCGCCTATCTTGGGCTTGATTTAACAACACATTGGGCTTGACATAATCCAGGTGCAATTGAATTCTACAAAGTCCATCAACTCAAAGTCCACTAAGACTAATCATATTCTACTCGTACAATTCTCGTATTCTCTTCGTCTATAGTTCGTACGATATTCGTAATATACGTCATAATAATCTTTCATATTATACTCGTTTAATAACTAGTATCAGACTCGTATTTCTCACGTATAATAACCATAATCATTATACGTATGCATTTAATTCTCGAATCTCACTTTTCCTAACCCTTAGGTTTTAAGTTCGCTGGCGAAAACTTCGTTTGCCATAACTGAAATATTATTAAATATTCCATCATGTCTTAGTATTATATCATTATTCGTTTCTCAGAAATTCATACTTAATCTCCGAGCAGAAACTGATGAATAGTATTTTTACGGAAATTTCTCGGAAAACCATTATTTTCGTCTTGGAAATTCAAAACAATTAATCCTAGCACATAGCCAGAATCCTAACCACATATGCACATTCTAGGTCATAGAACGACCTTCAAATAACTTCCTCACATAAATAAATAATTAAATTCGTTTAATTCAAATAATCAAATAAAATTTAATTCACATAAAGATCCGATTTTCTCGGGCGTTACAGTAACTTCCCAATCAATCATCAAATCTTAAACAATTATCACTGATATAGTGTGTGTGTGTGCTCAACAACCATGCTAACTGATATAAAATCAAATATAACACATAATAAATCTCTTAGAAGGCATCATATAGTTTAAAATTAAGAAATCTAAAAACAAACTAAATCCGACTAAAATCAAATATTTACCATTATCAAGTGTAACGACCCCAAAATTCATACAATAATATTCTCCTTCTCGATCGTTAACAATATAACTTTAATCTATCTTTACATCATTATTCGATATTAAAACCACTAAAAATGCAGAATATTTAAAACTTTTATACATTTCCTTCTGTATTGCCCTAAATCGTAACCTTTATATTACATCTCTTCGATTCAAATTTATATCATGAATCGTTACTACAAAATGACTATACAAAGTCTTACATCATAAATAGATATCCATATACACCGGATAGCTCAACTTACAATTCAACATGTTACATTCAAAATATTAAATACATTTCTCATAAAACATAAGTAATCTTCGTGAATATGGATCTCTGTAATTCACTTAGCACATATTCTTACCTTGAAATCGTGACCTGCAAAAATTATTATTTACAAGAGTGAGCTCGACATCTCAGCAAGTTCTAACAGTTTTCATGCATCACATAACACATAATAATATGCCCAACATACATATCCTAATAATTAAAGTAACATGGCATACATGCTTTAATTCACATAACAAATATAAATATTGAGTCCCTTACTCAATCATCATTATTTAACCAAAACAACGTAGTCATAAATTGACTTTAATATTTCATGATTTCAACATGTATAACATATCATGCTTGCTTACAACACATATAACATATCGTGCAATTTAAAATAGTTCATCAAGTCCATGTAGAAAATAGGAACCGAAAGACTTGTCTTGATCGTTGTTTACCAATAATACATTAACAGCTTATAACTATCTGCACTTCACGTGCCCTACACAATTATATAATCATACACATCAACTATTAGTCACATAACAACACATAGTAATTATAATGTAAACTCTACTCCACATCTCATAATCATTCATGTTAATTAGCAAACAATGTTCAATTAGATTGTGTTAACTTTTCGACTTATGTAATATTCAAAATTCATTCAAGTGTTTAAGTCTTGCTAGGAATACTTATGGGTTTTATATTAAACCCATTCCATATCTTATAATGTTCATTAACACTTGTCACGGCGTTTCGACGTTCATTCGTCACACGCCTGAATCGTCTCTCTTGTGTATGCTTAGTTTGCTTACATAACTTATCTAATACATCATTTATTAATATTAATCATCATTATATTTACTAACATTTATGTTTTATAACTTAGGACACCGTCTTTTATCGTCAGGAGCACTACACTTACATACGTGCATGCCCGACGCCCTTCGATTGCTTCCTAATACATACCAGTCCCATAAATGACCATTTTCACCCCTGCTCCCGACCTCAAATTAACAACCTTAAAAATAAAAAGTTGTAGGACTATTCGTCCTCGTTTCGGATCATCTTGAATCACCTCAATCGGAGTCTGTATAAAAATGTTATGGCTGTTTTACTATAGGAGGTCAAAACTGTCCGGCCGTTTCAACTATTTCGGCGCTACAGCGCCCCAAATAGCCTTGGGGGCCGCGCTGTAGCACCCCTTAGCAGTATGTACGAGTTTTTTTCTTCTCCAGTTTTAGTGTTCTTAATAATTTTTGACCCTTTCTCCTTCCAACCTTCATAACTTGAGTTATACACTCCCAAATTAGTCCGTTTTCGACTCTATGGATTCGTAATTCATAGAACTACAACATACTAGACTTATAAAAAATTTACAAAAATACTAACTAGCTTAAATCTTGACGCAAAACTCATGTTCATACTAAACTTTCGTGTTTTAACATATTTGGCGAATTCATTCACTACGAATTCGTTTCTTAACCAAATATATTCATTCAACTTGCGTTCTTTACGTTTCTTATCGTATTAACACAATCCATCACCAATTTTACAATTATACTATGAATTAAACATCAATTTGATAGTTTCAAAAGCCATTTTTCAGAAATTAATTCACAAAAAATCATTATGAACAAAATTCCTTTTCTTTATCAAAATTACATGGATTGAATTGCTAGAACAACCATATAACTCATAATTACATGGATTGTTCTCATACTCACATCAAAGATTTAAGAACAATTTTCAACATAACTTCATAATCAAACACTATGAACATGATTTCATCATGTTCATCATATCTTTGTGAATTAAAACTTTTGAACAACTATAAAAATCTCAAGTAAGCGTGTATATATATATATATATATATATATATATATATATATATATACACACACACACACATACACACACACACATCCCATTCACATATCAATATTATGAAGTTTTACCAAAAGATTTTTACATAAAACTCTAAAACTATGAAAACATAGAAGAACATGATTTTAAAACTTATTTTTACAACAATTGTATTGCGAAAATCCTTTCATGGCATACAATCACATATGAAAACATATGAACACCATATATACATATAAATTCATAATCATGAAAACCTAATTTTACAAAAATTAAATACAAAACATCTTAATTTAGTATAAGAGTTAGTTTGATACCTTTCGAGGTTGAATTAGGAGAAAAGATAGAGATGATGAAAGCTTTTCTTTTATTTTCTCAAGGTTTCTCTTCTTCTTCTTCTTCTTCTTCTTCTTCCTCTTCTTTTTCTCTGTATTCTTTATTCTTCTCTTTGTTCTTAGTTTAGACTTAGGTATAGAAAACTAACGTAACTTAGTGTATATACAATATACTTATAACACATATAATTATAGAATATGTAATTCTCAATATAATTACATATACTAGTTATCAATTTAATATATAAATTACAAAAATTAGAATTTTAAAAGCCCCAAGGCTTGTTTGGCAAAACCATATTATTTTAAAATCAGGTTTTAATAGTTAAGGTCTTATTTGGGTAAAACAGGTTTAAAACAAAAGTAAGGCCTTGTTTGGGAAAACGGTTTTAAAAACTCTTTTAATAGATCCTTTAACACATATTCTTAATGTTATTCTTTAATTAATTAAATCTTAACATTAATTAAAAGTTTAACATCAATTAATCACATAAAATTGTCACATTATAATTACTCGCTAATTATAAATTCATGCAACAATTACCACATCACTACATTATCTCAATTAAATTAGAACTATAACATAAAATCATTACATATTAATTAAATATTAAATAATCATTTAATTAATATAATACACTTAATTACATTACTCCATATTAATCACATAATCTTAATAAATAATTCAATTAAAATATTTATTTACTTCAATAAATATTAAATTAACATTTAAATTCTCTTCACACGAATTCACATATTTCACAATATATACACCTTATAATAAGAATTTTAATTATTAAATTCTTATTTTAATAACTTATGAAAATTCGGGTTGTCACATCAAGGGTCAACATGGGATACTTATGTTTTATTTTTAACCTACGGGGGCTTTTTGCTCTTTTACCCATTTTATTCATTCTCTTTTTTTTCTTTTTTTTATACACGTGGCTATGCAATGTCTTATTCCTTAGGCTTTTCAATGCTACCTTAACGAGCTTTCGACCAACGACTCCCAGACCATTAAGACCTTAGGGCGCTAGGTGTAAAGACAATAAAGGCCACAAAACTAGACAAGCATGTCACGGTGTTTATTTACAATTTTTTTATAGCTTATATATCCCAAAGTTTCTCCCAAACTTAGGTTCTTGTCTAATTGTAGCAATCAATACCTATTCATGAGTTCCTTTCATTCAAACTAGCATTATCCTTAAGAATTCAATTATATGCCAATTAAGACTTAATCAGTCAACATGATAATTTTTAAACGTGCTTTCCAGATTATATAAATTTCAAACAGATAAAGATTCAATTCATGACAAGAACTCATTTCAAAGCCTTAATAATCAATACTATACTTGTCTACACAATTCCACTCTCATCATTGGCCAAAACAGACTTAAACTATCTAACTGCTGGAATCATGCTAGTATGAACTAAATGCAATAAAAAAAATAGTAAACTAATTGCAATTTATTAATTTTTCAATTTTTTTTCCATTTTTTTAAAAAAAAACTAAATGCGAAAACTAAATGTAAATAACTCGTAAACATAATGAACTATAATGTAAATAACTAACTATATGTAATACGTCACTAAAATGCCCCCAAACATAAACTAGACATTGTCCTCAATGGCTAAAATAGGAAAAAGTAAAGCAGAGTACTTCCCTGAAAATATAGCAATCTTCCTCCTTGTCTGCTAAGTTTGGAGAATAGGCTAGACATATTAGAATGAATCGGGCACCACACTTGAATTTAACTTGACATACCTGTAAACACAATAGAAACAATGCTATTAAATCCTAAATAAATGAAAATTCAAAAACTAAAAATTAAACGTGGGTTGCCTCCCAAGAAGCACTTGTTTTAAAGTCGTCAGCCTGACTTCTTCAACTCTCTATCCAATTCCCCTTCAAAAATTGAGCAACCCTCTATCCATCGAAAATAATGTAACTTTTGGTAGGTTTCCATTTGTGATGGCTATCGAATTAAAGTAACCTATCATGCTTTGTTTAGATAAGTGCCTAATTGAGAATGTTGAATTACTAGGTTCTTTTTCATCCATTGAGTCTATGATTAGATTGGGGCTTTGAGGCTTGGAAAGCACAACTGGCTCTTCTTCTATCTTCTCCTCCTCATCCCACCATGGCTCCACATTTGCACTAGCTCTCATGTAATAAATAGCCTTGCCGACGACATGACTACCAAGCGGACAAGATTTTGCAAATCTAACTGGACACTTAATCTTTGGCAGAGAAGGCACTTGGGGCACTAATAACACCGGCTCATCCTCGTTGGTACTCATAGATAGTTCTTCACCGACCTTATTTTTATTATCCCCACTTGTCTCCTTTTTTTCAACATCTCATGGCTCATCCAACTGTAGAATTGGGTCAGGCACTTCGTCAATCTTGGAATCCATGTCATAACACCAACAATTGTTTTAAGGACAGTTGTTCAAAAACTTGAACATTAGATCTAACTGATTCTGAAGATTTTGAATTAACTTCTCTTGATTAATCCTCCTCTTCTCATTTTGATGCTACGAACTTGGACAACAATTCCACCAACCTTGAATTACTTGTCTCAGTTTTGGAATCCATGTATTGAGGACCATATGTGGGAGTAGTGATGAGTTGTTCCATCTGGTTCTGAAAATTATGGCTTGATATTTCTTGACTCATCATTCTTTCGACTTGGGTTGCTATGAACTTTGACATGAATTCCTCCAACTTTAACTTTTCTTCTTGTAATAGAGGTTGACATGAGACTTCTGGAGTGTATGTTGGATTTGGAACGTAGTATTGGTCTTCATAATTATGGCTCCATGAAGAATCCGGGTGATATCCCCAAACTAGATGATAATTAGCATATGTATACTGGTTGAGGTAATTACCACTGTACTGTACCGGTCCAAAACTGATGGTGCATTGATGACTCGGATAATTATCAGCACAATATTTACAAACCAGTTCAATCCTCCTAATATGTTGGGCTGCAACAACATCTAACCTCCTCGATAGTGTCTCTAGCTGTGCTGATAATGCAGAAATTTCATTGAGTCCATCAATCCTTGTGTCTCTTGGCTAAGTTATTCTCGAATATGGCCATTGATAATTACATCCAGCCATGGTACCTGAAAAGAGAGAAAAATAGGAAGAGAATTAAATAAAAGAAAAAAATGTTTAAATTAAGACTAATTTGATTGAAGCTAATATTGGTAAAAATTATTAAACTAATTCTCCGGTAACGGAGCCAAAAACTTGTTGGGTAAAATCTAGTTACATACAACACGCAAGTATACGTGGTCAACAAGTAATAAAGTGTAAGTAGAGTATCGTTCTAATGAGGAATTATTAATATAAATTACCAAATACTAACTCTTAATCAAACTAATTTTATTTAAACAATCAATTTAAGATTATGAATTAAATTATTTAATTACACTACTAATTAAAAATCAGATTATGGAGATTTAATATTACAACTTCACTTATTGCTTCACTTAAATTAATACAGTTCTTATCAAGTATGCTCACTATTCTAAATTGTTAATCAAGAACACATAAATAAATATGACCATCTCTCAATTCATCATACTCAGATCAACTTAAATCCACAGGTGATATAATTAAGAAGAACATCCCAATTAGTTAATTCACTACATCTCTATGTGAATTATAATTAAAGAAGATTTTAAGCACAAGTTCTTTATTAGATTACATGCAATGTTAGGTATATTTCTATCCTAGACATAAATTATGTATTCTAATGCCATGCAGAAAACACAATCATATGCTATTATGATCAGATCTAAATCTATAATTTATCTCTCGAGTTCATATAGATTATCATAGTAATTGTTAGCTAGGCAATTATGCAATTCATCACAAATCATAATAGACAATCCAAGAATAATTACAATAATTAATAGAGAAGCATACTAAAAATAAACTATGCAATAAGCTCCATTGTAATCTTAAACAAAAGATTTAGTTCATGATTAATGAATTAAAACTAACAATCCACAATCTAATAAACACTAAAAGACAAAAATAAGAGTAGCGTGAAGAATAAATCTGTTGTCAACAAATCTCTATCATCCTCATGCTCCTGCTCTTGATCTTCAATGGTCTCCAAGTTGCTTCAATCTCCAAAACTAATAAGAACTAGGGTTTTGTCCTAATCTACTCTAATCTAATCTAATGGAAATCCTCCCCTCTTCAGGCTCTGTAATAACTGATAAAAAGATGCCCAACATAATCCTAATCCATGCCAAATTGTTCCAACCACGCGGCTGCAGAATTAGACTTGAAGTAAAACACTTTCTCTTTCCCCGTACCCTTGCCCCGGTGGGGGTTTTTATACTGATGAGGCCCGCCCCCGCTGGGGGTGCTACTGTAATTGATATTGTACCGCCTCCCTAACGGGGGTTTCCTTTGCAAATATGGCCGCCCCGGCGGGGGGGGGGTGTATTTATGCAGTTATGCTTTTTGTTCATTTTGCTGCTAAGTCTTTCCGTAATACCGCCATTGTGAAAGCCCCGAACCCGGGTCCCAAATCACCGCGGATCCGGTACAATCATTCTATAACTATTGCGGAAGATATAAACATAAATTATTTATACAATACATTTACACACTAATCCCAAGGTCGAGTAACCTTCACATATACAAAATTCATAACCTGACTAACATGTAACATTATTATCAAGCTATACTATTACACATTAGCTGCACATTTTATCCCAAGCTGAACTTGGCTTTATCCTTTCCTGTATCCGACGTTTTTGCCTTAATCTGTAATGCTAAATCATGATATAGCAAGGGTGAGTATAAGGTTGCTCAGCAAGTTTAAATATTATTTAACGATATATCATGATTGAAAGAATCTGAATAATAAGCTGGCTATAATTCAACAATATAATTGTGAACTAGCAGGAATAAACTTTTGACTGAACAAGTATTTAACATGAACAAATATCTGGACCAAATGGTAATGAAGATGATCAGCCTTTCATACTGACTTATACATGTAATATGTATAGAGTACAATTCTACAATGGCAATCGGCAATGATTAACCGTAAGCATATCTGAATGAAACAACTCTTAGTAGAGTTAAGTAAAACTTGTCTGAACCGTTGATTACCGTTACACAAATTATCTAGCTTTGTCTGAAAACCTAATATACATAATACCGATCTACACATTAGAATAATATTATCACAGTATTTAAATAACCTAAATACATTTATAACATAATCCTATCAGTCTATAACACACATAAAACCTAACCTCAAGTCAAACTTTGATAGTCTAAGTCGAGTTCGGTATAATTCTAACATCTCTATGGCTTTAATTAGTCGGACAAATAACGAGTTTAAGTTCAATTAAACTCTTCTTGACACTTAACAAATATCTTAGATAATCATATTATTAGTCAAAATAATTTTCCAAGTCTCAATAATAATTTTCACATAATTATTATCATTTAAAAATGATTTTTCAATCATTAAACTAGTATTTATATGAATTAAATACCACATAATTTCTTTATCATTAATATTTATTTAATACCAAATATTAATGAAATACATGTCATAATGTTATATCATATTTATAATATATCAAAGTATTTTTAGTACCTTATTATTGCCTTTAAATGATTTTAAAATAATAAAAATTATTATTAAATAACTGTCATTATTATTTAAAATATTAATATTTTCATGACAAAATATCGAAAGTTATATTTTATAACTTAAAATATTTTTATAACACTTAAATCATTTTTACATGATTTTTAAATCATTAATTATATTTTTTCATAATTTATTTAATATATTTATTAAATAAACTAATTACCATTAATATTAATTAATTAATAAATTTCATCACAAAATGTCAAAAGTTATTAAAAATAACTTAAAATATCTTCTTTTACCATAATATAATTTTTCATGATTTTTCATGAATAAAAATCATTTTTAAATAATTTATTTATTATTATAATTAAATAAATTAAATAACATTTATATTCCAAAATTATTAAATATTAATGAAATATACACAAAATAATTAAAAACTAATTTTTGGACTTTAAAAAAAAATTGGAAATTTATTTTGTATTCTTAATAATTATAACCATTTTTCTCTAATTATTTAATTAATGTAATTAATTTCCGAAATTAAGTGTCGCTATAGGTACCACAGGCGACAAAACCGTCGCTAATGGTGTTCTTGGGCTGTTCTTCATCAACCCATAAATGCATAGGCAGTGTTCAACGTAAGAGGTTTGACCAAGTCTAAATCATTGATCACAAGGTTTTATGGGCATCCTGATGGGTCATGGTTGTAGTATAATTGTAATACTACAACTATAAACTAAGATCATGGCGAAGTTAAAACATATTAGAGAGTTATTGGCCATAAGAAATCATGTCAGGACTGTTCTTCCATTTCTAGGTTTCCCAGAAATGAAGAACAATCAAGGTACCTATATTGCAACTTCAAATCATAAACTCATGGACTTGTTTTGTGTAATACAGTGGTTTAATCTTGTAGAACACATGGCAGGGTATAACGACATAACATCAGAGCATCATAAAAACACCGAATCTAAGAGAAATGGACCGGTCGAACTAGTGGTCAGGATCTGCCTTTGAAGATTCTTGGTTACCCAGAATCTTCATATGGCGTGATGGTCAACACTTGTTTGACTGGATATAACATCATTTCTGTTATGGATCTGGGTGATCTAAAGACTTTAACATGTAGTCTTCACGTCAGGCTACAACAACAAAACAATAGCTTGACCAAACTCTTTAAATACATAAAGATATAGGGTCATGAATATCACTATCAGAAATTTTGGAAATTTCTGGGCTGCCTAGAAAGTAGTTTCGTGCTTGGTCAACGCTTTTTGACCGATCATAACTTGCCATATACTCATGATCTGAGCTTGATTCAAGTCTCAGATCAAAGCCCTCATAACAAGGAACAGATACATAACATCAAATACACCAAAACATTAACAGGTAAAGATATAAGGCCTCTGATATATATGGCTGTCAGGCCATATTTTTCAAGTTTTCCAGATTTTTAAAATCTTCAAAATCGTGTATCTAGATGTTATAGATCCATGATCTATCAACCCAGATCACTAAAAGACACTCTAATACATAACTTTAACCAACAAATTATAACATATAACATAAGATCATAGGATTTCTAAGATTTAGGGTTTTTACCACTTTCTAGCTTTGGTCTAGATTCTGATCTTTGATTCTGATCCTTAGCTAGCTTTGAACTGATCATGGTTCATCTTCTCTCTCTCTCTCAATCTATATTTCTGAATTATAGGGAGAGAAAAGACATGGACAAGTTTGCTTAAGAAAATAAGTAATGTTTTCTTACTTTAATTTTTGATTTGTTTGATTCATTGTATCTAGTGGGTATAGGTGGCACAAAAATCAGATTTGGGATAGATTTGAGCACATGTTGTATATCTAAATAGATGAGTCACCAAGATTTGGACATATCCTTTATTTAATGTGTAAGAAAATGTGTAAATGGGTCATTTCGCATGTAATTTTAAAGGCATACTTAACATTTACCCAAACCCTTAGGTTTTAGGGTTTAACCCTTAGGGTTTAACCCTTAAATATTTGAAATTTAATTTCTAAGATTTCCAAATTTCAGTTTCCAAAATAGAAAATTATTATTTCTAAATTGTAATTGGAATTCTCTAATTATATTTAACTTTCCTAATCGTAAATTTAAGTTTGCCAATTAGGATTAGTATTTTCTAATTAAAATTCCTAACTTAGCAATTAGGTTTCATAATCATGCATTAGGGTTTATAACCCAAGAATTAGGGTTTTCTGAATAGTCAATTAGGGTTATCCCTAATTATATTTATAATCGAAAATACTTATACCATTAAATTTAGCCTTTGAATTCTCAAATTAGGGTTTATAATATTCGAATTAGGGTTTTAAATTCCCAAAATTGAAATTAAGGTATCTAGAACCGATTTCTAGGGTTTCTTATAATTCGTAAGAATTTTCTAATTGAACGTTGACGTTCTAAATATATACATAGGGTTTAGACACTTATAAAATTTATCTGGTCAACCCTTGACCCTTAACCACATTTTGTACACATATAATACCATATTCAAAGAACATATACACATAGACCCTAATCCTGAATAATTCACCACAAAATTTTTAAATTCACAAAATTCCATCCTGAAAATATCGAATCTATTCACTTATTTTCTGTCTAGGTTTATTATTTAACCTTAAATTCAATAATTAAGATTTAAATAATTTTCTAAATTCTCGGGTCGTCACAACCATTATACCACCATGCCACATATTACACCCCTAAACATAAAACAAACACAAAATAAGTAAAAACGAACATAAATATACAGGATCAACACTGTTTAAGTCCAAATTAGAAGCCGATTCTTAGGTATAAAACCCACTCATTAAACTCCCTCAAACTTAAACCGTGCTAGTCCTCGAGCACAAAACAAAACGTAATGCAATGCAAAAGAATGTAATGAAACTAATCTACATGTTATGCCCCCAAATTCAGGTACTTGAAACCCGAATTCAGTGCTTCACGATACCATTTTTTTGAGCGGAATAATAATAATAATGTCATAAATATCAAACTTAATTTACATATCAGAGTTGTCTAAGTCCTAGGTACGCAACCTTTAAAACATTTCATTACATAATAGATAATAAATATCATCAACTTATTTAAGTCTAGCTATTACATAAGATAACACAAACTTATTCTGCTAGCTTTCCTTTCCCTTTGTTCTTGCATGAACCTTCAGGTCGATCATACGTAGTTGAAAACATTTAAATTAAGCAAGAATGAACATTTGAGTGCCTAACAAGTAATATCAACAATAAACATTAGCTGAAAGGATTAAATATTTTCTTTGTACTACCTTTCTACAACAAATCAATAGTTGTGAAGTAAACTAAACCGATAATAATAACATAACAACTCTATATCAAATTTTGGAAACTACGTACTGACTATAAATAGGGTTAAGGTAACATACTATGAACATTGTTTTCAATTTTCAAATAGGTTAGTAGAACTTCATCCGCAAACCGTCATAACTTACGGGCACGGGGGGTGATCAGCCTGTTATGCCATGCATTGATCAATACTACATGCAATAATGATATTATCGTTCACTCTGTCTGCCTTGGGCGCATAAAAGTTTTTCCATGTTCGGGATGTTCATACTTAGCCGGGAATCCGAACCAAAACAATTTGATTGGATACAAAAAGGTTTTATCATATTCAACGATATTTCTAAATCTGTGTCTAGCTTATCAGATAGCTTAGACGACTTTTACTTAATATATACATACTGGTAATCAATAGGTATATATATATATATATATATATATATATATATATATATATATATATATATATATATCAACATATGATTAAATACAATGGTTATCAAAGTGGGGATACTTGTATAACCATAATTAGAAATTAACGAACAGAATAAATATCTGAATAATAATATAATACTATGTTGATAATCAGTGATCGGATATAATATATATAACAATAGGGTTAATAATCTGGTATAATAAAATATAATTCTGAAACTTTCTTACTCATGTCCATTGCATAAAGAAAATACAAAGGTAGGATACTTGCATTCAATTAGATAAGCTTACGATATTCATTGAATAAAGTAATGCAAGGGTTAGAATACTTGCACAATGTAAGGTAGGGTTCGGATACTTGTCTTAAGTGTAGTTTATCCACGTTAATAAATTAAAACTTTCGAATCCTATTTATAGCGTGTTATAAGCACAAGATGTTCATTAGCTAACACAGTCATTAATCAAGCTTGACATGATATAAGTATGCACATATGGTACAAAATCAGTTTATACGTCATCACAAGTTCAACCCACGTATCTTTGTTTTGATATTATGCGAACATCCTCCTGGACTTATCATTCGAAAGTCAAAATTAACCTTTATTTACATCACATAGCATGGTTCTTAACACATTACATATCATATTAGTCATATATTACAAGTTAAAGTAATTATATAGGCATGCTTCAAACATCAGTTCAAAAACAGAAGCTATCCAAGACTGCTACACGGCGCAGCTGCGCCATGGCTAAGCCTAGGACCGACGCAGCTGTGCCGTCCCCTGGCTAAGCCTAGAGTTAGCTGCTGCCTTGTGGTTTCTGTCCGGCTTGACCAAAACAATCACACATGTTATATTTGTTATGTTAAAGGTCTTTTCATGCTTCTGAAGTCAATCTAGGTTCCTTCTTTCATAATAAAATTCTAAATTTATTATTTCAGCAATTTAAGGTTATTCAAGGTCATGAAACCACAAAGTTTATCATGCTTGCTCTCTAAACATACAAGATAGTTATAAAACTCATTTTAGGCATGCTTGTGAGTATTCATATCACATATGTGTAATTAACCTCATTTTGGTTGAAAATATGCTTCATTTATGTTTTACTTGAAATATGATACACAAACATGGTATATATATGTTTATGCTACATGAGTAAGTCTAAGAGCATCATCAAACATGTTCACAGTATCAAATTCTAACTTTCAAGGTAGTATGTTAACATTCTCGTTCAAAGTTCATATTTTCAGTAGTAACTTCACTAGTAGGTTCTACATGTTCAATACATAGGGATCATGTATAGGGATATTAAAGACATAATATGACATCTTAACCCTTTAGAATCTAGATATTCATGTGATGCAACTATATTTTGAAAGGATGGAGATAGAGTTAAAGACTCCAGGGGCCCATGTGATGATGGAGAATATACGAGTAGAACCGACTTTAATCGATAAAGTTAAAGCTGCTCAAGCTACAGACCTGGAGCTGATGCGTATGAGGAAGAAAGTGCAAGAAGGTGCTATGCCGGAAGTAAGAATCGATGAAGAAGGAATACTTCGAGTCAACTCCAGACTATGTGTTCCTAACGACCCTGATTTAAAGCATGAAATCATGATGGAGGCGCATAACGACCCTGATTTAACTTCTCTTGATTAATCCTCCTCTTCTCATTTTGATGCTACGAACTTGGACAACATTTCCACCAACCTTGAATTATCTGTCTCAGTTTTGGAATCCATGTATTGAGGACCATATGTGGGAGTAGTGATGAGTTGTTCCATCTGGTTCTGAAAATTATGGCTTGATATTTCTTGACTCATCATTCTTTCCACTTGGGTTGCTATGAACTTTGACATGAATTCCTCCAACTTTGACTTTTCTTCTTGTAATGGAGGTTGACATGAGACTTCTGGAGTGTATGTTGGATTTGGAACGTAGTATTGGTCTTCATAATTATGGCTCCATGAAGAATCCGGGTGATACCCCCAAACTTGATGATAATTAGCATATGTATACTGGTTGAGGTAATTACCACCGTACTGTACCGGTCCAAAACTGATGGTGCATTGATGACTCAGATAATTATCAGCACCATATTTACAAACCAGCTCAATCCTCCTAATATGTTGGGCTGCAACAACATCCAACCTCCTCGAAAGTGTCTCTAGCTGTGCTGATAATGCAGAAATTTCATTGAGTCCATCAATCCTTGTGTCTCTTGGCTGAGTTATTCTCGAATATGTCCATTGATAATTGCATCCAGCCATGGTACCTGAAAAGAGAAAAAAATAGGAAGGGAATTAAATAAAAAGAAAAAAATGTTTAAATTAAGGTTAATTTGATTGAAGCTAATATTGGTAAAAATTATTAAACTAATTCCCCAGCAACGGCGCCAAAAAATTATTGGATAAAATTTAGTTATGCATAACACGCAAGTATACGTGGTCAACAAGTAATAAAGTGTAAGTAGAGTATCGTTCCCATGAGGAATTATTAATTCAAATTACCAAATACTAACCCTTAATAAAACTAATTTTATTTAAGCAATCAATTTAAGATTATGAATTAAATAATTTAATTACACTAATTCTAATTACCACAAATTAAAAATCAGATTATGGAGATTTAATATCACAACTTCACTTATTGCTTCACTTAAATTAATACACTTCTTATCAAGTATGCTCACTATTCTGAATTGTTAATCAAGAGCATATAAATAAATATGACCATCTCTCAATGTATCATACTCAAATCAACTTAAATCCATAGGTGATATAATTAAGAAGAACATCCCAATTAGCTAATTCACTATATCTCTATGTGAATTACAATTAAAGAAGATTTTAAGCACAAGTTCTTTTTCAGATTACATGCGATGTTAGGTATATCTCTATCCTAGACATAAATTATGTATTTCAACGCCATGTAGAAAACACAATCACATGCTATTATGATCAGATCTAAATCTATAATTCATCTTTCGAGTTCATATAGATTATCATAGTAATTGTTAGCTAGGCATTTACGCAATTCATCACAAATCATAATAGACAATCCAATAATAATCACAATAATTAATAGAGAAGCATACTAAAAATAAACTATGCAATAAGCTCCATTGTAATCTTAACCAAAAGATTTAGTTCATGATTAATGAATTAAAATTAAGAATCCACAATTGAATAAACATTAAAAGACAAAAACAAGAGTAGCGTGAAGAATAAATTTGTTGTCAGCAAATCTCTTTCTTCCTCAAGCTCCTGCTCTTGATCTTCAATGGTCTCCAAGTTGCTTCATTCTCCAAAACTAATAAGAACTAGGGTTTTGTCCTAATCTACTCTAATGAAAATCCTCCCCTCTTTAGGCTCTGTAATAACTGATAAAAAGATGCCCAACATAATCCTAATCCATGCCAAATTGTTCCAACCACGCGGCTGCAGAATTAGACTTGAAGTAAAACACTTTCTCTTTCCCCGTACCCCCGCCCCAATGGGGGTTTTTGTACTGATGAGGCCCGCCCCGGTGTGGGGTGCTACTGTAATTGATCTTATACCCTCGCCCTGGCGGGGGTTTCATTTGCAAATATGTCCGCCCTGGCTGGTGGGGTGTAATTTTGCAGTTGTGCTTTTTGCTCATTTTGTTGCCAAGTCTTTCCGTAATGCTGCCATTATAGCACCATGCCACATATTGCATTCCTAAACATAAAACAAACACAAATTAAGTAAAAATGAACATAAATATACAGGATCAACACTGTTTAAGTCCAAATTAGAAGTCGATTCGTAGGTATAAAACTCACTCATCAAACTCCCTCAAACTTAAATCGTGCTAGTCCTTGAGCACAAAACAAAATGCAATGCAATGCAATAGAATGTAATGCAACTAATCTACATGCCTATGAATCCAGCAATAATGACAGAAATAAGTCTATTCAACCGGCCTCAGAGAAATCAGGTAAACATGATAAAACAACATATCAAAACAATTTAGTAACTATAACGCCCCTAAATCTGGGTACTTTCAACCCAGAGATATGATGCTGCACGGTACTCATAACTATACATTCATTCCATTGAAACACATCAAAATGAGTGCATTAACTACATTCTTATTACAATAATAATAAATCATTTCCCTGGTTCTATAACCGAATTACATTCTTTGCTTATCATTAAATAATTCATACAAAATACTAGTCTGTTACAGGATAAACTAATTATCCATCTTAGCCTTGCCTTTATCTTTACTAGAACTCTCGGTTCACTTGGCCTTAGCTGCAATCATATAATTTAAATAAGAAATGAGCATAACTAGCTCAGAAAGTCTAGCATTAGATAACATAAATACCACGTCAAGAATTATATAATTATTCCTCAATAAATGAACAAGTAGTTATGAAGTACTATAAAATATTGAATAACACTTTTCATTCTCATAAAACAATTCTAAAGTACCTATAGTAACTTAAGAATTCAGAGTATGTCAAAAGACCATGAACATTCTCTTTTAGTTTTCATTCATGAAAAAGGGACAACCCGACACTAAGTTTGTAAGTCTGATATATCTTACGAGCACTTCTAGGTGATCAACCTATAGTACTCTATGTTGATCAACACTCATCCTTTAAACGTATTTACGTTTAAGTTTTGGTAACCTCACGTGCCCATCAAATAATCGATGTAAAATACATTTGTTTAGTCATACTCAGGCTTACCTTTGAATTCGTACCAAACAATTGGCATAGGATAACGTTATCAATACTATATCAAAAGACTTGTAAACAAATCAATCAAACTCTTAAGATTAGTCAAGCCGATTTAAAACTGGCATCGAATCTTTCGTAAAATAATTTATGCATCTCATAACATGAGTTACAGAAAACTTGGCTAACATGAAGGTTAGACAAGCGTTAAGAAAACTTGCCTTCAAGCGTCTTCAATTAAATTCAACAGTTCTTGGTCTTTACAGTTTGTACATGATATATTCACATAGCAGACTGCAATTAGCTACCAAACAATCTAATCACATTATTTTTACCAACTTCTTTCTCTTCTATAACTTAACCGAATTTATTTCATTAGTAAAACTCATTTTAAGTACCTATCCCTTCCTTACGGCTTATTAACATTCATCGTTTCATTACTAATAAACCACGTTCAATTCCTAAAGTCATCACTATATATGTGACATATGAATGGTCTAAACATGTATATTAAGTATATACACGTGTCCCATAATTATCATTCAACAATTGGGCTCAAAAATAACAAAGTCATTCTTTTACCTGTCTCGGCGCTGCAGCGCCATCTCCCAGTACAACATTGGCGCTGCGGCGCTAACTAATAGTAGCTAAACCCTTGTCTCGATACTACGACACGAGACTTCTTATACAAGAGTGGCACTGCGGTCTGCAGTGCCTACCTCTCCAACCCGGTGCAGCGGCGAGAGTGACACAGGCTTTGGCGGCGCTGCGGCGCCGACCCTGAGCCCTGGGGAAAATTCTAAGTTTTTTCTAGTTCAATTCTTTTCGGACTCCTAACTTGTCATTATAAGTCAAAATTAGCTCATTCAAAAGTCGTTATCTTACATATCTCATGTACTTCGATTTCATTCAGATAAAAGTAGTTTTTAAATCGGTTAACAATAAATTCACTATTTAACGTTTTATTACGCGTCCGTTTAACGTTCGTGAACGTTCATAGCTTGTTTCTTTGTTTTAAGTTGGAATTCGAAGATTCTTGAGTCCACGACTCTCAAATACATTGTTCTATGTTGCGCCATCGAAAACCAAGGTTTCCAAGTTAAACAACAACTTTTGACTACTAATTCGGAAATTCTAAGATTTAAACGTTTAACGCCTAATCTCGTAAAATTTTCCATAACTTCGTTACTCGAGTTTTATACACTAAATCAAATGGAACCAATCCATTAATTCATTATCTATACCCTAACCAAGCAAGATGCACATACCATATAATGGTTTTTAATTTGTCCATCAATAACCAAATAAACGCTTATTGGTTTTCTTCACTTAAACTTACTTGAACGCTTATGATTCTTAATCATACATGACTTATAATGTTTTAATCCACTATTAGCCATCCTTATTACTCTGAAAGAGACATACTCCACCTATTCTTACTTCTCTATGAAAAATAAATAGAAAAGGATCGAAGACTAAGGTTTACGTAATATTACCTAAACGTTCTTCGCGTTCTTGAATAAAGCTTGAATGTTTTTCCTGGATTGCTCTTGATTACTTGTTAATGAACTTTTTTATCTCTCCCTCTCAATATATTGTCTAGAGTTAGTGAAAACAAATGATTGAACAACTCTAGCTTCCTTTATGTAGAAATATCTAATGGAGGGTAAAATGGTTAACATGCCCCACCTCCTTACTATTCATTTTTTTCCTCACCAAATAAATCCACTTTACTTGGCCTCCAAGTGGCCGACCCACCTAGCTTCTTTAGGTCCCATATGGGTTTAACCCATTTGGTGATCCATTGGTTCGATCCGAGATTTGGTTTCTTGCCTTGGGCCTTAGAATAAATTCATATTGCGCCTATCTTGGGTTTGATTTAACAACACATTGGGCTTGACATAATACAAGTCCAATTGGATTCTACAAAGTCTGTAAACTTAAAGTCCACTAAGACTAATCGTATTCTACTCGTACAATGTGACGCTCCCAAATCCGTGTATCTTACAACCCGACAGATGGTGCTACACGGTGCTACAGTTCACATAAACATTCAATTGAAATGCTTCAAAAGAACGAATATGTCTTATATATATTAAAAGAATATCAACATTCCCCAGGTTCTTTACAACCATTACATTTGTTCTTGTCATAATATCAAATATTATTCTTACAAAACTATACTATTACATCAGTAATCTATAGGTTTGCCTTCGCCTTCCCTTTATCCTTGTCGGGTCTATCGATCCGTTCACTCTTAGCTTCATTCATATGGTTCAAGCAAGTGTGAGCCTAACTAACTCAGCAAGTACAATAATTCTAATAAAGCTAGCATGCTTGAAACGTAGGAATCATATATCTTCAGTAACTGAACAATAGTTATGAAGTACTGTCGATGATTCAAAATAGCACTTATTTTTATTCAAAACGTTTTACAACAACAATATTCAGTAAAACATCAATTCCAGTCCAAGACTATGTGTAATAACCCGATATTTTTTTATATAATTAAAATCAGAATTTTTGCGTATAATTTTTTTTTATTTTATTATTATTAATTATTTATTTCAAAGGTAAGAATGTGTGCAAGGTATTAAGTATGTAATTATGTGATGGATATAAAATATATTTATTACATGAATGAATACGAATAATTTTATTTTAAAATTATTGATCTCTATAAATTATATTCTTATAATATGTAATTTTACAGTAAAAATGTTTTTATTAATTCTTTTCCCTGAAAATAAGTATATATATTATTTAATTAATATATGTAATGATTATTAGAATTTTTATAATACTTATTTTATTATATGAAATTAATTCAGAATAGTTAAGTTAATTATTTAACTTAATTAATAAAGTTATATGTGAAAGATAAATCAGATATGGAATCCAAACCCTAATTTTGAGTTTTGATCAAGGAATGAAAATAATAATATTATATTATTATTTGTCAGTGTTATAGATATGTATGGTTATGTGTGTAATGTTAATGTGTGGAACAGTTTTATTATATTACGATCAAACCTTAATAATATTTTGATAAACTCTATTTCTAGTTCTGGAATAAGGAATGATGATAATATAATAATATTAATTATATTGTTGATCTTTCAGTGCTATAAATATGTATGTTATGCTTGTAATGTTAATCTAGAAATCAATTCCCTTATGACCTGATAAAACCCTAATTTAAAACTCAGCTGTGAGTTCAAGAGTGTGTTATATGATATATGTTAAGCATTATATAATTTTGTTATTAAATCCTATTTAATATTTAGAAACCATAATTTAAAATAAAAATCGTAGTTTCAAACTGTTAAACCCTAATTGATTTGAAACCCTAATGCGAAAGTCATTCACAACTTTGAGAATTTGTTAAGCCGTTATGTAATCACGATAATGTGATTTATGATCGGTGTTATATGTATTAACCCTAATTAGGGAGAATCGTAATTATTCAAAATACTTATTATTTTTCTATATTATAAATCCTAATTTCCAAATTAGTAACCCTAATTTATAATTGTAAATCCTAAGCGCTAATTTGGGCAACGTAATGTTAATTAGTATTTTTTTTAAATCCTAATTAGCAAGGTGATAAGTAAATTAAAACCTTTTGTTTAGTTAAGAAACCCTAATTATTTTAAAACCCTAATTTATAAATTTTATAAACTAAAATTATAGTTTACTTTTATAAACCCTAGTTCCCAAATCTCATTTGTGCTATATGCTAAACCTTAGGGTTAAACCCTAAAGGTTAAACCCTAAGAGATTGTCAAGATTCAATTTTTCCATTTAAATCAATTAACAAATGACATTATTGCCCTTATTGCATTCTTTACTTGGTTGCTTGAGAATCTTACCATATTTTGAGTTGGTGACCAACTACACCAACTCCTTGTGACACATAAATGACAACACATCAGCCACCTAGCAACCATACATGAATCTACTTAATATATATAAAGATTAGAGAGAGAAAATGTTGTATTTTTAGCTCAATTATTCACCAAGCTCATCCTAGACCCTCTCTCTCTAAAAGCTTCAAAATTATGTAGTAGGTCAGTCCCAAAAATTGAGCCCCACGATCATCAACAACAAATCAGAAACCATAGATCAACATTTGGTTCTTAAAGGTATAAAAACCTAAGTCAAAATTTGATCTTGTATGCTATAATAAATTTGTGATTTTTATGTTTAAACATGTTGATTAAAGTGTTAAATGATGATCTGGGTTGTTGTTTACTAAATCTATAACATCTAATGCTCGAAATCAGAGTTTTTCAAAAATCTGGGAAAATAGTTTTCTGTTGTCTGACATCAAATGTCAGGGGCTGTAGATTTTTGTGTGTTTATTTTTGTTGTTGTTTAAGTGTTTACATTTGTAGCCTTGTATGAGATCTTCAATCTGAAAATGGATTCACTGTCATTGGATGTCTAGATCAAAAGATATTGATGGTCAAAGGTCGTTGACCGACCATGACCGGGAAGAAATCTGGGTAAACCCAGAAAATTTTTAGCGTCTGACAGCATGTTGAACGGCTTTGATCTGACAGATTTAATGATTTTTTTATGTTGTTATTGTATTAAAGTTGTATCCTATTATCTGGACTATAGCTAAGTGCCTCTAGATGTCTTAATGCTTCAATAAATCAAACGTAGCATGTGGTCAAACCTAGTCCCTCAATCACGAATTCTGTTTCTGGGAAATTTCCAGAAAATTGTTGGCCTTATTTCTGACAGGGTTTGACCGAGTTAGATCTTGTAAATCTGTTAATGTTAAGCTTATCTGTTGTTGTAGTGTTGTTCCTTGACACGAGTACTACAGATTTAAACCTTCAAATCGCATGAACCATGATCAGAACTACTATTAATTTGAGCATGAAAGTGCTCAGTCGACACCTGGGTTTCTGGGAAAACCCAGAAACCGTCTGACAGCTACTTTGCTGGCATAGATCGATTTGTTATGTTGTTGTTTGCTTAAAATAAGATATGAAACTTGTAAAGTTACGTAAACACTACATGTTCTAAGTTTTAGTTTGAACAGAAGCGATCTAGAAATGAATTTATAGCCAGTCAAACGTGGTATGTTGGTAACCGAAGCTGTCAGTGTTCTTGAGCTCAAGAACACCAACAGCGACAGTTACTGTCGCCAAAAGCCTTTAGCGACAATTTTTAATTAATTTAATTTCTGAATTTCCGGAAATTGATTAAAAATAGAAAATAAATTATAAAAAATTACAAAATTAGTTTTAAAAATTATTTTAAATTATGAAAAATAACTTTTAATTATTTGGGATATTTTTCATTAATATTTGTAATTATTTGAATATTAATGATATTTAATTTATTTAATTAGTGTATTAAATAAATTAGAAAAAAATGATTTTAATTATATAAAAATCATTTTAAATATGAATAAAGTGTTTAAAAATATTTTTGAGTTATTTTTGATAACTTTTAATATTTTGTGATAAATTTCATTAACTAATTAATATTAATGATATTTTAGTTATTTAATCAATATATTAAATAATTTACGAAAAATAGAATTAATGATTTAAAAATCATATAAAAATGATTTATATGATTTTAAAAATATTTTAAGTTATAATATATAACTTTTGATATTTTTTCATGAAAATTTGTAATAATTTAATATTAATGATATTAGATTTACTTAATGATTATCTTAAATAATTTAGTTTAAAAATGATTTTAATATTATAAAAATCATTTAAAATGAAAATAAAGTGTTTAAAGATATTTTAAGTTATAAAATATAACTTTTAATATTTAAAGGATAATTTTATTAATAAATGATATTAATTAAATATTAAATGATGTTAGATTTATTTAATAATTATATTAAATAAATAGTTTTAAAATGGTTTTATTTATTTAAAAATCATTTAAAAATGATATAAATGAATTAAAAATATTTCAAGTTATAATTAATGACTTTTAATATTTTGATAAATAATACATTAATACTTTAATATTAATGATAATTATTTAAAAATGATTTTAATTCTTTTAAAAATTATTTAAGTGTAATATTAATACTTTAAAAGTATTTTAAGTTATTATAAATAACTTTAACATTTTGGAAATGGTTTCATTAATAGTTTAATATTAATTAAATATTAATGATAATAGAATTGTGTAATATTTAAATCATTTAATAATGATTCTGAGGTTTGAAGATTCATGATAAATTATAATAAATGTTTAAAAATTATTATAAGTCATTTAAAAATAATATGACTGATACGTACGGATATTGAGTTACAGGACAGAGTCTTAGACTCGGTAATTACCTGATAAAACCGTCGGTACACCGACATGTTTCAGAAATTGATCTGGACTTAGATAATTTATTTAGATATGTGGTTATTTGTGATTCAATGATTATTAAATATATGTGCCAATGTGATTAGGGTATGTACTGACTGCAATAAGCAGTGTTATGTGTTATAGTATGTTATTCTAATCAAACGAACGATCTTATTAATGATAGGTCGTGAGATAAGTGATAAATCTAAATTACAAACTGTAAGCAGCGCTTCAGGCAAGTATCTAACCTTTGCATTTTCTTTATGCAATGGACATGAGTAAGAATGTTTCTAAATTATATTATTACTGTACAGATTATTAACCTTATATTATATAAGCTCATTGATTATCAACATGTTAGTATATGGCAACTTAGATATATATATTCTGTTCGTTAATTTCTAGAAATGGTTAAACAAGTGTCCCCACTTGGATAATTATTGTATTTAATCACATGTTGATATAGCTTTGTCAATTACCCGTATACATATATGTTGAATTATAGATTATTGTTGAACAAGATAAAACCTTTGATTTAGAACCCAGACAAGTATGAACATCCCTACATGGGAAAACTTTTATGCGCCCAAGGCGGAACAGAGTGAACGATCCTATCGTTCTTGTAATGTAGTATTGATCAATACAGGGCCCATGGGAAGTACAACCTAAAGCCCGTAAGTTATGACGGTTTACAGATGAATTTCTGTTTAACCTTTTCGAAAATAAAAACAATGTTCATGGCATGTCACCATAACCCCAGTTATAGTCATTATGTAGTTTCAAAAATTTGAAAAAGAGTTGTTATGTTATTATTATCGGTTCAGAATACTTCACAACTATTGACTTGTTGTAGAAGAATAGTACAAAGAAAACATTTAAATCCTTTCAGCTTATATATATATATATATATATATATATATATATATATAATTGCTATTACTTGCTGGGCACTCAAATGCTCATCCTTGCTTAATTTAAATATTTTCAGCTAAGTGTGAATGATCAGAGAGCTCTACTAAGAACAAGGGAAGGGAAAATGTTGCTGAATGAATGAATGAACGTTATCTTATGTAATAGTTTAATGTTATTAAAACAAGTATGATATATATATTATCTATCATGGTTTGCAATGAATGTTTAAAGGTTACGTACTTGGAATTAGACTCTGATAAATGTAAGTTAAGTTTGAAATTTATATTATTGTTATTATTATTAGTAATATTTCTGCTCATAGAAATGGTATCGTAAAGCACTGAATTCGAATTTCAAGTACCTGAATTCGGGGGCGTTACACTATGAGCATTTCATTAGTACTTTGAAAAGGACGTCCCGACACTAAGTTCGTAAGTCCGACAAAGCTTACTAGCACGTCTAGGTGATCAGGCTATAGTACTCTATGTTGATCAACACTACATTCATTAAACGTGTATACGTTTAAGTTGTGGCAACCTCACGTGCCTGTCATTTGACGACAAAATAATTTAGCATACTCAGTCTTTTTTTGAAAATCACAACAATATTAGTTTGGTAAATCCTTGTCAATACTTGATAGATTATAAGAAATCTAACATAGCATAAGTCTAGCCGAATGAATTGGCTTTTGACTTCATCAGACATTAACTCATGCATAAGAATACATGAATCACAAAGCTTGTCCAGATCGAACTGGAACAAGGGTTAGAGTACTTGCCTTTAGCGTTCGCTTACAAATATAACACGTGCAATGTAGGTCTTTAAGGTCTCTACAGTAGATGATAACATCACATAGCACATTAGGTCATGAATAAACATACATGGTTCATAAAGAATCTTACCATTCTTCGCAATCTAATTACGTATTAGATTTGTTATTATGGGTTTCAGCTTTCCGTTATGTCGTCCTTACGTCCATATACAATTGACTTTCTTTAACTCTAAGTGATCATACTTAAGGCTTAAATATGTCTTAACAATGTTACATTAACATCCTTAGTAAAGTGTTAATCATTTACTAATCATGCTCAACATTTAAACATTCTTTACTATCTAAATCTTAAGGCTGGCGCTGCGGCGCCAGTGATCCTTTGTTATGCCGCACTGCGGCGTCACTTATATGACCCCAAATTTTATGAATAAAGATTTAATTTTTTTAATTTTTTTTTAATATTATGGTGTGGATTTGAGATAGTATTATAGTTGTGAGTAGTATTTATAAATTTTGCAAAGTATACAAGTTGTTATACAATATTCATTTGTCGGAGAATATCCGTATGACGACATAATCATTGGTGAACCCCACAACGGAAGTATTGTCGTAGTAAGAAAATGACAAAAATATTTTTTTAAAAATAACGACAGAAGTTTTACAGTTAAAACTGTTGAACTATTCGGTAGTAAAAGTACAGTAATACGCGTGGTTGCAGAGTAGCACATGGTATTGATTATTGATACTTACGTAAGAAGTCACTCAGTTATACTCAATTATTACTACAGTAATTACTGCATCATATCTCTCATATTATTGATTTAATTATTGTCACGGTAGCATTTGTATAATATGTTATGTTATTAAATCAATAATTGAGACGACAAAGTTATTCTTATTATTATTTACAATATTAACGATGTCTAGAAGTTCTGCCAAGGAGAGGTTTGGTCACCTAATTACGCGCCAATAGGGAGAAATCCTTATTGGAAAGTCTCCTCTTTCCTGAGAACGACCTGGTCGATTAATATTGTGAATTATAATAAAGGTGATAAGTTTTGTTTTATTATTATTATAAATGTAATAAAACAGAATTTTTTTTATATAAAACAGAATACTTTTATAAAATTATTTGTTTTATTAGACTATAAATAGAATATATGATATTCTATTATACATAGTGTTTATATAGTGTCTGCATAGTGTTTGTATAGTAAAATCTTTTTATATAAAATAAAATACTTTTATAAAGTTATTTATTTTATTAGACTATAAATAGAATATATGATATTCTGTTATGCATAGTATTTGTATAGTGTCTACATAGTGTTTGTATAGTGCCTACATAGTGTTTGCATAGTAAAATCTTTTAATATAAAACAGAATACTTTTATAAAATTATTCGTTTTATTAGATTATAAATAGAATATATTATATTTTATTTAAAAGATTTTGTTTTATTAGAATATTTTATTAATACTGCATAGTAAATCAATATGGATCGTCCGTTTAAAAGTAAATCAATCTGGACCGTTCATGAATTAGTTACTATTCAGTATATTCTCCTATAAATAGAAGCTCACTCCTTCATTATTTCTTACGAATTCACTGAAACTCTAGAGAGAAAAACTATAGAGAGAAAGAAGAAAAGTATTCTGCTACTTCACTACTCCTATATCCAGTTTCTTCTAAGGTAAGGGGTATTATTTCTTTCGTCTTCATGAAGAGAACTTCTGTTATTCCATTCTTTATCATTATGTTGGAATAACATGTCTATGCGAAGTACCGCATACATGGTGAAATTCTTCTGTTACTCCATTTTTTATTATTCTGTTGGAATATCATGTCTGTGCGTTTACGCATAACCTGGTTCTGTTCTTTATTATTCTGTTAGAACATCCTATCTGTGCGGTTTACGCATGACCTGGTTCAGTTCTTTATTATTCTGTTGGAATAACATGTCTGTGCGGTCTATCGCATGCATGGTGATTTCTTCTGTTATTCCATTCTTTATTATTCTGTTGGAATAACCTGTTTATGTGAATTATCACATGCATGGTGAATGATCCTTTGTATTCATTCCTTATTAAATTGTAGAAATGATCTGTCTAAGTGGATTACCGCATGGCGGACGAAAATCCATTTGCAGTTTCATATATTCTCTTATACTCAGTTGGTTAAAGCTTTAACTTCTATACTACATGAAATTAGTGGAATATCCTTGATATTTGCGCTTCATCCGGTATATTTTCATGAAAATATTCTTCTGAGCATTCTTAAATTTTACTCCACAAAGAAGTGTCATGTTGATAATTTGGACGTTATTGGTTCCTGGATAAATTAATTCTTGAACTTGTTTTATTGAATTTTTATATCATTGTCATCATCCTCATGTTTATATTATGTTAAAAGTCATCTGTGGCCTGTAGTTCATAGATGGACTTAGTATGATTATGACTAGGGATTATTCGGTATAATCATGACCGTAATGTTACAAATGATGTGGTAAAAGTCATCATTTGCCCGTAGTGCATTGATGGACAGTTGTTGGCATGATCATGACCATTGATGAATACACGAATATCCTTGGCCCGTAGTGCATGGATAATTTATGGTTGTGATACTAATGAATATCCTTGGCCGTAGTGCAGGGTTGATGTGGATTATTTATTAAGCTGAGTCACAGCGATAAAAGTGATGAAAAACCTTTTAAATTATAAAAGATAGTAGATTTTATTCACTACTTGACTCTTTTAATAGATTGCTTGTTCCGCTGCAGTTAAACTTGATGTTTGTTATATTGTATCACTTTAACACTGTTGAAGGCTAACGATAATTTATTCTGCATTATCTTAGTCATAATATTTCTTACTGGGCTAGTTGAGCTCACCCTTTTACTTTCATTGTTCTCTTCAGGAAATGAGAACGTAGCATGGACTAGTCGAGGAGCGGAGTGACGGTCCAGATGATAACATTAGTAGTCCTCACTATTCTATGAAATAGTGTGATAATAAATGTATTGAGGACTTATTTTGAGTTTGAATACTATCTAGAAGACAATATTTGTATTAAAACTCACAGCTCATGTTATATATTTAAGATTGTATTTGTATTCTGTACCTTGTATCTGGCGACTCAGAATAGGTGATGTATACCTATTTTGGGGGTGTCACAGTTGGTGTCAAAGCTTAGGAATATGATCCCTGGCTGAGATGTGAGATAAGATCTAGGAGGGGAGAGACGGGAAATTCCTTCGCTAGTATGACCTACCTAAGTTTATTTAGTAATTAATTGGTCGGTCAAAGTATAAGGATAATATAAGATATGTTAATTAACCCTTGTTTTGTGATAGTGATTGAAAATGGCATCTGAAAATGTTGAGATCAACAATGGAGCACATAAGACCGTTGAGTCACCAACGATAAATATCCAGGATAATGTGCAACAGGAAGACAATAATCCTCAGGTAAATAACAACACCGATCAAATGATGAACGATGAGATGTTTAGAGGCTTTATGTAATTCATGCAACATCAGGTGAGAGAGACTCCAGTTCAAAATGTAGGTGGAAATAATGGCAACCCATGGTCGGCCATCGCTAAGCAGTTCAAGGAGCTGGGACCACCAGAGTTTTTGGGAAAGCTAGAACCACTTAAGGCGGAGACGTTATTAAAGCAGATCACCAAGATATTTGATGTCTTGGGATGCTTTAAGGAGCAAAAGGTTCCCTTTGCCACCTTTATGTTGCGTGAAGAAGCAGATTACTAGTGGTAATCTATAAAACGTACCCAGCCTAACGCACTCAAGATGTCTTGGGAGAAGCTCCAAGAGTTGTTCAATGACAAGTACTTTCCTGAAAGTATTCGTCACATGAAAGAGATAGAGTTCATCAAGCTGGAGCAAAACAATATGACCGTGTCGCAATACGAAGCTAAATTTGCGGAGTTATCCCGGTTGGCATCCCATTTGGTCGATAATGAGGAACGAATGACGTGAATATTTCTAAGAGGTTTGAAACCCGATATACGTCAATAACTCATTTCTCATAAATTTTGTTTATATTCAGATGTTGTGAATAGGGCTCAGTTATTGGAGCGCGATAATGAGTCAGCATAACCAAAAGGTAATGACCAACAACACGATAATAATCATACCGGTGGCAACGGCCATCGGAACAATGATAACCATCGTGGGGGAAATTATCATGCCCAAAATGGTAACCACTTCGGTGGTAATCATGGTCAAAATAATAAGAATGGACATTTCAAGAAAAGGAGATTCAACAATGATGTAAAGACGTCAACATCAGCACCTGTCGTTAAGGAAGGAGAGCGACCACCTATCATATGCTTCAAATGCGGAGGGGAGGGACACATCAGTCAAAACTGCGCGATACCATCCAAAGCATGTTATAATTATGGAAAAGAAGGTCACCTAGCCCGATTTTGTCGTTCATCGAGGATAAGTTCAGCTAGGATGGAGGCACCAAAGGACGTCTCACACAAGTCAAATGTGACGCCCCCAAATTCGGGTACTTGAAACCCGAACTCGGTGCTTCGCGATACCATTTCTATAAGCTGAATAATACTAATAATAATAACAATAATATAAAATTTAAACATAATTTACATATGCATCAAAGTTTACTCCTAGGTACGAGACCTTTAAACATTCATTACATCATAGATAATAAGTAACATTGTCTTAATAAACTATAACTATTACACAACATATTAGAAATCTTATTCGAACAGCTTTCCTTTCCCCTTGTTCTTTCCTGAGCTTTTTGGTTGATCATACTTAACTGAAAACATTTAATTTAAGCAAGAGTGAGCATTTGAGTGCCCAGTAAGTAATAACAATTATAAATATTAGCTGAAAGGGTTAAATATTTTCTTTGTACTACCCTTCTAAAACAAGTTAATAGTTGTGAAGTAATCTGAACCGATAATAATAACATAACAACTCTCTATCAAAAATTTTGAAACTACGTAATGACTATAATTGGGGTTTAGGTGACATACTATGAACATTATTTTTAATTTTCGAATAAGTTTCGCAGAACTTCATCTGTAAACCGTTATAGCTTACGGGTACGGGGGGTGATCAGCCCGTTATACTCTGTATTGATCAATACTACATGCAAAAATGATAGTATCATTCACTCTGTCCACCTTGGGTGCATAAAAAGTTTTCTCGTTTACGGGATGTTCATACTTGTTGGGTTCCAAACCAAAAGTTTTATCTTGTTCAACAATAATCTATAATTCAACATATATATATATATATATATATATATATATATATATATATATATATATGCAGGTAATTAAAAAAGGTGTATCAACATGTGATTAAATACAATGATTATCTAAGTGGGGACACTTGTATAACCATTTATAAAAATTAACGAACAAAATATATATATCTGAATTACTATATAATAACATGTTGATAATCAATGAGCGTATATAGTATAGGGTTAATAATCTGTATAGTAATAATATAATTCTGAAACATTCTTACTCATGCCCATTGCATAAAGGAAATGCAAAGGTAGGATACTTGCCTGATACGCTGCTTACAGTTCGTAACTTAGTTTTATCTGTTATATAACCACCTATCAGTAATAAGATCATTTTACTGATTAGAACAACATATTATAACTCATAGCACTACTTATTTCAGTCAGCACATTACCTAATCACATTGTCACATATGTTTAACAATCATTGAATCCCAAATAAACACTTATCGAGTCTAATTATATAAGTCTAGATCAATTTTTGAAGTATTTCGGTGTACCCACAGCGTTATTGGGTAATTTTCGAGTCTAAAACTCTGTCCTGTAGTTTAATAACTGAAAATATCAGTCATATTATTTTTAAAATGACTTATAATAATTTTTAAACGTTTATTATAATTTATCATGAATTTTCAAACATCAGAATCATTATTAAATGATTTAAATATTAACTAATTCTGTTATCATTAATGTTTAATTAATATTAAACTATTAATGAAACTATTGCCAACATATTAAAGTTATTTACAATAACTCAAAATATTTTTAAAGTATTAATATTATCCTTAAATAATTTTTAAAACATTTAAAATCATTTTTAAATAATTACCATTAATATTAGAATATTAATTTATTATTTATCAAAATATTAAAAGTCATTGATTATAACTAAAATTATTTTTAATTCATTTATTTCATTTTTAAATAATTAAAACCATTTATTTAATATAATTATTAAATAATTTTAATATCATTAATGTTAAATTAATATCATTAATATTAAATTATTAATGAAATTATCCTTTAAATATTAAAAGTTATATTTTATAACTTAAAATACCTTTAAACATTTTATTTTCATTTAAAATAATTTTTATAATAATAAAATCATTTTTAAACTAAATTATTTAATATATTTGTTAAATAACTAATTATCATTAATTTTAATTTATTAATGAAATTTATCATAAAATATTAAAAGTCATTAAAATAACTTCAAATATTTTTCTTATACCATAATATATTTTTAAATGATTTTTTATATATTAAAATTATTTTTAAATAATTTATTTAATATTATACTTAAATAAATTAAATACCTTTTTTATTAAATATATATGAAATATTTTAAAAATAATTAAAAAAAACTAATTTTCTGACTTTTATATAATTTATTATGTATTTTCCATAATTAAAAACTAATTTTTCTATTTATTTAATTAAAATAATTAATTTAGAAATTAAACTGTCGCTAAAGGTATATTAGGCGACAAAATTGTCGCTAATGGTGTTCTTCACTCAAACCCAGATTTTCATGTCAGATTTCGAGTGGAGTACTTTTACTAAGATTTCATATCAGATCGTGGTGTTTCTAGACTAAATAATGATCATAGTTTGTAGAACTAATGTAATACTACAAGATACACTAACAATTAAGGTCAGATCATGCATTAAATGAAAGATCTAAGCTAACCAAAACACTGTCAGAGTTGTTCTTCATTTATGGGTTTGCCCAGAAATGAAGAACGGTTCGACTGTTCACCTTTGAGCTCTCACTACATAATGATCGTGCAACATTTTTGTTATCTAAAAGTTCCAGGTTGTAGACCACATGTAACTAAATAGATCTATTACAAAACTTCACTAAAACAACAACACAACAAGAAATAATCTGGTCAAACTATGCCAGAGAAACTGTTCTTTGTGAATCTGGGTTTTTCCTAGAAACTCATAAGGCTGGTGGTCAACCCTAGTTTGACCACCCATATCTTTGATCATGTAACATATCTGGTTGTTCTATGGGTTTTAAGATGTAGTATTCATGTCAAACTACAAGTTTATAACAACAACATGGCCTAAAGAATTACAAGGAGCAATATCAAAGGCCATCAAAATGTCTGTCAGACTTTCTGGGCAAATTCTGGGCTTCAAGAACAGCCAGTCAATGTCGATCAACCCACTTTGGCCTTAAATAACTTTTAATCTACAACTGATATGACCATGATTCAAGTTGCAAATTAAATATCTCCTAACAGACTACAAGTACAAACTTTCAAAACACAAAAACATATAACCGATTGAGATCTATGGGGACTGACATTCACTGTCAGACCCTTATTTTTATAATTTCTAGATTTTTAAAAAACTTAATTTTGAGCACTTTGATGTTATGGATCTAACAAATACCAACCTAGATCAACTATATGGACTACAAATAACATGTTTTAACAATAAATCATAACATCTAACACAAGATCAAAAGTCAAATTTCTAAATTAGGGTTTACCTCTTTGTGATCAAATTCTGATTTCTATGTTTCTGATTTGATGTTAGTGTTCGTGGGGCTTGATTGGTGACTGATCTAACACTACAATTTCGTGGGTTTGGTCTTGAGAGAGTATGGCTAGGTATTTGTGAACAAATTAGGCCAAAATGAGGATTTTCTCTCTCTTAAATCATGTAATGAATTGATACAATGAATTTATAATGGTTGATGTGATGTTAATCTAGCTGCTAGGTTGTTAGGGTAGGGTGGCTACAGATTTGCTAGCTAATAATTCAACTAATGGGACAAAAAGGGTATTTTAGTAATTTATTTATTAATTTTAAGGGCATTCTTGTCCAAAGTACTTGAATCTAAGGTTTAATCACTAGATTTTAAGCCTTAAAATTTCCCAAATAATTTTTAGGGTTTGAAAAATTAAAATTGAAGTGTAATAAAATTTTAATTAACCACACTAATTTAAAATTAGAGTTTTTAATAGAAAATTAGGGTTTTTAAATTAGGGTTCCCAAATTAACAATTAGAGTTTCTTAATTATCATTATAATTTACTAAAATAATAATTAGGGTTTCTAATTTTAGCAGATTAGGGTTTTCAAATAATAATTAGGGTTTCTAATTTTAGCAAATTACGATTTTCAAATAATAATTAGGAGTCTTATTAATATTATTACAATTATTATTATTTTAATTTCTAAAGAGTTAGAAATTAATTTAATATTAGTACTCTCATTTATTCCTAATAAGATTAGGAGGCTAATTAATTAAAATAAAACATAATTCCTCAATTGTTAAAGAGGGTTGCCTACATCTATAAATAAGATGAGTCTTATTATGAGTGAGTTGGTTGTTGACTTTTTCACAACATACGCAATTCTAATAGTTGAAGAGTACGTTCTTTTCTATGGAGATAGAAAACTAGGGTTTAACCAACCACCCTTCTTCTTGAATATTTCTTTTTCCTTGGTGGATCAACTCTAGAGGCCAAACACTTGGGTGGCTAACGTTGATCAAAGGAAGGAACCAAACTCGGTGGATTCAAGTTAAACGCGAAAAGGATTGGAGGTGAACTTGTACATGAGGAAGCTCGAATCTTCAAGGGTATGATTCTTGTTCTTTCTTTTTCGTTTAATTAATAATTGTGCATAAAGGGTGATCCGGGTATATGGTTTGTAAAATTTTAAAACTCTGATTTTTCACGTTTCCGCTTATTTTATGCAATTTGATTGTGTTCATGAATATTACAAACCTAACAGTGGTATCAGAGCCAAGCTTTTATGCGAATTATTAATTGTTTTAATTTCATATGTATATTGATATGTGTTTAGAACAATTTAATTAGGCATAATTTTGTTGTATAAAATTTAATTTTTAAAAAAACGAAAAAACCTTCAATTTTCGTAACCTGTTTTCGCGAGGCCTGTTTACTGTGATTCACGGCTTGTCCCTTTTTGGAATCATACTGCAGATAAGGATTAATTAATTTTTTTAAATTAATTAGTTAGAATGATTTGCGTGATATGATTTGCGTGATATATATGTTTAAGGTAATTATACTGCAGATAAGGATTCATAAAGTTACATGATTCTTCATAACTTATTATATATATAATATATTATATTATGCTATTTACCAAGCATGATTCATCAGGAAACATTACATATTATCATGTTGGAATCTTAAAAAGCTAAGTGCAATATATATATATATATATATATATATATATATATATATATATATATATATATATATATATAACTTAATAATTTTAATATTAAAATATAAAGTTTATTTTAATTTTAAAATTAAATTTCATGTTAACTAATTAGAGTTGGAATTAGATTCCATGATAACTAATTGGAGTTGAAATTGGAATCCATGTTTTCTAAAATAAAGGAGTTTATTTGTGAATATAAAAGTGAATCCATGTTTCCTTTAATAAAGGAGTTTATTTAGATATGAAATAAGATTTCATATTATTCAAAATAAAATAGTTTATTTGTGAATAGGAAAGAGAATCCGTGTTTCTTTTAATAAGGAGTTTTTTTTTACTTGGAATTAGATTCCATAATCAATTAAAATAAAGGAGTTTATTTTGATTAAAATAAAATAGTTTATTTGATTCAAAATTGGATAAATTAAAATAAAAAAAAGGTTTATTTTGCTTTAAATTTGAATTAAAATAAAAGAGTTTATTTTGATTCAAAATTAGATTTTATACTAACTAAATTTGCCAATTAAATGATATCAATGTATATATTGAATGTTTATTATTTATGAGATGAATGCTATTTATTGATGCATATGTAGATGTGTATGATAATAAATAGGATTGATTATGGACTATTGACCAATGTGATTGTATTTTATTTTAGTTGGATGCATGAATGTATGAGTGTTATTAAATGGAGGCTGCGTGCCTCGTCTTCTCTAATTTTTCTTAATGTAAATTCTATCTCCCTCCTATGTACTTCCACTTGACTGCTGATCAAGGTTTCTATTTATTTCAAATAGTTTTGTAATAGGAATAGTTAGAATTATTTTGAAGAATTGGAGATCAAGGAACAAGGAGCGCTTGAAAACCTGTTTGTAATGGAGTCCGGGTTTAAATGTAATAGTTCTATTTAAATATTAATTCTTGCACCCATAGGGTTTGACCTTTTGGTTCACTTGGTGGCTCTAGTGAACCAAACTAGAATAAAAGTCTATAATCAATCCGGGTAGAATATTGTATTCTATATGTGCATGCTTATACTATATATATATATATATATATATATATATATATATATATATATATATATATATATATATATACACATTATGCAAACATACTTCGTATGTTAATTAATATGACGCGTATTTTATATATATGTGCATGTGCGCTAAACAAGATAAGACAAATTAATTACATGAAAATCCCTCAAATATTTTATATTAAATCCTAAGCGTTCAAAGATATTTGGAATATCGAACGTCGTCTTCTAGCATGATAAAATAATAGAGTATCAATTAATTATTATAGGTTTGTTGTGTCACCACAAGGCTTATCTTAATTCTTTGAGATGTTATTTTTATCACATTTGATGCTTATAAAGAAAATTGAACAATATTATTTTGTTGTGTCACCACAAGGACAATATTTTTCTTTTTTAAAAATATGGAGTGCTAGGTTGAACTTAACTTATATCATTTTAGTTCGGATGTGCACACACTTGACTATTATGATCTAAGAGGTAAAATACAAGGAGTTGCATAGTTGATATAATTGATAAGAGTTGTCTACCTATTTATTTATATATAGTTTGTTGTGTCACCACAAGCCTATATGCATTTGAAATGGGATCCTTATTCTCACTAGCATATCTTTAATTAGATATTGCCGAACTATATATGTTGAGTGTAATATAGTTTGAAAAAAATAGTGGGAGATACCAATTTAAAATAAGACCTAAATTATTTTAGTAATTAATAAAAGAATGTATGCGAAAATGTTGTTAATTACAAATTCATTTACATAATTTTACAATGTCTAAAATTATTATCACTGCGAAGCATATTAGATGTTATTTAACCGGACTGTATTAAACGGATTGATTAAGAAATTTGAGAATAGTTCTCATGGCTGAAAAGCTATATTATGTCCTTAATACGCCTATCCCTGCAATGGTTGCAGACAATGTCTCTGAGGAAGAGATTGCTACTTTTAAAAAGTGGCAAGATGATGCACAATTGGCTTAATGCATCATGCTCGCATCCATGAGTAATGAGCTTCAGCGTCAGCATGAAACTATGAATGCTCCTACTATACTCCTGCACATCAAGTAGTTGATGGTGAGGCAAGTAGGGCTGATAGATATCAGATATCTAAGGAGCTCTTCCGATCTAGAATGACCAACGACACTGCAGTACTGACACATGTCCTAAACAAGATCAATTTGATTGATCAATTAGGACAATGGGTTTTGTCATGGATGGAGAGTTGAGCCAAGATTTGATCTTGCACTCACTCTCGGACTCCTCTCACGATTGTTATGAATTTTTCATATGAACAAGCTAGATATCAGCCTCGCTGATTTGCTTAACATGTTGAAAAATGTTGAGAGTCAATTTCCAACCATAAATGACCAAGTCTTACTGGTAGGGGCCAAATGATCTTCTGGAAAGAAGAACGATTCTAAGAAGGTAAATAGAAAGGCAAAAACAAAGGATAATAAGAACAAAACTGATACGGTTAGCAAAGGAGTTTGCTTTCACTTCAATAAGCCAGGACACTGGAAAGAAAACTGCAAGAAGCATCTTGCAGAGACTAACCAGAAGACACTTCGTGAAGTTTCGGTTAAAAATATAGTTTTTGTTCATGATTGAAATAAATTTTTCTTTAAGTCAAGGTTCTACTTGGGAATTGGATACCGACTTTGGTTATCATAAATATAGATTTATGAAGGGACCAAGCAGAAGTAGAAAGCTAAACAAATATAAGTATTCCTATGTGTGAGAAATGAAGCAAATGTTGACACATTAACCATAGAAACTTATAGTTTAGCAATGCCTACGGGCAAGTCTATTAAGTCAATAAGTTGTTATTGTATTTCAGTTCTCGTTAGAAATATTATTTCCATTTTGTTGTTGAACAATGAAATCTTTGGTATTATATTTAAGAATAATTATTATTCTATTTATAATAATAATGTTTTGTATAGAACTGAAATATTACTTAATGGATTTTGTATACTTGACTTACGTAAAAATAATTTTACAAATTAAACAAATTAGTATAAGAAAAGAAGATGATCATTCAAAGAGTTGAATGTGTGTATTTACTGAAATACAAGTGTGAATTATTTGAAAGGTTCAAAGAATTCATAAATGAAACAAATTGGCAAAGTATTAGGATTCTTTGATCGGATCAAGGAAGGAATACTTATGCAATAAGTTTCTAGATCATCTCAAATGATTTTCTCATAATGGACGCCTCCTGATACACAATAATTGATTGATGTATCTGAAAGGAAAAATCGTACCTTGTTGGACATAGTACGGTCCCTAATGATTTTACCGACATTCCAGTATCTCTCTAGGATTATGTCCTAGAAATGGATGCATATCTATAAAAAGGTAACATCAAAATTCGGCCCCAAGACTCCATAAAAGTTATGAACAAGGAGGATTTCTAATCTTAAGTATGTTAAGATATGGGGTTATCCAACTTATGTGAAAAGGTTTCAAAGGATAAGCTTGGATAAGATTTGACAAGTACAGATTTGTGGAACATCCTAAAGTAAGTTTAGGGCATATGTTCTATAATCCTACTTAGCAAAAGGTGTTTGTTGCGAAACACACTACCTTCTAAGATAAATGTGTTTATCATTGAAGGGGCTAGTGGGAGGATAATAGAAGCTTGAAGAGTTCAAGAACCACAAATTGCTATAAGTTAAATAATAGGAACCTATAGATATACTTATTGTACCACAACTGAATCGTAAATCTAGAATAGTACCAAAGATACCTAGGAGGTATGGATTCATCACAGATGATGATGATAAGGTACACATCATAGAAGATGATGATCCAGAGTTTCATACGATGAGGTAAGAATTCTAGTGTGTACAAAAGGGACAGTGGGAGTGTCGTGACATTCCTAATATTATATGTTGATATACTATGGATAAGGAATGACATACTTATGCTACAATCAGTAAAGATAAATTTATCTAAACATTCCTCTATGAATGATTTGAGAAACGTATCTTAATTTAGGATACAAATCTATATAGATAGATTTGAGAGGATGCTCGACATAACCTAAGAAATGTATATTCATTTGATGCTAAAGTCGTTTAGCATGACAAACTCCAAGAGATGTCTCATGTTGATTGAGCTCTGGAGTGTATCTCTCTTAATAGTCTCCATAGACTCCTAAAAGAGAGAGATCACATGAGTAACAATCATGTATGTAATGAAATATACGAGACCTGATGTTGATCAGTCATATTCTAGAGAAGTTCACTGCGAGTCAGTGAAAAACATCTTAAAGTACTTAACCGGCACTAAGGATGTGATTAAAATTTATGGTGTATCTAAATTAAAACTAGAGGGCTTAACAAACTCAAGTTTTTCAGACAGACTAAGACAATAAAAAATCCATTTTAAGGTAAAAGTGTTACCTTGAACGGTGGTGCAGTGAATTGAAAATGTTTCAAACAATAAAGAGTTGTTGGTTTAGTGATAAAGACAAAGTATATAGCTATAAATGAAGCTGCAAGTTGATTGCTTGGATGAAAAGTTCATTACAGAACTAGGAATGGTTCCTAAGTCTCATCTTGGATCTAAACATGTGTTGTGACACTTTCATTTGATTATGAGAATCTTTGAAAGATGGAAAATCACTATAGAGATAGTGGACTCTCAAGAACAACATTACATATTCAATAACTAAAGCTTATCCAACAGCAGGATAATCGTCACTTAGAGAAGAAGGGTATGAGATACCATGGCGATTGGCTTTAGTGCAAGTGGGAGATTGAAAGTAGTATGCACACAAGTCAATCATGTTTGATGATAAAGCATATACTTTGTAACAATCTTATTCATTTATTAATAAAAAGTATTAATTTATTAAAGGCTTTTAAATTATCTGCATGATGCTGTTTTATAATATGTGATAAACCCATAGTTTTAAGCAATACTTTTAGAATAATGATGATGATCATTCTAATGAGATCTAAATTCTTAGAAAGCTTAAAACTAAAATAGTTTCCAATCGTTGGATTACTAAATTGGGGATTAGTGAATCCGGATAGATTGGTACATACGTTGCTTGCTCATTGGATGAGGATGATTGATCTCATGATTATTTGTGTAGAGACACTAAAGCAAGTATGTAGGTGTTTATTGGAGAATAAGTACACTGAACGTGGCTTGCTAAGGAATACCTAATAGATTTTTACTTGACTGTCAATAGGAATTCCTGTAGTGATAGTAGTACAAGTGATCCTTGGACTTGAGATCGTCATAGTATTTTGTGTATGATGAGTTATACTTTGAGTTATTCCTTAAGACCCTTAGGGTATATTAAAGAGTATGCTTGGGTATAATAAATTGTACATGGAGATAATGAATGATCAATAAAGAATCTACCACTTCTAGTAAAAGAAGAGAAATGTCCTATGTGATTCGATAAATGACAACCCAGTAGTCCTTGGCTAAGGCATAATAAAATTAGAAAGGAGTTTCTAATTTGCAATATTTGGAGTTGTGCATTTAAGAGTCGAAATACATATAATTAAATAAAATAAGACTTGACAGTATTTTCATGTCTTATATTTAATTGAGACATTGTATGGTGGAAGGAATGAATTATACAGTAACTATTTACTCAAAGGTTCTTTTATGATTAATGTTAAAATTTATATTATCTGGAAAGTCATTGATCGCTAGGGAGGCTTATCCCTATTGTAGAATAAATATTATTTATTTAAATAAATTAATAGTTTAATTTATTTATTTAAATAAGATTAAAATTGTTCTAATTGATTTATTCACAACCGGTTTAATATGGAGAACATAAAGGGTCACACCATAAAAGGAAGAATATTTATTTAAGAAGTTAATGGCATAATCGTAATAATATATTAAGTGTATTTATTTTAATCTATGGTGATATAATAAATTAAATAGCTTAATATTTATTATTTAATATTTTAGAAATATTAAATATATAAATTAATAAAAGGAGTCTTATTAATATTATTATAATTATTATTATTTTATTTTCTAAAGAGTTAGAAATTAATTTAATATTAGTACTCTCATTTATTCCTAATAAGATTAGGAGGCTAATTAATTAAAGGAGTTTAATTAATTAAAATAAAACCTAATTCTTCAATTGTTAAGGAGGGTTGCCTACATCTATAAATAAGAGGAGTCTTATTATGGGTGAGTCGGTTATTGACTTTTTCACAACATACGTAATTTCAATAGTTGGAGAGTACGTTCTTTTCTTTGGAGATAGAAAACTAGGGTTTAGCCAACCACCCTTCTTCTTGAATATTTCTTTTTCCTTGGTAGATCACCTCTAAAGGCCAAACACTTGGGTGGCTAACGTTGATCAAAAGAAGGAACAAAACCCGGTGGATTCAAGTTGAACGCGAAAAGGATTGAAGGTGAACTTGCACCTGAGAAAGCTCGAATCTTCAGGGGTATGATTCTTGTTCTTTCTTTTTCGTTTAATTAATAATTATGCATAAAGGGTGATCCGGGTATATGGTTTGTAAAATTTTGAAACTTTGATTTTCCACGTTTCTGCTTATTTTATGCAATTTAATTGCGTTCATGAATATTACAAACCTAACACCTATCTGTGCGATTACGCATGACCTGGTTCCATTCTTTATTATTCTGTTGGAACATCCTGTCTGTGCGGTTTACGCATGACGTGGTTCCGTTCTTTATTATTCTATTGGAATAACCTGTCTGTGCGGTCTATCGCATGCATGGTTATTTCTTCTGTTATTCCATTCTTTATTATTCTGTTGGAATAACCTGTCTATGTGGATTATCTTATGTATGGTGAATGATCCTTTGTATTCATTCCTTATTAAATTATGAAAATGATCTGTCTAAGTGGATTACCGCATGGCGGACGAAAATCCATTTGCAGTTCATATATTCTCTTATTCTCAGTTGGTTAAAGCTTTGACTTCTATACTCCATGAAATTAGTGGAATATCCTTGACATTTGCGCTTCATCCGGTATATTTTCATGAAAATATTCTTCTGAGCATTCTTAAATTTTACTCCACAAAGAAGTGTCATGTTGACAATTTGGACGTTATTGATTCCTGAATAAATTATTTTTTGAACTTGTTTTATTGAATTCTTATATCATTGTCATCATCCTCAAGTTTATATTATATTGAAAGTCATATGCGGCCTGTAGTGCATAGATGGACTTGGTATGATTATGACCAGGGATTATTCGGTATAATCATGACTGTAATGTTACAAATGATGTGGTATGTGATAACCCGAGATTTAGAATATTCAAAATTTTACGAATAAATTTTTTTTTTAATATTAATATTGATTATTAATTTTTTGACAAGTATCTGAGATACGAGTCTCGAGAAGGTCAATTTGTATATTGACTAATAAATTTAGAGTAAAGTTGTGCTTAAGAGCTTTAGAAACCCTAACCCTAATTTTTGGAAAAGGGATTCGACCGAAAATGCAATTAAAATAATTGCATTGATGTATACGTGTTTGTACTGTATAGGAATGATGATCAATAATTGATCGGATAAGGTTTGTAATTAATAAACCCTAATCAGGGATTAGAAACCCTAATCTCAAATTTAAAAAACCAAATGTACAGATAAAAACCCTAATTTTAGTTTCAAAATTTTTATTTTTATTTTTAATTAAAACCCTAATTTAGAAAATCCTAGAAAGCTAATAATGTAAAACCTAAGGGTTAGAACCTTAGGGTCAAACCCTAAGGGTGTGACAAATTCCATGTATGCCATTAAATTTATTTTGCAAGTGACCAAAATACCCTTTTTACATTTTAAATGAGCTAACTTGTAAAATTTGACAATACCTTTAGTGGGTGACCGACTCTTTTGACCTTTGTGACTTAAATCTCAGCAACTCAGCCTCTATGTGACAACAACACATCAGATCTAACAACAAATCATAATATATATAGGTTATGAGAGAGAGAAAGTCACAAAAGTTAGTCATTTTCACCTAAGCTCTCCATAACTCATTCTCTCTCAAACCCTCCGAATTTGCTAAGTAGATCAGTCACATAAACACCTCCTAGAAACCCAAGATCAGATTGGAAAGTATAGATTAAGGATTGGAAAGCTAGAAGGTATAAACCTAAATTGATTTTTGATCTTTATTGTTAAGAAAAATTTTGTGTTTTTGTGTTTATGTTTGTGTTTAAAGATGTTTTTAGTTGATCTATGTTGATCCATGATGGATCCATAGCATCAAATGGCTTTAAAAAGGTGTTTTTCAAAAATTGTTCTTGAGTTTGAAAAATAGTCTGACAAGAAATGTCAGTAGCCGTAGATCTTGATATGTTTATGGTTTTTGATGTTTTAAAGTTGTTATAGGTAGCCTGTTATGTTGTCTTCAATCTGGAAGAGGAATCACAGTGATTAAATGGCTAGATTTAATTTTATTAAAGGTCAAAACCCGTTGACCGATGTTGACTGGGCCAAATCTGGGTAACCAAGAAAGCCTTGATCAACGTCTAACAACCTTTTATGGGCTTAAGATCTATCAGTGTTTAAGTTATTTGTGGATGTTATTGTATACATGTTGTAGCCTGTAATATGGACTCCAAGTACATGCCTTTAGATTCCATAAACATCAAATGGATTGGTTTTAATGGGTGGTCAAAATAGCCCATCTGATCACGAATCACTTTTCTGGAAATTTCAGAAAGTGTATGAACATGACTTCTGACCATGCTTGACTGGATCGTATCTGGATATTTAGATGTGGTTTAACTGATCTGTTGTGATGTAAATATACCTTGACACTAGTACTATAGATTTGGACCATAACATAACTAATGTGATGAACAGAACATAGATTAAAGTGAGCTCTAAAGTGTCAACTCGACACTGTCTGGGTTTCTTGGTTACCCAGAAAACCCAGAATTGGTCTAACAGCTCCTTTGAAGCTCTAGATCTTGCATAATTGTTGATGTATGATCGAGATAATACTTGATTATTGTAGTACTACATGTAGACTACATGATCGATGCACAATATTGCCCAGATCATGAATATACTGAGAATCAAAGCCGGTCAAACGTGCAAACTAGTTAACTGTCTCAAAGTGTTCTAGAAGCTCAAGAACACCTAAGATGACAGATAAGTGTCGCTATAGCCTATAGCGACGGTTTTCACTTATTTTAATTTCTAATTTTTTGGAAATTATTTAAAAATAGAAATAAATTATAAAAATTATTAAAAATGGTTTTAAAAATTATTTTAAATTATGAAAAATAATTTTTGACCAATTGGAATATTTTTTTTAATATTTATAATTATTTAAATATTAAAGGTATTTATTTTTTTTAATTAGTGTATTAAATAAATTAGAGAAAAATGATTTAATATTATGAAAAATTATTTTAATTAAGAATAATGTATTTAAAAATATTTTGAGTTATAAAATGTGACTTTTAATATTTTTAGAGAATTTTTATTAATAATTTAATATTAATGATATTAGATTTATTTAATTATTAAATTAAATAAATAAGTTAAAAATGATTTTATTGATTTAAAAATCATTTTAAATAAGAATAAAGTGTTAGAAAATATTTTGAATTATAAAATATATATTTCAATATTTTTGGAGAATTTTCATTAATAAATTAATATTACTGATAATAGATTATTTATTTATTAGAGTAAATAAATGAATTAAAAATGATTTTATTGATTTAAAAATTATTTAAAAATGAGAAAAATGTTTTAAAAATATTTTAAGTTATAATTAATGACTGTTAATTTTTTGATAATAATTTCATTAATAGTTAAATATTAATGGTGATGATTTAAAAATGATTTTAATTATTTTTAAAATCATTTAAGTAGAATATTGATGATTTAAAGATATTTTAAGTTATTAACAATAACTTTAATATTTTGACAAGTAAAATATTAATATTTTTATATTATTAAATATTAATGATGATAAGATTATTTGATAATTAAATCATTTAAAAATAATTTAAGTGTTTGAAAAATTATTATAAATTATAATAATTGTTTAAATATTATTAAAAGCTTCCGAAAAATATTATTAATGATAATTGACTTATCTAAATTAATATTGAAGCTTAGAAATCGAACTTAATTGACAATAGTTGTGTTAATTATCGGATAGGGTGACCAGAATATCGAGAATGGACCGAAGTTCAACCAGACTGAACTAGTAAGACTTGATAAGTGTTTATATAGGTTATAAACACTGATGTGGCTATGTGGTAATGTGTATAGGAGAAAATTGACTGTGAATTATAGTGTTATGTGTTATAAATTATTGTGCTAATTGTGAGACCAATATTATTTGTTATAGGTCTTTCAAAAGCAGATAAATTTATTGTGTAGCTGTAATCAGCGGAATAGGCAAGTTTCCTAACTCAACCTTGAGTTATATTCATTCAATTATTATAGTGGTTAATTATCGCTAATTATACCATGTCCAAGGATTTATTGTTGATTATTCGCAGTTAGTGCATATTTTATAATTCAAATTGAATTACTAATTCGAAAAAAATATACATTTGTAGAATAACTATTGTTGAATATTCATATTCGTAGAAGATAGAATTGACAATACAGATAATTCATGTTTATTGTCGAATTATGTTGAGAAATGTCTTAGCTAATCATTCAGGCTAGACGAACATTTGTTAGAACTTGATAGGTTCGAGAAGAGAATTCAGTTGTTATTGATAAATCAATGCCAATTATTTCGGCTAGATCGAGAAGTAATTAGAAATTGAAATCACAGTAAATCTTGATTCTGAGACTGAGAAGAACAACCTTTTATATAAAGGGAATATTTTATTGGTCGTATATTCGGCTTTTACGCGCGATTAAGTATTTTGCATAATATAGGGTATACTAAAGCTTATCACTTTATATACTTGCAGAGGGGTATGATTTAATCTTTATGGTTATTTGATACACCTGGGTATATCAAAGTATAACTTTGATAGTTATTCGAGAAGAGAAGTTCAAGATCCAATGGATAGCTTAGCATAAATCTGGAAAACATTCCACTTTACTATTTTGTAGAATTAATTCTTGATTATTCATTTGAATATCGTAGAAAACCTTGAAAGCGTTGTACTCTTTCATTATCAGATTATTGTTGCATAGAATGTGAGAAGACTTGATATTGATTTCTATACCTTTATTGTATGTCTTAACTTGCGGGGCAAACTTGTTGCTCACCCTTGCTAAATAAAACTTTTCAGCTAGGGATGAAGTTGTAGAAGGTGCTGCGAAGAAGAACAAAGGAAAATGCATAGTGATAAATTAGTTATGATAAACAATATTATTATTATGTTGTATTGTATTATAAACCCTTTTTTTATATCTAAGGGGTATTTCTGTAATGTTAAGGTTAGTAGACCTGGGACTTATGTATTAACAACATATATTAATGACTTATGTATTCCTATTTATATATGAATGGGTAGTTAAATGATATTATATTGTGGATCGTGAACACCAAACTCGGGGGTCAGGTAACCCGAATTTGGGGGCGTCACATGGTAAAAGTCCTTATTGGCCCGTAGTGCATTGATGGACAGTTGTTGACATGATTATGACCATTAATGAATACACGAATATCTTTGACCCGTAGTGCATAGATAATTTATGGTTATGATACTAATGAATATACTTGGTCGTAGCGCAGGGATGATGTGGATTATTTATTAAGCTGAGTCCCAAAGATAAAAGTGATGAAAAGCCTTTTAAATCCTAAAAGATAGTAGATTTTATTCTCTACTTGACTCTTTTAATGGATTGCTTGTTCCGCTGCAGTTAAACTTGATATTTGTTATATTGTATCAATTTAACACTGTTGAAGGTTAACGACAATTTATTCTGCATTATCTTAGTCATAATATTTCTTACTGGGCTAGTTGAGCTCATCCTTTTACTTTCATTGTTCTCTTCAGTAAATGAGAACGTAGCAGGGACTAGTTGGGGAACGGAGTGACGGTCCAGATGATAGCATTAGTAGTCCTCACTATTATATGAAATAGTGTGATAATAAATGTATTGAGGACTTATTTTGAGTTTGAATACTGTCTAGAAGATAATATTTGTATTAAAACTCACAACTCATGTTATATATTTAAGATTGTCTTTGTATTCTGTACCTTGTATCTGGCGACTCAGAATAGGTAATGTATGCCTATTTTGGGGGCATCACATCACTCATTGGGCTAAAATACCGGACTCGGCGCTGCGGCGCGAGTCCCTTCGTTATGGGTCACGCTGCGGCGCGAATTAACAGTGGATAAGGGCCATTTTGGGGCTGCGGCGCGGGACATTTTGCTTTGGGTTGGCGCCGCGGCGCCAGCTGTGTACACCATATAATTTTGACAGACTTTTTCTTTCGTGAGATTCCCGGACTCGTAACTTCTTCGTTATAAGTCCGAATTGGCTCGTTCAAGAGCCTACGGTTCACAAATCACATACTCTACGTGTTCATGCAAGAATTTCATCTATTCGACTTCGTTTGGTAAAAATTCATCTACTAGTCCATTTTTAACGAAAACGATAAACGTTCGTGAACGTTCCATGCTCGTTTCTTCGTTCTAAGTCGGAATCCGGCCATTTTCGAGCCCGCAACTCTATAACGCCAAACATGACTTGTCTCCATCAAAATACAATGTTTTTGAGTTCAAACACAAAATACGACTTCCATTCTGAAAATTTCACGAATTCGACGATTATCATCTAATCGTGTGAATTCTGGTAAAACTTCATTACTAGTGATTAGTTCATCATTCCAAATACATTCATTTCATTACCTAGACGTCTCAATTTACATGATATAACAATTTACATCCTAATTAGGTTATGACTTATTATTAGTTTAAGTCCTTTACTCAATATTCTCACATCTTATCCAACATACTAACTTCATATGACAATCATATGACAAGTTCATCCTACATTAATAACTTATTTAGGTTCAAGTTACTTATTCATAACTTTATTCGGCTTAAATCCATTGCTTAATCAATTCTTATATGTTCTTAGCATACATGCTTATTAAGTTATACTTCTCTTATCACCCTACAATGATAGAGATGAAGATGTATTAGACAAGAGTCTTACCCTTGAAGAACTTGTACTTCTCTTTTCTGAAAATCTAGCAAAGGATGTGTGGGCTTATAAAGTGCTTATTCTCTATAACACTTAAGTTAATTTGTATTGGATGAAATTTGAACAATGAATAATGACTAGCAACTTCTTCTATTTATAGGAGAGCCAAGGCGAGGGCATACTAGTCATTAATCACCCCACCTCCTCAACTAACCTCCTTACTATTCATCTACTTAACCACTAAGTAAACTTGCTAGCCACTCGTCTTTCTTGCTTATCATAACACTTGATCCCCACATAAAGTACTTGGGCATCACATAAAGTTCTTGCCCACTACTTTACCCATGGGTTGCCCCATGGACCCTATTCACTAGTGGATCATCATTTGGGCTTAGTTCTTAATCTAATTAACTTATCTTTTGGGCTTTATAGCATTAACCACTTGGGCTAAATATTAACCCCACATAGGTTTATACCTTTCATCTTATTGGACTTATTCTTCATACAAGATTCACTATTCCATTTCATTAGAAATTAATACTAAGCATTCTTGAATTAAGTTCGCATGCGAAATTTTGCTTTTTCTATACTTTAGATTATTATTACATAATCCATCTCGCCTCGATATTATAACGTTACGCATTTCTCGAAAGTTCAAAAATAATTCCAGAGCGGTAAACTGTGAATAGTGTATTTCGAAAACTTTCTCGAAAAACTTTTTTTTTCGTTTTGAGAATTCAAACACTTTAATTCCTTCACATGGTTTAAATACTACGATGTTCAGACCTTTCTAGGTTATAGAACAACATACATCTTATTAACACATAATAATAATAAATAATATTATTTTATTCGTTTATTTAATTCTTTCAAGTATTTTACAAAGGATCCGAATTTCTCGGTCGTTACATTCTTCCCCCCTTATGAAGATCATGTCCCCAGAATCTCACCTTTTACTACGCAAACAAATAAGGATAATACTCCTTTATCTTCTCTTCCAATTCCCACGTTGCTTCCTCGGCATCATGGTTCTTCCATAATACCTTTACCGACGCTATAACCTTGTTTCGCAGAGCTTGCTTATTTCTATCGATGATTTGAATCGACATCTCCTCGTATGTTAAGTCCTTCTCGATTTAGATAGGCTCAAATTCTATCACGTGTTTATAATCTGATTTGTAAGAATGTAGCACTGAAACGTGAAATACGTTATGTATTCGCTCTAAGTTTGGAGGTAATGCTACCATGTACGCTACCTCACCTACCCGTTTTAATACCTCAAAAGGTCCTATAAACCTTGGGCTTAATTTTCCCTTATTTCCAAAGCGTATCTTTCCTTTCCAGGGAGATACCTTTAGAAATGAGTACGAGCCTACCTCAAACTCCCTATTCTCTCGATGTAAGTCTCCGTACTTCTTCTGTCTGTCTTGATCTGCTACAAGATGCATCCGTATTAGCTTTACTACATCCGCTGTCTGCTGCACCAACTCTGGTCCTTGCATTATACGTTCTCCCACTTCATCCCAATACAATGGTGTTCTGCATTTCCTCCCATACAAAGCTTCATACGGTGGCATACCTATGCTTTCATGATAACTGTTGTTATATGCAAACTTAATTAATGGTAGACGATCATCCCAACTACCCTTAAAATCCATGACGCAAGATTTTAACATATCTTCTAACGTCTGAATTGTCCTCTCGCTTTGTCCATCGGTTTATGGATGATATGCCGTACTTAACTTCAAATGTGTTCCCAACTGCTCTTGCAGACTTCTCCAAATGTTTGATATGAATCGTGGGTCACGATCTGACACAATCAAAACTGGTGCTCCATGTTTGAAAATAATTTCCTTAACATAAAGTTTAGCTAACTGATCTAAGTTATACTTGACCCGAATTGGCAAAAAGTGAGCCGACTTCGTCAACCGGTCGACTATCACCCAAATCGCATATATCCCTTTTGAGTAGTCGGAAGTCCCACCACAAAGTCCATCGTGATATGCTCCCACTTCCACTCCAGAATTTCCAATGACTGTAACAAGCCACTTGGTCTTTGATGTTCGGCCTTAACTTTCTGACAAGTTAAGCACCTATTCACATACTCATCTATTTCTCTCTTCATGTTCGACCACCAAAAACTCTGTCAAAGGTCTTGATACATCTTAGTGCTACCAGGATGAATCGAGTACCTTGAACATTGAGCCTCTTGTAAAATTTGCTCCTTAATTCTATCTCATTTGGAACCCAAATTCTTCCCTTAAATCTTAATAATCCCTCATTATCAAGACTAAACTTAATATCTTTTTCATTGGTCAACCGCTTCTTCATCTGGTCACACTCATCAGTTTTGAGTTGCACCTCTTTAACTCTCTCTACAATGGTAGATTGGATCTCTGTCGCAAATAGTATCTGCTCCGTTTCACTCAGCAATTTCACCTCTAATTCCATCCTAGCTATCTCTGTTATTAACTCAGTTTGAGCCGTTAACATAGACAACTTCTCTTGACACTTTCTACTTAAGGTGTCAGCAACTACATTGGCTTTTCCAGGGTGATACAAGATTTCTCAATTGTAATCCTTTATCAACTCCAGCCATCTTCTCCATCTCATATTCAACTCCTTTTGTGTGAAGATATATTTTAGACTCTTATGGTCCGTGTATATCTCACATTTTCCCCCGTAAAGATAATGTCACCATATCTTTAAAGCAAACACCACCGCGACCAGTTCCAGATCATGAGTAGGGTAAACTTTCTCATAATCCTTCAACTGCCTAGATGCATACACAATGACCTTGCCATGCTACATGAGTACGCAACCAAGTCTTCTATGCGAAGCATCGCTATAAACTACGGAATTTCCTGTGTCATCGGGTAATGACAAAACAAGCGCTTCACTCAACCTTTTCTTCAGTTCTTGAAAACTGTTCTCACACTTCTCAATCCACGCATATTTCACCGTCTTTTTTGTCAAATTAGTCAACGGAGTAGCTATCTTCGAAAAATCCTGGATGGATCTCCAATAGTAACCCGCTAACCCTAAGAAACTCCACACCTCAGTCGACATTTTTGGTTGTTCCCAATTCATCACAGCTCCACCTTCGCTGGGTCTACTGAAATCCCCTCATGGTCAATAACATGTCCTAAAAATTGTACCCTCTCTAGCCAAAATCCTCACTTAGTGAACTTCGCATATAACTTCTCCTTCCTTAATAATTCCAACACTATTCTTAGGTGTTCAGCATGATCTTCTGGCGTCTTAAAATAGACTAGAATATCATCGATAAACACCACGACGAACTTGTCCAAATATTGTTTGAACACTCTGTTCATCATATCCATAAATATAGCAGGTGCATTAGTCAACCCAAATAACATCACTAGAAACTTGTAATGACCACAACGAGTCCTGAATTCTGTCTTTAGCAAGTCTTCACTCCTAACCTTCAGCTGATGATACCCCGTCCGCAAATCTATTTTAGAAAAATACTTTACCCCTTTCAACTGGTCAAAAAGATCATCGATCCTGAGAAATGGATGCTTATTCTTTATTGTTAACTTGTTCAACTCTCGGTAATCGATACAAAGTCTTAACGATCCGTCCTTCTTCTTGACAAACAGTACCGGTGCTCCCCACGGTGAAACACTCGGTTGAATGTACTTCCTATCCAATAGTTCTTGTAATTGCACCATCAACTCCTTCATCTCTACTGGCACCATACGATACGGTGCCCTGGAAACTGGTACCGCTCCTGGCATAATGTCTATCACGAACTCGGTCTCTCTATCTGGTGGAAGACCCGATAACTCACTTGAAAATACATCCATGAATTCACTCACTATAGGTATTTGTTCTATGGTCGCTCCCACTCTTTGGGTATCGACAACATGGCACAGATAACCTACACACCCCTTCCTCAATAATTTCCTAGTTTTTGTCATGGTAAGACAACACGAACGTCCCGATAATTTATTACCGTAAAATATTATCTAAGGTTGTCTTAGCGTTTTAATATTTACGCATTTCTTTTGACAATCTATAATTACCGCATGATTAACAAACCAATCCATTCTGAGGATTACGTCGAATTCTCCTAACTTTATCGGTATCAAATCTACCGATAATTTACAACCCCATATGTCTACGCAACAACTCTTATGAATATCTTCAACAGGAATTATCTCTTCGTTTGCTACCTTAATATTTAAAGGTATAGGCAACTTTTCTGGAAGTAATCCCAATCGTCTAGCAAAATTACATGCGATAAACGAACAGGTAACACCTGAGTCAAACAGCACGTATGCATTTAGGTTGTTGACCGGGATAATACCTATGACTACGTCCCCCGAGGCCATCACGTCTTGGATGGTCATGTTAAAGGTATGGGCCATCGACCTACCCGGCTGTGCTGAACCCCCAATAGTTAATTTACCACTATTGGTGCCCTTATTCCCGTCTGTCCCCTTCTTTGGGCAGTTCTTTGCCATGTGGTCAGTTGACCCACACACAAAGCATCCGTGGTTCTTCTTCGGACTTGAACAGTTAGGCGCAATGTGCCCCTCCTGTCCACAGTTATAACATACGGCTTTACCCTTGAGACAGACTCCTAAGTGAGTCTTCCTACAGATTTTGCAGGCCTCCATCCTTCTCTTCGGGTCTCCTTGTTTCACTCCGGTATTCCCAGAGCTAACTACCTTCCTCTTATAACCTTCGCCACTTCCGCTGGCACCTTCCACCTTCACTCCCCCATCCATCTTCCCCTTATTCTTCTTATCCTTGTGGTATTGGCTCAATGCCTCGTTACCACCTTCGACAATTATTTCCTTCTCTAAAATGATTCCAAAGGAAGTACTTTGGAACACCGAAATACGGTTATAGAGCCAGGGTTTCAAGCCCTGCTCGAACCGTCGAGCTTTCCTCACCTCGGTATCCACTTGATGTGGAGCGAACCTTGCCTGTTCATTAAACTTGGCGACGTATTGGGGAACCGTCATGTCCCCTTACTTCAATTCTAGAAACCGCATCTAAATCCTTCCCTGCATGCTCGTGGGAAAGTAGTTCTCGAAAAATATTTCTTTAAACCTTGTCGACGTTAGAACCTCAATCCCGACCCTATCTTGATTGGCCTCCCACCAAAAGTTGGCCTCTCCTTTCATTATGTAGGTGTCAAAGGCAACCTTCTGAGCCTCGTCAACATTTGCTATCACAAATGCCTTCTCGTTCTCCTTCACCCATGTTTGGGCTTCAATAGGGTCCGTAGTTCTTTTGAACTCCGGCGGACCCACACTCTTAAAGTCCTTTAACGTAGTAGCTCGCACTTCTACAGGATTTATGGGAATGTTTGCTCTAGTTCTATTAAACACGACTACTAATAGATTTACGAACTCCTGTATGGGGTTAACCGGACCTCCCTCCTATTGGTTTGTGCTAGCACCCTGATTACGTGGTATTCTTCTTGGCGGCATTTTGCTGTTACAATAAACCACACATTTTGTTATTATTCATTTTCTGTTAGTTAGTTATTATTCAATTTTAAACAATAACTCAACCATTTATTATTCAACATGTTCCGAAAATGAAAACTTATATTGATTCCTTGTAGTATAATAGTACATGGGTTACGTTACACAGCCTAAGCTGATTACAAAACTTTCCCGCAATTACTTTCCAAAAATTTGGAATTACAAAAGACTACTCTTGATTATACAAAAGAGGGTTTTACGTCACTACTAGATACAAAATATTTACATATCTAACTACTCTAGACACTACTAGATCACATCTGCCTTAAGACATTCTCAAAATCTGCCTTGGTAAGATCGACAATAATATCACGGCTGATAGTATGCCGCGTCTGCCCTGTCTCTACGGATAACCAGTTACCTGCAGCTGGAAGTCCGCATGAGAACTCATATGGATATAGGGCATTCTCCCTATCTTTTGTTTCTTGGTCTTTAGCTCACTTCTGAGCTCAAAGACCTCCTGTTTCAACTCGTGGACTTTGTCCTTAGCCAAAATCCTCTCATCATGCTCCTACTCCCACATGGACCCCATGCCAGTCTTTTCTTCTATCACCACCTGGAGCTCTGCTTTCAGCTCCTTAACCTCCTGACAGTAGTGGATGTTTCTATCCAATACTGTCATGAAAAGGGACATCATTGACTCCCCCAAAGCCATCTCTGCTACTATAGCTATCGGGTTGAAGGACACTGCCTCCACTTCTTCCTCCAACATGCTGTCAAACACGGACATATAGCCTAGACTCTCTAAATCTCCAGACTCAACCACTACTATTTCAGGCTCTGCTGCTATGGGGTTCGGTATGATCTCTATCTGATTCACCGACCCTTCATTGACTACCTGTACGTCTCTATTTTCTCCTGACATCTACAACAACACAAAAAGTCTGATTAGTACACGTCAGTAGAATAAAAGAAAAATACATAACTTATATAATGCATTTTTATAAGGTTAATTTCCATCTTTTATTCTTTAACTTTTCTTAAGGTTATGACTTAAGGTTTTTATTTCCCCCCTTAAGTTTTATAACCTAAGGCTTTGATACCAACCTATGACACCCCCAAATTCGGGTATCTTATAACCCGACAGATGGTGCTACATGGTGCTACAGTTCACATAAACATTCAATTGAAATGCTTCAAAAGAACGAATATGTCTTATATATATATTAAAAGAATATTAACATTCCCCAAGTTCTTTACAACCATTACATTTGTTCTTGTCATAATATCAAATATTATTCTTACAAAACTATACTATTACATCAGTAATCTACGGGTTTGCCTTCGCCTTCCCTTTATCCTTGCCGGATCCATCGGTCCGTTCGCTCTTAGTTGCATTCATATGGTTCAAGCAAGTGTGAGCCTAACTAGCTCAGCAAGTACAACAATTCTAATAAAGCTAGCATGCTTGAAACATAGGAATCGTATATCTTCAGTAACTGAACAATAGTTATGAAGTACTGTCGATGATTCAAAATAGCACTTATTTTCATTTAAAATGTTTTACAACAACAATATTCATTAAAACATCAATTCTGGTTCAAGACTATGAGCATTTCATTAGTACTTTGAAAAGGACGTCCCGACACTAAGTCCATAAGTCCGGCATAGCTTACGAGCACGTCTAGGTGATCAGCCTATAGTACTCTATGTTGATCAACACTACATTCATTAAACGTGTATACGTTTAAGTTATGGCAACCTCACGTGCCTGTCATTTGACGACAAAACAATTTAGCATACTCGGTCTCTTTTTGAAAACCACAACAATATTAGTTTGGTAAATTCTTGTTAATACTTGATAGATTATAAGAAATCCAATATAGCATAAGTCTAGCCGAATGAATTGGCTTTTGACTTCATCAGAATTAACTCATGCGTAAGAATACATGAATCACAAAGCTTGTCCAGATCGAACTGGAACAAGGGTTAGAGTACATGCCTTTACCGTCCGCTTACAGATATAACACGTGCAATGTAGGTCTTTAAGGTCTCTACAGTAGATGATAACATCACATAGCACATTAGGTCATGAATAAACATACATGGTTCCTAAAGAATCTTACCCTTCTTCTCAATCTAATTACGTATTAAATTTGTTATTATGGGTTCCGTCTTTCCGTTATGTCGTCCTTACTTCCATATACAATTGACTTTCTTTAACTCTAAGTGATCATACTTAATGCTCAAATATGCCTTATGTTACATTAACATCCTTAGTAAAGTGTAAATCATTTACTAATCATGCTCAACATTTAAACATTATTTACTATCTAAATCTCAAGGCTGGCGTTGCGGCGCCAGTGATCCCTTGTTATGCCGCACGGCGGCGTCACTTATTGGGCTAAAATACCGGACTCGGCGCTGTGGCGCGTGTCCCTTCGTTATGGGTCGCGCTGTGGCGCGAATTAACAGTGGATGAGGGCCATTTTGGCACTGCGGCGTGGGACATTTTGCTTTGGGCTGGTGCCGCGGCGCCAGCTCTGTGCACCAGATAATTTTGACAGACTTTTTCTTTCGTGAGATTCTTGGACTCATAACTTCTTCGTTATAAGTCCGAATTGGCTCGTTCAAGAGCCTACGGTTCACAAATCACATACTTTACGTGTTCATGCAAGAATTTCATCTATTCAACTTCATTTGCTAAAAATTCATCTATTAGTCCATTTTTAACGAAAACGATAAACGTTCGTGAACGTTCCATGCTCGTTTTTTCATTCTAAGTCGGAATTCGACCATTTTTGAGTTCGCAATTTTATAACGCCAAACATGACTTGTCTCCATCGAAAAATAATATTTTTGAGTTCAAACACAAAATACGACTTCCATTCCAAGAATTTCACGAATTCGACGATTATCATCCAATCGTGCGAATTCCGGTAAAACTTCATTACTAGTGATTTGTTCATCATTCCAAATACATTCATTTCATTACCTAGACGTCTCAATTTACATGATATAACAACTTACATCCAAATTAGGTTTTGACTTATTATTAGTTTAAGTCCTTTACTCAATGTTCTCACATCTTATCCAACATACTAACTTCATATGACAATCATATGACAAGTTCATCTTAAGTTAATAACTTATTTAGGTTCAAGTTACTTATTCATAACTTTATTCGGCTTAAGTCCATTGCTTAATCAATTCTTACATGTTCTTAGCATACATGCTTATTAAGTTACACTTCTCTTATCACCCTACAATGATAGAGATGAAGATGAATTAGACAAGAGTCTTACCCTTGAAGAACTTGTACTTCTCTTCTTTGAAAATATAGCAAAGGATGTGTGGGCTTATAAAGTGTTTATTCTCTCAAACACTTAAGTTAATTTGTATTGGATGAAATTTGAACAATGAATAATGACTAGCAACTTCTTCTATTTATAGGAGAGCCAAGGTGAGGCCATACTAGTCATTAATCACCCCACCTTCTCAACTAACCTCCTTACTATTCATCTACTTAACCACTAAATAAACTTGCTAGCCACTCATCTCTCTTGCTTACCACAACACTTGATCCTCACATAAAGTACTTGGGAATCACATAAAGTTCTTGCCCACTACTTTACCCATGGGTTGCCCCATGGATCCTATTCACTAGTGGATCATCATTTGGGCTTAATTCTTAATCTAATTAACTTATCTTTTGGGCTTTATAGCATTAACCACTTGGGCTAAATATTAACCACACATAGGTTTATACCTTTAATCTTATTGGACTTATTCTTCATACAAGATTCACCATTCCATTTCATTAGAAAATAATACTAAGCATTCTTGAATTAAGTTCGCATGCTAAATTTTGCGTTTTCCATACTTTAGATTATTATTACATAATCCATCTCGCTTAGATATTATAACGTTACATATTTCTCGAAAGTTCAAAAATAATTCCCGAGCGGTAAACGATGAATAGTGTTTTTTGGAAACTTTCTCGGAAAACTTTTTTTTTTCGTTTTGGGAATTCAAACACTTTAATTCCTTCACGTGGTTTAAATACTATGATGTTCCGACCTTTATAGGTTATAGAACAACATACATCTTATTACACATAATAATAACAAATAATACTATTTTATTCATTTATTTAATTCTTTCAAGTATTTTACATAGGATCCGAATTTCTCGGTTGTTACATACAATTCTCATATTCTCTTCGTATATAGTTCGTACAATATTCGTATTATATGTCATAATAATCTTCATACTATACTTTATAATAACTAGTATCAAACTCGTATTTCTCATGTATAATAACCAAATCATTATACGTATACATTTAATTCTTGAATCTCACTTTTCCTAACCCTTAGGTTTTAAGTCCGTAGGCAAAAACTTCATTTTCCATAGCTAAAATATTATTAAATATTCCATCACGTCTTAGTATTATATCATTACGTGTTTCTCAGAAATTTATACTTAATCTCTGACCAGAAACGGATGAATAATATTTTTACAGAAATTTCTCGGAAAACCATTATTTTCGTCTTGGAAATTCAAAACAATTAATCCTAGCACATAGCCATAATCCTAACCACATATGCACATTCTAGGTCATAAAATGACCTTCAAATAGATTCCTTACACAAATAAACAATTATTTAATTCAAATAATCAAATAAAATTTAATTCACATAAAGATCCGATTTTCTCGGGCGTTACAGTAACTTCCCAATCAATCATCAAATCTTAAACTGTTATCACCGATATAGTGCGTGGGTGCTCAACAATCATGCTAACTAAAATAAAATCAAATTTAACACATAATAAATCTCTTAAAAGGCATCACACAGTGTAAAATCATGAAATCTAAAAACAAACTAGATCTGACTAAAATCAAATATTTACCATTATCAAGGGTCAACATGGGATACTTATGCTTTATTTTTCACCTACGGAGGCTTTTTGCTCTTTTACTCATTTTATTCTTGCTCTTTTTTTTCTTTTTTTTATACACGTGGCTATGCAATGTCTTATTCCCTTAGGCTTTTCAATGCTACCTTAACGAGCTTTCGACCAACGACTCACAGACCATTAAGATCTTAGGGCGCTAGGTGTAAAGACAATAAAGCCCTCAAAACTAGACAAGCATGCCATAGTGTTTAATCATAATTTTTTTATAGCTTATATATCCCAAATTTTCCCCTAAACTTAGGTTCTTGTCTTATTGTAGCCATCAATACCTATTCATGAGTTCCTTTCATTCAAACTAGCATTATCCTTAAGAATTCCATTATGTGCCCATTAAGACTTAATTAGTCAACATGATAATTTTTAAACGTGCTTTCCAGATTATATCAATTTCAAACAGATAAAGATTCAATTCATGACAAGAACTCATTTCAAAGCCTTAATAATCAATACTATACTTGTCTACACAATTCCACTCTCATCATTAGCCAAAACAGACTTAAACTATCTCACAGCTGGAATAATGCTAGTATGAACTAAATGCAATAAAAAAATAGTAAACTAACTACTATTTTTGTAATTTTTCAATTTTTCCATTTTTTCCCACTTTTTTAACAAAAAACTAAATGTAAATAACTCGTAAACATAATGAACTATAATGTAAATAACTAACTATATGTAACACGTCACTAAAATGCCCCCAAACATAAACTAGACATTGTCCTCAATGGCTAAAATAGGAAAAAGTAAAGCAGAGTACTTCCCTGAAAATATAGCAATCTTCCTCCTTGTCTGCTAAGTTTGGAGAATAGGCTAGACATATTAGAATGAATCGAGCACCACACTTGAATTTAACTTGACATACCTGTAAACACAATAGAAACAATGCTATTAAATCCTAAATAAATGAAAATTCAAAAACTAAAAATTAAACGTGGGTTGCCTCCCAAGAAGCACTTGTTTTAAAGTCGTCAGCCTGACTTCTTCAACTCTCTATCCAATTTCCCTTCAAAAATTGAGCAACCCTCCATCCATCGAAAATAATGTAACTTTTGGTAGGTTTCCATTTGTGATGGCTATCGAATTAAAGTAACCTATCATGCTTTGTTTAGATAAATGCCTAATTGAGAATGTTGAATTACTTGGTTCTTTTTCATCCATTGAGTCTATGATTAGATTGGGGCTTTGAGGCTTGGAAAGCACAACTGGCTCTTCTTCTATCTTCTCCTCCTCATCCCACCATGGCTCCACATTTGCACTAGCTCTCATGTAATAAATAGCCTTGCCGACGACATGACTACCAAGCGGACAAGATTTTGCAAATCTAACTGGACACTTAATCTTTGGCAGAGAAGGCACTTGGGGCACTAATAACACCGGCTCATCCTCGTTGGTACTCATAGATAGTTCTTCACCGACCTTATTTTTATTATCCCCACTTGTCTCCTTTTTTTCAACATCTCATGGCTCATCCAACTGTAGAATTGGGTCAGGCACTTCGTCAATCTTGGAATCCATGTCATAACACCAACAATTGTTTTGAGGACAGTTGTTCAAAAACTTGAACATTTGATCTAACTGATTCTGAAGATTTTGAATTAACTTCTCTTGATTAATCCTCCTCTTCTCATTTTGATGCTACGAACTTGGACAACAATTCCACCAACCTTGAATTACTTGTCTCAGTTTTGGAATCCATGTATTGAGGACCATATGTGGGAGTAGTGATGAGTTGTTCCATCTGGTTCTGAAAATTATGGCTTGATATTTCTTGACTCATCATTCTTTCGACTTGGGTTGCTATGAACTTTGACATGAATTCCTCCAACTTTAACTTTTCTTCTTGTAATAGAGGTTGACATGAGACTTCTGGAGTGTATGTTGGATTTGGAACGTAGTATTGGTCTTCATAATTATGGCTCCATGAAGAATCCGGGTGATATCCCCAAACTAGATGATAATTAGCATATGTATACTGGTTGAGGTAATTACCACTGTACTGTACCGGTCCAAAACTGATGGTGCATTGATGACTCGGATAATTATCAGCACAATATTTACAAACCAGTTCAATCCTCCTAATATGTTGGGCTGCAACAACATCTAACCTCCTCGATAGTGTCTCTAGCTGTGCTGATAATGCAGAAATTTCATTGAGTCCATCAATCCTTGTGTCTCTTGGCTAAGTTATTCTCGAATATGGCCATTGATAATTACATCCAGCCATGGTACCTGAAAAGAGAGAAAAATAGGAAGAGAATTAAATAAAAGAAAAAAATGTTTAAATTAAGACTAATTTGATTGAAGCTAATATTGGTAAAAATTATTAAACTAATTCTCCGGTAACGGAGCCAAAAACTTGTTGGGTAAAATCTAGTTACGTACAACACGCAAGTATACGTGGTCAACAAGTAATAAAGTGTAAGTAGAGTATCGTTCTAATGAGGAATTATTAATATAAATTACCAAATACTAACTCTTAATCAAACTAATTTTATTTAAACAATCAATTTAAGATTATGAATTAAATTATTTAATTACACTACTAATTAAAAATCAGATTATGGAGATTTAATATTACAACTTCACTTATTGCTTCACTTAAATTAATACAGTTCTTATCAAGTATGCTCACTATTCTAAATTGTTAATCAAGAACACATAAATAAATATGACCATCTCTCAATTCATCATACTCATATCAACTTAAATCCACAGGTGATATAATTAAGAAGAACATCCCAATTAGCTAATTCACTACATCTCTATGTGAATTATAATTAAAGAAGATTTTAAGCACAAGTTCTTTATTAGATTACATGCAATGTTAGGTATATTTCTATCCTAGACATAAATTATGTATTCTAATGCCATGCAGAAAACACAATCATATGCTATTATGATCAGATCTAAATCTATAATTTATCTCTCGAGTTCATATAGATTATCATAGTAATTGTTAGCTAGGCAATTATGCAATTCATCACAAATCATAATAGACAATCCAAGAATAATTACAATAATTAATAGAGAAGCATACTAAAAATAAACTATGCAATAAGCTCCATTGTAATCTTAAACAAAAGATTTAGTTCATGATTAATGAATTAAAACTAACAATCCACAATCTAATAAACACTAAAAGACAAAAATAAGAGTAGCGTGAAGAATAAATCTGTTGTCAACAAATCTCTATCATCCTCATGCTCCTGCTCTTGATCTTCAATGGTCTCCAAGTTGCTTCAATCTCCTAAACTAATAAGAACTAGGGTATTGTCCTAATCTACTCTAATCTAATCTAATGGAAATCCTCCCCTCTTCAGGCTCTGTAATAACTGATAAAAAGATGCCCAACATAATCCTAATCCATGCCAAATTGTTCCAACCACGCGGCTGCAGAATTAGACTTGAAGTAAAACACTTTCTCTTTCCCCGTACCCTTGCCCCGGTGGGGGTTTTTATACTGATGAGGCCCGCCCCCGCTGGGGGTGCTACTGTAATTGATATTGTACCGCCTCCCTAACGGGGGTTTCCTTTGCAAATATGGCCGCCCCGGCGGGGGGGGGGGTGTATTTATGCAGTTATGCTTTTTGTTCATTTTGCTGCTAAGTCTTTCCGTAATACCGCCATTGTGAAAGCCCCGAACCCGGGTCCCAAATCACCGCGGATCCGGTACAATCATTCTATAACTATTGCGGAAGATATAAACATAAATTATTTATACAATACATTTACACACTAATCCCAAGGTCGAGTAACCTTCACATATACAAAATTCATAACCTGACTAACATATAACATTATTATCAAGCTATACTATTACACATTAGCTGCACATTTTATCCCAAGCTGAACTTGGCTTTATCCTTTCCTGTATCCGACGTTTTTGCCTTAATCTGTAATGCTAAATCATGATATAGCAAGGGTGAGTATAAGGTTGCTCAGCAAGTTTAAATATTATTTAACGATATATCATGATTGAAAGAATCTGAATAATAAGCTGGCTATAATTCAACAATATAATTGTGAACTAGCAGGAATAAACTTTTGACTGAACAAGTATTTAACATGAACAAATATCTGGACCAAATGGTAATGAAGATGATCAGCCTTTCATACTGACTTATACATGTAATATGTATAGAGTACAATTCTACAATGGCAATCGGCAATGATTAACCGTAAGCATATCTGAATGAAACAACTCTTAGTAGAGTTAAGTAAAACTTGTCTGAACCGTTGATTACCGTTACACAAATTATCTAGCTTTGTCTGAAAACCTAATATAAATAATACCGATCTACACATTAGAATAATATTATCACAGTATTTAAATAACCTAAATACATTTATAACATAATCCTATCAGTCTATAACACACATAAAACCTAACCTCAAGTCAAACTTTGATAGTCTAAGTCGAGTTCGGTATAATTCTAACATCTCTATGGCTTTAATTAGTCGGACAAATAACGAGTTTAAGTTCAATTAAACTCTTCTTGACACTTAACAAATATCTTAGATAATCATATTATTAGTCAAAATAATTTTCCAAGTCTCAATAATAATTTTCACATAATTATTATCATTTAAAAATGATTTTTCAATCATTAAACTAGTATTTATATGAATTAAATACCACATAATTTCTTTATCATTAATATTTATTTAATACCAAATATTAATGAAATACATGTCGTAATGTTATATCATATTTATAATATATCAAAGTATTTTTAGTACCTTATTATTGCCTTTAAATGATTTTAAAATAATAAAAATCATTATTAAATAACTGTCATTATTATTTAAAATATTAATATTTTCATGACAAAATATCGAAAGTTATATTTTATAACTTAAAATATTTTTATAACACTTAAATCATTTTTACATGATTTTTAAATCATTAATTATATTTTTTCATAATTTATTTAATATATTTATTAAATAAACTAATTACCATTAATATTAATTAATTAATGAATTTCATCACAAAATGTCAAAAGTTATTAAAAATAACTTAAAATATCTTCTTTTACCATAATATAATTTTTCATGATTTTTCATGAATAAAAATCATTTTTAAATAATTTATTTATTATTATAATTAAATAAATTAAATAACATTTATATTCCAAAATTATTAAATATTAATGAAATATACACAAAATAATTAAAAACTAATTTTTGGACTTTAAAAAAAAATTGGAAATTTATTTTGTATTCTTAATAATTATAACCATTTTTCTCTAATTATTTAATTAATGTAATTAATTTCCGAAATTAAGTGTCGCTATAGGTACCACAGGCGACAAAACCGTCGCTAATGGTGTTCTTGGGCTGTTCTTCATCAACCCATAAATGCATAGGCAGTGTTCAACGTAAGAGGTTTGACCAAGTCTAAATCATTGATCACAAGGTTTTATGGGCATCCTGATGGGTCATGGTTGTAGTATAATTGTAATACTACAACTATAAACTAAGATCATGGCGAAGTTAAAACATATTAGAGAGTTATTGGCCATAAGAAATCATGTCAGGACTGTTCTTCCATTTCTAGGTTTCCCAGAAATGAAGAACAATCAAGGTACCTATATTGCAACTTCAAATCATAAACTCATGGACTTGTTTTGTGTAATACAGTGGTTTAATCTTGTAGAACACATGGCAGGGTATAACGACATAACATCAGAGCATCATAAAAACACCGAATCTAAGAGAAATGGACCAGTCGAACTAGTGGTCAGGATCTGCCTTTGAAGATTCTTGGTTACCCAGAATCTTCATATGGCGTGATGGTCAACACTTGTTTGACTGGCTATAACATCATTTCTGTTATGGATCTGGGTGATCTAAAGACTTTAACATGTAGTCTTCACGTCAGGCTACAACAACAAAACAATAGCTTGACCAAACTCTTTAAATACATAAAGATATAGGGTCATGAATATCACTATCAGAAATTTTGGAAATTTCTGGGCTGCCTAGAAAGTAGTTTCGTGCTTGGTCAACGCTTTTTGACCGATCATAACTTGCCATATACTCATGATCTGAGCTTGATTTAAGTCTCAGATCAAAGCCCTCATAACAAGGAACAAATACATAACATCAAATACACCAAAACATTAACAGGTAAAGATATAAGGCCTCTGATATATATGGCTGTCAGGCCATATTTTTCAAGTTTTCCAGATTTTTAAAATCTTCAAAATCGTGTATCTAGATGTTATAGATCCATGATCTATCAACCCAGATCACTAAAAGACACTCTAATACATAACTTTAACCAACAAATTATAACATATAACATAAGATCATAGGATTTCTAAGATTTAGGGTTTTTACCACTTTCTAGCTTTGGTCTAGATTCTGATCTTTGATTCTGATCCTTAGCTAGCTTTGAACTGATCATGGTTCATCTTCTCTCTCTCTCTCAATCTATATTTCCGAATTATAGGGAGAGAAAAGACATGGACAAGTTTGCTTAGGAAAATAAGTAATGTTTTCTTACTTTAATTTTTGATTTGTTTGATTCATTGTATCTAGTGGGTATAGGTGGCACAAAAATCAGATTTGGGATAGATTTGAGCACATGTTGTATATCTAAATAGATGAGTCACCAAGATTTGGACATATCCTTTACTTAATGTGTAAGAAAATGTGTAAATGGGTCATTTCGCATGTAATTTTAAAGGCATACTTAACATTTACCCAAACCCTTAGGTTTTAGGGTTTAACCCTTAGGGTTTAACCCTTAAATATTTGAAATTTAATTTCTAAGATTTCCAAATTTCAGTTTCCAAAATAGAAAATTATTATTTCTAAATTGTAATTGGAATTCTCTAATTATATTTAACTTTCCTAATCGTAAATTTAAGTTTGCCAATTAGGATTAGTATTTCTAATTAAAATTCCTAACTTAGCAATTAGGTTTCATAATCATGCATTAGGGTTTATAACCCAAGAATTAGGGTTTTCTGAATAGTCAATTAGGGTTATCCCTAATTATATTTATAATCGAAAATACTTATACCATTAAATTTAGCCTTTGAATTCTCAAATTAGGGTTTATAATATTCGAATTAGGGTTTTAAATTCCCAAAATTGAAATTAAGGTATCTAGAACCGATTTCTAGGGTTTCTTATAATTCGTAAGAATTTTCTAATTGAACGTTGACGTTCTAAATATATACATAGGGTTTAGACACTTACAAAATTTATCTAGTCAACCCTTGACCCTTAACCACATTTTGTACACATATAATACCATATTCAAAGAACATATACACATAGACCCTAATCCTGAATAATTCACCACAAATTTTTTAAATTCACAAAATTCCATCCTGAAAATATCGAATCTATTCACTTATTTTCTGTCTAGGTTTATTATTTAACCTTAAATTCAATAATTAAGATTTAAATAATTTTCTAAATTCTCGGGTCGTCACAACCATTATACCACCATGCCACATATTACACCCCTAAACATAAAACAAACACAAAATAAGTAAAAACGAACATAAATATACAGGATCAACACTGTTTAAGTCCAAATTAGAAGCCGATTCTTAGGTATAAAACCCACTCATTAAACTCCCTCAAACTTAAACCGTGCTAGTCCTCGAGCACAAAACAAAACGTAATGCAATGCAAAAGAATGTAATGAAACTAATCTACATGTTATGCCCCCAAATTCAGGTACTTGAAACCCGAATTCAGTGCTTCACGATACCATTTTTTTGAGCGGAATAATAATAATAATGTCATAAATATCAAACTTAATTTACATATCAGAGTTGTCTAAGTCCTAGGTACGCAACCTTTAAAACATTTCACTACATAATAGATAATAAATATCATCAACTTATTTAAGTCTAGCTATTACATAAGATAACACAAACTTATTCTGCTAGCTTTCCTTTCCCTTTGTTCTTGCATGAACCTTCAGGTCGATCATACGTAGCTGAAAACATTTAAATTAAGCAAGAATGAACATTTGAGTGCCTAACAAGTAATATCAACAATAAACATTAGCTGAAAGGATTAAATATTTTCTTTGTACTACCTTTCTACAACAAATCAATAGTTGTGAAGTAAACTAAACCGATAATAATAACATAACAACTCTATATCAAATTTTGGAAACTACGTACTGACTATAAATAGGGTTAAGGTAACATACTATGAACATTGTTTTCAATTTTCAAATAGGTTAGTAGAACTTCATCCGCAAACCGTCATAACTTACGGGCACGGGGGCTGATCAGCCTGTTATGCCATGTATTGATCAATACTACATGCAATAATGATATTATCGTTCACTCTGTCTGCCTTAGGCGCATAAAAGTTTTTCCATGTTCGGGATGTTCATACTTAGCCGGGAATCCGAACCAAAACAATTTGATTGGATACAAAAAGGTTTTATCATATTCAACGATATTTCTAAATCTGTGTCTAGCTTATCAGATAGCTTAGACGACTTTTACTTAATATATACATACTGGTAATCAATAGGTATATATATATATATATATATATATATATATATATATATATATATATATATATATATCAACATATGATTAAATACAATGGTTATCAAAGTGGGGATACTTGTATAACCATAATTAGAAATTAACGAACAGAATAAATATCTGAATAATAATATAATACTATGTTGATAATCAGTGATCGGATATAATATATAACAATAGGGTTAATAATCTGGTATAATAAAATATAATTCTGAAACTTTCTTACTCATGTCCATTGCATAAAGAAAATACAAAGGTAGGATACTTGCATTCAATTAGATAAGCTTACAATATTCGTTGAATAAAGTAATGCAAGGGTTAGAATACTTGCACAATGTAAGGTAGGGTTCGGATACTTGTCTTAAGTGTAGTTTATCCACGTTAATAAATTAAAACTTTCGAATCCTATTTATAGCGTGTTATAAGCACAAGATGTTCATTAGCTAACACAGTCATTAATCAAGCTTGACATGATATAAGTATGCACATATGGTACAAAATCAGTTTATACGTCATCACAAGTTCAACCCACGTATCTTTGTTTTGATATTATGCGAACATCCTCCTGGACTTATCATTCGAAAGTCAAAATTAACCTTTATTTACATCACATAGCATGGTTCTTAACACATTACATATCATATTAGTCATATATTACAAGTTAAAGTAATCATATAGGCATGCTTCAAACATCAGTTCAAAAACAGAAGCTATCCAAGACTGCTACACGGCGCAGCTGCGCCATGGCTAAGCCTAGGACCGACGCAGCTGTGCCGTCCCCTGGCTAAGCCTAGAGTTAGCTGCTGCCTTGTGGTTTCTGTCCGGCTTGACCAAAACAATCACACATGTTATATTTGTTATGTTAAAGGTCTTTTCATGCTTCTGAAGTCAATCTAGGTTCCTTCTTTCATAATAAAATTCTAAATTTATTATTTCAGCAATTTAAGGTTATTCAAGGTCATGAAACCACAAAGTTTATCACGCTTGCTCTCTAAACATACAAGATAGTTATAAAACTCATTTTAGGCATGCTTGTGAGTATTCATATCACATATGTGTAATTAACCTCGTTTTGGTTGAAAATATGCTTCATTTATGTTTTACTTGAAATATGATACACAAACATGGTATATATATGTTTATGCTACATGAGTAAGTCTAAGAGCATCATCAAACATGTTCACAGTATCAAATTCTAACTTTCAAGGTAGTATGTTAACATTCTCGTTCAAAGTTCATATTTTCATTAGTAACTTCACTAGTAGGTTCTACATGTTCAATACATAGGGATCATGTATAGGGATACTAAAGACATAATATGACATCTTAACCCTTTAGAATCTAGATATTCATGGGATGCAACTATATTTTGAAAGGATGGAGATAGAGTTAAAGACTCCAGGGACCCATGTGATGATGGAGAATATACGAGTAGAACCGACTTTAATCGATAAAGTTAAAGCTGCTCAAGCTACAGACCTGGAGCTGATGCGTATGAGGAAGAAAGTGCAAGAAGGTGCTATGCCGGAAGTAAGAATCGATGAAGAAGGAATACTTCGAGTCAACTCCAGACTATGTGTTCCTAACGACCCTGATTTAAAGCATGAAATCATGATGGAGGCGCATAATACACCGTTTGCAATCCATCCTGGGAGTACCAAAATGTATCATGATCTTCGTTATACATTTTGGTGGAGCAATATGAAGCGAGAGATAGTGCTGTTTATCTCAAGGTGTCTAACTTGTCAACGAGTCAAGGCGGATCATCAAGTACCAAAAGGTCCATTGCAACCACTTGAAATTCCAAAATGGAAGTGGGAGCACATTACCATGGATTTCGTTACCGGTTTTCCTAAGGTTTCTCAAGGTATTGATGCGATTTGGGTCATTGTTTATAGATTGACCAAGTCTGCTCATTTTTTATCAATACGAGAAACTTATACACTTGAACGTCTTGCTCGTATGTACATAAACGAGATTGTAAGAATGCATGGTATGCCAATATCCATAGTTTCGGACCGAAACCCAAGATTCACTTCTCGATTTTGGGTTAGCTTATAAAAAGCTATGGGCACGGATTTACGATTTAGTTCAGCATATCATCCTCAGACGGACAGACAATCAGAGAGGACTATTCAAACTCTGAAAGATTTATTAAGACTCTGTGTCCTTGACTTCAAGGGAAGTTGGGACAAGTTCTTATCATTGGTGGAGTTTTCCTATAACAACAGTTATCAAGCAAGTATTGGCGTGGCTCCGTTCGAAGCGTTGTATGGAAGAAAGTGTCGTTCTCCAGTATGCTGGGACGAGGTGGGTGAAGCAACATTGTTAGGACCGGAGTTGGTACGTATGACTACAAAAAAGATTCAAACGATCCGACAACGTATAAAAACCTCACAAGATCGGCAAAAGAGTTATGCTGATCTTCATCGAAAGGACATAGAATTTGATATAGGAGATCATGTGTTCTTACGTGTTGCTCCATGGAAAGGACTTACGAGATTTGGAAAGAGAGGAAAGCTCAATCCTTGATTCATCGGTCCATTTTTAATCCTCGATCGAGTAGGAACTGTGGCTTATAGACTCGCTTTATCGCCAAGTATGTCTCGTGTTCATAATGTTTTTCACATATCCATGTTACGTAAATATGTGGAAGATCCGAACCACATTATTGAGTAAGAACCGGACGAAATAGCGGAGGATTTAACGTATGAAGAAGTTCCTGTTCAAATCTTGGATAAGAAGGAACATATTCTACACTCCAAGGTTATACCTCAAGTTAAAGTTTTGTGGAGAAATCACGATGTTGAGAAAATGACTTGGGAGTTAGAATCTGAAATGAAGTCAAGGTATCCCTACCTCTTCGATATACCAGGTATGTACCCTAATTTCGAGGGCGAAGTTTCATAAGAAGGGGAGGTCTTACGGGATCCTTAAATTCTTTCTAACATTGTTTGCTGAAAATATTTTTATTTAAAGCAAGCGTGAGCATTAAATTGCCTAGCAAGTCATAGCAATTGAACAAATAACTTTAAGAATTTAAACATTCTTTTAAGACTTCAATAACTGAACAAAGGTTATGAAGCAGCTTGAACAATAAGAATAATCTCGATTCCTATCATTTTAAAACATTAGGCACATACACTTTGAAATACTATCATTCTTCTACCTTTTTCCATACACATCCCGTCTGGCTAGAATCATTAGCACAGACTTAACAATAACGGTTCATGTATAAATAGAACATACTTGTATTGAACATCTCAATCGCAGAACTGTTCATCTCATAGAAACACCAAAGTGTTCAAATTGTGGCACAAGGCCTCATACATTCTACCACCTTGTACATATATCGTACATATGCACATAGTCAAAACTTCTCAAGTTCAACATTTGAGAAGTTTAAGAAATTAGCATTCATGTAATATGAATGAAGTTAGGAAACTTACCTTACGCACAACTACAACTTACGTTGAACTGCTCATTCCAACCCCTAGATAACACATAAGGAAATAACACGTACACCAATTAGTCATATACTTGTCTTATACATTGGTTTACTTAACTTTACTTCTTAAGATTTGTGTTCTTGTAATCTAAGTTTACGCGACCTACTTTCTTTACCGCTTTACGGCTTCATGACATACGAAGATGTCTTACTCTTACGATCATCATCTTTGATGATTTACATTTTTATCTTCTTCTTATTACTCTTCTAGGACTCAGCACACATCGTGTCTCTGCTAGTAGTCCATATGGTACTTTGAGTGGTTTCCCACAAACAACCAACAAACAAGTTCTCGTCTCGTCTATACTGTCTTTCACAGTAAGTTAGATCGGTTTCCAGTTTCGTATATACCTCCGCTCTCTAAAGGAATTATTTAGCCCAGCTCCCATATGTCAACCATCAAAGAATACGATTGTACAACAACCTAACTATATCTTAACCTATCTGAACCATTAAACTATAATGTTCGTTAAGTTAATTTCTTATTCCTTATGGCTTTCTGGCAACTAAATGCCATATCTCAGGATTCATTGCTTATCGTCTAAGTCATACAGTCTTTTGCATAACCAGAATAATCATTCAATATTAATTCTACGCATTCATAGTGTTAAGCATTTTACGTTACCTTACTCATATCTTACAACGTCTGGTTCGTTACGGCTTCCACGATAATTCTTATTCTACTTACTACCTTCATCAACGTCCAAGTCCTACAACCATTGTATACTTAGAATGTTCGTCCGATGTGAATACGATTCACGAGGATCGTATACGTATTCAACGTTCACGTTGCTCGTCTCTTAATCTCTCATTCAACCTTTACTCAAGGTTTTAATCACTTTCAATAGTTATCCATCCCATGAACCCCATGTTCATTATTCTTTCTTAATGTCGAAGTTATACGGTTCGTTGTATGCTAAGACCGATCGTTCATCGCAACTGCGTTTCATTCATAGCGTTTATACGCTTGCACTTAAGCTCTCATTATGACATCTTAACATCCAAATGTTATACATCATCCTCATCACTCAACGTCTAAGGAATCACCATCAAAGCAATCCCACACGTTCGATTTATCGTGACTACGGTCCCCGGATATCGGTTACGTAATCTAGCATTTACATCCTTCATCTTAATCCCATTAAATCTTTCCTTTCAACCTTTACTAAAGGTTTAATTCACTTATTTAAGTGGTATATTAGGTGAACTACATGTTTATATTTCTTTCTTGCAGTAATTGAGCACTTTAAAAGCTCATTACTGGGACTTGCCCTGCACTAGCGCTGCGATGTCGGGTCCCTGCCTTCTCCTCGTGCTGCGGCGCGAGTATGCAGTGCCTCCTTCCCCGCTCTGGCACTGCGGCGCCAAACCCTTCCCTAACACTCACGCTACGGCGCCACTCAGTAGTAGCTGATTACCCGGGCTCACGCTGTAGTGCCGCCTCCCAAAGCTCAGTTGGCGCTGCGGCGCCGAGCATGTAATTTCTAAAAATTCTTCTAAGTCTTGCACTGATTTGAGATGCTTACTTTACGATCTCATATCTTCTTAGTTATAGCTCAAAACGAGGTCGTTCCAAAGCCATCCTCTTCCTTATCTAACGTAATTCAATTTCCCTTGGACAGAAATAAATTCTGAATCCGTTAACATGTCATTCAAATTACTTAATCTTAATCCTTCGTTCATTTTACGTTATTAACGTTCTTCGTCCGTTCGTTCGTAATTTGGTCATCCAAACTCGAAACTCGTTCATTCTTGAGTCCACGACTCACATTTTCTACATTCTTTTATATTCTTATGAAACCCTACACCTTCGGGTTAATTTACATACTTTCTATTTCTCACTCGTCTTTTACAAAAATTTTGTCATAACTTCGTTATAGCTAAGTTGAATCCACTCTTCATGAACGTTTCTACCGTTCCTAACCAAGCAATAAGCAACTAACTTATACGTGATGGTTTTAAACTTGTTCATCAACAACAATTATACTACGATAGTTTTAAATTTGTCCATCAACAACGTTCTTCGAGTTCTTCATTCGTTCTTCTTTTTTAATCGATATTTTCATTATGATTTCACTTTTCCTTGGAATTTGATGTTATAAAACATCATTCCTTACTAATATTACCAAATCATTCATATGATTCATTTGGATCATTCTAATTCATTACGAATCTTATACTTCCTTAAGAAATTTATAAACTAAACTTCTAATTCTTATTCCTTCGTTTCTTCATGATTTCAACCATATAAAATCATTTTTAACATCTTTTACTTCTTATTCTCATTAAGCTATGTTTTTAACATCTAAAGCTTAAAGAAAATTTACTTAGGGTTAGGTTTCGGATTACCTCTTTTCTTTAATCTTCCTCCGTTAGACAAAGCGTGCACACGGGCTAGTTTTTCCTCTTCCTTTTCCCCTTCATCCGAACTCTCTCTCTCTCTCTCTCTCTCTCTCTCTCTCAAGTGTTGGAAAATTATTTATTAACCAACACATGTATGCTCTCTTTTTATAGATTTTCAAGGCTAGGGGAAAAATAGTCATTTTGCCACAAACCTCTTTACTATTCATGGCTTAGCCACCAAGTAACCACTTTACTTGGTGGCCAAGTGGCCGGCCCACATGCTCCATGGATCTCCCCATGGGTTGCCCCATGGGTTATTACCCATCCAGTGACCTATCGGTTCGATCCGCGGTTTATTTTTCTTGGTTTGGGCCTTAACATTAATTCTTATTAGGCCTATCTTGGGCTTGATTTCACAAAGTATTGGGCTTGACATAATCTAAGTCCAATTGAATTCTACAAAGTCCATGAACTCAAAGTCCATTAAGACTAATCGTATTCTATGCATCTCATTCTCGTATTCTCTTTGTATATAGTTCGTACGATATTCGTAGTATACGTCGTAATAATCTTCGTACTATACTCGTATAATAACTAATATCATACTTGTATTTCTCGTGCATAATAACCCTAATTATTATACGTAATCATTAAACTCTCGGAACTCACTTTTCCTAACCCTTAGGTTTGAAGTCCGCGGGTGAAAACTTCTTCGTTTGCCATAACTGAAATATTATTGAATATTCCATCACGTCTTAGAATTCTATCATTACGCGTTTCTCAAAAATTCAAACTCAATCTCCGAGCAGAAACGGATGAATAATGCGTATTTCGTCTTTTTTCCCGAAAATATTTTTATTCCTGGATTTTTTTTTATTTTCGTCTTGAAAATTCTTACTCGTTCAGTCTAGCTCGTAGCCGGAATCCTCCCTACTTATAATCATCATAGGTTCTAGAACGATTAATAAACACATAGCACAAAATACTATTAATAAAATTCATTTTATTAATAACTAATTCTTTAAACTTAAATTGTGGACAATCCGATTTTCTGGGTTGTCACATAAATTCTCAAATAATACTTTGATTTTCATTAACATTTGTCTAGCTAAATCAAATAGCTTAGACTCATACTAATAATTCGAATTTCAATCGAAACATTTCTGGCAAAATTCAGTTGGTAATAATTTACCTTTAAAATTCTGAAAATCATTGTATGACGTCATGATTCCGCACTGTATTTACAGTCCATTTAAGGATTCCGTCATTTTGTGGCTTTGTCATACTACATCATTCCATAGTGGGTTTACGATCTTTAGATCACATATAACTAAGTAATTCTGCATTAATAACTCCATCATTTTATCATCTCTGCACCAGGTTACATGATGTATTAATGATATATAAATATATTTTGATATTTCAAATCATTTTCGTCTATCCGAAATAATTAGCATAGACTTTTTTCTTAAACGATTCCAAACCATTGCAAATCATTTTTGGAGTTATCATACCTCAACAGGTAACGATGTGTTATTGGCCCGAAGTCCACACATACACACTTGTCACCATGTGTTGAAAATAACAAAATTCATTTATAAAGGCACATCAGTGCGTATTTAGCTTGATATAAAAAATTTTGAAGTCTAGCATAGCTGGAAGATTTGGAATACCTATGCTTCCACCATCAACTCCACTTTCTATAATGATCCATTACTTAATAATTCTATCTATTTCTATCATCCATAATTCTCTATTCATAACTTTTTTATACCCCAGTATAGTTCATCAAACTTACCACACGTTATGAGTTCAGGAGCTTTCCACAATAATATGAGTTTAGGAACTTATCCTAGCAATACGTAGCTCAAGAACTGTCCATACGCTTAGGGGTTCAAAAATATACCATACGATTATGAGTCACAAACTTACCATAAGTATGAGTTTTAAGAACTCGCACCTGACATTATATTCTCTACCTATCCGTTATACACATGAGAAAAAAATCATCTTCTTAACATATATATAGCAAATAGCGCGACATAAACATTTCAATTATTATCAATACAGGAAGCTATGTGGTTGTCGAACCAAACACAATCCCTTTCTCATACAAGGAATTGGTCAACTCCGCCACTAATCAATATAGGAAGCTAAGTGGTTCTCAAACCAAGTACAAATTCCCCACCCATACAAGGAATCATACAACTTAGCTGCTGGCATGCGTCCTCAATTGAAATCCCATAGAATTCTAGCTTTCCCACACTCAATACGAATTTTATTTAATTTGTATCTCATCATCCACAACTCTTTTCTGAGTTTGCATAGTACTCTTTCATAGTACAACTTACATACAAAAATTTTGTTATAAAGTTTTCAATCATTCGATTGATCCTTTTTCCTACTATGACCTTATCAAATCACGTTGTGATCTCATATTATAATTGTATTATATTACGATTCTTTTCTAGGTCATGATCGTTTTATTTTACGATCTCCTTTCCCTTTATACTTTTAGTCTTATAGACTATAGCTATTCATTATTACTGTTCATCTTTATCATCAAAGTTAGGTAACTCTGTAACTTTATAAATTTTCAAGATTATTCTTTGAATCTTATTTATTTATTAATACCTTTCCCAAATTCATCGCTTAAATCTTAAACTTTATTTGAGTTTATTCTTTATACTCATTCGTGCAGTTATAACCTAAGGTATTCCTACGTAAGGTTTATAACCTATCAGCTTTGATACCAACTGTAGCGTTGATTAGTGAGTTTATACCTAGGAATCGAGTGCATTTGAGCTTAATCTTTTGGTTTGTTTTTAAGTGTTGTGTGTGAATTTTATACATTTTACATTATTTTGTAGGCTATCATATGACATTGACTTGAAGAAGCAAGAAAAAGTAATTCAGACATCTTTTGGACTAAAATATGCATGCATATGCAAGAAGGGATGATTATAGGGCTTTTAACACCAATTTGGATGCATGTTCTTGGCTTGAAACTTGGATTTTATTGTAAATCTATTTCTTAGCTTTCTGAAATATCTTGAATCGTCCCAATCCGATTTCGGATGCGAGAGTTATTGTAGCGCCCCCAAATCCGGGTATCTTCCAACCCGACAGATGTTGCAATACTGTACAACATTCATACATTCATTCAATTGAAAAGTCTCAAAGAACGAATATAACTTTTATATATTAAAGTAATATTTACAATTCCCAGGTTCTATACCCATTACAAAGGTTCTTTATCATAATATCAGTTACATTACAACAATAGACCTATACTATTACAAGACAACTTAACAATCTGCCTTAGCTTTTCCTTTATCCCTTTTTGATCCTTCGGGACGTTCAGTCCTAGCTGCATTCATATGGCTCAAGCAAGAGTGAGCATGGCCAGCTCAGCAAGTATAATAATTTAATAACAACATGCTTGACACATACAAATCGTATATCTTCAATAACTGAAAAATAGTTATGAAGTACTATTGATAATTCAAAGTAGCACTTCATCTTTTCTTTCAAAATATTTTCCAATAACAACAATATTTAGTAAAACATTCACTCCGGTCAAAGACCTTGAGTATTCATTCTTTATTGAAAAAGGACAACCCGGAACGAATTCCGTAAGCCCGATATTACTTACGAGCACTTCTAGGTGATCAGCCTATTGTACTCTATGTTGATCAACACTACATCCATTAAACGTATGCATGTTTAATCATTTGGCAACCTCACGTGCCTGTCGTTTTACCGACAAAACATTTGTTTAACATTTCAGTCTTCTTTTGAAAACCATATCAAGTAGTTGACAAAAGATAGCAACATTTGATAATACAAAAGTAGATTATCAAGTCTAGCCAAAGGGGATTGGCTTTAACCTCAACATACCTCAATTCATGCGAAAGAATACATGAATCTTAAACTTGTTCAGATTGAACTGAAACAAGAGTTAGAATACTTGCCTTTAGCGTCTGCTACTGTATATTAACTTTATGTTCAAGTCATTTAAGTCTCTACAACACATGATCACATAATAACTTTACATTAGGTCACATATACTCAAATATGTATATGACTATATCATACCCTTCATTTCAATCTAATCGTGTATTAGATTCAGTTACTATTCATTCCGGTTTAACATTACCATTGCATTTATATTCGACTAGGTTATCTTAACCTTTACATTACATTCCTTAAGGTTTAACAAAGTTTAAACAATGTTACATTACCTTCCTTTAGTTTGTGTTTATTTCTATTTCCATTCTTTGTACTTAGAAACCTTCATTACTATCTTTGTTCTGAGGCTGGCGTTGCGGCGCCGGCTTTATAATTACATCTCGCGCTGCGGCGCGAGCCTTATCCTAACATGTCCTGGACTTGGCGCTGGGGCGCGAGTCCTTACTCAATGGGCCGCGCTGCGGTGCGACTCTCCAGAATTTTTGGTACTGTACATGGCGCTGCGGCGCGGGTCATTTTGCCTAGGGTTGGCGCCGCGGCGCCAACTTTGTGCACCAGAAAATGATTTCAGTTTTGAAATTTTGTGAACTTCACGGACGCATAACTTCTTCGTTATAAGTCCGAATTGGCTCGTTCAAAAGCCTACGGTTCACAAATTTTGTAATCTACATGATCATCCAAGAATTTTATCTATTTTACTTCGTTTGCTAAAAAATCACCTATTGGTTCATTTTTAACGAAAACGATAAACGTTCGTGAACGTTCAACGCTCGTTTCTTCGTTCTAAGTCGGAATCCGGTCATTTTTGAGTCCGCAACTCTTAAATGCCAAATATGACTTAACTCCATTGTAAAGCAATGATTTCGTGATCAAACACAAAATTTGACTTCCATTCCGAGAATTTTACGAATTCGACGATTGTCGTCCAATCGCGCAATTTCCGGTAAATCTTCATTCTTACGATTTGTTCAACATTACAAATGAACTTCATTCATCATGTGAACATCTCAACATACATAATACAACAACTTATTTTCATTGTTGGACTTTGACTCCTCATGAGCTTATAACTTATCAAATTATAAACTACTTAAGATTGGATTATTCATGACTTATGACAATTAGAGTTTCTTAATCATCATACTTTACATGTGCTTCACATATAACTTTACTTAGGTATACATAATACATATGATCATATAACTTCTTTTACCTTCATATCAATTCTCTTAATAAACTCCTTATAAGTTCATATTACCTTCACATAAGTTTATAACTTATGTTAGCTTAAATGACTTATTACCAACTTATGTGGCTTAAGTCCATGACTTACATATTCTTCTTGCTTCTTATCATTCATATTTCTTAATCCATCTTTTCTTATCAACCTATCATAGTAGAAATAGAAGATAATTAGAGAAGAAGTCTTACTATTGAAGTCTTTGATAAATAGCTTCTTCTTCTTCTTGACTTATGGAAGTAACTTATTGCTAGCTTATTCTCTCTAACACTTAAGCACTTTGTGAAGTCTAGATTATTTGAACAACCAACAAATGCTTGTAAGTCTTCTCTATTTATAGAATTTACAAAGTTAGGGTAGTTTAGTCATTAAATCATCCCACCTCCTTTAAGCCACCTCCTTACTATTCATTACTTGTTAATCACAACACTTATCCTACACTTGGTCATTACTCTTAAGTCTTAGTCATCACATTAACTTGATCACCACATATTAACCATATTGATATGATTTGCCCCATGGGTCAACCCATTTTATTAGACTTAAGTTCGGGCTAAGATTAGATTAAATCATTGGGCTTTGTATGAACAAACCACTAATTGATTCCTTAATTAATAATTGGGCCTCTCCCTTTAATTCCCTTGGACTTATATTAATTCCCAACAATCTTTTCAAGTCCATTAACATTTCATAATACATATAGTTTATGTATTATTTTCGTATTCTAATTCATATAGAATTTATATACGATAATTCACCCTTCATACAACCTCGTATAATACTTCGTATTATACTCATTTCCATTTCTTTGTACAATACATAAGTATCATACCATTATTACATATTCATTACTATTTCGCCTTCCTTAACGTTTATAAATTAAGTCCACATGCGAAATATCGTTTTTTCCATAACTAGATTTTTATTACATAATCTATCTCACCTTATTATTCCATCATTACGTATTTCTCGAAAATCCAAAATTATATCCCGAGCAAATACCGATGAATAGTGTTTTTTAGAAAATTTCTCGACAAACTTTTATTTTCTTCTTGGAAATTCAAACACTTTAATTCATCCACGTAGCTCAAATACTACGACATTCTAACATCAATAGGTTATATAAAGACAACCATCTTGATAACACATAGGATAGGATTTTATTATTATTTAAATTAATAAAATCATTTTACAATAACATCCGAATTTCTCAGTCGCTACATTCTTCCCCCTTATAAAGATTCTGTCCCCAGAATCTCGTCTTACTTTAATCAAATAGATGAGGGAAATTTTTCTTCATCTTTTCTTCTAGTTCCCACATTGCTTCTTCAGCATCGTGGTTCCTCCATAATACATTCACTGACGGTATTACTTTGTTCCTCGGAACTTGTTCCTTTCTATCAATGATTTGCATCGGCAACTCTTCATATGTTAAGTCCTTCTCGATATGAATTGGCTCATACTCGATTACATGCTTATAGTCCGGCTTATATGGACGTAATACAGATACGTGAAACACGTTATGTATTCGTTCTAGGTCTGGAGGTAATGCTATCATATAAGCTACCTCTCCCACCCGTTTTAATACCTCAAAAGGTCCTATAAACCTTGGACTTAACCTTCCTTTCTTTCCAAAACGTATCTTTCCTTTCCAGGGAGATACTTTTAGAAATATATACGAACCCACTTCAAACTCTCGACTTAGTCTATGTGAGTCCGCATACTTTTTCTGTCTATCCTGAGCTGTGACGAGACGCACCCGAATTAACTTTACCACCTCCGCTGTCTGCTGCACCAATTCTGGTCCTAGCATACGGCGTTCTCCCACCTCATCCCAACACAAAGGTGTTCTGCATTTTCTTCCATACAAAGCTTCATACGGCGGCATGCCTATGCTTGCATGATAACTGTTGTTATACGCAAACTCTACTAGTGGTAGGTGATCATCCCAACTACCCTTGAAATCCATGACGTAAGACCTCAACATGTCTTCTAACGTCTGAATTGTTCTCTCGCTCTTCCCATCAGTCTGAGGATGATAAGCCGTGCTTAGCTTTAGCTGTGTTCCCAACTGCCCTTGCAAACTCCTCCAAAAGTTCGATGTGAATCATGGATCACGATCTGACACAATCGATAACAGTACTCCATGTCTAGAAATGATTTCCTTATCATAAAGTTTAGCTAACTGGTCTAAGTTATACTTGACCCTGATTGGCAAAAAGTGAGCCGACTTCGTCAACCGGTCCACTATTACCCAAATCGCATCATATCCTTTATTCGTTGTCGGAAGTCCCACCACAAAATCCATCATAATATGCTCCCACTTCCGTTCTGGAATCTCCAATGACTATAATAAGCCACTAGGTCGTTGATGTTCGGCCTTAACTTTTTGACAAGTCAAGCACCTACTCACATACTCTGCTATTTCTCTCTTCATGTTCGGCCACCAAAAACTCTGTCGAAGGTCTTGATACATCTTAGTGCTACCAGGATGTATCGAGTACCTCGAATTATGAGCTTCTTGTAACACTTGCTCCTTTAATTCCGTCTCATTCGGAACCCAAATTCTTCCCTCAAATCTTAATAATCCTTCATTATCAAGACTATACTTAGCATCTTTCTTCTCGAATAACCGCTTCTTCATTTGATTACACTCGTCTGTCGTGAGTTGTACTTCCTTGACTCTTTCTACGATGGTAGATTGCATCTCCGTCGCAAACAGTCTCTGCTCCGCCTCAATTGTTATTAACTCATTTTGAGTTGTTAACATAGACAACTTTTCCCGACCCTTTCTACTTAAGGCGTCAGCAACTATATTGGCCTTTCCACGGTGATACAGGATTTCACAATCATAATCCTTTATCAACTCTAACCATCTTCTTATCTCATATTTAAATCCTTCTGAGTGAAGATATACTTTAGACTTTTATGGTCCGTATATATCTCACATTTTTCCCCATAAAGATAATGTCTCCATATCTTTAGGGCAAACACTATTGCAGCCAGTTCCAGATCACGAGTAGAATAAACTTTCTCATAATCCTTCAACTGCAGTGACGCATACGCAATGACTTTGCCATGATGCATAAGCACACAACCAAGTCCTCTATGCGAAGCATCACTGTACACTACAAAATTTCCTGTGTCATTAGGCAACGACAAAACAGGCGCTTCACTTAATCTTTTCTTCAGTTCTTGAAAACTGTCTTCACATTTATCCGTCCATACATATTTCACCGTCTTCCTTGTTAAATTAGTCAACGGGGTAGCTATCTTCGAAAAATCTTGGATAAATCTTCGATAGTATCCTGCTAACCCTAGGAAACTCCGCACCTCAATCGGCATTTTTGGTTGTTCCCAATTCATCACTGCTTCCACCTTTGCTGGATCTACTGAAATTCCCTCCTGGTCAATGACATGACCTAAAAACTGCACCTTTTCCAGCCAAAATTCACATTTGGTGAATTTCGCATATAACTTCTCCTTCCTTAGTGTCTCCAACACTAATCTTAAATGTTCAGCATGATCTTCTGGCGTCTTAGAATAGACTAGAATATCATCGATAAACACAACGACGAACTTGTCCAAATATGGTTTGAACACTCTGTTCATCATATCCATAAATACAGCTGGTGCATTCGTCAACCCAAATGACATAACTAGAAACTCGTAATGACCATAACGAGTCCTGAATGCCGTTTTTGGTACATCTTCCTTTCTGACCTTCAACTGATGATACCCCATCTGCAAATCTATTTTAGAAAAATACTTTGTCCCTTTCAATAGATCAAAGAGATCATCGATCCTGGGCAATGGGCATTTATTCTTTATCGTTAACTTGTTCAACTCCCGATAGTCGATACAAAGTCTCAATGATCCGTCTTTCTTCTTGACAAACAACACTGGTGCCCCCCACGGAGAAACACTTGGTTGAATGTACTTTCTGTCCAATAGTTCCTGTAGCTGAACCATTAGTTCTTTCATTTCCACAGGCACCATATGATACGGTGCCCTTGAGACTGGTGCCGCTCCTGGCACAACGTCTATCACAAATTCGATCTCCCTATCTTGCGGTAACCCCGGTAACTCACTTGGAAATACATCCATGAACTCATTTACTATAGGTATTTGTTCCATGGTTGCTCCCACTCTCTGGGTATCCACATATGGCAAAGGTAACCCACACAACCTTTCCTTAATAATTTTCTAGTTTGTGTCATCGTAAGGCAACACGGACGTCCCGGCAACTTACTACCGTAAAATACTACAGGAGGTTGCTTCAACGTCTTGATTCTCACACATTTCTTTTGGCAATCTATAATTGCTCCATGATTAATTAACCAATCCATTCCGAGAATTACGTCGAATTCTCCTAACTTTATCGGTATTAAATCTACCGATAACTTACAACCCCGTACCTCTACGCAACAACTCCTATGAATATTTTCAACAGGAATTATCTCTTCATTTGCTACCTTAATGTTCAAAGGTATAGGTAATTTTTCGGGAAATAATTCTAATCGTCTAACAAAATCACATGCTATAAACGAACAAGTAGCACCCGAATCAAAAAGCACGTATGCATTTATGTTATTGATCGGAATAATACCTGCAACTACATCTCCTGATGCCACAGCATCTTGGACCGTCATATTAAAAGTGCGAGCCATTAATTTACCTGGCTGAGATGGACCACTAATAGCCAACTTACCACTATTAGTTCCCTTATTTCCTTCCGTCCCCTTCTTCGGGCAGTTCTTCGCTATGTGGTCAGTTGATCCACATACAAAACATCCTTTATTTTTCTTCAGATTTGGACAATTAGGCAAAATGTGCCCTTCCTGTCCACAATTATAACATACTGCCTTTCCTTTGAGACAGACTCCTAAGTGAGTCTTCCCGCATGTTTTACAGGCATCCATCCTTCTCTTAGAATCCCCTTGTTTTACTCTGGTATTCCCAGAGTTAAAGCCCTTCCTCTTTTGACCGTTTCCACTTCCACTGGCTCCCTCAGTCTTGGTTCCTCCATCAACCTTGCCCTTATTTTTCTTATCCTTGTGGTACTGGCTGAGAGCCTCAATCCCACCTTCGGCAATTATTGCATTTTCTAATATGGTTCCAAAGTAAGTACTTTAGAACACCGAGATTTGGCTATAGAGCCAGGGTTTCAAGCCCTGCTCAAATCTCCAAGCCTTTCTCACTTCAGTGTCCACTTGATGTGGAGCGAATCGTGCCAGTTCATTAAACTTGGCAGCATACTGGGGAACTATCATCTCCCCTTATTTCAATTCAAGAAATCTCATTTCCATCCTCCCTTGCATACTCGTGGAAAAATAGTTCTCGAAGAAAATCTCCTTAAACCTCTCCCACGTTAGATTTCCTATATCGGCCCTAGCCTGGTTTGCCTCCGACCAGAAGTTGGCCTCTCCTTTCATCAAATAGGTTGCAAAGGAAACCTTTTGACCCTCCTCAACATTTGCTATTACAAATGCTTTCTCGATTTCTTTTACCCAAGTCTGGGCTTCTATAGGGTCCGTAGTTCCTTTGAACTCCGGCGGACCTACACTTTTTAAATCCTTAAAAGTAGTAGCTCGTACCACTCCCGGAATCACAGGTACATTAGCCCCCGTTCTATTAAATGCAGTCGTTAAAAGATTAACGAACTCCTGCATTAGATTAACTGAACCACCCTCCGGTTGGTTAACATTTGTATCTTGATTTCGTTGTCTCCTTCTTGGCGGCATTTTGCTGTTAAGAAAACAACACATCATTATTATATTATTCTTGTTGGTTATTATTTATAAGAAAACAATAATTCATGTTCATTACTCAATATATTCCATAAAAAGACTTATATTGATTCATAACTTGTAGTATAACACTACATTATTTTACATTACTCAGCCTTGCTGATTACATTACCATCCGGCAATTACTTTTCAAAAATTAGGATTTTACACAAGACTACCCTTTGTTTATACAAAAGAGGGTTTTACATTACTACTAGATATGTAATATTTACATATCTAAGCTACTTTAGTTATTGCTAGATTACATTTGCCGTAATGCATTCTCAAAGTCTGCTATGGCCAAACCGACAACATCTCTACTGATGGTATGACGGGTCTGTCCTGTTTCTATCTGATATCCAGCTACCTGCTGCTGAAAATCTACATGAGAACTCCTATGTATATAGGACATCCTCTCCAACTTCCGCTATTTAGTCTTTAGCTCCTTCTTGAGCTCAAAAACTTCTTCTTTCAAATCTCAGACCTTATCCATAGCTAGGACTCTATCATCGTGCTCCTCTTCCCACATTCCTTCCATACTAGCCTTGTCCTCCCGGACAGCTTGGAGTTCCTCTTTCAACTCCTTAACCTCTTGGCAGTAATGGATATTTCTATCCAATACTGACATAAACAATGCCTTCATCGATTCTCCCGTAGACAATTCCTCTGTAGGTGGAACCTGATCAAAGGACATCACATCCACCTCCTCCTCTATCATGCCATCAAATATAGACATGTAGTCTAAATCGTCTGAGTCTCTAGACTTGATTATCACCACTTCTGGTTCTACGGCTACAGGATTTGGTAGTATCTCTACCCGATTAACCGAATTCTCGCTCACTAACTGTATGTCTCTATACATATCATTTTCTCCTGACATCTATAATAAAATAATATTGTTTGATTAGAACATGTCAGTAAATAATAAAAACACATAACATAATATAATGCATTTTTATAAGGTTACTTTCCATCTTTTACTTCTTTTCTTAATGTTATGACTTCAGGTTCTACTTTCTCCCATAAGTTTTATAACCTAGGCTCTGATACCAACTTGTAGCGCCCCCAAATCCGGGTATCTTCCAACCCGACAGATGGTGCAATAATGTACAACATTCATACATTCATTCAATTGAAAAGTCTCAAAGAACGAATATAACTTTTATATATTAAAGTAATATTTACAATTCTCAGATTCTATACCCATTGGTTCTTTGTCATAATATCAGTTACATTACAACAATATACCTATACTATTACAAGACAGCTTAACAGTCTGCCTTAGCTTTTCCTTTATCCCTTTTTGATCCTTCGGGACGTTCAGTCTTAGCGGCATTCATATGGTTCAAGCAAGAGTGAGCATGGCTAGCTCAGCAAGTATAATAATTTAATAACAACATACTTGACACATATAAATCGTATAACTTCAATAACTGAACAATAGTTATGAAGTACTATTGATAATTCAAAGTAGCACTTCATCTTTTCTTTCAAAATGTTTTACAATAACAACAATATTTAGTAAAACATTCACTCTGGTTAAAGACCTTGAGTATTCATTCTTTATTGAAAAAGGACAACCCGGAACGAATTCCGTAAGCCCGATATTACTTACGAGCACTTCTAGGTGATCAGCTTATTGTACTCTATGTTGATCAACACTACATCCATTAAACGTATGTACGTTTAATCATTTGGCAACCTCACGTGCCTGTCGTTTTATCGACAAAACATTTGTTTAACATTTCAGTCTTCTTTTGAAAACCATATCAAGTAGTTGACAAAAGATAGCGACATTTGATAATACAAGAGTAGATTATCAAGTCTAGCCAAAGGGGATTGACTTTAACCTCAACATACCTCAATTCATGCGAAAGAATACATGAATCTTAAACTTGTTCAGATTGAACTGAAATAAGAGTTAGAATACTTGCCTTTAGCGTCTGCTACTATATATTAACTTTATGTTCAAGTCATTCAAGTGTCTACAATACATGATCACATAATAACTTTACATTAGGTCACATATAATCAAATATGTATATGACTATATCATACCCTTCATTTCAATCTAATCGTGTATTAGATTCAGTTACTATTCATTCTGGTTTAACATTACCATTGCATTTATATTCGACTAGGTTATCTTAACCTTTACATTACATTCCTTAAGGTTTAACAAAGTTTAAACAATGCTACATTACCTTCCTTTAGATTGTGTTTATTTCCATTTCCTTTCTTTGTACTTAGAAACCTTCATTACTATCTTTGTTCTGAGGCTGACGCTGCGGCGCTGCGGCGCTGCGGCGCTGCGGCACTGACTTTATAATTACATCTCGCGCTGCGGCGCGAGCCTTATCCTAGCATGTCCCGGACTTGGCGCTGGGGCGGAGTCCTTACTTAATGGGCCGTGTTGCGGCGCGACTCTCCAGAAATTTTTGGTACTGTACATGGCTCTGCGGCGCGGGTCATTTTGCCTAGGGTTGGCGCCGCGGCTCCAACTCTGTGCACCAGAAAATAATTTCAGTTTTGAAATTTTGTGAACTTTCCGGACAAATAACTTCTTCGTTATAAGTCCGAATTGGCTCGTTCAAAAGCCTACGGTTCACAAATTTTGTAATCTACATGATCATCCAAGAATTTAATCTATTTGACTTCGTTTACTAAAAATTCACCTATTGGTTAAATTTTTAATGAAAACGATAAACGTTCGTGAACGTTCAACGCTCGTTTCTTCGTTCTAAGTCGGAATCTGGTCATTTTTGAGTCCGCAACTCTTAAATGCCAAATATGACTTAACTCCATTGTAAAGCAATGATTCCGTGATCAAACACAAAATTTGACTTCCATTCCGAGAATTTTACGAATTAGACGATTGTCGTCCAATCGCGCAATTTTCGGCAAATGTTCATTCTTACGATTTGTTCAACATTACAAATGAACTTCATTCATCATGTGAACATCTCAACATACATAATACAATAACTTATTTTCATTGTTGGACTTTGATTCCTCATGAGCTTATAACTTATCAAATTATAAATTACTTAAGATTGGATTATTCATGACTTATGACAATTAGAGTTTCTTAATCATCATACTTTACATGTGCTTCACATATAACTTTACTTAGGTATACATAATACATATGATCACATAACTTCTTTTACCTTCATATCAATTCTCTTAATAAACTCCTTACAAGTTCATATTATCTTCACATAAGTTTATAACTTTTATTAGCTTAAATGACTTATTACCAACTTATGTGGCTTAAGTCCATGACTTACATATTTTTCTTGCTTCTTATCATTCATATTTCTTAATCCATCTTTTCTTATCAACCTATCATGGTAGAAATAGAAGATAATTGGAGAAGAAGTCTTACTATTGAAGTCTTTGATAAATAGCTTCTTCTTCTTCTTGACTTATAGAAGTAACTTATTGCTAGCTTATTCTCTCTAACACTTAAGCACTTTGTGAAGTCTAGATTATTTGAACAACCAACAAATGCTTGTAAGTCTTCTCTATTTATAGAATTTGCAAAGTTAGGGTAGTTTAGTCATTAAATCATCCCACCTCCTTTAACCCACCTCCTTACTATTCATTACTTGTTAATCACAACACTTATCCTACACTTGGTCATTACTCTTTTAACTTGGTCATTACTCTTAAGTCTTGGTCATCACATTAACTTGATCACCACATATTAACCATATTGATATGGTTTGCCCCATGGGTCAACCCATTTTATTAGACTTAAGTTTGGGCTAAGATTAGATTAAATCATTGGGCTTTGTATGAACAAACCACTAATTGATTCCTTAATTAATAACTGGGTCTCTCCCTTTAACTCCCTTGGACTTATATTAATTCCCAACAATCTTTCCAAGTCCATTAACATTTCATAATACATATAGTTTATGTATTATTTTCGTATTCTAATTCATATAGAATTTATATACGATAATTCACCCTTCATACAACCTCGTATAATACTTCGTATTATACTCATTTCCATTTCTTTGTACAATACATAAGTATCATATCATTATTACATATTCATTACTATTTCGCCTTCCTTAACGTTTATAAATTAAGTCCACAAGCGAAATATCATTTTTTCCATAACTAGATTTTTATTACATAATCCATCTCACCTTATTATTCCATCATTACGTATTTCTCGGAAATCCAAAATTATATCCCGAGCAAATACCGATGAATAGTGTTTTTCAGAAAATTTATCAGAAAACTTTTATTTTCATCTTGAAAATTCAAACACTTTAATTCATCCATGTAGCTCAGATACTGCGACATTCTAACATCAATAGGTTATACAAAGACAACCACCTTGATAACACATAGAATAGGATTTTTTTATTATTTAAATTAATAAAATCATTTTACAATAACATCCAAATTTCTCGGTCGTTACAGTTATGGCCTTTTTATCAACAAAGATCAAAGCTCAAAGTTTTCCTACTTGCTATTTACATAGAATCTACTTCAAGCCCGATTTCAATCTTGATCCATCCAGAATCTGTCAATTCTCAAAGAATGAAAGTTGTAGATCTCAACGATATCTTCGATTTGATAGGTGGGAGGCCCCGTAACTCCTAGCGGATCAAATGTTATGCTTGTTTTACCAAAGGACGTTGCAGCAGAAAATAGAGCGGTGCGGGGCATGTCGGGCCATCAGATTTTCTGCTACAGTAGCGCGGGGTGCGCCCACATTGGCCTAGGAGCAGCGCTGGGTGTGTCGGTCGGCGGGGAGATAGCTGATTTGGGTGTTATGTTGTCCAATTTGAGATAAAATAGGATTATTAGTTGCCTAACTTGCTAGGGTTTCCAATAGAAATATAAATACTTGATTATAACTTGGATTGAGGAGGATTCCATTTGATTAGATTCGGACCAAAACCCTAGTTCTTATGAGATTTGGAGATTGAAACAACTTGGAGACCATTGAAGATTCCAAGTAGGAGCAAAGAGAGAGCATCAAATCTGTAGAGAACATATTCTATTTTTTTCTCTTCTTCTATTTTTATCGTTTAATATTTATTCAATTATGGATTCTTAGTTTAAATTCATTAATCATGAACTAAATCTTTTGTTTAAGATTACAATGGATCGTATCGCATAGTTTATTTTAGTATGCTTCTCTATTAATTATTGTGATTATTCTTATATTATCTATTATGATTTGTGATGAATTGCTTAATAGCCTAGCTAACAATTACCGTGATAATCTATATGAACTCAAGAGATGAATTATAGATTTATATTTGATCATAATAGCATGTGATTGTGTTTTATGCATGGCGTTGGAATATATAATTTATGTCTAGGATAGAGATATACATATACATCACATGTAATTAGATAAAGAACTTGTGCTTAAAATTCTTTTTAATTATAATTCACATAGATATATAGTGAATTAGTTAATTAGGGTGTTCTTCTCAATTCTATCATATGTGGATTTAAGTTGATTTGAGTATGATGTATTGAGAGATGGTCATATTTACTTATGGATTCTTGATTAACAATTCAGAATAGTGAGCATAATTGATAAAAAGTGTATTAATTTAAGTGAAGCAATAAGTGAAGTTGTGATCTTAAATCTCCACAATCTGATTTTTAATTAGTGGTAATTAGAATTAGTGTAATTAAATAATTTAATTCATAATCTTTAAATTGATTGTTTAAATAAAATTAGTTTGATTAAGATTTAGTAGTTGGTCATTTGTCTTAATAATTTATCGGGGGAACGATACTCTACTTACACTTTATTACTTGTTGATCATGCATACTTGCGTGTTATACGTAATTAGATTTTACCCAACAAGCGTCCCCAAATCCGGGTATCTTTTACCTTTGACCTGATACATCATTTCTATAACTATTGCGGAAGATATAAACCTAAATTGTTTATACAATAACTCTTACAACATAATCCCCAAGGTCTGTAACTTTAACTTAATACACACATTCATATCCTACATGACTTACAATGTTATTTGCCTTCAATACTATTACAATTTTAACTGCATCATAATCCAATTCTAGAATTTATCTTTGCCTTTGCATGTATCCGAAGTTTCGTTTTATTCTAAAATTTTTATCATGATATAATAAGGGTGAGCAATAATTTTGCCCAGCAAGTTGAAGTTCAAATGAAGATATATCATGATTGAAAAGAAATAATAAGCTGACAAACTTTCAACAATATAATGATTGTGAGTGAATATGAATCAATTTTCATAATTGAATGACTGAATCAATAATACTGAATGGCCAACAATGAACATGAACAAATTTACTGAACCATATGGTAATGAAGGTGATCAGCCTTTCATACTTGATGAACATATACAACATGCACAACGTGCAAATCAATAAATCATAGATGTGATATAATCAACAATGATTAATCACGAACATGTTTTACAATACGAGTTAGGAAACTTGCATGTACCGTTGATTACTGCTACGCAATCTATTTTAGAATCTATTTTAGCTTCATTTGAAAGACCTATTATTGATAATATTGATCTCTCAATTAGAATAACATCATAACGTATACTACTGCTACTTACAGTCATAATACAACTTAAACACATTACCACATATCCCTAACAGTCGTTAGAACACATAAGACCCGATATCAAGTCAAACTATTTTAGTCTGGTTTGATTTCGGTATAACTTCGACGTCCTAATTGCCTTATCGGATAATTATCGAGTTTATTTTTAATAAAACTCTACTTAAATGCTTTAATATTACATTAGATAATTCAATTATCAGTCATAACATTATTCGGAAGCTCATAGTAATTTTCAAATAATTATTAACATTTATAATGATTTTTTAATCACTATTATCATTTTTAAATGATTTAAATACCAAATTATTCCATTATCATTAATATTTAAAAATTTTAAAATATTAATGAAATACATGTCACAAATATTAAAAGTTATTTAAAATCGTTCTTAAATAACTGCCATTAATATTAAAATATTAATGTATTTCATTCCAAAATATTTAAATCCATGTCAAAATATTAAAAGTTATATAGTATAACTTGAAATATTTTTAAAACCTTCATATCATTTTTAAATGATTTTTAAAACATCAAAATCATTTTTACATAATTTATTTAAAATAATTATTAAATAAATTTATTATCATTAATATTAAATTATTAATGAAATTCATACCAAAATATTAAAAGTTATTCATTATAACTTAAAATATTTTCTAACACTTTAATATCAGTTTAAATGATTTTTAAAATATTAAAATCATTGTTAACTAATTTATTTAATACAATTATTAATTAATGAAATATATCTCAAATTATTAAATGTTAATTTTATAAATTAAAATAAATTTTAAAACTTAATTATGAATCTTTAATAATTATTTTCTATTTTTTCTATTTATTTTAATTACATAGATTAATTTTTATTTAAAATGTCTCTAAAGGTCTATCGCAACAAAAACTGTCGCTATAGGTGTTCTTAAGCCTTGAAGAACATTCATGGTAAGTGTTTTGATACCTACTTTGACCACTTGTAATTCCTTGTTCATGATGTTTATGGGCATGAGGGTGTATTAGTTATGTAGTATTGATGTAATACTACACGTACTAACAAATCTCAGGGTCAAACTAGATGTCAGAGTTGTTCTTGAGTTTTTGGGTAAACCCAGAAACTCAGACAGTGATGAGGGTCTATTTTAGTGCCTTAATAACTTGGATTATGGGCTTTGATTGTATGTTAAAGTGTCATACTTCTGTAGTATATATGTCAAGGTACAAAAGTAATACACTTATGTAGTTTTAAAACATCACAAAAGCAAGATCTGGCTTGGTCAAAGTACCTGCCAGAACTTGTTCTTGAAAAATCTGGAATTTTCAGAAACTCATCTTTTTAAGTTAGTCAACCTATGTTTGACCATCAATAACTTCGATTCTGGAAATGATCTAGGTGTTCTAGTATCATGGTTTGGTAGTTCATATGTCAAAGTATAAAAGTAATACACTTACATGGCTTAAATACTTAACAACTGAAAGATCAAAGCTCTGCAAAAGCTTATCAGACAGTTTTTGGGTTTTCTGGGTTTTTCAGGATCCAGTTTATGTGCTTGGTCAACCATGTTTGACCATTAATAACTTGACATCTAGACATGCTATGGACTTGATTCCACTTCTAGTTTAGTCTCCTCATAGCATACTATATCAATGATACACTTACAAACTCAAACAATTAACACAAAATGATCTAGTGGCTCTGATATTTAACTGTCAGACCTCATTTTTAGGGTTCTTGGCAGTTTCTAAAATTCTTATTTTCATGCACTTAGATGTTATAGATCCACGATGTATCATCATAGATCACTAAATAACATCACATAACACATATATAAACAACAAAACATAACATCTACTGAGATCTAGCATGAATTAGGGTTTATACCTGTCTTGATCTAATCTTTGATTTATGCCATTTTGATCTGATCTTGGATAGCTAAGAGGTGTTCTTGACTTATCTTTGGACTGAGTTCCTCTCAAAATTTCATGGGTTAGAGAGAGAGAGAGAGTCATAGCTTATGAGAAACTAAAGTAAAGATATTTTCTTACTTTAATTTTCTAATCTTTGATCCCATGGTTGCTTATATTGCTAAGTGTCAAATGTTGGCTGATTGCTTGGATTTAAACACATGCTAATATCTTTCCTTGATGACTCACCAAGATTTGGTTCTATCATTTACTTAAAAGTTAAGTAAAAGGGTATTTTAGTAATTTTGCACCTACTAAGGGTATTTTGGTCATTTCCCCAATAATTCGAAGGGTAATTTGGTCATTTCACATATATCACATGACTCTTGACCCTTAGGGTTTTATACTTAGCATTTGAGTTCCCAAAATAGGGTTTAGAAATTCTCGGTTAGGGTTTAGGATTTCCAAAGCTAGTATTAAGGTTTCTAACCGATCGTTAGGGTTTTCCTAATTGAACATTAGAGTTCTTAATATAACATTAGGGTTTACCAATGTTACACTTTGTCTGCTCAACTCTTAACCCTTAACCACATACTGCACATACACATGATCACAATACCCAAAACCATATACCTTGCTATACAATAATCACTTTCAGTTTATAAATCATACAAATCCTTCACAAAACTCTGAATTAATATTCTATTTCCTAGTCTAGGTTTTATTATTTAACCTTTATTTAATCATTTAAGATTTTATTAATCTTATAAATTTTTGGGTTGTCACATTATCCCCTTCTTCTAAGAATTTTGTCCTCGAAATTACAGCCTACTACACTCTACTCCTTTCATTCACCAAAATAGGTTTTTAATATAACCTTTATCCAATCATAATAAGATTCTACCCGAACTTAACAAGTTCATATTATTTCATATTCATCATCACATCCAACCACGACATCACTATAAAGAGTTAAAAAAATTTATATCATGATAGACCATGAACTCATAGTTTTAACGGTAATTACACCGCAAAACAGTACATTACTAGGTATGTTTACAAACACAAAGAAGGTAAACTGTCGCTGCTAGTACTTTAGGTAATTAGCTTATCGTACGCTTACGTTGTGTAGAACGTATTAATCATGTCTAGTGAATATTTACGTTACTAGATTGGATTATTTTATCCAATCAGAATATCCCCTTTTTCAGGGTTGTTCACCTTAGACTTATCATAAGATTCCGCACCAAAATAATTTAGTTCGGGATAAATTCTCAATGAATACTTTGATTTTCATAAACATTTGTTTAGTTGAATCAAATAGCTCAGACTCATACCAATAATTCGAATTTCAATCGAAACATTTTTGGCAAAATTCAATTGGTAATAATTTACCTTTAAAATTTTGAAAATCATTTTATGACGTCATGATTCCGCACTGTATTTACAGTCCGTTTGAGGGTTCTGTCATTTTGTGAATTTGTCATACTACATCATTCCATAGTGGGTTGACGATCTTTAGATCACATCCAACTAAGTAATTATGCATTGATAACTCTATCATTTTATCATCTCTGCACCAGGTTACATGATACATTAATGATATATAAAATACATTTTGATATTTCAAATCATTTTTGTCTAGCCAAAATAATTAGCATAGAATTTTCTCTTAAACGGTTCAAAACCATTGCAAATCATTTTTGGTGTTATCATACCTCAACAGGTAACAATGTGTTAGTGGCCCGAAGTCCACACATACACACTTGTCACCAGGTGTTAAGTATAACAAAATTCATTTATAAAGGCACATCAGAGTGTATTTAGCTTGATATCAAAAATTCCAAACTCTAACATAGCTAGAAGATTTGGAATACTTATGCTTTCACCATCAACTCAACTTTCTATAATGATCCATTACTTAATAATTCTATCTATTTCTATCATCCATAATTCTCCATTCACAACTTTTCTATACCCCAGTATAGTTCATCAAACTTACCACACGTTATGAGTTCAGGAACTTTCCACAATAATATGAGTTTAGGAACTTATCCTAGCAATACGTAGTTCAAGAACCAATCACGGACTGTCCATACGCTTAGGGGTTCAAAAACATACCATACGATTATGAGTCACAAACTTACCATAAGTATGAGTTTTAAGAACTCACACCTAACATTATATTCTCTACCTATCTGTTATACACATGAGAAAAGAACCACCTTCTCAACATGTATATAGAAGATATTGCGACACAAATATTTCAATGATTATCAATACAGGAAGCTAAGTGGTTGTTGAACCATACACAATCCCTTTCTCATACAAGGAATTGGTCAACTCAGTCACTAATCAATATAGAAAGCTAAGCGATTGTTAAACCAAGGACAAATTCCCCGCCCATACAAAGAATTGTTCAACTCAACCACTATATCGATATAGGACGCTAAGTGGTTTTCAAACCAAGTACAAAATCTCCACCCATACAAGAAATCATACAACTTAGCTGCTGACATTAGTCCTCAATTCAAATCCCACATAATCCTAGCTTTCCCTCACTCAATACAAATTTTATTTAATATGTATCTCATCAACCACAACTCTTTTCTGAGTTTAAATAGTACTATTTCATAGTACAACTTACATACAACAATTTTGTTATAAAGTTTTTAATCATTCGATTGATCCTTTTTCCTACTATGACCTTATCAGATCACGTTGTGATCTCATATTATAATTGTATTATATTACGATTCTTTTCTAGGTTATGATCATTTTATTTTACTATCTCTTTTCCCTTTATACTTTTAGTCTTATAGACTTTACCTATTCATTATTATTGTTCATCTTTATCATCAGAGTTAGGTAACTCAGTATCTTTATAACTTTTCAAGATTCTTCTTTGATTCTTATTTACTTAATAATTCATTTCCCAAATTTATCGCTTAAATCTTAAACTCTATTTGAGTTTATTCCTTATACCCATCCCTGCGGTTATAGCCTAAGGTATTCCTATGTAAGGTTTTTAACCAATCTGCTTTGATACCAACTATAGCTTCTCCAAATCCGGGTATCTTTTACCTCGGACCTGATACATCATTTCTATAACTATTGCGGAAGATATAAATATAAATTGTTTATACAATAACTCTTATAACATGATCCCCAAGGTCTGTAACCTTAACTTAATACACTCATTCATATCCTACATGACTTACAATGTCATTTGCCTTCAATACTATTACAATTTTAACTACATCATAATCCAATTCTAGAATTTGTTTTTGCCTTTGTCTGTATCCGAAGTTTCGTCTTAATCTAAAATTTTTATTATGATATAACAAGGGTGAGCAACAATTTTTCCCATCAAGTTTAAGTTTAAACGAAGATATATCATGATTGAAAAGGAATAATAAGCTTACAAACTTTCAATAATATAATGATTGTGAAAGAATATGAATCAATTTCCATAACTGAATGACTGAATCAATAATACTGAATGGCCAACAATGAACATGAACAAATTTACTGAACCATATGGTAATGAAGGTGATGAGCCTTTTATACTTGATGAACATATTTAACATGCACAACGTGCGAATCAATAAATCATAGATGTGATATAATCAACAATGATTAATCACGAACATGCTTTACAATACGAGTTAGGAAACTTGCATATATCGTTGATTACTGCTATGCAATCTATTTTAGCTTCATTTGAAAGACCTATTATTGATAATATTGATCTCTCAATTAGAAAAATATCATAACGTATATTACTTCTATTTATAGTCATAATACAACTTAAACACATTGCCACATATCCCTAACAGTTGTTAGAACACGTAAGACCTGGTATCAAGTCAAACTATTTTAGTCTAGTTTTATTTCGATATAACTTCGACGTCCCGATTGCCTTATCGGATAATTATCAAGTTTATTTTCAATAAAACTCTACTTAAATGCTTTAATATTACATTAGATAATTCAATTATCAATCATAACATTTTTCGGAAGCTCATAATATTTTTTAAATAATTATTATCATTTATAATAATTTTTCAATCACTACTATCATTTTTAAATGATTTAAATACCAAATTATTCCATTATCATTAATATTTAAATAATTTAAAATATTAATGAAATACATGTCACAAATATTAAAAGTTATTTACTATAACTCAAAATATTTTTAATACATTAATATCTCCTTTAAATAATTTTTTAAACATTTAAAATCATTCTTAAATAACTGCCATTAATATTAAAATATTAATGTATTTCATGCCAAAATATAAAAATCCATGTCAAAATATTAAAAGTTATATATTATAACTTAAAATATTTTTAAAATCTTCATCTCATTTTTAAATGATTTTTAAAACATTAAAATCATTTTTAGATAATTTATTTAATGCAATTATTAAATAAATTTATTATGATTAATATTAAAATAGTAATGAAATTCATACCAAAATATTAAAAGTTATTTATTATAACTTAAAATATTTTCTAACACTTTAATATCATTTTAAATGATTTTTAAAATATTAAAAATATTTTTAACTAATTTATTTAATATTATTATTAAATAAATTTAATATCATTAATATTTAAATAAATTAAAATATTAATGAAATATATCTCAAATTATGAAAAGTCAATTTTTATAACTTAAAATAATTTTTAAAACTTAATTATGAATTTTTCATAATTATTTTCTTTTTTTTTCAATTTATTTTAATTAAATAAATTAATTATCATTTAAACTGTCGCTAAAGGTCTATCGTAACAAAAACTGTCGCTATAGGTGTTCTTGAGCCTTGAAGAACATTCATGGTCAGTGTTTTGATACCTACTTTGACAACTTGTAATTACTTGTTCATGATGTTTCTAGGCATGAGGGTGTATTAGTTATGTAGTATTGATGTAATGCTGCATGTATTACCAAATTTCATAGTCAAACTACATCATATCACGAAGATATAAGCCATTAAACTAGCTGCCAGAGCTGTTCTTGAGTTTTTGGGTCCCAGAAACTCAGACACTGATGAGGGTCCATTTTGGAGCCTTAATAACTTGGATTCTGGGCTTTGATTGTGTGTATAAGTGTCACACTTGTGTAGTATATATGTCAAGGTACAAAAGTAATACACTTATGTAACTTAACAACATCATAGAAGAAAGATATGGCTTGGTCAAAGTACCTGCCAGAACTTGTTCTTAAAAAATCTGGAATTTCCAAAAACTCATCTTTTCCAGTTGGTCAACCTATGTTTGACCATCAATAACTTTGATTCTGGTCATGATCTAGGTGTTCCAGTGTCATAGTTTGGTAGTCCATATGTCAAAGTATAAAAGCTATACACTTACATGGCTTAAAAACTTAACAACTGAAAGATCGTTCTACAAAAGCTTGTCAGACAGTTTCTGGGTTTTCTAGGTTTTCCAGAATCCAGTTTCTGTGCTTGGTCAACCATGTTTGACCATTAATAACTTGAGATCTAGACATGCTATGGATTTGATTCCACTTCCAGTCTAGTCTCCTCATAGCATACTATATCAATGATACACTTACAAAGTCAAACAATTAACACAAAATGATCTAGAGGCTCTGATATTTGACTGTCAAACCTCATTTTTAGGGTACTTGGCAGTTTCTAAAATTCCTATTTTCAGGCACTTAGATGTTATGGATCCACGATGTATCATCATAGATCACTAAATAACATCACATAACACATATATAAACAACAAAACATAACATCTACTGAGATCTACCATGAATTAGGGTTTATACCTTCTTGATCCAATCTTTGATTTATGCCCTTTTGATCTGATCTTGTATAGCTAAGAGGTGTTCTTGGCTTAACTTTAGACTGAGTTCCTCTCAAAATTTCGTGGGTTAGAGAGAGAGAGAGAGTCTTGGCTTATGAGAAACTAAAGTAAAGATATTTTCTTACTTTAAATTTCTAATTTTTGATTCCATGGTTGTCAATGTTGCTAAGTGTCAAATGTTGGCTGATTGCTTGGATTTAAGCACATGATAATATCTTTCCTTGATGACTCACCATGATTTGGTTCTATCATTTACTTAAAAGTTAAGTAAAAGGACATTTTAGTAATTTTGCACCTATTAAGGGTATTTTGTTCATTTCCCAACAATTCGAAGGGTAATTTGGTCATTTCACATTTATCACATAACTCTTAACCCTTAGGGTTTTATACTTAGCATTTGAGGTCCCAAATTAGGGTTTAAAAATTCCCAGTTAGGTTCAGGGTTTCTAAAGCTGGAATTAGGATTTCTAACCGATCGTTAGGGTTTCCTAACTGAACATTAGAGTTCTTAATATAACGTTAGGGTTTGCCAGTGTTACACTTTGTCTGATCAACTCTTAACCCTTAACCACATAATCACAATACCCAAAACCATATACCTTGCTATACAATAATCACTTTCAGTTTATAAATCATACAAATCCATCACAAAATTCTTAATCATTACTCTATTTCCCATTTTAGATTTAATTATTTAACCTTTATTTAATCATTTATGATTTTATTAATCTTATAAACTCACGGGTTGTCACATCCTTGCCCCAGGATTATAAGTGTTTTGGTATGGATCTAGTGGTCTGTTATAGCTACCCACAAAGTATACTACTTTAGGAGTGATGGCACATTGCTTAGTAGGATGTGCTCCTGCACATAACTCATAAACAAAAGCTACTTGCTCCACTTTTGCCTCAGCAATCGCATCAATCTTCTTTGACATTGCTGACATCTGAGCGGCTAGTGTTGTGATTGTATCGACTTCTAATACTCCAGCCACTTATTGTTAATTCACTCTAGAAGTTGGTCATTGATAATTGTTGATGGCCATGGTTTCTAGTAATTCATATGCCTCCTCAAATGTTTTTGCCATGAATGCCCCTCCAGAAGCTGCATTAATACTTATATGAGTATTACTACCTAAGCCATTATAAAATGTTTTCATCTGCAGCCACTAAGGAAGTCCATGATGTGGAAATCTTCTCAACAATTCTTTATATCTTTCCCAAGCTTTATATACTAATTCTCCATGGTGTTGCTCAAAGGTAGTAACGTTGCTCCTCATTCTAGCAGTCTTCGTTGGCAGGAAAAATTTAGTCAAGAGCTTCTATGCTAGGTCATCCCAATTAGTAATGGAGCCCGGTGGTAATGATTATAACCATCCTCTTGCCTTGTCCCTCAATGTGAATGGGAATAATCTAAGTCTCACTGCATCTTCCGATACTCCACTAAATTTGAATGTATCACAAATCTCTAAAAAGCTCATCAAGTGCTCATTCGGGTCATCATTCACCATTCACCCAAATTGTACGAGTTTTGAACCATTTGAATTGTCCCCGATTTGATTTTAATGGAATTAGCTGTTATGGCTTGCCTCATATTACTTGATTGTAATTCATTGATCCGTGGAAGCATTGTCTCTCAATGCTTTGTGTTTTTCTATAGCCATGGTTACCAGTGTATTAATTTCCTCTTTAATGTCCTTTATTCCCCTTGTAAGACCCCAACTTTTATAAATAAAGATGAATTTTCTATAAATATCATTTTTAAATATTATGAAGTTAATTTGATATAATGGTATAGTTGTGGGTAATATTTATAAATTTTGCAAAGTAAGCAAGTTGTTATAAAATATTCGTTTGGTCGGGGAATATTCTTTTTGTCGGGGAATATTCGTACGACGGCACAATCATTGGTGGACCCCACAACGGAATTATTGTCGGATTGAGAAAACGACAAAATTATCTTTCTATAAAAATAACAGCTGAGGTATTACGTTAAAATCGTTAAAACTGTTGAACTACTTGGTAGTAAAAGTACAGTAATACGCGTGGTTGCATAGTAGCACACGGTATTGATTATTGATGCTTACGTGAGAAGTCACTCAGCTATACTCAATTATTGCTACAGTAATTGCTGCATCATATCTCTTAAATTATTGTCATAGTATCATCTGTATAATATGTTATATTATTGAGACGTTGTGGTAAGTTTGGTTATTTTATGGGGGGCCATATGTCATCATCTAAGAGTCTCTTCGTCAATAGTAATTACCGTCGTCAATAGTAATTACTGTCGTCAATAGTATTTACCTTGGTCAATAGTAATTACCTTCGTCAATAGTATTTACCTTGGTCAATAGTAATTACCTTCGTCAATAGTATTTACCTTGGTCAATAGTAATTACCTTCGTCAATAGTATTTACCTTGGTCAATAGTATTTACCTTGGTCAATAGTAATTACCTTCGTCAATAGTATTTACCTTGGTCAATAGTAATTACTTTCGTCAATAGTAGTTGTCCCTTCAATATTACCAAGAGTCATTTGACCCTTCGTTAAGACCAAGAGTCATTTGACCCTTCGTTAAGACCAAGAGCCACCCTCAGTTTTTCTATAAATAGAGGCATAGGGCTTCATTATTTTTCACGAATTCATTCAAGCTATAGAGAGAGAAAGTATAGAGAGAATAAGAGAGAGAGAGACTAAAAGTATTCTGCTACATCACTTTTCCAATATCCAGTTCTTTTAAGGTAGGGAATATTATTTCTTTTATATTCATGAAGAGAACTTCTGTTATTCCATTCGTTATTATTCTGTTGGAATAACCAGTATATGCGGTCTACCCTATACTTGGTGACATTCTTCTATTATTCTGTTGGAACATCCTGTCTGTGTGTTTTACACCGGACCTGGTTCCGTTTATTATTCTGTTGGAACATCCTGTCTGTGTGTTTTACACCGGACCTAGTTCCGTTTTTATTGTTATTCTGTTGGAACATCCTATCTGTGTGTTTTACACCGGACCTGGTTCCATTATTTATTATTCTGTCGGAATATCCTGTCTGTGCGTTTACGCCGGACCTGGTTCCATTATTTATTATTCTGTTGGAATAACCTGTCTGTGCGGTCTATCGCATGCATGGTGATTTCTTTTGTTATTCCATTCTTTATTATACTCAGTTGGTTAAGTTTTGACTTCTATACTCCATGAAATTTGTGGAATATCCTTGATAGTTGTGTTTCATCCAGTATCTTTTCAAGAAAATATTCTTCTAAGCATTCTTGAATTTTACTCCACAATGCAGTATCATGTTGACAATTTGGACGTTGTTAATTCCTGGATAAATTAATTCTTGAACTTGTTTTATTGAATTCTTATATCATTGTCATCATCCTCATGTTTATAAAATGTTGAAAGTCATCTGTGGCCTGTAGTGCATAGATGGACTTGGTATGATTATGACCAGGGATTATTCGGTATAATCATGACCGTAATGTTACAAATGATGTGGTAAAAGTCCTCATTGGCCCGTAGTGCATTGATGGACAGTTGTTGGCATGATCATGACCATTAATGAATACACGAATATCCTTGGCCGTAGTGCAGGGGTGATTCGATGATGTGGATTATTTTATTAAGCTGAGTCTCAGCGATTACAGTGTTGAAAAATTTTTTAAATCATAAAAGATAGTAGAGTTTATTTTCTACTTGACTCTTTTAATGGATTGCTTGTTCCGCTACAGTTAAACTTGATGTCTATTATATTTTATCAGTTTAACATTGTTGAAGGCTAATGATAATTTATTCTGCATTATCTTAGTCATAATATTTCTTACTGGGCTAGTTGAGCTCACCCTTTCTTTCACTGTTCTCTTCAGGAAATGAGAACGTAGCTGGGACAAGTCGGGGTACGGAGTGATGGTCCGAATGATAGTATTAGTTAGTAGTCCTCACTATTCTATGTAATGGTGTGTTAATAAATGTAATGAGGACTCCTTTTGAGTATGAATACTCTCTAGAAGATAATATTTGTATTCAAACTCACAGTTTATGTTTTGTCGTATTGTACACGACAGATGTATTAATCAGTTGTATTTGTATTCTGTACTATGTATCTGACGACCCAAGATGGGTGATGTATACCTAATTTTGGGGGCGTCACAGTTGGTATCAGAGCTTAGGGATATGATCCCTGGCTAAGATGTGAGAATAGAACTAGGAGGGGAGAGACGGGGAATTCCTTCGCTAGTATGGCATACCTAAGTTTATTTGCATGGTATTTAATTGGTCGGTCATAATATAAGGATAATATATGACATATCAATTAATTTTTATTTTGTGACAGTATCTGAAAATGGCATCTGAGAATGTTGAGAATAGCAATGGAGCACAGACGACTGTTGATTCACCACATATCAATAATCAGGATAATGTGCATCAGGAAGGTGTCAATCCTCATGCAAACAACAACACTGACCAAATGATGAATGATCAAATGTTCAGAGGCTTTATGCAATTCATGCAACAACAGGTGAAAGCGGCTCCTGTCCACAACGTAGGTGGAAATACTGGAAACTCTCAGGCGGTCACCGCTAAACAGTTTAAGGAGCTGGGACCACCGGAGTTTAAGGGAGAACCCAAACCACTTGTAGCTGAAACATGGATAAAGCAGATCACCAAGATATTTGATGTCTTGGGTTGCTCCGAGGAGCAAAAGGTTCCCTTTGCCGCCTTTATGTTGCGAGGAGAGGCAGATTACTGGTGGGAATCGATAAAGCGTACTCAACCTGCCGCACTGAAGATGTCTTGGGAGAAGTTTCAAGATCTGTTTAACGACAAATACTTTCCCGAGAGTATTCGTCACATGAAGGAGGTGGAGTTCATCAAATTGGAGCAGAATAATATGACCGTGTCGCAGTACGAGGCAAAATTTGCGGAGTTATCCCGGTTTGCGTCCCACCTGGTGGATAATGAAGAAAGAATGACGCGGATGTTTTTAAGAGGTTTGAAGCCGGAGATACGTCAACATCTTGTTTCTCATAAACTGTGTTTGTATTCAGATGTTGTAAATAGGGCTCAGTTGGTGGAGCGCGATAACGAGACAACGCAACCAAAAGAGAGCAGCCGGCAAAATGATAATACCAGTGAGAGCAGTCATCGAAGCGGTGACAACAAGCGTGGAGGGAATCAACAGGCCAGAAATGGTAACCACTTCGGTGGTAATCAGGGCCAAAACAATAAGAATGGACATTTCAAGAAGAGGAGATTCAACAATGATGGAAAGACGTCAGCACCAGCACCTGTCGTTAAGGAAGGAGAACGACCACCTATCATATGTTTCAAATGCGGAGGGGAGGGACACATCAGTCCAAACTGCGCGATGCCGTCCAAAGCATGTTATAATTGTGGAAGAGAAGGTCATTTAGCCCGATTTTGTCGTTTACCGAAAACAAATTCAGCTAGGATGGAGGCACCAAAAGCCGTCCCAGAAAAGTCAAAACCGGTTGTGCAAGGGAGAGCGTTTGTTGTGAACTCCCAGAGAGCAAGGAACCCGAATGAGGTCATCACGGGTAAGCTTATCATAAACTCTAAAGAAGTTTATACTTTATTTGATACCGGTTCAACCCATTCTTTTATTTCTCCTACTTGCGCTCATCGATTAAATTTGATTCCGGAGAAATTAGACTTTGACTTATCTGTGGAAACTCCGTTGGGAGAAACCTTCATTATCTCCACTGGTTATAAGTCTTGTTTGGTTCAAGTTGGTACCCACACATTACCTATCGATCTGATTTCATTAAAAATACTTGCATTTGACGTGATTCTAGGGATTGATTGGTTAACTACTCATTATGCAAAAATTGATTGTTTTCGTAAGGTTGTTAGCTTTCATATTCCTAATCGACCTATTATGCGAATTCAAGCAACCAAACCATTAAAATCAATCGCTGTCATCTCAAGCCATAAAGCTATTCGTTTATTGAAAAACGGATGTCAAGCTTTCTTAGCTCATGTCACAGATCTAAACAAAAATACGTCAGCTTTGAATGATATTTCTGTTGTTAATAAATTTCCTGACGTATTTCCCGAAGAACTTCCTGGCCTACCCCCAGAGCGTGAAATTGAATTTTGTATCGACCTTGAACCCGGTACAAAACCCATTTCCAAAGCCCCATATCGAATGGCTCCTATTGAACTTCAGGAGTTAAAGACCCAACTGCAGGAATTGTTAGACATTGGTTTTATTCGTCCTAGTACTTCTCCTTGGGGTGCTCCTGTTCTGTTCGTGAAGAAGAAAGATGGGAGTATGCGACTTTGTATTGATTATCGGGAGTTGAATCATGTCACCATCAAAAATAGGTACCCATTGCCACGTATTGATGACCTGTTTGACCAGTTGCAAGGAGCACAATTCTTTTCAAAGATCGATCTTCGTTCTGGATATCATCAGCTGAAGGTTAGAACTGAGGATATTCCAAAGACTGCCTTCAGAACTCGGTATGGGCATTATGAATTCTTAGTTATGTCTTTTGGATTGACTAATGCTCCTGCTGCCTTCATGGATATGATGAACAGGGTATTTAAGGAATATTTGGATCACTTTGTGGTCGTCTTTATCGATGACATCCTTGTTTATTCCAAAAGCCGTGAAGATCATGAGCAACACTTGAGGCTGGTACTCCAAAAGCTTCGTGAATACAAACTTTATGCCAAGTTGAAGAAATGCGAGTTCTGGCTGGAAGAGGTAGCATTCCTTGGGCACGTAGTATCAAGTCGTGGAATATCGGTTGACCCGGCAAAGATTGAAGCTATTCAAAGCTGGGAGCAACCTAAATCAGTAACCGAAGTACGTAGCTTTCTCGGTCTAGCTGGTTATTATCGGAGATTCGTGGAAGGATTTTCTCGAATCGCTACTCCATTAACTCAGCTGACTCGAAAAGATACAAAGTTCGGTTGGAGCGAAGAATGTGAGCAGAGTTTTCAAGAACTCAAGAGGAGACTCATTTCAGCACCTGTTCTAACAATACCATCTGGCTCGGAGGGATTTGTCATCTACAGTGATGCTTCGAGCAAAGGGTTGGGATGTGTTCTCATGCAACATGGAAAAGTCATAGCCTATGCATCAAGACAACTCAAGGAATATGAGAGGAATTATCCTACTCATGATCTAGAGTTGGCAGCTGTTGTCTTTGCACTTAAAATTTGGAGGCATTACTTGTATGGGGAGAAGGTGGAGATCTTTACGGATCATAAAAGTCTCAAATATTTTTTCACTCAAAAGGAACTCAACATGCGACAACGACGTTGGCTTGAACTGTTGAAAGATTATGATCATACCATTCAATACCATCCTGGAAAAGCGAACGTGGTAGCTGACGCATTGAGTAGAAGATCATATGCAAGTACGAGTGCGATATTGTCAACACAAAGACCCATTTTGTGTGATTTGCAAAGGATGGAGATAGAGTTAAAGACTCCAGGGACCCATGTGATGATGGCGAATATACGAGTAGAACCGACTTTAATCGATAAAGTTAAAGCTGCTCAAGCTACAGACCTGGAGCTGATGCGTATGAAGAAGAAAGTGCAAGAAGGTGCTATATCGGAAGCAAGAATCGATGAAGAAGGAATACTTCGAGTCAACTCCAGACTTTGTGTTCCTAACAACCCTGATTTAAAGTATGAAATCATGATGGAGGCGCACAACACACCGTTTGCAATCCATCCTGGAAGTACCAAAATGTATCATGATCTTCGTCATACATTTTGGTGGAGCAATATGAAGAGAGAGATAGCGTTGTTTATCTCAAGGTGTCTAACTTGTCAACGAGTCAAAGCGGAGCATCAAGTACCAAAAGGTCCATTGCAACCACTTGAAATTCCAGAATGGAAGTGGGAGCACATTACCATGGATTTCGTTACCGGTCTTCCTAGGGTTTCTCAAGGTATTGATGCGATTTGGGTCATTGTTGATAGATTGACCAAGTCTGCTCATTTCTTACCGATACGAGAAACTTATACACTTGAACGTCTTGCTCGTATGTACATAAACGAGATTGTAAGACTGCATGGTATGCCAGTATCCATAGTTTCTGACCGAGACCCAAGATTCACTTCACGATTTTGGGTTAGTTTACAAAAAGCTATGGGCACGGAGTTACGATTTAGTTCAGCATATCATCCTCAGACGGACGGACAATCAGAGAGGACTATTCAAACTCTTGAAGATCTATTAAGACTCTGTGTCTTTGACTTCAAAGGAAGTTGGGACAAGTTCTTACCATTGGTGGAGTTTTCCTACAACAACAGTTATCAAGCAAGTATTGGCATGGCTCCATTCGAAGCATTGTATGGAAGAAAATGTCGTTCTCCAGTATGCTGGGATGAGGTGGGCGAAGCAACGTTGTTGGGACCGGAGTTGGTACGTATGACTACAGAAAAGATTCAAACGATCCGACAACGTATAAAAACCTCACAAGATCGACAAAAGAGTTATGCTGATCTTCATCGAAAGGACGTGGAATTTGATGTAGGAGATCATGTGTTCTTACGTGTTGCTCCATGGAAAGGAGTTACGAGATTTGGAAAGAGAGGAAAGCTAAATCCTCGATTCATCGGTCCATTTTTAATCCTCGATCGAGTAGGAACTGTGGCTTATAGACTCGCTTTACCGCCAAGTATGTCTCGTGTTCATAACGTTTTCCACATATCCATGTTACGCAAATATGTGGAAGACCCGAACCACATTATTGAGTTAGAACCGGACGAAATAGCGGAGGATTTGACGTATGAAGAAGTTCCTGTTCAAATCTTGGATAAGAAGGAACATATTCTACGCTCCAAGGTTATACCTCAAGTTAAAGTTTTGTGGAGAAACCACGATGTTGAGGAAATGACTTGGGAGTTAGAATCAGAAATGAAATCAAGGTATCCTTACCTCTTCGACATACCAGGTACGTACCCTAATTTCGAGGGCGAAATTTCATAAGAAGGGGAGGTTGTAAGACCCCAACTTTTATAAATAAAGATGAATTTTCTATAAATATCATTTTTGAATATTATGAAGTTAATTTGATATAATGTTATAGTTGTGGGTAATATTTATAAATTTTGCAAAGTAAGCAAGTTGTTATAAAATATTCGTTTGGTCGGGGAATATTCTTTTTGTCGGGGAATATTCGTACGACGGCACAATCATTGGTGGACCCCACAACGGAATTATTGTCGGATTGAGAAAACGACAAAATTATCTTTCTATAAAAATAACAGCTGAGGTATTACGTTAAAATCGTTAAAACTGTTGAACTACTTGGTAGTAAAAGTACAGTAATACGCGTGGTTGCATAGTAGCACACGGTATTGATTATTGATGCTTACGTGAGAAGTCACTCAGCTATACTCAATTATTGCTACAGTAATTGCTGCATCATATCTCTTAAATTATTGTCATAGTATCATCTGTATAATATGTTATATTATTGAGACGTTGTGGTAAGTTTGGTTATTTTATGGGGGGCCATATGTCATCATCTAAGAGTCTCTTCGTCAATAGTAATTACCGTCGTCAATAGTAATTACCGTCGTCAATAGTATTTACCTTGGTCAATAGTAATTACCTTCGTCAATAGTATTTACCTTGGTCAATAGTAATTACCTTCGTCAATAGTATTTACCTTGGTCAATAGTAATTACCTTCGTCAATAGTATTTACCTTGGTCAATAGTATTTACCTTGGTCAATAGTAATTACCTTCGTCAATAGTATTTACCTTGGTCAATAGTAATTACTTTCGTCAATAGTAGTTGTCCCTTCAATATTACCAAGAGTCATTTGACCCTTCGTTAAGACCAAGAGTCATTTGACCCTTCGTTAAGACCAAGAGCCACCCTCAGTTTTTCTATAAATAGAGGCATAGGGCTTCATTATTTTTCACGAATTTATTCAAGCTATAGAGAGAGAAAGTATAGAGAGAATAAGAGAGAGAGAGACTAAAAGTATTCTGCTACATCACTTTTCCAATATCCAGTTCTTTTAAGGTAGGGAATATTATTTCTTTTATATTCATGAAGAGAACTTCTGTTATTCCATTCGTTATTATTCTGTTGGAATAACCAGTATATGCGGTCTACCCTATACTTGGTGACATTCTTCTATTATTCTGTTGGAACATCCTGTCTGTGTGTTTTACACCGGACCTGGTTCCGTTTTTATTGTTATTCTGTTGGAACATCCTGTCTGTGTGTTTTACACCGGACCTGGTTCCATTATTTATTATTCTGTCGGAATATCCTGTCTGTGCGTTTACGCCGGACCTGGTTCCATTATTTATTATTCTATTGGAATAACCTGTCTGTGCGGTCTATCGCATGCATGGTGATTTCTTTTGTTATTCCATTCTTTATTATACTCAGTTGGTTAAGTTTTGACTTCTATACTCCATGAAATTTGTGGAATATCCTTGATAGTTGCGTTTCATCCAGTATCTTTTCAAGAAAATATTCTTCTAAGCATTCTTGAATTTTACTCCACAATGCAGTATCATGTTGACAATTTGGACGTTGTTAATTCCTGGATAAATTAATTCTTGAACTTGTTTTATTGAATTCTTATATCATTGTCATCATCCTCATGTTTATAAAATGTTGAAAGTCATCTGTGGCCTGTAGTGCATAGATGGACTTGGTATGATTATGACCAGGGATTATTCGGTATAATCATGACCGTAATGTTACAAATGATGTGGTAAAAGTCCTCATTGGCCCGTAGTGCATTGATGGACAGTTGTTGGCATGATCATGACCATTAATGAATACACGAATATCCTTGGCCGTAGTGCAGGGGTGATTCGATGATGTGGATTATTTTATTAAGCTGAGTCTCAACGATTACAGTGTTGAAAATTTTTTTAAATCATAAAAGATAGTAGAGTTTATTTTCTACTTGACTCTTTTAATGGATTGCTTGTTCCGCTACAGTTAAAATTGATGTCTATTATATTTTATCAGTTTAACATTGTTGAAGGCTAATGATAATTTATTCTGCATTATCTTAGTCATAATATTTCTTACTGGGCTAGTTGAGCTCACCCTTTCTTTCACTGTTCTCTTCAGGAAATGAGAACGTAGCTGGGACAAGTCGGGGTACGGAGTGATGGTCCGAATGATAGTATTAGTTAGTAGTCCTCACTATTCTATGTAATGGTGTGTTAATAAATGTAATGAGGACTCCTTTTGAGTATGAATACTCTCTAGAAGATAATATCTGTATTCAAACTCACAGTTTATGTTTTGTCGTATTGTACACGACAGATGTATTAATCAGTTGTATTTGTATTCTGTACTATGTATCTGACGACCCAAGATGGGTGATGTATACCTAATTTTGGGGGCGTCACACCCCTACTCAACCGTTGAACCCTTATATTAATGTCGTCATTGTAAGGAAACAACTCAGACTTCTTAAATCAAGTTTGCATGCACTATTCAAGAGTACCTGAAACAAAGAAAAAAATATAAAAATAAATAAGATAAGAAAGATTGTTTAACTAAGACCAATGTAATTTAAACTGATGATCAAAGTAATAGAAACAATTTATATTTCCCCGGCAATGGCGCTAAAAACTTGTTGGCTTGTTTGTATATATTACAATTCAATGCAAAACACGTAAGTGCATGTGGTTAACAAGTAATATTGTAGTAGAGTATCGATCCCACGAGGAATAGCAACTGTAATCTAAACTATCAAGCAACAATTTTATAACTATTTCGGTCTCTTTAAACAGATGAAAATTTTGTGATTTATCTAGAATTAACTAAATATCAAAAGACAACTAACTAACAAGTGATTAAATCAGATAAGGGAGATATGAGATTATAATTTAACTTAATGTGTCACTCAAGTTGATACACTTCCTGTTAAGCCAAATTGATTACTTCAGATTGTTAGTCTAGAACACGAAAGAAAAATATGGTCATCTCTCGATGTACTATACCCATATCACATTAAATCCACAATTGATAGAATGAATGTGAACACCCAATTTAATTAACTCACTATATCTTTATGTGACTTAAAATTAAGAAGGGTTTAAGCACAAGTTCTCAAAAGACTACAGCGGTGCTTTGGTATATCTCTATCCTCAGCACGAATTATGAAATCTAACACCATGTAGAATCATAAACACAAGCTAATATGACCAAATTTGAACTCATAATTCATTTCTTAATTTCATTAGAGTTATACCGATAATTGGTGATCAAGCAATTAAGAAATTAAAACAAATCACATTAGACAATCCATACACAATCAATTAAATCTCAACAAGGAAGCATAGCAATCTTAATTAAGTACTAAGATCCATTATAATCCAAAAATAGAAATTAGTTCATAGTAGAATCAAGATCCATCATCCACAATTGTTTATACATTGAAAGATAAAAATGAAAATTAAGAGAAGCGAAGGAATGAGAAATGCAAATCTGATATCTCCTCTTTAAATATGAACCTTCAATGTTGTACAATTGCTTCAATAATCCAAAATCTAAACTAATCTAGAAATTAAAATATTAATCTAAGATAGATTCAAAAGTAGAGAGTATAATATGCACAAAGCTCTCTCTATGTTTCTATATTCCCAAAATGGGAATAAAAACTTCCTAATATCCATACCCTAACTTGTAATGACCCCCTCTTCAAGTTAGAATCTGATTGGTCACTTTAAGTGAAAACTCAGACTTTTGCTTCAGTAACTAGAGCAGTTGCGCCACGCGCGCTGGTTCTTGTTCTGGGCACAACTGCGCTGCAGGGAAATCTGTGTTGGGGTTGGGCACAGCTGCGCCATGCCTAAGGCATAAAGGGGCACAGCTGCGCTGTCTGGCAGTTCTGCAGTCTACTATTTTTTGCATGTTCCTTCATTTCCTTGCACTCATTGTTCACTTTTTCTTCCATTTCCCCCATGCTTTAACTTTTTGCTCCCATACCCCAAGTTATATCCATATCATGTTAACTTGCCATCCTTTTGATGAAAGATGCCACCGAACGAGTTCCAGAACATGAATCCTACAAAAGGGAAAGAAAAGCATGAAAAGTAGCTAAACCATGCGGGAAACAACAACGAGAGTTAGTTGATACCAGATAAGTGGTTATAAAACCAACTTATCAGCTTCCTTGCTAGTTTATATTGATTATATTGGAATTGTCTATTATAATTTGTGTATAATTGCTTAATTGTCTGATCAATAATTACCGTGGTAATCTATATGAACTCGAGAGATGGATTATAAATTTACACCTAATCGTAATAGCATGTGATTATGTTTTCTACATGGTGATGGAACATCTAGGACAGAGATATATATATACGCCGCATGTAAGAGAACATGTGCTTTAAATCCTTTTTAATTGTAATTCAGATAGAGATATAGTAGATTAGTTAACTAGGGTGTTCACCTTATTTTTATCATATGTGGATTTAATTTGATTAGTTTAAAGTGCATCGAGAGATGGTCATAATATTGATGAGTTCTCGATTAATAATTAAACGTAATTAGCATAACTTAACATGAAATGTATTAATTTAAGTGAAACATTAAGGGGAAATGGTAATCTTGAGCCTTTAATATCATAATTCAAACTTGTGGTGGTTAGTTGTAGTTTAATTAGTTAACTTTATTTTCAAAATTCATAATCTTAATCAATTGTTAAATAAAATTAATTTGGTTAAGAGTTGATACTTGGTAATTATTGTTAAATAATTCTATTTGGGAACGATACTCTACTTATCAATTTATTACTTGTTGTCCGTGTATACTTGCACGTATTCATTGATTACTAAATCCTTCAATAAGGTCTTGGTATGATAGCCTACCGGCTTTTGATCGTATTTCAGTAGACCGCGTGATGGGACATTTTATATCTTACCTGTCCTTCCAAGTCCCAACCGGTTTTGTAGAGGGTAGTTAGCCCATTGGATTCCTGAGAGACACGTGTTTAGATTTGGATCAGAGGAGTTGACTTTGACCTTGGAGGAGTACCAGCACATTTTTAGTTTACCCTTGGATGGGCCCTGCGCTAAAGTAACTATTGGTCAGCTACATATACAGTTTATGACGTTGACCAGTTTACGAAGATCTGTCATCCTGGAGGAGGTCACATCAGGCCATGTAGTGTCTGTAGATTTCTTAATCGACCATTTTGGGTCTGTTGATAGCTTTACGGTGTATCGAGGAGACTTTGGCATTTCTAAGAAGCGCTAGAGGTCTGCCCGGGTGGATACATTGTTGATATGTATCACGGTATACTTATACATGCTTATTTATATGGATCACCTGGATATTAGAGTGGTGACGGTGGTTAGAGTTGTAAAGGAGGATCATACCATTCTTCCCATGATTTTGGCAGAGACTTGTATTTCAGCTTCTTATTGCCATGCCCATAATGATGGGTATTTTTGCGGTAGCTCTGTGTTGTTGTATGTATGGTTTATGATGCATTTGAGGCCGATAAGTACTGCTCCCTGCCATAGATATTATTTTGGGCATGGCATAACAATGTCCTATTCTTTCCGACCAACTTTTTGTATGGATACAACATCTTGGTTTGCTTTTCTCTTAGATATTAAGGAGCCATTTATGATCTTGGTCTACTCACGCTACTATTCTCCTTTGAGCTTCATCATACATACTGTTGGCATGGATTTTCTTCCCATAACAGGTTTACGAGGTGTGACCACATATCACTCGTTGGCTATCATGGGACAGTTTGGCCAGTATTAGGACGTTCATTCCTTTGAGGGTGCTTTAGATCATCGATCATCTATGATTTTTGTATTCATCGGGAGACAGCTGAGTTTCGTGATAGCTACCCGGGTTGTTTTGTTGAGTATAGAGCCTAGTTGGAGGTAGATATGATAGCCGTTATTGATCATCGAGAGTTGAGTACAAAGTCAGATGATGAAGAGCCTATGGAGGATCTGCTTTCTCCCACTGAGGATGAGATGTTTGTTGATTTGACCGTAGCTTTAGTCAGCTCGACCCCTAGTTCTACTTCTACTTTTGCCCCATTATCTAGATAGGCTTTGGAGCATCAAGTACAACTTCCAACTTTTGAGAGGGACTAGGCTCGGACGTTGATGTTGACGGCCTTATCCAGCAGGGATTCTATTTATCTTGAGAGGGATGCGGTTCGGGATGCCAGAGCTGAGAGTGTCGTTCTCAGTTCTTTCCTTGATGAGATTGGAGATCAAACACGAGAGCTTATGGATCACCTAGATAGTACTATTCATACTGAGATGGCGCTTCTGACCCTTATAGACACGGTGATACAGGAGCTTAGGGCGGCTCCTCAGTTTGCAAAGATGACTTTTCTCTTGGAGTTACTGACCCGCTTGACTTCGGGTTTGGAGTTTAGTTTCCATTTCTTGTAGACTAGATCACTTCCTTTTGTTATGTATTGGATACCCGTGTATATCAAACAGTAACATATAGAAAGTAAATGTATTTTAATTCACTTCCCCTTTGAGTATATTTTGACCATGTATAATGCTGGCCATTTTGTCTCTGTGACTTGTTGTCTTAATGTATTATGGTCTCTTCCTTGATGGAAAGACGTTGAGTTGTCGTAAGGTCTCTCAGCATGGGTCGTCAACCTTTGAGGTTTTCTTTAGTGTAGGCTTTTAGGTATAATGTGGTGTCTTGGGACTAGTATTTGGGTTGGTGTTTAGGCTATGAATTAAAGTGATTAGCTATTTCTTTTAAGGGTTAGACCGCACCATAGATGGCTACCTAAGTACTCCCGTGGATGGAGGGAGATCAGGTTTTACATAGTTCAGGCTCAAATTGTTAAGACCTGATAGATTGATTTTTTTTAAAACAAGTGGTCGATGCAGAAAGTTTAGACACAGTACCGCTTCAGGAATCTGAATTGATCAATTGTGGAAATTATTTGTCGTCCATCTCTTATAATCTGAGGGCTCCATCAGAAAAGACTTCCTGGAAAATGAAAGGGCCTTCCCAGTTTGGGGTGATTTTTCCTTTGGTTGTATCTTGATTTGAGATGACCCTTTTCAATACTAAGTTATGCTCTTTGAATTGTCGAATCCGGACCATCTTGTTACAGGACCGAGATATCTGTTGCTGATATAACAACCATGGAAGATGGCGACAACCCTTTTCTCTTCTATCAGAGATAATTAACTGTACCGGTCTTGCAACCACTGATCTTGTGGTGCCCCCAAATCCGGGTAATTCATTCCCACAGAATTTGGTGCTCACTATCAAAATAATTACATCTAACTACACATAATAAAGGATAAATACATTAAATAACTTAAATAATAATCTTTCCCATTAAAGGGTTATATCATCTCATAAACAATCCCAGGTAATCTAATCTTAATTTATTACAACAGTTTGCGGAATACATCATAAAATAAAACAAGTCTTATAGCATAATTCATTTAAATAAATTCTCATAAATCTTCAACACTTAGACATCTTGCAATTTCCTTTGCTAGTAGATGGCTCATCGACTCTTTCAACTTTAGCTGCAGTGTTAATTGCAAGAGTGAGCAAACAATTGCTCACTGATATAAAGAGTAGTAATGATAACAACATGAGAGTGAACAACGAATGCTGAACAATAATGAACTTGTTCTATGAATCAAAAATAGAAAACAAGTTCGAACTTTAATATCTGAGGGTCTTAAGACCACAAACTATGTCCCCGGTGATTAGGTACTACTACCCCAACCTTAACAGTCATTTAGACTATACAGACCCTACTTAACGTACTTAGGAGAATCAACCCTTTGTATCATGTATTGTGCATACACATCTAAACGTTACACGTACAAAATCCCCTATGTTAGGGTTGTCCGTCTCAGTTTAAATTTAGAATTTCTGCACTAAAGAAAGTTTAGCTCAGAACTAACTTATCAGTAGTTCTAGAATTTTGGAACAATAAGAGTTTGCTTATTACTTGGAGGTTTAATATAATCAATATAGAATTGAACGAGGTTATCAAGGTCAAAGATCGAATAACAACAATATATAAATGAGTAAACATGATATACATGCAAAGTGCTATATTCAAAAGAGTTAGAACAATCTCCTTTGAATTGATGTACTAAAACAACATATGCTTTGAATAATATTAAGGAAAATGAAACTTGCTCAATGTAACGAATTGGGTTACAAGAGCTTGTACAATCATACACAAGATAGATTAGCTTTGTTCAACTTTAACATAGAATTTAGAAACTTGTACAATGATAATTTAGGAATAGAAAGCTTGCATTCTTATAAAAGAGAATGAAGTTAGGAACTTGCTCAATAAAAGTTTAGGATAAGAAGCTTGCTTTGTATGTAAGCTACACAAGTAATAATATTCACCAATTACCCTACATATAAAATTGAAATCGCAACAATAATTAGTTACATTAACACCCATTTCATTAGTTTAGTTTTCATTTTAATCAAGTCTATAATCCTTAATTTAGGACTTGATTATCCTACTCATTCACGTAATACGAAACTGAATTCTCAATTATATCATAGTATACGACATGGTGATTGCAAAACAATTCCAATTCAAATGACATCACATTACGAACTTTCACAACTTACTAATTTATAATCTATAGTTTTGGCGTTGTGATTACAATACATTACTACATCTTTTAACATGTTTTAGGTCCTTTACAAATTATTAAAATATGTTAAGTTAACAATTTCCAAGCTATGTTGTTAACAGCTCATTACTATGTCTGACTGACTACTGGCGCGGCCGCGCTATGTCTCCCTTTGAATTCGTCGTGCCTGCGCTGCAGCGCACCCGCGCCCAGAGGCAGCGCGTCCGCGCTAGACACCAGAATCAGTTTTACAGTAACGAATTCAAACTCTGTTCTTAGGCCAAAAATCCCAATTTCACAGAAATTCATGAAACCTAGCAACTAAGACTTTGCAATAACATAGTTAAGCGTGCTACTCTTCATTCTAATTACATAAACATTACATATACACAAATTTGAAGAATCAAAATCACAATTCTCCAACTTTCTTCAATTTTAACACTTTTAGTGAATTCAATCGCCACGACTTCGTTTCTTAACCAATTAACATGATTTAAACTACGTTGTTTTCGTTTCTTAACATATTATCACAATCTAACATAAATTTACAGATTATCACACATATTAACCATGAAATTTTGTACTTTCTAAAGCCAATTTTTTTTCATACATAAACACTATTTTTGAAATCTTCTACTACCCAATTCACATGAATTTGAACATCAACAAAGGATTATAGATGATAACTAACAAGTTTAGCAAGAGTATACATACATAAAATTCAACATCTTAACCCTATCCAACGAAATTTCCAATTAACATAAAATGGGTATTGCAAAGAAAATTAAGATAAATTATACCTTTAATCCTCTTAATTATATGCTAGCAAAAAGATAGTGAATCTCTCCTTCCTCTTGGCAAAATCACAGAGACTTAATCTCTCAATTTCTCACTGTGTTTTTTCTTTTCTTCCAAGCTCTCTCTCTACACCCTGCTCTTAAGCCTTAGAAGAATAAGACGCGTGAAATATAAACTGACATGGCCTCACCTCCCACGTACTCTTTCAGTTAAAAAAATAAAAAGGCGTCAGTAAAATAAGTCAAAGGCCACAAGGCATTGTTTGGCAACACACCAATTCCTCCATTCCCATTTATTTTAATAGTCTTATATTATATAGTTTTCACTTGTCACGCTTTAGTTAATTAAATAACTTACCATAATAGTTATAATAATTATAATTTTTATTATAATAATACTTATGATTAATAAATAATTAAACATCCAATTTAATTAATAAATTAGACTAAAACCTTACTTTACTTATTTTCTTAAATATTAAACAATTCATTGACTTTAATTATTTTCATTAAATTAAATCCTCAAATAATAAAATTATCATTCATTAATTTAGTTAGCACACATACACAACTAAATTATGACATTACAATTCACCAAATATTTATATATCTCAATAAATAAATTATTTAAAATATTTATTTAATTCAATAAATATTTAAATTAAATTACAAATTTCTCGATCGTTACATCCTTCCATTCTTAAAAGGATTCTGTTCCCCGAATCACAACTGGATAAATTCATTCGTCATATTCTTTCCTCCTTAACAGGATTCTGTCCCCAGAATCGTAATACAAGATTAAGCAAATAACTGAGGATAATTCTTCATCATAACATCTTCAAGTTCCTACGTAGCTTCCTCAACATTGTGGTTCCTCCAGTTTACCTTAACAGAAGGTATCACTTTATTCTTTAGTACTTGCTCTTTCCTGTCGATGATTTGAATAGGGACTTCTTTATATGTTAAGTCTTTCTCAAACTATAAGGGCTCATATTCTATTACATGCTTATAATCAGACTTATATGGCCTCAATACCGATACATGGAAAATATTATGAATATGCTCCAAATTCGGAGGTAAAGCAACCTTATATGCCACTTCACCAATGCATCGAAGCACTTCAAAAGGTCCTATAAACCTAGGGCTTAATTTCCCTTTCTTGCCAAACCGAATTTTCCCCTTCCAGGGAAATACTTTCAAGAAAATATAACTACCAACATCGAATTCCCGATTTTGTCGGTGTTGATCGACATATTTCTTCTGTCTATTCTGTGCAGCTATCAATCTTGCTTGAATCACCTTGATGATCTCAACGGTTTGTTATATCAACTCTGGACCCAATAGCTGATGTTCGCGTACCTCATCCCAGCATAATGGAGTTCTGCATTTCCTACCGTATAACGCTTTGTAGGGCGGCATGCCAATACTCACGTGATAACTATTATTATAGGCAAATTCCACTAATGGCAAATGGTCATCCCAATTTTCTTTGAAATCCATGATACATGCTCTAAGCATATCTTCTAATGTTTGGATGGTCCTCTCACTCTGTCCGTCGATTTGAGGATGGTACGCTGTACTCATTCTCAGCTGTGATCCCAAACATTCTTATAATCGTTTCTAGAAATTTGATGTAAAACGCGGATCTCTGTCTGATACAATTAACACAGGTACACCGTTCTTGAAACAATTTCCTTTATGTACAGTTTTGCCAACCGATCTGGGTTAAATCTAATCTTGATTGGTAAAAAGTGTGTTGACTTCGTCAATCGATCAACAATCACCTAAACGACGTCATAACCTTGTTGAGTCATTGGAAGACCTACCACAAAATCCATTGTGATATGCTCCCATTTCCACTTTGGTATCTCCAACGGTTGCAATAATTTGCTTGGTCTTTGATGTTCAGTTTTAACTTTCTGACACGTTAAGCATTTCGCCACACACTCAGCCACATCCTTTTTCATATTCGGCTACCAAAAATGATGTCTAAGATCCTGGTACATTTTCGTACTTCCAGGGTGAATTAAATATCTTGAGTTATGAGCTTCACTCAGAATTTCCTATTTGATTTTCGGTACTGGTAGAACTCAAATTCTCCCTTTGAATTGTAGTAACCCTTCTGAATCGATTTTGAATTTGCTTTCCTCACCTTCAGATACTTTTTGTTCTATCTTTTCGCAGTCTTCATCCCGAAGTTGTGCATTCTTTACCTTATCTACCAACGTTGAACCATTTCCTATCTGGAACAAATTTTGGTCAGATTTTGTCGGATATTTAATTTCCAATTCCATCTTAGCCATTTCCGACACTAACTTCTCCTGAGCTGTCAACATCATTAACTTTTCCCGTCCCTTCCTACTTAAAGCATCAACAACAACATTCGCCTTTCGGGATGATAAAAAATCTCGCAATCATAGTCTTTGATTAACTCCAACCATCTTCTCTGCCTCATATTCAAGTCTTTTTGTGTAAAGATATACTTTAGACTTTTATGGTCAGTATATATCTCACACCTCTCTCCATAAAGATAATGTCTCTAAATCTTTAGGGTAAAAACCACCGCAGCCAACTCTAAGTCATGAGTCGGATACCCTTTCTCGTAATCTTTTAATTGACGGGATGCATACGCAATAACTCTGCCGTTATGCATAAGCACACAGCCTAGTCCTTTATGCGATGCATCACTATACACCATAAAATTCCCTGTATCATCAGGCAATGACAACACAGGTGTCGTACTCAACCTCTTCTTCAATTCGTGAAAACTTTCCTCACACTTCTCCGCCCAAACAAACTTAACCGCTTTCCTAGTTAAATTCGTCAACGGGGTCGCGATCTTAGAAGAATCTTGAATAAAACACCTGTAGTAACCTGCCAATCCTAAGAAACTCCTTACTTCTAACGATGTCTTTGGCTGATCCCAGTTTATTACAGCTTTAACCTTTGATGGATCTACCAAAATTCCGTCTTTATCAGTAACGTGTCCGAGAAACTATACACGTTCCAACCAAAATTCACATTTTGAAAATTTAGCGTGCAACTTCTCTTTTCTAAACGTCTCCAACGTCTCTCTTAAGTGTTCAACATGTTCCTCCTTGGTCTTAGAATACACCAGGATATCATCAATAAACACCACCACAAATTTGTCTAAGAATGGTTTAAACACCCTGTTTATCAAATTCATAAATGCTGCAGGTACATTGGTTAAACCAAATGACATAACCAAAAACTCGTAATGACCGTATCGAGTTCTGAATGTTATTTTTGGTACATCCTCTGGCCTCACCTTCAACGGATGATAACCACTCCTCAAGTCTATCATTGAAAAATATTTTGCTCCCTTCAACTGATCGAACAAGTCATCGATTCTTGGTAATGGATACTTATTTTTAATTATGACCTTATTCAATTGTCGATAGTCAATGTAGAGCTCCATCGATCCATCCTTCTTCTTAATAAACAACACTGGTGTTCCCCACGGTGACATGCTCGGCTGTATATACTTCTTATCAAGCAATTCTTACAACTGCACCATTAACTCTTTCATCTCTACTAGGGCCATTCTGTATGGGGCTTTAGATATCGGGGCTGTTCCTGGTAATAAATCAATCACGAACTCAATTTGGAGATCTGGCGGAAGACCCAGCAAATTGTCTGGAAATACGTCTGCAAAATCTCTTATGATCGGTATCTCTTCAAACTTCGCACTCTTCTTCTGTGTATCGACTATGTAAGCTAAGTATCCTATACATCCTTGTCTTAACAACTTCTTGGCTTGCATCACCGTCAGACAACTTTCTTGTCGAGGTGACTTACTACCATAGAACACAACCTTTGACGGAGTCATAAGGTTAACACATTTCCTTTGGCAATCAATTACTGCTCTGTGACTGAATAACCAATCCATTCCCTGTATAACATCAAACTCACCCAGTCTAATTGGTATCAAGTCTACCATCATCTCTTGACCCTTAATAACCACTCTACAATTCTTATATATGAATCTAACAGGAATCACCTTTCTATTCGCAATCTCTATGCTCAAAGGATAATCTAATTCTTCTTGAGGCAAATCTAAGTTCTGAGCAAATTTATTGGATATAAACGAACAAGTAGCACCCGAATCAAATAGTACATAAGCATTAATACCATTAATCGAAATGATACCTGACACCACATCCTTAGACTGAACAGCATCATGCATGATCATATTAAAAGTTCTTGCAGTAGGTTGGCTTGACTGTGCTAGTCCAGTGATAGTCAATGCACCACCACCGTTGTTGTTTCCCTTTCCTCCACTTGCACTCCCTGCTGGCTTTTTAGGGCAATCACGAGCAATGTGATCCTTCGAACTGCAAGTAAAACATGCTCCTTTCTTTGGACTAAAATAGTTTGGTGCAATGTGTCCCTCGTGACCACAGTTGAAACACACCCGCTTTCCCTTTAAACATACCCCAGTACAAGTAGCACAAGCTTCAAACTTTTTCTTCAGCTGACTTCCTTACTATCCTCCCGTAGTCGAATTCTCGCTCCACTTCCTCTTCTGATTGTTATTTCCAGCGTTACTTCCACCAGCCTTATTTTCATTCTCATTCTTCCTCTTCTTGTGTTCTTGATTGTACTTGGTCAAGGCATCCCTTCAACCTTCCGCGATACTTGCCTTTTCCAGTACAGCCACAAATGTATTTAACTGGAACATTGAAACCTTGCTATACAACCATGGTTTCAATCCTTGTTCAAACCTTCTCGCCTTATGCTCATCCGTATTGACTTGATAAGTGTCAAATCTTGCCAACTCGTTAAATTTCGCAGCATATTCTAGCATCGTCAAAGTTCCTTATTTCAGCTCCAAAAATTGAACCTCCAATTGATTCCGAGAACTCGCTGGAAAGTACATTTCGAAAAACATCTCTTTAAATCTATCCCACGCTATCACTTCTTGTCCCCCACGAACCTTATTTGCTTGCCACCAGTAACTAGCTTCAGACTTCAGCTTGAACGTCGCAAACGCAGTCTTCTGATCTTCGTTAACTCTAGCAACATCAAACACATTCTCCATTTCCATGATCCAGGTTTGGGCTTCCACTAGATTTATAGACCCTTGAAACTCTGGCGGTCCAACCGCTTTGAATTCCTTGAAGGTCGTAACTTGAGCTTGCGGTTGATTCGCAAGTGCTCCCGTCAACAAAGTCACCAACTGCTAAACCGGGTTAGCGTTAGCCTCATGGTTATTGTTAGTAGACCCCTCAGGAGGTGTTTGTTGACGTGGTTGTCTTCTTCTAGGACGCATTTTTTGTTTAAAATATACGCTTATTAGGTCAATATTCAATTCCTTGGATATCTTAAAGTTTAACTTTAAACATTCTAAGATTAAAGTTATAACACATAACATTTCAAATAAACTTTGATATTTTATTCATTCATAATGTTTTTAAAACACAATAAAGATAGCATAAACGCTATTAACATCCACTTTCCTGAACTAGACAAGTTTCAAGATTACACACTCATGCTACCCCTTTATTCATCTCAAAATAAGAGATTTAAAATCTATTTATTCACATAATTATCCCCATATTAGTATCACTCTTATTCTTTCTATCTAGGCATATTCAGACGTTGTAAGGCTTCTCTGCGCTCTTCCTCCATAATACGATACGTCGTCCTACGATCCATCACGAACTATGGCGAGTCTTCAAATTGAGGTGGGTAATAAAAGACTCGATCCTGGGCCCTATCCATCGCAGAATTAAAGGCATGATCCATTTCATTCATTTTGGCCTTCTTCACTTGGACTTTTAGCCTCAGCACGGTCTGTACGATGAGTCGCCTTCATCCAAGCGTCCTCTGCTCTTGCACGCTTAGCAGATTCCTCTTTGAGGTCATCTTTCAATTTCTCCATGTTAGTCTTCATCTTCTCGTTCACCGCCAATAGATCTTCAAGATGACCCTTAGTATGAACTAAGTCCCACTCTGTGTTTCCAAGTCTTGAGTCAAGTTCCTGAATCTCTGCATCCTTCTGCTCTATCGTAGCGTGATGCATCTCAACCAACTCCTTCAGCTCCTCAACATTATCCTGTAATTCTATGTTACGGTCGTATAAAGCATCATACATCTCAGCCAATATGGAGTTTGGTGGAAACTCCATAGGATCCTATTCCTCATCATTCTCTTTTATCTCCTCAGAACTATACTCCTCGGGATCAATCACAGGCTCATCCTCCCGGATCAACTGTTCTCGCACAACGTGAATATCCCAAGGTTCGTCATCTCTAGGTATCTGAGGTATCACCTCCCTAGCTGGACTAGATCCTCCTTCGTTAGACATCCTGACAACAAAATAATTTTAAGTTTTACTTAACATTTTCGATACTCGCGAGCACATAAGTTATTAACACATAGCACATAATGTATTTTATTATTTAGCTTCAATGGATACCTTAATCCATTCCTTAAAACCCGATAAGATTTAAACACCTCTATGTTTTCTATCTTCTTAAAGGTTACTTCTGAAGGTTTCCCGACCTAAGGTTTATAACCTAAAGCATTGATACCAACCTGTGACACCCCAAAATCTGGGTACTTTATTCCCACAGAATACGGTGCTCACTATCAAAATAATTACATCTAACTACCCATAATAAAGAATAAATACATTAAATAGCTGAAATAATAATCTTTCCCATTAAAGGGTTACATCATCTCATAAACAATCCCAGGTAATCTAACCTTAATTTATTACATAAGCTTACGGAATACATCATAAAATAAAATAAGTCTTATAGCATAATTCATTTAAATAAATTCTCATAAATCTTCAACACTTGGACATCATGCCCTTTCCTTTGCTAGTAGATGGCTCATCGACTCTTTGAACTTTAGCTGCAGTGTTAATTGCAAGACTGAGCAAACAATTGCTCACTGATATAAAGAGTAGTAATGATAACAACATGAGAGTGAACAACGAATGCTGAACAATAATGAACTTGTTCTATGAATCAAAAATAGAAAACAAGTTTGAACTTTAATATCTGAGGGTCTTAAGACCACGAATTATGTCCCCGATGATTAGGTATTACTATCCCAACCTTAACAGTCATTTTGACTATACAGACCCTGTTTAACGTACTTAGGGGGATCAGCCCTTCGTACCATGTATTGTGCACAAATATATAAACGTTACACGTACAAAATCCCCTATGTTTGGGTTGTCCGTCTTAGTTTGAATTTAGAATTTTCGCACTAAAGAAAGTTTAGCTCAGAACTAACTTATCAGTGGTTCTAGAATTTTAGAACATTATTCCATAATAGACTAATTCAATCAACAAGAGTTTACTTATTACTTGGAGGTTTAATATAATCAATATAAAATTGAACAAAGTTATCAAGGTCAAAGATCGAATAACAACAATATATAAATGAGTAAACATGATATACATGCAAAGTGCTATATTCAAAAGAGTTAGAAAAATCTCCTTTGAATCGATGTACTAAAACAACATATGCTTTGAATAATATTAAGGAAAATGAAATTTGCTCGATGTAACGAATTGGGTTACAAGAGCTTGTACAATCATACACAAGATAGATTAGTTGTGCTCAACTTTAACATAGAATTTAGAAACTTGTACAATGATAATTTAGGAATAGAAATCTTGCATTCCTATAAAGAGAATGAAGTTAGGAACTTGCTCAATAAAAGTTTAGGATAAGAAACTTGTCTTGTATGCAAGCTACACAAGTAATAATATTCGCCAATTACCCTACATATATCATTGAAATTGCAACAATAATTAGTTACATTAACACCCATTTCATTAGTTTAGTTTTCATTTTAATTAAGTCTATAATCCTTAACTTAGGACTTGATTATCCTACTCATTCACATAACACGAAATTGAATTCTCAATTATATCATAGTATACGACATGGTGATTGCAAAATAATTCCAATTCAAATGACATCACATTACGAACTTTCACAACTTACTAATTCATAATCTATAGTTTTGGTGTTGTGATTACAATACATTACTACGTCTTGTAACATGTTTTAGGTCCTTTACAAATCATTAAAATATGTTAAGTTAACAATTTCCAAGCTATGCTGCTAACAGCTCATTACTATGTCTGATTGACTACTGGCACGGCCGCGCCATGTCTCTCTTTGAATTCGGCGCGCCCGCGCCCAGAGGCAGCGCGTCCGCGCTAGACACCAGAATCAGTTTTACAGTAACGAAATCAGACTCTATTCTTAGGCTAAAAATCATAATTTCACAAAAATTCATGAAACCTAGCAACTAAAACTTTGCAATAACATAGTTAAGCGTGCTACTCTTCACTCTAATTACATAAACATTACATATACACAAATTTGAAGAATCAAAATCACAATTCTCTCACTTTCTTCAATTCTAACACTTTTAGCGAATTCAATCACCACGACTTCGTTTCTTAACCAAATAACATGATTTAAACTACGTTGTTTTCGTTTCTTAACATATTATCCCAATCTAACATAAATTTATAGATTATCACACATATTAACCATGAAATTTTTTACTTTCTAAAGCCAATTTTTTTCATATATAAACACTGTTTTTGAAATCTTCTACTACAAACCCAATTCATATGAATTTGAACATCAACAAAGGATTATAGACGATAACTAACAAGTTTAGCAAGAGTATACATACATAAAATTCAACATCTTAACCCTATCCAACAAAATTTCTAATTAACAGAAAATAGGTATTGCAAAAAAAATTAAGATAAATTATACCTTTAATCCTCTTAATTATATGCTAGCAAAAAGATAGTGAATCTCTCCTTCCTCTTGGCAAAATCACAGAGACTTAATCTCTCAATTTCTCACTGTGTTTTTCTCTCTTCTTCCAAGCTCTCTCTACACTCTGCTCTTAAACCTTAGAAGAATAAGACATGTGAAAATATAAACTGACTTAGCCTCACCTCCCACGTACTCTTTCAGTTAAAAAAATAAAAAGGCGTCAGTTAAATAATCCAAAGGCCACAAGGCCTTGTTTGGCCACACACCAATTCCCCCATTCCCATTTATTTTAATAGTCTTATATTATATAGTTTTCACTTGTCACACTTTAGTTAATTAAATAACTTACCTTAATAGTTATAATAATTATAATTTTTATTATAATAATACTTATGATTAATAAATAATTATACATCCAATTTAATTAATAAATCAGACTAAAACCTTACTTTACTTATTTTCTTAAATATTAAACAATTCATTTACTTTAACTATTTTCATTAAATTAAATCATCAAATAATAAAATTATCATTCATTAATTTAGTTAGCGCACATACTGAACTAAATTATTACATTACAATTCACCAAATATTTATTTATCTTAATAAATAAATTATTTAAAATATTTATTTAATTCAATAAATATTTAAATTAAATTACAAATTTCTCGATCGTTACAGATCTTCTTCCATGTGGGCATCTATTAACACCCTTAATGATGCAATTTCTACTTCTACAGGAAGCACAACTTACATGCCATAAACCAAGGAGTAGGGTGTGGCCCCTGTAGAAGTGTGCATCGCCGTTCTATATGCTAGAAAAGTCAGAGGTAATAAGTTAGGCCATCTTTATTGATTAGCAGACATCTTCTTCATGATCTTCTTGATATTTTTGCTGGCTGCTTTAACGGTACCGTTCATCTTGGGACGATAAATGACGAAATTGAGATGTTTGATGAGGAATTTATTGTACAATTCCATCATCATTTGGTTGTTCAGATTCTTTGCATTGTCTGATACGATGATCTCTGGTTGTCCATATTGACAGATCACGTTGTTCCTGATGAAACTGACAATAACCTCCTTTATGACTTCGAGAAAGAAGGTGGCTAATGATTGGATTTTATACCTACGAATCGGTTACTGTGACACCCCCAAATCCAAGTACTTCGATTCCACGGGATTTGGTGTTCACTGTACAAGCATCATCTATCTATCTACCCATAAATAATATCAAACCATACAATAGATAGAAATCATAAATAAATCTCTTCCCTTAAGGGTTACATCAACTGAATCATAAATAAATCCCAGGTTACTCTAACCTTAAAATAGCTGTGCGAAATTCTAAACAAATAAGTCTTAAACATAAATACATCATCAATTAAAATATCAAGTCTTCATCACTTGCTAACTTTGCCCTTGCCTTTACTAGTGGAGGGTTCATCGCTTCTTTCATTCTTAACTACAATGTTATTATTAAGCAAGAGTGAGCACAAATTCCCACAAGTATAAAAATGAAATAACAGTATAATAACATGCGAATAATCAAAGACATCTAAATAAAAGCTCAACTTTTGAATCAAGAATAAATAACAAGAATCAAAAAAATTCTGAGGGTCATAAGACCTTGAACTATGTCCTAGGTTATCAAGGATTATACTTGAAACCTTTAACAGTCATAAGACTATGGACCTTCTTCTCGTACTTAGGGGGATCAGCCCTTAGTATCATACTGTGCACAATATCTTAACGCTAAAGCGTAAATAATCCCCTATACAGGGTTGTTCATCTCAGTTTGTCATTCGAGTCCGCACCAAAGGAAGTTTGGTTTGGATAATTTCATCAAGGGTTCTGAAATTTAGAACGCTCATCAACTATGGACTAGTTGAATCAATAAGGTTCACTAGTCTAATAAGGTTCAACAAATATTGATATTTGATTAGAATAATAATCTCAAAAGTATACAATAGGACAATTATTGTATAACTGAATCATGCTTTGGAAAGATAATTAATCTTTAATATCATGCTTGAACTTGAATAATAACAAGGATAATTTATTCAAGGTAAATAATAAACTTGAACAATAATGACAAGTAGGGTTAGGGAAACTTGCTCGACATAAAAGTAACATTTAAGTTTAAATAAACTTGCTCAATAGAATGGAGTTAGGGATAGGATACTTGCCTCGTGCGTAGATTACACTTTAACTAAGCGCATTCTTTGAATTAAATCCTACATACCATTCACATTCAATACCAGTTAATTACTAACTAATCAACATAACACATTATCGTTGTCTACTTTAATTATTGACTAAACTTAGTCAAATTATCACGTTGTCACATAATTTATACTTCATAAATTATCAAACTAATTATGTATTTAATAATTCAATTCACATATAATATTTTATTACATGTTAAACAACTATTTTATCATCTCATAATACCTCTAACATGATTACATGTTCATTACATCAATCCACTAACACTTGTTAGACTTTAACATTTTAAAAATACATTTCTAACATTTTCTGGAGAGTGGCGCTGCGGCGCCACTAATGTACTAAGGAGTCGCGCTGTGGCGCGGTGGCGCTGTGGCCGGGCCCTTGGCGCTGCTGCGCTATGGCGCTGCGGCGCATTGGCTTGGGTCATGGCGCTGCGGCGCAGTGGCGCTGCGGCGCAGGACTTCAGTTCTGGAGTTGGCGCCGCGGTGCGAGACTCCAGAAACTGTTTCCCAGATCGCGTAGAATACAGAGTTCGGCGATTTACACATTTTATGATCACTAAACTCACTAATTTAACGTACCCACATGTTAATACTTCCATATAATTATTACCCAACATCTGTAGAGTAGTTTTAACCAATTAAAACACATAATCACATAGTTAAAACATGTGAATTCACTGACTTTGATGTTCTTGGTGGTTTTTGAATATAAAATATATAATTTAACACTACGGATTCGTTATAACACCGAATCCGTTCGTTTAAGGCTTGATCTCTTCGTATTAACATGCTCAATAATATAAGGGTATAAATTTTAGGGATAATATATAATCAATACATCAATTATCACATATATGGCCATATGGCCATATCACGTACTCTGTTTATTTTGAAATAACATATGTACGACATGTTTTCACAATACTGATGTTATGGTTTGCAACAATATATAATTAAAATACGATTTGATATGCCATAACATAAACAAAACCCATAATCATTATTCCTAACCCAATTACAGACGTTAAACCAAACTTTGAAAGCCATTTTATAAAAACTAAATGACGTAAAATAAAAATTAGGTTTGAGAGGATTACCCAAGCGTAGAATGGATTTTAGTAAGAGATGAATTCCTTCTCAATCACTGGCTCACAATTCTCCTCAACAATTATCAGATTCTCTCTAACTAGTTTTATCAGACTTAGAGAAAAATAGAAAAGAAGAAGACGTCGATTGAAATAGAACTGACGCGCATACTAGTCAGTTAACCCAGTCCTGGGTAACTGCTAGCAACCCCCCCTAAAGCCACGTTTGGCTAGCCTTAAAGGCTTAAACTCAATTAATTTAATAAACTCTTTTATTATATAGTTTGAAAATGTCACCCTCTTTATAAAATAAATCCCATATTTTATTTAATTTACTTTAAATAAATATAATAATTACTCGTAAATTCACATAATCATATATTCAATTATCTCATTAATAAATAATGTCAATTTATTAATTCTCTAATTAATAATTAAATTAATTAAATAACATCATGCTTAATTAAATTATTTCATTTAATTCAATAAGCTCACATAATCACATACCTGAATAATAAAAATTTTCTACATTAATTTAATAAATGTAACACATAAAATTAAATTAATCTACCACAATTGCATCGATTAATTATTAAATCTAATAATTAAATCATCGAAAAATAAATATTTATTTAATTCAATAAATATTAAAATTAAATTACAGAATTCTCGTTCGTCACATCTTTCCCCCCTTAAAAGGATTCTGTCCCCAGAATCACGGCTCAATAATTTCGACCCGTTACATTCTCCCCCCTTACAAAGATTCTGTCCCCAGAATCGCTTACAAATAATTAAGTAAATAAATGAGGGTAATTCTTCATCATATTCTCTTCGAGTTCCCACATAGCTTCTTCAGCATTGTGGTTCCTCCAAATTACCTTAACAGAAGGTATAACTTTATTTCGTAGAAGTTGTTCTTTTCGATCGACAATTTGGACAGAAATTTCTTCGTAAGATAAGTCTTTCTCAAAATGCAGGGGTTCGTATTCAATTACATGCTTGTAATCAGGTTTGTAAGGTCGCAACACAGAAACATGGAAGACGTTGTGGATATTCTTGAGTGCTGGAGGTAAGGCTACTTCGTACGCAACTTCTCCAATTCTTCGCAGTACTTCAAAGGGTCCAATAAATCTTGGGCTCAATTTTTCTTTCTTTCCGAACCTGATCTTTCCCTTCCAGGGAGAGACCTTCAAGAAAACATAACTGCTTGGTTCAAACTCGATATTCTTACAATGTGGATCAGCGTATTTCTTCTGTCGATCTTGAGCTGCTACCAGTCGTGCTCGGATCACTTTGACTATTTCTGCCGTCTGCTGTACCAATTCTGGCCCTAGCAATTGTCTTTCACCAACTTCATCCCAATAAAGCGGAGTTCTGCACTTTCTGCCGTATAACGCTTTGTAAGGCGGCATACCAATACTAGCGTGGTAATTGTTGTTGTAGCCAAACTCTACCAATGGTAGGTGATCATCCCAATTTCCTTTGAAGTCCATTACACAGGCTCGTAACATATCTTCCAGTGTTTGAATCGTTCGTTCGCTTTGTCCGTCTGTTTGAGGGTGGTAAGCTGTACTCAGTCGCAGTTGTGTACCCATGCATTCCTGAAGACGTTTCCAGAAATTTGACGTGAAGCGCTGATCCCTATCGGAAACAATTGACACCGGCACTCCGTGCCTCGAAACAATCTCTTTCATATATAATCTTGCCAACTGATCTAAGTTAAATCTGATTTTGATAGGAAGGAAGTGCGCGGATTTCGTCAGTCGGTCAACGATAACCCATACTGCGTCGTAGCCTTTCTGAGTCGTCGGAAGGCCAACCACGAAGTCCATCGTAATATGTTCCCATTTCCATTCTGGGATCTCCAACGGTTGTAGCAATCCACTCGGTCTCTGATGTTCTGCTTTAACTTTCTGACATGTCAGGCATTTGGCAACACATTCTGCAACATCACGTTTCAAATTTGGCCACCAGAAATGTTGTCTAAGATCTTCGTACATCTTGGTACTACCAGGGTGAATCGAATATCGTGAACTATGAGCCTTGCTTAAAATATCTTCCTTAATCTCTTGTACTGGCGAAACCCAAATTCTGCTTTCAAATCTCAATATTCCTTCCTTATCCATCCTAAATCTCGGTTCGGTTCCTTCAGATATCTTCGTTGTTACCTTTTTGCATTCATCATCCTGAAGCTGAGCCTTCTTCACTCTATCTAGTAGAGTTGTACCAGATTACATCTGAAATAACTTCTCATCAATCTCCATAGGATACTTCACTTCTAACTCTAGTTTCTCTATATCTGCAATTAGCTCCTGCTGAGCAGTCAACGTCATCAATTTTTCACGACCCTTTCTACTTAACGCATCGGCAACCACATTAGCCTTACCCGGATGGTATAAAATCTCACAGTCATAATCCTTGATTAATTCCAACCATCTTCTTTGACGCATATTCAAATCTTTCTGTGTAAAAATATATTTCAGACTCTTGTGGTCCGTATATATTTCACACTTCTCCCCGTATAGATAGTGCCTCCAAATTTTCAAAGAAAAAACAACTGCAACTAACTCCAAATCATGGGTTGGGTAACCCTTCTCGTAATCCTTCAACTACCGTGATGCATACGTAATGACTTTGCCGTTTTGCATCAGCACACAACCAAGTCCTTTATGCGACGCATCGCTAAAAACAACAAAATTTTCATGTATCATCCGGAAGAGATAACACAGGCGCTGTACTCAACCTCTTCTTTAATTCTTGAAAACTCTCCTCACACTTCTCCGTCCAAACAAATTTCACAGCTTTTCGAGTTAAATTCGTTAACGGAGTTGCGATCTTAGAAAAATCTTGTATGAATCTTCTATAATATCCTGCTAATCCAAGAAAACTTCTTACTTGTGACGTCGTTCTCGGCTGATCCCAGTTAATCACAGCTTCTACTTTGGATGGATCTACCGAAATTCTATCTTTATCGATTACGTGACCAAGAAATTGTACTCTCTCGATCTAGAATTCGCATTTCAAAAACTTAGCATACAACTTCTCCCTTCTCAATACTTCCAATGTTAACCTCAAGTGTTCTTCATGTTCCTCTTTGGTTTTGGAATATACCAAAATGTCGTCTATAAATACCGCCACGAATTTGTCCAAAAACGGCTTGAATACACCATTCATTAGTCCCATAAATGCTGCAGGAGCATTCGTAAGACCAAACGACATTACTAAAAACTCATAATGACCATATCGCGTTCGGAACGCTGTCTTCGGTATATCCTCTGGCCTCACCTTCAGTTGGTGATAACCACTCCTCAAGTCAATCTTGGAAAAGTATTTTGCTCCCTTTAATTGATCAAACAGATCATCGATCCTTGGTAATGGATATCTGTTCTTAATCGTGATCTTATTTAATTCTCTGTAGTCAATGCAGAGTCTCATCGATCCGTCCTTCTTTTTCACGAACAACACCGGCGCTCCCCACGGCGATAAGCTCGGTTGAATGTACTTTTTGTCCAACAATTCTTGTAGTTGTACCATTAATTCCTTCATCTCTACTGGCGCCATTCGGTATGGTGCCTTCGATATTGGAGCAGTTCCGGGCGACAAATCAATCACAAAGTCTACTTCTCTACCTGGAGGAAGTCCTGACAAATCGTCTGGAAATACATCGACGAAGTCCCTCACAATCGGTATCTCCTCTACCTTCGGGATCTCTTTTCGACTGTCGACTATGTAAGCTAAATATCCTACACAGCCTTGTCTTAATAACTTCCTGGCCTGCAACATCGTCAGACAACTCGCTTGTCTAGGCGACTTGCTACCATAAAACACAACCTTTAACGGAGTCATAAGGTTAATACGCTTCTTTTGGCAGTCAATTACAGCCCCATAATTGGATAGCCAATATATACCCAATATAACGTCGAATTCCCCCAATCGAATAGGGATAAGATCTACATTCATGATATTACCCTTAATATCCACCCTACAGTTCTTAAACACGTACTTAACAGGGATTATTTCTCTATTCGCAATTTCTATGTTCATGGGGTAATCCAATTCATCCATAAGCAAATCTAAACTATTAGCAAAGTCTTCGGATATAAAGGAACAAGTAGCACCCGAATCAAACAAAACATAAGCATTAATTTCATTGATCGGAATGATACCTGACACCACCTCACGAGACTGGATTGCATCCTGCACCGTCATATTGAAAGTTCTGGCGGTTGGTCGGTTTGTTACAGGTGGTCCGGTGATGGTTAAGGTATTTCCACTGCTATTTCCCCGGTTTTCTCATTGTCCTGATCCTCCCTATCCCTTCTTGGGACAGTCTCTTGCTAAATGATCTTTCGAACCACAGTTGAAACAAGCACCCTTCTTTGGGTTTGGACAATTTGGTGCTATGTGGCCTTCCTGACCACAATTGTAGCACGCTCTCTTTCCCTTCAAACAAACTCCTAGATGTGCCTTGCCGCAAGTCGGACATGCTTCTATCTTCTTTTTCTGTCCTCTGTGTTGACTTCCAGCTGTCGAGTTATCCGTCCACTTCCTCTTCTGATTATTATTATTCCCAATATTACTTCCACCAATCCTGTTATTACCTTCATTCTCACTCTTTTTCTTTTTCTGTTCTTGGTTGTACTTAGTCACTGCATCACTTCCTCCTTCCGCGAGAATGGCCTTTTCCAAAACTCCCACAAACGTGTTAAGTTGAAACATTGATACCTTGCTGTACACCCAAGGCTTTAGTCCTTGTTTGAATCTTCTGGCCTTTCTCTCGTCAGTGTGTACTTGGTACGGGGCAAACCTTGCCAACTCATCGAATTTAGCTGCGTATTCAGGCACACTCATGTTTCCCTGTTTCAGTTCCAGAAATTGCACCTCCATCTGATTTTGCGAACTAGCTGGGAAATACATTTCGAAAAACATCTCTTTAAATCTCTCTTACGTAATTACACCTCCACCTCCTTGCATCTTGTTTGCCTGCCACCAGTAGCTAGCCTTAGACTTCAACATAAATGTCGCAAAAACGGTCTTCTGATCTTCTTGAACCCTAGCAACGTCGAAAACCTTCTCCATTTCCATCACCCACGTTTGAGCCTCGATCGGGTTTCTGGAACCTTTGAACTCTGGCGGTCCCACTGCCTTAAAATCTTTAAACGTTGTGCTAGGTGGAGCTTGCGGTTGATTATTCATGACTCCAGTTAGTAAATTAACTAGCTGTTAAACTGGATTAACGTTGGCATTATTGTTATTATTGGTTGACCCTTCCTGAGTCGGTTGACGTTATTGTCTTCTCCTTGGCGGCATTTTTCTGTTAAATAAATGTTTATTATAACTTTATTTATTTCTCTACATAGTTAAGACATTACTCAACAATTTAACATATCACTTAACACATCATCTCAAACAACTTGATATCTTTTCATTCAAATAAAAAGTTTTAACATTAAACTATAGCATACTGCTATTTACATCATCTATCCTGGAATAAAGAATCCACAGGATTTAAAACATTCAAATATTAACATATTCCTTAGTTCATAAACACATCGGAATTTACATAAAACTATATAAGTCTTGCACATAAATAAACAAATTCTATTCCTGTCTTCCAAGGTGCTCAATAGCCTTGCCACGCTCCTCATTCATGATACGAGACATCGTCCTGCGATCCAACATATACGATGGAAGTCCTTCAAACTGAATGGGGTACCTTAACACTCGCTCTTGAACCTCATCCATCGCATGATTAAGTGTGGCGTACGTGTCTTCAAGCCTTACCTTCTTTGCACGACTATCATCTTCTGCACGATCAGCTCGATGTGATTCTCTTACCCATCCTTCCTCTGCTATTTTCAGTCTTCCGGAGGTTTCCTTCAGTTCCTTCTTCAGCTTCTCTATCTCCTTGGTCTTATCTTCGGTTTGACCCTTCTCATGAACCAGATCCCACCCCACGTTTCCTAAACGTGTACGAAGGGTCACAATCTCTCTATCCTTCTCCTCTAAAGTAGACTGCTGAACAGCCGTTCGCTCAGTCAATTCTTGAACCTCATCTTGTAACTCCACGTTACGATCATATAGTGTGTCATACATCTCAGCATCAACAGTGTACCGTGGTAGCTCCTCTTCTTCTTCCTCCTCATCAAACTCCTCCTCAGGATCCTCCTCAGGATCAATCTCAGGTTCATGCTCCTGACCAACAACGGTGATCAATGGAGATGACTCCCTCCGAACTAACTGTTCCCTAACAACATGTATGTCTCGGGTCTCCTCCTCTGTAGGTACTATAGGTAATCGGGGTTCTTCCTCCCCAGCTTGACTAGCTTCACCAACATTCATCATCCTGACAACAAAATTTTAAGTTTTAGGTACTAAGTCATACTATCTAACGCATACTTAACACATAAACACATAATGTATTTTATTATCTTCAATGAATTACAAAAATTCATTTCTTAGAACTCGATAAGAGTTTTCAATTACTATCTTCTTCTATAAGGCTACTACCTAAGGTTGTTTCCCCCACCTAAGGTTCATAACCTACAGCTCTGATACCAACCTGTGACACCCCCAAATCCAAGTACTTCGATTCCACGGGATTTGGTGTTCACTGTACAAGCATCATCTATCTATCTACCCATAAATAATATCAAACCATACAATAGATAGAAATTATTAATAAATCTCTTCCCTTAAGGGTTACATCAACTGAATCATAAATAAATCCCAGGTTACTCTAACCTTAAAACATCTATGCGGAATTCTAAACAAATAAGTCTTAAACATAAATACATCATCAATTAAAATATCAAGTCTTCATCACTTGCTAACTTTGCCCTTGCCTTTACTAGTGGAGGGTTCATCACTTCTTTCATTCTTAACTGCAATGTTATTATTAAGCAAGAGTGAGCACAAATGCCCACAAGTATAAAAATGAAATAACAGTATAATAACATGCGAATAATCAAAGACATCTGAATAAAAGCTCAACTTTTGAATCAAGAATAAATAACAAGAATCAAAAAAATTCTGAGGGTCATAAGACCTTGAACTATGTCCTAGGTTATCGAGGATTATACTTGAAACCTTTAACAGTCATAAGACTATGGACCTTCTTCTCGTACTTAGGGGGATCAGCCCTTAGTACCATACTGTGCACAATATCTTAACGCTAAAGCGTAAATAATCCCCTATACAGGGTTGTTCATCTCAGTTTGTCATTCGAGTCCGCACCAAAGGAAGTTTGGTTTGGATAATTTCATCAAGGGTTCTGAAATTTAGAACGCTCATCAACTATGGACTAGTTGAATCAATAAGGTTCACTAGTCTAATAAGGTTCAACAAATATTGATATTTGATTAGAATAATAATCTCAAAAGTATACAATAGGAAAATTATCGTATATCTGAATCATGCTTTGGAAAGATAATTAATCTTTAATATCATGCTTGAACTTGAATAATAACAAGGATAATTTATTCAAGGTAAATAATAAACTTGAACAATAATGACAAGTAGAGTTAGGGAAACTTGCTCGACATAAAAGTAACATTTAAGTTTAAATAAACTTGCTCAATAGAATGGAGTTAGGGATAGGATACTTGCCTCGTGCGTAGATTACACTTTAACTAAGCACGTTCTTTGAATTAAATCCTACATACCATTCACATTCAATACCAGTTAATTACTAACTAATCAACATAACACATTATCGTTGTCTACTTTAATTATTGACTAAACTTAGTCAAATTATCACGTTGTCACATAATTTATACTTCATAAATTATCAAACTAATTATGTATTTAATAATTCAATTCACATATAATATTTTATTACATGTTAAACAACTATTTTATCATCTCATAATACCTCTAACATGATTACATGTTCATTACATCAATCCACTAACACTTGTTAGACTTTAACATTTTAAAAATACATTTCTAACATTTTCTGGAGAGTGGCGCTGCGGCGCCACTAATGTACTAAGGAGTCGCGCTGTGGCGCTGTAGCCGGGCCCTTGGCGTTGCTGCGCTATGGCGCTGCGGCGCATTGGCTTGGGTCATGGCGCTGCGGCGCTGCGGCGCAGTGGCGCTGCGGCGCGGGACTTCAGTTCTGGAGTTGGCGCCGCGGTGCGAGACTCCAGAAACTATTTCCCAGATCGCGTAGAATACAGAGTTCGGCGATTTACACATTTTATGATCACTAAACTCACTAATTTAACGTACCCACATGTTAATACTTCCATATAATCATTACCCAACATCTGTAGAGTCGTTTTAACCAATTAAAACACATAATCACATAGTTAAAACATGTGAATTCACTGACTTTGATGTTCTTAGTGGTTTTTGAATATAAAATATATAATTTAACACTACGGATTCGTTATAACACCGAATCCGTTCGTTTAAGGCTTGATCTCTTCGTATTAACATGCTCAATAATATAAGGGTATAAATTTTAGGGATAATATATAATCAATACATCAATTATCACATATATGGCCATATGGCCATATCACGTACTCTGTTTATTTTGAAATAACATATGTACGACATGTTTTCACAATACTGATGTTATGGTTTGCAACAATATATAATTAAAATACGATTTGATATGCCATAACATAAACAAAACCCATAATCATTATTCCTAACCCAATTACAGACGTTAAACCAAACTTTGAAAGCCATTTTATAAAAACTAAATGACGTAAAATAAAAATTAGGTTTGAGAAGATTACCCAAGCGTAGAATGGATTTTAGTAAGAGATGAATTTCTTCTCAATCACTGGCTCACAATTCTCCTCAACAATTATCAGATTCTCTCTAACTAGTTTTATCAGACTTAGAGAAAAATAGAAAAGAAGAAGACGTCGATTGAAATAGAACTGACGCGCATACTAGTTAGTTAACCCAGTCATGGGTAACTGCTAGCAACCCCCCCTAAAGCCACGTTTGGCTAGCCTTAAAGGCTTAAACTCAATTAATTTAATAAACTCTTTTATTATATAGTTTGAAAATGTCACCCTCTTTATAAAATAAATTCCATATTTTATTTAATTTACTTTAAATAAAATATAATAATTACTCGTAAATTCACATAATCATATATTCAATTATCTCATTAATAAATAATGTCAATTTATTAATTCTCTAATTAATAATTAAATTAATTAAATAACATCATGCTTAATTAAATTATTTCATTTAATTCAATAAGCTCACATAATCATATACCTGAATAATAAAAATTTTCTACATTAATTTAATAAATGTAACACATAAAATTAAATTAATCTACCACAATTGCATCGATTAATTATTAAATCTAATAATTAAATCATCGAAAAATAAATATTTATTTAATTCAATAAATATTAAAATTAAATTACAGATTTCTCGTTCGTCACAGTTACCTTTTGGGCTTGACTCTTTTCTACTTTGAGTATTTTTAGTGTATTTTTACTTGTTTACTTGTTTGTGTGACACCCCCCAAATTCAAGTACTTGAAACTCAAACTCGGTGCTTCACGATACCATTTTTATGAGCGGAATAATACTAATAATAATAACAATATAAATACTAAACTTAATTTACATATCAGAGTCTAAATCTCAGGTACGCGACCTTTAAACATTTATTACATGATAATTAATAAGTATTAAAGTCTTAATATCATGTAACTATTACATAAAATATCATAAAACTTATTCGATCAGCTTTTATTTCCCTTTTTTTCTTGGCAAAGCTTTCTGGTTAATCACTCTTAGCTGAAAACATTTAAATTAAGCAAGAATGAGTATTTGATTGCCCAATAAGTAATAGTAAGCAATAAGTGTTAGTTAAAAGGATTAAATATTTTCTTTGAACGACACTTCTACAACGAATCAACAGTTGTGAAGTAAGCTGAGCCAATAATAGCAATATATCAATTCTATATCAAAATTTTAAAACTACGTATTGACCATAAATGGTGAGCAGTCGACAGACTATGAAAATTATTTTCTATTTTCGAATAGGCACGAGGGTGATCAGCCCATTATGCCCTGTATTGATCAATATTACATGCAAGAACGAGATTATCGTTCATCTTATCAGCCTTTGGCACACAAAAGTTTCCCATGTACGGGATGTTCATACTTAGTCGGGAATTCGAACCAAAACAATCTGGTTGGATACAATAAAGTCCTATCTTGTACAACAATATTTTTAAGTTTGTGTCTAGCCGAATCAAATAGCGTAGACGGCTTTTAAGTCAACATATACATACCGGAAACTAACTAGTATGTATCAAACATGTGATTAAATACAATGATTATCCAAGTAAGGACACTTGTCTAACCATATTTAGAAATTAACGAACAAAATAAATATCTGGATTTATACAATAATGTTGTGTTGATAAACAATGATCGAATAATTTAAGAACTTATATGAATACAAATGTTTGGATATATAATCAATAACAATAGATTTAATAATCTATCATAACGATAATATAATTCTGAAACTTTCTTACTCATGTTCATTACATAAAGTAAATGCAAAGTTAGGATACTTGCCTGAGCTACTGCTTACAATAACGCAACTTAGTTTTATCTTTTATATTGAAACCTATCATTAATTAGATCATTCGTTCGATTAGATTAATATATCATATCACATAGTACTGCTATTTGCAGTCAGCACATAACATAATCACATTGTCACATATGTTTAGAAGTCATTTTAACATAAACAAATACGTATCTAGTCCAATTATCTAAGTCCAAATCAATTTCTAAAATATTTCGGTGTACCGACGGCTTTATCGAGTAATTATCGAGTCTAAAACTATATTCTGTAGTTCAATATTACTTTTAGATATTTTAAATATCAGTCATATTATTTTTTATAGCCTTATAATAATTTTTAAATAATTATTATAATTTATTATGACTTTTCAAACACTGAAATTATTTTTAAATGATTTAAATATTAAATAATTCTATTATCATTAATATTTAATTAATATTAAATTATTAATGAAACTCTTACCAAAATATTAAAGTTATTTCTAATAACTCAAAATACTTTTAAAATATTTTTTATTACCCTTAAATGATTTTTAAAATAATTAAAACCATTTTTAAATAATTACAATTAATATTTAAATATTAATGTACTATTTATCAAAATGTTAAAAGTAATTTATTATAACTTAAAAATAATTTTAACCCATTTATATCTTTTTTAAATGATTTTTAAATTAATAAAATCATTTTTAAATTATTTATTTAATATTATAATTAAATAACTCTAATATCATTTAATATTAAATTATTAATGAAATTTACCTTTAAATATTAAAAGTTATATTTCATAACTTAAAATATTTTTAAACTATTCATTTTCATTTAAAATGATTTTTTTCTAATATTAAAATCATTTTTAAACTAATTTAGTTAATATAATTATTAAATAAATCTTACATCATTAATATTAAATAATTAATGAAATTTACTTTAAAATATTAAAAGTTATATTTTATAAATAAATTAAATATCAATATTATTTTAATAAATACTAATATTTATGGAAAATATGTCAAATTATTAAAAGTTAATTTTTATAACATAAAATAATTTTTAAAACTATTTTTGGAATTTTTAATAATTAATTTTTATTTTTAAATGATTTTTAGAAAATTAATTAAATAAAATGAATAAACCTGTCGCTATAGCCTTTAGCGACAGAATCTGTCGCCTTAGGTGTTCTTGAACACTAAGAACATTCAAAGCCAGTGATCAAGTTAGCTACTTTGACCAAACATTAAACACTGATCATGTTGTTTATGGGCAAACTAAAGATTAGATCATGTAGAACTAGTGTAATATTACAAGATTCAACAACAAACATGATCAAAAAGCATAACATGAATGAGATCTGAGCATGCAAAGTGGTTATCAGAACTGTTCTTCATTTCTGGGTTACCCATAAATGAAGAACAGTTCGACTGTCCACCTTTGGGCTTCCACAACTTTTAATCCTTGTATCCAATTTGTGATTTAATGGATCCAGTGTGTAGCCAACATGTCAAAGTACATATCTATTACATAAAACCATCATAACAACAACGAAATCTCCAAATATAATCCGGTCAACCCATGTCAGAAATCACGATCACACGTTTTCTGGGTTACCCAGAAAACGAAAATCGTAATCATCTTACATGGTTTGACCGTACACTGCTTGAAGCCTGATAATCATTTAGGTGTTCTAAAAGCTTAAATCAACAATCCATATACCAAACTACAACCTAGATACAACTACAAACACAAATCATCAAAACACTGTCAGATCTAAGCCCGTCAAGATCCTGTCAGAACTTTCTAGGCACATTCTGGGTTACCCAGAAACGTTCGGTCATGGCCGGTCAACATGGTTTGACCACATATATCTAACAACCTGTACACGATCTGGACTTGATTCAAGTTCCAAATCCAAGATCTCATAGCGTACTGCATATTCAAACCTTTAAACAACAAAAACACATAACAGAATGAGATCTATGGGACTTGACATTTGGTTGTCAGACCATATTTCTCAGTTTTCCAGATTTTGAAAAACTTTAAATTTTAGCAACTAGATGTTATGGATCTGACATGTACCAACCCAGATCAACTATATATACTACAAACAACCTATTACAACACAAAATCATAACTTTTAACACATCTAGCAAGATCAATTTTTAAGTTAGGGTTTTATACCTCACTTTGAAAAATTTCTTGATTCTAGCTTCTGATCTGCTAGTGGAGGTAGTGGGGCTTGATTTTGGGACTGATCTAGCAATAGAATTCGTGGGTTTTAGAGAGAGAGGGTTTTGGATGAGTGTTTGTGTATGAATAAGCAAAAACGTGCACTTTTCTCTCCCTTAATCTATTTATATAACTTAGATGCATTGAATTTAAACTTGCAAGGTGTCAAAGGGGATACGATTGGCTAAGATTTTGAGCACATGGGAGATCTTAACACGGTGAGTCACTAGATTTGCCAACTCATTTGCTTAAAATATAAGAAAAGGGTAGTTTAGTCATTTGGCTTTCTAATTTAATGGAAAATTTATAAACTTGGGGTTTGACCCTTAGGGTTTAACCCTAAGGTTTTCCAAAAAAAATATTCTAGGATTTCATTTAGGGTTTAAAAAAAATAAAAATTAGTTTCCTAAAAATGTAATTTAGAGTTTACTAATTACAATTAGTTTTCTAATTACATTATACTTGAACATTAGGGTTTAAGATCCAATAATTAGCATTAGGGTTATAATTAACAATTAGGGTTATCCATTTACATTTAGCAATTAGGGTTTCTAGTTAATTAGGGTTTCTAAAAATTAATTAGGGTTTTCCTAATTAACATAAAATCCTATAATACATGTGAGACCCCAGATTTTATGAATAAATATTTAATTTTCTTAAAATAATTTTTTTTAATATTATAGTGTTGATTTGAGATAATGTTATAGTTGTGGGTAGTATTTATAAATTTTACAAAGTATGCAAGTTGTTATATAATATTCGATTGGTCGGGGAATATTCTTTTTGTCGAGGAATATTCGTACGACGGCACAATCATTGGTGGACCCCGTAATAGAATAATTGTCGGATTGAGAAAACGATAAAAATATTTTTATGAAAATAACAACGGAAGTTTTTCAGTTAAAATTGTTGAACTACTCGGTAGTAAAAGTACAGTAATACGTGTGGTTGCATAGTAACACACGGTATTGATTATTGATGCTTACGTGAGAAGTCACTCAGTTTTGTTCAATTATTGCTATAGTAATTATTGCATACTATCTCACGTTATTTGATTCAATTATTGTCGATATTTTATATATTATTAAATCAATAATTGAGGTGACAAAGTTATTAATATTATTATTTGCAATATTAACGATGTCTAGAAATTTTGTCAAGGAGAGGTAAAATATATATATATATATATATATATATATATATATATATATATATATATATATGATAATGACAGATGGGGACCACATATTGGTGGAAGTTGAAAAATGGGGGAAAGGGAAATGGAGTGGTCGGAAGGAAGTTGTATATAATATACATATATGTATATATGCATGTGTTAATATATATACTATATAATTTTTTATATATATGTATATGATGATTAGGAGGGAAGTACTTATATATATATATATATATATATATATATATATATATATATATAATTGGTGATAGTGGACTTTGTTGGTGAAAAAAAGAAAGAAGAACAAAATGATAATTGGGCACGGGAAGGAGTACTAGTATATATTATGCGCAGGTTTGAAATTTTGGCAGGGAGATGATCACGTGAATGCATCCTGTGAATTTTATAATGAGCATGTGTATATATATATATATTATAATTTATTTAAAATTTTTATTTTATTAGAGTATTTTATTGCATAGTATCCTTTCCATTCTCCTATAAATAGAAGTTCATTCCTTTATTATTTCTTACGAATTCACTGAAACTCTAGAGAGAGAAATTATAGAGAAACTATCGAAAAGTATTCTGCTACTTCCCTACTCTTATATCCAATTTCTTTTACGGTAAGGGAGATTATTTGTTGTACTCGTAAGGGGTATTATTTCTTTTGTATTCGTGAAGAGAACTTCTGTTATTCTATTATTTATTATTCTGTTGGAATAACCTATATTCTTCTGAGCATTCTTGAATTTTACTCTACAAAGAAGTATCATGTTGACAATTTGGACGTTATTGGTTCATGGATAAATTAATTCTTGAACTTGTTTTATTGAATTATTATGTCATTGTCATCATCCTCATATTTATATTATGTTGAAAGTCATCTATGGCCTGTAGTGCATAGATGGACTTGGTATGATTATGACCAGGGATTATTCGGTATAATCATGACCGTAATGTTACAAATGATGTGAAAAAAGTCCTCATTGGCCCGTAGTGCATTGATGGACAGTTTTTGGTATGATTATGGCTATGGATTCTCTTTGGCCGTAGTGCAAAGATGAATTGTTTTATGACATGATCAGGACCATTGATGGAAACACGATTATCTTTGGCCCGTAGTGCAAGGATAATTTGTGGTCGTGATACTAAAGAACATCATTGGCCGTAGTGCAAGGGTGATTCGATGATGTGGATTATTTATTAAGCTGAGTCCCATCAATAAAAGTGATGAAAAACCTTTTAAATCATAGAAGATAGTAAATTTTATTCTCTACTTGACTCTTCTAATGGATTGCTTATTCCGCTACAGTTTTTGATCTAAAACTTATTGTTTATTATATTTTATCAGTTTAACACTATTGAAGGCTAACGATAAATTATCCTGCATTATCTTAGTCATAATATTTCTTACTGGGCTAGTTGAGCTCACCCTTTTGCTTTTTTTGTTCTCTTCATGAAATGAGAACGTAGCTAGGACTAGTCAGGGAACAGAGTGATGGTCCTAGATGGTGCATTAGTAGTCCTCACTATTCTGTGAAATAGTGTGATAATAATTATAATGAGGACTCCTTTTGAGTTTTTATACTCTATAGTAGACAATATTTGTATTCAAACTCACAGTTTATGTTTTGTCGTATTGTACACGACAGTTGTATAATTAAGTTTTTATTTGTATTTTGTACCATGTATTTGACGACTCAGAACAGGTGATGTATACCTATTTTGGAGGCTTCATAATAAACAACATAAATCATATAACACAATTACTACCTAATCTTAAACTCGTATTTAACTTTTGAACTAGGGTTTAACAAATTAATATTAGGATTTTGACATTATACACCATAATTAACCAATCATTATCAATACGTACATACAGTACATATTTATAACACTGAAATATATTTAATATAATATTATTATTCTTATTCCTTGATCAACATTAAGAATTAGGGTTTGGATTTCATGTCTGATTTATCTTTTATATATAGCACTATAAATTAAGTTATAATAATTACTTAATTAGTCTGAAATAAATTCATATAATAAAATAATTATTATAATAAATCTATAATCATCTCATATATTATTTAAATAATATATAATCATATTTTCATGGAAAATAAATAATAAAAACATTTCTACTGTAAATTAATTATTTTAAGAATATACTTTATAATGGTCAATAAAATTATTTGTAATTATTCATGTAATAAATAAATTTTTATTTATCACATAATTACATATACTATACCTTGCACATATTCCCACCTTTAAAATAATGATAAAAAAAAAAAAATTATACGCAAAATTTTTCATTTATTTATATAGAAAATATCGGGTTATTACAGTTTGTGTTGTAGGAATTGGCGGTGGTTGATGAAAACAGGAAAATCTGGGCTTAAGGACATGTTTGCAGCTTTTGGGTTCCAACCAAACTGCTAGGGCGGATTTCATAATGCAATTTCATCACCGGGGCGTACAAAAACTTGTTGTCCGATTTCACAATCAACAATTACTTGCAAGTATACATGATCAACAAGTAATAAAGTGATAAGTCAAGTATTGTTCCCACAGAGAAAATAACAGCAATTTATCCTAACAATTACCAATTTTATATTATCTCAATTTTATTAAACAAATGATCAAATTGGTGAAATTTACTAAAATTACTAATTAATTAGATATCAACTAATTACCACAAGATTTAATCAGTTAATAGAGATTTAAGACTATAATTTCACTTATTGTGTCACTTAGATCAACACACTTCCTGTTAAGCTAAACTAATTATTTTGAATTGTTAATCAAGAACACATAAGTAAATATAACCATCTCTCAATGCATCATACTCAAATCAACTTAAATCCACAATTGATAGAATTAAGATGAACACCTTAATTAACTAACTCATTATATCTCTATGTGAATTATAATTAAATATGATTTAAAGCCCAAGTTCTCTTTCAAATTACATGCGATGTATAGGTATATCTCTATCCTAGACATAAATTATGAATTCCAACGTCATGTAGAAATTGCAGTCACATGTTATTATGATCAAGTCTAAATCTATACTCCATCTCTCGAGTTCATATAGGTTACTACGGTAATTACTAGCCAGGAAATTAAATCATTGAGCATAAACCATAATAGATAATCCTGGAAATAATCTCAATACTTATTAAGAAAGCATGTCAATCCTCGTTATGCAATAAGATCCATTGTAGACTAATTAAAATATAGATTTAGTTCGACATAGTTAAATTAAAAAGCAAAATCCATAAGTAATATAGCATTCTGAATACAAGAATAAAGATGAAGAAAGAGAATGAAAATTGTGATGTAATTATTTACTCTTGTCGACGTCGAGATTTTTATTTGTCCCTTTTCTAATCTTGTTCTTTTGTGTTCTCGTGTTAGGTGAGATTTGTTTGAAAAAATAAGGGAAAAAGGTCCGAAATTTATATGTCGACGCTTTGACTATAAGAGTCGCCAGTTGGTTTTTTAACTGGTTGTACCAACAGAATCGAGAAAAGATTTGCACATTGACCCAGTGATGTAACACTGTTAAACGGGTCTGTGAAACCAAGATTCATTAGGGTCCGGGGACTTGCTTATGCGAAGGGAAGGTGTTAGGAACCCTGTGACATCCGTGTTGCCACGGTGACCGCCACTTTTCAAGAAACTGTTATATGAATATGTGTGTGTGTGTGTGTGTGGGTCAATGTGCAGTTATTTGGAAGTAGTGTGAGGCCTCGTTCGCACATATATACACAGGGTTTAAATTTATGAAAAAATTCAGTTTTAAATAAGATATAGCAGTGAAGTTTTATAAAAGAGGTTTTTCAAACCCTGATGCTCAATAGTAATTGAGACTTCTATTTTATTAAATGTTTGGCTTGATTGCTTTTATTTTCGAGATGCGAAGCATCTTCGAGAAAATAATGTACAAAGCAGTGTCGAACTCCTCGTGGGCATGAAAACCATCTGAGGAAATCCAAACACCGTGAATAAATTTACAAGGTGCTTACAGCTGAAAATGTCCATCACGGGAATCGAATCTAGATTTAGTAAATTGAATCTGTGATCACATTATTCCTAGGCTCACATGATAACGCAGTTTATATGAAAGCTATAAACAGTTATATATATAAAAGCTGTAAATATTTATATATAGACATGATCAACCACCACGAAGCACCTCCATAGGGGATAGAAAATTTAAATATATAAAAGCGATATATATATATATATATATATATATATATATATATATATATATATATATATATATATATATATTGACATGATTAACCACCACGAAGCACCTCCATGGGGGATCAGAAATATAAAAAAAGATGTAAAAGCAATCAACCGCCACGAAGTAAACTCCAAGAGGGACGAAACGTAAATAAAGCAGTAAAAACGGTCATCCGCCACGAAGTATACTCCAGGCGGGACGAAATGTATATATATATATATATATATATATATATATATATATATATATATGTATAAAAGGAGGTAAACGCACCAGACATAAAATCCAGGCTCATCGAACAAAGTCCGACAATAAATAATATGTATAAGTATATATATATATATTAAAGCAGTAAACGCACCGGATGTAAAATCCAGGCTCATCGAACATAGTTCGACACACAGTTCATATATATTTATATATACAAAACCAATTAAACGCTCCACACGTAAGTCTAGGCTCATCGAACAGAGTTCGACACACAGTTCATATATATAAGTATATATATACAAAAGCAATTAAACGCTCCAGACATAAGTCTAGGCTCAATCGAGTCATAACTAGATAATGTTAGTCCATATATATATATATATATATATATATATATATATATATATAAACTAAAATAAAACCACAGACCGAAGTCCGGACATACATACGCAACACGACTCTCAACATGAAAAATATTGTGTGCAAAGATGAAGAGAAAGGCTTTAAAGTGTGTAAGAAAGCTTACAGTGGGCTGCCAAAGAAGACTTCTATAGCTTTAAGTGGATGAACACTCGGCTTTCGCTGGTAAAAAGTAGCTATATATGAGCTTACAAGTGTTTAAAATCAGAAAGTACTAAATTTACGGTGTGTACAGAGCAAATTGGACAGGGCTTCCTCGCTTTTTTCTCTTACAAAATGGCCACCACAAGCCCTCTATTTATAGAGGGGGTACCTGCGGCTAGCCACAGATGTACTTGCGGCTACCCGGGGTGCCCCGGGCTCCCTGGGTCTCGCTATCTCGAAGTACGTGCATACATGCAACGTAATGTCCACTTGAACTTTCAGAACTTCAATTCGAGCATCCGATTGAGGTGTATAAGACTTATTTTAGATCGTCGTTGTCGAGAGTTACTCAATGACATGGGATTAGAGGTTGTACAAAGTCAGGAAGATGGGACCATTCCCTCCGGTCTTCAAGCTTCAAATTCTATCCTTTACCCTGCGCAATAGTCACTCAGGATTGGACTTCCTTAGTTTTTATGGGATAGTGTTGTGTAGAAATGTATGTATGAAGTGTTGAGACGGTGCGATGTGGCGTCAAGGTGGCAAGATGATAACTTTGCCCCTCACTGGGGTTATCTCCAGCTTAGACTGATAAAGCAGACGTTGCTCAGGGTTATCTCTGAGATTGGACTGTTGCAAGTGTTAAAGGTCCTCAGTGTCATCTCTGAGGTGTGCATGTCTTCTCAGTGTTATCTCTGGGTCTTGTACTGAGTGCCTTGGTATGAGTGCCGAGTGTTCTGAAGCTATTTGCATGGCTTTGTAACAAACATTTCTGGGGTTATCTCCAAGGTTGGCGCTGCTATTCCCGGTGTCGGGACTGAGACTGAATACCTCGGGGTTATCTCTAAGATGAATCGGCCTTCACCGGTGGAATTTTTGATATTGGAACTATATGCCTCAGGGTTATCTCCGAGGTTGGAACTGATACTCCCAGTGTGTGTTTTGGGGTTGAGACTGAACTTTCGGTAGTATCCGAACTGGATATGGGCTGTCTTCTAGGGTTATCTCTGAAAGACGAATCTGCCCTCCTAAAATGTCAGTAATAGGTATGCAGAAAATTTTGAGCGTCTACAGATGCCGCTCTTTGTTATATTCATGCAATGTAATGGCATTGATAGGATAAAGAATCCTAGACACTTAAAATTCAACAAGATAAACATGATGCTATGTGAAGAAACATGATGCAAGTGCATGATGCATATGTATGATGCATATGTTGGGTTCCAACGCTTTGTTGGGTTTACTTGCCAACGGCGGCACTGACGTCAAGGTTGCTTGACCTTCGTTGATATGTGCATCAACGGATACAAATGTGTGATACCCCTGCCGGGGTTATGCACATATGAAAATAAGTGATGCCCCCACCAAGGATATACACTTTGACATATGAAAACGCGTGATACCCCCGCCGGGGATATGCACTTCGACATATTAAAACACGTGATGCCCCCGCCGAGGATATGCACTACGATATACGAAAACGTGTGATGCCCCCGCCAGGGATATGCATTTCGACATATGAAAAAATGTGATGCCCCCGCTAGGGATGCGTACTGTAGTATGCGTGATGCCCCTGCCGGGGATTTGATTATAAATTAGGACGATGACCCTGAATTGGCGGCATTGGGCCTGTGTAAGGTGTTGCCAAGTGTGATCTGCAACTGCTGAGATCGTCGGTATAGTATACCTTATGTTCAGGCAAATACCAATGAATGATATGAAAGCCACAGTCGGACCCAGGAAAACCAGGATTTCAGGCCATTCCGCTCAATCGCGTAGCGTTTTTATCTCTGATTTGGTCTTTTCAGCTTGTGAGAATTCCTTTGCAACTCAAACTGGACCGAGCCGGAGGGGTGGGACCCACATAAGGGTGTCGCAGGTACACCTGCAGCAGCCGCAGGTGGACCTACGGCCAGCTGTGGGGCTTTTAAGGCTGTAAGTTTGCCTTTTCAAGTCATTTTCAAGTTGCGCCGCAAAGCAAATCCGAGAGCTCTTCCTCAGATCTGGTGAGTTCGGGCGACTTTCTACAAATTTTGTTACCGTACAAGTGTTCTACATTATCCTGGTAACGTATGCATGTCTTTTTTCCAGCTTTTATCCGTTGAAAAATGACTTTTTGTATGAAATGTATCTAAACACATACTAGTGAATATGCATGCTCAAATGACTTGATAAAAAATATTCAACATAGTAAATGTTAATATTAAACCATGCTGAACATAATGATGTGAAAAAATTTAACTTTTGAAATAGTCAAATTAGCACCTTTTTTCTGCTATTTCTTATCCTATTTGAGGACAAATGAGTAAAGGTGGTAAAGCAAAGTAATCCTGGTAATTAGGCTACCCTTATGGATTGATGACTTTGATTTTTTAAATGCATATAGTATGTATATGATTGTGTGCAGGTGTGCTACTTTATGGCCACCTAGTCATGCCTATGTGGATGTGGATAGTCCTATTTATAGAGGAAACTATGGCAAAAAATTTCAAAATATAGGCATTTAGTAGCCATGCATTTTTAACTCTACTGTAGATGTATGTTAAAGTAATGTAGTCATGCATTTTTAAAAGAAAGCTCCAGGTTTCAAAATTACCGCACCCTTTCTAAGGTAATTTGGAGACTTGTTGTCCAGATATTATGGATCCAGATCAGCCGAGTAGTTCCCGCAGGACCACTTCTGGTGTACGGAGGAGGTCTTCTAAAGTGCCTCGACCCCGTTCTGTTAGACAGCCTCGTCGTCTGGTGGAGACAGTGATATGTCCAGTCCAGGTTGATGTGCTGGACGTCGAGGATGAGGAGGAGGATGTTCTGATTGTGGACCCCTCTCCTGCTGCACATGTTCCCCGTAAGGACCTCCCGAGTATTCAGGTGGCAAACCCAGAGCTTCTGGGTGATTTGAGTCGACATCCCTCGATGTACTTTTATGCCAACGAGGTATCAAGATAGATCTTAATCTTCCTTTTTTCCTATTGATGAGGAGTAAAGGATTCTGTTGTCGATCTGTTTTTTATATAGGTTCCCGGCTTTACACAGCCTTGAGGGAACTGGTTCATCATTCACTCCATGTACCAGGCTCTGCATCCTGACTATAGAGCGATTATGCATGACTGGGGATTTGGTGCATTCTTTTCCATCCTTCCCTGCCGATGTTCCTTGGGTTATCTCAGGGCATTGTCTAAGCGATGGTTTCACCAGACACAATCACTCCATTTGCTGGACTGTGAGGTGATGATGACGCCGATGGATTGGCAGTTTATCATAGGTATGGAGTTTGGAGGGGCACCAGTGCCTTGCAAGGCGGATATTACCCCGACTATCGTCAGATCCTTGTTAGGAGTTTCGGCGGAGGCACTCAAGTACAGGACTGTCCGTACGGGTCCTTTAAGCATAGATGCTATGAGTGGGCTGTTGAGTGAACCCATACCAGATGATGTTAAAGTCAGGGATCACATTCTTCGATGATTGTTCCTGATGATCATTACGGGCTGTTTCATAGTAGATAACTCTTCTACGGTGTCATTCGCTTTGATCAGCGCCACGCTACATGTGGATCATATTGGAGAGTATGATTGGGCTTCCTACACCTTCGCCTATTTCCTCAGGGGCATACAGATGCGCTCGCAGGGTTTGACCGAGGCTTGGTTAGGATTCTACCCATTTCTGCTGGTGAGTATTTCTCTTGTAATTTCCCATGTATAGGTTAAGAGTGTTTACTAATAGCAAATGTTTGCCTTTATAATGATAGTTCGGGGCCTATGAGAGGCTCCCATGTTTACGTCCTGTGACTGTGTTAGGATTGGATACCTATCCATGAGGACGACGATGGCATCATTCCATATTGGCGTAGGTCCCTGTAGCGGAGGGTTTCACTCATTGTCGCCTATAGCTGGAGTTATTGACAGCTGATGTCATCACATGGATTCCCTACTCTGGGGGCACTTGGCCACTGGATTTGAGGATGGGTACCCGACTGGTGTCGAGTACATGATTTCTACCCGTAGGGTTCCTCTCTTAATTAATGGAGGATGGGATCTCTATTTAAGAGAGCGTGCTATTAGGAGCACCACAGGAGAGATTCGTGTGCCGATCTTGCCTCCTGCCAAGCATTATTGGCTTGTGTCACAGTCACCCATCACTGATATCCCATTGTTGGGTGTTGACGATTTTGCATTATCAAAGGGTCCCTGCACTCAAGATGTATTCCAGCATTGGTGGATCCCTAGTACCATTGGAGCCCAGACCCGCGCCACTCAGTTCATGGGGGATATTGTTTCTGGATTCGTGATGATGACGGATTGGCTAGCCTGTGTCCGAGATTCAACTCATGTGACACAAATTATCAGCTTGACCCAGCGACTGGACCGGACACATTTCTTTATTCGGCATTTGGGCAGAGACCCAGCAGAGGTAGATTTATTTGATCCTTCTAGCGCAGGAGCTGGCCCCTCAGATAACCCATTTGGCTTTGTCGACGTTGATCCTCCTTTGTATAGGCCTGACATCCCTATTGATATGAAAGCTATAAGCAGTTATATATATAAAAGCTGTAAATATTTATATATAGACATGATCAACCACCACGAAGCACCACCATAGGGGATCGAAAATTTAAATATATAAAAGCGATAAATATATATATATATATATATATATATATATATATATATATATATTGACATGATTAACCACCACGAAGCACCTCCATGGAGGATCAAAAATATAAATAAAGCTGTAAAAGCAATCAACCGCCACGAAGTAAACTCCAAGAGGGACGAAACGTAAATAAAGCAGTAAAAACGGTCATCCGCCACGAAGTATACTCCAGGCGGGACGAAAATAAATATATATATATATATATATATATATATATATATATATATATATATATATATATATATATACTTATACATATTATTTATGTCTAGTGCGTTTACCTCCTTTTATACATATATATATATATATATATATATATATATATATATTAAAGCAGTAAACGCACCGGATGTAAAATCCAGGCTCATCGAACATAGTTCGACACACAGTTCATATATATTTATATATACAAAAGCAATTAAATGCTCTACACGTAAGTCTAGGCTCATCGAACAGAGTTCGACACATAGTTCATATATATAAGTATATATATACAAAAGCAATTAAACGTTTCAGACATAAGTCTAGGCTCAATCGAGGCATAACTCGATAATGTTAGTCAATATATATATATATATATTCAAACTAAAATAAAACCACAGACCGAAGTCTGGACATACATACGCAACATGACTCTCAACATAAAAAATAGTGTGTGCAAAGATGAAGAGAAAGGCTTTAAAGTGTGTAAGAAAGCTTACAGTGGGCTGCCAAAGAAGACTTCTATAGCTTTAAGTGGATGAACACTCGGCTTCCGCTGGTAAAAAGTAGCTATATATGAGCTTACAAGTGTTTAAAATCAGAAAGTACTAAATTTACGGTGTGTACAGAGCAAATTGGACAGGGCTTCCTCGCCTTTTTCTCTTACAAAATGGCCACCACAAGCCCTCTATTTATAGAGGGGGTACCTACGGCTAGCCACAGATGTACTTGCGGCTACCCGGGGTGCCCCGGGCTCCGTGGGTCTCGCTATCTCGAAGTACGTGCATACATGCAATGTAATGTCCACTTGAACTTTCAGAACTTTAATTCGAGCATCCGATTGAGGTGTATAAGACCTATTTTAGATCGTCGTTGTCGAGAGTTACTCAATGACATGGGATTAGAGGTTGTACAAAGTCAGGAAGATGGGACCATTCCCTCCGATCTTCAAGCTTCAAATTCTATCCTTTACCCTGCGCAATAGTCACTCAGGATTGGACTTCCTTAGTTTTTGTGGGATAGTGTTGTGTAGAAATGTATGTATGAAGTGTTGAGACGGTGCGATGTGGCGTCAAGGTGGCAAGATGATAACTTTGCCCCTCACTGGGGTTATCTCCAGCTTAGACTGATAAAGCAGACGTTGCTCAGGGTTATCTCTGAGATTGGACTGTTGCAAGTGTTAAAGGTCCTCAGTGTCATCTCTGAGGTGTGCATGTCTTCTCAGTGTTATCTCTGGGTCTTGTACTGAGTGCCTTGGTATGAGTGCCGAGTGTTTTGAAGCTATTTGCATGGCTTTGAAACAAGCATTTCTGGGGTTATCTCCAAGGTTGGCGCTGCTATTCCCGGTGTCGGGACTGAGACTGAATACCTCGGGGTTATCTCTAAGATGAATCGACCTTCACCGGTGGAATTTTTGATATTGGAACTATATGCCTCGGGATTATCTTCGAGGTTGGAACTGATACTCCCAGTGTGTGTTTCGGGGTTGAGGCTGAACTTTCGGTAGTATCCGAACTGGATATGAGCTGTCTTCTAGGGTTATCTCTGAAAGACGAATCTGCCCTCCTACAATGTCAGTAATAGGTATGCAGAAAATTTTGAGCGTCTACAGATGCCGCTCTTTATTATATTCATGCAATGTAATGGCATTGATAGGATAAAGAATCCTAGACACTTAAAATTCAACAAGATAAACATGATGCTATGTGAAGAAAGATGATGCAAGTGCATGATGCATATGTATGATGCATATATTTTGTTGGATGGCTCTCCATCATGGTGGGAAGATTGTCGACTCCCTGATGCTTCTACCGGGGATGGCAATAAATAAGCAGCCTGATGAACTATCATGGATGTGCAATCCACAGCTAACAGGAATCTCTAGGATTGTTGACATTGGGGTTATCACCAAAGTCTTGAATCCTTGATACAGACTTTTTTTCGAAGATGTGCCTCTCGTGTACAAGAGATCTGTGGGGATAAAGCTTTTTTCTGCTTGAGGATGTGTATAACATATTCCATCATCGATCCTCCCCGATGATGTTGATCTTTCCTAGTTTGTATCGCACGGACATATCAATGTTCTGTTGAATTTACTGCCAACAGTATGTGTTGTCAGGGCTGCCCGACCTTCGTTGATGTATATGTCACCGAATAAAACCCTTGTTGAGCAGACTATCAAGACTGCTTGACCTTCGCTGACGTGTGAATCAATGGATAAATATGCGTTATAACCCCTGTCGGGGATATACTTGATCTTTGCTGACGTGTACATCAACGGATGAACTCCCTGCAGGGGATAAATATCAAGGTTGCTTGACCTTTGTTGATGTTTGTATCAACTGATGCAATCATCGGATGGCTTCCAACGCTTCGTTGGGTTTACTTGCCAACGGCGGCACTGACGTCAAGGTTGCTTGACCTTCGTTGATATGTGCATCAACGGATACAAATGTGTGATACCTCCGTCGGGGTTATGCACATATGAAAACAAGTGATGCCCCCACCAAGGATATACACTTTGACATATGAAAACGCGTGATGCCCCCGCCAGGAATATGCACTTCGACATATTAAAATACGTGATGCCCCCGCCGAGGATATGCACTTCGATATACGAAAACGCGTGATGCCCCCGCCAGGGATATGCATTTCGACATATGAAAAAATGTGATGCCCCCACTGGGGATGCGTACTGTAGTATGCATGATGCCCCCGCCGGGATTTGATTATAAATTAGGGCGATGACCCTGAATTGGCGGCATTGGACTTGCGTAAGGTGTTGCCAAGTGTGATCTGCAACTGCTGAGATCGTCAGTATAGTATACCTTATGTTCGGGCAAATACCAATGAATGATATGAAAGCCACAGTCGAACCCAGGAAAACCAGGATTTCAGGCCATTCCGCTCAATCGCGTAGCGTTTTTATCTCTGATTTGGTCTTTTCAGCTTGTGAGAATTCTTTTGCAACTCAAACTGGACCGAGCCGGAGGGGTGGGACCCACATAAGGGTGTCACAGGTACACCTGTAGCAACCGCAGGTGGACCTACGGCCAGCTGTGGGGCTTTTAAGGCTGTAAGTTTGCCTTTTCAAGTCATTTTCAAGTTGCGCCGCAAAGCAAATCCGAGAGCTCTTCCTCAGATCTGGTGGGTTTGGGCGACTTTCTGCAAATTTTGTTACCGTACAAGTGTTCTACATTGTCCTGGTAATGTATGCATGTCTTTTCTCCAGCTTTTATCTGTTGAAAAATGACTTTTTGTATGAAATGTATCTAAACACATACTAGTGAATATGCATGCTCAAATGACTTGATAAAAAATATTCAACATAGTAAATGTTAATATTAAACCATGCTGAATATAATGATGTGAAAAAATTTGACTTCTGAAATAGTCAAATTAGCACTTTTTTTCTGCTATTTCTTATCCTATTTGAGGACAAATGAGTAAAGGTGGTAAAGTAAAGTAATCCTGGTAATTAGGCTACCCTTATGGATTGATGACTTTGATTTTTTAAATGCATATAGTATGTATATAATTGTGTGCAGGTGTGCTACTTTATGGCCACCTAGTCATGCCTATGTGGATGTGGATAGTCCTATTTATAGAGGAAACTATGGCAAAAAATTTCAAAATATAGGCATTTAGTAGCCATGCATTTTTAACTCTACTGTAGATGTATGTTAAAGTAATGTAGTCATGCATTTTTAAAAGAAAGCTCCAGGTTTCAAAATTACCGCACCCTTTCTAAGGTAATTTGGAGACTTGTTGTCTAGATATTATGGATCCAGATCAGCCGAGTAGTTCCCGCAGGACCGCTTCTGGTGTACGGAGGAGGTCTTCTAAAGTGCCTCGACCCCGTTCTGTTAGACAGCCTCGTCGTCTGGTGGAGACAGTGATATGTCCAGTCCAGGTTGATGTGCTGGACGTCGAGGATGAGGAGGAGGATGTTCTGATTGTGGACCCCGCTCCTGCTGCACATGTTCCCCGTAAGGACCTCCCGAGTATTCAGGTGGCAAACCCAGAGCTTCTGGGTGATTTGAGTCGACATCCCTCGATGTACTTTTATGCCAACGAGGTATCAAGATAGATCTTAATCTTCCTTTTTTCCTATTGATGAGGAGTAAAGGATTCTGTTGTCGATCTGTTTTTTATGTAGGTTCCCGGCTTTACACAGCCTTGAGGGAACTGGTTCATCATTCACTCCATGTACCAGGCTCTGCATCCTGACTATAGAGCGATTGTGCATGACTGGGGATTTGGTGCATTCTTTTCCATCCTTCCCTGCCGATGTCACTTAAGTTATCTCAGGGCATTGTCTAAGCGATTGTTTCACTAGACTCAATCACTCTATTTGCTGGATTGTGAGGTGATGATGACGCCGATGGATTGGCAGTTTATCATAGGTATGGAGTTTGGAGGGGCACCAGTGCCTTGCAAGGCGGATATTACCCCGACTATCGTCAGATCCTTGTTAGGAGTTTCGACGGAGGCACTCAAGTGCAGGACTGTCCGTACGGGTCCTTTAAGCGTAGATGCTACGAGTGGGCTGTTGAGTGAACCCATACCAGATGATGTCAAATTCAGGGATCACATTCTTCGATGATTGTTCCTGATGATCATTACGGGCTGTTTCATAGTAGATAACTCTTCTACGGTGTCATTCGCTTTGATCAGCGCCACGCTACATGTGGATCATATTGGAGAGTATGATTGGGCTTCCTACACCTTTGCCTATTTCCTCAAGGGCATACAGATGCGCTCGCAGGGTTTAACCGAGGCTTGGTTAGGATTCTACCCATTTCTGCTGGTGAGTATTTCTCTTGTAATTTCCCATGTATAGGTTAAGAGTGTTTACTAATAGCAAATGTTTGCCTTTATAATGATAGTTCGGGGCCTATGAGAGGCTCCCATGTTTACGTCCTGTGACTGTGTTAGGATTGGATACCTATCCATGAGGACGGCAATGGCATCATTCCATATTGGCGTAGGTCCCTGTAGTGGAGGGTTTCACTCATTGTCGCCAATAGCTGGAGTTATTGACAGCTGATGTCATCACATGGATTCCCTACTCTGGGGGCACTTGGCCATTGGATTTGAGGATGGGTACCCGACTGGTGTCGAGTACATGATTTCTACCCGTAGGGTTCCTCTCTTTACTGATGGAGGATGGGAGCTCTATTTAGGAGAGCGTGCTATTAGGAGCACCACAGGAGAGATTCGTGTGCTGATCTTGCCTCCTGCCAAGCGTTATTGGCTTGTGTCACAGTCACCCATCACTGATATCCCATTGTTGGGTGTTGACGATTTTGCATTATCAAAGAGTCCCTGCACTCAAGATGTATTCCAGCATTGGTGGATCCCTCATACCATTGGAGCCTAGACCCGCGCCACTCAGTTCATGGGGGATATTGTTTCAGGATTCGTGATGATGACGGATTGGCTAGCCTGTGTCCGAGATTCAACTCATGTGACACAAATTAACAGCTTGACCCAGCGACTGGACTGGACACATTTCTTTATTCGGCATTTGGGCAGAGACCCAGCAGAGGTAGATTTATTTGATCCTTCTAGCGCAGGAGCTGGCCCCTCAGATAACCCATTTGGCTTTGCTGACGTTGATCCTTCTTTGTATAGGCCTGACATCCCTATTGATAGAGATTCGGTGACTCAAGAGCAGTTACATCAGGTGGACAGGATTGATGATGTAGATATTAACACCAATATCTTCTTATGATGTGTATTCTCGTTATCTCTTTTGATATGCCTCTTGTTAGATATTGGGTGGTTGTGCCCCATTATCGCTATATCTTTTGATAGGCCTCTGTTAGTATTAGGGCATCTGTGCCCCATTTCCCTGTATTTTTAGTTGTACAAAGATGATGTATATAGATAGTGATGTATTTAGGAATGTATGTACTATCTTCTATTCCCTGCATCATATTGCCATTTATTATCTGTTATGAATGTATCTTGTTATGCATATATATGTATGTCCATAGATATTCAGCATTAACCCCTGGACGGTATTATGATACGGCCCACACAGATGTCTTCTTTGATAGTCAGCCACATAGATCACACCCCGCCATTATTGGTGGCATCCCATTTAAGATCTTGGTATGATAGTATGTCACCCTCAGATAGGGTGATCGTAGATCAGCTGTTATAGCATACCATGACACTTTTGATGTTTCAGGTTCCCGCAGGATTTATGGAGGGCATGTTGGAGCACTAGAGTATCAGAGAGGTAGGTTTTCAGGCTTAGGACCCAGGTGTTGACTCTGACTTTGGAGGAGTATGCAAGTTTGACAATGTTGCCACTTGACAGACCTTGTGTGCATATGGCCATTGCTGCCATGAGCCGGCAGTTTATGACTCTCACCAGGCTTAGGCAGAGAGTTGTGCAGGATGAGATCACATCCGGCCACATGATATCCCAGCATTTTTTGATTGACAGATTTAGCTATGAGGACAGCTATGTTCGGTATTCTGGGGATTTCACCATACCAAAGGATCATTAGCGTTTGGCCAAAGTAGATGTATTGCTGCTATGTGTATTATCATACGTGTACATGCCACGATACATGGATGAGTTGGACATCGGTGTCATCATGGCAGGGAGAGCTCTCAGGGAAGGTCGTACCATTATTCTGATGATTATGGCAAAGACGCTGAGGTCGGCCACGTTCTGTAGTACTTACCCTGCAAGAGTATTCACAGGCAGTTCGGTCATGTTGAACGTGTGGTTTATGTCACACTTGAGACCGATTGGCACATTCAGATGACACGCGTATTGTTTCACCCATGAGATAGCTATATCATATTCCTTCCAGCCTATGGAGTGTACAGATCCTGCATCTTTGTCCGTTTTCCTAGCTGGGATCGGAGATCCTTTTGCTATCTTACCATGTACAGGGCTCAGTTCGCCATACAGTCTCATTACTCATGCTCCGGGCATGGATTATCTCCCTCTGGCTGGTTTTAGGGGCATGACTACCTATCACCCGCTGGCCGTGATGTCACAGTTTGACCAGTTCCAAGATTTCCATCCTTTTGATGGGGCATTAGGTCAGCACTTAGCTTCTCACCACTTGTTAGCAGAGGACCGATCCTAGGTGTATGCTTGTTAGGATCAGCGTGAGATAGATGTTTTTTCTGTTAGCCATCCGGGTTGTTCGCCAGAGTATTCTACGTGGATGGAGACAGAGACTTCATCAGCTGCGACAGTATCCACAGTGCCGAGTATGGATTTAGATGGTGGAGAGCCCATGGAGGACATTGATTCTCACCCCGAGGAGGAGCCATTTACTGGGTTGCCAGCAGCTATCTTAGATTCTCCCAGTACTAGTATTGTTGTGATCCAGCATTCAGCACAGTACTTTGAGCAGAGTTTTCATCTGATGACGCAGCTCTGTTAGAGAGGGACGAGGCATTAGCTTGTAGAGATGTTAATGTTGTTGAGCGGGATGAGGCCAGATTAGCCAGAGATTCAGTAATCGTTGAGCGGGACGTTGCCCTATCTGATAGGGATGTAGCTATTACAGACAGTACTTCAGTGAGATCCCTGACCACTGGTATGCTTGTCGAGATGAGTGCATATATAGATGAGCATCGCATCACCATGCAGATGGCCTCGGACTTGCTGACTCGTGTGGATATCCTTGTACAGGAGACCACAGTGTTACCTCCTTCTACGGATAGAGATGCTATGTTAGATATGCTAGCCCGCATGCATACCGATCTGTAGATAGCCTTGTATTTTCTTGCACAGACTAGCTTAGCCATTTTGTCAAGCACAATTTACATTGTGTATATCAAACAGTATTATATATAACAGGAAAATATATTTTTGATCACTTCCCATTAAATATGCCTGAATATTTGCTTTATATTTGCCTACTTCTTCAGGGCTTGTGATCTTGATGTATTCTAAATTCCTCCTTGTTGGAAGGACATTGAGTTGTCTCTGGATAGATCATTGATCTGTGTGTATCCCTACCATCTTTGGTGTCTTGGGACTGGTTTCTATATGGAAATGTAGAGAGGAGTATGGCTTTCCTCTCTGAGATTGAACGCACCACATATGGTCGCTAATACTCCTATTTAGGAGGAGCCTAGTTAATTCCATCTCTTATGGATTGGTATTGCTCTTCAAGGTACAACCACAGCTTAGATGGTCGCCGAGTCTCCCGTTTACATGGGGAGGTTAGGTAATTCCATCCCTTTGGTCTAAAGCCAATGAAATGTAATGGATTGAAGGATGATCCCAGTACCGTTGACAAATATTTATGTTTTGGTAGGTGGTTAGACCGAACCATAAATGGCTGCCTATGTACTCCTATTGAAGAGGAGATCAGGTCTGCGTAGTTCGAACCTGGTGTAAGAGGTTCAACGCTGTTTGTGGCAGAAAGGTGTAGGAATGTTTTTGTTATTTTTATTTTTGTAATGAGAAGGTTGTAGAAATGTTTTTGTTATTTTTTTATTGCGATCGGGCCATATAAAATGGTTGCCTACGTACTCCCATGTATCAAGAAGATCAGGTCGACGTAGTTCACCCCTCAGGACGATTTTGTAGTCAACAAACAGTTTAATCCTATGTGGAGGACAAGCTGTGGGGGGACAGAAAGTTTAATCCTAAGTTCAAGATAAACTATAGGTATGAAAAGTTTGATCCCATGTTTGGGGACAAACTGCAAGTATGAAAGGTTCAATCCCTAGTGGGATAACAGAAGTTGTGTAAGGGTTAAAAACCAAGTGGAGAAGAAAGGATATGGCGATCTGAAAACCAGGCTGCTGGCTTGAAAAGTGTGTTCTCCTGATGGGCACAGTGTGGAAAAAGTGTTGCATGTAGTGAAGGGTTAAAGAACCGGAATGACTGGTGATCTGATGATCCAACACCAGGATATTTACTTGATGGTAACTTCAGACATAGTATCGTTTCACGGTGTCCTAGTTAATGAGTTGCGAAAATTCATCGCTGTCCATTTCCTTCAATCTGAGAGTACTTCATGTCAATACCTCCTTGACAATAAACGGGCCTTCCCAGTTAGGGGCGAATTTTCCTTTAGACTGATCTTGGTTGTCGATGATCTTCTTCAAAACCAAGTCATGTTATTTAAACTGCCGTAGTCGGGCTTTTCTGTTGTAGGATCGGGCGATCCTTTGTTGATATAACTGACCATGGAAGATAGCCGTGGTTTGCCTTTCGTCTATTAGAGACAATTGGTGATACCTATCTTGTACCCATTGGCCTTCATCCAGCTAAGTGTCTATCAACACTCTGAGGGATTCCATTTCCACTTCTATGGGGAGCACTGCTTCCATCCCATTGGTTAATGCGTAGGGGGTTGCCCCAGTTGAAGTGCTCATTGATGTTCTGTAGGCTAACAGAGTAAGAGGCAATAAGTCAATCCAGCCTTTGTGGTTGGCGGACATCTTTTACATGATCTTCTTGATGTTTTTTTAGCTGCTTCAACAGCACCATTCATCTTTGAACGGTAGATGACGGAGTTAAGATGTTTGATGCGAAATTTGCTGCATAACTCCTTCATCATTTTGTTGTTGAGGTTCTTAGCATTGTCTGATACAATTACCTTTAGTTGTCCATATCGACAAATGACATTGTTTCTGATGAAAGCATTGATGACTTCTTTGGTAACCATGGGAAAGGAGGCTGCTTCTACCCACTTGGTGAAGTAGTCGATCGTGGTGAAGATAAATCGATGCCCATTACTGGCTTTAGGCTTGATGGGCTCGATCACGTCCATTCCCCACATTGAGAAGGGCCAAGGTGAATTCATATTGTGGAGCTCCCGTGGAGGGGCGTGGATAGCATTCCCATGAATTTGGCATTAATAACATCTCCTGACGTGGTCATTGCAGTCAGCCTTGAGAGAGAGCCAGTAATGTCCCGTTCTGAGGATCTTCTTTACAAGTAGAGGGTCGCTCATGAGTCTTTGAGCTTGGTCCTTGTCTAGGCATCTAAGGAGACCTAGTCCTGTATCTCTTTTGTAGAGTGCATCTCCGCTCAGGTTGAATTTCATAGCAAGTCGATGGATCTGCCTTTTCTCAGTCGAGCTCGCCTCAGCGGGTGTAGATCCATCTCGCAAGTGCTCCTTAATATGCTGATACCAAGGGTACTGGATGGGAGGTAGCTCATCCGATACTTCTCCAACATTGTTCCTATAGGCTGGTGCCTTTTACAGGGCCAATGTGACGCTTGGCATGTGTTCTTTGTCAGGTATGTGAATTAAGGAGGCCAAAGTTGCTAGCGCACCTGCGAAGTGATTCCTATTACGAGGAATGTGTAGAAAGGAGATCTCTTAGAACTCTGAAGCCATCTGTAAAACTTACCGATAGTAAGGTAGCAAATGTAGCTCTTTGGTTTGATAGATTCCCGTGGATTGTTTGACTACTAACTCTAAATCGCCAAAGACAGTTAATCACCTAATGCCCATTGAACTGGCAAGTTTTAGCCCCATGATACAGCCTTCATACTCAGCTGTATTGTTGGTGCTGACAAACTGCAATTTGACGGCGATAGGATACTGCTCCCCCGTACCGAATACTAGAACTGCTCCAGCTCCTGAACCTTCTGTATTAACAGCTCCATCGAAATACATGTTCCATGTTTGGCGTGTATCGTAATGATGGTGTTGCTGAATTGCCAGTACCCCTTCATCGGGGAAGTACGTTTCCAATGGTTTGAAATCCCCTGAAGGTGCGGCGGCCAGTTGATCCACGATTCCTTGACCTTTAATGGATTTTTACATCACATAAACGATGTCAAATTGTTGCAGGATCAACTGCCATCTGGACAGTCGGCAATTCAGTATGGGCTTGCTGAACACATACTTGAGAGGATCCACGTGGGATATGAGATGGGTTGTGTGCCCATGGAGATAATGCAGTAACCTTATGGCAGCCCATGCTAAAGCACAACAAGTCTTCTCAATCACAGTGTACTTGTGTTCACTGCTGCTAAATCTTTTGCTGAGGTAATAGATAGCTCTTTCTCGGCCTCTATCGTCTTTCTGACCCAGCATGCAGCCAATGGCATTGTCACTTATGGACAGGTACATGAACAGGGGAACATCATCCCTGGGTGGTACCAAGACAGGAGCTTTGACTGGCTGCTCTTTGATTGTAAGGAATACCTTCTGGCACTCATCATTCCATTTCATGGAGGAGTTCTTCTTTAACAGCTTGAAGATGGGCTCACAGGTTGCTGTGAGTTGAGAAATGAACCTACTAATGAAGTTGACTCTTCCCAAAAATCACCTTATTTCCTTCTCTGTCTAAGGAATGGGCATTTTCGTAATGGCCTAGATTTTGGTGGGACCCAGCTCAATTACCTTGTGGCTGACTAGGAATCCTAGCAACTTGCCTGATTTAACGCCAAAGGTGCATTTGGCTGGATTCAACTTCAAGTTGTACTTACGCAACCTGTTGAAAAGCTTTCTGAGATGGTCTAGGTGGTCTTCCTCCCTTTGGGATTTAACAATGATGTCATCAACGTAGATCTCTATCTTCTTATGCATTAAATCATGGAACAGAGCCATCATGGCTAGCTGATAGGTGGCTCCGGCATTGATGAGGCCGAAAGACAACCGTCTGTAGCAAAAGGTTCCCCAAGGCGTGATAAAAGCAGTTTTCTCATGATCCTCCTCAGTAACCATGATCTGATGGTACCCCGCAAAGCAATCAGCAAAGGAGTACATGTCGTATTGAGCAGTATTATCAATGTGAATGTGGATAAATGGCACGGGAAAGCTATCCTTAAGGCAAGCTTTATTCAGATCCCGAATCCACGCAAACTCGCACCTTTCCTCCAAGCTTAGGCACGGGAACGATGTTGAATATCCATTCAGGATATGTGGACACCATGATAATACCAGCTTTAAATTGTTTCATAATTTCTTCTTCCACCTTTAAACTCCACTCAAGTTTCAATCGCTTGAGCTTCTGCTTGACTGGTTTGAATCCCTCTTTAATGGGAAGGCAATGAAGGACAATGTCAGTGGACAAAACCACCATGTCTTCATGAGACTATCCAAACACATCCTGGAATTGGGTTAGTAGTGTAACCATATCATTCCTCTAGTTTGGGGTAAGGTCTGAACCAATCTGAATTATCTTAGGGCTTTCTAAGGTTCTGAGATTAAAGGAGGTGGTTTGATCAAGGTTGGGTTTAGGTTTGTCTTCGACCCATTCTTTGATCTCCGGAGGCACCTCAATGTCCTCTTGTATTTCCATCAAGTATGAGTCCAACTTTTCATCAAAGTTATAATCCTTGTGGAAAAGAGACATCTTATCAGCAAGTACAGGCACATCTAAGTTCAGAGTCCTAAAACAAAATATGCTTTCACGTAATAAATATGAAATTGTTTAATCATACAAAGTGTTAGCATGTACGGACAAAACAACTGCTAATATTGTATAAAAAAGTAAGCAGTTATTATATCTACAGGACAGAAAGAAGTCCTGCCCATTTTACCTTTGTCGACCAATGCAAGGAGTGCTGCTCCAATTGGCAAGGACAAAGTCCTGGTGGACTGCAGTGATGGAGGGGTTGTCATCATCCTCCTTTTCTCGAATGATGACCATTACGTCTAGGCAATCATCGTCTGGGGTGTATCTGTTTGAATGTTCATCATGGACAATGATGTGTATGCCTGACATCATTCGGACGATGTCTTGTTTAATTCTTCGTTCCTCTTCTTCCACCTTAAGATCTGGAACAAAGACTTCCTTCTCCTTTATCGGTATCGGTTTAGGAAATAACATAGCCATTACATTGGATGGCACCTTTACCGGAGGTTGTGCAGACTCTTGATTTATAGGTGGAGATAATCGTCGTGTGGTTGAAACTGAAGGAATCTGCTTATGCTTGTGCAGATTCCTGTGATTGGAACTGGCAGAATAGCCTAGTTCGGCTGTCCCAATTTGACTGGCCACTTGAATCGGGTGCTTAATACCCTGATGACTTTTACCCAGCCCTTATCCCGGCTGGTGATCCAATGACATCATTTCTTGAGTAGCTGCCATCACTTCGGCAGAAATCTTGGGTACAGGAAATGGCATCCCAATGGAATGGAATTGAGTGTTGCCCACTTCCAAGGCATAAAAACTGATCGGCTCAACATCTGAATTGACATTGATGAGTGGTATGTCACCATGTTGAGGACATTCCGGTTCTGCATTGACTGTGACTAGGCTATTGTTGATAATGTGTTTAAGTTGCTGATGAAGAGTGGAAGGGGATGCCCCGACCATGTGAATCCACGGTCTCCGCAGAAGCAGGTTGTATCCTATATCTATTTTGAGAACATGAAAAGATACACATAATGTATGGGGACCAATCTCAATTGGCAGCTCAATCTCTCCGACTGAATTCCGGCGGGATCCATCAAAAGCTTTGATAATCGTATGGCTGCTTCGGATCCATTTAAGATTGATGTTCATCTTCACCAACACAGCGTAAGGACAGATATTTAGAGATGAACCTCTATCTATCAAGACTCCAGCTAGCATATATTCGGAGGACAAAACCGTAATATGTAACGGCTTGCAATGACCGGTCCCTTCGGGCAGTATGTCATCATCAGTGAAAGATATCACATTGTTGTTGAAAATGTGATCAACCAGATGTTAAAATTTTTCCACATCCACTGATTTCAGTAAGTATGCTTCTTCCAAAACCTTCAATAGAATCTTCCTGTGATCCTCGGAAGTTAAAACCAAGTCTAGTATTGAAATTTGATGTGGAGCTTCTCTTAAGCTTGAAACCACCTTGGCTTCATTATGACCCATAGTACGGAAGAATTTTTCAATCTTCTCCATGGGAATTATTCCCATTTGATTTGATGGTAGGCTTCATCACCCGTTGGGGAAGACACAATGGATTTTCCTTCGATACTGCAGCAGTTGTATGAGAGGTGGATCCTTCAGCTTCTCCATAATTCCAGGGGACTTTTGTAAGCTAATAACAAGATATTGCGGTCTGAACGGCAATGCAATTGGCTCTGACGCAGCAACTTTCAAAGGATTGTCAACTCCTTTGAGTTGAATTGCTTGTATTGTGAATGGTTTGACAGTCCCATCAGCCTCAACGGATATAACTGCTACCAGTCCCTTCTATTTAGTAGGACAAGTATTTTCACTCTCAAATAGCACAGTATCATTGTCTGCCAGTTGCAGGACACCGCTATCAATTAGATTCTGAATAAGGTGGCGGAGTGCCCAGTATTCTTCTATGCTGTGACCGCAAAAATGGGAGTGATAATGACATACTTCATTAGAATTAAACAGTCCTGAACGGGGATTAATTGGAGGTAGAAGGGAAGTGATCCTTCCTTCATTGATTAGCATCTGAAGTGTCTCCTCCATAGGTTGGCCCAGGTATGTAAATTCCCTTCTATTGGAAAAATCCTACGGGCTTTGGCAATTGCTCTCTTCGTCACTTTGTCCTCCAATGTTTCATTTTTTGAAGGTGACGAGGGAGTATTCATAACCAAGGGAAGGAGACTAGTGTAAGACCCCAACTTTTTAATGAATAAAATTGAATTTCCTCTATTTATTATTATGAATAATAAGGTGTTAATTTGATTTAATGCTTTGGTTATGGGTGAAATGTGCAAATTTTGCAAAATAAGTAAGTGGTTATAAAATATTCAAAGTTGTCGGGGAATATTCGTTTGGTCGTGGAATATTCTTGTTGTCGGGGAATATTCGTATGACGGCGCAGCCATTTGTGGGCCCCATAATGGATAACTATCGGATGAAGAAAACGACAAGTTTGAGTTTCTATAAATAACGGCGTAATGGTTGCCGTTAACACTGTTGGAATACCCGGTGGTTAAAATATAGTAATACGCGTGGTTGCACAGTAGCACACAGTATTGCACAGTATTTTTGAATTATTGATCCTTACGTAAGAAGGCACTACTCAATAATTGTTACAGTAATTACTGTTCAATATATTATTTTATTGATTCAATAATTTCTACACTGATATTTTATATTATTGTTGTTTCAATAATCACTACTACAAAACAGTAAATAGACAACGCGAAAAAAACGTTGTGGTATCAGTCAGAAAAACGTCGTGGTTAAGGGTGTCATCTATTTGACACCCTTACACAACGTTTTTAAAACGTTGTAGTTAAGCACAATACACAACGTTTTTTAGGAAAAAACGTTGTAGATTTGCTTTCCAAAAATTAGCATATGTTTAAAAACGTTGTACAAGGTATGATTCCACAACATTTTTTGGATAAAAATGTTGTTGTTTAGTATATCAGACAACATTTTTTAAATGTTGTAGATAAAAGAAAAAAGAAAAAAAAGGATGTAGTTCACCTATATTACCAATGCACCTGCAATATGCTAAATGCCATGATATATAGCCAAAATGTAACAACCATTCAAAATACATCCCAATAATACCATTCGTTTATAGTTTTAAATTACTACATCCACAAAATATATACCAAACTATCTATATATACATCTCAAATTCACTTTTCAATCCACAAAATAAACCAAATTATATGACTGTAACAAGACACGTAAAAGCTTTCCACAATAATCAACAACTACCATTGGGGCGCTTCGCCCCACATGCAGACTGCACACCCTGTTGTTGAAGTCGTTGTCTCAACTGCAGCTGCTGTTGCTGCTACAAATTGGACGAAAGAAGAGAGAATGAAATTTATTCTACTCAAAAAAGTTACAACTGACAAAAGTAGACAATTAATAACCAGCACCATAACATTAACATCAGGTAGGAAAACAAGCATAAGAATATTGAACTATCCAGAAAAGCAAGAATTTCTCCACTTGCTGTAGTCAATATAGAGAAATTGAAAGCACAATTCAAGATATGATTATTAAATATGCTATCCAGAACTACCCATGGTCTTGATAATGATAAACCTGCATTACTTGTCAGTTTAACGGCGTAAGCTAATATAATAGTAAACTAGAAGCAATTTGATTAGCAGAACATGGAGATAATACAAGAAATTATATAGTATAGATGCTATGCTAATGCTATTATTCTGGTCATTGCTTAGAAATTTGAGACATTTCTATTTAACTTCTCCAAGAGAGTAGACACTGAAAGGAATCATCATCCAAGGCCACCAGAAGTAAACAAATCCCACATGTACAATTTGCTTCAAATGTAACAATGCTGCTCATCAAATTGGACTCTCACTAAATGTTATAAGCCAAGAATATCGATGCAAGAAATAGAAAGACATTTCAAGATGCACGCACACAATCTATTATGAAAAAACATGTGCCTGTATGTGGTTCTCAATGATAATATCAGTTGTCTTTGTAAAATACAAAGACAAGTGATCTTAAATGTTAGAATAGAGTAGTTTAATACTACTGACCTGAACCAGCAGTGTTTCCGCCAATTACAGACATAACATGACTGAAGAAGGTTGCCACATACTGCAAAAAGACAAAAGCCAATTTAAATGCATCCATATCTTATGGAACAAAAGCTAAACTATCATGGAATCAAATCGAATAATAGGCTAAGGAAGGAGCCTTATTATATGGAATCTGTTCCTCAAAGCTAGCTACTACCAGTATAGTAGGTTCAATAATCAAGGCCAATGTCCTACTATACCACATGAACAGCCAATTATGAACTTAGTAACCTCTTACGTATTTCACAAGCATTTAAAATCAAGAAAATATAAGTATATCACTACAACACATCAATTGTAGACAGGCACTATTTAAAATCATCTATAAGTGATCTAGAAAATAAAACATACCATAAACAACAAAATAGGTGAATACAATGCTAAGGGTATACAAGAATGAGGCAACAAACCTGTTCATTTGTAGTAGGAGGAAGCCCACCAACATAAACCCGTCGAGCATGTCTAGTAGCCTGAAAAAGTAATATTCCAGAAAGAAATATATATATATATATATATATATATATATATATATATATATATATATATATATATGAAGCCAGATACAAATGGGTAGAAATAGAATAAATAAATGAATAACAATATAAGGTAGCAAAGCTTGGTCATGCCAACCTGCTGAGTCATTACCTGAACTGGCATAACAGGAAGAGCTCCAAACTGTATAACAACAAAATGAAATACAAGGTAACTCAAAAGCATTTACAAGATAATAGTTTCCCAAGTAGCAAAGAAAGTACCTGTCCAGATGCTAATGATGGAAACATGTTTGGAAACATTCTAGGAATGGCTGGGGTGGTACCAGGAATCTGGCCTGTCATAGCTAACTATGTTAGATCACTCATTTAGTGAGAAACTGTTCTTATTCTTCTATATGCTGATGATGACTAACACATATAACTAACCTTTCAATATCATTCAATAGTGTAAGCTAATTTTAGGTTAATTCAATTATAGTAATCAATTGAAGAAAATACATCATATTCAAGTACTAAAGGAAATATTCGTAAAACTACCAAAACAGGCAATTCCCAGTTAAAGACGACCCATCAAACCGGTGCACTGATTCTCCCTTGTGCATAAAAGCTACAAATGTCAGCTCACGCCCATTGCACAGTGGGGCTAGTAGCCCAATATTGCCTTTTTAAACATAAGACAAGACATAGAAACAAACAAAACAAACACCTAAACACAATTAATGGGATAACTGAACTGATTTTTGCGTACTGAATAATTAACAAGACCAAATTAACTGATGCTCCCGGTGTACGTAATTGTTATCTTGAAAGTTTAACGAAGCCAAATAATGCTTCGAGTTTAAATTCTTTTAGCTGCCATATTGTAATATCATATTCTATATGAATTAGAACTTCATCCCTTCCATATTAAAGTTTCTACCTTGTGGCAAAAGTATATACCTCAACAAGGCTTGTGATATCATTACCGAGATCATACAGTACATGTTAAGGTTTTAAGATCCCAAGTTTGGACAAATAGAGAATGATCTACTGACAATACAAATTCTCTAGCACAAAAAATACAAAGGATAGGAGTTCAACTATTTCATAATATCTCTGCAAAGAGGATTAAACTATAAAGTTTGTGTCCATGCCTGCATTTTTTTCAGTAAATGATTCCATTCTTGTATCCAATATTGAGATTTGGGATTTCACCAATGGTGGATTATACCTGCCTTCAACCCATAAAGCTTCCCCAATATCTTTGTCCTAGAAATCTGGATACTAGGGGCTTTTCTGAATATCATATTTATAGCATCATATAAATATTTGTGTTGATGAAACATATAAAGTAACAAATAAAATGAGATAGAAACTTAAAATAAAAGCACGGCGTAAGCACATTATTCCTTACAGAATCAACTGAAGAGGCAGGAAGCATTCGGAAAGGCATAAAATCTGACCAAACAAAAACACAGAATAACCACAAATTTTATAAAAACATATTTTTTTTAAACAAAAAAAACCAACAAAAACATGTCCACCAAAAATGGTAATCTAAAAACCTCAAACTTTAAGAAAAACAAAAAGCGGACATACCTGGCGACAAACATCTTCACAAATATGGAGCACCTAAGGAAAGTTGGGGCTCTGGGCCCAAACGGAGCTGTCCTGACCCAAAATAGCAGCAGAAGTGAGCTGATTGCCTTCTTCAATTTGGTACAACAAGTGATTGTCAACGTAAACTTGCCACGACATCTTGAAATTAGGGTTTATACAATAACTAAAATAGGAATACCTTCTTCTCCTGTTCGATTAGGGGATTTTGTGCGGTACGGATGAGCACTGAAAGAAGGAGAATTATTTGCGTAGCGTAAAAATCAAGCAGAGTAGCATAATATAATTGAAGGAGGAGTGATAAAGATAATAATTTCCTTACCTTGTGAGCTAGATGGTGAAAGGCGTAAAACAAGCACTCAATAAACTCCTTTCCTTGCTTAGAAAGACCTAATTGCATAAGGACCGAACTTGTACTGGCAAACGGACAGAAAGAGAGCAGAGAAAGGAACTTCAAAGGGGAGGAATAACTAGGTTTTTGGTTTTATGAGCGAAAGAGAGCAGAGAGAGAGTAGATCTACACTAAGGAAACCGAAGCTCTGCACTGACGAGCCTTGGAGAGAAAAAGACGGTATATTTTAATTTTAGGTGTTCAGTTCATGCTCCGTGTTTTTTTTATAGACAACGTTTTTAAAAAAAATGTTATCTAATTAAAACTAAAAAAATGCCCTTTTAAATAGATAACGTTTTTGCATATATATTTACAACATTTTTTTTTAAAACGTTGCAAAAAAAATTCCACAACGTTTTTATAAAAAACATTGTAGTTTAAGTGTTGTCTATTTACTATTTTGTAGCAGTGAATTGTCACTGCACAGTATCTCCATTATCAGATCAATAATTCATATTATTTGAATAATATTATTAGATAGCATTATTGGCAATGTCTAAGGAAGTTCTATCTAAGGAGAGGTTTGGTCATCTAATTGCGCGCCAGTAGGGAGAAATTCTTATCGGAAAGCTCCCTCTTTCCTGAAAACGACCTGGTTGTCATAGTTGTGATTCTGTAATATTATTTGTGAATAATTAATTATTGATTTATATGATAAGAAATATTTATTTTATGTGGATATAAATGAAGGATAGGAAAATATTTATTTTATGTGATTATAAATGAAGTGATTAATGCTGAGGAGTTTTATCAATATTTTGTCAGAATGAAGGTATTAAAAATCGTCCATATGTGGATTTCGGGTATTTTTCATTTGGAATTTGGAAAAACTTAAAGCTACAAAGTTGTAGAGAATTTAATTTTCTATGGAATGGACATAAAATTCGTATTTTTCAGATAATATGGCTATTTATTATGAATTATTGAAGTTTCTGATTATTGTTTAAATGATAAAATATTTTAAAAGTTTCTAGAATTGGTGGGCCCCACTTTTGGTAGGTGAGAAATGTGCTGAAATTTTATTTCAAATGTGGTGGGCATGAATAGTAACAGGTAAAGCCATCAGGTAGCAGGTTAAGTCTGCTTCGGCGTTCTAATATTTTTCTATAAATAGAATGCTTAGTTAGAATTAAAAATCACACCAGAAACAAGCTTTTTCTCTCTCTCTCTCTTTATATATATATATATATATATATATATATATATATTATCGAGCGTATTTTGTAAGTATTTAGATACTTTGAGAGTTACTATTCAGTGCAAGTTTCCTTCAGCATCACATCCGATATTCCGGTCAAAAATACTATTATTTTGAGGTAAGGGATGTTATTTTCTTCTTATATGGTATTATTTTCTTCAATATCATTATGCCAAAATATTTATATGAATTTTATGTTGGGGTTACTATTCACGTATACGGCACTATTCACGTATATAACACTATTCACAAATACGGCACTCTTCACCAAAAAATGAAATTTTCTCTTCTTTTTCCCAGATGTCTATTATGGCTACTATCTTTGATTGTATCCATGTTTTGATCATCATTCTTGAATTTTACTCCATTATGATTTATTATGGAGCATTTTTAAACTTGAATTATCTAAAGTACGAATTTCTAATATTTGTTTTTTATCTTACTGGATTCATTCTCTAAAATGTTTTTCATCATCTTCAGTCCTTAATGATGATACTTGATGAATACCTTTGGCCTGTAGTGCAAAGATGAATGATTAACTGATGAATATCTTTGGCCCGTAGTGCAAAGATGAACAGGTGTTGAGATGAATATTACCAATTTGTGATAAAAATGAATATCTTTGGACTGTAGTGTAAAGATGAATATTTGATTCAAGATGTATATTGATTGATGGGCCCCACTTTTGGTAGGTGAGAAATGTGCTGAAATTTTATTTCAAATGTGGTGGGCATGAATAGTAACAGGTAAAGCCATCAGGTAGCAGGTTAAGTCTGCTTCGGCGTTCTAATATTTTTCTATAAATAGAATGCTTAGTTAGAATTAAAAATCACACCAGAAACAAGCTTTCTCTCTCTCTCTCATTATATATATATATATATATATATATATATATATATATATATATATATATATATATATATTATCGAGTGTATTTTGTAAGTATTTAGATACTTTGAGAGTTACTATTCAGTGCAAGTTTCCTTCAGCATCACATCCGATATTCCGGTCAAAAATACTATTATTTTGAGGTAAGGGATGTTATTTTCTTCTTATATGGTATTATTTTCTTCAATATCATTATGCCAAAATATTTATATGAATTTTATGTCGTGGTTACTATTCAAATATACGGCACTATTCACGTATATAATACTATTCACAAATACGGCACTCTTCACCGAAAAATAAAATTTTCTCTTCTTTTTCCCAGATGTCTATTATGGCTACTATCTTTGATTGTATCCATGTTTTGATCATCATTCTTGAATTTTACTCCATTATGATTTATTATGGAGCATTTTTAAACTTGAATTATCTAAAGTATGAATCTCTAATATTTGTTTTTTATCTTACTGGATTCATTCTCTAAAATGTTTTTCATCATCTTCAGTCCTTAATGATGATACTTGATGAATACCTTTGGCCTGTAGTGCAAAGATGAATGATTAACTGATGAATATCTTTGGCCCGTAGTGCAAAGATAAACAGGTGTTGAGATGAATATTACCAATTTGTGATAAAAATAAATATCTTTGGACTGTAGTGTAAAGATGAATATTTGATTCAAGATGTATATTGATTGATGGGCCCCACTTTTGGTAGGTGAGAAATGTGCTGAAATTTTATTTCAAATGTGGTGGGCATGAATAGTAACAGGTAAAGCCATCAGGTAGCAGGTTAAGTCTGCTTCGGCGTTCTAATATTTTTCTATAAATAGAATGCTTAGTTAGAATTCAAAATCACACCAGAAACAAGCTTTCTCTCTCTCTCTCTTTATATATATATATATATATATATATATATATATATATATATATATATATATATATTATCGAGCGTATTTTGTAAGTATTTAGATACTTTGAGAGTTACTATTCAGTGCAAGTTTCCTTCAGCATCACATCCGATATTTCGGTCAAAAATACTATTATTTTGAGGTAAGGGATGTTATTTTCTTCTTATATGGTATTATTTTCTTCAATATCATTATGCCAAAATATTTATATGAATTTTATGCCGGGGTTACTATTCACGTATACGGCACTATTCACGTATATAACACTATTCACAAATACGGCACTCTTCACCGAAAAATGAAATTTTCTCTTCTTTTTCCCAGATGTCTATTATGGCTACTATCTTTGATTGTATCCATGTTTTGATCATCATTCTTGAATTTTACTCCATTATGATTTATTATGGAGCATTTTTAAACTTGAATTATCTAAAGTACGAATCTCTAATATTTGTTTTTTATCTTACTGGATTCATTCTCTAAAATGTTTTTCATCATCTTCAGTCCTTAATGATGATACTTGATGAATACCTTTGGCCTGTAGTGCAAAGATGAATGATTAACTGATGAATATCTTTGGCCCGTAGTGCAAAGATGAACAGGTGTTGAGATGAATATTACCAATTTGTGATAAAAATGAATATCTTTGGACTGTAGTGTAAAGATGAATATTTGATTCAAGATGTATATTGATTGATGGGCCCCACTTTTGGTAGGTGAGAAATGTGCTGAAATTTTATTTCAAATGTGGTGGGCATGAATAGCAACAGGTAAAGCCATCAGGTAGCAGGTTAAGTCTGCTTCGGCGTTCTAATATTTTTCTATAAATAGAATGCTTAGTTAGAATTCAAAATCACACCAGAAACAAGCTTTCTCTCTCTCTCTCTCTCTTTATATATATATATATATATATAATATATATATATATATATATATATATATATATATATATATATTATCGAGCGTATTTTGTAAGTATTTAGATACTTTGAGAGTTACTATTCAGTGCAAGTTTCCTTCAGCATCACATCCGATATTTCGGTCAAAAATACTATTATTTTGAGGTAAGGGATGTTATTTTCTTCTTATATGGTATTATTTTCTTCAATATCATTATGCCAAAATATTTATATGAATTTTATGTCGGGGTTACTATTCACGTATACGGCACTATTCACGTATATAACATTATTCACAAATACGGCACTCTTCACCGAAAAATGAAATTTTCTCTTCTTTTTCCCAGATGTCTATTATGGCTACTATCTTTGATTGTATCCATGTTTTGATCATCATTCTTGAATTTTACTCCATTATGATTTATTATGGAGCATTTTTAAACTTGAATTATCTAAAGTACGAATCTCTAATATTTGTTTTTTATCTTACTGGATTCATTCTCTAAAATGTTTTTCATCATCTTCAGTCCTTAATGATGATACTTGATGAATACCTTTGGCCTGTAGTGCAAAGATGAATGATTAACTGATGAATATCTTTGGCCCGTAGTGCAAAGATGAATAGGTGTTGAGATGAATATTACCAATTTGTGATAAAAATGAATATCTTTGGACTGTAGTGTAAAGATGAATATTTGATTCAAGATGTATATTGATTGATGTTACAGAGATAAAATATTGATGATGTACTTTTAAATCTTAGAAGATAGTAGAATTCATTCTCTACTTGACTCTTCTAATGGATTGATGTTTCCGCTGCAGTTGTTGATCTAAAACTTGTTGTCTATTATATTTTATCAGATTTTTCCCTATTGAAGACTATTGATAGTTTGTTGTATATTATCTTAGCCATAATATTCTTTACTGGGCTAGTTGAACTCACCCTTTTTCTTTTTTGTTTCATTTTTCTTCTCAGGAGGTGAGAACATAGTAGGAACTAGCCGGGGTATGGAGTGATGGTTCAGGATAGTTGTTTTAGTAGTCCTCACTATTTTGTAAAATAGTGTATCAATAATTGTAATGAGGACTCCTTTTGAGTTTGAATACTGTCTATTAGACAATATTTGTGTTTAAACTCACAGTGTTGTGTTGTCGTATTTTGCACGATAATTTTATTAATAAAGTTGTATTTATTTCTGTACCATATATTTGGCGACTCATAATATATGATGTATACCTATTTTAGGGGCGTCACAGTTGGTATTAGAGTTTAGGGATATGGTCTCTGGCGGAGATCGGAGAATATAACTAGAAGGGGAGAGACGAGTAAATTATTCGCTAGTGTGTCCTACCTAAGCTTATTTGTTGGTCGGACATAATATAGGGATATTATGTGATATATTAGTTTGTTTAATTAACCCTTGTTTTATGGTAGCATTTGAGAATGGCAGCCAAAAATGTTATCAATGGAGTAAATGAGACCGTGGAGACACCTTTAATCACCACCCAGGGGAACGTGCAACAACAAGGCAATATTCCTTCTGTAAACAACACTACCGAACAAATGATGAATGATGGGATGTTTAGAAACTTTTTACAGTTCATGCAAAATCAGACGAGGGAGACTCGTGTACAAAATACGGGTGGAAATTATAGCAATGCACGGTTTGTCACAACCAAACAGTTCAAGGAGTTGGGACCACCAGAATTTGCGGGAAAGCCGGATCCGATCAAGGTGGAAATGTGGGTCAAACAAATTACCAAGATATTCGATGTCTTGGGATGCACGGAGGAATAGAAGGCTCCATTCGTCACCTTTATGTTTCGTGGTGAGGCAGATTACTGGTGGGAGTTTGTGAAGCGTACCCAGCTAGCCACACTCAACATGTCCTGGGAAACGTTTCATTAGTTGTTTAATGATAAGTACTTTCCTGAAAGTATTCATCATATGAAGGAGGTAAAGTTTATCAGACTAGAACAAAATAACATGACTGTGTCTCAGTACAAGGCAAAGTTCGTAGAGTTATCCAAGTTTGCACCTCATTTGGTAGAGAATGAGGAACGAATGACGAGGATGTTTCTAAGAGGTCTAAAGCCCGAGATTCGACAATATCTTATCTCTCATAAATTTTCTTTATATTCAGATGTTGTAAACAGGGCTCAATTATTAGAGCGAGATAATGAGTATGTTCAACCGAGGGACCACAACCAGGGACATACCAGGGGCGGCAGTCATCGGGGCAATGAAAACAAGCAGGGAGGAAAATATTCAGACAAAAGCGGTAACCACTCTGGTGGTAATCGTGGCCGTGATAATAGAAGGAGCGACTCGGGAGGAGATTTCAAAAAGAGAAGGTACAACAATGATAACGTAAAGACGTCAGCACAAACATCAACTGTTTCTAGGGGAGGAGAACGAGCACCGGTCGTTTGTTACAAATGCGGGAAAGAGGGACACATCAGCCCAAACTGCCCACAACAATCCAAGGTGTGTTATAAATGTGGAAAGGAAGGTCATATAGCTAAATATTATTTTGTAGCAAAACCAAGTCCAGCGGGAATAGTGACTCTGAAGGTTGTTCCGAAAAAGTCAAAGTCAGTGGTTCCTGGTAGAGCGTTTGTCTTGACTGGCCAAAACGCGAGGAACCCAAACGAGGTGATCACGGGTAAGCTAATCATAAATTCTTGCGAAGTTTATACCTTATTAGATACCGGTTCTACCCATTATTTTATCTCTCCTACTTGTGCTCAACGTTTTAACTTGACTTCAGAGAAACTAGACTTTGACTTATCTGTTGAGACTCCGTTAGGAGAAACCTTTATTGCATCTACTGTTTATAAATCCTGCTAGATCCAAGTTGGTACCATCACATTACCTGTCGATCTTATTTCTTTGAAAATGCTTGCATTTGATGTGATTTTAGGGATTGATTGGTTAACTATTCATCATGCCAAAATTGATTATTTTCGTAAGGTTGTTAGTTTTCATATTCCTAACCAACCTGTTATGCGAATTCAAGCAACCAAACCACTAAAGTCAATCACTGTCATATCAAGCCATAAAACTATTCGTTTATTGAAAAATGGATGTCAAGCTTTCTTAGCCCATGTCACAGACTTGAACAAAAACATGTCAGATTTGAATAATATTTCTGTTGTTAGTGAATTTTCTGACATATTTCCTGAAGAACTTCCTGGTCTACCCCCAGAACGTGAAGTTGAATTCTTTATTGACCTTGAACCTGCTACAAAGCCCATTTTTAAAACCCCATATCGAATGGATCCTATTAAACTTTAGGAGTTGAAGGTCCAACTACAGGATTTGTTGGACATCGGTTTCATTCATCCTAGTACATCTCCTTGGGGTGCTCCTATTTTATTCGTGAAGAAGAAAGAAGGGAGTATGTGACTTTGTATCGACTATCGGGAATTGAACCATGTCACCATCAAGAATAGGTATCCGCTACCTCACATTGATGACATGTTCGACCAGTTACAAGGAGCACAATTCTTTTTAAAGATCGATCTTCGTTCTGGATATCATCAGCAGAAGATTAAAACTGAGGATATTCCGAAGACTACCTACAGAACTCAGTATGGTCATTATGAATTCTTAGTCATGTCTTTTAGATTGACTAAAGCTCCTGCTGCTTTCATGGATATGATGAACCGTGTGTTCAAAGAATATTTGGATCAGTTCGTTGGTATCTTTATTGATGATATCCTCATCTATTCCAAAAGTCGTGAAGATCATGAGCACCATTTGAAGCTGGTACTTCAAAGGCTTCGTGAAAACAAGCTATATGCCAAGCTGAAGAAATACGAGTTCTGGCTTGAGGAAGTAGCATTCCTTGGGCACGTGGTGTCAAAACATGGAGTATATGTCGACCCGGTAAAGATTGAAGCCATATAAAGTTTGGAGCAACCGAAGTCGGTGACCGAAGTACGTAGCTTTCTGGGCTTAGCTAGTTACTATCAGAGATTCGTTGAAGGATTTTCTCGAATCGCTACTCCGTTAACTCAGCTGACTCGTAAAGATACAAAATTCGGTTGGAGCGAGGATTATGAGAAGAGTTTTTAAGAACTCAAGAGGAGACTCATTTCGGCACCTGTTCTTACAATACCATCTGATTTAGATGGATTTTTTATCTACAACGATACTTCAGGCAAAGGGTTAGGATGTGATCTCATGCAACATGGGAAAGTCATAGCCTATGCCTCGCGATAACTCAAAGAATATGAGAGGAATTATCCTACTCATGATTTGGAGTTGGCAGCAGTCGTTTTTGCGTTGAAGATTTGGAGACACTACCTATATGGGGAGAAAGTTGAGATCTATACAGATCATAAAAGCCTCAAATATTTCTTCACCCAAAAGGAACTCAACATACGGCAACGACGTTGGCTCGAGCTGTTGAAAGATTACGACCATACCATCCAATATCATTCTAGAAAAGCAAACGTGGTAGCTGACGCATTGAGTAGAAGATCATATGCGGGTACAAGTGTGATATTGTCAACGTAAATGCCCATTTTGTATGACTTGCAAAGGATGGAGATAGAGGTAAAGGCTCCAAGTACCCACGTAATGATATCAAATATACGAGTAGAACCGACTTTAATCGATAAAGTTAAAGTTGATCAAGCTACAGAAATGGAGCTGATGCGTATGAAGAAGAAAGTGCAAGAAGGTGTTATTCCAGAAGCAAGAATCGATGAAGAAGGAATACTTCGAGTCAACTCCAGACTTTGTGTTCCTAATGATTCTGACTTGAAGCATAAAATTATGATGGAGGCACACAACACACCGTTTGTAATCCATCCTGGAAGTACCAAAATGTATCATGATCTTCGACATACGTTTTGGTGGAGTAATATAAAGAGAGAGATTGCAGAGTTTATCTTAAGGTATTTAACTTGTCAACGTGTAAAGGCGGAGCATCAAGTACCAAAGGGTCTATTGCAACCACTTGAAATTCTGAAATAGAAGTGGAAACACTTTACCATGGATTTCGTTATGGGTCTTCTCAAGGTTTCTCAAGGCATAGATGTGATTTGGGTTATTATTGATAGATTAACCAAGTCTGCTCATTTCTTGCCTATACGGGAGACTTATTCCCTTAAACGTCTTGTTCGTATATATGTGAATGACATTGTGAGATTACATGGCATGCCAGTATCCATTGTTTCTGATCGTGACCCAAGATTCACTTCACGATTTTGGGTTAGCTTACAGAAAGCTATGGGCACAGATTTAGGATTCAGTTCAGCATACCATCCTCAAACAGACGGGCAATTAGAGAGGACTATTCAAACTCTTGAAGATCTATTAAGACTCTGTGTCCTAAATTTCAAAGGGAGTTGGGATAAGTACCTACCATTGGTAAAATTCTCCTACAACAATAATTATCAGGCAAGTATAGGTGTGGCTCCATTCGAGGCGTTGCATAGAAGAAAATGTCATTCTCCGGTATGCTGGGATGAGGTGGGTGAAGCAACATTGTTGAGACCAGAGTCGGTATGAATGACTACAGAGAAGATCCAAACGATTCGATAACATATACAAATGACACAGGATCGACAAAAGAGTTATGCGGATCTTCATAGAAAGGACGTGGAATTTAATATTGGGGATCATGTATTGTTACGTATTGCTCCATGGAAGTGAGTTACAAGATTTCAAAAAAAAGGAAAGCTCAATCCAAGATTTGATGGTCCATTTGAAATTCTTGACCGAATAGGAAATGTGGCATATAGACTCGCATTACCTCCAAGCATGTCTCGTGTTCATAATATTTTTCACATATCTATGCTTCGTAAATATGTGAAAGACCCGAACCACATTATTAAGTTAGAACCAGATGAGATAGCCGAAGATTTAACGTACGATGAGGTACTTATTAAGATCTTAGATAGGAAAGAGCATGTCCTACGCACCAAGGTTATACCACAAGTTAAGGTTTTGTGGAGAAACTATGCTATTGAAAAAATGACCTGGGAGTTTGAATCAAAAATGAAAATGAGGTATCCTCACCTTTTCGAAATACCAGGTACGTACGTCAATTTCGAGGAAGAAATTTCATAAGGAGGGGAGGTTGTAAGACCCTAACTTTTTAATAAATAAAATTGAATTTCCTCTATTTATTATTGTGAATAATAAGGTGTTAATTTGATTTAATGCTTTGGTTATGGGTGAAATGTACAAATTTTGCAAAATAAGCAAGTGGTTATAAAATATTCATTGTTGTCGGGGAATATTCGTTTGGTCGTGGAATATTCTTGTTGTCGGGGAATATTCGTACGACGGCGCAGCCATTTGTGGGCCCCATAACAGATAACTATCGGATGAAAAAAATGACAAGTTTGAGTTTTTATAAATAATGGCGTAATAGTTACCGTTAACACTGTTGGAATATCCGGTGGTTAAAATACAGTAATACACGTGGTTGCACAGTAGCACACGGTATTGCACAGTATTTTTGAATTATTGATCCTTACGTAAGAAGGTACTACTCAATAATTATTACAGTAATTACTACTCAATATGTTATTTTAATGATTCAATAATTGCTACGTTGATATTTTATATTATTGTTATTTCAATAATTATCACTGCACAGTATCTTCATTATCAGATCAATAATTCATATTATTTGAATAATATTATTAGATAGCATTATTGGCAATGTCTAAGGAAGTTCTGTCTAAGGAGAGGTTTGGTCACCTAATTACGCGCCAGTAAGGAGAAATCCTTATCGAAAAGCCCCCTCTTTCATGGGGACGACCTGGTTGTCATAATTGTGATTCTGTAATATTATTTGTGAATAATTAATTATTGATTTATATGATAAGAAATATTTATTTTATGTGGATATAAATGAAGGATAGGGGAATATTTATTTTATGTGATTATAAATGAAGGGATTAATACTGAGGTGTTTTATCAGTATTTTGTCGGAATGAATGTATTAAAAATCGTCCGTATGTGGATTTCGGGCATTTTTCGTTTGGAATTTGGAAAACCTTAAAGCTAAAAAGTTGTAGAGAAACTAATTTTCTATGGAGTGGACATAAAATTCGTATTTTTCTGATAAAAGGGTTATTTATTATGAATTATTGAAGTTTCTGATTATTGTTTAAATCATAAAATATTTTAAAATTTTCAAAAATTGGTGGGCCCCACTTTTGGTTGGTGAGAAATGTACTGAAATTTAATTTCAAATGTGGTGGGCATGAATAGTAACAGGTAAAGCTATCAGGTAGTAGGTTAAGTCTGCTTCGGCATTCTAACATTTTCCTATAAATAGGGTGCTTAGTTAGAATTGAAAATCATACCAGAAACATGTTTTCTCTCTCTCCCTATATATATATATTATCGAACGTATTTTGTGAGTATTTAGATAATTTGAGAGTTGCTATTCAGTGTAAGTTTCCTTCAGCATCACATCCGATATTTCGATCAGAAATACTATTATTTTGGGGTAAGGGATGTTATTTTCTTCTTTTATGATATTATTTTCTTTAATATCATTATGTTGAAATATTGATATGAATTTTATTGTGGAATTTCTAACTTTTTGTATCGGAGTTACTATTCACGTATACGGCACTATTTACGTATACGGCACTATTCACAAATACGTTACCAAAAAATAAAATTTTCTCTTCTTTTTTCCAGATGTCTATTATGGTTATTATCTTTGATTGTATCCATGTTTTGATCCTCATTCTTGAATTTTGCTCCATTATGATTTATTATGTAGTATTTTTAAACTTGAATTATCTAAAGTACGAATCTCTAATATTTGTTTTTTATCTTACTAGATTCGTTCTCTAAAATATTTTTCATCATCCTCAGTCCTTAATGATGATACTTGATAAATACCTTTGGCCTGTAGTGCAAAGATGAATGATTAACTGATGAATATCTTTGGCCCGTAGTGTAAAGATGAACAGGTATTGAGATGAATACTACCAACTTGTGATACAAATGAATATCTTTGGCATGTAGTGTAAAGATGAATATTTAATTTAAGATGTATATTGATTGATGTTACAGGGATAAAATATTGATGATGGACTTTTAAATCTTAGAAGATAGTAGAATTCATTTTCTACTTGACTCTTCTAATGGATTGATGTTTTCGCTATAGTTGTTGATCTAAAACTTGTTGTCTATTATATTTTATCAGATTTTCCCCTGTTGAAGACTAATGATAATTTGTTGTATATTATCTTAGTCATAATATTCTTTACTGGGCTAGTTGAACTCCCCCTTTTTTCCTTTTTGTTTTATTTTTCTTCTCAGGAGGTGAGAACATAGTAGGAACTAGCCGGGATATGGAGTGATGGTTCAGGATAGTTGTTTTAGTAGTCCTCACTATTTTGTAAAATAGTGTATCAATAATTATAATGAGGACTCCTTTTGAGTTTGAATACTGTCTATTAGACAATATTTGTATTTAAACTGACAGTGTTGTGTTGTCGTATTTTGCACGACAATTTTATTAATAAAGTTGTATTTATTTCTGTACCATGTATTTGGCGACTCAGAATAGGTGATGTATACCTATTTTGGGGGCGTCACAACTAGCATGCTCCTAGCTGACTAATTGGCATGTGACTCGATGCTGATAGGTCACCAGTTCTGCCAATTACTTAATCTGCTTACATAGAGCTTTCATCTTTCGTTCCATCACAAACTGGAACTTTGCATAATCCCATTTGTCAACACCGTCTTTGATGGTCTGGGAGGTTTCACAGTTAAAATTGGAACTCTGTCAACTGCTCCAATTAATCATGTTGACATCTTCCTCTTTGTGTTGAGGAAGAGGGTTGTCTTGTACGTGAGGTTGATCTGGTTTGATGACCACGATCTCACCGTTGTCTATCAAATCTTAGATCTTGTGTTTCAAGGCCCAACAATCTTGAGTATCATGTCCAGGTGCCCCGGCATGATAAGCACATTTTCGAGCAACATTGAAACCCTTCCCATTTGGGTTGGCTGGTGGAAGAAGATGCGTAATTTTCTTCTGAGTGGTCAGAAGATTGAGAATGTTCTCGAGTGAGTCCCCTAGGGGTGTGAACACTCAAGGGCATTTGGCTTCTCCACCCTTAGGCAATGGAGGGTTTAAAGGCTGTGCTTGAAAAGGAGTGTAATTTCTCCTCTGAATAGGCATATTCTGATTACCCTTTTGACCTTGTAGTATTAAGGAAACATCCTTCTCTTTCTTTTTATGGACCCTCCGTGGGTTGTTTCCATAAGTTCCGGACTGGATGTGTTCAGCAATAGCTTTAAAAGCGGCTAGGTCTTGAATCTTTTCTGACTTCAGCCATCTCTCCATGTTTGATCATTTCAGAAAATGGTTTACCAATGCCAGGTAAAACTCTCTCATAGAAAGGAGCTTCTAGTATATCGATAAAGGTCATGACCATTTCTGACTCTGTCATAGAAGGAATCACTTGAGCAGCAAGGCGCCTCCACCTTTGAGCGTACTCTCTAAAAGACTCATTAGACTATTTCTTGACCTTGGTAATCTGGTACCGGTCAGGAGCCATCTGAGACTGGAAGTTGTATAGTGTGAGGAAGGCATGAGCTAGTTCTTCCCAACTATGGATTTTTGAATTGTCTAATCTGGTATACCACGAACGGGCTTCTCCAGTCAGACTCTTTTGGAACAGCTGCATTCTGAGCTTCTCGTCCTCCGCATAAGATCCAAGTTTTCCAATGAACACATTCAAATGTGTGTAAGGATCTCCTAACCCGTCATACTTTTCAAAGCTAGGAATTTTGAACTTCTCTAGATAATGGACACCAGGGAATATACAAAGGTCAGTATAGGAGACACTCCCGTCTACTCCAATTCCTTTGATAGAACGAAGGGATTCTTCCATTTGAAGGACCTTTTTCCTAATGTCACCGGTGTCTAGATCTCCTTTGAGATGGGTGTTTTCAAGATTTTTGTCTGTGGTAAGCAATTGTAGTTCCGAATTTTTTTCCTTCGACCCTTTAGCTCCTCCATATGTAGAGGATTCAGCTTGTATGGTTATCTTCGTACCCTGAGTAGACTGATGTAACTCTTTAAGTAGAACAACCAAATCTGTAATTTGTTTACTTAATTCGTCAAATTCTTCGCGAGAAACTGGATTAGACTGGTCAGATGAAGACATGATTGGTTGTAGGCTCGTGGCCTGTTTGGACTTTGACCTGGTAATAGGTCTGATTGCTTCCCTGCGACAAAACTTGCATAGTTTAGTCTTAGGGATTGTATAAATGTTTACATGCTATGTGATGTATCAGCTTTTGGATTGTTATCCTGCAAAACAGATGTTAACTGTTTGTAATACATGATAGCATGTTAATTTAAATATGCACATGCACATGCACATATTTCTTAATATTTCTCATTACATGGAGATGAATATGGAATGAAATTATAAGTAATTGACTTTACGAGTAATTTGAAATGAGAAAGCATGAAGAGACTTTCCTCCGCGCTTAGTTTATCAGAGGCTGGCCTATCTTAGGTTACTCTCGCGGCTTTTTGGCATGAAGGTTCCCAAATCATCGCAATTTACTCAACGGGATATTAATCCAGTCTTTCAACTGGAGCGAATTTGGGTGGTGCCTTTCCTGAGCCTCGTTGGAATTAGTCTTCCTACGAGTCCAGTAATCAAACACCGACAGGATAGCCTCCTGGTGGAGGAACAACACAGCATACATTCACATACAACGTGTCTCACTGTTTATGAAAATGATGACATGTGTGAAGCACTAATATCACAGACAGATATATTGCAGTGTAGTAAAAATGCATTCGTACACATTCATCATAAATGTAAATACAACATCCATACACAAGCATATAATAATTTTGAAAAGATTGTAATAACGGGTTAAGTCCTCTTACTGTCGTCCCCAGCAGAGTCGCCATCTGTCGACGTCGAAATTTTTATTTGTCCCTTTTCTGTTCTTGTTCTTTTGTGTTCTCATGTTAGGTGAGATTTGTTTGAAAAAACAAGTGAAAAAGGTCCGACATTTATATGTCGACGATTTGACTGTAAGAGTTGCCAGTTGGTTTTTTAACTGGTTGAACCAACACAACCGAGAAAAGGTTTGCACATTGACCCTGTGATGTGAAACTGCTAAACGGGTCTGTGAAACTGAGATTCATTAGGGTTCGGAGACTTGCTTATGCGGAAGGAAGGTGTTAGGCACCCTCCGACATCCGTGTTGCTATGGTGACTGCCACTTTTCAAGAAACTGTTATATGAATGTGTGTGTGTGTGGGTCAATGTGCAGTTATTTGAAAGTAGTGCGAGGCCTCGTTCGCACCTATATACACAGGGTTTGAATTTATGTAAAAATTCAGTTTTAAATAAGATATAGCATTGAAGTTTTATAAAAGAGGTTTTTCAAACCCTGATGCTCAATAGTAATTGAGACCTTTTACACTTCTATTTTATTAAATGTTCGGCTTGATTGCTTTTATTTTCGAGATGCAAAGCATCTTCGAGAAAATAATGTACAAAGCAATGCCGAACTCCTCGTGGGCATGAAAACCATCTGAGGAAATCCAAACACCGTGAATAAATTTACAAGCTACTTACAACTGAAAATGTCAATCACGGGAACCGAATCTAGATTCAGTAAACTTGATCTGTGATCACATGATTCCTACGCTCACATGATAACGCAGTTTATATGAAAGCTGTAAACAGTTATATATATAAAAGCTGTAAATATTTATATACAAACATGACCAACCACCACGAAGCACCTCCGTGGGGGATCGGAAATTTAAATATATAAAAGCGGTATATATATATATATATATATATATATATATATATATATATATATATATATATATATATTGACATGATCAACCACCATGAAGCACCTCCATGGGGGATCAAAAATATAAATAAAGCTGTAAAAGCAATCAACCGCCACGAAGTAAACTCCAGGTGGGACGAAACGTAAATAAAGCAGTAAAACTGATCAACCGCCACGAAGTAAACTCTAGGCGGGACGAAATGAATTTATATATATATATATATATATATATATATATATATATAAACCGGTGCGGTTTACCTGGGTATATATATATATATATATATATATATATATATATATATATATATATATATATATATTAAAGTAGTAAACGCACCGGATGTAAAATCCAGGCTCATCGAACATAGTTCGACACACAATTCATATATATATATATATATATATATATATATATATATATATATATATATATAAAAGTAATTAAAAGCTCCAGACTTAAGTCTAGGCTCATCGAACAGAGTTCGACACACAGTTCATATATATAAGTATATATATACAAAAGTAATTTAACGCTCCAGACATAAGTCTAGGCTCAATCGAGGCATAACTAGATAATGTTAGTCCATATATAAAATATATATAAGTATATATATATATATATATATATATATATATATATATATATATATATAAACTGAAATGAAACCACGGATTGAAGTCTGGACATACACACGCACCACGACTCTCAACTTGAAGAATAGTGTGTGCAAAGATGAAGAGAAAGGCTTTAAAGTGTGTAAGAAGGCTTATAGTGGGCTGTCAAACAAGACTTCTATAGCTTTAAATAGATGAACACTCGGCTCCTGCTGGTAAAACGTAGCTATATATAAGCTTACAAGTGTTTAAAATATGAAATCACTCAGCTTAGGGTGTGTACAGAGCAAATTGGACAGGGCTTTCTCGCCTTTTTCTCTTACAAAATGGCCACCCCAAGCCCTCTATTTATAGAGGGGGTACCTGCGGCTATCCGCAAATGTACCTGCGGCTGCCCGGGGTGTCCCAGGCTCTGCAGGTCCCGCCATCTCGAAGTGCGTGCATACATGCAACGTAATGTCCACTCAAACTTTCAGAACTTCAATTTGGGCATCCGATTGAGGTGTATAAGACCTATTTTGGATTGTCGTTGTCGAGAGTTACACAATGACATGGGATTAGAGGTTGTACAAAGTCAGGAAGATGGGACCATGCCCTCCGGTCTTCAAGCTTTAAATTTTATCCGTTACCTTGCGCAATAGTCACTCAGGATTGGACTTCCTTGGTTCTTATAGGACATTGTTATGTAGAAATGTATGTATAAAGTGTTGAGACGATGCGATGTGGCGTCAAGGTGGCAAGATGGCGACTTTGCCCCTCACTGGGGTTATCTCCAACTTGGGCTGATAAAGCAGGCATTGCCCAGGGTTATCTCTGAGATTGGACTGCTGCAAGTGTTGAAGGTCCTCAGTGTTATCTCTGAGGTGTGCTTGTCTTCCCGGTGTTATCTCTGGGTCTTGTATTGAGTTCCTCGGTGTGAGTGTCAAGTGTTCTAAAGTTGTTTACATGGCTTTGAAACAAGCATTTCTGGGGTTATGTCCGGAACTGCAACTGCATTCCTTGGGGTTATCTCCAAGGTTGGTGCTTCTATTCCCAGTGTCGGGACTAAGACTGAATACCTCGGGGTTATCTCCGAGATGAATCGGCCTTCTCTGGTGGAATTTTCGGTATTGGAACTGCATGCCTCGGGGTTATCTCCGAGTTTGGAACTGATACTCCTGGTGTGTGTTTCGTGCTTGAGACTGAACTTCCAGTAGTATCTGAACTGGATATGAGTTGTCTTTTACAGTTATCTCTGAAAGACAAATCTGCCCTCCTGCAATGTCAGTAACATGTGTGCAAAAAAATTAGAGTGTCTGCAACTCTTCTCCACTCTTGCCTTGAATCCTTCTTGTTAACCACCTTATTTTAATTCCCCAAGAGCTCGATCAAATCTAGGGTTTTATGATATGAATTCGATAATGTCTTCTCTACCCCTCAATTTATCTTTTATAGTCTCCTAATCGCGTCCCAAATCATGCTCTCCCGAATCCTTCTCAAACATGGCAACTTCTATTCTCCTCCTTACCATTTTGCCTCGGCAGTTTTTAGGCCCTCAAGAAATCTGCCCCGGCTGTGAAATTGCACTATAAAATTTGCCTCGACGGTTTGGTTGGAACCCAAAAGCTACAAACTTCTCCTTAAGCCCAGATTTTCCTGTTTTCATCAACCACAACCAATTCCTACAACACAAACAGTAAACAAGTAAAAAAACACTACAATTACTAAAAGTAGCAAAGAATCAAGCCCAAAAGGTAACTGATCCATAGGTATAAAACCCAATCATCAAATACCCCTAAACTTGAGACTTTGTTTGTCCTCAAGCAAAAACACAACTACAAATGCAACCTAACTACATGCCTACGAATCAAGTTGTCAGTCAGTGTGAAATTCAACAATTTTGCCTCAGAGAAATTAATAATCGCTATGAATAGTAAATCCAACCAAGAACACATCAATAACCTATATAAATTTATAAATCAAAGCCTGTTATTACTGATGTAGTGTGTGTGTGTGTGTGTGCGCGCACTCAATAACCATGAAAACTAACTATAGTTCTAATACATCATATAATACGCTTCTTAGAGGAAAGGCCGCAGTTTTAACTTAAGAAATTCTATAAACAAGTTAAGCTCCAGTTAAAACTATTGTAGACACTCAAAATTTTGCATTCCTGTTACTAACCTTGTAGGAGGGCAGAATCGTCTTCCAGAGATAACCCTGGAAGTCAAAACAGCTTAATCCCGGAGACAACCCCTGGATACTCAGCTTTCCATCTTGGAGACAACCCCGAGATACTCAGTTCCAGTCCCAGAGACAACCCTGGGAGATTCAGTTCCAACCTTGGAGATAACCCCGAAGGATGCAATTTCAGTTCCAGAGATAACCCCGGAGAAGTCCGTTCTAATCCCCAGAAGTCAGCTTCAACCTCAGAGATAACCCCGAGGTGCTCAGTTCTAACCCCGAGAGGTTAAGCACACTTCAGAGACAACCCTAAGAACATTCAGTACCTACAGCAGCCCAATCTCTGAGATAATCCTGAGTAACGACTGCTAAATCAGCCCTGAGCCGAAGACAACCCTGGTGAGGGGCAAAATCATCATTTCGCCACCTCGATCCCACATTCACATGGTCTAAGCATCATTTCTTTTCATACCACATTCTGCACAGAAGTGTCCCACAAGAACCATAGCTCAAATCTCGAGTGACTACTACGCAAGACAGTACACCGGATAGAATTTGAATACTTGAAGATCTAGTCATGGACCCATCTTCCTAGCTCCGTAAAACCTCTTATCCCAAGTCATTGTGTAGCTCTTGATAACAGCATTCCAGAAAGGTATTATACGCCTCAATCGGATGCCCAGATTGAAAGTTATGAAGGTTCGAGTGGACAATGTGTTGCATACGTGCACGTACTTCGAGACGACAGGGCTCATAGAGCCCAGGGCACCCCGGGTAGCCATAGGTACACCTATGGCTCCCCCTTTATAAATAAAGGGATTGGGGTGGCCATTTTGAGTAGAGAAAAGGCAAGGAAGCTCTGTTCAATTTACTCCGTACACACTTTAAGTTGAGTGCTTTCTTTTTACAAACACCAGTGAGCTTGTATTTTGCTATATTTTACCGATGGAAATCGAGTATTCATTCATTTAAAGCTATTTGAAGTCTTCTTGGTAGCCCACTGCAAACATCTCAGATTTCTTTCAGCTTTTCTCCACTTCCATCCACACATACTTATTCATGTTGAGAGTCGTGTTTCGTGTGTATGCCTGGATCGTCGATCCGTGGCTTTCATTGCTTATATATATATATATATATATATATATATATATATATATATATATATATATATATATATATATATATATATATATATATATATATATCGAACTCTATTCGATTGAGCCTGGATTTACCTCTGGTGCATTTACTACTTTTTTATATATACTATTATCGAATTCGATTCGATTGAGCCTGGGTGTGATATCTGGTGCTTTTACAGCTTATATAAATATAAATATATATATATATATATATATATATATATATATATATATATATATATATAACTGTTTGCAACTTTTGTACATATTGCATCATCATGTGAGCCTAGGAATCATGTGATCACAGATTCAGTTTCTGAATCTAGATTCGGTTCCCATGATGGACATTTTCAGCTGCAACCAGCTTGTAAATTATTCACGGTATCTGAATTTCCTTAGATGGCTTTCACTCCCACAAGGAGTTTGGCACTGCTATGTATCTTATTTTCTTGAAGACTCAAAAATTAATAAAAGTAATCAAGCCGAACACATAATAAAATAGAAGTATCAAAGGCCTCAATTACTATTGAGCACAAGGGTTTGAAAAAATTATTTTACAAAACATCACTGTCATATCTCATTAAAATTAAACTTTTATACAAAATTAAAACCCTTTGTATATAGGTGCTAATGAGGCATAGCACTACTTCCAGATAATTGCACATTGACCTACATACACACACATTCAGATAAAAGTTTAAATTAAAAAGTGGGGGTTACCGTGTCACCACGAAAGTCAGGGGTGCCTAACACATTCCCTTCGCTTAATCAAGCCCCCGGACCCTAACAAATCTCAGTTTCACAGACCAGTTAAGCAGTGTCACATCACTAGGTCTTTGTACAAATCTTTTCTCAGTTGAGTTGGTGCAACCATTTAAAAATACCAACTGGCAACTCTTACAGTCCAATCGTCGACATATATATGTCGGACCTTTTCAAAACTTATTTTTTCAAACAAATCTCACCTAACATGAGAATACCAAAAGACAAGAACAGAAAGGGACAAATAAAAATCCCGACGTCGACAGGTGGTGACTCTGATGGGGACATCCAGTAAGAGGGCTTAAGCTTCTATTAAAATCTTTTCAAAACATTTATCTGCTTGTGTATGGATGTTGCATTTACATTTGAATGAATGTGTACTAATGCATTTACTTACTGCACTTAGTGCTTCGCACTATATTTGCATGTGATATTAGAACTTCGCACATGTCATCATTTCCATATGGTGAGACGCGATGTATATGAATGTATGTTGTGTGGTCCCTCCACCAGGAGGTTATCCTGTCGGTGTTTGATTACTGGACTTATAGGGAGACTAATTCCAACGAGGCACAAGAAAGGTACCACCCAGATTCGCTCCAGTTGAAAGACCGAATTAACTTCCCATCGAGTAAATTGCGATGATCTGGGAACCTTCATGCCAAAAAGCCGCGAGAGTAGCCTAAGATAGGTCAGCATCTGATAAACCAAACGCGGAGGGAAGTCTCTTCATACCTTCCCATTTCAATTACTTATAATTTCATTTCCATGTCAATCTCAATGTATTGGAAAATATAAAGGAATATGTGTACATGCATTCCCTTTTTATATATCAAAACCTGTCATGCTATACTGTTATTAAAATAACTGACATCCGTTTTGCAGGATAATACTCCTAAAAAAGGACACATTACATAGCATGTAACACTCCTACATTCCCTCAAGACTAAACTACATAAGTCTTTTTGTAGGTAAACAATTGGTCATGTTACCCGTTCAAAGTCCGAAAAGACACTAAGCATACAACCAAGCATGCACTAGTACAAAGTAGTAAATAGACAACACTTAAACCACAATGTTTTTATAAAAAATATTGTGGTATTTTTTCCCCAACGTTTTTAAATAAAACGTTGTAGATATATATGAAAAAACGTTATCTATTTAAAAGGGCATTTTTTTAGTTTTAACTAGATAACGTTTTTTTTTAAAAAACGTTATGTATCTAAAAAACACGGAGCTCAAGTGAACACTTAAAATTAAAAGACATATACTCTTTTTCTCTCCAAGGCTCGTTAATTTCGTTCTTTTTCTCTGTGCTCGTCAGTTTGGTCTCCGTACGTGCTCGACACTTTCGTTCCAGAGCTTTAGTTTCCTTCTCTCACTTTCGATTTTTCGTTCCCTCTCTTCAGTTTCCTCTCTTCGTTCCTTCTTTTTCAGTTTTCCTTCTCTCTATCTGCTCTTTGGTTGTGTTCTGATTGGGTGTACCTTCTCTTTGAGGCTGAAATCTGAACATATTTAATTGGGTGTTTGAAGATAAGTTGTTTTGGGGCTAGGTTTTCATTGTAAGTTCTTCATCTCTTTAGATTTGTTCTTGCATGTGTTTATTTTCAACCCATTTACAGTCTTCGTGTATATAAACGTGTTTGAGGTGCTCCATTTATTTTGTTATAATGGTTTTTCTGCTTTCATAGTGGTAGCATAGTGGTGGCTGCGGTGGCAGCAGTGGTGGTTTCTCTGTCTCCTCCCCTAAAAATTAGGTTTTAATTTCTCACTTGTTAATTTTTCCTAAAATTTAGGTTTTAATTAGAAATTTTAGGATATTTGGAGCTAATTTAGAGCTTCTAATTGTTATTGAAGACTAATTATATCTGTATTATTACATAAAGCATAATGATAATCTTCATTTTCATTTGAAAATCCTTTGTTTTTCTTTCTTGGGTCTGTTCTAATGTTTTTCTCACAAAGAGTGAGTTAAGGGGTTTCTGAATACTGTAATTCTTTATGTTATGTAAATTATTAATTATACTGCTACATGCTAGGTTATATATTTGTCTTCCTAAATATAATGAGTGTTTATTTCTCTTGTGTGGTTGCTACTGATATCAAAGTGGACACAAATTCCAATGTAATTTGCATCTTATTCATTGGGTGAAATAGTAACATTTCTTTTATCTAGTCTAGCCAATTGATAATTAACTGAGTGCTTATTTAGTGTTTTATATTTAATGTTGGACTCTAGATGACATGTTTTGTTTTTTTAAAGATGGATAAGTCATGGAAGTGTGCTGATAGAAGGTCACAAGAGTATGAACTAGGCGTTGATGAATTCTTGAGGTTTGCGGTAGATAACGCATGAAATGTGAATCTTATTCATTGCCCTTGCGTAAAATGTGGAAACATTTTAAAATTTGGTGCCAGAATTACACGGGATCACTTGTATTTTAATGGTATTGATACTAGTTATCAAACTTGGATATGGCATATAGAACCTAATATGTTAGATGAAGATGCAAATGAACCTATTGTAGGCACTACTGAACAAGGCTTTGTCTCTGAAATAGTAGATATGGAAGATAATGGTTTTGGGGATTTCTCAAATAATCCGTGTGAGTTTCTTAATGTGATTGGGGATGGAGATGAACCCTTGTACCCTAGTTGTAAATTTAGTAAGTTAGGTTCACTTGTTAGACTCTACAATTTGAAAGCAAAGCATGGGTTGAGTGATGTTGGTTTCACAAAGCACTTGATTTTTCTGACTGAACTTCTTCCAGAAGGTAACCAATTACCTTGCTCCTTGTACGAGGCAAAGAAGACTTTACATGTGACACCCCCAAATCCGGGTACTTCGATTCCACGGGATTTGGTGTTCACTGTGCAAGCATCATCTATCTATCTACCCATAAATAATATCAAACCATACAATAGATAGAAATCATAATAAAATCTCTTCCCTTAAGGGTTACATCAACTGAATCATAAATAAATCCCAGGTTACTCTAACCTTAAAACATCTGTGCGGAATTCTAAACAAAAAAGTCTTAAGCAACAACATAAGTCTTAAACATAAATACATCATCAATTAAAATAACAAGTCTCCATCACTTGCTAACTTTGCCCTTGCCCTTACTAGTGGAGGGTTCATCGCTTCTTTCATTCTTAACTGCAATGTTATTATTAAGCAAGAGTGAGCACAATGCCCACAAGTATAATAATGAAATAACATTATAATAACATGCGAATAAATCAAAGACATCTGAATAAAAGCTCAACTTTTGAATCGAGAATGAATAACAAGAATCAAAAGAATTCTGAGGGTCATAAGACCTTGAACTATGTCCTAGGTTAACAAGAAATATACTTGAAACCTTTAACAGTCATAAGACTATGGACCTTCTTCTCGTACTTAGGGGGATCAGCCCTTAGTACCATACTGTGCACAATATCTTAACGTTAAAGCGTAATTAATCCCATATACAGGGTTGTTCATCTCAGTTTGACATTCGAGTCCGCACCAAAGGAAGTTTGGTTTGGATACTTTCATCAAGGGTTCTGAAATTTAGAACTCATCAACTATGGACTAGTTGAATCAATAAGGTTCACTAGTCTAATAAGGTTCAACAATAATTGATATTTGATTAGAATAATAATCTCAAAAGTATACAATAGGACAATTATTGTATAACTGAATCATGCTTTGGAAAGATAATTAATCTTTAATATCATGCTTGAACTTGAATAATAACAAGGATAATTTATTCAAGGTAAATAATAAACTTGAACAATAATGACAAGTGGGGTTAGGAAACTTGCTCGACATAAAAGTAACGTTTAAGTTTAAATAAACTTGCTCAATAGAATGGAGTTAGGGATAGGATACTTGCCTCGTGCGTAGATTACGCTTTAACTAAGCACGTTCTTTGAATTAAATCCTACATACCATTCATATACACAATACCAGTTAATTATAAATTAACTAATCAATATAAACTCATTCTCGTTGTCTACTTTGATTATTGACTATACTTAATCAATTTTCACTTTGTCACATCATTTGTACTTCGTGAATTACCAAACTAATTATGAAATTTAATAATTCAAATCACATGTAATTATGTTATTTACATGTTAAACATCTATTTTATCATCACATTATTCTTCTAACATGTTTACATGTTCATTACAATAATCCACTAACACATTGTTAGACTTAATCATTTTTTTAAAAATACATTTCTGAATTTTCTGGGGAGTGGCGCTGCGGCGCCACTATTGAACTAAGGATTCGCGCTGCGACGCCGTGGCGCTGTGGCCGGGCCCTTGGCGCTGCGGCGCTGTGGCGCCGTGGCTCGAGTCATGGCGCTACGGCACGGTGGCGCTGCGGCGCGGGAAATGAACAGGCAGCCGGCGCTGCGGCGCGGCGTACCAGGTACAGAAATGGCAGTTCGCGAAAATCGCAAAACTTGCCAATTTCTCCAAATTTCTTAAAGTTCTACTCGAAATTAAACATACCCATATGCTATAATTTATATATAATCATTACCCAACATTTATATACTGACAAAACCAATTTTAAACACTTATTAACAGATTTAAAGCCTAACAAAATTACTGACTTTGATGTTCGTGAAGTTTAGAAAACTTTATATGAAAATTCCCCCTACGGATTCGTTATAACACCGAATCCGTTCATTTAGACTCCAATCTCTCCGTATCGACATGCTCAATAATGTAAGGGTGTAAAATTTAGGGATAATATATAATCAATACATCAATTATCACATATATGGTCATATGGCCATATCACGTACTCTGTTTATTTTGAAATAACATATGTACGACATGTTTTCACAATACTGATGTTATGGTTTACAACAATATATAATTAAATACGGTGTGATATAACATATCACATATACAACTCATAATCAATACTCCTAACTCAATTACAGAGGTTAAACCAAAACTTTGAAACTTATATTCGTGAACCTTTTAAAGAGCGTAATAATAAAAATTGGGTTGACGAGATTACCCAAACGTAGATTAGTAGTATTGAAACCTTTTCCAATTTCTTCCTAACTCTCAAAATCTCTGAACTCTCAAGTTTTCTCTCTGAATTCTCTCTGTGATTTTTATCAGACTTAGAACAAAATGAAAAGAGAAGACGTCGTAATCAATTAGGAAGGATCAGATGCACGTTGGTGGTCAGTTACCCAGTCATGGGTTAACTGACCCTAACCTCTCTTAGTGCCATGTTTGGCTAGCAACTAAGTTAAAACTCTTTATTTTAATAATACCTTTACAATATAGTTTAATTAATGTCACACTCTTATAAGATAAATCTAATATTTATTTAATTTACTTTAAATAAAATATAATAATTTCTCATAAATTCACGTAGTCACAATATTAATTATCTCTTTAATAAATAATAATAATTTATTAAATCTCTAATTAATAATTACATTAATTAAATAACATCATGCTTAATTAAATATTTCATTTAATTCAATAAGCTCACACAATCACATACTCGAATAATAAAAATTCTCTACATTAATTTAATAAATGTAACACATAATTAAATTAATCTACCACCATTGCATCAATTAATTATTAAATCTAATAATTAAATCATCGAAAAATATTTATTTAACTCAATAAATATTTAAAATAATTTACAAAATTCTCGTTCGTCACATCTTTCCCCCCTTAAAAGGATTCTGTCCCCAGAATCACGACTCAATAAATTCGACCCGTTACATTCTCCCCCCCCCCCTTACAAAGATTTTGTCCCCAGAATCGCTTACAAATAATTAAGTAAATAAATGAGGGTAATTCTTCATCATATTCTCTTCGAGTTCCCACGTAGCTTCTTCAGCGTTGTGGTTCCTCCAAATTACCTTAACAGAAGGTATAACTTTATTTCTCAGAACTTGTTCTTTTCGGTCGACAATCTGGACAGGAATTTCTTCGTAAGATAAGTCTTTCTCAAAATGCAGGGGTTCGTATTCAATTACATGCTTGTAATCAGGTTTGTAAGGTCGTAACACAGAAACATGGAAGACGTTGTGGATATTCTCGAGTGCTGGAGGTAAGGCTACCTCGTACGCAACTTCTCCAATTCTTCGCAGTACCTCAAAGGGTCCAATAAATCTTGGGCTCAATTTTCCTTTCTTTCCGAACCTGATCTTTCCCTTCCAGGGAGAGACCTTCAAGAAAACATAACTACCTGGTTCAAACTCGATATTTTTACGATGTGGATCAGCGTATTTCTTCTGTCGATCTTGAGCTGCTATCAGTCGTGCTCGGATCACTTTGACTATTTCTGCTGTCTGCTGTACGAATTATGGCCCTATCAATTGTCTTTCACCAACTTCATCCCAATAAAGCGGAGTTCTGCACTTTCTACCGTATAACGCTTCGTAAGGTGGCATACCAATACTAGCGTGGTAACTGTTGTTGTAGCCGAACTCTACTAACGGTAGGTGATCATCCCAATTTCCTTTGAAGTCCATTACACAGGCTCGTAACATATCTTTCAGTGTTTGAATCGTTCGTTCGCTCTGTCCGTCTGTTTAAGGGTGGTAAGCTGTACTCATTCGCAGTTGTGTACCCATGCATTCCTGAAGACGTTTCCAGAAATTTGATGTGAAGCGCGGATCCCTATCGGAAACAATAGACACCGGCACTCCGTGCCTCGAAACAATCTCTTTCACATATAATCTTGCCAACTGATCTAAGTTAAATCTGATTTTGATAGGAAGGAAGTGCGCGGATTTCGTCAGTCGGTCAACGATAACCCATACTGCGTCGTAGCCTTTCTGAGTCGTCGGAAGGCCAACCACGAAGTCCATCGTAATATGTTCCCATTTCCATTCTAGGATCTCCAACGGTTGTAGCAATCCACTCGGTCTCTGATGTTCTGCTTTAACTTTCTGACATGTCAGGCATTTGGCAACACATTCTGCAACATCACGTTTCAAATTCGGCCACCAAAAATGTTGTCGAAGATTTTGGTACATTTTTGTACTACCAGGGTGAATCGAATATCTTGAACTATGAGCCTCACTCAAAATTTCTTCCTTAATTTCTTGTACTGGCGGAACCCAAATTCTGCTTTCAAATCTCAATATTCCTTCCTTATCCATCTTAAATCTTGGTTCGGTTCCTTCAGATATCTTCGATGTTACCTTTTTGCATTCATCATCCTGAAGCTGAGCCTCCTTCACTCTATCTAGTAGAGTTGTACCAGATTGCATCTGAAATAGCTTCTCATCAATCTCCATAGGATACTTCACTTCTAACTCCAGTTTCTCCATATCTGCAATTAGCTCCTGCTGAGCAGTCAACATCATCAATTTCTCACGACCCTTTCTACTTAAGGCGTCGGCAACCACATTAGCCTTACCCGGATGGTATAAAATCTCACAGTCATAATCCTTGATTAATTCCAACCATCTTCTTTGACGCATATTCAAATCTTTCTGTGTAAAAATATATTTCAGACTCTTGTGGTCCGTATATATTTCACACTTCTCCCTGAATAGATAGTGCCTCCAAATTTTCAAAGCAAAAACAACTGCAGCTAACTCCAAATCATGGGTTGGGTAACCCTTCTCGTAATCCTTCAACTGCCGTGATGCATACGCAATGACTTTGCCGTTTTGCATCAGCACACAGCCAAGTCCTTTATGCGACGCATCTCTAAAAACAACAAAATTTCCTGTATCATCCGGAAGAGATAACACAGGCGCTGTACTCAACCTCTTCTTTAATTCTTGAAAACTCTCCTCACACTTCTCCGTCCAAACAAATTTCACAGCTTTTCGAGTTAAATTCGTTAACGGAGTTGCGATCTTAGAAAAATCTTGTATGAATCTTCTATAATATCCTGCTAATCCAAGAAAACTTCTTACTTCTGACGGCGTTCTCGGCTGATCCCAGTTAATCACAGCTTCTACTTTGGATGGATCTACCGAAATTCCATCTTTATCGATTACGTGACCAAGAAATTGTACTCTCTCGATCCAGAATTCGCATTTCAAAAATTTAGCATACAACTTCTCCCTTCTCAATACTTCCAACGTTAACCTCAAGTGTTCTTCATGTTCCTCTTTGGTTTTGGAATATACCAAAATGTCGTCTATAAATACCACCACGAATTTGTCCAAAAACGGCTTGAATACACCATTTATTAGTCCCATAAATGCTGCAGGAGCATTCGTAAGACCAAACGACATTACTAAAAACTCATAATGACCATATCGCGTTCGGAACGCTGTCTTCGGTACATCCTCTGGCCTCACCTTCAGTTGGTGATAATCACTCCTCAAGTCAATCTTGGAAAAGTATTTTGCTCCCTTCAACTGATCAAACAGATCATCGATCCTCGGTAATGGATATCTGTTCTTAATCGTGACCTTATTTAATTCTCTGTAGTCAATGCAGAGCCTCATCGATCCGTCCTTTTTCACGAACAACACCGGTGCTCCCCACGGCGATACGCTCGGTTGAATGTACTTTTTGTCCAACAATTCTTGTAGTTGTACCATTAATTCCTTCATCTCTACTGGCGCCATTCGGTATGGTGCTTCGATATTGGAGCAGTTCCGGGCACCAAATCAATCACAAAGTCTACTTCTCTATCTGGTGGAAGTCCTAGCAAATCGTCTGGAAATACATCGACGAAGTCCCTCACAATCAGTATCTCCTCTACCTTCGAGTTCTCTTTTCGATTATCGACTATGTAAGCTAAATATCCTACACAGCCTTGTCTTAATAACTTCCTGGCCTACAACATCGTCAGACAACTCGCTTGTCTAGGCGACTTGCTACCATAAAACACAACCTTTGACGGAGTCATAAGGTTAATACGCTTCTTTTGGCAGTCAATTACAGCCCCATAATTGGATAGCCAATCCATACCCAATATAACGTCAAATTTCCCCAATCGAATAGGGATAAGATCTATGTTCATGATATTACCCTTAATATCCACTCTACAATTCTTATACACATGCTTAACAGGAATTATCTCTCTATTCGCAATTTCTATAATCATGGGATATTCCAATTCATCCTTAAGCAAATCTAAACTATTAGCAAAGTCATCGGATATAAAGGAACAAGTAGCACCCGAATCAAATAAAATGTAAGCATTAATTTCATTGATCAAAATGATACCTGACACCACCTCACGAGACTGAATTGCATCCTGCACCGTCATATTGAAAGTTCTGGCGGTTGGTCGATTTGTTACAGGTGGTCCGGTGATGGTTAAGGTATTTCCACTGCTATTTTCCCGGTTTCCTCCTTATCCTGATCCTCCCGATCCCTTCTTGGGACAGTCTCTTGCTAAATGATCTTTCGAACCACAGTTGAAACAAGCACCCTTCTTTGGGTTTGGACAATTTGGTGCTATGTGGCCTTCCTGACCACAATTGTAGCACACTCTCTTTCCCTTCAAACAAACTCCTAGATGTGCCTTGCCGCAAGTCGGACATGCTTCTATCTTCTTTTTCTGCCCTCCGTGTTGACTTCCAGCTGTCGAGTTATCCGTCCACTTCCTCTTCTGATTATTATTATTCCCAATATTACTTCCACCAGTCTTGTTATTACCTTCATTCTCACTCTTTTTCTTTTTCTGTTCTTGGTTGTACTTAGTCACTGCATCACTTCCTCCTTCCGCGAGAATGGCCTTTTCCAAAACTCCCGCAAATGTGTAAAGTTAAAACATTGATACCTTGCTGTATACCCAAGGCTTCAGTCCTTGTTCGAATCGTCTGGCTTTCCTCTCGTCAGTGTGTACTTGATATGGGGTAAACCTTGCCAACTCATCGAATTTAGCCGCGTATTCAGGCACGCTCATGTTTCCCTGTTTCAGTTCCAGAAATTGCACCTCCATCTGATTCTGCGAACTAGCTGGGAAATACATTTCGAAAAACATCTCTTTGAATCTCTCCCACGTAATTACACCTTCACCTCCTCGCATCTTGTTTGCCTGCCACCAGTAGCTAGCCTCAGACTTCAGCATAAATGTCGCAAAAACGGTCTTCTGATCTTCTCGAACCCTAGCAACATCGAAAACCTTCTCCATTTCCATCACCCACGTTTGAGCCTCGATCGGGTTTTTGGAACCTTTGAACTCTGGCGGTCCCACCGCCTTAAAATCTTTAAACGTTGTGCTAGGTGGAGCTTGCGGTTGGTTATTCATGACTCCAGTTAGTAAATTAACTAGCTGTTAAACTGGATTAACGTTGGCATTATTGTTATTATTGGTTGACTCTTCCTGAGTCGGTTGACGTTGTTATCTTCTCCTTGGCGGCATTTTTCTGTTAAGTAAACGTTTATTAGAACTTTATTTATTTCTCTACATAGTTAAGACATTACTCAACAATTTAACATATCACTTAACACATCATCTCAAACAACTTGATATCTTTTCATTCAAATAAAAAGTTTTAACATTAAAATATAGCATACTGCTATTTACATCATCTATCCTGGAATAAAGAATCCACAGGATTTAAAACATTCAAATATTAACATATTCCTTAGTTCATAAACACATCGAAATTTACATAAAACTATATAAGTCTTTCACATAAATAAACAGATTCTATTCATGTCTTCCAAGGTGCTCAATAGCCTTGCCACGCTCCTCATTCATGATACGAGACATCGTCCTGCGATCCAACATATACGATGGAAGTCCTTCAAACTGGATGGGGTACCTTAACACTCACTCTTGAACCTCATCCATCGCATGATTAAGTGTGGCGTACGTGTCTTCAAGCTTTGCCTTCTTTGCACGACTATCATTTTCTGCACGATCTGCTCGATGTGATTCTCTTACCCATCCTTCCTCTGCTATTTTCAGTCTCCCGGAGGTTTCTTTCAGTTCCTTCTTCAGCTTCTCTATCTCCTCAGTCTTATCTTCGGTTTGACCCTTCTCATGAACCAGATCCCACTCCACGTTTCCTAAACGTGTATGAAGGGTCACAATCTCTCTATTCTTCTCCTCTAAAGTAGACTGCTGAACAGTCGCTCGCTCAGTCAATTCCTGAACCTCGTCTTGTAACTCCACGTTACAATCATATAGTGTGTCATACATCTCAGCATCAACAGTGTACCGTGGTAGCTCCTCATCTTCTTCCTCCACATCAAACTCCTCCTCAGGACCCTCCTCAGGATCAATCTCAGGTTCATGCTCCTGACCAACAACGGTGATCAATGGAGATGAAACCCTCTGCACCAGCTGCTCCCTAACGACATGAATGTCTCGGGGCTCCTCCTCAGTCGGTCCTACAAGTACACGAGATCCCTCCTCAGTAGGTACTACAGGTAAATGGGGTCCCTCCTCAGCTTGACTAGCTTCTCCAACATTCGTCATCCTGACAACAAAATTTTACGTTTTAGTTACTAAGTCGTACTAACGAGCACATAAATTAACACATAGACACATAATGTATTTTATTATCTTCAATGAATTACCAAAAATTCATTTCTTAAAACTCGATAAGAGTTTTCCTTTACTATCTTCTTTCTATAAGGTTACTACCTAAGGTTGTTCCCCCACCTAAGGTTCATAACCTACAGCTCTGATACCAACCTGTGACACCCCCAAATCCGGGTACTTCGATTCCACGGGATTTGGTGTTCACTGTACAAGCATCATCTATCTATCTACCCATAAATAATATCAAACCATACAATAGATAGAAATCATAATAAAATCTCTTCCCTTAAGGGTTACATCAACTGAATCATAAATAAATCCCAGGTTACTCTAACCTTAAAACATCTGTGCGGAATTCTAAACAAAAAAGTCTTAAACAACAACATAAGTCTTAAACATAAATACATCATCAATTAAAATAACAAGTCTTCATCACTTGCTAACTTTGCCCTTACCCTTACTAGTGGAGGGTTCATCGCTTCTTTCATTCTTAACTGCAATGTTATTATTAAGCAAGAGTGAGCACAATGCCCACAAGTATAATAATGAAATAACATTATAATAACATGCGAATAAATCAAAGACATCTGAATAAAAGCTCAACTTTTGAATCGAGAATGAATAACAAGAATCAAAAGAATTCTGAGGGTCATAAGACCTTGAACTATCTCCTAGGTTAACAAGAAATATACTTGAAACCTTTAACAGTCATAAGACTATGGACCTTCTTCTCATACTTAGGGGGATCAGCCCTTAGTACCATACTGTGCACAATATCTTAACGCTAAAGCGTAATTAATCCCCTATACAGGGTTGTTCATCTCAGTTTGACATTCGAGTCCGCACCAAAGGAAGTTTGGTTTGGATACTTTCATCAAGGGTTCTGAAATTTAGAACGCTTATCAACTATGGACTAGTTGAATCAATAAGGTTCACTAGTCTAATAAGGTTCAACAATAATTGATATTTGATTAGAATAATAATCTCAAAAGTATACAATAGGACAATTATTGTATAACTGAATCATGCTTTGGAAAGATAATTAATCTTTAATATCATGCTTGAACTTGAATAATAACAAGGATAATTTATTCAAGGTAAATAATAAACTTGAACAATAATGACAAGTGGGGTTAGGGAAACTTGCTCGACATAAAAGTAACGTTTAAGTTTAAATAAACTTGCTCAATAGAATGGAGTTAGGGATAGGATACTTGCCTCGTGCGTAGATTATGCTTTAACTAAGCACGTTCTTTGAATTAAATCCTACATACCATTCATATACACAATACCAGTTAATTATAAATTAACTAATCAATATAAACTCATTCTCGTTGTCTACTTTGATTATTGACTATACTTAATCAATTTTCACTTTGTCACATCATTTGTACTTCGTGAATTACCAAACTAATTATGAAATTGAATAATTCAAATCACATGTAATTATGTTATTTACATGTTAAACATCTATTTTATCATCACATTATTCTTCTAACATGTTTACATGTTCATTACAATAATCCACTAACACATTGTTAGACTTAATCATTTTTTTAAAAATACATTTCTGAATTTTCTGGGGAGTGGCGCTGCGGCGCCACTATTGAACTAAGGATTCGCGCTGCGACGCCGTGGCGCTGTGGCCGGGCCCTTGGCGCTGCGGCGCTTTGGTGCCGTGGCTCGAGTCATGGCGCTACGGCACGGTGGCGCTGCGGCGCGGGAAATGAACAGGCAGCCGGCGCTGCGGCGCGTCGTACCAGGTACAGAAATGGCAGTTCGCCAAAATCGCAGAACTTGCCAATTTCTCCAAATTTCTTAAAGTTCTACTCGAAATTAAACATACCCATATGCTATAATTTATATATAATCATTACCCAACATTTATATACTGACAAAACCAATTTTAAACACTTATTAACAGATTTAAAGCCTAACAAAATTACTGACTTTGATGTTCATGAAGTTTAGAAAACTTTATATGAAAATTCCCCCTACAGATTCGTTATAACACCGAATCCGTTCATTTAGACTCCAATCTCTCCGTATCGACATGCTCAATAATGTAAGGGTGTAAAATTTAGGGATAATATATAATCAATACATCAATTATCACATATATGGCCATATGGCCATATCACGTACTCTGTTTATTTTAAAATAACATATGTATGACATGTTTTCACAATACTGATGTTATGGTTTGCAACAAAATATAATTAAATACGGTGTGATATAACATAACACATATACAACTCATAATCAATACTCCTAACTCAATTACAGAGGTTAAACCAAAACTTTGAAACTTATATTCGTGAAACTTTTAAAGAGCGTAATAATAAAAATTGGGTTGAAGAGATTACCCAAACGTAGATTAGTAGTATTGAAACCTTCTCCAATTTCTTCCTAACTCTCAAAATCTCTGAACTCTCAAGTTTTCTCTCTGAATTCTCTCTGTGATTTTTATCAGACTTAGAACAAAATGAAAAGAGAAGACGTCGTAATCAATTAGGAAGGATCAGATGCGCGTTGGTGGTCAGTTACCCAGTCATGGGTTAACTGACCCTAACCTCTCTTAGTGCCATGTTTGGCTAGCAACTAAGTTAAAACTCTTTATTTTAATAACACCTTTACAATATAGTTTAATTAATGTCATACTCTTATAAGATAAATCTAATATTTATTTAATTTACTTTAAATAAAATATAATAATTTCTCATAAATTCACGTAGTCACAATATTAATTATCTCTTTAATAAATAATAATAATTTATTAAATCTCTAATTAATAATTACATTAATTAAATAACATCATGCTTAATTAAATATTTTATTTAATTCAATAAGCTCACACAATCACATACTCGAATAATAAAATTTCTCTACATTAATTTAATAAATGTAACACATAATTAAATTAATCTACCACCATTGCATCAATTAATTATTAAATCTAATAATTAAATCATCGAAAAATATTTATTTAACTCAATAAATATTTAAAATAATTTACAAAATTCTCGTTCGTCACATTACATGACTTAGGAATGGATTATGAGAAAATACATGCTTGCCCTAATCACTGCATCTTGTATAGAAAGGAATTTGACCAGGTGGAAGATGGGTAAGAATGACCATGTAAGAGAAGGGGTGCCTGCGAAGGTGTTATGGTACTTTCCTCCTATCCCGAGGGTTAAACGTATGTTTAAATCTTGCAGGACAGCTGAGAGTTTGACTTGGCATGCTAATAATAAAATGAGCGACGGTCATATGCATCATCCATCAGATTCACCATCTTGGAAGCTAGTGGATGATAAGTGACCAGAGTTTGGTAAAGACCCTAGAAACCTTAGACTTGCTCTTTTAGCTGATGGGATCAATCCTCATGGTTCTCTTAGTAGTAGATACAGTTGTTGGCCTATTATAATGATTATTTATAATCTTCTACCTTGGTTATGTATAAAAAGAAAGTTCATGATGTTGACTTTGTTGATCTCGGGTCCTAAACAAGCCGATAATGATATAGATGTCTACTTGGAACCATTGATTGATGGTTTGAAGTGTTTGTGGAAGGGGGTTCCAGGGGTGTATGATGCATTTAGAGGAGAATACTTCATGCTCAAAGCCCAATTAATGTGGACTATTAATGACTTTCCTGCCTATGGGAACTTATCTGGATGTGTTATAAAAGGTTATAAAGCATGTCCTATATGTGGCGAGGATACACCTAGCCATAGGTTGACACATGGTAACAAAGTTTGTTACATTGGCCACCGAAGATTCTTGCCTCAAGATCATTCATTTTGGAAGCAACGAGTAACATTTAATGGAGAACAAGAATTTAGACCACCTCATGTGTCACTAACGGGAGAGGAAGTATTTAGAAAGGTTGATGGTTTAACTCATGATATTGATGACAAGGATAACAGGCCTTGTTGGAAGAGGAAGTCAATCTTCTATGAACTAGAGTATTGGAAGTTTCCTCATATTAGACATTGTCTTGATGTATGCATATTGAAAAAATATATGTGATAGCATTATTGGTACATTATTGGAGATTCTGGGGAAAAACAAAGATGGGGTTGCAGCTCGATTATACCTCTTAGAAATGGGTGTTAAGACTTATTTGCGACTAGATTTTGGGGAAAAAAGGACACGTTTGCCTCCAAGTACTTGGAATCTTTCAAGGGCAGAGAAAAGAGTTGTATGTAATTCTTTGTATGGCATGAAAGTCCTAGAAGGTTATGCTTCTAATATCAAAAGTCTTATATCATTGCAAGACCTAAAACTCTATGGGCTTAAGTCTCATGACTGTCATACCTTATTGCAACAATTGCTCTATGTTGCCTTACATTCGGGGATGGAAAGACCTGTGAGGTATGCAATAATCAGATTGTGTTTTTTCTTTAATGAGATATGCGACAAAGTCATCGACATTTCAAAGCTAGATAAAATGCAAGCTGATGTAGTGGTAACCTTGTGTTTGCTTGAGAAGTATTTTTCACCATCATTCTTTGATATCATAATTCATGTCGTGGTGCATCATGTTAGAGAAGTTCGATTATGTGGGCCAGTTTACTTTAGATGGATGTATCCTTTTGAAAGATTCATGAAAGTATTAAAAGGGCATGTACGTAATCGTAATCGGCCTGAAGGTTGCATGGTTGAATGTTATATTGGTGAAGAAGCTTCAGAGTTTTGCGAGGAATATTTATCTGATGTTAGTACTATTAGGATCCCATCGAGGCGAAATATGGATCGTACACAACCCTTATCTGGTGCTACCTTAGAATATACGGAGCGTGACATGTTAGACCAAGCACATCGTTGTGTATTAGAAAACACGGATGAAGTTGAACCATATATCAGGTAATTTAAACATTTTTCTATATAAGATAGAAGAATTTTGTCTTATAATTCAACGACTAAAATCTGATTGTCTTCTATTTTATGTAGTGAACATATGATACATCTGAAAGAAACTTATCCGAGATTCAAAAAAAGAACAAAGTGGTTACAAGATAAGCACAATCGTACATTCATTGATTAGTTTCGGAAAAGGGTAAAATTGTGTTTATCTTTGTAATTGTTTGATGGTTGCTCTTGTTTGTTTCTTGATTTATATTATTTTGGATTCAGGTTTCACATGAACTTACCCAAGCATCCAATGACATAACGGAGACTATGCGGTGGCTTTTGGATGGCCCATGTATGGAAGTACTAAAGTATAAAAGATTGTCAATGGACTGCACTTTAACACAAAGTCACGTGATTGTGATAACCCGGGATTTCGAATATTCAAAATTTTACGAAATATTTTTTTTATTAATATTGATTATCAATTTTGTGACAAGTATATGTGATACGAGTTTCGAGAAGGTCAATTTGGGTATTGACTAATAAAATTAGAGTAGAGTTGTGCTTAACAGCTTTAGAAACCCTAATCCTAAGCTCGGATAGGGATTCGATAAAAAAATATAACTAAAATAATTATATTAATGAGTATGTGTTTGTACCGAAGAGATTTATTGATCAATGATTGATCGGGTAGGGTATAATATTAGTAAACCATAATAAGGGATTAGAAATCCTAATCTCTAGATTAGAAATCCTAACGCGCAGTTAGAAACCCTAATCGTATGTCGGTAAACCCTAATTTTAAAATTTGGAATCCTAAACCCTAATTAGGAAACCATAATCCTAATTGGCAAGCCAAATGTGTTTATTAAACGTTAATATAATTAGGAAACCCTAATTATACTTTAGAAATATTAATTTCTATTTAAAACCCTAATTATATTTTTGAAATTTTAATTTTTTATTTTAAAATCCTAATTTAGAAAATTCTAGAAAAATAAGGGTGTAAAACCTAAGGTTTAGAACCTTAGGGTTAAACCCTAAGGGTGTGGCAAATGACAAGAATGTTCTTAAAATTATTTTGCAAATGACAAAAATACCCTTTTTACATTTTTTTTAGTAAGGTTACTTGTAAAAATGGCCAATACTTTTAGTTGTTCACCAACTAAAGCTAGCCTTTTTGACTCTTATCTCAGCCAAATCTAATCTAGGGGGACACCTTGCATTACATACATTCAATGTATCTAATTTAAAGGATTAAAGGGAGAGAAAGTCTTAACTTTTGCTCATTTTGCTATCAAACACTCAACAAACTTTTCTCTCTCCTAACCTCCGAATTCCTTAAGTGAATCAGTCCCATTAACAGCTCTTAGAACACCAAGGTCAGATCTGGAGAGTTGAGATCAAACATTGGACAAGAAAGGTATAAAGCCCTAAGCCCTTTTGATCTTAAATGCTAAGAAAGATTTTGTGTTTATGTGTTTAGAATATTGCCAAAGGATGTTTTATGGTGATCTATGATGATCTACCATAGATCTATAGCATCAAAATGGGTAAAAAGTGATTTTTTCAAAACTTTTCTTGAACTCTAAAATTGCCTGACAAGCTAATGTCAGTCGCTCTAGATTTTTATGTGTTTATGATTTAAGTTGTTTTCAGTTTTGGATCTGTAGCTTGTTATGTTATCTTCAATCTAGAAGTGGTAGTACAGCCATCAGATGTCTAGATCGTGAGTTATAATCGGTCAAAGTCTGTTGACCGACCATGACCGAGAGAAATTATGGGTAACCCAGAAATAGATTTCAGCGTCTGACAACGATTTCAAGCTCCCAGATCTGTCCGTTTTTATGAGTTTTGATGTTGATGTTGTAACAAGTTTATACCCTGCTATACGGTCTTTAAATACATGGCTTTAGATGATGTAAATCATCAGTATATCGAACGTAGTAAGTGGTCAAACCATGCCACTCGATCACGGTTTAAATTTCTAGAAAACCCAGAAATGGGATGAACTTGTTTTCTGACAGCATTTAACCGGATTAAATCTGGTTGTTATGTTGTTGTTTATCTGATCTGTTGCTTTGTAAATGTTCCTTGACACAAGGAGTACCTATTGGAACCATAAGATCACATAAATCATGACTGGAACACTTAGATAATCGAGCTTCAATATAGCCACTCAAACTGCCTGGGTTTCTGGAAAACCCAGGTGACGTCTAACAACGAGTTTAATTGCCCAAATTTTCTTGATGTTTTGTGTTATGACCAAGTTGATGATTTCTAGTTGTAGTATTACATTCCAGCTACACGAACAGGGTTCAAGCTAGCCCAGAAACAAAATAGGCATAAGATTAAACGTGGTCAAAGTAGTAGTCTTGAACACGAAGCTGTCAGTGTTCTTGAGCTCAAGAACACCAACAGTGACACTTACTGTCGCTATAGAAATTTAGCGACTGTTTTATTATTTTCTAATTTCTGAATATTTTGAAAATTATTTAAAAATAGAAATAAATTCTAAAAATTACCAAAAATGGTTTTTAAAATTGTTTTAAATTATGAAAAATACTTTCTGACTATTTGGAATATTTTTCATTAATAATTATAATTATTTGAATATTAATGCTATTTAATTTATTTAATTAGTATATTAAATATATTAGAGAAAAATGATTTAATATTATGAAAAATCATTTTAAATAAGAATAATGTATTTAAAAATATTTTGAGTTATAAAATGTAACTTTTAATATTTTTGGAGAATTTTCATTAATAAATTAATATTAATGATAATAGATTTATTTAATTATTGAATTAAATAAATAAGATTAAAATGATTTTATTAATTTAAAAATTATTTTAAATAAGAATAAAGTGTTGAAAAATATTTTTAATTATAAAATATATATTTCAATATTTTTAGAGAATTCTCATTAATAAATTAATATTAATGATATTAGATTTATTTAATTATTATATTAAATAAATAAATTAAAAATGATTTTATTAATTTAAAAATCATTTAAAATGAGAAAAATATTTTAAAAATATTTTAAGTTATAATTAATGACTTTTAATATTTAGATAATAATTTCATTAATATTTAAATATTAATGGTGATGATTTAAAAATGATTTTACTTACTTTAAAAATCCTTTAAGTTGGATATTAATGATTTAAAAATATTCTAAGTTATTAATAATAACTTTAATATTTTGACAAGTATAACATTAATATTTTAATATTATTAAATATTAATGATGATAAGATTATTTGAAAATTAAATCATTTAAAAATGATTTAAGTGTTTGGAAAATTATTATAAATTATAATAATTGTTTATAAATTATTAAAAGCTTCTAAAAAATATTATAAATGATATTTAACTTATCTAAAATAATATTGAAACTTAGAGACCTAGTTTAATGGACAATATAAGTGTTAATTGTCGGATAGGGTGACCAAGGCACCAAGAATGGACCGAAGTCCAACCAGACCGAAATAGTTAGACTTGATAAGTGTTTATATAAGTTATAAATACTGATGTGACTATGTGGTAATGTGTCTAGAAGGAGATTGACTGTGAATTACAGTGTTGTGTGTTGTGAAATATTATGCTAATGGTGAGACAGACATTATTGGTTATAGGTCTTACGAACGCAGATAAGTTTATTGTATAGCTGTAATCAGCGGAAGAGGCAAGTTTCCTAACTCAACCTTAAGTTATATTCATTCAATTATTATAGTGGTTAATTATTGCTAATTATATCATGTCCAGGGATTTATTGTTGATTATTCGCAATTAGAGCATGTTTCATAATTCAAATTGAATTACTGATTCGGAAGATATACATTTGTAGAATAACTGTTTTTGAATATTCATATACGTAAAAGATAGAATTAACAGTACAGATAATTCCTGTTATTGTCGAATTATGTTGAGAAATGTCTTAGTTAATCGTTCTAGCTAGACGGACATTTGTTAGAACTTGATAGATTCGAGAAGAGAATTTAATTATTATTGACAGATCGATGCCAATTATTTCGGCTAGATTGAGAAGTAATTAGAATTTAAAATCACAGTATTTCGTTGTTAAATCAAAATCTTGATTTTGAGACTGAGAAGAACAACCTTTTATATAAAGGGAATATTTTATTGGTCGTATATTCAGCCTTTGTGCACGATTAAGGATTATGCATAATATAGGGTATACTAAAGCTGATCACTTTATATACTTGCAGAAGGGTATGATTTAATCTTTATAGTTATCTGATACACCTGGGTTTATCAAAGTCCAACCTTTGATAGTTACTCGAGAAGAGAAGTTCAAGATCCAACAGATCACTCAGCATAAATCTGGAAAACCTTCCACTTTGTTATTTCGTAGAATTAATTCTTGATTATTCATTTGAATATCGTAGAAAACCTTGAAAGCGTTGTACTCTTTCATTATCAGATTATTGTTGCGAAGAATGTGAGAAGACTTGATATTGATTTTTATACCTTTACTGTATGTCTTAACTTGCGGGGCAAACTTGTTGCTCACCCTTGCTATATATAAAACTTTTCAGCTAGGGACGAAGTTGCAGAAGGTGCTGCGAAGAATAATAAAGGAAAAGGCATAGTGATAAATTAGTATAATAAAAAATATTATTATTATGATGTATTATATTGTAAACCCTTTTTGTATATCTAAGGGGTATTTTTGTAATGTTAAGGTTAGTGGACCTGAGACTTATGTATTAACAACATATGTTAATAAATTATGTATTCCTATTTATAATTTGAATGGGTAGTTAGATGATATTATATTGTGGATCGTGAACACCAAACTCGGGAGTCAGGTAACCCGGATTTGGGGGCGTCATAGGTTGGTATCAAAGCGTCGTAGGTTATAAACATTAAGTGGGGTGCGGAAAACCCTATGATTATAACCAAAACTAGAAAACTCATTTAGAGTACTAAGTGAGGGATTACCGAAGCGTATCGATAGTGAGATATGTAGACACATAATGTGAGAAGTTTATACTGGTGAAGTACTAATCAAGTTATTTAAACTAATTGTAGGATGTCTGGAGAAGATAAGATGAGTACGGAGATGCCAGCGGCTATCGCACTAGTACCAGTAGCCGAGGTGCCAGAACAGAGCGAATCAGTGGAAGAAGTAGGAAAAGATGAACCCATGGTCAATCTTGGGAGTGATCATGATGATTATCCTGAGATGTATCTGAGTACTGATGAGGAGGCTGAGTCTAATGAAGCTAAGGTGGAGTTAAAGAATAAGATCAAAGTTGGAGAACAAGATCAATTATCTACAGAAGTCCAAGAACTCCGTAGTAAAGTGTTTCTCTTGGAGGAGTTATGGAAGACGGAGCGAGCGTTACGCGAGATGACTGAAGAACAGAACGAGCTCAAGGCGCAAGTGGAAAGGATGAAGACTAAAGGTGGTGGATCATCTGAAGGAACCAGCAAGAAGGGAAAGAAAAAGAGAAAGAGGGACAACGATAGCCCTAACTCTAAAGATTCAAACCCGAAGAAGAGACAAGCTTGTAGCAAGTGTGGAAAGACTCACGCTGGAGAATGCATAATGTGAAAGAATGTCTGTTTCAACTATAGGTAGGAAGGACATATTTCTTTGCATTGTCCTAAGCCGAATATGAGGAAGTGTTTCTCATGTGGGAGAACGGGTCACGGATTCAACAAGTGTCCGAACAAGAATAAGACTGGTGAAGGGAGTGGTCGGTAGACAACTTAGATATATGTGATAGTATCTTTTGGTAGAAGTTTCTGATATTAAGTGTTGTAATATCGATAATGATGTTTAACCATATGTAAATATATATGTTTTATGAATGAAATCTTTATTTTCTATATGAATATAAGATTAAGATTAATTTGAGTGTTCTTAAAACTCATACTTATGGTAAGTTAATGACTCATAATTATATGAAATGTTCTGAACCCCTCAGCGAATGGACGCCAAAGGTCTGACTAGGATAAGTTCATACACTCATATAATTGTGGCAAGTTCCTGGACTCATAAGTGTGATAAGTTTGACGAACTGGTAATAACTATGTGTGAATGGAGAATTACACCTTTTTATGTAAAGTTGTGTGGTTAATCCTGATATGATTTGGAAAGGGATAGTAAATGTGTTAAGTACTAAATGTACTATGTGCTATTTGAATAAATATACGATTATGTGAGAACTACGTGTTGAATTCTTATTGTGCTAAGAATTTGTGTAAAGAAAGAGAATTAATATAAGATTTTTATTTCAATCAGATCATGCCGCCTAGAAGATAAAATCGAAACCAACGAGAAGAACAGTCAGTGAATAACGAAGGAGGTCAAGCAGACCCAATGCAGAATTTTGCAGATATAATAGCCGAAGCTATGGAAAATAGGGCTCCAGCAAGAGGAAGAGCGAGAAATCAGCCAGCTGATAAATTGGCTAACTTCAAGGACTTTAAAGCGGTAGGACCGTCTGATTTCAAAGGGACCACAGATCCGATTGAAGCCTAAACATGGGTGAAGGAGATGGAGAAAGCATTCGTTATCGCCAGAGTAGCGGAGGAGCAAAAGACGGCTTTTGCGACATACTTAATAAAGGGAGAAGCTAATTACTGGTGGGAAACTAATCAGGCGAGAGCTGGAACAGCTATAGTGACATGGCCAGATTCAAGGAATTGTTCTTTGAGAACTACTTCTCACCGAGTATGCAAGCTCGGATGGAAGTTAAGTTCTTAGAACTAAAGCAGGAGAATATGTCTGTTTTTGAGTATGTGGCTAAATTCAACGAATTAGCAAGATTTGCACCTCATCAGGTGGACACAGAAGCAAGAAAGGCGAGAAGATTCGAGAATGGACTGAAACCAGGGATACTCAACAAAGTAACAGTATTGCAGATCAAAACGTTCGCGTCTTTATTGGAAAAGGCGTTAATTGCTGAAGGAGGGAGCGAAGCTGTATCTCGATTTCATCAGGAAAAGAAGAAGAAGACCAATGATGGTGGAAGCAGTGGTGGTAGTAACCCAAATAAGAGGAAGTGGAGTGAGAATACCCAATCGGGTAGCAAAACTGAAGAGAATAGGAAAGGGAGGGAGCCATATGCGACTTGTGGGAAAAACCATGCTGGAGTTTGCCTAAAGAAGAAGGGAGTTTGTTACAAATGCGTACAAGAGGGGTATATGTCACCCAATTGTCCCAATCCGAAGAAGATACAAGGTTGCTTTACTTATGGATCAACTAATCATATGGTTCGGAATTGTCCGAAGAGGAATGCTGAGAAGGAAAGTGTCAACAAGGGACCTGATGGCGGAACCTTGGCAATACGAGGATCTACACAGCCAGGAAGACCAACGGCCCGTACATTTAACATGACGGCGCAGGATGTAGTGGCTACTCCAGAGGTGGCAGCAAGTAATGATTTCGTTTAGAAATTTAATTACGCGAGTAAATATGAGTCAGATATTCTGTGAACTGTTTTCTTTTATAGATTCAAGTCACAGGTTAGAATTTGAAACACAAATTAATATTATGTTGATAAAAAAATGAATTGATGATACAACTTTAAAAGATTATAGAGAATAGGAAAGTGGTGATTCCGAGGACGGAATCCTTTTAAGGAGGGGTGAATGTGATAACCAGGGATTTCGAATATTCAAAATTTTACGATTTTTTTATTAATATTGATTATCAATTTTGTGACAAGTATCTGTGATACGAGTCTCGAGAAAGTCAATTTGTGTATTGACTAATAAAATTAGAGTAGAGTTGCGCTTAATAGCTTTAGAAACCCTAACCCTAAGCTTTGATAGGGATTCGATAGAAAATATAATTAAAATAATTATATTAATGAGTATATGTTTAAACCGAAGAGATTTGTTGATCAATGATTGATCGGATAGGGTATAATATTAGTAAACAATAATAAGGGATTATAAACCCTAATCTCAAGATTAAAAATCTTAACGCGCAGTTAGAAACTCTAATCTTATGTTGGTAAACCCTAATTTAAAATTGGGAATCCTAAACCCTAATTAGAAAACCCTAATCCTAATTGACAAGCTAAATGTGTTTATTAAACGTTAATATAATTAGAAAACCCTAACTATACTTTAGAAATATTAATTTCTATTTAAAACCCTAATTATATTTTTGAAATTTTAATTTTCTATTTTAAATTTCTAATTTAGAAAATTCTAGAAAAATAAGGGTGTAAAACCTAAGGTTTAGAACCTTAGGGTTAAACCCTAAGGGTGTGGCAAATGGCAAGAATGTTCTTAAAATTATTTTATAAATGACAAAAATACCCTTTTTACATTTTTTTAGTAAGGTTACTTGTAAAAATGGCCAATACTTTTAGTTGTTCACCAACTAAAGCTAGCCTTTTTGACTCTTATCTCAGCCAAATCTAATCTAGGGGGACACCTTGCATTACATACATTCAATGTATCTAATTTAAAGGATTAAAGGGAGAGAAAGTCTTAACTTTTGCTCATTTTGCTATCAAACACTCAACAAACTTTTTCTCTCTCCTAACCTCCGAATTCCTTAAGTGAATTAGTCCCATTAACAGCTCTTAGAACACCAAGGTCAAATCTGGAGAGTTGAGATTAAACATTGGACAAGAAAGGTATAAAGCCCTAAGCCCTTTTGATCTTAAATGCTAAGAAAGATTTTGTGTTTATGTGTTTAGAAAATTGCTAAAGGATATTTTATGGTGATCTATGATGATCTACCATAGCCATAGCATCAAAATGGGTAAAAAGTGATTTTTTCAAAACTGTTCTTGAACTCTAAAATCGCCTGACAAGCTAATGTCAGTCGCTCTAGATTTTTATGTGTTTATGATTTAAGTTGTTTTAAGTTTTGGATCTGTAGCTTGTTATGTTGTCTTCAATCTGGAAGTTGTAGTACAGCCATCAGATGTCTAGATCGTGAGTTATAATCGGTCAAAGTCGGTTGACCAACCATGACCGAGAGAAATTATGGGTAACCCAAAAATAGATTTCAGCGTCTGACAACGATTTCAAGCTCCCAGATCTGTCCGTTTTTATGAGTTTTGATGTTGATGTTGTAACAAGTTTATACCCTGTTATATGGTCTTTAAATACATGGTTTTAGATGATGTAAATCATCAGTATATCGAACGTAGTAAGTGGTCAAACCATGCCACTCGATCACGGTTTAAATTTCTGGAAAACCCAGAAATGGGATGAACTTGTTTTCTGACAACATTTGACCGGATTAAATCTGGTTGTTATGTTGTTGTTTATCTGATCTGTTGCTTTGTAAATGTTCCTTGACACAAGGAGTACCTATTGGAACCATGAGATCACATAAATCATGACTGGAACACTTAGATAATCGAGCTTCAATATAGCCACTCGAACTGCCTGGGTTTCTGGAAAACCCAGGTGACGTCTGACAACGAGTATAATTGCCCAAATTTTCATGATGTTTTGTGTTATGACCAAGTTGATGATTTCTAGTTGTAGTATTACATTCCAGCTACGCGAACAGGGTTCAAGCTAGCCCAGAAACAAAATAGGCAGAAGATTAAACGTGGTCAAAGTAGTAGTCTTGAACACGAATCTGTCAGTGTTCTTGCCCTCAAGAACACCAGCAGCGACGCTTAGTGTCGCTATAGGCAATTAGCGACGGTTTTATTATTTTCTAATTTCTGAATATTCCGAAAATTATTTAAAAATAGAAATAAATTCTAGAAATTACCAAAAATAGTTTTAAAAATTGTTTTAAATTATGAAAAATACTTTCTGACTATTTGGAATATTTTTCATTAATAATTATAATTATTTGAATATTAATGCTATTTAATTTATTTAATTAGTGTATTAAAATAATTAGAGAAAAATAATTTAATATTATGAAAAACCATTTTTAATAAGAATAATGTATTTAAAAATATTTTGAGTTATAAAATGTAACTTTTAATATTTTTAGAGAATTTTTATTAATAACTTAATATTAATGATATTAGATATATTTAATTATTGAATTAAATAAATAAGATAAAAATAATTTTATTAATTTAAAAATCATTCTAAATAAGATTAAAGTGTTGGAAAATATTTTGAATTATAAAATATATATTTCAATAGTTTTAGAGAATTCTCATTAATAAATTAATATTAATGACATTAGATTTATTTAATTATTATGTTAAATAAATGAATTAAAAATGGTTTTATTAATTTAAAAATGAGAAAAATATTTTAAAAATATTTTAAGTTATAATTAATGACTATTAATATTTAGATAATAATTTCATTAATATTTAAATATTAATGGTGATGATTTAAAAATGATTTTAGTTATTTTAAAAATCATTTAAGTTGAATATTAATGATTTAAAATTATTCTAAGTTATTAATAATAACTTTAATATTTTGACAAGTATAACATTAATATTTTTATATTATCAAATATTAATGATGATAAGATTATTTGATAATTAAATTATTTAAAAATGATTTAAGTGTTTGGAAAATTATTATAAATTATAATAATTGTTTATAAATTATTAAAAGCTTTTGAAAAATATTATAAATGATATTTAACTTATCTAAAATAATATTGAAGCTTAGAGAGTGAGTTTAATGGACAATATAAGTGTTAATTGTCGGATAGGGTGACCAAGGCACCGAGAATGGACCGAACTCCAACCAGACCGAAATAGTTAGACTTGATAAGTGTTTATATAAGTTATAAACACTGATATGACTATGTGGCAATGTGTCTAGAAAGAGATTGACTATGAATTACAGTGTTGTGTGTTGTGAAATATTGTGCTAATGGTGAGACCGACATTATTGGTTATAGGTCTTACGAACGCAGATAAGTTTATTGTGTAGCTGTAATCAGCGGAAGAGACAAGTTTTCTAACTCAACCTTGAGTTATATTCATTCAATTATTATAGTGGTTAATTATTGCTAATTATACCATGTCCAGGGATTTATTGTTGATTATTCGCAATTAGAGCATGTTTCATAATTCAAATTGAATTACTGATTCGGAAGATATACATTTGTAGAATAACTGTTGCTGAATATTCATATACGTAGAAGATAGAATTGACAGTACAGATTATTCCTGTTATTATCGAATTATGTTGAGAAATATCTTAGCTAATCGTTCTGGCTAGACGAACATTTGTTATAACTTGATAGATTCGAGAAGAGAATTCAATTATTATTGACAGATCGATGCCAATTATTTCGGATAGATCGAGAAGTAATTAGAATTTGAAATCACAGTATTTCGTTGTTAAATCAAAATCTTGATTCTGAGACTGAGAAGAACAACCTTTTATATAAAGGGAATATTTTATTGGTCGTATATTCGGCCTTTGCGCGCGATTAAGTATTATGCATAATATAGGGTATACTAAAGCTGATCACTTTATATACTTGCAGAGGGGTATGATTTAATCTTTATGGTTTTCTGTACACCTGGGTATATCAAAGTCCAACCTTTGATAGTTACTCGAGAAGAGAAGTTCAAGATCCAACGGATCACTCAGCATAAATCTGGAAAATCTTCCACTTTGTTATTTCGTAGAATTAATTCTTGATTATTCATTTGAATATCGTAGAAAACCTTGAAAGCGTTGTACTCTTTCATTATCATATTATTGTTGCGGAGAATATGAGAAAACTTGATATTGATTTCTATACCTTTACTGTATGTCTTAACTTGCGGGGTAAACTTGTTGCTCACCCTTGCTATATATAAAACTTTTCAGCTAGGGACGAAGTTGTAGAAGGTACTGCGAAGAAGAACAAAGGAAAAGCATAGTGATAAATTAGTATAATGAACAATATTATTATTATGATGTATTATATTGTAAACCCTTTCTATATATCTAAGGGGTATTTCTGTAATGTTAAGGTTAGTGGACCTGAAACTTATGTATTAACAACATATGTTAATAAGTTATGTATTCCTATTTATAATTTGAATGGGTAGTTAGATGATATTATATTGTGCATCGTGAACACCAAACTCGGGGGTCAGGTAACCTGGATTTGGGGGCGTCACAGTGATGATGTGAGAGTTGTTCAAAATAGTGGAGTGCACCTAGTGGCAAAGACAATGCAGCTTTCTAGTGCAAAGGATAAAAATCCTGTTGTGGGAGACATGAGTTTCTATGGGGTCATTTAGGAAATATGGGAGCTAGATTATCATAAGTTTAGAGTACCTATGTTTAAGTACGATTTGGTTGAGAACAATAATGGCATTAAAGTAGATGAACTTGGATTTACGTTGGCCAATCTTGGTAGGATAGGTTTTAGAAATGATCAATTTGTTATGGCTAACCTAGTCAAACAAGTCTTTTATGTTGAAGATCCTTTATATTCTATGTGGTCAGTTGTATTATCAACCCCAAATAGGGATTATAATGATTGTTCCAGTGATGATGAGCTAGGGGACATTGTAATTGACCATGAACCCTTTACAAGGGGTATGCATGCAGTTGAGACATTTGATGATGTTTTTCACGAGGACAGCTCACAATACATGAGAGCTGACTGTGAGGATATTTGGATTGATAAGGAATAGGAACTCTTGTGGCAATTAATAGAACTCAATGAACTAAATGTTTAACTTCCAGCAGTTGTATTTATGAACTGAATTATTTTCCAACAGCTGCATTTCCAGCAGTTGTATTTATAATTTCCAGCAGTTTAAATTTCTAGAAGTTTAAAATGTTACATTTTAGCAGTTGAAAATGTTAATTTTCCAGCAATTACGATGTGTTTAACTTCCAGCAGTTGTATTTATGATCTCAATGTTTATTTGCTAGCAAGATGTTACTTTTCACATATATTTATATTTAAAAGCAATGTAAATTTCCTGAAGTTAATAGTGTTACATTTTAGCAATTTAAAATGTTAATTTTCCAGCAGTTACGATGTGTTTAACTTCCAGCAGTTGTATTTATAACTCTATAAACTGAATTATTTTCCAGAATATTCTTCTAACTCAATGTTTATTTTCTAACTCAATGTTTATTTTTATGCAGAATAAAGAAGACAGTTATGTCATTCCCTCAAAAGAAGAAAGTTATGTCACCCCCTCAAAAGAAGAAAGCTATTTCATCACCTTCAAAGAAGAAAGCTATTCTGTGACGCCCCCAAAACAGGTATACATCACCCATCTTGGGTCGCCAGATACATGGTACAAAATACAAATAAAAACTTAATTATACAACTGTCGTGTAAAATATGACAAAACATATGCTATGAGTTTTAATACAAATATTGTCATCTAGACAATATCCACACTCAATGGAGTCCTCATTACATTTATTATCACACTATTTTATAGAATAGTGAGGACTATTATGACACCATCTCAGACCATCACTCTATTCCCCGACTAGTCCCGGCAACATTCTCATTTCCTGAAGAGAACAATGAAAGCAAAAGGGTGAGCTCAACTAGCCCAGTAAGAAATATTATGACTAAGATAATGCAGAATAAATTATCATTAGCCCTCAACAATGTTAAACTGATAGAATATAATAGACAACAAGTTTAACTGCAGCGGAACAAGCAATCCATTAGAAGAGTCAAGTAGAGCATAAAATCTACTATCTTCTATGATTTAAAAAGTTTTTCATCAACTTTACCGCTGAGACTCAGCTTAATAAATAAAATTGAATCATCCCCGCATCACGGCCAAGGATATTCATGTAATCATCAATGGTCATGATTATACCAAATAATCTCTGGTCATAATCATACTAACAACTGTCCATCAATGAACTACAGGCCAATGAGGACTTTCACCACATCATTCGTCACATTACGGTCATAATTATACCGAATAATCCCTGGTCATAATCATACCAAGTCCATCTATGCACGTAAGCCAAATATGACTTTCATCACAATATAAGCATGAGGATGATGACAATGACATAATAATTCAATAAAACAAGTTCAAGGATAAATTTTAAAGATTTATAATTTAATTTATCCAGAAATCAATAACGTCCAAATTGTCAACATGATACTGCTTTGTAGAGTAAAATTCAAGAATAATATTCATGTACTAAAAATAATTTGGACAAAAAAGAATATATTTTTTAGGTGAATAGTACCCCGTGAATAGTACTTCAGGAATAGTACCCCGTGAATAGTACCCCGACATGAAAAGTGTTCTGAATACCCGAGTGAATGATACTAGAGTGAATAGTAAATGGGTGAATAGTAACTCGTAAAAGAAAAATATCAAAGAAAATGATATTTCATGATGAGTACAAAAGAAATGATATGTCATACGAGTATAATAGAATATACAAAACTGTAAATAGATTTTTACCCGCCATGCGGTAATCCACGTAGACAAATCATTTCCACAATTTAATAAAGAATGAATATGAAGGATCATTCACCATGCATGCGGTAATCCACATAGACAGGTTATTCCAACAGAATAATAAAGAATGGAATAACATAAGAATTCACCATGCATGCAATAGACCGCACAGACAGGTTATTCCAACAGAATAATAAAGAATGGAACCAGGTCATGCGTAATCCGCATAGACAAGATATTCCAAAAGAATAATAAAGAATGGAACCAGGTCATACGTAATCCGCACAGACAGGATATTCTAACAAAATAATAAAGAAGGGAATAACAACAGAATTTGCCAAGCATGCGATAGACCGCACAGACAGGTTATTCCAACAAAATAATAAAGAATGAAATAACAGAAGAATTTCACCATGTAAGCGGTACTTCGCATAGACAGGTTATTCCAACATAATAATAAAGAATGGAATAACAGAAGAATTTCACCGTGTATGTGGTACTTCGCATAGACAGGTTATTCTAACATAATAATAAAGAATAAAATAACAATAAAATTCACCACGCGTGCGATAGACCGCACAGGCAGGTTATTCCAACAGAATAATAAAAATGGAATAACAACCCTTACGAGTATTGAAAGAAAATAACTCTCTTTATGAATACGAAGGAATAATACCCCTTACCTTAGAAGAAACTGGATACTAGAATAGTGAGGTAGCAGACTTCTCTTCTTCTTTCTCTCTATAATTTCTCTCTATAATAATTGCTCTATAGCTTTTGTGAATTGCTGAGAAATGAAGGAAGAATGAGCTTCTATTTATAGAAAACTATAGTTTCAATAATTGCACATTTTGGGGCTCAAAATATTACAGTATAATACCTTCCTCTTTTTCTTTATTTTTAATTTAGTCATGCAAATATTATCAAACTTGCACCACCTCCCCTAATAGTAAATCATGTGAATTAATAGTTCATTCGTGTGACTTAATAGTATAATCATGTGAAAAAACTAATTATAGTATAGTACCTTCAACTATACCTCCATTTCTAATTTAGTCATGCAAGTATTATGAATCTTGCACCACCACCCCTAATAGTACAAGAATGTGAATCAATAGTACACACATGTGAATAAATAGTTATAATCATGTGAATTAATAGCAATTAATTGCTCATTTATCCAATTAATTACCCGATTGGTTAGTATAACCTCCAGACATTAATTATTATCGAAATAAATTTTGATTTCCACTAACACTAATAATTTCCACACAATGGAACTATCAATTTTATCTTTAATCAGCACGAACTTATTCATCATTAATATTATAACTCACAATATTTAACAACCAGGTCGTTCTCAGGAAAGAGGGGGCTTTCCCATAAGGATTTCTCCCTATTGGCGCGTAATTAGATTATCTAACCTCTCCTTGATAGAACTTCTAGACATTATCAATATTGCAAATAATAATATGAATAACTTTGTCGTCTCAATTATTGATTTATTAATATAACATATTATGCAGATGATACTGTGACAATAATTGAATCAATAATATGAGAGATATGATGCAGCAATTACTATAGCAATAATTGAGTATAAATGAGTGACTTCTTACGTAAGCATCAATAAGCATTACCGTGTGCTACTATGCAACCATGCGTATTACTGTACTTTTACTACCGGGTAGTTCAACAGTTTTAACGGTAACACTTTCGCCGTTATTTTTATAAAAAGATAATTCTGTCGTTTTCTAATTACGACAATACTTCCGTTATGGGGTCCACCAATGATTGTGCCGTCGTATGAATATTCTATGTTAAATCGAATATTCCCCGACCAATCGAATATTATATAACAACTTGCTTACTTTGCAAAATTTATAAATATTACCCACAACTATAACATTATATCAAATTCACACCATAATAATAAAAAAAGATATTTTGAGAAATTTAAATCTTTATTCATAAAATTTGGGGTCTCACAATCTCCCCTCCTTATCAAATTTCGCCATCGAAATTTACGTACGTACCTGGTATGCCGAAGAGGTGAGGAAAGCTTGACTTCATTTCATATTCGAACTCTTGAGGTATAACCTTTGAGTGACGAAAATGATCCTTCTTATCCAAGATTTTAACGCGTATCTTCTCATACGTTAAATCTTCTGCTCTCTCATCTAGTTCTAATTCAATAATGTGGTTCGGGTCATCCACAAAATTATGTAATATCAATACATGAAAAACGTTATGAACACGCGACATACTTGGCGGTAAACGAGTCTATAGGCCACAGTTCCTAATCGATCGAGGATTATAAATGGGCCAATTAAATCGAGGGTTGAGATTTCCTCTATTCATCGAGTCTTGCTTCTAGAATAACGCCCTCTTGAACCTTCTTCTTTACATTCATCAACTCTGGGTGTTTAGCTTGAGTGGCCTTTAACTTTATCAATTAAAGTCGATTCTAATCGTATATTTGCTATCTTCACGTAGGTCCCTAGAGGCTTTAACTTTATCTTCATCATTTGTAAGCTATACGAAATGGGTTTTTGTGTTAACAACATTGCACTCGTAAACACATACGATCTTCTACTCAACACGTCAGCTACCACATTCGCTCTTCCACAATGATATTGAATGGTATGGTCGTAATCTTTAACAGCTCAAGCCAACGTCTTTGGCGCACGTTACGTTCGTTTTGGGTGAAGAAAAATATTTGAGGATTTTAGAAATGGGTTTTGTACTGGGGTTAATACAAAATTCGATTTCACGCTCTGGGGTAGGCTAAGAAGTCTTCAAGAATACGTCAGAAAATTTATTAATAATTGAAATGTCATTCAAAACTGTGACTCTCATCCAAGACTTGGATAGCACATGTAATGAAGGATTCTCCTAACGGAGTTTCAACCGATAAGTCAAAGTCTAATTTCTCCGAAGTCAAATTTAAACGTTGAGCGCAAGCAAGAGAGATAAAAGAATGGGTAGAACCGGTTTCTAATAAGATATAGACTTTGTAAGAATTTATAATTAACTAACCCGTGCTAACTTTGTTCGGGTTACTCGCTTTTTGAGAAGTCACGAAAAACGCTCTTCCTGAAACCACCGACTTTATTTTGTCCGAATCCATCTTTGGTGCCACCGTCCCAGCTGGACTTGACTTTGGTGCACGAGAAAATCGAGCTAAATGACCTTCTCTTCTTAAAATTTTCACTTCTATTATCTTGGCCATGATTACCACCGAAGTGGTTACCATTCTTGGCATGATAATTTCCCCCACGATGATTATCATTGTTCTAATGGTCGTTGCCACCGGTATGATTATTATCGTGTTGTTGGTCATTACCTTTTGGTTGAGCTGACTCAACGGTCTCATGTGCTTCATTGCTTATCTAAATATTTTCAGATGTTATTCGCAAACACTGTCACAAAATAAGGGTTAATTGACATATCATATATTATCCCTATACTCTGACCGACCAATTAAATACCAAATAAACTTTGGTAGGTCATACTAGCGAAGGAATTTCCCGTCTCTCCCCTCCTAGTTCTTGTCTCACATCTCAACCAGAGATCATATCCCTAAGCTTTGATACCAACTGTGACGCCCCCAAAAGAGGTATACATCACCCATCTTGGGTCGACAGATACATGGTATAAAATACAAATAAAAACTTAATTATACAACTGTCGTGTAAAATACGACAAAACATATGCTATGAGTTTTAATACAAATATTATCATCTGGCCAATATCCACACTCAATGGAGTCCTCAATACATTTATTATCACACTATTTTATAGAATAGTGAGGACTACTATGACACCATCTCGGACCATCACTCCATTCCCCAACTAGTCCCGGCTACGTTCTCATATCCTGAAGAGAACAATGAAAGCAAAAGGGTGAGCTCAACTAGCCCAGTAAGAAATATTATAACTAAGATAATGCAGAATAAATTATCATTAGCCCTCAACAATGTTAAACTGATAGAATATAATAGACAACAAGTTTAACTGCAGCGAAACAAGCAATCCATTAGAAGAGTCAAGTAGAGCATAAAATCTACTATCTTTTATAATTTAAAAAATTTTCATCAACTTTATCGCTGAGACTCAGCTTAATAAATAAAATTGAATCATACCTGTATCACGGCCAAGTATATTCATGTAATCATCAATGGTCATGATTATACCGAATAATTCCTGGTCATAATCATACCAACAACTGTCCATTAATGAACTACAGGCCAATGAGGACTTTCACCACATCATTCGTCACATTACGGTCATGATTATACCAAATAATCCCTGGTCATAATCATACCAAGTCCATCTATGCATGTAAGCCAAAGATGACTTTCATCACAATATAAGCATGAGGATGATGACAATGACATAATAATTCAATAAAACAAGTTCAAGGATAAATTTTAAAGATTTATAATTTAATTTATCCAGAAATCAATAACATCCAAATTGTCAACATGATACTGCTTTGTAGAGTAAAATTAAAGAATAATATTCATGTACCAAAAATAATTTGGACAGAAAAGAATATATTTTTCGGGTGAATAGTACCTCATGAATAGTACTTTAGGAATAGTACCCCGTAAATAGTACTCTGACACGAAAAGTGTTCTGAATACCCGAGTGAATGATACTAGAGTGAATAGTAACTGGGTGAATTATATTCCATGAATAGTAACTCGTAAAAGAAAAATATCAAAGAAAATGATATTCCATGACGAGTACAAAAGAAATGATATCTCATACGAGTATAATAGAATATACGAAACTGCAAATGGATTTTCACCTGCCATGCGGTAATCCACATAGACAGATCATTTCCACAATTTAATAAAGAATGAATACGAAGGATCATTCACCATGCATGCGGTAATCCACATAGACAGGTTATTCCAACAGAATAATAAAGATTGGAATAATAGAAGAATTCACCATGCATGCGATAGACCGCACAGACAGGTTATTCCAATAAAATAATAAAGAATGGAACGAGGTCGTGCGTAATCCGCACAGACAGGATACGGAACCAGGTCATGCGTAATCCGTACAAACAGAATATTCCAACAGAATAATAAAGAATGGAATAACAACAGAATTCATCAGGCATGCGATAGACCGCACAGACAGGTTATTCCAACAGAATAATAAAGAATGGAATAACAGAAGAATTTCACCATGTATGCAGTACTTCGCATAGACAGGTTATTCCAACATAATAATAAAGAATGGAATAACAGAAGAATTTCACCATGTATGCGATACTTCGCATAGACATGTTATTCCAACATAATAATAAAGAATGGAATAACAACATAATTCACCAGGCGTGCGATAGACCGCACAGACAGGTTATTCCAACAGAATAATAAAAATGGAATAACAACCCTTACGAGTATTGAAAGAAAATAACTCTCTTCACGAATACGAAGGAATAATACCCCTTACCTTAGAAGAAACTGGATACTGGAATAGTGAGGTAGTAGACTTCTCTTCTTCTTTCTCTCTATAATTTCTCTCTATAATAATTTCTCTAAAGCTTTTGTGAATTGGTGAGAAATGAAGGAAGAATGAGCTTCTATTTATAGGAAAATATAGTTTTAATAATTGCACATTTTTGGGCTCAAAATATTACAGTATAATACCTTCCTCTTTTTCTTCATTTTTAATTTAGTCCTGCAAGTATTAGCAAACTTGCACCACCTCCCCTAATAGTAAATCATGTGAATTAATAGTTCATTCATGTGACTCAATAGTATAATCATGTGAAAAAACTAATTATAGTATAGTACCTTCAACTATGCCTCTATTTCTAATTTAGTCATGCAAGTATTATCAATCTTGCACCACCACCCCTAATAGTATAAGAATGTGAATCAATAGTACACACATGTGAACAAATAGTTATAATCATGTAAATTAATAGTAATTAATTGCTCATTTATCCGATTAATTACCCGATTGGTCAGTATAACCTCCAGACATTAATTATTATCGAAATAAATGTCGATTTCCACTAACACTAATAATTCTCACACAATGGAACTATCAATTTCATCTTTAATCAACACGAACTTATGCATCATTAATATTATAACTCACAATATTTAACAACCAGGTCATTCCCAGGAAAGAGGGTGCTTTCCAATAAGAATTTCTCCCTATTGGCGCGCAATTAGATTATCTAACCTCTCCTTGACAAACTTCTAGACATTGTTAATATTGTAAATAATAATATGAATAACTTTGTCGTCTCAATTATTGATTTAATAATATAACATATTATGCAGATGATACTGTGACAATAATTGAATCAATAATATGAGAGATATGATGCAGCAATTACTGTAGTTATAATTGAGTATAACTGAGTGACTTCTTACGTAAGCATCAATAATCAATACCGTGTGCTACTATGTAACCACGCATATTACTATACTTTTACTACCGGGTAGTTCAACAGTTTTAACGGTAACACTTTCGCCGTTATTTTTATAAAAAGATAATTCCGTCGTTTTCTAATTACGACAATACTTCTATTGTGGGGTCCACCAATGATTATGCTTTCGTACGAATATTCCCTGTTAAAACGAATATTCTCTAACCAATCGAATATTATATAACAACTTGCTTACTTTGCAAAATTTATAAATATTACCCACAACTATAGCATTATATCAAATTCACACCATAATATTAAAAAATATATTTTGAGTAATTTAAATCTTTATTCATAAAATTTGGGGTCTCACATACTCAATCCCCTCAAAAGAAGAAAGCTAGTTCATCCTCTTCAACCAAGAAAGCTATTTCCTCCCCTCAACAAAAGAAAGCTATTTCTTCCCCTTCAACCAAGAAACCTATTTCCTCCCCTCAATAGAAGAAAGCTATTTCCTCCCATTCAACCAAGAAAGCTATTTCCTCCCCTCAAAAGAAGAAAGCTAATCAGATGCAACAAGCTACTTTAGAGACTCAAAATAGTCTGAAATCTGAAGTTGAGACAATCTCCAGTACCGCAAAAAGAAAACGAGGCATTAACACAGTGCAGCGATTAGTGAAGCGAAAAGTACAAGGCGTGAAAAAGGTTGTGGAGTATAATAAAAATGGGCAAGCTCATGGGAAGACAGCAAATGAAATGTAGTCTTACATTGGGGTATTAGCACGCACGAAGGTCCGAATTGACATTAAAAAATGGAAAGCTGTGGAGTTAGATACAAAAAAGAAGATTTTGGAAGCTGTAGAGGTATGTAAAGTTGATTAAATTCCCCATGTAGTTTTATTTTTCTTCATTGTCACATGTATTGATATTTTTAATCGTGTGATCTGCTTGTGCGTAGATGGCATTTGTGATAGCTCCTCAAAGCAGGAAAATGGTTTTAAGATCAGCAGCATATAAATGGCGAGAGTTCAAGTCTAGACTGACCAATACCTATGTTTATCCTTTCAAAAATGAAGCAGAAGTCTTATGTGACCCCTTGAAGAATATCCTTTCATTGAACCTGATGCTTGGAGAGCCTTTGTAGCCCATAGGTTTACTGAAGAGTTTAGGGTACGTTTTCCTCCATTTTAATTGCAAATAAATCATTGCTTCTCAAATTACATAACCACTTTTCCCTTCATATTTTGCAGGCATTACATAAGAAACAACAATCAATACGTGCATCAGTATAATCATCGCTTGTCACGCAAAGGATATGCCAGATTGGAGGATGAACTAGTTAGTAATAATTTTGTAAGAAAATTATTATTTGTTTATATGAAACAGCTGGAAAAAATGGATTATTAAATGATTATTGTTTGTTTATATGAAACGGCTGGAAAAAATGGTGGAAGGTGACATAGATCGAGCAACATTGTGGAGGAAAGGTCGCGAAGATAAGTATGGGAATATTCCAAATGAGAAGACAGCTGAGAAAGCAAAGGAAATAGTAAGAAAATTAATTGATGTTCTGAATTCTTTCTTTATGGCAGTAATTTGTTTTTATTGTTAATGTGAATTATTTGTTAATGCATTAGGATGAATTCAAGAAAAAAGTACATGAAGGTTCGTTGACCGTGATCGGCAGCCATGATATTCTCACAATGGCATTGAGGACTTCAGAGCGTGCTGGACGAGTTAGAGGTGTTGGAGGTTATGTGACTCCAAGTTCCTACTTTCAACCATCAAGACACCAAACAGAGTATGTGAGCCAGAGTATTAAATAAATTGTCCACAAACTTCTTGAAGAAGAGTGAGATAAGGGGCAACTTGTGGCAGCAAAACTTGTAGCAGCAAAACTTGTAGCGTAGGAGCGAGATTTTTGGGTGCAGAAGATTATGCAAATAGAGGCAAAACTGGATGGACAGTTTACGGCCCCAGGAGAAACAATTCCCCCAGGTCACTACTTGACTCCCCCCACCCTTAACGATGCACATTTTTCAAACAAAGCTAGTTGTTCCGCTGTAAAAAAAACTAAAATTTGGATTGATGAAAAGGAGGATGTTGACAATGGTGAGAACAAAGACAATGATAACAAAAAGATGCCACCATTAAAGGTATATGTCATTGACTTCATAAATTTCATTAATGATTTCATTAATTTCATTAATATATATTCTTGTGTTTGTATCTAGAAACATGAAAAATGCTTAAAGTTCGATAAGACAAGTTTTGAATCGAATAACATGTGCCCCATGCCAAGCTCATTAAAGGTGTTGTGTGGATATGCCAAAATTACCCTCTCATTGAAGGGAAACGCCATAAAAATTGTGATGGAGGAGGAAATTTTTGGGTTTGCTCATCCAACCCATATTTTGTATGAAGACATTCTACAATTTAGTGCCATGTCAGAAATATCAGGCACTTGCATAGTGATGTACATGAGGTATAATTAAATAAATCTTATTTGGTACTGTGAAAGAAAACTGAGTTAACGATTTTCAATTATTAGGTACTTATATGATGTGTTGAAGAAGACAAATATGTTAAGGATGATTACTTTTGTGGACCCTGCTCGGGTTGGTGCTAAAGGTTGTGGAAGTATTTCTCAAAAAACACGTTACATAGCATCTCAGTTTTCAAGAGCACATCCTGGAACGTATTTCCTGATACCTTACAACTCCGGGTTAGTACTTATTATATTTAGTTCGATCTGGAATGGTAAATTTCTTTACCTTTTTTATTAAAACTCCTGATTCTAAAAAACTTGTTGGTTTAACTATAATGATGTGTTTGGGGCTAATTTTTTGTATAGATTTCATTGGGTGTTGACCATTGTCAATCTGGACAATAATAATGTGTACTTCATAGATTCCCTCAAGTACCGTAGAATCGATGAGGAGTGGAAACAAGTTGTGAACACGTATGTTATTCCAAATTACTTTGTTTTTAAAGTAGTTCAATTGGAAAGTTTTACAATAAAATTTCTTCTAATAAATCGTCTATGGAATTATGTACATGATGTTATATGTGTATACCTCTTGCTCATGAAGTGCCATTAAAGCTTACAATGGGCAAATCAATAATCAAATACGAAAATTAGCACAATGGAGAATCTTGGTGGTATGTGCATAAGATGTTTACTTATGGACATTTGTTATTTTTATTAATTTATCATGACATAATTACTAATTGTGTTTAGGGAACTCCTATACAGCCAACACACAAGGAGTGTGGGTATTTTGTGATGCGTTTTATGAAGGAGATAGTTGAGGTTGGTAGTTTGGACTTTGTAACCAAGGATAGTTATTTTTTATCATCTTTATTGGTCAAATAGAAAGTTTTTCTATAAACTTCAGTATCTTGCCATACATCAGTAGCAGTAGCAGTCAACTGAGAGGCAAAGCCAGATCATAATCTCTATTTGTTTGGGACATTATTCTTTAACATACATTTTTTACAGACTTATAAAGGAAACACAACTTCACCATTATTATATAGATTATCAGCTTCATGTTAGATGGATAAAATAGATCGAGGTGCACTCTTTACTATTCTTGAGAAATAGAAGCACTGGCATGGTGAGTATCCTGATAAACACCTCTAGTCAAATTGGTTATGGGTTTAAAATTCTGTAGAGAACTACTAATCTAATTTGAGCTATGGCTGCACCTCAAATCGAATGGCTGCACCTGATTACCAATACATGCCATTACAAATGTTGAGTAATTAAATAAAACATCTACGGCAGCTTTCTACAATGTTACAATGATAACAATGTTATAATGTTATCATAAGAAAGTAGCAGTTATCTTGTGTTTTACAAATATTTATGTTTATTTGGATATATAAATTTGGCTAGGAATTATGGGATCAGTAGCAATTATCTTGTGTTTTACAATGTTACAATGTTATCATAAGAATTATGTTTATTTGGATATATAAATTTGGTTACAGTATTACAAATATTTATGGGATCAGATTTGGTATCCTTGTGTTTTACAGTTATCTTGCCATACATCAGTTATTGGTTAGATTTGGTATCCTTTTTTTTTACAGTTATCTTGTCATACATCAGTAGCAGGACATTTATTTGGATATATAAATGTGGTTAGGAATTATGTTAAAAGTCATTCCTGTGATTGGTCAGTTATCTTGCCATACATCAGTACCAGGTCAGATTTGGTATCCTTCTGATTTGGTATCTTTGTTGAATACTAAATTTGTTGTTCTTTTATTTCAGTGGGATAAGGCATGTGGATTAACGTACACACAAGAACAAATTGACGAAGTACGGGATGAGTGGGCAACGTATGTGAGTAGCTACATGTAGAGCCTCGAGTTAACGGTGAATATGTTAGATGAATGTACGTATTTTGGGAGAACTAGGCTTTTTTGCACATGCTTAGGTAGTAGCTTAATTTTATAGATAGTTTGGTTTATTTTGTGGATGCATGTAATCAAATTCACAATTCAATATAGTAGTAATTTATATTGAAAAGTGAATTTGAGATGCATATATGGATAGTTTGGTATATATTTTGTGGATGTAGCAATTTGAAACTATAAACGAATGGTATTATTGGGAGGTATTTTGAATGGTTGATACATTTTGGCTTTAAATTTAAATGAGAATTTAGACCTTTTAGCTATATATCATGACATTAGCATATTGTAGGTGCATTAGTAATATAGGTGAACCACAACCTTTTTTTTTATCTACAACATTTTAAAAATGTTGTATATTTGTATAAATAAATGATACCTCTAAATAGATGACACATTATAAACGTTGTGTAAAAGTGCCTAAACGTTGTCTAATATATTAAACTACAACATTTTTATCCAAAAAACGTTGTGGAATCATACCTTCTACAACGTTTTTAAGCATATGCTAATTTATGAAAAATAAATCTACAACGTTTTTTTCTTAAAAAACGTTGTGTAATGTGCTTAACTACAACGTTTTAAAAACGTTGTGTAAGGGTGTCAAATAGATGACACCCTTAACCACGACGTTTTTCTGACTGAAATCACAACGTTTTTTTCGCGTTATATATTTACTGTTTTATAGTAGTGATGGCTACATCTGGTCAGTCTAATCCTACTCCTGTCTTTCGCGAGGAGTTCGAAGGATTAAGCAACCAAATTACAGAGTTGGCTATTCTGGTCAAAGAACTACAAAAGTCCACTCAGGGTCCATAAATACCCATCAACACAGAATCCTCTGCACATGGAGGAACCCAGGGTCCGGATAAAGAAGTTCCAGCACCTGAGTCTCAGACTGATAAAACCAAAAAAACCCCTGAAATCACCCATCTTAAAGAAGATCAAGACACCAGTGATATTCAGAAGAAAAAGTTCTACAAATGGAAGAGACCATTCTGTCCATCAAAGGGATTGGAGCACACGGGAGTGTTTCATATTCAGACCTTTGTATCTTCCCCGGAGTTCATTATCCGGAATAATTCAAGACTCCCGATTTTGAGAAATATGATGGATTGGGATATCCTTACACTCACTTAAAGGTATTCATTGGAGAGCTCAGATCTTATGCCGAGGATGAAAAGCTCAAGATGCAGCTATTTCAGAAAAGTCTGACTAGAAAAGCCAGAGCATGGTACACCAGATTAGACAACTCTAAGATTCATAGATGGGAGTAGTTAGCCCATGCTTTCCTCAGTCAATACAGTTTTCAAACTCAGATGGCTCTAGACCGGTATCAAATTACCAAGGTCAAGAAACAAGTCAATGAGTCATTCAGAGAGTATGCCTAAAGATGGAGGCATCTGGCTGCTCAAGTTATTCCGTCTATGACCAAGTCTGAAATGGTAATGACCTTCATAGACATTCAAGAAGCTCCCTTTTACGAGAGGGTCTTAGTTGGCATAGGCAAGCCATTTTCTGAAATGATCAAACACGGAGAAATGGCTAAAATAGGATTGAAATCAGGGAAGATTCAAGACCTTGCCGCTCTAAAAGCTGTAGCTGAGCACATCCAGTCTGGAAGTTATGGAAACAACCCCCAGAGGGTTCATAAGAAGAAAGAAGGGGATATTTCCTTGATACTACAAGGACAAAAAGGTAATCTAAACATGCATACTCAGAGGAGAAACTATTCCCCTTTCCAAGCACAGTCTTCAAACCCTCCATTATCAAAGAGTGGAGAAGTCAGACGTACCCGAGTGTTCACACCCTTAGGGGACTCACTCGAAAACATTCTCAAACTTCTGACAGCTCAGAAGAAAATTACACATCTTCTTCCACTAGCCAACCCGAATGTTAAAGGTTTTAATATAAGCAAAACATGTGTCTACCATGCTGGAGCTCCAGGCCATGACACGCAGGATTGTTGGGCCCTTAAGCATAAGATCCAGGATTTAATTGACAATAGTGAGATCGTGGTGACCATACCCGACCAACCCCATGTTCAAGACAACCCTCTACCTCAACACAAGGAAGAAGAGGTTAATATGATCAACAGAGGTAACGGAGAGACCTTCAAGTACCTCAAGTATGTGGGTGGATCATCCCAAATCAGCAAGGATAGTGCTGACAGATGGGATTATACACAGTTCCAGTTTATAATGGAACAGGAAATAAAAGCTCTTGGCGAGCAAGTCAATCAATTGGCAGAACTGGTGGTTCATCAGCACCAAGTTACACGTCAATTATTCAATCAGGCGCAGGCTAGCCTCCTTTCTCTTATTACAAGTACTCTATCACTTGCTCCAGAAAGTAAAACACTGGAGGATAAGATTGCAAAAAGAGAAAAAGCTAAAGCCCGTCAGGATTTTGCTAACAAAAGGGAATTCACCTATTTAGGCCAACCGATGGAAGAGATATTACAGATGCTGGTTAATGAGGGAAAAATCGCAGCGCTGCTACCTCTAGTCAACCCACGCTCAAATCGGTTTGATTCTAATGGAGTATGTCAATACCACTCCTACTCTCTCGGTCACAGCACTGAAGAATGTTGTGCACTCTGCCATCTTATTCAGAACATGATTGACAGTGGTGACCCGCAGATTGCAGATAATGATGTTGTATTACTTGAGAGTGGGGACACATTTCCTACAAGATGGAAGGAAGTCATTGCAATTATATCCTCTGAGGACACTTAGCTACTACACCACTTACAATACAACCAATTCAACTCAAAGGTGTAGAAAACCCTTTGAAAGTGGCTGCACCAAAGCCAATCATATTGTCTTTTAGGCCACAGTATCTTGTTGTCAGCCTATAAAAAGTGCCATAGAATTATAGAGAGGCTGAAGGATCCACATCCAATACAACTACTGCAGTGTCGAAAGAAAATCCATTGTATCTTCCTCATCGGGTGATGAAACCTATCATCAGATCTAAGGGGAAGTGCCTATAGAGAAGATTGAAGAATTCCTCCGTACTATGGGACACAATGAAGCCAAAATGATTTTAAGCTTGAAAGAAGCTCCATAATATATTTCTATTCTGGACTTGGTTTTCTGTTAGAGGATCACTTGAAGGTCTTACTGAGAGTCTTAGAAGAAGCCCACTTTGCCAAAATCAGTGGATGTTGAAAAATTCGATCATCTTGTTGATCACATCTTCAACAGTAATGTGATATCCTTCACCGATAATGACATACCTCCCGAAGGGACGGGTCATTGTAAACTGTTACACATAACGGTCATGTCCTCCGGATATGTGGTGAGAGAAGTTCTGATAGATGGAGGATCATCCTTAAACATCTGCCCCTATGCCACCTTGGAGAAAATGAACATCAATCTCAATAGGATCCGAAGCAACCATACAAATATCAAAGCTTTTGATGGATCCCGACGAAATGTTGTAGAAGAGATTGAACTACCTGTGGAGATTGGTCCACATACATTTTGCGTATTCTTTCATGTGCTTAAGATCACTATAGGATACAACCTACTTTTGGAAGACTATTGATTCATATGGCTGGAGCCATCTTGTCCACTCTCCATCAGCAGCTCAAATACATCATTAACAATAGCCTAGTTACTGTTAATGTTGAGCCAGAATGTCCTGTACAAAGTGGCATACCACTCATCAGTTTCAATGCAGAAGTTGAGCCTGTCAGCTTCTAGGCCCTTGAGGTGAACAACACCCACTATCAACCCATTGGGGTGCCACCTCTGATACCCAGAGTTTCTACCGAGGTAATGTCAGCAAGTCAAGAGATGATATCCTTGGGTTTTCAACTTGTACAAGTGTTAGGAAAAGGATCATCAGGGAATCAAATGCCCAATTCAAGTTCCCAGTCAGACAGGGACAACAAGACTAGGCTATTCTCCTGGGTCCAGCCACAGGAACCCTCACAAGCACAAACAGGTTCCTTCATCTTCAAGGCGATTGCCTAAACCTATAGAGGCTGAGCCTGTACAGCCTTCATTAAAGGTTCCTACCCATGTGGTAGCTATGCTGTTTCCTAAGCCGATACCGGTCAAAGGAAAGGAAGTCTTGATTCCAGACCCAGAGGTGGAAGAAAGGAATCAAAGGCTTAAACAAGAGATTGCTAGACATCTGTCAAACATGTGCGTCCTAGTCCATACGGAGGGTATGAATAGAGACATCCCAGATGATGATTGTCCAGACATCATGGTCATTATTCAAGAGAAGGAGGACAACAACAGCCCTTTTATCACTGCTATCTACCAGGACTTCACCCTTAGCAATTGGAGCAGCACTCCTTGCATTTGTCGATAAGGGTAAAAAGGGCAGAAACTCCCTCTGCCCTGTAGATAACAATAACTGCTTACTTTTGTTGTACAGTATTTTGTAGTTATTTTTTTCATTTCATGCTAACAGTTTGTATGATTGAACAGTTTCATATATGAAGTGAAAGCATTTTGTTTCAGGACTCTAAAGTTAGATGTGCCTAAAATTACTGATGAGGTGCCTATTCTTCACAAGGACTGTAACTTTGATGTAAAGTTGGACTCAAACTTGATGGAGATTGAACAAGAGAACTATGAGATACCTCAGGAGATCAAAGAATGGGTCGAAGACAAACCCAAGCCAAATCTTGATCAAACCACCTCTTTCACCCTCGAAACCTCAAAAAAAACCCCAAACAAATCCAGATTGGTACGGACCTTACTCCCAACCAAAGGAATGACATGGTTACTCTATTGACCCAATTCCAGGATGTGTTTACATGGTCTCGTGAAGATATGGTCGGTTTGTCCACTGACATTGTCACTCATGAAGATGTGTTTACATGGTCTCAAGCAATTAAAACATGTGTGGAGTTTTGTTGGTCGAAATCTAATTACGCTCACACGTAAGTGCATGTGGTCAACAAGTAATATAATGATAAGTCGAGTATCGTTCCCATAGAGAATAGTATGAAATTAATCTTAACAATTACCAGCTTTATATTAATCCAAATTTTATTAAACTATCCAAATCAATGATTATAATAATTAAAAACTAAAAATATAAAAATACCAAGCAATCAACACAACTAAAAACCTTCAATTTCAAGTAAATAATTGAGAATTAGGCTTACAACTTCACTTTAAGTCTCACTCTGATTACTACACCTTATTTCAGTTCAATTCACTATCCCAGTTTATTAATCAAGAACACTTAAGTAGAACTAGCCATCTCTCGATGCACTCATACCATATTAACTTAAATTCACAAATTAGATAGAATTAAGCCAAACGCCTTAATCAATTAACTCACTATATCTCTATGTGAATTATAATCAAATAATGTTTAAGTTCAAGTTCTCTACCTGATTACATGTGACGTTAAGCATATCTCTATCCTAACATTCATCAAGATTCCATTCAAACACAGAATTCAAGAACGCATGCTATAATGATTAAGTCTAGATTCATATACCATCTCTCGAGTCCATACAAATCCACACAGAATTGGTGATTAAGTAATTCATAAATTAAAGCACAAATCACAATAGATAAACTGAATGGATAGATTATCAAACTGAAATTAAGACTACATAATCATTGTTTTACCATAAAGATCCATCATAAGCCTAACAAGTAATTTAGTTCATCACAAATGAAATAAACACTAAAAATCATAAAAGAACTCATCATCCCAATTGCAATAATTGAATTAACGAAGTAGAATGAATACAAAACCACCATTCTTCTTCTTTCCAACTTGTAATCTTCGTGACTCTGACTTTCAATCCTTCCTCCAATGCAATTTTCTCAAAATAGGGTTTTAGATAGTTAATTAATTAAATGTTGTTATCTTCTCTTGTTGTCTCTGTTAATCTCTAGCACAATACACGTATTTAGTCCACAAACGGATGCCAATCGGAGTCCCTAGCCATGCCAACTTCCTTACTAGACATTGCTGCAGAACTCTACTTAAATCAGACTTCTTATCCTTGCCCCGTACCCCTGCCCCGGTGGGGGGGTTTTCTTTATTTATAGGCCCGCCTCGGTGGGGGTCCTCCTGTTCTTACTCAAGTATCCCCGCCCCGGCGGTGGTTTTGCTTGTAAATAGTCTGCCCCGGCGAGGGGTCTTTCTGCAGAAGCCACATTTTTCTCATTTAGTGCCAAGTTCTACCGCAAACACCACCATTTATGCCACACATGCTACGCCACCACACCTAAACATGAAACAGACATAAACAAGTAAAAATGAACATGAATTTACAGGATTAACACAGTTTAAGCTCGAATTAGAGGCCGATTCGTAGGTATAAAACCCACTCATCAAGTTTAAAAGTTAAAGAAGAAATTATGAAACAATTTTAAGCCGGCATCATCATGGTGTCAACATACCCTGATTGGCTATCCAACATAGTCCCCGTGCCTAAACTTGGAGGGAAGGTGCGAGTTTGCGTGGACTACAAGGATCTAAAAAAAGCTTGTCTCAAAGATAGCTTTCCCATGCCATTCATCCACATAATCATTGACAATATAGCTCAGTATGACATGTACTTTTTTGCTTGTGGGGCACCATCAAATCATGGTTGTTGAAGAGGATCGTGAGAAAACTTCATTCATCACTGCTTAGGGAACTTTTTGCTATAGACGGTTGTCATTCAGCCTCATCAATGTCGGAGCTACCTATCAGCGAGCCATGATGACTTTTTTCCATGATCTAATGCATGAAGAGATAGAAATCTATGTGGATGACATCATTTTCAAGTCCCGAAGGGAGGAAGACCACCTAGATCATCTCAAAAAGTTCTTTAATAGGTTGCATAAGTACAACTTGAATTTGAACCCGGCCAAGGGCGCATTTGGTGTTAAATCAGGTAAGTTGCTAGGATTCCTAGTCAGCCACAAAGGGATTGAGTTGGATCCTACAAAAATATAGGCCATCACAGAAATGCCCATACCTCAGACAGAGAAGTAAATACGGGGATTTTTGGGAAGAATCAACTTCATCAGTCGATTCATCTCCCAACTCACAGCAACCTGTGAGCCTATCTTCAAGTTGCTAAGGAAGAACTCCTCCATAAAATGGAATCATGAGTGTCAGAAAGCCTTCCTTACAATCAAAGAGCAGCTAATCAAAGCTCCTACTTTGGTACCTCCCAGGGATGGTGTTCCCTTATTCATGTACTGTCAATGTCGGGATTTTTATTTGTCATTTTTCTGTTCTTGTCTTTTGGTATTCTCATTTTAGGTGAGTTTTGTTTGAAAAAATAAGCTGTGAAAAGGTTGACATGTATATGTCGACGATTAGACTGTAAGAGTCGCTAGTTGGTATTTTTAAATGGTTGCACCAACTCAATCGAGAAAAGGTTTGCACATTAACCTAGTGATGTGACACTATTTAACCGGTCTGTGAAACCGAGATTCATTAGGGTCTGGGAGCTTGATTATGCGGAGGAAAGGTGTTAGGCACCCCCCGACATCCGTGGTAACATGGTGATCGCCACTTTTCATTTTAAACGTTTATCTGAATGTGTTTGTGTATGTATAGGTCAATGTACAATTATCTAGAAGTAGTGATATGCCTCGTTTGCACCTATATAAAAAAGGGTTTGAATTTTGTATAAAAGTTCCATTTTAACAATATATAGCAGTGATGTTTTGTAAAAGAGGTTTTTCAAACCCTTATGCTCAATAGTAATTGAGGCCTTTGATACTTCCATTTTATTTTGTGTTCGGCTTGATTGCTTTTATTTTTGAGATGCGAAGCATTTTTGAGAAAATAAAATACATAGCAGCGCCGAACTCCTTGTGGGTGTGAGAGACGTCTAAGGAAATTCAGACATCGTAAATAATTTGCAAGTTGGTTGCAGCTGAAAATATCCATCACGGGAACCAAATCTAGATTCAGGAACTGAATCTTTGATCACTTGATTCCTAGGCTCACATGATGAGGCAGTATGTATGAAAGCTGTAAACAGTTATATATATATATATATATATATATATATATATATATATAAACGATCAACCGCCACGAAGTAAACTCCAAGCGGGACAGAAAATATAAATATATATATATATATATATATATATATATATATATATATATATATATGTGTGTGTGTGTGTGTGTGTGTGTGTGTGCGATCAACCGCCACGAACTAAACTCCAGGCGAGACGAAAATGTAAATATATATATATATATATATATATATATATATATATATATATATGGACGATCAACCGCCACGAAGTAAACTCCTGGCGGGACGAAAATGTAAATATATATATATATATATATATATATATATATATATATATATATATATATATATTATCAAATTATCGATTGAGCCTGGATCAAAATATCCGGTGCGTTTACATTTCTGTCAAGCCTGGAGATCACTTGATATTTTGATCCAGGCTCAATCAATAATTCGATAATATATATATATATATATATATATATATATATATATATATATATATATATATATATATATATAAGCAGTAAACGCACCGGATATAAATCCAAGCTTAATCGAGGCATAACTCAATAATAATAATAATAATAATAATAATATATAAGTATATATATAAGCAATAAATGCCATGGACCGACGGTCTGGGCATACGCACATAACACGACTCTTAACGTGAATAAATGTGTGTGAATAAAAGTAGAGAAAGGCTTTAAGTAATGTGAGGTGTCTTATAGTGGGCTTCCAAGAAGACTTCAAATAGCTCTGAATGAATGAATACTCGGTTTCCACCGGTAAAATATAGCAAAACACAAGCTCACAAGTGTTTGGAAAGAGAAAGCACTCAGTTTATAGTGTATACAAAGCAAAATGGATATGGCTTCCTTGCCTTTTTCCTCTTTAAAATGGCCACCCTAAGCCCTCTATTTATAGAGGAGGGAGCTGCAGGTGTACCTTCGGCAGCCGCGGGTCTACCTGCGGCTGCCTGGGGTGCCCCGGGCCATGTGGGTCGCGCCGTCTCGAAGTACGTGCACTCAAACAATGCGTTGTTCACTCGAACTTTCATAACTTTCAATCCGGGAGTTCGATAGAAGTGTGTCATACCATTCCGAAAAGCTCTTTCTGAGAGCTACACAATGACATAGAATTTTTCCCTTTTTTGAATCCGGGAAGATGGGTCCATGACCGAAATAGCATTTTCGAGTCTCCGTCAGGCAATCCGTTGAGCTATTTTTTCGTAGTTTGCACTTCGAAGTTTAAGATATGGTTCTTGTGGGACTTCTTTTGAGGAAGTTTGAGTTGAAATGAGTTGATTTGATTTGAGCTGAGTTTAAATTGGTAAAATGATCATTTTGCCCCTCCTGGGGTTATTTCTGATTTTAGCGCAGTTATAGCGGTCTTTTCCCAGGGTTATCTCTGAGATTGTCATGTTGTTGACTCTGAATGTCCTTAGGGTTATCTCTGAGGTTGGGTTGACCTCCCGGGGTTGACTCCGGGCATTAAACTTGATCTCCCGAGGTTATCTCCGGGGTTGGAACTGACTTTCTCGGGGTTATATCTAGGGTTGGAAACTGATTTCTCGAGGTTATCTCCGGGGTTAGAATTCAATGTTGTGGTCCTCTAGGGTTAACTCTAGAGTGTGAAAAATACGCTTTTTTCCTCCTGCATAGTTAGTAACAGGAAAATGAAATTTTGAGTGTCTACAGATGCCCCTCTTTATCATGTTCATGTAATGCAATGGAATGGACATGATAAAGATTACTAGACACTTGAAATATGACAAGGTATTTCTAATGATGCAAATCGCAGTGTATTCAATGTTGTAATGAATGTTAAAATGTTTTCGCAAATCTTAATTCGCAAATCACACATCGCATTTCGCACTTCGCTTTTTCGCATTTGGCTAATCGCACTTCGCAACTTGCACATCATATTTTGCATATCGCAAATTACACTTCGTAAATTACTTTACCTTTACCGATCATTGTTGATGCCTATGTTAGTGTAGACTCCAACGGTTTAGCTTTTTGTCGGTGTTGCCGATGCTTATTTGATGAAGATAACGCTATAAAAAATGGGGCTTCAGCAACAACCGATTTTCGTTGCTAAAGGTGCCAAATTTCGTTGCAAAAGGGTTTTGGCAACGACTTTACTGTCGTTGAAGCTTTCGTTGCGCAATGAGCATTGCTAATTGTTCCGCAACGAACGCTTTTTTTCGTTGCCAAAAGTAATACATTTTACAACGAAATTTGGCTTTCATACAGAGACATCGATCCTGTAGCAACAAAATGTATTGTTGCAGAATAATTAAAATTTCGTTGCTAAAAACCCCATTTCGTTGCAAAAGCCTGCTAATTGGCAACGAAATGAACTCTTTTTTTTTTGCAACGACCATGCATTTTCGTTGCAATTGACACCATTTTACAACGACATTTTTCGTTGCAGTAAATTATGAAAATTGTTGCCTAAACTTGCTTTCGTTGCGGAATGTAAACTTTTTAGCAACGATTTTCGTTGCTGATTATATTATTTGGCAACGACATTATGCTGAATCAGCAACGAAAATGTTTGTTGCTGGTTATTTTTCAATAGCAACAAAAGTCATCGATTAGCAGCGACATTATATATTGTCGTTTCTTTATATGTGCAACGAAAGTTGATATGATTTGCAACGATAAAAAAATGTTGTCTTTTTTGTTAGTATTAGCAACAATATCCTCTCCGTTGTTATTAGTTTAATTTTTCATTGCCAAATATTATATTTTTAATGCCATTAGCAACGAAAATTTGTTGCTAAATGTATAAAAAATTGTTGCTATATTAAAACTTGTTCAATGCTTTGGTAACGAATTATATTTTTGTCAAATCAAAATTTGACATTCTTTTTGTGTACCTGGCTGGCTCAATGTCCCCATAGCAAATAATGACAAAAATACAAAAAACTAAAATATTATTAACTTAACAAAATCATCCACTACATAATCATTTATTATCTTTACAATTAACCATCTAAAGCTACCACAGTTCTTCAATCAAAGTATATATCTACATATATAGAGAGTACACTTCATAATTTTGTCCATTGTCTTTCGTAAACATAGCACGAAAATTTGATACCCAGTATTGTAAGGCAGGTCGTAGAAGCAGTCTTCCTGCACATATTTAAAAATAATAGCAAAGTCAGAAAAATGAAGCAAATAGGTTACCAGAGGCACTTAGTGCCAAAATCAATACACAAAGACAATAGAGTTGCTACGTGATATTAATGTATATAGTATTGCTCATAAGCAGAAAAATACAAATAGGCAATCACAATATCATTTTCTACAAATCCAAATAGAAAAAGAACCTTCAGTGCGACTATATGATTGCTCTGTTACAAGAAAAAATTGAAATCTTAATCGGCCATTTCATGAATTAATTTCAGTAAGCAGTGGTAAACATATTTTCTGTTACAAGACTTGTAGATTATTATTATATGTTGATGTCAAGTCAGAATTCAGTCACATTCAACAACCACAAGCATCACACAATCTTAAATACCATCACACAATCTTAAATAACAATGTTTAGATTTCTATATAGAAAGGACAACAATTATGGAAAAGTTGAGGCTATTAGTCAATGTGGAAAAACTTTTCTTGAGACGACAAATTTCCATACAGTATATGCCCCAGAGATGCTAACTATAATCACAGACATCATATATTTATTTACCAAGAATTCAACATGTTGCAGCAGACATTGGAAAGACAAAACTCACTTACTATCCTTCCTGAGATGCTGAGAAATTAAAACCACTTGTTCACAGAGATTGACCTTTTGGCAGAACTCTCCAGGTTGTACCGAGGAAATCTCAAAAAAGAGAAGATCATAATAATCTGTGAGGACCCCGAACTCGGATACTTGAAACCCGAACTCGGTTCTTCACGATACCATTTCTATGAGCGGAATAATACTAATAATAATAACAATAATAATAATATAAAAGATCGAATTAATTTACATAATTATCAGAGTCTAACTCCCAAGTACGAAACCTTTAAACATTCATTACAACCCATGATAGATAATATATATCATAATTGTCTTAATAACATTAAACTATTACATAACATAGTAATTCGTTCATTCAGCAACCTTCCCTTTTCCTTTGTTCTTAGCAGAGTTCTCTGGTCGTTCGCACTTAGCTGAAAACATTTAAATTTAAGCAAGGATGAGCATTTGAGTGTCCAGCAAGCAATAGCAATATATATATATATATATATATATACATATATATATATATATATAAGCTGAAAGGATTTAACTGTTTTCTTTGTACTATTCTTCTACAACAAGTCAATAGTTGTGAAGTATTCTGAACCGATAATAATAACATAACAACTCTCTTTCAAATTTTTGAAACTACATAATGACTATATCTGGGGTTATGGTGACATGCCATGAACATTGTTTTCATTTTCGAAAAGGTTAAACAGAAATTCATCTGTAAACCGTCATAACTTACGGGCACGGGGGTGATCAGCCCGTTATGCCCTGCATTGATCAATACTACATTGCTAAACGATATTATCGTTCATCCTTTGTCCGCCGGAGCGCATAAAAAATTTCCCGTGTAGGGATGTTCATACCTGTCTGGGTTCTAAATCAAAGGTTTTATCTTGTTCAACAATAATCTATAATTCAATATATCTGTATACGGGTAATTGACAAAGGTATATCAACATGTGATTAAATACAATGATTATTCAAGTGGGGACACTTGTTTAACCACTTCTAGAAATTAACGAACAGAATATATATGTCCGAATTATCATATACTAATATGTTGATATTCAATGAGCTTATATAATATAAAATTCATAATCTGTACAATAATAATATAGTTTAGAAACATTCTTACTCACATCCATTGCATAAAGAAAATGCAAAGGTTAGATACTTGCCTGAAGCGCTGCTTACAACTTGTAATTAAGATCTATCGCTTATCTCACGACCTATCATTAATAAGATAGTTCGTTCGATTAGAACAACATACTATAACACATAACACTGCTTATTGCAGTCAACACATAACCTAATCACATTAGCACCTATGTTTAATAACCATTGAATCACAAATAATCACTTATACAATCAAAATATCTAAGTCCAGATCAATTTCTGAAACATGTCGGTCTACCGACAATTTTATCGGGTAATTATCGAGTCTAAGACTCTATACTATAACTTAACATCAGTACGTATCAGTCATATTGTTTTTAAATGACTCAAAAAAATTTTAAAACATTTATTATAATTTATCATAAATTTTCAAACATTGGAATCATATTTAAATGATTTAAATACCAATCAATTCTATTATAATAAATATTTAATTAGTATTAAACTATTAATGAAATCATTTCCAAAATATTAAAGTTATGTATAATAACTCAAAATACTTTTAAAGTATTAATATTACCCTTAAATGATTTTTAAAACATTTAAAATTATTTTTAAATAATTATCATTAATATTAAAGTATTAATGTTCTATTTATCAAAATATTAAAAGTCATTATTCATAACTTAAAATATTTTTAATTCATTTATATCCTTTTTAAATGATTTTTAAAGTAATAAAACCATTTATAAACTATTTATTTAATATAATTATTAAATAAATTTAATATCATAACTAATAACTTAATAATCATTAATATTTAATTATTAATGAAATTATCCTTTAAATATTAAAAGTTATATTTTATAACTTAAAATATTTTTAAACACTTTATTTTCATTTAATATGATTTTTAATATAATAAAATCATTTTTAATTAATTTATTTAATTCATTTAGTAAATAAATTAATTACCATTAATATCAATTTATTAATGAAATTTATCATAAAATATTAAAAGTCATTAAAAATAACTTAAAATATTTTCTTATATCATAATATAATTTTTAATGATTTTTCTAATATTAAATTCATTTTTAAATAATTTATTTAATATTATAATTAAATAAATTAAATACTTTTAATATTTCAAAAATATTAAATATTTATGAAATATATTAAAAATAATTAAAAACTAATTTTCGGAATTTTTAATAATTTTTAATAATTTATTTTGTATTTTTAATAATTAAAAACTAATTTTTTCTATTTAATAATTAGTTTCCGAAAAATATTAAATAATCTGTCGCTAAAGACCACCTATAGCGACAGAACCGTCGCTATAGGTGTTCTTCATGTTCTTGGCAAAAACCCAGAACACCATAGACAGTTTCGAGGGACCATGTTTGACCAAGATTAAAAGCGTGCGTGATGTGTTTCTGAACATGTTGTTGATAAGATAATGTAGTACAAGTACAAGACTACACGATCCAACAAACAACATCATCAAACCATGCATAACTAACGAGATCTGAAGCGTTGAACAAACTGTCAGAGCTGTTCTTCATTTTCTGGGTTACCCAGAAATGAAGAACAGTTTGACTGGCTCGTTTTGGGCTTCCACAACTTGTTAATCTTGTAATATTTTTGTGATTTAAAACCGGTAATGTGTAGCTAACATGTAGGAGAGTAGATCTATCACATAATATCAACAAAAAACATAATAAAATCGTCAGATCCAGACCGGTCAAACCTCGTCAGAAACTGTGTTCATAGGTTTTCTGGGTTACCCAGAAAACCGAATCCGTGAACAATGTACCTACTTTGACCGGCCACTATGTTAAATCCATTTGATGTTTAAGGGATTTAAAAGCATGGATCTATAGTACAACTAACAGGCTACAAGATCTACTAAATATCAACATCAGAACATCTATAACATTACAGATATGAGCTTGACAAAAATGTTGTCAGACACTGCAAACTAGTTTCTGGGTTACCCAGAATTGGTCTGGTCATGGTCGGTCAACGACCTTTGACCACAAATAACTTGCAATATGTTGAAGTTATGACCTTGATTCAACTTTCAGACTAAAGAACACATACTCGACTACAACTAAAAGCTTTCAAAACACCAAAATCTATACAGATCACAGAGATATAAGGACTGACATTCACTGTCAGAAGACAAAATTTTATTTTTCCAGATTTTGTAAATCTTCAAATCCGAGCCTCTAGATGTTATGGATCTAACATCTAGCAACCCAAATCATCCTTAGACACCTTATACAACATATTTTATCAATCAAACATAACATCTAACACAGAATCGTTGGACAGAAATTCTAGGGTTCGTTTATACCTTCTTGAGAAAAATTTCTGATTCTCTGGCTTCTGTTTGTTATGGTTGATCGTGGGGCTGGTCTTGGGAACTGATATGCTACATAAATTCGTTAGTTCTAGTGAGAGAGGGTCAAGGATGAGAGTTGGACAAAAATTAGTGTATCAAATGATTTTCTCTCTCCTTAAATCTATTTATACACTTGTTAGATGCATGAATGGCTGATGAAAGAGGCTGGTTGCTGTCATTTAGAGCATGTGGAGTTGGTAAGGTTGTTCAACAACTCAAAATATGGAAAGATTTGCAAGTTATCTCAAGAAAATATCCAATGAGGGGTATTTTAGTAAACTAATAAAATAATTTAAGGGTATTCTTGTCCATGACACTTGAATCTAGATTTTAATCACTAGATTTTAAACATTAAGGTTTCCTAAATAATTTCTAGGGCTTGAACAATTATGTATAGAGTTCAATAAAAATTAAATTATAACTAAATAATTATAATTAGAGTTTTTAAATAGAAAATTAGGGTTTTAAAAATATATTTAGGGTTTTCTTGATATTATTAGGTTTCCCCAATTTATGTATTAGGTTTCCTAATTAACATAATTATTTACTAAAATAATAATTAGAGTTATGATTTTAGCAATTAGGCTTTCAAATTAGAAATTAGGGTTTCTAATTTACAATTAGGGTTTCTAGATTATAATTAGGGTTTAACCTAATTAATCACTTAATACACAACATAAAACATATAACATAGTTATATAACAGTCTTAAGCTCACAATTGATTTTCAATTTAGAGTTTCCCTAAGTAAAATTAGGGTTTAACCAATTAATACTAGGGTTTTGAAATTAAACACCATAATTGACCAATTATCATCAATACGTACATGCAGTACATATTCATAGCACTGAAAAATCAAAATATAATTAATATTATATTATTATTCTCATACCTTGGCAATAATCCAAAATTAGGGTTTGGATACCATATTTGATTTATTCTTCCTATTTAACCTTAATAATTAAGGTAAAATAATTAACTTAATAACATGTACTAAAATTCATATAATAAAATAATTATTATAATTATTCTAAAAAAATCAGTTCATATATTATTTAGATAATATATGATTATATATTTTCATGGAAAATAATTATTAAAATATTTCTACCATAAATTGATTATTATAAGTATATACTTTTTAATAATCAATAATTTTAAAATAAATTCATTTGTAAATAATTATGTAATAAATATATTTTTACTTACCACATAAATACATATACACATAATCTTGTACAAATCCTCATCCTTAATATAAAAAAAAATTTATTCACAAAATTTCTGATTTATTTATATAGAAAATATCGAGTTGTTACATTCACCCTCCCTTATAAAGATTCCGTCCCCGGAATCACCGTTTTAAAGCCTATACATACACGGTCACATAGCGTACACAATCATTGTAAGTAAATCTCGATCAACTTTGATCGAACTGATCTTTAACTATTCACATGAAGCTTGTCTTTCTGATTACACAGAAAAATTGGTTTCTAACAGAACTCAAATTCCTCCTCAAAATTTCTTTATAAAATAATTTTACTATATATAGGAAAATCATGCATAAGAAAATAAAAAGGCATACGAATAATACCTGGAGTTCCAGTGCCAGCTGCTGCCGTATCCTGAACTGTCATATTGTAGACCCTTGCCGTAGATTTTGTTGGCTTGCTTGACGAAGTCGGTCCTGTGATTGCTAACGTTCCACTGCCAGTGCCCATGTTCACACTTCCTGTCTCCACCCTCCTCTTTGGACAATCTTTCACCCTGTGCTCTGTCGATCCGCATATAAAACATCCAATATTCATCCTAGGATTGGGGCAGTTGAGAGAAATATGGCACTCCTGTCCGCACTTATAGCAAACAAATTTTCCTTGCAAACACTCCTCCGAGTGATTCTTCCCACATGTCTTACATGGCACTATCTGTTTCTTAACACCTTCCTGTTTCACTTGTACACTTGTAAAACTGCTCACCTTCCTCTTACTATCACCACTCCTGCTCCCACTATTAATTTCCACCTTCCTAGCTCCTTCTATCTTACCCTTATTCTTCCTCTCCTTATTGTAAAGGCTCATGGCCTCACTTCCCTCCTCAGCTATGATCACTTTCTCCATGAGTGCTGCAAATGTAGGAATTTGCAACACCGCCACTTTGTTATAGAGCCAGGGTTTCAATCCCAGCTCAAACCTTCTAGCTTTCCTAGCCTCCGTATCAACTTGATGCGGAGCAAACCTAGCTAACTCATTGAATTTGGCGGCGTATTCAGACACCGTCATATTCTCCTGCTTCAACTCTAAAAATTTAACCTCCATCCTCGCCTGCATACTTGGTGAAAAATAATTTTTGAAAAACAAAGTTTTAAATCTATCACATGTGACTACGCATTCACCTGCCCTAGCCTGATTCGCTTCCCACCAAAAATTTGCTTCCCCCTTCATCATGTAAGTGGCAAAAGCAGTTTTCTGCCCCTCATCTACCCTAGCTACCGTAAACGCTTTTTCAATTTCTTTAACCCAAATTTGAGCTTCTACAGGGTCAGTTGTACCTTTGAATTCTGGTGGTCCTACAGCCTTAAAGTCTTTGAAGTTCGCTAAGCGGTTGCCCGGCTGGTTTCCAACGACCGGTATTCCCTGTTGCATAGCCTGAGCTAACATGTTCACAAATTGCTGCATCGGATCTGGTTGTTGTTGTCCCTCAACGTTGTTGACAGATTCCTCTGCCCTTTGATTGCGAGTTCGACGTCTTGGCGGCATTATCTGATTGAAAAAAAATCATAATTTAACTTACATTCTAAACCTTATCACATAAGTTTAATATTTTAAACTTATTTCATCATTTCTCAAACATAGATTCATATTCATTTAACGAATATTTTACATAGCACAAAATGCTTTGAACTTCAGCTATCCCTTTATGACCTCAAAAGTCGGGATTTACAGTCTTGACTTAATACAAAAGTTGGAAACATTACATTACACAAACATACTTATCATATGTATTATATTAAACACTCCTACACAACAGAACCTATACTACCTATTTATTACACCTTTTCCTTGGACATTCTCTCGCCTGATGACCTTCTATACCACAGACATAACATGCTCTTTTTTTTTGTAGTCAGGACAGTACGGAGTGGTATGTCCTTCATAGCCACAAAGATAACAAATTCCTTTCCATTTCTTCTTATTGGATTTTCCTAAATCATGGTCTTCTATATTTCTTTTCCCCTTCTTATCCGGAGCTACACACGATGTGTTGTTTGTAGCTCCCATCTGACCAATTTAGATTTTAAGCTTATCTTGTCCTTCCAATATTTCTATTAACGCTTGACGCAACTGACTATTCAACAGCCTTTCTATCTCCCACAGCCTTTCCAGAGAAGAAACCTTGTTCTTCAGATTCTGTACCTCTGTTGATGCTTGATCAGCTCCAACTTTAGTGTCTGAATCGCTATCTGTCAACTCCACCATCTCCGGATCTTGTACTACGTTTTCTACGATAACCACATCGTCTGAGTTGTTTTCATCGTGAGCCTCTATTTCAGCTATCGGCTTCGATATTGGCTCATTCCTTACGATTCGAGGGTAATCGAATCCTTTTTCACCTAACATCTACACACATAAATTATCCTAATTAGCATATAGTATATACACACAACAAATAAGAGTTTTATACAAGTTATCTTTTATTTAGTTTGACGATGAATTTAGTCAATTCATCTCTTTTTAAACTCTATATATGAGTTATTTATATTTTCAACGTTTCCCTCTGTTCTAAGGTTATAGCCTAAGGTCTAGCCCACCTAAGGTTTCTAACCCTATAGCTCTGATACCAACCTGTGAGGACCCCAAACTCGGATACTTGAAACCCGAACTCGGCTCTTCACGATACCATTTCTATGAGCGGAATAATACTAATAATAATAACAATAATATAAAAGATCGAATTAATTTACATAATTATCAGAGTCTAACTCCCAAATACGAAACCTTTAAACATTCATTACAACCCATGATAGATAATATATATCATAATTGTCTTAATAACATTAAACTATTACATAACATAGTAATTCGTTCATTCAGCAACCTTCCCTTTTCCTTTGTTCTTAGCAGAGTTCTCTGGTCGTTCGCACTTAGCTGAAAACATTTAAATTTAAGCAAGGATGAGCATTTGAGTGTCCAGCAAGCAATAGCAATTATATATATATATATATATATATATATATATATATATATATATATATAAGCTGAAAGGATTTAACTGTTTTCTTTGTACTATTCTTCTACAACAAGTCAATAGTTGTGAAGTATTCTGAACCGATAATAATAACATAACAACTCTCTTTCAAATTTTTGAAACTACATAATGACTATATCTGGGGTTATGGTGACATGCCATGAACATTGTTTTCATTTTCGAAAAGATTAAACAGAAATTCATCTGTAAACCGTCATAACTTACGGGCACGGGGGTGATCAGCCTGTTATGCCCTGCATTGATCAATACTACATTGCTAGAACGATATTATCGCTCATCCTTTGTCCGCCGGAGCGCATAAAAAATTTCCCGTGTAGGGATGTTCATACCTGTCTGGGTTCTAAATCAAAGGTTTTATCTTGTTCAACAATAATCTATAATTCAATATATCTGTATACGGGTAATTGACAAAGGTATATCAACATGTGATTAAATACAATGATTATTCAAGTGGGGACACTTGTTTAACCACTTCTAGAAATTAACGAACAGAATATATATGTCCGAATTATCATATACTAACATGTTGATATTCAATGAGCTTATATAATATAAAGTTCATAATCTGTACAATAATAATATAGTTTAGAAACATTCTTACTCACATCCATTGCATAAAGAAAATGCAAAGGTTAGATACTTGCCTGAAGCGCTGCTTACAACTTGTAATTAAGATCTATCGCTTATCTCACAACCTATCATTAATAAGATAGTTCGTTCGATTAGAACAACATACTATAACACATAACACTGCTTATTGCAGTCAACACATAACCTAATCACATTAGCACCTATGTTTAATAACCATTGAATCACAAATAATCACTTATACAATCAAAATATCCAAGTCCAGATCAATTTCTGAAACATGTCGGTCTACCGACAATTTTATCGGGTAATTATCGAGTCTAAGACTCTATACTATAACTTAACATCAGTACGTATCAGTCATATTATTTTTAAATGACTCAATAAAATTTTAAAACATTTATTATAATTTATCATAAATTTTCAAACATTGGAATCATATTTAAATGATTTAAATACCAATCAATTCTATTATAATAAATATTTAATTAGTATTAAACTATTAATGAAATCATTTTCAAAATATTAAAGTTATGTATAATAACTCAAAATACTTTTAAAGTATTAATATTACCCTTAAATGATTTTTAAAACATTTAAAATCATTTTTAAATAATTATCATTAATATTAAAGTATTAATGTTCTATTTATCAAAATATTAAAAGTCATTATTCATAACTTAAAATATTTTTAATTCATTTATATCCTTTTTAAATGATTTTTAAAGTAATAAAACCATTTATAAACTATTTATTTAATATAATTATTAAATAAATTTAATATCATAACTAATAACTTAATAATCATTAATATTTAATTATTAATGAAATTATCCTTTAAATATTAAAAGTTATATTTTATAACTTAAAATATTTTTAAACACTTTATTTTCATTTAATATGATTTTTAATATAATAAAATCATTTTTAATTAATTTATTTAATTCATTTAGTAAATAAATTAATTACCATTAATATCAATTTATTAATGAAATTTATCATAAAATATTAAAAGTCATTAAAAATAACTTAAAATATTTTCTTATATCATAATATAATTTTTAATGATTTTTCTAATATTAAATTCATTTTTAAATAATTTATTTAATATTATAATTAAATAAATTAAATACTTTTAATATTTCAAAAATATTAAATATTTATAAAATATATTAAAAATAATTAAAAACTAATTTTCGGAATTTTTAATAATTTTTAATAATTTATTTTGTATTTTTAATAATTAAAAACTAATTTTTTCTATTTAATAATTAGTTTCCGAAAAATATTAAATAATCTGTCGCTAAAGACCACCTATAGCGACAGAACCGTCGCTATAGGTGTTCTTAATGTTCTTAGCAAAAACCCAGAACACCATAGACAGTTTCGAGGGACCATGTTTGACCAAGATTAAAAGCGTGCGTGATGTGTTTCTGAACATGTTGTTGATAAGATAATATAGTACAAGTACAAGACTACACGATCTAACAAACAACATCATCAAACCATGCATAACTAACGAGATCTGAAGCGTTGAACAAACTGTCAGAGCTGTTCTTCATTTTCTGGGTTACCTAGAAATAAAGAACAGTTTGACTGGCTCGTTTTGGGCTTCCACAACTTGTTAATCTTGTAATATTTTTGTGATTTAAAACCGGTAGTGTGTAGCTAACATGTAGAAGAGTAGATCTATCACATAATATCAACAAAAAACATAACAAAATCGTCAGATCCAGACCGGTCAAACCTCGTCAGAAACTGTGTTCATAGGTTTTCTGGGTTACCCAGAAAACCGAATCCGTGAACAATGTACCTACTTTGACCGGCCACTATGTTAAATCCATTTGATGTTTAAGGGATTTAAAAGCATGGATCTATAGTACAACTAACAGGCTACAAGATCTACTAAATATCAACATCAGAACATCTATAACATTACAGATATGAGCTTGACAAAAATGTTGTCAGACACTGCAAACTAGTTTCTGGGTTACCCAGAATTGGTCTGGTCATGGTCGGTCAACGACCTTTGACCACAAATAACTTGCAATATGTTGAAGCTATGACCTTGATTCAACTTTCAGACTAAAGAACACATACTCGACTACAACTAAAAGCTTTCAAAACACCAAAATCTATACAGATCACAGAGATATAAGGACTGACATTCACTGTCAGAAGACAAAATTTTATTTTTCCAGATTTTGTAAATCTTCAAATCCGAGCCTCTAGATGTTATGGATCTAACATCTAGGAACCCAGATCATACTTAGACACCTTATACAACATATTTTAACAATCAAACATAACATCTAACACAGAATCGTTGGACAGAAATTCTAGGGTTCGTTTATACCTTCTTGAGAAAAATTTCTGATTCTCTGGCTTCTGTTTGTTATGGTTGATCGTGGGGCTGGTCTTGGGAACTGATATGCTAGATAAATTCGTTAGTTCTAGTGAGAGAGGGTCAAGGATGAGAGTTGGACAAAAATTAGTGTATCAAATGATTTTCTCTCTCCTTAAATCTATTTATACACTTGTTAGATGCATGAATGGCTGATGAAAGAGGCTGGTTGCTGTCATTTAGAGCATGTGGAGTTGGTAAGGTTGTTCAACAACTCAAAATATGGAAAGATTTGCAAGTTATCTCAAGAAAATATCCAATGAGGGGTATTTTAGTAAACTAATAAAATAATTTAAGGGTATTCTTGTCCATGACACTTGAATCTAGATTCTAATCACTAGATTTTAAACATTAAGGTTTCCTAAATAATTTCTAGGGTTTGAACAATTATGTATAGAGTTCAATAAAAATTAAATTATAACTAAATAATTATAATTAGAGTTTTTAAATAGAAAATTAGGGTTTTAAAAATATATTTAGGGTTTTCTTGATATTATTAGGTTTCCCCAATTTATGTATTAGGTTTCCTAATTAACATAATTATTTACTAAAATAATAATTAGAGTTATGATTTTAGCAATTAGGCTTTCAAATTAGAAATTAGGGTTTCTAATTTACAATTAGGGTTTCTAGATTATAATTAGGGTTTAACCTAATTAATCACTTAATACACAACATAAAACATATAACATAGTTATATAACAGTCTTAAGCTCACAATTGATTTTCAATTTAGAGTTTTCCTAAGTAAAATTAGGGTTTAACCAATTAATACTAGGATTTTGAAATTAAACACCATAATTGACCAATTATCATCAATACGTACATGCAGTACATATTCATAGCACTGAAAAATCAAAATATAATTAATATTATATTATTATTCTCATACCTTGGCAATAATCCAAAATTAGGGTTTGGATACCATATTTGATTTATTCTTCCTATTTAACCTTAATAATTAAGGTAAAATAATTAACTTAATAACCTGTACTAAAATTCATATAATAAAATAATTATTATAATTATTCTAAAAAAATCAGTTCATATATTATTTAGATAATATATGATTATATATTTTCATGGAAAATAATTATTAAAATATTTCTACCATAAATTGATTATTATAAGTATATACTTTTTAATAATCAATAATTTTAAAATAAATTCATTTGTAAATAATTATGTAATAAATATATTTTTACTTACCACATAAATATATATACACATAATCTTGTACAAATCCTCATCCTTAATATTAAAAAAAAATTATTCACAAAATTTCTGATTTATTTATATAGAAAATATCGGGTTGTTACATAATCCACCAACGTGAGGCACTGCAAGAACAAAACAGAAGATGGAGATAGCTTAAGCAACAGAAGAAAACAAGTGAATCACATGTCCCTACCTTTACACGAATATGAAGTTGTGTAGATATCTCACATATGATATCCCACTTTCGTTGTGTTCTGGCCATCGAACTTATCTCAAGATTCATCCTTCTAAATTTCTAATGTCAGATTGAATTGGCCATCCGACTATTTTGTTTGAGAAAGAAATTTCCTTTTACATTGTTTGGCACACCTTCATATAAAATAAACAGACTTATTTTTGTCACATGTTTTTAAAGACATCAATGGTATTCTGGGTGGGTTTGCTATTCATATTTTGGGATTATTGTAGATTTGCAACTAGCACAAATATATTCAAAATGATTTGCTTGCACCAGTTGTGCACATGCACCTTCATCCTCGTTAATTAAATATATAAATTCTTGATACGTACCACAATTTTTTCTGCCAAATGAAGAAAACAAGAGTGAGGAACAGAAGGTCTAGTATATTTCACCACCTTGTAAAAATAAGGTTAACTTTTTTCCCGCAGTTTTTAGTACACTCAATTTACTGAACAAATGTTCAACTTTAGAACTATTCACTAAACTACTCAATTTACTGAACACAAAGGTATGCTACCAAGATAGAAAGTCAAATGCAGTTTCCTAGTAGTATATACTATATAATAAAACAATCAAACAGGAAATGTATCAAACTCAAATATATGTACGCTTAGAATCAAGCACAAAAACTATGTAAATTGGTATTACAGATACTATTTTATGATTTCGTAAAAGAGAACACGCATAAGAGAAGTTAATAGCTAGCAGCATAATCATGGTGCAAAGAATGATGCATAACAAGATGTATTTCATAGTGAATGAATGAAAGAGAGGGCATATCTCACATGTATTACGAGAACTGGACACCTAACATTTCTTATTTTGTCGATATTCTGCAAATATTGAAAGGAGCCTTCTCAATACAACACCATGTATATATAACATGGAATAATGGGGTCATAATAAGAACAATGTCAAACTTACTTTAAATATGTCAAACCAGAATGTCAACTTGACAATGTACAGAACACGTATTCTTGAAAGGATAGCGCTATGTAGAACAACACCTCTCAACCTCTACAAACGAGAAGCCAAGTGTAGTGTGGGCCCACTTCCAATAGATTGACCATACAAAATGACATCCTCTTGCTCGATACCATATTTACTCTTCAAATAATTGTACACAACTTCTATGTCATATTATGTGTTTAACTCAGATGGCTAACAAAATTTAAGCTTTATAAGCTTCAATATCATAGTGAAAATCATAAACTTGAATAATATAATCATTATAATTTTCCTTACCTTACCAGAGGATGCTCCATATCCTGAATAATCATAGGTGCGAAAGAGCAAAATAGATTATTTAAGTTATAAAGACAAGGTGGTTACTTGCTAGCTATAAGTTTAACAAATCTTCATCTCAAAGAGCCTGTGTATTGTTAAAATCATGTCAATTCCAAATAATTGAATGACTTGCCCGCTTAAAAGCTAAAAACATAGAAAAGTAGAGGGATCTTCATAAAGACATCTCTAAATTTCAAAATTACTATGAACATACAACCAAAGCGATACACCCACACTAATATATAATTCCACAATGGGAACAGACTAGAAAATGGCCATTACATAATCCAAAACTCCAAATAACTCCCTCAAATGTCAGGCATCCAGGTGATCAGGTAATCTAACATCTGGAGTGATTAAATTAAATATGACTTATGGTGTATTATTAGTCCAGCGCCAAACTTCCATTGACTACCCTGCCAGGTTAGTTACAAGAATGCATCATAAGAATCATGAAATGAAATGATTTTCATAGCCTTTTAATGCATTATTGGCTAATGATGCAGGGATTGACCAGTATAACAAACTGATTAAACACAACCCCACCAAAATGATTAAGCCTGTGTGAACCTATAAACAATTGTAATACTTACAGAATAAGTATTACGTGCTAATGCTATCATACAACACATTAACAACTCAGACATTCATGGAAATATCAATTAAATTTACACCAGCACATTCAAAAATGAATTCAACACATTCAAAAATGAATTCCATAAAACTAATTGCATAACACATATCAAAACACGGTTAAGATATAGAGCCACCAGTAAGCAAACTCACATTGGTAACAGAACGACCCCCATTGGATGACCGGCCAGTCAGATTACTGGCAGACTCCTCAATTTTAGCTTCATTCTTCAACAATTTATCTACAAAACCCTAGCTCTCTTCTCCACTCCATCAAACCGGTCCTCGCTTTCTCCCCTATCATTCCTCTAATTCGAAGAAGCATTAACATCTTCCCTCGAAAACCTATATCTACTCCTTTCTCTCTCCTCCCTCAACTCATATGATTTCTCGCGCCTGCCTCGATCGTTTTCTTTGTCTCTACTTCCCTCCCTCTCATCTCTCGATCTGTGTCTATCCTCGATATGCTTATCGTGTTTCGAACGGTGGTGATGCTCATCGGCGGCGGCGGAGTCTCTGGATTTGTCTTTGCTGCTCCGATACTTGTGGTCTCGATCTCTGTGATCTTTGATTGAATCTCTGTAATCTTTATCTCAATCCTGATTAGAATCTCTGTGTTTCCGACTCGATTTGTCCTTCTCCGGTGGCCTATCCATTTTAGGTTTTCACTCTATTTGCGAACACACACTCTAGATGATACCCTGGGAAAAAGGGGAGAGAGTGAATTACAAGCTTTTCCAAACAGTGCCTATATATGGGAATTTAGGCGGGCCAATCGTATATATAAATACTCTACTCTTATTTTGAAATGGCATTGATTTTTTGGATTTTTTTTTTGGCTAAATATCAAAAAGGTAACTAACGCCACTTAAAAAAATATTTTTTGAAAAAACGAATTTCAAAAAAAATTATATTTTATTTTTTTTAAGAAATTTGAAAAAAATAAAAATATGATCCAATGTCAAACTAACCAGCATTGTAACTTTGTTTGAAAATTTTTATAAAGTAAATTTGTAAACAAAAAGAGTAAGATGTAACATCACTTTAACTGACGTTTGAATCTTCTTTTTTTTTAATTTCTTTAATCTCTTGTACTTGTTTACAAACATCAATATTTTTTTATGTTTATTCTCTGTCATCGGCGTTGAAAATGAAGGAGTATATAAGACTTCAGCTATAAAAAAATAAAAATTAAAATTCTAACGCCAATTAAAGTGACATTTCATCTTACTCTTCTTTTTTACAAATTCGTTTTTTTAAAAAAAAATAAATAAAATAGGGATAAAATTGATATTACATTAATATGTGTCAAACTAACTATAACGACCTCAAAATAGGTCCATTCCATCCAACCTATTCTGAGACGCCAAATACATGGTACAGAAAATAACTACAACTTTATTACAACAATTGTCGTGCAAAATACAACAACACATATGCTGTGAGTTTGGATACAAATATATACCAAATGTGACTCATGTCCCAACCGTGGACAGCACCTCACAATGACACCTTACATAAAGGTAGAGTCAAAAACTGTTTTAGAAATTAGAATATTTGGGAAGTGCTTAAGGAAACCTTTGTACATGGGAGGCCATGCGTCTAGGTTATGATAGATATCATATGGCCACATAATTATTTTTGATTGATCCAATAGACCCCAAAGAAAAACGAGAAGTTTACTATAATATTCTTCCCAATGGTGAGTCTTCTCTTGACATATCATTATCTCCACTGTCTCTAAATGAGAATTATACTTCAAACAAATACTAAGATTATATAGGTAGTGCTCGTAAATATACTCAGCAAGTGGATGAGCACATCCCTGTCTTATGATGATACGAGGTTGTATGTCATTAGACATCTTGTATGATAGTGGCAAAACACCCTTCCAACGTTGGGTACGCCTTACCCTATTGGATTCACCAAATATAACTACTAAATAAACTTTTCTATACTGCTTAGGGAGAACTCCACAGCTAGAGACCACCGTTCTATTCCTTTGTTACCCCCGCTCGACCCAGCTACACTCTTATTACCTGAAAGGAATTGTGAAACAAAAGGGTGAGCACAACTAGCTCAGTAAAGAATATGATGACGAAAGATAATTAAATTATCAATAGCCTTCATCATTAATAAATCAGAGATTTAGAACATATGGTAGATGATAAAACTTCTCAACCATAGTTGCAGCGGAATGAGCAATTCATTAGAAGAGTCAAATAGACTATAAAGTCTATTATCTTCTCCACGTTAAAAGTCCACCAACAATATTTTATCCCTGTAACACCAATCAACAATTCTGATCCACAATCATATGAATAACTCATAATCATAACTGTAGTTCTAAATTCCTCTTCTCATCCAGGACGAAGATAATTTTCATCACCTATCTTAACCTGAAACATCAAAGATCATGGTTACACCAAATCACATTTCATGTTCATAATCATACTAATAACTTCATATTTGCACTACGGCCAAAGATATTCATTTGTATCACCAGTTGGTCATGTTCATCTCAACATTTGTTCATCTTTGCACTACTGGTCAAAGATATTCAACAACATGTCATCTTTGCACTACGGGCCAAAGATATTCATTTGTATCACCAGTTGGTCATGTTCATCTCAACATCTGTTCATTTTTGCACTACTGGCCAAAGATATTCAACAACATGTCATCTTTGCACTACGGGCCAAAGATATTCATCAACAATTCATCTTTGCACTATAGGCCAAAGATATTCCTCAACAGTTCATATTTACACTACAGCCAAATATATTCATCAACAGTTCATATTTGCACTACAGGCCAAATATATTAATATCTCAAAAAAATATATAATCATTTCAGAATTTATATAAACAATAATTATAACCATGTTGATCAATTCACCTTTGCACTTAAGCTAAAGATATTCACTTATAAATTCAATGGTCATGATCATACCAGTCAACAATTCAACTTTGCACTACTGGTCAAAGAGAACTCATAGTCATGATCATACTAGAAATTTACCCATCTTTACACTCAAGTCAAAGAGAAATATCATCATTAGGGTTATAAAAATGTTATATATGATAATAAAATCAATATAATCAACATATAGATTTAATCTCAAGAGTAATATTCATAAATCAACTATAATTTGGTCAAAAAAAGAGAATAGTAACTCGTGAATAGTAACTCATGAATAGTAACTCGTGAATAGTAACTCATGAATAGTAACTCATGAATAGTAAACTCGACACAAAAAAGGTAGAAATTTTACAATAAAATACATATCAATATTTCGGTATAATGATATTGAAAGAATAATATTTCTTAAGCTTATAAACAATTTATTTTAATTATTTATAATGCATTTAATCATCCTAAAATGTCAAACTCATAAAATTTCATCACCAATAACCAAAACCCTTATCAAAAATCTGCATATACCTCATATAGGATTCTCAAACCATAAAATCCTATTTTCTAATTTTTTTACTTCACAAAACATATTTAATTCATTTACTCATAACTAGACCATTTTCATAAAAAATATCAAATCAGTTTCAAAAATATTTCTTTTCTGGAATTTAGCATAATATAGTCCCATAGTGAACATATATTTTTCTCAGAATTTTTAAAAGTCATTTACTATTTTTCATATGGCCAAACAGCCGAATATTTAGACATTTATCAAAAATTGTACTTTTATCTAAAAATTCTGAAATTCACAGAGTATACTCCTATCATATACATGTACTCCCAATAAAAAATTTATCAATTTTGGAGTTAACCACAAGGAATTATAAGCGGTTACTTTTAAAATAGTCTTTTCTCATAAAATTCATAACTCTCAATCTATACATCCAAAAATCACCATTTTTGGAAACTCATCAAAATATCATTTCAAATTTTTCCAGAATTTTTGAAGGTCAGAAAAATTACGAAACTGAAAAACATAACAACCCTTAAAATCCCTTACTATCCCTTACCTCAAAAGTACAGTATTTCTGACTGGAATGCAAAGCCGAAGAAAACTTGCACTGAATAGCAACTCTCAAAGTATCTAAATACTCACAAAATATGCTTCATAATATAGAGAGAGAAAGAGAGAAAACTTATGAATTCTGGTGTGATTTTCAATTCTAACTTAGCCCTCTATTTATAGGAAAATGTTAGCACGCCGAAGCAGACTTAACCTGCAACCTAATAGCTTTACCTGCTACTATTCCCACCCACCATATTTGAATAAAAATCTTAGCACATTTATTCACCAACCAAGAGTGGGGCCCACAAATTCTAGAATTTTCTACCAAAATAATTAATTCCGAAAATTCAACAATTTCTGAACCAGTCATCTCGTAAAATTCATAACAAATCATACGTTTATTTTTAACGGTTCAAAATTTGTGGACATATACTCAACTTATATATGTATAACATATCCAAAAATTATCACGATCCAACGGTCGAATTAAAAATTATAACCTCCGCAAAATATCTCAAAAATCCTAATTTTTAATACATCCATTCCGATAAAAATACTGATAAAAATCTCAACATTAACTCCTTCATTTTTAACCACAAAAATATATCCCTCATTTATATCCACATAAAATAAATATTTCCTTATCATATGAATCAATAATTAATTATTCACAAATAATTTTACAGAATCACATTTATGACAACCAGGCCGTTCCCAGGAAAGAGGGGGCTTTTCAATAAGGATTTCTCCTTACTAGCGCGCAATTAGATGACCAAACCTCTCCTTAGACAAAACTTTCTAGACATTGCCAATAATGCTATCTAATAATATTATTTAAATAATATGAATTATTGATCTGATAATGAAAAATACTATGCAGTGACAATTATTGAACAACAATAATATAAAATTTCAACGTAACAATTATTGAATCAATAAAATAAAATATTGAACAGTAATTACTGTAACAATTATTGAGTAGTGCCTTCTTACGTAAGAATAAATAATTTCAAAAATACTGTGCAATACCGTGTGCTACTGTGCAATAACGCGTATTACTGTATTTTAACCACTGGGTATTTCAACAGTATTAACGGTAACAACTACGCCATTATTTATAAAAACTCAAATTTGTCGTTTTCTTCATCCGATAGTTATTCGTTATGGGGCCCACAAATAGCTGCGCCGTCGTACGAATATTTCCCGACAGAAAGAATATTCCACGACCAAACGAATATTCCCCGACAACAATAAATATTTTATAGCCACTTGCGTATTTTGAAAAGTTTTCACATTTCAACCATAACTTTAACTTTTTATCAATTTAACTATTTACTAAATTGTAATTATAAAAAAAATTGAATACTTTTATTTCATAAAATTCGGGGTCTTACACTAACTTATTAGGAATGACTTATAAGTCATTTTTAAATAACTTTATTCTGTTTTATGTTTATTCTGTTTTAGTTCATAAAACACAATAAATTTTTCTTCATCTTTTATGTTTTCTATTAGAACTGATAGTATTATAATTTAATTTTATAATATATTTGAAAAAAAGGTAAAAGGACGACTAGAAATAGCTAGGGGTATACCATTACTATTCTTTTTTTTATATTTTATTTTTGAACTTAAAAATATGTTCATGATTTAAGTTACTCCCTCCGTCTAAGAATAAAAGTTCTTATTATTTTATATAATCTTAAGTTAATTATTTACTTATATTAAATAATTTATTTTTTTACAATAATTTGTGTGTAATATCATTAGTACTAAATGTCATATTTTTATTATTTATAAATATTTATATAATATCACTAGTCATGTATAGAAAAATATGCAATTAGATGAAAATTTAAATATGAATAATTTTATCATTTGACATTTTTTTTAAATTCGTATAAAATCAATCATTACTTTCATTCTCGGAGTGAGGGAGTACATGTAAGTTATATATATATATATATATATATATATATATATATATATATATATATATATAAATTTATCGCTAAATATTTATAAGCAAATATTCATATAAATTTATCTTTAAAATTTATAAATAAATATTTATTTATAAATATTTCATCTAAAATTTATAAAATTTAGATATGAATATTTTTTATAAATATTTATATGAATATTTAAATATAAATTTATAAATATTTATATGACTATTTGTATATATATATATATATATACACACAAATATTTATAGTTACTTTATATAAATTTAGTTTAATGTTGAGATTTGTTTAGTTAACTAATAAATTAGAATGACTCAGTGGTAGCTTAATGGCCCAATAACCCATAGGTCTTAGGTTTGAAACCCAGCTGTGATATTTTTACTTCTTATGTTATATTTTTTGTGTATTAGATAAATTATATTACCATCTATATATATACACATCTTAAATCTCCATATTAAACTAAATATATATAGAATTAGTAACTATGAATATTTATATAACGTTACTATGAATATTTTAATATATATATAAATTTATCTCTAATTATTTATAAACAAATATTCATATAAATTTATCTTTAAAATTTATAAACAAATATTTATTTATACATTTATAAATATTTCATCTAAAATTTATAAAATTTAGAAATGAATAATTGTTATAAATATTTATATGAATATTTAGAGATAAATTTATAAATATTTATATGAATATTTGTTTACAAATATATATTTATATATAAAAATATTCATATATAGTTACTTTATATATATTTAGTTTAATGTTGAGATTTGTTTAGTATTTTATTTAGTATTTTATACACACATACGTACATATCATATGTTGACGGGCTGACGTGGCGAATATTGAACTTTATCCCAAAAAATATGTTGATGCATAGATTTGAACACAAGACCTCCAGTTTAGAATATTGATCCAATAACTACCCGAACACCTAGGCCTAATTGCTATTATTTTGCAAGGATTAGTATTTAGGACTATTATTATTATTATTATTATTATTATTAGTAGTAGTAGTAGTAGTAGTAGTAGTAGTAGTAGTAGTAGTACTACTACTACTACTATTATTATTATTATTGTTATTGTTATTATTATTATTATTATTATTAGTACTACTATTATTATTATTACTGTTATTGTTATTATTATTACTGTTATTGTTATTATTATTATTATTATTATTATTATTATTATTATTATTATTGTTATTATTATTATTATTATTATTATTATTATTATTATTATTATTATTATTACTACTACAGTAAAATCTCTATTTAAAAATACTCTATATAAGAATAACATCTACAATATTATAAAAAAATTTGGTCCCAATTTGGGCCAATTATAAATAGGAATAGCCTCTAAATTGTAATATGTTATATACTTTTTAAGTCTTGTATTAAAAACTATACCCCTATATAGTAATAATTTCATATATATATATATATATATATATATATATATATATATATATATATATATATATATATATATATACATTCCATTTCTTAAGCTTAACCTTATTGAGCTCACCCCGAGCTCATCCTGCTTTTTTTTATATAAAAAAAAACATAACTAATAAAAAATGTATAATATTTTTTGGAATTGAATTTTTTTTTAAAAAAAGTGTTTTAGGTGTGATTTGGGTACATATAACAAAATAGTATTGTACAGACTGTATAACACTGTTTTGTTATATGTACCCCAATCACACCCAAAATACTTTTTTTTAAAAACTTTCAATTCCAAAAATTATTATACATTTTTTATTAGTTATGTTTTTTTTTTAAAAAGGCAGGGTGAGCTCGGGGTGAGCTTAAGATCCTTGCTCTCTCTCTCTTTCTCATATATATATATATATATATATATATATATATATATATATATATATATATGAGAGAGAGAGAGAGACAATATTAATTTTAAAAGACTATATTTTCTATAAAAGATTACATTTCCTTTAAAGAACTACAATTTCTTATAAAAGACTACATTTCCTATAAAGGACTATATTTTTCTATAAAATACTATATTTCCTATAAAAGACCATATTTTCCTATAAAAGACCATATTTTTCTATAAAATTCTACATTTTCCTAGTTTGAAAATCTAAATAATTTATCTTTTCTTTAATTTTTGTTATAAAATCTATATTTTTGTTAAAGTAGATATTTTTGGGTGTTCGAAAAATATTTTGTACTAATACCTCTATTTAGTAATAACCTCTCAATTAGAATACAAATAGTTTGACCCTAAGTCTATTCCTAAATAGGGGTTTTACTGTATTATTATTGTTACTGTTATTGTTATTATTATTATTACTACTATTATTATTATTACTGTTATTGTTATTATTATTATTATTATTATTATTATTATTATTATTATTATCTTAATTTAAGGCAACATTTTAATAGTCGTTGCAAAAAGTCGTATAAAATATGCAACGAAAATAAAAATTGTTGCCAATGAATGTGGTCCATATTAGGCAACGAAATATAGCAACAAAAAAATTTTCGTTGCCCACAATGAGGAGAAATCAAGTGGTTAGAAATTTTGCAACGGATTTCTAACGAATTTTGTTTCCAAATTTTGTAACTACTTATAAATTTCGTTGCAAAAAAGTGAAAACTTGACACAATTTGCAATGAAGGACAAGTTTCGTTGCTAAACATACACTTTTAGCAACGACTTATAAAGTCGTTACCTGAAAAATAGTTACTAAAGCCCCATTTTTAGCAACAAAAATTTTTTTGTTGCCCACGATGACGTGAAAGGAAGTGGCCGAAAATTTTGCAACGAATTTCTAACGAAATTTTTTCCCGCCAATGAATTAGCAACAAAATTTTGCAACGACTTATGAATTTCGTTGTAAAAAGTGAAAGCCTGACACAATCTGCAACGAAGGACAAATTTCGTTGCTAAACGTATACTTTTAGCAACGACTTATAAATTCGTTGCCCGAAAAATCGTTGCTAAAGGCCCATTTTTTTGTAGTGTAAGTTGACTCCAACGATTTAGCTTTTCTACATCTCTACTGGGGATGATGTTCTGAAATCACCGGACCTTCCCAATGTATACGCTGGTAGTTTATGACGGTGCCTAGCCTGCTGGTAGTTGACTACGCTGACATCGCCAAACTATTTCTATTCCCACTCAAATGGTGGTATCCCTGAACTGTCTTGATGTTATGTTGAATTGATGCCAATGGTTTAGAATATTGGATCTTCTGATACCTTCGCTGAAGTAATATTCCCAGGTTTGCTTCACCAGACTCTACCCGATGTTACGCTGGATTGATGACAACCATCAGATGTCTAATCGAGGCATTTAACTTGCATGCATATTTAAATCTACTGGAGATAAATGTTAAACCTTGATAGAGATATACGTTGATGTAGCGCATTTGCACATGTGCAGATCATGCATGATGTGATGATCTAGATTTATCCTTAGGAGTCTATTGTCCTAGGTTGATGCATATTTTAAATTGTCTAGAGTAGAATTTTACCTCACCCTTTTTGAGGTGATTTGGAGTTTCCTTTCGATGTTGGGTGCTTATGCCCCATTTCCTTGAGCGTTTGATTCGCAACCCGGCTGAACTAATGACCTGAATGCAGCTGACATCCCTGGAGGGTGCAACTCGTTCTTTCGCTGCCCAAATTTGAACTTCGGTGTAGAGGCCTCGACTTGTGAGAACTCGACACCAGTTGGCATATTTGATGATAAGGATTTCATTCGCTAAACCTTTTGTTATTGGGCTTCTTCTTTTGAGTTAAAGACTTTCTTAAGAATTTTCCCCTTCTTTTGTAGAGGCAAGCTTATGTAGCCATGATTTCTTTTAGGAGTTCTCCCCTTTCTTTTGATGAGAGGCTTGATCCCGCCTTAAACTCCTTCCCTTTCCTAGAATTGAAAAATGCCCCAGTCCTTTCGCATGTTGTTGTCAGGGATTAATATGAGAAACTCTCTTATTATTGACCAAGTCGTAATATCTTCACATGTGGATTATTCATTCTAAGAAAAGTATGATTAGAAAAGACCAAATGATCATACCGAATCTCTAGTGAGATGATGTGAGGGAAGTTCTGATGATGATGTACCATGCTGATGGTGCTGGCTGGTGCATTTTCCTCTTTAGGATGGTTGATAAATGCCCTAGTGTTGAGTTGTCGCTGTTTTTGAGATTTCCTCAATCTTGTTGTAAGGGTCCCAATATCGGTGTGTTGCCAATTTTGAAATTAGCCCAGACTTGCTTATTGTCTAGGATCGTTGCTTTGACAGATAGGCCGATAAGATGGCGAGATCATAAGTGGCTTTTTCCTCTGTACCAGATGATGAACAGGTAGTGGATTTGGGCTTTGATGCCCTCAATCATTGTTCCTGACTTGTTTGCGCAATCGGCTTTGATGGTTTTCTTCTGATTTTATGAAGACTTGTGATTGAGGGTGTCAGCTATTTGAAGGTCCTCGCTGCTGATCATGCTTGATATATTGTTGTGTTGTTGTTACAACTTTGATGATTGATGTCGAGAGGCCTTCGGACTCCACTAAATTGACCCTAAAGATCTCAGCTTGGTTTGTGATGACTTCACCCAAGTTTGATTTGATCTGCAAGGTTTGATTTGTTGTCTTGATATGGGGGAACAGGTCGTTAAGTATGCGATAGAATTTGCCACGACGGTTGCCCATGTATTGCTGGAGGTCAAAAGTGATCAAGTCTTCTTGCACTTCAGGAGCGATGAGTTGCATCTTATGAAGATGGTCATTTTATCCTTGTTGTTGGTTGTCTAGGGATTGATGTTTGGATTTGGATATTTCTTTTGAGGGTTTGACCGCACCACTGATGGCTGCCTATGTACTCCTGTATGTGCGGGAGATCAGGTCTGCATAGTTCTTGCTTGATAAGAGATAAACGGCTTGAGAAGTGTTTGTTTGTGTTTTTTGGGTTTTTGTTTGATTTGACCGCACCATAAATGGTTGCCTACGTACTCCCATTGATGAGGGGAGATCAGGTCTTTCGTAGTTCAAGCAAAATGGTTGAGACCTGACTGACTTGATTTTGACTTTTTGACTTCTTTTTCTTTTTTTTTTCTTTTTTTGTTTTGTTTTTTGATTTTGTTTTTTTTTTAAATATTTACATGCAGGGAAAATAAAAGGCATACTTTGAAGAAAGTGATACCATCCCAATATCTCCTGGAACTCCCCACTTTATCATCTGGATCTACATTTTCTTGGCTAGCTGAGGCCTAATAGTCCAGTTATCAGTGGTTATATTGCCTTCACGGCTTGCGATAGAGGTTACCTCTTGGTTCTGAATATCTTCACTTATGGCCATAACTTGATCGCTTCCTAATTCAATATATTCCTCAGGGACGCTTGAATTAGGCCCATCACAAAAAGGTATGAACTCCTGATTCTTCGATGGATTGGTTTCTCGGACATCCTCGCCATCTTTTCCTTCATATGTTCCTTCTCCTTTTTCCTGGGCTTGTGAGGATTTGACCATGAAATCTCCCTCGAACTGTTGTGACATTTCTTGTAATGAACTTTTCGTTTTGGCTTTTTCTTCCTTGGAAAGGATTAGTATTTTCTCCTCATCATTCAAGATAATAAAATCAGGAATGTGGTTGCTATCTTTGGGCCACATGATGTTTGATGTTGGCGGAGGAATCTCCTTTGGGGATTCTTTTGTCTCCTCTGCCATTCCCTGCATTAGGATTAGTCCACCATGTGTTCTGCTAGAATTGGTGCTCATAGCCTTCAACTCCTTTGAACTTCCTATCTCGAGTGGACAACTTAAGCTTTTTATTTCCTTTTCGCCTTTTCTGTCATGGGGGATTCTATCTTAAGCTCTCCATTTTCAATGAGATCCTGGATTTTATGTCGCGAAGACCAACATTCCTCAGTCACATGTCTAGGTGAGTTAGAATGGTAGAGACATATCTTGGTGGAATCATAACTCTTTATCTTGGAATTTATAAGAGGTAGCAACTCAATAATCCTTTCTTCACATATCAGAAAGTGTAGCATTTCTTCATTTGATTTGCTCAGAGGGGTGAATTTTTGGGCTCTTTTGGAGGTTGTTTGATCTTTCTTCTTTGAGAATTCACATTCTTTCGAGCAATTTTTCCGCTGGCGAGATCTTCTAGCAATTTTATCATCCCCCTTTTCTTGTTCTTTTAGCTTGCTTTGATCTTCTTCATTTAGCTGGCTCATCATGGAGAGATATGGGCTTGCATTATGGTTAACCTCTTTTTTCTCTTGGCTTTCTGATAGTTAAGTGAAAAACTGCCTTGTATCCTGATGTTGGCTCACTATCAGCTTAGCTAGCAGATTTACTTGATTCTGAATCATCTCTAATTTTTGCATTACTGTCATACCTTCCTCCAAGTTTTCCCACTCTAGGACATTTTTTTATGCGTTTGGGGGTATTCCTCCATCCTTCGTATGTACTTACGATTTGGATACATTTCAGCGCTTCCTGACCCGATCATATTTACTTCCTCCGTATCATGCTGCAACGGAAGGTTGGTGTTGACATTTTGTTGGTCGGGTCGTTGGACCACAATACTGCCACTTTCGATCAGATTTTGAATTTTATACTTTAAGGACCAACAATCTTGTGTATCGTGTCCTAGAGATCCTGAGTGGTAAGCACATCTTTGGCTTGGATTGTATCTTTTGCTCCCTGGTTCCAGAGGTGGAGCCAGTTCGGTAATTTTCTTGTGATCCATTAATATCGCCAATACATTTTCAAGGGAATCGCCTAGTGGAGTGAACACTCGATTTTTCGTTCTTTCAAATTTTCTTTTCCTGTCTTGGCATTGGTTGAATGTAGCTTGTTGAAATGGAAAATTATCTTGCTTTTTCCAAATGGGGGGACTGTAGGTTGGTCTCCTAGCTTGCTCCTGTGAAATAAGGGATACATCTTCATTGCCTTTATCGAGTACCCTCTTGGGATCGCTCGCATACTTGCCAGTCTGTATATGCTCGGCGACTGCTTCCAAGGTAGTGAAGTCTTTAATCTTGCCTGCCTTCAAGCCCATCTCTGCCATTTCGCCGTGTTTGATCATTTCTGAGAATGGCTTTCCTATGCCTGCTAGGATTCTCTCATAGTAAGGCGCCTCTTGAATGTCTATGAAAGTCATCACCATTTTAGTTTCTGTCATTGATGGAATGACTTGCGCTGCCAAATGTCTCCACCTTTGGGCATATTCTCGAAAAGACTCAGTACTTTGCTCTTTGACTTTAGTCACTTGGTATCGATCTGGTGCCATTTGTGACTGAAAACTGTATTGATTGAGAAAGGCGTGGGCCAATTCTTCCCAGTTATGGATTTTGGCATTGTCAATTCAAGTATACCAGGCTTTAGCCTCTCTAGTGAGACTCTTTTGAAAAAGTTTCATTCCGAGGCTTTCATCTTCAGCATAAGACCCCAGTTCGCCAATGTACACTTTTAGGTGCGTATAGGGATCACCTGCCCCATTGTATTTTTCAAACTCTGGGATTTTGAATTTGTCATGATACCGAGCCCCTAGGAATATACAGAGATCTAAATAGGTGACACTTCCATAGTTTCTAGTCCCTTTGATTGACCGGATGGTTTCCTCCATTTGTTGGACTTTCTTTCTTATATCCCCAGTTTCTCGATCATCCCTGAGTTTTGTGATTTCATGGGTTTTGCTGGTTCCTTTATTGGAATAAGGTTCAGGTATCTGGGTTTCCATCTTTTTGCCAATACCCTGACTGCCCCCTAGTGTGAATGACTCTGGTTGAGTAGGCATTGTCTGGGCCCGAGTGTTTTTACTTTGTTCTTTTAGAAAGATAGCCAATTCTGCTATTTGATTTCTTAATCCTTCGAACTCCTAGCGGGAAACAGGAGTAGGATCAGGCTGGGCACTTGTAGCCATGTCTGACGGTGGGCTTAGTGCCTTTTTGGACTTTGAACGGGTAACTGAACCAATTGCTTCCCTACAAAAGACTTATGTTGTTTAGTTTTAGGGAATGTAGAAATGTTACATGCTATATGATATGTCCGTTTATAAGTATTATCCTGCAAAACAGATGTCAGTTGTAACGGTATAGCATGACATGTTTTGATATGAAAGGGAATGCATGCACACATATGATAAGTGGGTTTTATACCTACTTATTGGATATCAATTCACGAGAACTATACCCATCTCAAGTACACTTTAGTGTATTTTTAGTGGCATTTTGTTTTGTTTTGCATTGCATGTATTGAGAACTCCTTTGGTGTGAAAGTGTGGTAAATGGCATAGCTTGGCGATGGTAGATGGCATGAGGCTAATGGAAGCATGACGCAAGGAACAATTGGAGATATGCAACTGAGCATGGTTGCAGGAAGAGGGATCAGTAGCTAAACACATAAGCAGTTGCAGCAGCAGAGTCAAGAACTCAAAATGTATAAGCCTCGCGGCCGCGCGGCTACACAGGCTAAAAGACGCGCACCCGCGCCATCACCCTGTCAGAACTGACTTTGCACTCACGCGCCCGCGCTATGATTATGAAGGGACCGTGCTCGATCGCGCGCGTAGTTGACCGAAGCGGCTGACTTTATTTTAATTTTTAAAATTGAAGTGTTTGAGTTGATATAAACGATTATGGTTGGCGCCAGACATATCCATCTTTAGTTTTTACGTGTTTTCATAATAGAGAACTAGGGTTTTACGCTTTGAGAGGTTTCCATTGATGAACCAAGCGTAGACGTATTATTTTCTACTTCTTCTTTGGATTTCAATCATTATGGATGAACTACTTTTATGTTACTGGAGAATATTGAGGATTTGAATGGTACGTTTGGATTATAGTCAGCAATTGGGTTTGATCGATTCTATCATCTCTCTTTTAATTGTTTATTTATTTTCCATGTGTTGTTTTGATCCCATAATGGCTTTCGTTTCAGCGATGAACTAAACTCCATTATGGGATTCTAACCGATTTTAATATGTAGTCTAAATGAATGCTTGATTGCTGGAATGTTTGTGTATCATCAGGAATTTCTATCATGGTTGATTTGAATGCATGAATGATTGATCATCATTCATTTTATATACTTGTATGGAATGGAAAAATAACTTGCAAGTATGGTTGTAATCATGATAGCATGCGTATATGGGGCTGTTTTACTTAGCTTTGTATTTCGTGAACCAGATAGAGATTTACTGTTTCACCGTATGAGTTATACAAGGGCTTGTGCTTAAATTCAATATGGCTGCAATTTCACATAGAAATATAGTGATCTTGGTTTTATTGAAGATTACATGATGTCTATTGTATGTGGATGTAATGTAAGTAGGTCATAATACATTAAAAAATGGTTATGTCGGCGTTTGTGCTTTTGGCTAATTTCCTGTGATATGTGAATAATTTTGCATGATGGTGGTGATTAGATGAACTATTAAATGAAGTTAGGATCCCATTATTTCCCGATTTGATTTATTGCATTAATATTCTTCTGTTAGTTATTATTTGAGTTTAGAGTAATTCACCATCATAAACATTAGTTTAAGCATATAAAAATAGTGATTTAGTGGATGCATAATAGTTTAATTTAGAAATCTTTCTCCGTGGATCGATACTCGACTTACTCTGTATTACTTGTTGACACATGTATGCTTGCATGAGTTAGAGCTCTTTTGTTAGAACTAAAAAAGAGGCAACAAGTTTTTGGCGCCGTTGCCAGGGAAAGGCGTTTAAATTTATATTATTATCATCAGTTTTAAGCTATATTGTATGACTTAGACAAATCTAATCTCATCTCATTTCTATTTTTGTTTTTGTTTTTGTTTCAGGTACTTGTATAAATTTTTATGCGCACGCGGTCATCCAATCCCGAATTAACACCTACTCAGGACAACATAAACGGGAGAGGTTGGAAAGCGAGAGTGCGTAGAAATTTACAAGCAGAGTTAGAGGTAACTACATCTAATATGGCAGCCGAGGATCAAGTAGAAGAGCAAAGAGAGGAGTATAGCGCTTTAAGGGACTATAAGATGTCGAACATTAATGGACTACAGTCAAGCATCGTTAAGCCAACAATAGCAGCCAACACCTTTGAAATAAAACCGGGCACTTTTCAGATGGTGCAGAATTCGGTATAGTTTGGGGGTGCTGCTACAGATGATCCTAATGAGCACCTATTGAGCTTTATTGAAATATGTGACACGTTCAGTTATAACGGGGTGACGAAGGATGCTATAATACTGAGACTGTTTTCGTTTTCATTAAGGGATAAAGCGAGAAGTTGGCTTCATTCTTTGCCTGCAGGATCTATAACTACATGGGAGGACCTAGCACAGAAATTCTTAGCCAAGTTTTTCCCAATGGCTAAGACTGTGAAGATGAGGACAGTAACCTCCCAATTTGAACAGTAACAGGGTGAATCTCTCTATGAAGCTTGGGAGAGATATAAAGATATGCTAAGGAAGTGTCCACACCATGGTATGCCAGATTGGATGGTGATCAACGCTTTCTATAATGGATTGAGATAGCAGTCCAGGCCTATTGTAGATGCAGCTGCAGGAGGAGCATTATGGGCAAAGAGTTATGAGGAAGCTTATAACCTTATCGAGACAATGGCAGCGAATGACATTCAAAACCCTACATCTAGGATGCCACAGCCCAAAGTTGCAGGTTTTTTGGAAGTGGATGCTATCACGCAGTTGTCAGCACAGATGGCAGCCATGGCGAAGAAAATAGATACATTGACAGAGAGCAAGGCGAAGACAGTTGCCTTTGTGTGTGAAATTTGTGCAGGGTCACACTCGACAGATCAATGTGCTATTAGCTCAGAGTCGGTACAATATGTGAGCAACTACAAGAAGGGCCAATGCCAATTTCAGAACACATACAACTCCAACAACTGCAACCATCCTAACTTTAGTTGGTCAAATAATCAAGGAAATCAGCAGAATCAGTTTCAGCCGAATAATCAATTTCAGTCACAGCCAGCGCAATAACAGTTTACTCCAAGACCACCTTTTCCGCCGGGATTTTCTCAATAACAACAACATCATACTCCATCTGTACCTCAGCAAGAAACGAAATCAGAAATGGAGGAGATGATGATGAAGTACATGGCAAACACGGAGGTTATGATCAAAAGCCAAACAGTGACTATTAAAAATCTGGAAACTCAAATGGGGAAAATGGCGAGCATGCTTAACAATAGGCCCCAGGGTTCATTGTCGAGTACTACAGAGGCAAATCCAAGAAGAGAAGGGAAAGAACAGTGTCAAGCTATAACACTCAGGTCTGGGAAGCAGTGTGCAGGAAATTCACCAGGCGTGGCCGCGTCTGGTTTACAAGGGGATGACGCGCGGCCACGCGATGCAGAGAAGTTGGCTGAGCAGAAAGAAAATCATGAGGGTTCTGAGTTGCAGCAAGTAGAGAAGGATAAAGCAGGTTCAAATGAGAAGCCCATGAGTACAGTACCACTAGTTCACCCTCCAGTTCCGTATCCACAGAGATTGACTAAGCAGAGGGAGGACAAGCAGTTCAACAAGTTTTTGGAGGTCTTTAAAAAGCTGCAGATCAACATACCTTTCGCGGAGGCATTGGAACAGATGCCAAGTTATGCAAAGTTTATGAAGGGTATATTGTCAAGGAAAAGGAGATTAGAAGAGTTTGAGAAAGTAGCCTTGACAGAGGAATGCAGTGCAGTGCTTCAGCATAAATTACCTCCAAAGCTGAAGGATCCGGGCAGTTTCACAATTCCATGTACGATCGGGAAGATGAGTTTTAGTAAGTGTCTATGTGATCTTGGGGCGAGTATCAATTTGATGCCCCTGTCCGTATTCAACCAGTTGGGATTGTCGGCTCCAAGGCCAACAAATATTTCTTTACAGCTAGCTGACAGATCCATCACGTATCCACGGGGAATTGTTGAAGATGTATTGGTGAAAGTGGATAAATTCATCTTTCCGGTTGACTTCATCATTTTGGATTACGAGGAAGATAAGAGTATACCAATCATACTGGGGAGACCATTCTTAGCCACAGGAAGGACCTTGATAGACGTACAGAAAGGGGAACTCACTATGTGTGTTCATGATCAGGAGGTTACCTTTAATGTATTCATGGTAATGAAGTTTCCGACAGATGAAGAAGAATGTTTTCGAGTTGATTTGGTGGATCAGGTTCTAAATGATGAAGTACAGAGTTTAGTGGATTATAAACCGTTGAGAAATGTCATTACTAAAAATTTAGAATTGGAGGACGAGGAATTTGAAGAACTTGTGCAATATCTGGATACTACTCCACAATTCAAAAAATTCAAAACACATGCTGAGCCATTGAAGAAAGCTGGAGAGACGTCGGTAAAATTGAAGCCATTTCTTGAGACACCTCCAGAACTTGAATTGAAACCACTTCCAGATCATCTAAGGTATGCATTTTTAAATAAAGATTCAAAGCTACCTGTGATTATTTCTTCTACACAAACATCTTTTTAGGAAGAAAAACTGCTACGAGTGCTTAGAGAGTTCAAATCAACTATTGGATGGACCATAGCAGATATTAAAAGGATCAGCCCTTCTTTTTGTATGCATAAGATCCTGTTGGAAGATGATAGTAAGCCGTCGGTTGAGCAACAAAGAAGACTTAATTCGATAATGAAAGAAGTGGTCAAGAAAAAAGTATTGAAATGGCTGGATGCAGGTATAATCTATCCGATTTCAGACAGTTCATGGGTGAGCCCAGTGCAGTGTGTACCGAAAAAGGGTGGTATGACCGTGATTACTAGTGAGAATAATGAGTTGATTCCAACACGAACAGTGACGGGGTGGAGAGTCTGTACGGACTACCACAGGCTCAATAAAGCTACAAGGAAAGATAATTTTCCACTACCGTTTATCGATCAGATGTTGGACAGACTAGCAGGTCATGAGTATTATTGCCTTCTAGACGGATATTCGGGCTACAACCAAATTATTATAGTTCCAGAAGGCCAGGAAAAGACAACCTTCACATGTCCATACGACACTTTTACTTTCAGAAAGATATCTTTCGGGTTGTGCAATGCTCCAGCCACCTTTCAGAGATGCATAATGGCTATTTTTTTGGATATTGTGGAACAGAATGTGGAGGTATTTATGGATGATTTCTCTGTCTTCGGGGACTCGTTTGATTTATGCCTTGAGAATTTGGTGATGGTTTTGAAGAGGTGTGTTGAGACAAACTTAGTGCTGAATTGGGAAAAGTGCCATTTTATGGTACAAGAAAGAATCATTCTGGGACACAAAGTTTCAAAGAAGGGACTCAAGGTGGATAGGGCGAAGCTAGAAACTATTGAGAACTTGCCACCACCTACTTCAGTAAATGGTGTTCACAGTTTTTTGGGACATGCAGGCTTCTACCGCAAATTCTTCAAGGACTTCTCTAAAATAACTAAACCACTATGCAGTTTATTGGAGAAGGATGCACCGTTTAATTTTGATGAGGCTTGCGTGTCAGCATTTGAGCACTTAAAGGGGAAACTAACTTCGGCACCAATTATTACTGCACCAGATCAGAATTTGCCATTAGAATTGATGTGTGATGTCAGTGATTACGCTGTAGGGGCTGTTTTGGGGCAGAGAAAGGAAAAGATATTTCATGTGATCTATTATACTAGCAAGACCCTTATAGATGCACAGTTGAACTACACCATCACAGAGAAAGAGTTATTGGCAGTGGTGTATGCCTTTGATAAATTTCGAGCATATCTAATTGGTACAAAGGTGATAGTGTATACGGATCATGCGGTAATTCGACAATTAGTGGCAAAGAAAGGTGCAAAGCCCCGGTTGATCAGATGGATTTTATTGTTGCAGGAATTTGATTTGAAGATCAAGGACAGAAAGGGCACTGAAAACCAAGTGGCGGACCACTTATCTCGACTAGAGAATCCGGAAAGAGAAACGAATGACAAGGTTGTTATTAATGAATCCTTTTCAGACGAGCAGTTGTTTGTGGTGAAAGGGGAAGTGCCATGGTTTGCAGACTACGCGAACTATTTGGTGAGTAAGACAGTACCTTCTGACTTGGTGGGTCATAAAAAGAAAAAATTTATGTATGATGTCAAATGGTATATATGGGATGAACCGTACTTGTTTAAAAAGTGTGCTGATCAAATGATAACAAGGTGTATCCCATACAGCGAGACCGAGGGGATTTTACAAGATTATCATGCTTCTGTGTATGGGAGTCATTATGGTGGAGAACGAACAGTGGCTAGAGTGCTACAAGTAGGATTCTACTGGCTAATAATTTTCAAAGACGCGTACAATTTTGTCTAGAGGTGTGATAGATGTCAAAGAGTTGGGAACATCTCGAAAAGAAATGAAATGCCCTTGAATACGATCCTCGAAGTGGAAATTTTTGATATGTGGGGGATTGATTTCATGGGCCCATTTGTTTCTTCTTGCGGAAATCTCTACATCTTGCTCGCAGTGGATTATGTGTTGAAATGGGTAGAAGTGGCAGCTCTTCCGACAAATGATGCCAAGGTAGTCCTTAGGATTTTACACAGAAGTATCTTCACAAGGTTTGGGACTCCAAGGGCCATCATTAGTGATGAAGGCAGTCATTTCTGCAATAGGCAGTTCATAGCTTTATTGGCCAAGTATGAGGTGAACCATCATATTGCTACAGCTTATCACCCACAAACGAATGGCCAAGCTGAAGTGTTAAATTGAGAAGTTAAAAGAATCCTTGAAAAAGTTATGAATCCCATGAGGAAGGATTGGTCTTTAAAGCTGGATGATGTTGTTTGGGCATACAGGACTGCATACAAGACTCCATTGGGCATGTCACCTTTACATCTAGTCTACGAAAAAGCATGTCACCTTCCTATGGAGCTAGAGCATAAGGCATATTGGGCGATTGAGAAGCTTAACTTTGATTTAAAAGCTGCAGGGGAGAAACACCTACTCCAACTCAACGAGTTGGATGAATTCTGATTACAGGCGTATGAGAATTCAAAGTTGTACAATGAGAAGGTGAAAAAATGGCATGATCCCAAGATCATAGAAAGAACATTTGAATCGGGACAAAGAGTTTTGCTTTTTAACTCCAGACTTAAACTTTTTCCCAGGAAGCTGAAATCAAGATGGTCAGGGCCATTTACAGTGAAGACTGTCTTCCCACATGGTGCAATAGAAGTATATGATAAGTTTCCGGACAAGCCTTTTAAGGTGAATGGACAGCGATTGAAGCACTACTTTGGTGGCGAGGGGGATAGACAAAAAGCCTTTCATCTTCATTTTTAATTGTGATAGATCATTGTGTTTTGCATAAGTGAGTGTGTAGCTGAATTTGCATTAGACTGTGTTGAGTTTAGTATAAAGAGTGTGACAGTGAGAAGGTCATTGTTGCGTATTTATAGTTCAAGCATTGACATGGTTAATTGGTGTTTATGAAGGTGCATTGAAATGAAGTAATCACTGTATGTTATATTGGCAGATGCAAATTGGAATTACAGGATTCAGGGTCACGCGGCCGCGCCATGTTAATAGTACAAAACCGCGCACCCGCGCTACATGCCTGCCAGACTCAAAAATTCCACTCGCGCGCCCGCGCCACATGTCCGTTGAAAAATCGCGCGGCCGCGCGCGACACCGGACATTGAATTTTTTTCTTTTTAAGTTTTAAAATAGGTGTTGTGACTAATTTCTTCTATCATTTGAAATCACACAGAGGCATTTTCCTTTGTTCTCTCCATAACGCACAACCTCTCATCTCCAAGCCGTTATAAATTGCTCTACTACCCACGATTCTACCCATGTTTAACTTCTACCCACGATCAATATCTGCATTATAAAGCTAGGGTTTCAAAGAGTGGTTATGCAAAATAAGTTTGGGGGGTTATTCACTTCATCAACTATCACTCATTATCAGGCAAGTCATCTTCCTTTTCTCTATCAATTGCAAATGGGTCCTAAAAGAGCATATTCGATTTCTTCTTCATCATCGTCCTCCTCAAGCAGTCAAGGGGAGGATGTCGTGAATCATACAAAATTTCTCAGTCTAAAAGCACAGATGGAGTATTATAGAATTGTGGCCAAAACATTTGTGAAAGAAAGGGGATTCAAGCCTGAGAAACAAGATGGTCAATTATGGAATATGATTCAAGGAAGAGGATGGTTTAGATTGACTGCCACTCCTATGCCTGCCCCCATGGGTATTGTCCAAGATACTATGTGAATGCAAAAGACACGATGAGTGGGTTATCCGTGGTTCGCAGAGTTCAAGTCAATTTCTGACCTCCCACAATCAAAGCAGTTTTCAGGATACTTGACACACCACCGATTGGGTCCGATAATTGGGTTGACGGTGCACATTTGGAAATGGATTTAGAAGTTGTCATTACTGAATTGTGCGCTCGAGGAAAGAAGTGGACTTATAAGGCCGGTACGAATCAGCCTCAAACATTCCCAGCCTCAGCCTTGAATCGGTATACTAAAGCATGGAATTTGTTTATATATGCTAAACTCGTTCCGTCGTCTCAACAGCATGAAATCATAGTGGAGAGGGCAATCATTCTGTGGGGAATAGTCACAAGCAAGTACATTGATGTGGGCCACCTGATTCATCAGAATATATTACGTTATCTGCGGGGATGCACTACGAGGAGTATTCCACACGCGTATGTTATAGCTATGTTGTGTGCCCATCAAGGATGCCATTGGGACAATGAACAAATGCAGAACCCGAGACAAGACATCACTCACGCAACCATTGCAAAATTTGAGGATTGGGCAGGAGGTGCACCGCACCCGCAAGGAAAAGGCTTTATCATCCAACCCACATTCTCAGTGCCACCACCACCGCAGCCCTTTCAGACAGATGAAGCGGGCCCATCAACCCAAGCTACCACTATTCATGGGGATCGACAGCTCTGAAGGTTAGTGCGAAAGGTCGACTCGATGTATGATAACTTTACAGCATTTGCTACGGGTCTGACGAGGTCATTGGTAGAGGCATTTGCATATCAAGGGACAATGCTTGAGTGGCCACAGTTCGGGTCAGCCGTGCCATATCCACCACCGAATTCACTACCCGAAGAGGGTGGTGCAGCTAAGTAGTAGGGGAGTTTCTCTAACCCTATACCTTTATTCATTGGGGCAATGAATATTATAAGTTTGGAGGTATTGGGGTAATAGGGTAGTGCATATAGTATTTGCATGTTTAGTTTACAATTTACATGTTTGTGTATTAGATAATAATTGCATGTTATATTGTTCTATTTTTAGTCATCATTATTTGTGTTAGTATATGTGTAGTTGCATGTCCCACAGTTCTAGCTTTATGGAAATTTTGTCTAGCCTAGGATGAAAGTGAATTTTGAAGGATTGTTGAATATTTTGAATAACATGAGCTTAGATATAATGTTTTACACGATGTAATTCATGATGATGTTTAGATGCTTTCGGTTTGCACTGCCATGTTCACAATTGCTTGTAGGCATAAGAATGATGTGTTGCATTGCTTAATAGAAAATGCGGTTTTAAAAAGAGAAATATGTGAAAATTGGATTTAGACTGTACGAAACATTGATAATCAAACTTTGGGAACACATGGGTATGCTATAATATATATATATATATATATATATATATATATATATATATATATATAATAACGTGGCTGGTCTTATTTCGGGGCCCTTGTTACTTGAGTAAGTACGCCCGTAGGGGTGTCTTAACACCTAGCGTCCTAAGGTCTTTTATGGTCTGGGAGTCGTTGGTTGAAAGCTCGCTAAGGGGTAGCATTGTTAGCCTAATGGAATGAGGCATTGCACAGTCATGTGAAAAAAAAATAATAGCAATAAACACCGCGGGAAAGAGCGAAAATCGCCCTCGTGAGTAGAAATAAAGCAGTTAAGCCCATCGTTGAACCTTAGTTTATTTTGATATGTTCGAACAGTCTTTGTTGCATAAGTATACATGAGTCTTAATTTAGACTGTAATTTTCTGTTTAGAACAGTTTAGCATGTGTATTCTTTGCTTAAATCAAGTTTTGGTAAACACAACACACACACGTCATCTTTATAGCATATATGAATTATTTGAGTGTATGATACTATGCCTATAGTTTGGTTTGAATTTGTATTCTCGAATCTGAATAATTCGCTGAGGCATTTTGGACTGAAATTCTGTTATGGCTGGAACAATGTGAGACTAGTTGCATCATGATTTAGTTGCATAGCATGTAGTTGCATTTTCAGTGTTTATATAGTATGCATTGCTTGAGGGCAAGCAATAGTTCAAGTTTGGGGGTATTTGATAAGTGGGTTTTATACCTACTTATTGGATATCAATTCACGAGAACTATGGCCATCTTAAGTACACTTTAGTGGGTTTTTAGTGGCATTTTGTTTTGTTTTGCATTGCATGTACTGAGAACTCCTTTGGTGTGAAAGTGCAGGAAATGGCATAGCTTGGCGATGGTAGATGGCATGAGGCTAATGGAAGCATGACGCAAGGAACAATTGGAGATATATAACTGAGCATGGATGCAGGAAGAGGGACCAGTAGCTGAACACAGAAGCAGTAGCAGCAGCAGAGTCAAGAACTCAAAATGTATAAGCCTCGCGGTCACGCGACTATACAGGCTAAAAGATGCGCGCCCGCGCCATCACCCGGTCAGAACTGACTTTGCACTCGTTCACCCACGCTATGATTATGAAGGGACCGCACGCGATCGCGCGCGTAGTTGATCGAAGCGGCTGACTTTATTTTAATTTTTAAAATTGAAGTGTTTGAGTTGATATAAACGATTATGGTTGGCATCAGACGTATTCATCTTTAGTTTTTACGTGTTTTCATAATAGAGAACTAGGGTTTTACGCTTTGAGAGGTTTCCATTAATGAACCAAGCATAGACGTATTATTTTCTACTTCTTCTTTGGATTTCAATCATTGTGGATGAACTACTTTTATGTTGCTGGAGAATATTGAGGATTTGAACGTTACGTTTGGATTATAATCAGCAATTGGGTTTGATCGATTCAATTGCCTCTCTTTTAATTGTTTCTTTATTTTCCATGTGTTGTTTTGATCCTATAATGGCTTTCGTTTCAGCGATGAACTAAACTCCATTATGGGATTCTAACGGATTTTAATATGTAGTCTAAATGAATGCTTGATTGCTAGACTGTTTGTGTATCATCAGGAATTTCTATCATGGTTGATTTGAATGCATGAATGATTGATCATCATTCATTTTATATACTTGTATGGAGTGGAAAAAGAACATACAAGTATGGTTGTAGTCATGATAGCATGCGTATATGGGGCTGTTTTACTTAGCTTTGTATTTCGTGAACCAGATAGAGATATACTGTTTTACCGTATGAGTTATACAAGGGCTTGTGCTTAAATTCAACATGGCTGCAATTTCACATAGAAATATAGTGATCTTGGTTTTATTGAAGATTACATGATGTCTATTGTATGTGGATGTTATGTAAGTAGGTCATAATACATTAAAAAATGGTTATGTCGGCGTTTGTGCTCTTGGCTAATTTCCTGTGATATATGAATAATTTTTCATGATGGTGGTGATTAGATGAACTATTAAATGAAGTTAGGATCCCATTATTTCCCGATTTGATTTATTACATTAATATTCTTTTGTTAGTTATTATTTGAGTTTAGAGTAATTCACCATCATAAACATTAGTTTAAGCATATAAAAATAGTGATTTAGTGGATGCATAATAGTTTAATTTAGAAATCTTTCTCTGTGGATCGATACTCGACTTAATCTGTATTACTTGTGATGACACATGTATGCTTGCATGAGTTAGAGCTCTTTTGTTAGAACTAAAAAAGAGGCAACAACATATTCCTTTATACTTTCCATTACATTAAGATTGACATGGAAATGAAATTACAAGTAATTGAAATAGGAAGGTATGAAGAGACTTTCCTCCGCGTTTGGTTTATCAGAGGCTGACCTATCTTAGGTTACTCTCGCGGCTTTTTGGCATGATGGTTCCCAGATCATCACAATTTTTCCTACGGGAAGTTAATCCGGTGTTTCAACTGGAGCGAATCTGGGTGGTGCCTTTCCTGAGCCTCGTTGGAATTAGTCTCCCTACGAGTCCAGTAATCAAACACCGACAGGATAGCCTCCTGGTGGAGAGACCACACAACATACATTCAAATACAACGCGTCTCACCGTATGGAAATGATGACATGTGTGAAGCACAAATATTACAGACAGATATAGTGCGAAGCATTGAGTGCAGTAAGTAAATGCATTGGTACACATTCATTCAATGTAAATGCAACATCCACATACAAGCAGATAAATGTTTTCAAAAGCTTTAATTGCGTCTTAAGCCCACTTACTGGATGTCCCCAGCAGAGTCGCCAAACTGTCGACGTCGGGATTTTTATTTGTGCCTTTTCAATTCTTGTCTTTTGATGTTCTCATGTTAGGTGAGATTTGTTTGAAAAAATAAGTTGTGAAAAGGTCTAACATGTATATGTCGACGATTGGACTGTAAGAGTCGCTAGTTGGTATTTTTAAATGGTTGCACCAACTCAACCAAGAAAAGGTTTGCACATTGACCTAGTGAAGTGACACTATTTAACTGGTCTATGAAACATAGATTCATTAGGGTCCGGGAGCTTGATTGTGCGGAGGGAAGGTGTTAGGCACCCCCCGACATCCGTGGTAACACGGTGATCGCTACTTTTCATTTTAAACGCTTATCTGAATGTGTTTATATGTGTGTGTAGGTCAATGTTCAATTATCTGGAAGTAGTGTTATGCCTCGTTTACACCTATATACAAAGGGTTTGAATTTTGTATAAAAGTTTAATTTTAACAAGATATAGCAGTGATGTTTTGTAAAAGAGATTTTTCAAACCCTTATGCTCAATAGTAATTGAGGCCTTTGATACTTCTATTTTATTATGTGTTCGGCTTGATTGCTTTTATTTTTGAGATGCGAAGCATTTTTGAGAAAATAAAATACAAAGCAGCGCCGAACTCCTTGTGGGCATGAGAGCCGTCTAACAAAATTCAAACACCGTAAATAATTTACAAGCTAGTTGTAGCTGAAAATGTCCATCACGGGAACCGAATCTAGATTCAGGAACTGAATCTGTGATCACATGATTCCTAGGCTCACATGATGATGCAGTATGTATAAAAGCTATAAACAGTTATATATATATATAAAAGTTGTAAATATATATATAAACGATCAACCGCCACGAAGTAAACTCCAGGCGGGACGAAAATATAAATATATATATTGACGATCAACCGCCACGAAGTAAACTCCAGACGGGATGGAAATGTAAATATATGTAAATTGGACGATCAACTGCCACGAAGTAAACTCCAGGTAGAACTGAAATGTAAATATATATATATATATATATATATATATATATATATATATATATATATTAATGGCCACGAAGTGATCTCCAGGCCTGATAGAAATGTAAATGCACCGGATATTTCGATTCAGGCTCAATCGATAATTCGATAATCTATATATATATATATATATATATATATATATATATATATATATATATATATATATATATAAGCGGTAAACGCACTGGATATGTCGATCCAGACTTAATCGATAATTCGAATTCGAGGATATATATATATATATATATATATATATATATATATATATATATATATATAAGCAATAAACGTCACGGACTGACGGTCCGGGCATACGCACACAACACGACATGAACCACACACACAGTAAGACCGAGCTGGCTGTGAATACCCCTACAGAATGGGTGTGGAATTACGTGGCTGACCTCAATGTCTCTGCCACAATCATCGGTACAATGGAATATCCCTCCCTGCGAGCTCGCACTGCCATAACTACACCAATGTCTAGATGATCCATGTACAATGGCATGTACAGATAGGCCACTACACACATCATGAGTATATCTACTCTGGCAACACGTCACTCATCCTCCGATGTGGTGAAATCCCCGGAGTGCTGTACATAACTATCCAAGAAGCTGAATCTGTCTATCAGAAAACGTAAAGACACTACATGCACGAAGGTGATCTCATCCTGGGCTACTCTACGCTTCAAGCCAGTAAGGGTCATAAACTGTCGGCTTATATCGCCGATAGCCATCTGAGCGCAAGGTCTGTCCAGTGGCAAAGCTGTCAAATGCTCATACTCCTCTAAAGTGGGAGTTAACTCCTAGGTCTCAAACCGGAATACCTGCCTCTCTGGTACCCAGTGCTCCAGCATGCCCTCTACAAAATCCACAGAAACCTAGAACATCAGGAGGGTCATAGAGTGATGCAACAGCTGATCTACGGTCACCCTATCTAGAGGTGACAAACTATCATACCATGATCTCAAACATGAGGCTACCAATACTGGTGGGGTATGATCAATGCGGCTAACTGTCGAGGAAGACATCTGTGTGGGTCGTATCATAAGACCATCCAGGGGTCAATGTTAAACATTTCTGGACATACATATGCATAACATAATATATGCATGATAAATAATAGATGGCAATATGATGTAGGGAATGTAAAAAGTATACATACATTCCTAAGTACATCATCATCTAATACATCATCTCTGTATACAGCTAGAAAATACAGGGAAATGGGGCACAGTCGCCCAATAACTAACAGAGGCCTATCAAAAGATATAACGAGAATGGGGCACAACCACCCAGTATCTAACAGAAGCCTATCAAAAGATATAGCAAGAAATACATCAGAAGAAGTCAATGGTGTTGATGTCTACATTATCTATCCTATCCATCTGATGTAACTCCTCCTGAGTCACTCGATCTCCGCTAAGAGGGATATCAGGCCGATACAATGGAGGATCTGCACCAGCAAAATCATATGGGCCACCTGAAGGGCCAGCCCCTGAGCTGGAAGGATCAAAAGTATCCGCCTTAGAAGGATCTATGCCCAAATGCACGATGAAAAAATGTGCTCGATCCAACTACCGGGTCAAACTATCAATATGCATCAAATGAGTAGGATCTCGGACGCAGGCCATCCAATCCATCATCATCACAGATCTAGGAACCATATCCCCCATGAACTGAGTGGCGCAGGTCTGGGCTCCGATGGTACGAGGGGACCACCAGCGGTATAATACCTCCTAAGTGAATGGACCCTCTGACAAAGTAAAGTTGTCAACTCCCATCAATGGGATATCACTAACAAGCGACTACGACATAGGCCAATAACGCCTGGCAGGAGGACAGATCAGTATACAAATATCTCCTGTGGTGCTCCTGATAGCATGCTCTCCTAAATAGAGCTCCCATCCTCCATCTGTAAAGAGAGGAATCCTACGGGTGGATATCACATGCTCAACACCAGTCGGGAACCCATCCTCAAAGCCAACTGTCAAATGGTCCCCAGAATAGGGAACCCAAGTAATAACATCGGCTGTCAATAACTCCATCTGTAGGCGACAATGGGTGAAACCCTCAGCTACAATAACCTCCGCCAACGTGGAGTGATGCCATCGTCGTCCCCATGGGTAGGTGTCTAAACCTAACATGCTAATGGGACACAGACATGGGAGCCTCTCATAGGCCCAAAACTGCCAATACAAGAGCAAACATCTGCGGTCAGTCAACACTCTTAACCTGTACATAGGAAATCAAAAGAGAAATACTCACCAGCAGAAACGGGTAAAATCCTAGCCAAGCCTCTGTCAAGCCCTGCAAATGCATGCGCATTCCCCTGAGGAAATAGGTAAAGGTATAGGAGCCCCAGTCATACTCTCTAATACGGCCCACCCCTCGTGTGGCGCTGACCAAAGTGAACGACACCGTGGAAGAGTTATCTGCTATGAAATAACCTCGAAGGATGACCAGGAATAATCATCGAAGAATGCGATCCCTGACTCTCACATCAGCGGGTATGGGCTCACTCAATGCCCCACTCATAGCATCTATGCTCAAAGGACCAGCGCGGACTGTCCTGCCTTTGAGCACCTCAGCCAGGACTCCTAGCAAGGATCTAACGGTAGTCGGGGTAATATTTGCCGCACAAGGCAGTGGTGCCCCTCCAAACTCCATACCGGTGATAAACTACAAATCCATCGGCGTCATCATCACCTCACAGTCCATTAAATGGAGAGACTGAGATGGTGAAACCAGCACTCAGACAACACCCTGAGGTAGCCCTAGGGACAACAGCGGGGGAGGATGGAAAAAATGCCTCAAAACCCCCAACCATGTATAATTTCTCGATACTCTGGATATAGAGTTTGATATAGAGAGTGTATACTGAACCAGTTCCCTCGAGGCTGTGTAAAGCCAGGAACCTACGCCATAAATGCAAATCATCAAAACCTTTGCTCCTCGTCAATAGGAAAAAGGAAGATCAAACCCAGCTTTTACCTCGTTCGCCTGCAAGTAGACCGAGGGGTGGCGACTCAAATCATCCAAAAACTCTAGAATCATCACATTAATGCCTGGAAGATCCCTGCGGGGAGTATGAATAGCAGGAGCAAGAGCCGCAACTGGTACATCATCCTCCTCATCGTTAACATCCGATACCTCAACCCAGATAGGACGAATCACTACCTTCACCAACCGACGAGGCTGTCAAACTGCGCGAGGTCGAGGCACATCAAAATCTCTCCCCCTCACACCTAAAGTGGTCATGTAGGAACTACTCAGCAGATCTAAATCCATATTTCTGGACACAAGTCTCCAAATCACCTCAGAAAGGGTGTGGTAAATTCTTACCTAGAGCTTTTCAAATGTATTTTATGACTATATGCATGCATGCATTACTTTAACATACGCCTATAATAGAGTTAAAAATGCATGTCTACTTAATGCCTAGACTCTTGGAAAAAAATTTGCCAGAGTCTCCTTTGTAAAATGGACTATCCACATGCACGTAGGCATAACTATGTGACCATTCAGTAGCACACCAACCCACAGTCATAAACATCCTATATGCATAAAAATATCAAAGTCATAATCCATAAGGGTAGCCTAATTACTAGGATCACTTTTCTTTACAACCTTTACTCATTTGTCCTCAAATAGGATAAGAAATAGCAAAAAAAGGTGCCAATTTGACAGTTTTAAAAGTCAAATGTTTTCACATCAATATGTTCAACATGGTTTAATACTAACATTTACTATGTTGAATATGTTTTAGCAAGTCATATGAGCATGAATATTCACTACTATGTGTTTAGAAGTATTTCATGTGATAACTCATTTTCCAACGGATTAAAACTAGAAAAGAAGAAATGCATACGTTACCAGGATAGTGCAGAACACTTGTACGGTGACGGATTTTACAGAAAATAGTCGAACTTAGCAGTTTTGAAGAAAAACTCTCGGATTCTCTGTGCGGCGCAACTTGAAAATGACTTGTGAAAGCATTGGGAGCCTCAAATACGCCCACAGATGGCCATAGGTGTACTTATGGCTGTTTTAAGTGGGTCCCATCCCTCTGGCTCGGTCCAATTTGAGTTACAAAGGAGGTCTCATAAGCTGAAAAGTCAAAATTAGGAAAAAAGACGCTACACGATTATGCGGAAAAGCCTGAAATCCTGATTTTTAAAGACCAAACTATGGGTCTACATATCACTCATTGACATTCACCTAGACACAGGGTTTACAACACTGATGATCACAGTTATGGCAAATTACACTCGGTAATACCTCACAAAGGTCCAACGCTATCAATTTGAGGTTGTGATTCTAGTAACAACCTCTCCCTAGTGGAAACTTTTTACAACATCAGTCGTTGAAGCACATTTCAATGAAGGTCAAGCAACCTTGACGTTATTCAGCCGTTGGCAAGTAAATCCAGCGAAGCGTCAGGATTAATCCAATGATCTCAGTCGTTGAAGCACATTTCAACGAAGGTCAAGCAACCTTGACGTTCTTTAGCCGTTGGCAAGTAAATCCAGCGAAGCATCGGAGGTGGTCCGATGATCTCAGCCGTTGAAGCACATTTTAATGAAGGTCAAGTGTGACAGCCCCGGATCCGGGTCCCAAATCACAGCGGATCCGGTACAATCATTCTATCACTATTTGCGAAAGATATAAACATAAATTATTTATACAATAAACGTACACATTATTTCCCCAAAATTGAGTAACCTTAACTTATACACAATTCATAAACTATCAGACATATAACATATTTATTAAACTATTCTATTACAAATTAGTTGCACATTTTATCCCAAGCTGAACTTGGCATTATCCTTCTCCTGTATCCGACGTTTTCGCCTTGATCTGCAATGTTAAATCATGATATAGCAAGGGTGAGCATGAAAGTTGCCCAGCAAGTTTAAATTTATTAAGACATATCATGATTGAAAGAGTCTGAATAATAAGCTGGCTATAATTCAACAATATAATTGTGAACTAGCAAGAACAAACTTTTGACTGAACAAGTATTTAACATGAACAAATATATCTAGACCAACTGGTAATGAAGGTGATCAGCCTTTCTTACCTGACTTATACATGCAATATGTACAGAGTACAATTCATGGCAACCAGCAATGATTAACCATAAGCTTATCCGAATGAAACACTCTTAGTAGAGTTAAGTAAAAACAAACTTGCCTGAACCGTTGATTACCGCTACACAATTTAATAAGCTTTGTTTGGTCGAAGACCTAATATTAGTAATATAAATCTCCAATATTAGAATAATATCATCACAGTAAGAATACTATTATATATATATAAGCATAGAATAACCTAAACACATAACACATAACCCTATCAGTCTATAACACACATAAGACTCAGTATCATGTCAAACTATTTCAGTCTGACTTAAGTTCGATAAAGTTCTAATGTCCTGACGGTCTAGTCGGACTTTTATCGAGTTTAAGTTCAATTAAACTCTTCCTAACACTTAACAGTTAACTTAAATAATTTAAATATCAGTCAAAATAATTTTCCTAAGCTCTTAATGATTTTTCATGTAATTATTACTAGTTATCATGATTTTTCAATCATTAACTCGTATTTAAATGAATTAAATACTCCAATATTCTATTATCATTAATATTTATTTATTATCAAATATTAATAAAATTCATGTCATAATATTATAATATATTTATAATATCACAAAGTATTTTTAATACTTTAAAATCATATTTATATAATTTTTAAACTGTTAAATTCATTATCCGGTAATTACTATTAATATTAAAATATTAATATTTTCATGACAAAATATCAAAAGTTATAGGTTATAACTTAAAATATTTTTATATCACTTAAATTATTTTTATATGATTTTTAAATCATTAATTCTATTTTTCCATAATTTATTTAATATATTTATTAAATAAACTAATTATGATTAATATTTATTAATTAATGAAAGTCAACACAAAATATTAAAAGTTATTGAAAATAACTTAAAATATTTTCGTTTACCATAATATTATTTTTCATGATTTTTCATGTATTAAAATCATTTTTAAATAATTTATTTAATATTATAACTAAATAAATTAAATATCAATTATATTCTAAAAATATTAAATATTTATGAAATATACTCTAAATAATAAAAAACTATTTTTCAGACTTTAAAATAATTTTTCAGAATTTATTTTGTATTTTTAATAACTAACAACCATTTTTTCTATTTTTAATTAATTTCTGGAAAATCAAAAAATAAATTAATTAGAAACTGTCGCTAAAAGGCCCTATAGCGACAGAACCATCGCTATAGGTGTTCTTGGCCTGTTCTTGAGTGTTCTTGAGCTTCATCGTCAGTTAACGAGGTTGGTGCTTTGACCGAGTCTAGATTCGTGGTTATAAGGTTTCTAGGAATGTTATTAAGTTAATGTTGTAGTACTGATGTAGTACTACAACCATAAGCAAGTTGCAAGACCAAAATCCAACACAACAGGGAGATTAAGGCTACAGAAATCGTTGTCAGAAGCTGTTCTTCATTTCTGGGTTTTCCATAAATGAAGAACATTCTGGGCCAGCCACTTGTGATCTTAATAACTTGCATCCTAAGCTTGGTTAATGTGATTTCAAGGTTCCAATGTGTAGTAGAGATGTCAGGGTACAAGTTTATAACAACATATCATCATAAAAACAACTAATGCTAAGAGATCATAGCTGGTCAAACTCTGACAAAAAAATACGTTCTTGAAGATCTGGGTTTCCCAGAAACCTTCAAGAGGCAGTTTGGTCAACTTACTTTGATCGTTATTATGTTCGATTTTGTTGTTAATCTAGGAGATCTAATAGCATAAATGTGTAGTCCTTATACCTGTCTACAACATCTAACCAACAACATGGCCAAAACAACAACCATCAGCAAGATCAGAACCGTGAAAAGGGACTGTCAGGCTTTCTGGGAAAATCTGGGCTGCCCAGAAATCCAACATCGTGATCGGTCAACTACCTTTGATTGACTATAACTTTCAATCTACACGTGATCTGGGCTTGATTCAAGTTCCAGATCACAGCCCTAATAATATACTACAAGTTTAAAACTTAAAACACAACAAACAACTAACAGATAACGATCTATGGGCTCTGACATATGGCTGTCAAGCCACTATTTTCAATATTTCTAGATTTCACAAAATGCTAGATTCGGGGACTTTGATGTTATGGATCTGGGATTTAACAACCCAGATCACTAATTAACACCTTATTACATAACTTTAACCAAACAAAAACAACATTTAACATCAAATAATCAAATTTCTAAGATTAGGGTTTTTATACCTTTAAAACTTGGATTTTTGATTTCTGATCCTTGAAACTGACTATGGAAAGCTAAGAAATGATTAAGGCTTAGCTTCTCTCTCTCTCTCTCTTTCTAAATCTCGAATTTTTAGTGTAAGAATGTGTTTGGAGAAAATGAAAAATAAAGTAGACTTTTTCTTACTTTAATTTTTTTTATTTGTTTGATTCATTGTATCTAGTGGGTATAGGTGGCCCAAAATCAGATTTGGGATAGATTTAAGCACATGTTGTATATCTAAATAGATGAGTCGCCAAGATTTGGACATATCCTTTACTTAATGTGTAAGAAAAGGGTAAATGGGTCATTTCCTTTTTATTTTTTTAAATGGCATTCTAGTAAATGGCCAAACCCTTAGGGTTTAGGGTTTGGACTAGGGTTTAGGGTTTAAACCCTTTAGGATTTAGGGTTTAGGGTTAAAACCCTTAGATTTTGAAAATAAATTCTAAAATTTCCAAATTAGGTTTTCAAAAATAGAAAATTAATATTTCTAAATTATAGTTAGAATTTTCTAATTATATTAAAATTCCTTAATCAAAATTTAAATATTGCTAATTAGGATTAATATTTCCTAATTAAACTCGCTAATTAAGCAATTAGGGTCAAAATCATATATTAGGGTTTTAAAAATCCCCGGAACTAAACTTAGGGTTTCAGAACCTGTTTCTAGGGTTTCTTATCCATTTCTAGGGTTTTCTAACCGAACGTTGACGTTCTTAATATATACTTAGGGTTTGATACAAATATCGATTATCTGGTCAACCCTTGATCCTTAACCACATACTGTACACAGATACACAGAACATAAACGCTTATTCCCTTAATCCCGAATAATTCACTTAAATCCTTCTCAGAATTTTGAAATCCTCAAAATTCCTTCTTAAAAATATCAAACGCATACACTTATTTTATGTCTAGGTTCAAATTTTGAACCTTAAATCAATTAATTAAAATTTTAAAAGTTTTCTAAATTCTCGGGTTGTCACATTCACCCCTTCTTCTAAAAATTTTGTCCCCGAAATTTACCTCACACCATACACCTTACACCATTCATACTCGTTATCCTATGCTACCCAATACACCTCTCACAAGAGTAAAAATTTTGAAATTGTGCTGAGGAGTTTTACAGACTATTGTCTGTCATTTTCGCAAAGGAAATTCATCCGCTAACTGTCTTAACTTACGGACATAGTGGGTAATTTGCCCGATATGCCCTGTACTTATAAAGTACTTCTGGTCTGATCTGTTTCTCGTATTCGCCTTGGGCACATAAACTTCTACCTCAGTCTTAATGGATTCCGCACCAAAACAATTTGATTCGGGAAATTTCTTTCAACGAACACTTAGAGTTTTTATAACATTAGTCTAGCTGAATTGAATAGCGTAGACTCATATCAATAATTCAATTCAATCGAATTATTTAGGTGTAGCCAAACCCCGTTGGCAAATTAAATTTTTTTTGAAAATATTTGTGAGAATGACGTCATGATGTCGTACTGTATTAACAGTCCGTTTGAGGATGCCATCATTATATGACTTTGTCATAACACATCATACAATAGTGGAACAATGATTTTTAGACCGAATTCACACTAAGTATTCCTGCATTTACAACTCTATCAACTTTTTATCATCTCTGCACTAGGTTACATGGTACATGAGTGATAAATAAAAATAAATTTTGATATTTCAAATCATCTTCGTCTAGCTGGAACAAGTAGCATAGACTATACTTTAAACCGTTTCAAAAATGATTACGAGTCTACATTTTTTTTAAAAGCACATGGTGCGTATTTAGCTTGATGTCCAAAAAGTTCGTAGTCTAGCATAGCTAGGAATTTCGGAAAACCTATGTCTCCATTAATAATCACTTGCTTAAACAGTCTATCTATTCCTATTATCCTTAATACTTCATTCACACAAAACTATACCCAGTTCGTCAAACTTACCACACTTATGAGTTCAGGAACTTGCCACAATCATATGAGTTTAAGAACTTGTCCTAGACAGACCTTTGGCGTCCATTCGCTGAGGGGTTCATAAACATTTCATATAATTATGAGTCACAAACATACCATAAGTATGAGTTTTAAGAACTCGTACTTAACCTTATATTCTCTACCTATAACCTATCTATCTGTTATACACATGAGAAAGGAATCACCCCCTTAACATGCATATAGCAAATAGCGCGACATAAACATTTCAATGATTATCAGTTCCAGAAACTAAGTGCTTTTTACACCAAGTACAATTCCCCGCCCATAACAAGGAATCATAGAACTCAGCTACTGACATGAGTCCTCAATTGAATCCCCACCTAAACTTACTCTCTTCTCAATACGAATTTCATTTAATCCGTATTCATAAACCTTTCCTGAATCTGTACCAATTCATAGTACCACTAACACACAATATTCTTGTCGCAGACTTAACTATCATTCGCTTAATCCATATCAGATCACGGGGTGATCTCATCGTATATAATACGATCCATTTCTATTCTATAATCATTTTATTTTTTGATCTCCTATCCCTGTACTATTAGTCTTTTAGACTCTATCTATTGACCACTACTGTTCAACTTTATTATCAGAGTTAGGGAACTCTGTATCTTATAACTCGCCGAGATCCGTCTTTGAATCTTACCGACACACTAACTCTATTTGAGTTAGTACTTACCCTAATCACTGCGATTATTAGTCTAAGGTATTCCTACCCTAGATTTATAACCAACAGCTTTGATACCAACTGTGAAAGCCCCGGATCCGGGTCCCAAATCACCGCGGATCCGGTACAATCATTCTATCACTATTTGCGGAAGGTATAAACATAAATTGTTTATACAATAAACGTACACATTATTTCCCCAAAATTGAGTAACCTTAACTTATACACAATTCATAAACTATCAGATATATAACATATTTATTAAACTATTCTATTACAAATTAGCTGCATATTTTATCCCAAGCTGAACTTGGCATTATCCTTTTCCTGTATCCGACGTTTTCGCCTTAATTTGCAATGTTAAATCATGATATAGCAAGGGTGAGCATGAAAGTTGCCCAGCAAGTTTAAATTTATTAAGACATATCATGATTGAAAGAGTCTAAATAATAAGCTGGCTATAATTCAACAATATAATTGTGAACTAGCAAGAACAAACTTTTGACTGAACAAGTATTAAACATGAACAAATATATCTGGACCAACTGGTAATGAAGGTGATCAGCCTTTCATACCTGACTTATACATGCAATATGTACAGAGTACAATTCATGGCAACCAGCAATGATTAACCATAAGCTTATCCGAATGAAACACTCTTAGTAAAGTTAAGTAAAAATAAACTTGCCTGAACCGTTGATTACCGCTACGCAATTTAATAAGCTTTGTTTGGTCGAAGACCTAATATTAGTAATATAAATCTCCAATATTAGAATAATATCATCACAGTAAGAATACTATTATATATATAAGCATAGAATAACCTAAACACATAACACATAACCCTATCAGTCTATAACACACATAAGACTCAGTATCAAGTCAAACTATTTCAGTCTGACTTAAGTTCGACAAAGTTCTAACGTCCCGACGGTCTAGTCGGACTTTTATCGAGTTTAAGTTCAATTAAACTCTGTCTAACACTTAACAATTAACTTAAATAATTTGAATATCAGTCAAAATAATTTTCCTAAGCTCTTAATGATTTTTCATGTAATTATTACTAGTTATCATGATTTTTCAATCATTAACTCGTATTTAAATGAATTAAATACTCCAATATTCTATTATCATTAATATTTATTTATTATCAAATATTAATGAAATTCATGTCATAATATTATAATATATTTATAATATCACAAAGTATTTTTAATACTTTAAAATCATATTTATATGATTTTTAAACCGTTATATTCATTATCCGGTAATTTCTATTAATATTAAAATATTAATATTTTTATGACAAAATAACAAAAGTTATAGGTTATAATTTAAAATATTTTTATATCACTTAAATCATTTTTATATGATTTTTAAATCATTAATTCTATTTTTCCATAATTTATTTAATATATTTATTAAATAAACTAATTATCATTAATATTTATTAATTAATGAAAGTCATCACAAAATATTAAAAGTCATTGATATAACTTAAAATATTTTCTTTTACCATAATATTATTTTTCATGATTTTTTATTTATTAAAATCATTTTTAAATAATTTATTTAATATTATAACTAAATAAATTAAATACCATTTATATTCTAAAAATATTAAATATTTATGAAATATGCTCTAAATAATAAAAAACAATTTTTCTGACTTTAAAATAATTTTTCATAATTTATTTTGTATTTTTAATAATTAACAACCATTTTTTCTATTTTTAATTAATTTCCAGAAAATCAGAAAATAAATTAATTAGAAACTGTCGCTAAAAGGCCCTATAGCGACAAAACCGTCGCTATAGGTGTTCTTGGCCTATTCTTGAGTGTTCTTGAGCTTTATCGCCAGTTAACGAGGTTGGTGCTTTGACCGAGTCTAGATTCGTGGTTATAAGGTTTCTGGGAACGTTATTAAGTTAATGTTGTAGTATTAATGTAGTACTACAACCATAAGCAAGTTGCAAGACCAAAATCCAACACAACAGGGAGATTAAGGCTGCAGAAATCGTTGTTAGAAGTTGTTCTTCATTTTTGGGCTTTCCAGAAATGAAGAACAGTCCGGGCTGGCCACTTGTGATCTTAATAACTTGCATCCTGAGCTTGGTTAATGTGATTTCAAGGTTCCAATGTGTAGTAGAGATGTCAGGGTACAAGTTTATAACAACATATCATCATAAAAACAACTAATGCTAAGATATCATAGCTGGTCTAACTCTGACAAAAAAACACGTTCTTGAAGATCTTGGTTTCCCAGAAACCTTCAAGAGGCAGTTTGGTCAACTTACTTTGACCGTTATTATGTTCGTTTCTGTTGTTAATCTAGGAGATCTAATAGCATAAATGTGTAGTCCTTATACCTGTCTACAACATCTAACCAACAACATGGCCAAAACAACAACCATCAGCAAGATCAGAATCGTGAAAAGGGACTGTCAGGCTTTCTAGGCAAATCTGGGTTGCCCAGAAATCCAACATCGTGATCAGTCAACTACCTTTGACTGACTATAACTTTCAATCTACACGTGATCTGGGCTTGATTCAAGTTCCAGATCACAGCCCTAACAACATACTTCAAGTTTAAAACTTAAAACACAACAAACAACTAACAGATAACGATCTATGGGCTCTGACATATGGCTGTCAGGCCACTATTTTCAATATTTCCATATTTCACAAAATGCTAGATTCGGGGACTTTGATGTTATGGATCTGGGATTTAACAACCCAGATCACTAATTAACACCTCATTACATAACTTTAACCAAACAAAAACAACATTTAACATCAAATAATCAGATTTCTAAGATTAGGGTTTTTATACCTTTAAAACTTGGATTTTTGATTTCTGATCCTTGAATCTGACTATGGAAAGCTAAGAGATGATTAAGGCTTAGCTTCTCTCTCTCTCTCTTTCTAAATCTCGAATTTCTAGTGAGAGAATGTGTTTGGAGAAAATGAAAAATAAAGTAGACTTTTTCTTACTTTAATTTTTTTATTTGTTTGATTCATTGTATCTAGTGGGTATAGGTGGCCCAAAATCAGATTTGGGATAGATTTAAGCACATGTTGTATATCTGAATAGATGAGTCACAAAGATTTGGACATATCCTTTACTTAATGTGTAAGAAAAGGGTAAATGGGTCATTTCCTTTTTATTTTTTTAATGGCATTCTAGTAAATGGCCAAACCCTTAGGGTTTAGGGTTTAGGCTAGGGTTTAAGATTTAAACGCTTTAGGGTTTAGGGTTTAGGGTTAAAACCCTTAGATTTTGAAAATAAATTCTAAAATTTCCAAATTAGGTTTTTAAAAATAGAAAATTAATATTTCTAAATTATAATTAGAATTTTCTAATTATATTAAAATTCTTTAATCAAAATTTAAATATTGCTAATTAGGATTAATATTTCCTAATTAAACTCGCTAATTAAGCAATTAGGGTCAGAATCATATATTTGGGTTTTAAAAATCCCCGAAACTGAACTTAGGGTTTCAGAACTTGTTTCTAGGGTTTCTTATCCATTTCTAGGGTTTTCTAACCGAACGTTGACGTTCTTAATATATACTTAGGGTTTGATACAAATATCGGTTATCTGGTCAACCCTTGACCCTTAACCACATACTATACACATATACACAGAACATAAACGCTTATTCCCTTAATTCCGAATAATTCACTTAAATCCTTCACAGAATTTTGAAATCCTCAAAATTCCTTATTAAAAATATCAAACGCAAACACTTATTTTATGTCTAGGTTCAAATTTTGAACCTTAAATCAATTAATTAAAATTTTAAAAATTTTCTAAATTCTCGGATTGTCACATCAAGCAACCTTGACGTTCTTCAGCCATTGGCAAGTAAATCCAGCGAAGCATTGGATGTGGCCCGATGATCTCAACCGTTAAAGCACATTTCAATGAAGGTTAAGCAACCTTGACGTTCTTCAGCCATTGGCAAGTAAATCCAGCGAAGCATCGGGGGTGATCCGATGATCTCATCTGTTGAAGCACATTTCAACGAAGGTCAAGCAGGCTTGACATTATCAGCCATTGGCAATTAAACCCAGCGAAGCATCGGAGATGGTCCGGTGATGGTATCCATTGAAGTACATTTCAATGAAGGTCAGGTAGCCCTGACAACCCAAATTGTTGGCAGTAAGTCCGATAGAACACTAGAAAGACCTGGCTATACAAACCAGGGAAAACCACCCTCATCGGGGAGAACCGATGATGGAATCTGTTATACAAGTCTTCATCAGACAAAACACAATCCCCAAGAGTCTCTTGTACATGAGAAGAACATCTGCGGTGGAAAGTCTATACCAAGGATTAAAGACTTTGGTGATAACCCCAATGTCAACATCCTGGAGGTTCCTGGGAGCTTTAGAATAGACCTGCTAACAGTTTATTAGGATCTTCAGTGATAACTCCAGTCCCCAGCAGAAGGCGTGGGAACAGATAGTCATCACATCCCATTGAAAAATGGTTCAACAGGCCGCATTCAGCATACATTTGCATCATGTTGTATTACATTGCATCATGATTATCCTGTCACATTTTAAGTGTCTAGTATTCTTTATCCTATCCATGACATTACATTGCATGAATATAAGAAAGAGGGGTATCTATAGACACTAAAAATTTTGCATTCCTATTACTAACCTTGCAGGAGGGCAGAATTATCTTCCAGAGATAACCCGGGAAGTCAAAACAGCTAAATCCTGGAGACAACCCCGGGATACTCAATTTTCCATCTCAGAGACTACCCCGAGATACTCAGTTCCAGTCCTGGAGACAACCCCTGGAGATTCCGTTCCAACCTCAGAGATAACCCCAAAGGATGCAGTTTCAGTTCCGGAGATAACCCCGGAGAAGTCCGTTCTAATCCCCAGAAGTCAGCTTTAACCTCGGAGACAACCCCAAAGTGCTCAGTTCCAACCCCGAAGATAACCTCGACAGGTTAAGCACACCTCAGAGACAACCCTGAAGACATTTAATACCTACATCCGCCCAATCTCAGAGATAACCCTGAGCAATGACTGCTAAATCAGCCCAGAGCTAGAGACAACCCTGGTGAGGGGAAAATCATCATTCTGCCACCTCTGTACTACATTTACGCCATCTCATCATCATTTCAATTCGTACCATATTCTACACAAAAGTGTCCCACAAGAACCATATCTTAAATCCCGAGTGACTACTACGCAAGACAGTACACCGTATAGAATTCGAATACTTGAAGATCTGGTCATGGACCCATCTTCCCAGCATCGTACAAACTCTTATCCCATATTATTGTGTAGCTATCGACAACAGAATTCTGAAAAGGTATTATACGCCTCAATCGGATGCCCAAATTGAAAGTTATGAAGGTTCAAGCGGACAACGCATTGCATGTGTGCACGTACTTCGAGATGACAGGGCCCACAGAGCCCGGGGCACCCCGGGTAGCCGCAGGTACACCTGCGGTTCCCCCCTCTATAAATAGAGGGCTTGGGGTGGCCATTTTTGAGAAGAGAAAAGGTGAGGAAGCCCTGTCCAATTTACTCTATACACACTTTAAATTGAGTGCTTTCATTTTACAAACACCTGTGAGCTTGTGTTTTGCTATATTTTACCGGTGAAAACCGAGTATTCATTCATTTAAAATTATTTGAAGTCTTCTTGGCAGCCCACTGTAAGACATCTCAGATTTCTTTCAACTTTTCTCCACTTCCATTGACACATACTTATTCACGTTGAGAGTTGTGTTGCGTGTGTATGCCCGGATCGTCGATCCATGGCTTTCATTGCTATTATATATATATATATTATATATATATATATATATATATATATATATATATATATATATATAAGTTGTAAACGCACCGGAGGTAAATCTAGGCTCAATCGAATAGAGTTCGATAACAGTATATATATATATATATATATATATATATATATATATATATATATATTTCACGTTGTGATGACCTGGGTATGGGTGTGGTTTTAAGAAATTCTGAGGACGAAATTTTTATAAGGGGGAAGAATGTGACAACCCAGAAAATTGGATTGTCCATAATTTAAGTTTAAAGAATTAGTTATTAATAAAATGAATTTTTATTAATAATATTTTGTGCTATGTGTTTATTAATCGTTCTAGAACCTAGGATGATTATAATACGGGAGGATTCTGGCTACAAGCTAGACTGAACGAATAAGAATTTTCAAGATGAAAATAAAATATTTTCGGGAACAAAAATATTGTTGGAGAAAATGACGAAATAGGCATTATTCACCTGACGAAACCTAAGGGTTAGGGTTTTAATAACCTAAGCCTTTCTGAGAGTTCAGTATGTCTAAATGACATTCCGTCGAAAGATTTGACGATAATATATTGTGAAAAGTTAAGTAAGTCGATAAAAGTTTTTCTCGAAAAACGAGTAGAAATCAGATGAAATAAAAACGACGAAAAGTATTTTTATGTACTTTTCATACGTTTAGCTACGTTAGGGGAAAACGTGAAGGAAAACGCTTAACCTCAAAAAGTATTTTTCAGTTTTTCGAAGTTTCGAAGAATGCGTAAAAGTTAAACTGTAAAGGAAAGACGAAATATCCAAAAAAATTTGGATTCCGAGAATCGTAATTTTTTGAGCTGTCAGACGAATTCTGCAAGACGGAAGCACAAAGCTTCCAAGGGAAGCTTCGTGAATACTAAGGAGGTGGGAATAGTAACCTTAGAGGCAAAATGACTATTTTGCCCCTAGCCTAGAAAATCTATAAAAGGAAGCTTAAATTCATTTGTTGGTGATTTTGAAAATCACAAACACTTGAGAGAGAGAGAGAGATTTCGGATGAGGAGGAAAAGCTAGCCCGAGTGCACGCTTTGTCCAACGGAGGAAGATTAAAGAAGAGAGGTAATTCGAAACCTAACCCTAAGTAAATTTTCTTTAAGTTTCATATGTTAAAAACATATCTTAATGAGAATAAGAAGTACAAGATGTTAAGAATGGTTTCATATGGTTGAAATCATGAGAAATCGAAGAAATAAGAATTAGAAGTTTAGTTTATAAATTTCTTAAGGAAGTATAAGATTCGAAATGAATTTGAACGATCCAAATGTACCATATGAACAATTCGGTGAAATTAGTAAGGAATGGTGTTTTATAACATCAAATTTCAAGGTAAAGTGAAATCAAAATGAAAATATCGATTAAAAATGAAGAACGAGAGAAGAACGCGAAGAACACGAAGAACGTTGTTGATGGACAAATTTAAAATCATCATAGATATAACTTGTTGTTGATGGACAAGTTTAAAACCATCGCATATAAGTTAGAGGCTTATTGCTTGGTTAGGAACGGTAGAAACGTTCATGAAGAACGGATTGAACTTAGCTATAACGAAGTTATGGCAAAATTTTGTAAAAGACAAACGGGAAATAGAAAGTATGTTGTCGACGTCGGGATTTTTATTTATCCCTTTTCTGTTCTTGTTCTTTTGTGTTCTCATATTAGGTGAGATTTGTTTGCAAAAACAAGTGAAAAAAGTCCGACATTTATATGTAGACGATTGGACTATAAGAGTCGCCAGTTGATTTTTTAACTAGTTGTACCAACACAACCGATAAAAGGTTTGCACATTGACCCAGTGATGTGACACTGCTAAATGGGTCTGTGAAACCGAGATTCATTAGGGTCCAGGGACTTACTTATGCAGAGGGAAGATGTTAGGCACCCCCCGACATCCGTGTTGCCACGGTGACCGCCACTTTTTAAGAAATTATTATATGAATGTGTGTGTGTGTGTGGGTCAATGTGTTGTTATTTAGAAGTAGTGCGAGTCCTCATTTGCACCTATAGACACAGGATTTGAATTTGTATAAAAATTCAATTTTAAACAAGATATAGCAGTGAAGTTTTATAAAAGAGGTTTTTCAAACCCTGTGCTCAATAGTAATTGAGACCTTTTACACTTTCATTTTATTAAATGTTCGACTTAATTGCTTTTATTTTTGAGATGCGAAGCATCTTCGAGAAAATAATATACAAAGCAGTACCGAACTCCTTGTGGGCATAAAAACCATCTGAGGAAATCTAAACACCGTGAATAAATCTACAAGCTGCTTATAGCTGAAAATATTCATCACGGGAACCGAATCTAGATTCAGTAAACTGAATCTGTGATCATATGATTCCTAGGCTCACATGATGCCGCAATTTGTATGAAAGCAGTAAGCAGTTATATATATATATATATATATATATATATATATATATATATATATATATATATATATACAGACATGATCAACCACCACGAAGCACCTCCATGGGGGGATCAAAAATGTAAATATATATAAAAGCGGTAAATATATATATATATATATATATATATATATATATATTGACATGATCAACCACCACGAAGCACCTCCATGGGGGATCAGAAATGTAAATAAAGCTGTAAAAGAGATCAACCGCCACGAAGTAAACTCCAGGCGGGACGAAATGTAAATATATATATATATATATATATATATATATATATATATATATATATATATGTATGTATATAAGCAGGTAAACGCACCGGATATAAAATTCAGGCTCATCGAACAAAGTCCGACAACAGTTCATATATATAAATATATATATATTAAAGCAGTAAACGCACCGGATGTAAAATCCAAGCTCATCGAACATAGTTCGACACACAGTTCATATATATATATATATATATGTATATATATATATATATATATATATATATATATATATATATATATATATATATATATATATATACGAAAGCAATTAAACGCTCCAGACGTAAGTCTAGGCTCATCGAACAGAGTTCGACACATAGTTCATATATATAAGTATATATATATGAAAGCAATTAAACGCTCCAAACATAAGTCTAGGCTCAATCGAGGCATAACTTGATAATGTTAGTCCATATATAAAAAAAAATATATATATATATATATATATATATATATATATATACAAACTGAAATGAAACCATGGACCGAAGTTCGGGTATACACACGCAATACGACACTCAACGTGGAGAATGTTGTGTGCTAAGATGAAGAGAAAGGCTTTAAAGTGTGTAAGAAGGCTTACAGTGGGCTGCTAAAGAACACTTCAATAACTTTAAGTGGATGAACACTCAGCTCCCACCGGTACAAAGTAGCTATATATGAGCTTACAAGTGTTTAAAATGAGAAAGCACTCGGTTTATAGTGTATACAGAGCAAATTGGACAAGGCTTTCTCGCCTTTTCTCTTACAAATATGGCCACCCCAAGCCCTCTATTTATAGAGGGGGGAGTCGTAGGTGTACCTGCGAGAGCATCAGGTGTAACTGCGGCTACCCAGGGTGCCCTGGGCAATGTGGGTCTCGCTGTCTCAACGTACGTGCACTCGAACAACGCATTGTTCGCTAGAACCTTCATAACTTTTAATTCGGGAGTCCGATGGAAGCGTGCCCTACCATTCCGAAAAGTTCTTTTCGAGATCTATGCAATGACATAGGATTTGCCCTTTTTTGATTCTGGGAAGATGGGTCCATGACCAAAATGGCATTTCTGGGTTTTCCTTAGGTAGTCCGTTAAGCGTTTTTGCATAGTTTGCGCTCGAAAGTTAAGATATGGTTCTTTTGGAACTTCTTTTGAAGTAATTTAAGTTGAAATGAGTGTATTTGATTTAAGTTGAATTTAAGTTGGCAAAATAATCATTTTGCCCCTCCTGGGGTTATCTCCAGTTTTCGCGTAGTAGTAGCAGTCTTTTCTCAGGGTTATCTCTGAGATTAACTTGATGTTGACTTTGACTTTCCTTAGGGTTATCTCCGAGGTTGGAACTAATTTTCTCGAGGTTATCTCTGGGGGTTAAAAACTGATTTCCCGGGGTTATCTCTGGGGTTGGAAACTGAATCTCCCGGGGCTATCTTCGGGGTTGAAATTAATGTTGTGGTCCTCCAGGGTTATCTCTGGAGTGTGAAAAAGATGTTTTTATCCTCCTGCATAGTTAGTAACAGGAAAATAAAATTTTGAGTGTCTACAGATTCCCCTCTTTATCATGTTCATATAATACAATGGAATGGACATGATAAAGACTGCTAGACACTTAAAATTATGGCAAGGTATTTATAATGATGCAAATCACAATGTAATGAATGTCATGATGAATGTTTAAAATATTTTCGTAAATCGCAGTTCGCAAATCGTACATCGCATTTCGCACTTTGCATTTTGTATTTGGCCAATCGCACTTCGCAAATCGCATTTTGTATATCGCAAATTGCATATCGCAAATCGCAAATCGCAAATCGTAAATCGTAAATCGCACATCACAATGTAATGAATGTTATGATGAATGTTAAAATGTTTTTGCAAATTACTTTACCTTTACGGATCACTGTTGATGCTTATGCTGGTGTTGACTCCAACGATTTGGCTTTTTGTCAGTGTTATCGATGCTTGTTTAATGAAGATAAGTTGAGATGTTTTCTACATCTCTACTGGGGATGACATTCTGAAATCATCGGACCTTCCCGATGTATACGCTGGTAGTTTGCAACGGTGCCTACCCTGCTGATCGCCAAACTATTTCGGTTCCCACTCGAACGATGGTATACGAAGCTTCCATCGCTGAACTGTTTGGATGTTGCACTGAATTGATGGTAATGGTTTTAGAATACCAGATCATCTGATACCTTCGCTGAAGTAATATTCAACATTTTGCTTCACCCGACTTCGCTTGATGTTATGCTCACCCTTTTTGAGATGATTTGGGGTTTCCTTTCGCTGTTGGGTGCGTGTGCCCCATCTTTTTGAGCGTTTGATTCGCAACCCGGCTGAACTGATGATCTGAGTGGCACTAACCATCCTGGAGGGTGCAGCTCGTTCTTTCGCTTCCTAGATTTGCACTTCGGTGTAGAGGCCTCAACTTGTGAGGACTTGACACAGGCTGACGCATTTGATGGTAAGGATTTCATTCACTAGACCTTTTGTCATTGGGCCTCTACTTTTGAGTTAATGACTCTTTTGAGAATTTTCCCCTTCCTTTGTAGGGGCAAACTTATGTCGCCATGATTTCTTTCAGGAGTTCTCCCCTTTCTTTTGATGAGAGGCTTATCCCGACTTAAACTCCTTCCATTCCTTGGAATCACAAAAATGCCCTAGTCCTTTCCCATGTTGTTGCCGGGGATTCATATGAGAAACTCTCTTTGTTGACCAAGTCGCGAGTGAATAATATCTGAATCGTCATTGAGATGATGATGGACCATGCTGATGGTGCTGACTGGTGCATTTTCTACTTTAGGATGGTTGATAAATGCCCCAGTGTTGAGTTGTCGTTGCTTTTGAGATTGCCTCAATCTTGTTGTAAGGGACCCAATATCAGGTTGTCGCCAATTTTGAAATTGCCCCAGCCTTGCTGGTTGTCTGGGGTAGTTGCTTTGACAGATGGGTTGATAAGATGCCGAGATCGTGAGAAGCTTTTACCTCTGTACCATATGATGAACAGGTAGTGGATGTGGATTGTGATGTTGATAGCTTTTTCTGGTAGAGATGTCGCTCTAGTTGAGAGAGATGATGCTCTAACTCATAGGGATACCGCTGTTGTTGAGCGAGATGAGTCCAGGTCATCAAAAGATGCAGTGATTATTGAGCGGGATAGCGCTATATCTGCCCGAGATATCGCATGTAGTTGGCAATGGATCTGTTGGCTGGTGTAGAAACCCTTGGGCAGGAGATCACAGTGTTACCTCCTTCTTTTGAGAGGGAATCCATGTTGGACTTGGTGGCTTGTTTATCCACTAATTTATAGATTAGCTTTGATTTTCCTGCATAGACTAGCTTAGCCATTTTTGTCATGTACAGGACACATTGTATATATCAAACAGTATTATATGGCAGGAAAATATGTTTTGATTCACTTCCCTTTTAGTTATACCTTGTTACTTGCTTGATAATTGCCTGTTTCTCCATGGCTTTGTGATCTGGATGTATTCTGAACTCCTCCTTGATGGATGGACAGTGAGATGTCTCAAGATTTTCAGAATAGATCGTCGATCTGTGTGTATTCCGTACCATCTTTGGTGTCTTGGGACTGGTTTCTGTATGTGGTTATGGATATGAGTGTTTATTTTTGTTTTTTTTCTGGTGAGATCGAACCATAAAGATGGCTGCCTACGTACTCCCGTATATTGGGGAGATCAGGTCGACGTAGTTCGCCCCATGTATAGGGCGGATTGCAGGTGAAAAGTTTAATCCTATGTACAGGATAAATTGAAGGTGTGAAAGGTTTAATCCTTTGTGGGATAAACTGAAAGTGTGAAAGGTTTTGAAAACCTGCGGGGAATGAAGGATTTGGTGATCCGAAACTAGGATGTTGGTTAGAAAAGTGTTTGTCCCTAATGGGGCAGATGAGTGTGAAGCGAAGTTATATGTAATGAAGGGTCAAAGAACTAGAATGACTAGTGATCTGATTATCCAAAACCAGGATGTTCGCTTGATGGTAACCTCAGACATTATACCGTTTCACGATGTCCAAATTGATGAGTTGCGGAAATTCATCGCCGTCCATTTCCTGTAATCTGAAAGTGCCTCATATCAATACCTCCTTGACAATATACGGGCCTTCCTAGTTTGGTGAAAATTTTCCTTTAGACTGAGCTTGGTTGTCAACGATCTTCTTCAAAACCAAGTCGTGTTGTTTGAACTGTCATAGTCAGACTTTTCTGTTGTAGGATCTTCTTCGCAAGTAGAGGGCCGTTCATGTGTGGGCCATATACTCCCCCATAGATTTCATCCATGAGCCTCTGAGCTTGATCCTCGTCCAGACATCTGAGGAGACCTCATTCTGCATCTCTTTTGTAGAGTTCATCTCTGCTCAGGTAGAATTTCATAGCAAGTCGATGGATTCACCTTCTTTTATTCGGGCTCGCCTCAGCGGGTGTAGATCTATCTTGTAAGTACTCATTGATATGCTGATATCAAGGGTACTGGATGAGAGGTATCTCATCTGATACTTCTCTAATATAATTCCCATAGGTTGGAGCCTTTTGTTGGGCAAGTGTGAGGGTTGGCATGTTTTCCTTGTCATGTATGTTGATCAAGGAGGCCAAGGTTGCTAGCGCATCTGCAAAATCATTCCTATTCCGAGGAATGTGGAGGAAGAATTTTTGTCAAACTCCAAAGCCATCTGTAGAACTTGTCGATGCTAAGGCAGCAACTGTAGAACCTATTGAAGAGCTTTTTTCTTTTTCTTTTTTCTTTTCTTTCCTTTTTTTTTATTTTTTCTTTTTCTTCTTTTTTTTTATTCATTAGATCGTGGAAAAGAGCCATATGGCTCGCTGGTAGGTAGCTCCGGTATTGATGAGGCCGAATGACAATCGTCTATAGCTAATGGTTCCCCAAGGAATGATGAATGCAGTTTTATCACGATCCTCTTCAGCAACCATAATTTGATGGTACCCCGTGAAGCAATCAGCAAAGGAGTACATGTCGTATTGAGCAGTATTGTCAATGAGAATGTAAATAAATGGCACGGGAAAGCTATCTTTAAGGGAAGCTTTATTCAGATCCCAGTAATCCACGCAAACTCGCACCTCTCCTCCGGGTTTTGGCATGGGAACGATGTTGGATATCCATTCAGGATATGTGGACACCATAATAATACCAGCTTGAAATTGTTTCACAATTTCTTCTTTAACCTTTAAACTCCCTTCAGGTTTAAATCGCCTGAGGTTCTACCTGACTGGCTTGAATCCCCCTTTAATGGGAAGGCAATGAATGACAATGTTAGTGGATAAACCGACCATGTCTTCATGAGACCATGCAAACACATCCTGGAATAGGGTCAATATAGTAACCATATCATTCCATTGGTTTGGAGTGAGGTCCGTACCAATCAGGATTTGTTTGGGGTTTTCTAAGGTTTCAAGGTTTAAAAGAGGTAGTTTGATCAAGATTTGGCTTGGGTTTTTCTTTGACCCATTCTTTGATCTCCTGAGGTATCTCATAGTCCTCTTGTATTTCCATCAAGTATGAGTCCAACTTTACATCAAAGTTACAATCCTTGTGGAGAATAGGCACCTCATCAGCAAGTCTAGGCACATCTAACTTTAGAGTCCTGAAACAAAATGTTTTCGCTTAATATATGAAACTGTTCAATCACACAAAGTGTTAGCATGTAATAACAAAAGTAACTGCTAATACTGTACAGAAAGAGTAAGCAGTTATTGCTATCTATAGGGCAGAATGAGTTTTTTCCCTTTTTACCCTCGTCGGCAAATGCAAGGAGTGCTTCTCCAATTGTCGAGGGCAAAGTCCTGGTGGACAGCTGTGATGATGGGGCTGTTATCGTCATCCTTTTCCCGAATGATGACCATTATATCTGGGCAATCATCGTCTAGGGTGTATCTATTTGTGTGTTCGTTATGAACAATGATGCGTATGCCTGACATCATTCAGACAATGTCTTGTTTAATTCTTTGTTCCTCTTCTTCCACCTTGGGATCTGGAACAAAGACTTCTTTCTCCTTTATCGGTATCGATTTGGGAAATAATATAGCCATTACATTGGCTGGCACCTTTATCGGAAACCATACAGGCTCAGGAACTGTAGGTGGAGATAATCTTCATGTGGCTAAAGCTGAAGGAATCTGTCTGTGCTTATGAGGACTCTTGTGACTGGAACTAGTAGTATCCGGAACTTGGGTTCCTTCTTGTGTGGAGGATTCAACATGTACGGGTATCCTTGTACCCTGAGTAGATTGGTGTGGTTCTTTAAGCAGAACAACCAAATATGTGATTTGTTTACTTAATTCGTCGAATTCTTCATAAGAAACTGGATTAAGATCAGTCTGGTCAGATGAAGACATAATTGGTTGTAGGCTCGTGGCCTTTTTGGATTTTTACCGGGTTACTGGACCAATTATATCCCTACAAAAAAAACTTATGTAGTTTAGTCTTATTGAATATAGCAATATTACGTAATGTGCCCGTTTAGGAGTATCGTCCTGCAAAACGGATGTCAGTTGACAAGATAGCATGTCAGGTTTTGATATAAAGGGAAGTCATGTACATATATTCCTTCATATTTTCCATTACATTGAGATTTACATGGAAATGAAATTACAAGTAATTGAATTTACAAGTAATTGAAATGTGAAAGTATGAAGAGACTTTCTTCTGCGTTTGGTTTATTAGAGGTTGACTTATATTAGGTTTACTCTCGCGGCTTTTTGGCATGAAGGTTCCCAGATCATCGCAATCTACTTGACGGGAAGTTAATCTGGTCTTTCAACTGGAGCGAATCTGGGTGATACCTTTCCTGAGCCTCGTTGGAATTAGTCTTCCTACGAGTCCAGTAATCAAACACCGATAGGATATCCTATTAGTAGAGGAACCACACAACATACATTCACATACAATGTGTCTCACCGTATGCAAATGATGACATGTGCGAAGCACTAATATCACAGACAGATATATTACAGTGCAATAAAAATGCATTCGTACACATTCATCAAATGTAAATGCAACATCCACACACAAACGTATAACAGTTTTGAAAAGCATGTAATAGCGGCTTAAGTCCTCTTATTGGTGGTCCCCAGCAGAGTCGCCACCTGTCGATATCGGGATTTTTATTTGTCCCTTTTCTGTTCTTGTTCTTTTGTGTTCTCATATTAGGTGAGATTTGTTTGAAAAAAAAAGGTAAAAAGGTCCGACATTTATATGTCGACGATTGGACTATAAGAGTCGCCAGTTGGTTTTTTAACTGGTTGTACCAACACAACCGATAAAAGGTTTGTACATTGATCCAGTGATGTGACACTGCTAAACGGGTCTGTGAAACCGAGATTCATTAGGGTCCGAGGACTTGTTTATGCGGAGGGAAGGTGTTAGGCACCCCCCGACATCCGTGTTGCCACGGTGACCGCCACTTTTCAAGAAACTATTATATGAATGTGTGTGTGTGGGTCAATGTGCTGATATTTGGAAGTAGTGTGAGGCCTCGTTCGCACCTATATACACAAGGTTTGAATTTGTATAAAAATTCCATTTTAAACAAGATATAGCAGTGAAGTTTTATAAAAGAGGTTTTTCAAACCCTGTACTCAATAGTAATTGAGACCTTTTACACTTCCATTTTATTAAATGTTCGGCTTGATTGATTTTATTTTCGAGATGCGAAGCATCTTCGAGAAAATAACGTACAAAGCAGTGCCAAACTCCTCGTGGGCATGAAAACCATCTAAGGAAATCCAAACACTGTGAATAAATTTACAAGCTGCTTATAGCTGAAAATGTCCATCACGGGAACCGAATCTAGATTCAGTAAACTAAATCTATGATCATATGATTCCTAGGCTCACATGATTCCGCAATTTGTATGAAAGCAGTAAGCAGTTATATATATAAAAGCTGTAAATATATATATTGACATGATCAACCACCACGAAGCACCTCCATGGGGGATTGAAAATGTAAATATATATAAAAGCGGAAAATATATATATATATATATATATATATATATATATATATATATTGACATGATCAACCACCACGAAGCACCTCTATGGGGGATCAAAAATATAAATAAAGCTGTAAAAGCGATCAACCGCCACAGAGTAAACTCCAGGCAGGACGAAATATAAATAAAGCAGTAAAAACGGTCAACCGCCACAAAGTAAACTCCAGGCGAGACGAAATGTAAATATATATATATATATATATATATATATATATATATATATATATATATATATATATTAAAGCAGTAAACGCACCGGATATAAAATTCAGGCTCATCGAACATAGTTCGACACACAGTTCATATATATATATATATAAGCAATTAAATGCTCCAGACGTAAGTCTAGGCTCATCGAACAGAGTTCGACACACAGTTCATATATATCAGTATATATATACAAAAGCAATTAAACGCTCCAAACATAAGTGCATAACTCGATAATGTTAGTCCATATATAAATATATATATATATATATATATATATATATATATATATATATATATGTATATATATATATATACGAACTGAAATGAAACCACGGACCGAAGTTCGGGCATACACACGTAACACGACTCTTAACGTGGAGAATGTTGTGTGCTAAGATGAAGAGAAATGCTTTAAAGTGTGTAAGAAGGCTTACAGTGGGCTGCCAAAGAAGACTTTAATAAATTTAAGTGGATGAACACTCGGCTCCCGCCGGTACAAAGTAGCTATATATGAGCTTACAAGTGTTTAAAATGAGAAAGCACTCGGTTTATAGTGTGTACAGAGCAAATTGGACAGGGCTTCCTCGCCTTTTCTCTTACAAATATGGCCACCCCAAGCCCTCTATTTATAGAGGGGGGAGCCACAGGTGTATCTGCGGTAGCAGCTTGTGTACCTACGGCTGCCCGGGGTGCCCCGGGTAATGTGGGTTGAGTTGTCTCAACGTACGTGCACTCGGACAACGCACTGTTCGTTAGAACCTTCGTAACTTTCAATCCGGGAGTCCGATGGAAGCGTGTCATACAATTCCAGAAAGCTCTTTCCGAGAGCTATGTAATGACACAGGATTTGTCCTTTTTTGATTCCAAGAAGATGGGTTTATGACCGAAATGGCATTTCTGGGTTTCCGTCAGGTAGTCCGTTGAGCCGTTTTGCGTAGTTTGCGCTCGAAAGTTAAGTTATGGTTCTTGTGGGACTTCTTTTGAAGTAATTTGAGTTGAAATGAGTGTATTTGATTTGAGTTGAAGTTTAGTTAGCAAAATAATCATTTTGCCCCTCCCAGGGTTATCTCCGATTTTTGCACAGTTGTAGCAGTCTTTTCTCAAGGTTATCTCTGAGGTTGACTTAATCTTGACTTTGACTATCCTCAGGGTTATCTCTGAGGTTGGCTTGACCTTCTGGGGTTATCTCTAGGTATTAAACTTGATCCTCTAGGGTTATCTCTGAGGTTGAAACTGATTTTCCCAGGGTTATCTCCGGGGTTGAAAATTGATTTGTCGGGGTTATCTTCGGGGTTGGAAACTAGATCTCCCGGGGCTATCTCCAAGGTTGAAATTGATGTTGTGGTCCTCCAGGGTTATCTCCAGAGTGTGAAAAAGATACTTTTATCCTCCTGCATAGTTAGTAATAAGAAAATGAAATTTTGAGTGTCTACATATGTAAATAAACCCTAGTGTATAGGGTTTCATAAGAATGTAAGAGAACGTAGAAAATGTGAGTCGTGGACTCAAGAACGAATGAGTTTCGAGTTCAGATGACCGAATTACGGACGAACTGACGAAGAACGTTATTAGCGTAAAACGAATGAAGGATGGAATTTAAGCCAATTGAATGGCATGTTAACGGATTCAGAATGAATTTTTGTTTGAGGGAAATTGAAGTACGTAAGACAAGGAAGAGAATGGATTTAGAACGACATCGTTTCGAGTTATAACGAAGAAGGGATGAGATTGCGAAGTAAGCGTCTCAAGCATAATTCAAGACTTAGAAAAATTTTAGGAGTTTCATGCTTGGCACCGCAGCGCTAGCTGTGCCTTAGGAGGCCGTGCCACAGCTCCAGCTCAGGCCATCAGCTACTGCTGAGTGGCACAACAACGCGAGAAAGAAAGAGGGGTTTGGTGCCGCAGCGACGGACCAGGAAAGAGAGTACTGCATACTCACGCCGCAGCGCGAGGAGAAAGAAGGGGACCGGCGCCGGTGCAGGGCAATGGCCAGTGAGGAGCTTTTAACTGCTCAAACTACTGGGGAAATGTACGAAAAGATAATGAACATGTAGTTCACGTAACGTAACACTTAAATAAGTAATTTAAACCTTTAGTAAAGGTTAAACGAAATGATTGAACGGGATTAAAAGACGAAGCATGTAATGAATGTAAATACAACGTAATGGCGATGAACGATCGGTCTTAGCATACAACGAACCGTATGGCTTCGACATTAAGAAATAATAATGAACGTGGGGTACATGTAATGGATAGGGAATGTAAGTGTTAAACACTTTAGCCGACGTGAGGGTTGAGTGTACGCGAATATTAAACTTGTTGAACCTACACTCCGTGTATGGTTTGACCGTAAGATAATGAAGACTTTTGATTAAACTCGTGAACGGGGAAGAAATTGTATTAATGATAATAACGTATAACGTAAATAAGCCGAGTTAATGATTTTAACTTGGAGGACGTTCCGAGTCGAATGCACCGGATGTTGTAAGATACGAATAAGTTAACGTAAAATGTTTAACGCTATAAATGCTTAGAATTAATATTGAATGATCGTTCTACATATATAAAAGACTGTATTACTTAGACGATAAGAAATAAATCCTGAGGTATGGCATTTAATTACCAGAAAGCCATAAGGAATAAGAAATTGACTTAATGAATATTATAGTTTAATGGTTCGAATAAGTTAAGATAAAGTTTAGGTTATGGTACAATTGTAATCTTTGATGGTTGACATATGGGAGCTGGGCTAAACAATTCCTTCAGAGAGCGGAGGTATATACGAAACTGGCAACCGATCTAACTCACTGTAAAAGATAGTGTAGATGAGACGAGAACTTGTTTGTTGGTTGTTTGTGGGAAACCACTCAGAGTACCATATTGACTACTAGCAGAGACGTGATGTGTACTGAGTCCTATAAGAGTTATAAGAAAAAGATAAGAATGTAAATCGTCCAAGATGATGATCGTATGAGTAAGACATCTCCGTATGTCATAAAGCTGTAAGACGGTAAAGAAAGTTGGTCGCGTAGACTTAGATTATAAGAACGCGAATCCTAATAAGTAAAGAAAAGTTTAAACCAATGCATAAGTCAAGTATATGACTAATTGGTAAATATGTTATTTCTTTATATATTATATAGGAATTGGAATGAGCAGTTCAGCGTAAACTGTAAGCTGTAGCTGTGTGTAAGGCAAGTTTCCTAACTTCATTCATATTTTACATGAATGCTAGTTTCTTAAACTTCTCAGATGTTAAACTTGAGAAGTCTTGTCTATGTGCAAATGTGTGATATTTGTACAATGTGGTAGTATGTATGAGACATTATGCCACAATTTGAACACTTTGGTGTTTCTATGAGATTAACTGTTCTGTGATTGAACTGTTCAATATGAGAATATTCTATTTATACATGGATTGTTATTGTTAAGTCTGTGCTAATGATTCTAGCCAGACAGGATGTGTATGGAAAAAAGTAGAAGAATGAAAGTATTTCAAAGTGAATGTGACTAATGTTTTAAGATGATAGGAATCAGAGATTATTCCTATTATTCAAGCTGCTTCATAACCTTTGTTCGGTTATTGAAGTCTTAAAAGAATGTTTAAATTCTTGAAGTTATTTATTCAACTGCTATGACTTGCTCGGCAATTGAACACTCACACTTGCTTTAAATGAAAAGCATTTTCAGCGTACGAGTTGAAAGAACATAAGGATCCCGTAAAGATCAAGTTGATCGGTATCTAGATGAAGTGTCATTCATTATATGAATGTGCGTAAAGATCAAGCGAAGACTTGTAATGTAGAATAATTTAATTAAATTATAGACTAGTTTAATGAACTGTTATTTATCCTTGGTAGCGGATAAAAGTCACTCTTGTAAGATGTAAAGAATAATGTAATTATATTTATTTGTAATGAACGAGCTTATAAGGTATTAGAACCTGGGATTTGAGAATGTATGTTGTTATATTTAACTATATAATGATGTATGTTTGGAAGAAGATGTACTCGTGATGCACAGAATCCGGGTGTGAAGATAGATCGAATTTCGGGGTATTACTGGTTGGTATCAGAGCTGATAGGTTATAAACCTTAGGTATGAGTACCTAAGACTATAATCGTAGAAAGTATGAAAAGGAGATCGTTAAGTTAAACGATTAAGGAAGAAGATCACCACGTGATCATATTGAATCGTAATAACAGTTGTTCTACTAAACGATGGATGATTTATAGCTAATGTTATAAATGAATGGTACTATGAAGTAGTACGGAAAGAAGAACTCAGATTGAGTTGTAATGGATAACATACGAATTAAAGAATATTCGTATTAAGTAAAGAGAAAGTTAGAAGTTGTAAAATTTTAATTGAGGACTCATGTGATAGCTGAGTTATATGAGTCTCTGTTATGGCCAGAGGTTTGTACTTTGGTGTAACAACTGCTTAGCTTATTACAGTGATAATCATTGGAATATGTCGAGCTATCAATATGTATATGGCGAGAAGGTAACTCTTTTCTCATGTATATACTTGATAGGTAGAGAATGATAAGTTAAGTGCAAGTTCTTGAAACTCATACTTATGAAAAGTTTGTGACTCATAGTTATATGCTATGTTTCTGAGCCCTAACCATATGGATAGTCCTTGATTTGTTCTTGGATTACATATTGTGAAGATAAGTTCTTAAACACATATGGTTGTGGAAAGCTCCTAAACACATAAAGTGTGGTAAGTCGATGGACTATACTTAGGTATAGGAATGTCTAGACTAAAAATGAAGTATTTTTAGTATGCTTAACATTGAAGGTGCTAGAGAAGATTAAGTATTGTCGCAAGTAAGATAATGAAGGAAGATGGAGAAATAGAATATTCCAAGTCATCTAGCTATTCTAGATTTCGAAGTTTATTGAAATCGTGCTTATATGTGTGTTTTGAAAAGGAAAGACTTGGTTCAATTTTTGGAACCAATGGATTTTAAAAGAGTTATTCTTTATATGTCTATGCTAATTGTTTTGGCTAGACAGAAGTTGATTTGAAATACCAAAATGAATTTTATATCATCAGTGCATTTGATGCAAAGATGGTAAAAGGATGGATTTATTAATGCAATTGAACCTAGTGTTGGATGTGATCTTAGGATCAACAACCCGCTATGGTATGATGTATAATGATGAAGTTATAAACTGACGAAGTCCTCAACATGCTGTGAAACAGTACGGTATCATGACGTCATAAAACGTTTTGATGTATTATGAAAGAATTTAAAGAAGTGGTCGATGTCAATTGATTTGACTAGACGAATGTTTCAAGTTGATGATCAATTTATTGGTATGGCCTAAGTTAATTGATTTAGCTAAGACAAATGGTATGTCATGTTTAAAAGAAAATCAAGCTTTCTTTGAAGAAGTTATGCCAAGACAAATTATTTTAGTGCGGAATCTAATGATTAAGTTTGAGGTGAACACACCCCGTAATAGGGTTATACGATGGGTTGATCACCTGCGTATGGAAGAGGTAGTTTACTTTCTTAGTGATTGTAAACTGACTGTGATAGAAGGGTTTACGGTGAAATATTGTTAAACCTAGTAAGAGTTCATGGTCGATTTGACCCCTTAGCAAAAGTATAAAATGTTTTAAAAGGAATTCTTATGTTCCTCGTTATTCATTCTACTTCATGATTCTTGATAAGTTGGGAAGGTTAGGGAATGTTTGAAAGATAAGAACTTCTTTGAAAAAAAGTTGAGAAGAAACGTATGTTAAAATTTCGAGGACAAAATTCTATGAAGAAGGGGTGAATGTGATGACCCGGGTATGGGGTGGTTTTAAGAAATTTCGAGGACGGAAATTTTATAAGGGGGAAAGAATGTGACAACCCAGAAAATCAAATTGTCCAAAATTTAAGTTTAAAGAATTAGTTATTAATAAAATGAATTTTTATTAATAATATTTTGTGCTATGTGTTTATTAATCGTTCTAGAACCTAGGATGATTATAATACGGGAGGAATCTAGCTACGAGCTAGACTAAACGAATAAGAATTTTCAAGATGAAAATAAAATATTTTCGGGAACAAAAATATTTTCGGGGAAAAAGACGAAATAGGCACTATTCACCAGACGAAACCTAAGGGTTAGGGTTTGAATAACATAAGCCTTTTTGAGAGTTCGGTATGTCGAAATGACATTCCGTCAAAATATTTGACGATAATATATCGTGAAAAGTTAAGTAAGCCGATAAAATTTTTTCTCAAAAAACGTGTAGAAATCGGACGAAATAAAAATGACGAAAAGTATTGTTATGTACTTTTCATACGTTTAGCTACATTAGGGGAAAACGTGAAGGAAAACGCTTAACCTCAAAAAGTGTTTTTTAGTTTTTTGGAGTTCCGAAGAATGCGTAAAGGTTAAACTATAGAAGAAAGACAAAATATTCAAAAATATTTGGATTCCGAGAATCGCAGTTTTTCGAACTGTCAGACGAATCCCGTAAGACGAAAGCACGAAGCTTTCAAGGGAAGCTTCGTGAATAGTAAGGAGGTGGAGTAAAGAGGTGGGAATAGTAACCTTAGGGGCAAAATAACTATTTTTCCCCTAGCCTAGAAAATCTATAAAAGGAAGCTTAAATTCATTTATTGGTGATTTTGAAAATCACCAACACTTGAGAGAGAGAGAGAGAGAGAGAGAGATTTAAGATGAGGAGGAAAAGGAAGAAGAAAAGATAGCCCGAGTGCACACTTTGTCCAACGAAGGAAGATTAAAGAAGAGAGGTAATTCAAAACCTAACCCTAAGTAAATTTTCTTTAAGTTTTATATGTTAAAAACATATTTTAATGAGAATAAGAAGTACAAGATGTTAAGAATAGTTTCATATGGTTGAAATCATGAGAAAATGAAGAAATAAGAATTAGAAGTTTAGTTTATAAATTTCTTAAGGAAGTATAAGATTCGTAATGAATTTGAAAGATCCAAATATCATATGAATGATTTGGTGAAATAAGTAAGGAATGATGTTTTATAACATCAAATTCCAAGGAAAAGTGAAATCGTAATAAAAATATCGATTAAAAACGAAGAACGAGCGAAGAACACGAAGAACGTTGTTGATGGACAAATTTAAAACCTTCATAGATATAACTTGTTGTTGATGGATAAGTTTAAAACCATCGTGTATAAGTTAGATGCTTATTTCTTTGTTAGGAACGGTAGAAATGTTCATAAAGAACGGATTGAACTTAGCTATAACGAAGTTATGGCAAAATTTCGTAAAAGACGAATGAGAAATAGAAAGTATGTAAATAAACCCGAGTGTGTAGGGTTTCATAAGAATGTAAGAGAACGTAGAAAACGTGAGTTGTGGACTCAAGAACGAACGAGTTTCGAGTCCGGATGACCGAATTACAAACGAACGGACGAAGAACATTAATAGCGTAAAACGAATGAAGGATGGAATTTAAGCCAATTGAATGGCATGTTAACGGATTCAGAATGAATTTTTGTCCAAGGGAAATTGAAGTACGTAAGATAAGGAAGAGAATGTCTTGAGAACGACCTCGTTCTGAGTTATAACGAAGAAAGGATGAGATTGCGAAGTAAGCGTCTCAAGCATAATTCAAGACTTAGAAAAATTTTAGGAATTTCATGCTTGGCGCCGCAGCGCCAGTTGTGCCTTGGGAGGCAGCGCCGTAGCGCCAGCTTAGGCCATCAGGTACTACTAAGTGGGGCCACAGCACGAGAAAGAAAAAGGGGTTTTGCGCCGCAGCGCCGAACCAGGAAAGAGAGTACTGCATATTCGCGCCGTAGCGCGAGGAGAAAGAAGGGGACCGGCGCCGCAGCGCCGGTGCAGGGCAATGGCCAATGAGGAGCTTTTAACTGTTCAAACTACTAGGGAAGTGTACGAAAAGATAATGAACGTGTAGTTCACGTAACGTAACACTTAAACAAGTGATTTAAACCTTTAGTAAAGGTTGAACGAAATGATTGAACATGATTAAAAGATGAAAAATGTAATGAATGTAAACGCAACGCAGTGCCGATGAACGATCGGTCTTAGCATACAACGAACCGTATGGCTTCGACATTAAGAAATAATAATGAACGTGGGGTTCATGTAATGGATAGCGAATGTAAGCGTTAAACACTTTAGCCGTCGTGAGGGCTGAGTGTACGCGAATATTAAACGGGCTGAACCTACACTCTGTGTATGGTTTGACCGTAAGATAATGAAGACTTTTGATTAAACCTGTGAACAGGGAAGAAATTGTATAAATGACAATAAAGTATAATGTAAATAAGTCGAGTTAATGATTTTAACGTGGAGGACGTTCCGAGTTGAATGCACCGGATGTTGTAAGATACGAATAAGATAACGTAAAATGCTTAACAATATAAATGCGTAGAATTAATATTCAATGATCGTTGTAATAACCCGATATTTTCTATATAAATAAATGAGAAATTTTGCATATAAATTTTTATTATTATTATTATTTTAAAGATGGAAATATGTGCCCAGTAATGCGTATGTATTTATGTGATAAATAAAATTTATTTATTACATGAATAATTTCAAATAATTTTATTTTAAAATTATTGATCATTACAAAGTATATTCATATAATAATTAATTTTATTATAGAAAAGTTCTTATTATTTAGTTTCTATAAAAATATGATTTTTATATTATTTAAATAATATATGAAATGATTATTGGAATTATTATATTTATTATTTTAGTATATAAATTTTAGTTCAGATTATTTAAGTTAATTATTTTTAACTTAATTAATAATGTTATATATGAAAGATAAATCAGATATGGAATCCAAACCCTAATTTTGAATTTTGAGCAATGAATGAGAATAATAATATTATATTATATTAAATATAATATTATTTTTTTGTGTTATAAATATGTAGAGTATATGTGTAGACTGATAATGGTTAGTCAATTATTGTGTATCAAGACAAACCCTAGTATTACTATCATAAACCATTATTGGAAACTCAAAACTGGAGTTTAAGATCGGTCAAAAATTTTGTTGTATGAATTATATTGCATATTATAGAATTTCTGTTAATTAGGAAAACCATAATTAATATTTGAAAACCCTAATTAAAATTAGAAACCCTAATTTGCTAATTAGGAACCCTAATTGCTAAAATTAGAAACCCTAATTATTATTTTAGTAAATTGAATTGTTAATTTGAGAACCCTAATAATATTAAGGAACCCTAATTATTTAAAACCCAAATTTCTATTTAAAAATCCTAATTTTAATTAGTAAGTCTAATTAAAATTTTATTAGACTTTAAACTTAATTTTTAAAACCCTAGAAATTATTTGAGAAACCTTAAGGTTTAAAATCTAGTGATTAAACCCTAGATTTAAGTACTTTGGACAAGAATACCCTTAAAATTGTAAGCAAAATGACCTAAATGCCCTTTTTGTCTCATTCTTGAACTATTGCTAGCCAAATCTTGGCAAAATCATCACCCTAATCTAGCTATGAGCTATAACACTCCAGATCTCAGCTATGTAACCATCCAAGTTCATTGTATACAAGATATACATATAGATTAAGAGAGAGAAAGCTACTAAAATTTCTCATTTGGCTATCTAACTCTCAAATAACTTTTCTCTCTCTCAAACCTCCGAAATATATTGCTATATCAGTCTCAGAAACAAGCCCCATCATCTCCTCTAACAGATCATAAGCATAGAATCAAGAACTTGTTTAAGTAAAGGTATGAAACCTAATGTATAATCTGATCTTGATTGATATGATAAAAGTTATGTTTAAGTGTTAAAACATGTTGTTTATAGTGTACATAGATGATCTGGGTTGCTAGATGTTAGATCCATAACATCTATAGGCTCGAATTTTACGTTTTACAAAAACTGGAAAATTTTGTTTTTGATGTCTGGCAATGAATGTCAGACCATCTAGATCTCATCCTGTTTATGTAATTTGTTGTTTAAAGGTTTGATCATGTAGTGTGTTATGAGGTCTGTAATCTAGAACTTGTAGAAGGACCAGATCATGCTTAGAATGTCAGATAATCATGGTCAAAGGTCGTTAACCGACCATGACTTTCTAAAATCTGGAAAACCCAGATCATGCCCAGAAAGGGCCTGACAACTTTTTCAAACGACTAGATCTGCCAGTGTGTTGTTGTTTTGATTCTGTTATTGTAACTAAGTTGTAGCTTTTATGTGTATTATGGATACATGCTTTTAAATCCCTTAAATCATCAATATATTGAACACAGTGGAAGGTCAAACTAGCCTACTCGGTCACGAAATCTGTTTCTGGAAATTCCAGAAAACTCAAGAACATGTCTTCTGACATAGTTTGACCGGCATAGATCTGCTTGATCTGTTGTTGCTATATGTGTTTTATATACTAGATCTGTAGTATTACATGTTGTCTACAACATGAAACCAATAGATCACATAAAGAAAACTTAGAACGCGAGATATAAGAATCCAAAGTAGCACCCTCGTTCTGTTCTTCATTTCTGGAAAACCCAGAAATGAAGAACAACATCTGACACGATTTTCTGAGGCCTAGATCTTTTAGCTTGAAGATTTTTAAACCTGATACGTGCTTGATTCATGTACCCTGTTAGATACTCTACACAGCCCGACGTCTAAACTACCTAATACATGATCATATTTATAGATATAAGGTCAACAAAAGCGTTGACCGGCCATGACTGAAAATTCTAGGCAGCCCAGAAACTTGATGAACAGCTCTGACAGCCACTTTCCAAGGTTAGATCTCCTTAGTGTTATGTTGTTTGGCCAAGATTGTTGTTGAATCATGTAGTCGTGCACTAGCACTACAAGACCTAACCAACAACATACCCAGAAACATCATGGTCAGTGATTAATCCATGGTCAAACCTACCCACTCGAAACTGTCTATGAAGATTCTAGGTTTCTCAAGAACACCTAAGGCGACACTTACTGTCGCCAAAGGGCTTTAGCGACAGACTTACTAAATTTAATTAATTTAATTTCTAAAAATCATTTAAAAATAGAAAATAACTTTTGAAAAATTACAAAAATTATTTTAAGTTATAGAAATTAACTTTTAATAATTTGACATATTTTTTCATAAATATTAATATTTATTTGAATATTATTGATATTTAAGTTATTTAAGAAATGTATTAAATAAATTAATTAAAAATAATTTTATTATATTAAAAATCATTTTAAAAAATAATAAGGTACTTAATAATATTTTAAGTTATAAAACATAACTTTTAATATTTTAAGATAAGTTTCATTAATTATTAAATATTAATGATATTAGATTTATTTGGTAATTATATTAAATAAATTAATTAAAAATAATTTTAATATTATAAAAATCATTTTAAATGAAAATAAATAATTTAAAAATATTTTAAGTTATAAAATATAACTTTTGATATTTAAAGGTAAATTTTATTAATAATTTTATATTAATGATATTTGATTTATTTAATAATTATATTGAATAAATAAATTAAAAATAGTTTTATTGATTTAAAAATAATTTAAAAAGGATATGATTGAATTAAAAATATTTTAAGTTATAATAAATGACTTTTAATATTTTGATGAATAATACATTAATATTTAAATATTAATGGTAATTATTTAAAAATAATTTTAAATGTTTTAAAAATCATTTAAGGATAATAAAAATATTTTAAAAATATTTTGAGTTATTATAAATAACTTTAATATTTTGGCAACTGGTTTCATTAATAGTTTAATATTAATTAAATATTAATGATAATAGAATTAGTTAATATTTAAATCATTTAATAATGATTCTGATGTTTGAAAAATTATGATAAATTATAATAATTATTTAAAAATTATTATAAGTCATTTAAAAATAATATGACTGATATTTACAGTTATTGAATTACTGAATGGAATTTTAGACTCGATAATTACCCGGTAAAGCCGTCGGTACACCGAAATATTTTAGAAATTGATCCGAACTTAGATAATTGGACTAGATACGTATGTGCTTGTGAATCAATGATTGATATAACTATGTGACAATGCAATTAGGTTATGTGTTGACTGCAAATAACAGTACTATGCGATATGATATATTATTCTAATTGAACGAATGATCATATTAATGATAGGTTTCGGTATAAAAGATAAAACTAAGTTGCGTTATTGTAAGCAGCAGCTCAGGCAAGTATCCTAACTTTGCATTTACTTTTTGCAATGGACATGAGTAAGAAAGTTTCAAAATCATATTATTATACCAGATTATTAACTCTATTGTTATTGATTATGTATCCAATTATTCATATTCATACAAGTTCTTAAATTATCTGATCATTGTTTATCAACACAGTATTAGTGCATAATCCAGGTATTTATTATGTTCCTTAGTTTCTAAATATGGTTATACAAGTGTCCCCACTTAGATAATCATTATATTTAATCACATGTTGATACATACCTATTGATTTCAAGTATGTATACGTTGACTTAAAAGCCGTCTAAGCTATTTGATTTGGCTAGACATAAATTTAAAAATATTTTTGAGCAAGATAGAACTTTATTGTATCCAATCAGATTATTTTGGTTCGGATTCCCGACTAAGTATGAACATCCCGATTATGGGAAAACTTATCAAAAATTTCATATAGAAATGATATGTTGTTATTATTGGTTCAGCTTACTTCACAACTGTTGATTCATTGTAGAAGTGTTATTCAAAGAAAATATTTAATTTTTTCAGCTAATATATATTGTTGTTATTACTTGCTGGGCAATCAAATGCTCATTCTTGTTTTAAATTTAAATGTTTTCAGCTAAGTATGATCAACCCGAAGGATCAGGCAAGAACAAGGGGAAAGGAAAGCTGTTCGATTGAGTTTTATAATATTTTATGTAATAGTTAAAGTTTATTAAGATAATGGTATTTATTATCTATGATGTAATGAATGTTTAAAGGTCGCGTACCTAGGAATAGACTCTGATGCATATGTAAATTAAATTTGGTATCTATATTATTGTTATTATTATTAATATTATTCCGCTCACAAAAATGGTATCGTGAAGCACCGAGTTCGGGTTTCAAGTACCTGAATTTGGGGGCGTCACAGGTTGGTATCAGAGCTTTAGGGTTAAAAACCTTAGGTGGGATAGACCTTAGGCTATTGATGAGTGGGATTTATACCCGCGAATCGAATACTTTATGACTTAAATAATTGCCTGAATTCGTAGTTTTTATGTTGTTTTATATAAATATAGTGTTATTGTGCTTAACTAATGTATTGCAGAGCTTTACAGTGCTTTTCCAGCTTAAAGGGGCAAAACGGGCATTTTCCTCACACTCGCGCCGCGGCGCCAACGCCAGTCTTAATGGCTGCGCCGCAGCACCACCCCATGGGCCTTGCTGACATCACCTTCACGCCGCGGCGCCTTTGAAGCTTATTGAGCTCGCGCTGCAGCGCGAGCTCCGTGTCCCTGATTTTTATGTGGCACCGCAGCGTCATCTAAAGCTTGGTGGCCCGCGCCGCGGTGCCACCTTCAGTTCCCAGATAACCAGGGCCTTTGTTTGACCTAGCAAAAGGAGGAAAAAGATATAAAAGGAAATGGAGGCTCAGCAGAGAAGAAAGGGGAGGAATAGGAGGCCATATAACACAGAGACTGTAGTTTAGCATAGGATAGCTTATCTTAGGATTTTCTTCTGTATTTTCTCTTAGATTATGTCTGTAAATACAGATTAGGTAGATTAGGGAGAAGTTTGGCTTTCTTTGGAGCACAAGAGTAACGAGCGACAAGGATTAGAAAGCTTGAAAGGAGCGGATTACATAGAGATTGAAGGGGCTTTGATAGAGTTTCTTCTATCCATTTATCCTCTCTGATTTTGTAATCTATAAATGTTATCTTATTTGCTACTTGTATTTGGTTTATTAACTATGAACTGAATATTGGCTCTAAGGTTATAATGGATCCCTTTGTTATTTGAATTGACTGTCTTTATCTCTTTGGTTGGCACCATATGATTTGGTTTAATATATTTGTGCTTTATGATTCTCGCTAAGACATTAGTGATGATTTTGGTAATCTATATGATATCGACAGAAGAATTGTAGTTTTACACCTAAATATATTGGCATGTGATTGTGGATTTCAACTGCATAAGTTGTGCATAGAATAGACATATCTATGTGCGTCACGTGTGACCTCAATGAGAACTTATGCTTAAATTCTTGTTATGATTAATTCGCATAGACATATGTAGGATTGCATCTAGCTTGGACGTTCTTTTCTGTTCTATTCCCTTTAGGGTGGATCTGGAGAGGATATGTTTGTGCATACCTCGACAGAGGTGCATGAGCACCTGTGTGTTCTCGGTCGACAAATTATTGTGACCATTAAGACCAAAGAGAGAAAGGGTAGCTAGTTTGATAAAACGTAACACGCCAGGTGTTCGATAGAATGCCTGTGTGGGGGTGAAGTTGTGACCTTAGCTTGTAATTCCTTAGATTTCCATTCGTTATCCATTTACTTGCTTTGTTAAGTAGTATAAGTAGATTAATCACCCTTCCATTTACTGCTGTTCGAATAAGACTTTAGCCATAAACAATCGGTACTTGGTAAATATTAGTCATAGTTCCTCGTGGGTATGACACACTTCTTATCACTGTATTACTTGTTAGACCGCGTATACTTGCGCGTGTTTAGTGATCGGTTTTCCGACCAACAAGTTTTTGCTATAACCTTAGAACAGAGGGAAACGTTGAAAATACAAATAACTCATATAGAGTTTAAAAGGAGATGAATTGAATAAATTTATCATTAAACAAAATAAAAGATAACTTTTATAAAACTATTATTTGCTGTGTGTATATACTATATGCTAATTAGGATAATTTGTGTGAAGATGTCAGGTGGAAAAGAATTAAGATACCCTCAAATCATGAAGAATGAGTCAAAGCCAATAGCTAAAATAGAGGCTCACAGTGCAAGCAACCTTGATGAGGTGGTGGTATTGGAAAATGTAGTACCAGATCCAGAAATAATAGAACTGACATATAGTAATTTAGATACTAAAGTTGGAGCTGATCAAGCATCAATGGAGGTGCCGAATCTGAAGAACATGGTTTCTTCTCTAGAAAAGTTGTGAGAAATAGAAAAGCTACTAAATAACCAATTACGAAAGGCGTTAATGGAAACTATGAAAGAACAAGATAAGCTTAAAATCCAAATTGATCAAATAGGAGCCAGAAGCAACAAATCATGCGCAGCTCCAAGAAAGAAAGGGAAAAGAAAGATGAAAGACTGTGACTTAGGAAATAATTAGGATTAGTAGTTGATTATGTATGCTTGATGATGTGCGTGTGTAATGTAATATTCTCAAACTTTTGAACAAGTTGTTGCAGCGAATCCCAACTTTTGTGGTCACAAAGGGATAGCAGTATGAGTTATGTTATGAAAAGTGCTATGACTTAGTTGAATGAATATGAATCTATATTTGATTAATGGAATAAGTTTTGTATAAAACTTCGTGTTACATGTTAAACTTATACAATAAGGTTTAGAATGTAAGTTAAATTTATGATTTTATGTAATTAGATAATGCCGTCAAGACGTCGAATACGAAATCAAAGGGCAGAAGAATTTGTCAACAACGCTGAGCGACAACAGCAAGACCCGATGCAAAACTTTGCGAACATGGTAGCTCAGGCTATGCAACGGGGAATGCCAGCCATAGGGAACCGACCAGACAATCGCTTGGCAAATTTTAAAGACTTCAAGGCAGTAGGACCACCAGAATTCAGGGGAATAGTTGACCCTATAGAAGCCCAGACATGGTTTAACGAGATAGAAAAGGCGTTCATAATTTCTTGGGTAGATTAGGGGCAAAAGACCTCTTTTGCCACTTATATGATGAAAGAGGAGGCTAACTTTTGGTAGGAGGCAAATCAAACTAGGGCAGGAGAAGGAGTAGTTACTTGGGCTAGGTTTATAACTCTATTTTTCAAAAACTATCTCTCAGCTAGTATGCAAGCTAGGATGGAGGTGAAATTTCTGGAATTAAAGTAAGAGAACATGACTGTTGCAGAATATGCTGCAAAATTTAATGAATTAGCTAGGTTCGCTCCACACCAGGTGGTGTTGCAAATCAATACTTTTGCAGTACTCATGGAAAAGGCTATCATAGCTGAGGAGGGGAGTGAGGCCATGAGCCTCTATAACAAGGAGAAAAGGAATAAGAGCAAGTTCGAAGGAGCTGTGAAGGTGGAAAGTAATAGTGGGAGTAGAAGTGGAAACGTGAAAAAAAAGGGAAATAATTTTGGGAACGTTCAGGTGAAGCAGGAAGGTGTGAAGAAGCAAGTAGTTCAGTGTGGGAACTATGGGAAGAATCACTCCAATGAGTGTCTGAAGGGTAAGTTTGTATGTTATAAGTGCAGGCAGGAGGGTCATATTTCTCCCAACTGCCCCAACCCAAGGATGAACAGTGGGTATTTTCTGTGTTGGTCGATGAACATAAGGTGAAGGATTGTCCAAAGAGAAAAATGGAGGCAGGGAGTGTAACCACGGAAAAAGGCGGGACTTTGGCAATCACAGGACCGATTTCAACCAACAAACCAACAAAAGTAACCGCGAGAGTCTTCAATATGACGGTCCAAGATACTGTGGCAGCTGCGAATGGAACCCTAGGTATTACTCGAATAACTATTATTTTCATATATATATGATTTTCTTACATATAGCAAATTATGTTATAAAGAAATTTTGAAGGAGGAATTTGAGTTCTTTTAGAAATCAAACTTCTGTTTAATCATGTAGATAAGCTTTATATGAATAGTTAAAGATTTGTTCGATCAATTATGATCGAGATCTATTTGCAATGATTGAGTAGGCTATGTACCCTAGTATGTATGAGTTTTAAAACGGTGATTCCGGGGACGGAATCTTTATAAGGGAGGGTGAATGTAAAAATCCAATATTTTCTATATAAATAAATGAGAAATTTTGCATATAAATTTTTATTATTATTATTGTTTTAAAGATGGGAATATGTGCCAAGTAATGTGTACGTATTTATGTGATAAATAAAATTTATTTATTACATGAATAATTTCAAATAATTTTATTTTAGAATTATTGATCATTACAAAGTATATTCTTATAATAATTAATTTTATTGTAGAAATGTCCTTATTATTTATTTTCTATGAAAATATGATTTTTATATTATTTAAATAATATATGAAATGATTATTGGAATTATTATAATTATTATTTTAGTATATGAATTTTAGTTCAAATTATTTAAGTTAATTATTTTTAACTTAATTAATAATGTTATATATGAAAGATAAATCAGATATGGAATCCAAACCCTAATTTTAGATTTTGAGCAATGAATGAGAATAATAATATTATATTAAATATTATTTTTCAGTGTTATAAATATATATAGTGTATGTGTAGACTGATAATGGTTAGTCAATTATGATGTATCATGACAAACCCTAGTATTACTGTCATAAACCATAATTAGAAACTCAAAACTGGAGTTTAAGATCAGTCAGAAATTCTGTTATATGAATTATTTTGCATATTATAGAATTTTTATTAATTAGAAAAACCCTAATTAATATTTAAAACCCCTAATTAAAATTAGAAACCCTAATTTGCTAATTAGAAACCCTAATTGCTAAAATTAGAAACATAAAACATAAGTAATCTTTGTGAATATAGATCTCTATAACTCACTTAGCGCATATCTTTACCTTAAAATTTGTACCTGCAAAAGTGGTTATTTGCAAGAGTGAGCTCGACAGCCCAGCAAAGTCTAACAGTTTTCATGCATCACATAGCACATAATAACATTCTCGACATACATCTCATTAAAGTAGCATGGCATACATGCTTTTAATTCACATAACAAATACAAAGATTGAGTTCCTTACTCAATCAACATTACTTAGCCAAAACAATGCAGTCATATATTGACTTTAACATTTCATGATTTCAACATGCATAACATATCATGCAATTTAAAACAGTTCATCAAATCCACGTAGAAAATAGTAACCGAAAAACTTGTCTTGATCGTTGTTTACCAATAACAGTTTAACAGCTTACAGCTATCTGAACTTCACGTGCCCTACGCAATTATATAATTATACACATCAAATATTAGTGACATAACAACACATAGTAATTGTAATGTAAACTCTACTATATGTCTCATAATCTTTCCTATTAATAAATACACAATGTTCAACTTAATTGTGTTAACTTTCAACTTATATCTCACTGTATTTCATATTTGCAGTTCATTCAAGTGTTTAAGTCTTGCTAGGACTACTTATTGGTTTTATATTAAATCCATTCCTTATCTTATAATATTCATTTCATTTGAATTAAAATATTTTTTTTAAGTTCATTAACACTTGGCACGGCGTTTCGACGTTCATTCGTCACACGCCCGATTTGCCTCTCTTGTGCATGCTTACTATGCTTCTATAACTCATCTAATACATCATGTATTAATGTTAAGCATCATTATAATTACTAATATTCATGTTTTATAACTTAGGACATCATCTTTTATGGTCAAGAGCACTACACATGCATATGTGCATGTCCAACGCCCTCCGATTGCCTCCGAAAACACAATAGTCCTAAAGATGAGCATTTTGACCCATCCTAATGACCTCAAATTGAAAAACGTAAAGAACTAAAGTTGTAGGTCTACTCGTCCTCGTTCCGGATCATCTTGAATCACCTCAATCGGAGTTTGTATGAGGACGTTATGGCTATTTTACTACAGGAGGTCAAAACAATCTAACTCAGACTACAAATCCGGCGCTGGGGCGCGAGGACTAGGCTATACAGTGGCGCCGGGGCGTACGATTGGCGCTGGGGCGCGAATTTCAGTGCTAGGGCGCCAACTTTTGGCGCTGGGACGCGATTTTTGGCGCCAGGACGCGATTTTTGGCGCTGGGCCTCAAATTTTGGCGCTGGGGCGCCGAAACTTGCAGAACCCAACCACGAAGAACATAACAAAGCTACTGTCTTTATTTTTAACAGCAATTAAACCCAATTAACATGTATAACTTATATAAATTACACATATACACACTACCCAACATGCATATACTAGTTTAAACCACTAAACAATAATTTTAGAAAACTGTTTATCTTTGAAACCAAAATTTTAAAACCCAAAACTCCATTGTTAACACAGTAAGCACTGTGATCATAGTTAAAAAACAATTTGATTTATTCTAACTATATCCTATTTAATTCTTACCCAATTCATATAATCACAGTTCAATTTCATAATTAGCATACAAATCAATTACTAATTATGGTACTCCTACAGATCACTGCAACACATGTGTTCACTGTAAAAACAAATTCCCTTCCTTTAATACGTAATTAGCATGCATACATACATACATAACTATATATATATATATATATATATATATATATATATATATATACTAGTTTAAATTACAAATACATGTAATATCATAACCAATTATAAAAACATGGTTTACATACAATTTTTTAAAAAACCTTATACACAGTGAATTTCAAGAATACATACTTTAAGCATTATACTGTAAAACATATATACGTGTAAAGATTATGCAACATACCTTTTAATTGCTCAGACAACACTTGTTAATCAAATAGCTTCGACGAACTCAGAACTTGTTTTGGGAATCACAGCCCTTTCTATCTCAAACTCTCTCTGAACTTTTCTCAGACAAACTTCTATTTTTCTTAGGCTTAAGCCAAAAACAAAATACCTAAACTAAAAACCAACGCACTTTTCAAACGTTTAAAACCCAAACGTAACTGCCATATACTAATGATCCTATTAAACTATCAGTTATCAAATATATTATATATTATTTATATTTTGTTTAATTTAATTTATATTATTAATAAATCAAATTTAAAAATCCAAAAGCCATAGGCTCCGTTTGGCAAAAACTCTTTAAAATTAAAGACTTAATATATTTAAGCTTTGTTTGGCAAAATAAATTAAAACTACTTTAATTTATTTTAATAACCACTTATAATATAGTTATTTGTCACACTTCTAATTAATTAAGTTTTCATACTTAATTAATTAATTCAAATAACAATTTATTAATTAAATTATTTAATCACATAACTCAATACCACTAATTATCCATCAAATTAAAATATCACTATAATAATAATTTCCTTAACTTATTAATTAATTATTTAACAAATAATTTACCAACTTAAATCAAATTAAACAAATACAAATATGTATTAATCAATAACACATCCAATAAATATTTATATAAATTAATAAATATTTATAAATTACATTTAAAATTCTAAAATTTTGGAATGTTACATCATTCCCCTCTTATAAGGATTCTGTCCCCAGAATCACAATTCAAACCACTCATTCGTTACAACCAAATGTAACAACCCCAAAATTCATACCATTTAAATCTCCACTTCGGTCGTTAACCATACATTAAATCTCAAATTTACATCATTATTCATATTAAAAACACTAAAATTGAGGAATATTTAAAACTTTTATACATTTCTTTCTTTCTTGCCCTGAATCGCAACCTTTACATTACATCTCTTTGATTCAATCTTATATCATGAATCGTTACAATAAAATGACTATACAAAGTCTTACATCATAACTAAATATCTATATACATTGGACAGCTCAACTTACAATTCAACATGTTACGTTCAAAATATTAAATACATTTCTCATAAAACATAAGTAATCTTCGTGAATATAGATCTCTATAACTCACTTAGCACATATCTTTACCTTAAAATTTGTACCTGCAAAAGTGGTTATTTGCAAGAGTGAGCTCGACAGCCCAGCAAAGTCTAACAGTTTTCATGCATCACATAGCACATAATAACATGCTCGACATACATCTCATTAAAGTAACATGGCATACATGCTTTTAATTCACATAACAAATATAAAGATTGAGTTCCTTACTCAATCATCATTACTTAGCCAAAATAATGCAGTCATATATTGACTTTAACATTTCATGATTTCAACATGTATAACATATCATGCAATTTAAAACAGTTCATCAAGTCCACGTAGAAAATAGTAACCGAAAGACTTGCCTTGATCGTTGTTTACCAATAACAGTTTAACAGCTTACAGCTATCTGAATTTCACGTGCCCTACGCAATTATATAATTATACACATTAAATATTAGTGACATAACAACACATAGTAATTGTAATGTAAACTCTACTATATGTCTCATAATCTTTCCTATTAATAAATACACAATGTTCAACTTAATTGTGTTAGCTTTCAACTTATATCTCACTGTATTTCATATTTGCAGTTCATTCAAGTGTTTAAGTCTTGCTAGGACTACTTATTGGTTTTATATTAAATCCATTCCTTATCTTATAATATTCATTTCATTTGAATTAAAATATTTTTTTTAAGTTCATTAACACTTGGCACGGCGTTTCGACGTTCATTCGTCACACGCCCGATTTGCCTCTCTTGTGCATGTTTTCTATGCTTCTATAACTCATCTAATACATCATGTATTAATGTTAAGCATCATTATAATTACTAATATTCATGTTTTATAACTTAGGACATCATCTTTTATGGTCAAGAGCACTACACATGAATATGTGCATGTCCGACGCCCTCCGATTGCCTCCGAAAACACAACAGTCCTAAAGATGAGAATTTTGACCCATCCTAATGACCTCAAATTGAAAAACTTAAAAACAAAAAGTTGTAGGTCTACTCGTCCTCGTTCCGGATCATCTTGAATCACCTCAATCGGAGTTCGTATGAGGAAGTTATGGCTATTTTACTACAGGAGGTCAAAACTATCCAACTCAGACTACAAATCCGACGCTGGGGCGCGAGGACTAGGCTATACAGTGGCGCCGGAGCGCACGATTGGCGCTGGGGCACGAATTTCAGCGCTGGAGTGCCAACTTTTGGCGCTGGGGCGCGAATGTTGGCGCCAGGGGCGCGATTTTTGGCGCTGGGGGCGCCGAAACTTGCAGAACCCAACCACGAAGAACATAACAAAGCTACTGTCTTTATTTTTAACAGCAATTAACCCCAATTAACATGTATAACTTATATAAATTATACATATACACACTACCCAACATGCATATACTAGTTTAAACCACTAAACAATAATTTTAGAAAACTGTTTATCTTTGAAACCAAAATTTTAAAACCCAAAACTCCATTGTTAACACAGTAAGCATTGTGATCATAGTTAGAAAACAATTTGATTTACTCTAACTATATCCTATTTAATTCTTACCCAATTCATATAATCACAGTTCAATTTCATAATTAGCATACAAATCAATTACTAATTATGGTACTCCTACAGATCACTGCAACACATGTGTTCACTGTAAAAACAAATTCCCTTCCTTTAATACGTAATTAGCATGCATACATACATACATATATATATATATATATATATATATATATATATATATATATATATACTAGTTTAAATTACAAATACATGTAATATCATAACCAATTATAAAAACATGGTTTACATACAATTTTTTAAAAAACCTTATACACAGTGAATTTCAAGAATACATACTTTAAGCATTATACTGTAAAACATATATACGTGTAAAGATTATGCAACATACCTTTTAATTGCTCAGACAACACTTGTTAATCAAATAGCTTCGACGAACTCAGAACTTGTTTTGGGAATCACAGCCCTTTCTATCTCAAACTCTCTCTGAACTTTTCTCAGACAAACTTCTATTTTTCTTAGGCTTAAGCCAAAAACAAAATACCTAAACTAAAAACCAACGCACTTTTCAAACGTTTAAAACCCAAACGTAACTGCCATATACTAATGATCCTATTAAACTATCAGTTATCAAATATATTATATATTATTTATATTTTGTTTAATTTAATTTATATTATTAATAAATCAAATTTAAAAATCCAAAAGCCATAGGCTCCGTTTGGCAAAAACTCTTTAAAATTAAAGACTTAATATATTTAAGCTTTGTTTGGCAAAATAAATTAAAACTACTTTAATTTATTTTAATAACCACTTATAATATAGTTATTTGTCACACTTCTAATTAATTAAGTTTTCATACTTAATTAATTAATTCAAATAACAATTTATTAATTAAATTATTTAATCACATAACTCAATACCACTAATTATCCATCAAATTAAAATATCACTATAATAATAATTTCCTTAACTTATTAATTAATTATTTAACAAATAATTTACCAACTTAAATCAAATTAAACAAATACAAATATGTATTAATCAATAACACATCCAATAAATATTTATATAAATTAATAAATATTTATAAATTACATTTAAAATTCTAAAATTTTGGAATGTTACATCATTCCCCTCTTATAAGGATTCTGTCCCCAGAATCACAATTCAAACCACTCATTCGTTACAACCAAATGTAACGACCCCAAAATTCATATCATTTAAATCTCCACTTCGGTCGTTAACCATACATTAAATCTCAAATTTTACATCATTATTCGATATTAAAAACACTAAAATTGAGGAATATTTAAAACTTTTATACATTTCCTTCTTTCTTGCCCTGAATCGCAACCTTTACATTACATCTCTTTGATTCAATCTTATATCATGAATCGTTACAACAAAATGACTATACAAAGTCTTACATCATAACTAAATATCCATATACATTGGATAGCTCAACTTACAATTCAACATGTTACGTTCAAAATATGAAATACATTTCTCATAAAACATAAGTAATCTTCGTGAATATAGATCTTTATAACTCACTTAGCACATATCTTTACCTTAAAATTTGTACCTGCAAAAGTGGTTATTTGCAAGAGTGAGCTCGACAGCCCAGCAAAGTCTAACAGTTTTCATGCATCACATAGCACATAATAACATGCTCGACATACATCTCATTAAAGTAACATGGCATACATGCTTTTAATTCACATAACAAATATAAAGATTGAGTTCCTTACTCAATCATCATTACTTAGCCAAAACAATGCAGTCATATATTGACTTTAACATTTTATGATTTCAACATGCATAACATATCATGCAATTTAAACCAGTTCATCAAGTCCACGTAGAAAATAGTAACCGAAAGACTTGCATTGATCGTTGTTTACCAATAACAGTTTAACAGCTTACAGCTATCTGAACTTCACGTGCCCTACGCAATTATATAATTATACACATCAAATATTAGTGACATAACAACACATAGTAATTGTAATGTAAACTCTACTATATGTCTCATAATCTTTCCTATTAATAAATACACAATGTTCAACTTAATTGTGTTAACTTTCAACTTATATCTCACTGTATTTCATATTTGCAGTTCATTCAAGTGTTTAAGTCTTGCTAGGACTACTTATTGGTTTTATACTAAATCCATTCCTTATCTTATAATATTCATTTTATTTGAATTAAAATATTTTTTTTTAAGTTCATTAACACTTGGCACGGCGTTTCGACGTTCATTCGTCACACGCCCGATTTGCCTCTCTTGTGCATGCTTACTATACTTCTATAACTCATCTAATACATTATGTATTAATGTTAAGCATCATTATAATTACTAATATTCGTGTTTTATAACTTAGGACATCATCTTTTATGGTCAAGAGCACTACACATGCATATGTGCATGCCCGACGCCATCCGATTGCCTCCGAAAACACAACAGTCCTAAAGATGAGCATTTTGACCCATCCTAATGACCTCAAATTGAAAAACTTAAAGAACGAAAGTTCTAGGTCTACTCGTCCTCGTTCCGGATAATCTTGATTCACCTCAACCGGAGTTCGTATGAGGAAGTTATGGCTATTTTACTACAAGAGGTAAAAACTGTCCAACTCAGACTACAAATCCGGCGCTGGGGCGCGAGGACTAGGCTATACAGTGGCGCCGGGGCGCGCTATTGGCGCTGGGGCGCGAATTTCAGTGCTGGGGCGCCAACTTTTGGCGCTGGGGCGCGAATTTTGGCGCCAGGGAGCGATTTTTAGCGCTGGGGCTCAAATTTTGGGGCTGGGGCGCCGAAACTTGCAGAACCCAACCACGAAGAACATAACAAAGCTACTGTCTTTATTTTTAACAGCAATTAACCCCAATTAACATGTATAACTTATATAAATTACACATACACACTACCCAACATGCATATACTAGTTTAAACCACTAAACAATAATTTTAGAAAACTGTTTATCTTTGAAACCAAAATTTTAAAACCCAAAACTCCATTGTTAACACAGTAAGCACTGTGATCATAGTTAGAAAACAATTTGATTTATTCTAACTATATCCTATTTAATTCTTACCCAATTCATATAATCACAGTTCAATTTCATAATTAGCATACAAATCAATTACTAATTATGGTACTCCTACAGATCACTGCAACACATGTGTTCTCTGTAAAAACAAATTCCCTTCCTTTAATACGTAATTAGCATGCATACATACATACATAACTATATATATATAATATATATATATATATATATATATATATATATATATATACTAGTTTAAATTACAAATACATGTAATATCATAACCAATTATAAAAACATGGTTACATACAATTTTTGTAAAAACCTTATACACAGTGAATTTCAAGAATACATACTTTAAGCATTATACTGTAAAACATATATACGTGTAAAGATTATGCAACATACCTTTTAATTGCTCAGACAACACTTGTTAATCAAATAGCTTCGACGAACTCAGAACTTGTTTTGGGAATCACGGCCCTTTCTATCTCAAACTCTCTCTGAACTTTTCTCAGACAAACTTCTATTTTTCTTAGGCTTAAGCCAAAAACAAAATACCTAAACTAAAAACCAACACACTTTTCAAACGTTTAAAACCCAAACGTAACTGCCATATACTAATGATCCTATTAAACTATCAGTTACCAAATATATTATATATTATTTATATTTTGTTTAATTTAATTTATATTATTAATAAATCAAATTTAAAAATCCAAAAGTCATAGGCTCCGTTTGGCAAAAACTCTTTAAAATTAAAGACTTAATATATTTAAGCTTTGTTTGGCAAAATAAATTAAAACTACTTTTTTATTTTAATAACCACTTATAATATAGTTATTTGTCACACTTCTAATTAATTATGTTTTCATACTTAATTAATTAATTCAAATAATAATTTATTAATTAAATTATTTAATCACATAACTCAATACCACTAATTATCCATCAAATTAAAATATCACTATAATAATAATTTCCTTAACTTATTAATTAATTATTTAAAAATAATTAACCAACTTAAATCAAATTAAACAAATACAAATATGTATTAATCAATGACACATCCAATAAATATTTATATAAATTAATAAATATTTATAAATTACATTTAAAATTCTAAAATTCTGGAATGTTACATCAAATACAAAGATTTCACGATTTAGGGTTTTTATACCTTTTAGGCTTTGATTCATGAATCTGATCCTTTGCTGCTGATCATGGAGAGTTAGGGTTTGATATTGTTTCATCTCCTCACTCCATATCACACTTAATCCCGAATTTTAGAGAGAGACAAGAGGTTGGCTAATATGAGTGATAAAGTGAACTTTCATCTCTCTCTTAATCTAATATAATGCCTGACACAATGTATGTTGTCTAGCAAATTGGCTGAGATATAATAGATATAAGTCACATGCCTAGGGTTTAGGGTTGGTCACCAACCCAAACTAGAACATAACTTACAAGTAACCTATTAAATAATGTAAGAAGGCTAGTTTAGACATTTAGCATTTAATTTTAATGGCATAAAGGTAAATTGATACAACCCTTAGGGTTTAGGGTTTAGCCCTTAGGGTTTAACCCTTGGGGTTTAGGCAATTTGGTTTCTAAAATTTCTAATTTAGGTTTTAAAAATAGAAAATTTAATATTTTCTAAATTGTTATTAGGATTCTATAATTATAATAAGATTCCTAATCACAAAATTCAATCTTGCTAATTAGGATTATTATTTCTTAATTAAAATTGCTAATTTAGCAATTAGGGTCAAAATTGTACATTAGGATTTTATAACCCAAGAATTAGGGTTTAAAATAGAAAAATAAAATTTCTAATTGAGAAATTAGATTTCCTAATTATATTAGGGTTTTATTATAACTTGAAAATTATGATTAATGTTTCCTAATTAACATTAAAATTATTACACTAACAATTAGGTTTTTCCTAATTATAAATTAGGGTTTCAAATCCAGAAATTAGGGTTTTTTAAAATCAATTAAGGTTTCCAGTAAATCTCTAGGGTTTTCCCTAATTAGGTTATATTTTATAACGTTAAACCTTATACTAGCATTTGCATTCCCAATCTAGGGTTTTTAATTTCCAAATTAGGGTTTTGAATTTTCGGAACCAAAATTAGGGTTTCGAGAACTGGTTTCTAGGGTTTCTTATCCATTGCTAGGGTTTTCTAACTGAACGTTGACGTTCTTAATATATGATTAAGGTTTGACATTGATAAAATTTATCTGGTCAACCCTTAACCCTCAACCACATTCTGAACACATAAATGACCATATACACAGAACATAATCACGTATACACTTAATCCTGAATAATTTACCTAAATCCTTCACAGAATTTTGAAATCCTCAAAATTCCTTCCCAAAAATATCAAACGCATACACTTATTTTCTGTCTAGGTTCCAATTTTGAACCTTAAATCAATTAATTAAGATTTTAATAATTTTTTAAATTATCGGGTTGTCACATACTCGGTCACGAAATCTGTTTCTGAAAATTCAAGAAAACTCAAGAACATGTCTTCTGGCATGGTTTGACCGGCATAGATCTTCTTGATCTATTGTTGTTATATGTGTTTTATATACTAGATCTGTAGTATTACATGTTGTCTACAACATCGAACCAATAGATCACATAAAGAAAACTCAGAACGTGAGATATAAGGATCCAAAGTAGCACCCTCGTTCTGTTCTTCATTTCTGGAAAACCCAGAAATGAAGAACAGCCTCTGACATGCTTTTCTGAGGCCTAGATCTTTTAGCTTGATGATTTTTAAACCTGATACGTGCTTGATTCATATACCCTGTTAGATACTCTACACAGCCCAACGTCTAAACTACTTAAAACATGATCATATTTATAGATATATGGTCAACAAAAGCGTTGACCGGCCATGACTGAAAATTCTAGGCAGCCTATAAACTTGATGAACAGCTCTGACAGCCACTTTGCAAGCTTAGATCTCCTTAGTGTTATGTTGTCTGGCCAAGATTGTTGTTGACTCGAAACTGTCTATGAAGGTTCTAGGTTTCTCAAGAACACCTAAGGCGACACTTACTGTCGCCAAAGGGCTTTAGCGACAGACTTACTAAATTTAATTAATTTAATTTCTAAAAATCATTTAAAAATAGAAAATAACTTCTGAAAAATTACAAAAATTATTTTAAGTTATAGAAATTAATTTTTAATAATTTGACATATTTTTTCTTAAATATTAATATTTATTTGAATATTATTGATATTAAAGTTATTTGAGAAATGCATTAAATAAATTAATTAAAAATCATTTTATTATATTAAAAATTATTTTAAATAATAATAAGGTACTTAATAATATTTTAAGTTATAAAACATAACTTTTAATATTTTAAGATAAGTTTCATTAATTATTAAATATTAATGATATTAGATTTATTTGGTAATTATATTAAATAAATTAAATAAAAATAATTTTAATATTATAAAAATCATTTTAAATGAAAATAAATAATTTAAAAATATTTTAAGTTATAAAATATAACTTTTGATATTTAAAGGTAAATTTCATTAATAATTTTATATTAATGATATTTAATTTATTTAATAATTATATTGAATAAATAAATTAAAAATGGTTTTATTGATTTAAAAATCATTTAAAAGGATATAAATGAATTAAAAATATTTTAAGTTATAATAAATGACTTTTAATATTTTGATGAATAATACATTAATATTTAAATATTAATGGTAATTATTTAAAAATAATTTTAAATGTTTTAAAAATCATTTAAGGATAAAAAAAATTAAAATATATTTTATGTTATTATAAATAACTTTAATATTTTGGCAACTGGTTTCATTAATAGTTTAATATTAATTAAATATTAATGATAACAGAATTAGTTACTATTTAAATTATTTAATAATGATTCTGATGTTTGAAAAATTATGATAAATTATAATAATTATTTAAAAATTATTATAAGTCATTTAAAAATAATATGACTGATATTTACAGTTATTGAATTATTGAATAGAGTTTTAGACTCGATAATTACTCGGTAAAGCCGTCGGTACACCGAAATATTTTAGAAATTGATCCGGACTTAGATAATTAGACTAGATACGTATGTGCTTGTGAATCAATGACTGATATAACTATGTGACAATGCAATTAGGTTATGTGTTGACTGCAAATAACAGTATAATGCGATATGATATATTATTCTAATCAAACGAATGATCTTATTAATGATAGGTTTCGGTATAAAAGATAAAACTAAGTTGCGTTATTATAAGCAGCATCTTAGGCAAGTATCCTAACTTTGTATTTACTTTATGCAATAGACATGAGTAAGAAAGTTTCAAAATCATATTATTGTGCCAGATTATTAACTCTATTGTTATTGATTATGTATCCAATTATTCATATTCATACAAGTTCTTAAATTATCCGATCATTGTTTATCAACACAGTATTAGTGCATAATCCAGATATTTATTCTGTTCGTTAGTTTCTAAATATAGTTATACAAGTGTTCTCATTTGGATAATTATTGTATTTAATAACATGTTGATACATACTTATTGATTTCGAGTATGTATACGTTGATTTAAAAGTCGTCTAAGCTATTTGATTTGGCTAGACATAAATTTAAAAATATTGTTGAGCAAGATAGAACTTTATTGTATCCAACCAGATTATTTTGGTTCGGATTCCCGACTAAGTATGAACATCCCGAACATGGAAAAACTTTTGTGCACCTAAGGTGGATAAGATGAACGATAATATCATTCTTGTAGGTAGTATTGATCAATACAGGGCATAATGGGCTGATCACCCTCGTGCCTGTAAGTTATGACGGTCTGCAGATGAATTTCTGTATACCTTTTTAAAAATAGAAAATAATGTTCATAGTCTGTTAATTAATCTCCAGTTATAGTCAGTACGTAGTTTCAAAAATTTCATATAGAAGTGATATGTTGTTATTATTGGTTCAGTTTACTTCACAACTGTTGATTCGTTGTAGAAGTGTCATTCAAAGAAAAAATTTAATTCTTTCAGCTAATATATATTGTTGTTATTACTTGCTGGGCAATCAAATGCTCATTCTTGCTTTAAATTTAAATATTTTCAGCTAAGTATGATCAACTCGAAGGATCAGGCAAGAACAAGGGGAAAGGAAAGCTATTCGATTGAGTTTTATAATATTCTGTGTAATAGTTAAAGTTTATTAAGACAATAATATTTATTATCTATGATGTAATGAATGTTTAAAGGTCGCGTACCTGGGAATAGACTCTGATGCATATGTAAATTAAATTTGGTATCTATATTATTGTTATTATTATTAGTATTATTCCGCTCACAGAAATGGTATCGTGAAGCACCGAGTTCGGATTTCAAGTACCTGAATTTGGGGGCGTCACAATCGTTCTACATATATAAAAGACTGTATGACTTAGACGATAAGAAATGAATCCTGAGGTATGGCATTTAGTTGCCAAAAAGCCATAAGGAATAAGAAATTGACTTAACGAACATTATAATTTAATGGTTCGGATAAGTTAAGATAAAGTTTAGGTTGTGGTACAATCGTAATCTTTGATGGTTGGCATATGGGAGCTGGGCTAAGCAATTCCTTCAGAGAGCGGAGGTATATACGAAACTGGCAACCAATCTAACTCACTATGAAAGACAGTGTAGATGAGACGGGAACTTGTTTGTTGGTTGTTTGTGGGAAATCACTAAGAGTACCATATAAACTACTACCAGAGACGCGATGTGTACTGAGTCCTATAAGAGTTATAAGAAGAAGATAAGAATGTAAATCATCCATGATGATCATCGTATGAGTAAGACATCTCCGTATGTCATAAAGTCGCATGAGTAAGACATCTCCATATGTCATAAAGCCATAAGACGGTAAAGAAAGTTGGTCGCGTAGACTTAGATTATAAGAACGCGAATCCTAAGAAGTAAAGAAAAGTTTAAACCAATACGTAAGTCAAGTATATGACTAATTAGTGAATGTGTTATTTCTTTATATGCTATATAGGAATTAGATTGAGCAGTTCAGCGTAAACTGTAAGTTGTAACTGTGCGTAAGGCAAGTTTTCTAACTTCATTCATATTTTACATGAATGTTAGTTTCTTAAACTTCTTAGATGTTGAACTTGAGAAGTCTTGTCTATGTGCAAATGTGTGATATTTGTACAATGTGGTAGTATGTATGAGGCCTTGTGCCACAATTTGAACATTTCGATGTTTCTTTGAGATGAACTGTTCTGTGATTGAACTATTCAATATGAGAATGTTCTATTTATACATGGATTGTTATTATTAAGTCTGTGCTAATGATTCTAGCCAGACATGATGTGTATGGAAAAAAGTAGAAGAATGAAGGTATTTCAAAGTGAATGTGACTAATGTTTTAAGATGATAGGAATCAGAGATTATTCCTATTATTCAAGCTGCTTCATAACCTTTGTTCGGTTATTGAAGTCTTAAAAGAATGTTTAAATTCTTGAAGTTATTTATTCAACTGCTATAACTTGTTGGGCAATTGAATGCTCACACTTGCTTTAAATGAAAAACATTTTCAGCGTATGAGTAGAAAGAACATAAGGATCCCGTAAAGATCAAGTTGATCGGTATCTAGATGAAGTGCCACTCATTATATGAATGAGCGTGAAGATCAAGGAAGACTTGTAATGTAGAATAGTTTAATTAAACTATAGACTAGTTTAATGAACTATTATGTATCCTTGGTGGCGGATAAAAGTCACTCTTGTAAGATGTAAAGAATAATGTAATTATATTTATTTGTTATGAACGAAGTTATAAGGTATTAGAACCTGGGATTTGAGAATGTATGTTGTTATATTTAACTATATAATGATGTATGTTTGGGAGAAGATGTACTCGTGATACACGAAATTCGGGTGTGAAGATAAACCGGATTTCGGGGTGTTACACACGTCCTGCCTGGAGTTTACTTCGTGGCAGTTGATTGTTTTTATATATTATATATATATATATATATTATATATATATATATATATAACTGTTTACAGCTTTTATACATATTGCATCATCATGTGAGCCTAGGAATCATGTGATCACAGATTCAGTTTCTGAATCTAGATTCAGTTTCTCATGATGAACATTTTCAGCTGTAGCCAACATGTAAATTATTCACGATGTCTGAATTTTCTTAGATGGCTCTCATGCCCACAAGGAGTTTGGCGCTGATATGTACCTTATTTTCTCGAAGATGATTCGTATCTCAAAAAATAAGAAAAGCAATCAAGTCGAACAGAAAATAAAGTGAAAGTATCAAAGGCCTCAATTACTATTGAGCACAAGGATTTGAAAAACCTGTTTTACAAAATATCACTGTCATATCTCGTTAAAATTGAACTTTTATACAAAATTCAAACCCTTGTATATAGGTGCAAATGAGGCATAGCACTACTTCTAGATAATTGCACATTGACCTACACACACACATTCAGATAAAAGTTTAAATTGAAAAGTGGCAGTAACAGTATCACCACGGAAGTCGAGGGGTGCCTAACACCTTCCCTCCACTTAATCAAGCCCCAAAACCCTAACGAATCTCGATTTTACAGACCAGTTAAGCAGTGTCATATCATTAGGTCTTTGTGCAAACCTTTTCTCTGTTGAGTTGGTGTAACCATTTAAAAATACCAAATGACGACTCTTACAGTCCAATCGTCGACATATATATGTCGGACCTTTTCACAACTTGTTTTTTCAAATAGATATCACCTAACATGAGAACACCAAAAGACAAGAATAGAAAGGGACAACTAAAAATCCCGACGTCAACAACTATGTAATTACCAAGTTAGAAGTCAATACAAGATTTATTTTTACTTTTGTACTATCACGAGGGCATTTTTGCTCTTTCCTGTGTTTACACTTGATTATGCAATGTCTAGTCGTCTTAGGCTTTTCAATGTTATCCATTTAGCGAGCTTTCGACCAACGACTCCCAAATCAGATGGTTTTAGGGAGTTGGGTATAAAGACATCCCCTAGGGCTTACTTACTCGAGTAACAAAAGCCACAAAACTAAACTAGTCAATGTGTTTATTCATTTTTTTTACTTACTTTTTTTCCTTTTCTGCATTTCTTCTTTTTTTTTAATAGACATATCCCATATTTTTCCTCAAACTTAGGTTTTTACATCATCCTAACCTTTACTACAAGTTTACGGATTTTCCTTCATTAAAAACCAAAGTTTCCCTCAAGAAGACAATTATGTGATTATTTAAACTAAGTTAATCAAAATGGTTAATCTAATGTGTTATCTGGTTACATCAGTTTCAAAAAGGTGAGAATTTATATCATGATATGAAATTACATCAATGCCTTGGTTATCAATACTAATCAATATATATATGCAATTCCAATCTCATCATAGGCCAAGTCAACTTCAAACTAACCGACAAGCTAGAAACATGCAATATGAACTACCTATATGCAACATATATAATAAAATAACTAAGCTATCAAAACAAATATATGTGTGATTTTTAGTTTTTTATTTTATATATATATATATATATATATATATATATATATATATATATATATGGCAACTATATGCTAACCTAAATGCAGCCTAACATGCCTAAATAACTAAACATGCAAACTATTTATCTAACATGTAATGTGTAACGCACCCCCAAACTTAAACGCAACAATGTCCTCATTATTTATAGATATAGAAGTTTAAACAGAGGACTTCCCCGACAGGCTAAGCGTGGGGCTCAACCTCCTCAACATCTGAATCAAAAATGGGATATACTGGCATAGGCTCCGGGACTGAGAATTGGAATGGGTCGGCATTCAGATTAAGTCATGAAAACATATCTGCCAATGCCGAGTTGAAGCTGTTTTGGGTTACGAACATGTGATCTTGTCTCCCAGCTATCCTCTTATTCTGTTTATCCACAAGCTTAGACCTCTCATCAATATGCTATTGGAGATGCCTAAACTAACTTGTTTGATGTTGGACTTCTGTGTACTAGTTGCTTCAATTCATCGAACAACCCTTTCGAAATGCACAATATGGCTCAGATTTGGTTGAATTCGGTTGAAAGAACCTTAGTATAAAATTCTCACAATTTTGACTGATAGAACCCTAGTTTTGAGATGAAATCCCTATATGGAATTATTTAATTTGATTGGAAAGAAATTAGGGTTTGAAAATGTGTTTACTTTTAAAAAGGGGGGATGAGAAGGACTAAGATTTAGTTTTAATGCTTAGAGAGAAAAAAGTTAGATAGGAGAAAGCAGTTTTATCGATCGACTGGGAGTTGGACTTTTAAAAACTGAAGTTCGACATATCTGTCAGGGCGGAGTTAATTGAACTGGGAAGTCCGTTGGGGTAGATATTGGCAGAGAGGCGCGCTGAGGCACATTTGAATTCGCTGGGGGCGGACAAATACAGAGGGTATCCCACCGGGGCAGCTTCCCCATACATAATTAATCCGCCGAGGCGGATTTGCAGATTTCCTGAAATTTTTTTCTTGTATCTTCTATTGCAATACCATTGTTCAGATAAACTTCCCATGCATTAATACTTCCATTGAGCTCTCCTACTCATGTTTCCAACTATATATTACAACCCCAAAACCTGCGATGAGAATAAATATCAAGGATTAGAGCGAGCATTTTGGGAGTTGACCATGAAAACATTAATTAATTAAATATTGTCCTAACAATGAATCCTAACTACCTACACTAATGAATTGAGAAAATTAAAATCTAACAAAGAAAAACTTAAATAATAATTGGGTTGCATCCCATCAAGTGCTTGATTTAAAGTCTTTCAGCCTGACTACTCCTAGTCTTTAAACTAGATCGGCAAGAACAATCAAGAATTTTTGGCGATCAAAGTCACCATCCCAATAATGCTTTAGGCGTTGTCCATTGATCTTGAATGTTTCATCCTTATTTTGGTCAACTAATTTAACGGCACCAAGTGGGAATACTGTCTTGATGATAAACGGAACCGACCACCGAGACTTAAGCTTTCCAGGAAATAATTTCAGTTTGGAGTTAAATAAAAGAACTGGTTGGCCCAGCTTGAACTTCCGCTCGATGATCTTTTTATCATGCAATCTTTTGACTTTTTCTTTGTACAACTTTGCATTCTCATATGCATGTAGGCAAAATTCATCTAACTCATTGATTTGGAGAAGCCTTTTCTCCCCCGCAGCTATAAGATCAAAGTTCATCTTTCGGATAGCCCAATATATTTTGTGCTCCAGTTTGACCGGTAAGTGCAATGCTTTGCTGTAAACAAGCTGGTATGGTGACATGACAATTGGTGTCTTGTACGCAGTTCGGTACACCATAGAGCGTCATCCAATTTCACTGACCAGTCTTTTCGACTTGGATTCACGATTTTTCTAGAATTCTTTTCACTTCTCTATTAGACACCTTCGTTTGGCCACTAGTCTGGGGGTGATAAGTTATGGAAATTCTATAAGTGACCCCATACTTAGCTAGGAGAGCTGAAAAATACTTGTTGCAGAAATGGCTCCCCTCATCGCTGATAATTACCATTGGCGTGCCAAGCCTCGTGAATATGCTTTTCTAAAGAAATGTCAAGCCTACCTTAGCATCATTCGTAGGCAAAGCCACTGCCTCAACCCATTTGGAAACATAGTCCACTACCAATAGAATGTACATGTTGCTTAAAGATGACGAAAATGGCCCCATGAAATCGATTCCCCAAACATCAAAGACTTCAACTTCAAAGATCGTGTTCAAAGGCATTTCATGATGCTTGGAGATACTACCCACCCCTTGGCATAGTGGGCATCTTTGAACAACGTGAGCCAGTAGAATCCCACTTATAATACCTTAGCGGTTGTCCTGTCGCTCCCATAATGTCCTCCATACAATGAATCATGGCAATGATGTAAGATAATCTCGGTTACGTTCTGCGAAACACACTGTCATATCATCCGATCTGCACATTGCTTGAACAAAAATGGCTCATCCCATATATACCCTCTTATATCATGAAGAAACTTCTTCTTTTGTTGGCTCGTCAAGTCTGGAGAGAACACATTGCTTACTAGATAGTTTACATAGTTTGCATACCACAGAACTTCTGTGTTAACCCCAAACAACTTCTCATCCGGAAAGAACTCATTGATCAACACTTTGTCTCCCTTGTCTTGATCCGAATTTTTTAATCTCGAAAGGTGGTCAACCACCTGGTTTTTCGTACCCTTCCTATCCTTGATTTTCAAGTCAAATTCCTGAAGGAGAAAGATCCATCTAATCAGTCTTGGTTTTGCATCTTTCTTGGAAATTAAGTACTGTATAGCAGAATGATTCGTGAACACCACTACTTTAGTTCCAATCAGGTATGAACAAAACTTATCAAATGCATACACAACTGCAAGTAACTCCTTCTCGGTAGTTGTGTAATTCAGCTGAGCATTCGATAGTGTTTTGCTAGCATAATAAATGGCACAAAAGATCTTATCCTTGCATTGGCCCAAAATTGCACCTACCGCATAGTCACTAGCATCACACGTCAATTCAAAAGGCATAGACCAATTTGGTGCCGCTATTAAAGGTGTTGTCGTCATTTTCTTCTTTAGCTGGTTAAAAGCTGTCAAACATTTCTCATCAAATTTAAAAGGAATATCCTTCTCCAACAAACTGCATAATGTCTTTGTTATCTTGGAGAATTCCTTTATAAATTTGTGGTAAAACCCAGCATGCCCTAAGAAACTATGAATTCCCTTAACTGAAGTTAGTGGTGGCAAATTTTTAATCGTCTCAAGCTTGGTTTTGTCTACCTGCAGCCCTTTTCCTGACACTTTATGTCCAAGGATGATCCCTTCCTTAACCATGAAATGGTACTTTTCCCAATTAAGCACTAGATTGGTTTCCACGCATCTTTTAAGCACTATGATCAAATTTTCTAGGTAAATATCAAACAAATCACCGAAAACTGAAAAGTCATCCATGAAAACCTCAACATTTTGTTCCACCATAATTGAGAAGATTGCCATCATACACCTTTGAAAAGTCGCAGGTGTGTTACATAAACCGAAGGACATCCTCCTAAACACAAATGTACCATATGGACAGGTGAATGTTATATTTCCTTAATCCTCCGAAGCAATAGCAATATGGTTATACCCTGAATATCCATCTAGAAGACAATAGAACTTATGCCCTATTAATCTATCCAACATCTGACCAATGAAAGGTAAAGAAAAGTGATTCTTCCGGGTTGCCTTGGTAAGTTTTCTATAATCCATACAAATCCACCAGTCAGTCATTGTCCTCGCCAGTATTAGTTCATTATTCTCATTTGCCACTACTGTCATACCACCCTTCTTCGAGACACACTGTACTGGGCTCACCCATTAACTGTCAGAGATAAGATATCTGATCCCACCATTAAGCCATTTCAAAGTTTCTTCTTTACCACCTCTTTCATAATCGAATTAAGCCTCTACTGTTGTTCCACTTTGAGTTTCACATCATCTTCCAAGAAAATTTTATGCATACAGAATGATGGACTAATCCCCTTGATATCTGTGATGGTCCAGCCGATTGTAGATTTGTACTCGCGAAGGACTCGTATCAGCTTACTTTCTGAAATTCGTTAAGTGTAGATGCAATAATAACAGGTAAAGTAGATGAATTACCCAAATACGCATACATGAGGTGGTTAAGTAAAGGTTTCAGTTCTAGTGTGGGAGGTCCCTTTTTAGAGATGATTTCATACATACTGAAGATTTTTCTACATACTCCAATGGCTCAAAATAAATTATAAACTTACTTACCTTTGGTAATGCATCCAATATCTGCAAGTACTATACCAATTCTGGATCATCTATGTCAGTATCCCCCAGCAATGTAATTTCCAATAGGTCAGTATTCAACATCCTCAAAAACTCATGTCGACGTCGAGAAAAATTTCCTTCTTTTAGAATTCCTTTTTTAGCCTTTCTTACCATTTATGTTTTCTATGTGTTGAATTTCGTTTGAAAGGGCGAGTTTGAAAAGAGTCCGACATAAAATGTCGACAGTTTGAAAATTCAGAGATGCTAGTTGGTAGTAGTGAAATGGTTATACCAATATAACAGAATTTGGAAGGTTTGCAAAAGGCCCAATTATTGGACCCTGTTTAACAGGCCTTGGAAACCGAGATTCATAGAGTTCGGGACTTGATTAAGCGAGGGGAAGGTGTTAGGCACCCCCCCCCCCGACTTCTGTGAAAACACGGTTGCCGCGTCTTTTCAATTCCCTATTTATTTGAAGTGTGTGTGCAGTAAATTAGGCCTAAGTGAATTATTTAGAAGTAGTGATATGCCTCGTTTGCACCTATATACAAGTGGTTTGACTTGTATAAAATTTCAAATTTAATACAAGGCATATAAGATGATGTTTTGAAAATAGGTTTTCAAACCTTTATGCTCACATAGTAATTGAGGCATTTGATACTTCCATTTTATTCTATATTCGGCTTGTTTTGATTTTATTCTCGAGATGCGAAGCATCTTCGACAAAATAATATACATATAAGTGTCAGGCTCATTATGGGCATTAAAGCCATCGAAGAATATCCAAGCACCACACATATGATTTACAAGCTAACTGTATAACTAAAAAAGTCCACCATTGGAACCATATCTAGATCAGTCAGCTGGATCTTAGATCTCGTGGCTCCTAGGCTCACATAATATCATATGAATAGCCTACATAATAAAGATGCTGAAATAAAATAGACATTTAATCTAAACAACGCAAGATAAAGGATTCATCAATTAAATTCCTGCTTGAGCGTAGCCAAGCTTCCCGTTCCCTCAAGATACAGATCTAGGGTCACGTGGTTGCTTAATATTTACAAAAAAAAACTAGAAAGAAAACTAGATTTAAATAAATCTTAGCCATTCTAACTCAACGGTTCCAGTTTTATAACTTTTGAACAGGTTAAAAGTTAGATATGGCTAGATTTAGGTAAATCTAGTCCACGGATTTAAATATTATGGATTTACATTGAATGAACATTTAAAATTGATATTTAAACACAGTAAACAGTTAATATATATATATTAGGCCACAGATTAGCAATTCAGGCCAAACTAGTATATATATATATATATATATATATATATATATATTAAAGCAAGTAAAAGCTTCAGATCTGAAAGGATCTTACAGTGTAAAGCAAGGAAAGCTTTAGACTGATTTTGAAGCTTGAAAACTCAATTTCAACCGATTAAAACTTGATATGTTGTAATATATGTATAAAAGTGTTTACAAAGAAGAATATCGAAGTTTAGAACACTACTGGACAGGTTAAGAGCTAAAATGGGCGAAAATCTCTCTTTCTTCTTTTTTTTCTCTTTATGGATAATGGGGGTCTATTTATAGACCAAAATAGCTGCGGGTCTACCTGCGGCTGACCAGGGTGGGCCAAGCCCCGTGGGTCCTATTGTCTCGAAGTACGTGCACTTGGACCAACACGTCGTCTGCTCGAACCTTCATAACTTTCAATCTGGGAATCAGATCGAGGCGTGCTATACCTTTCTAGAAATCCCTTTCCGAGAGCTACACAATAACATAGGATTTGACCTTTTCTGAATCCAGGAAGATGGGTCCATGACCAAATCTAAAAGTCTTTGTAGTCAGTTTGTTGAGTTGTCTTGCGTTATTTTCACTCGGGATTGACGTTATGGTTCTGAATGACCTTCATGGCAGTGATTCGACTTGATTTGATGTTTAGTTAGAAAAATTACTATTTTGTCCCTTCGTGTTGATCTCCGGGTTTAATGATGTTGTAACTATCTTTTCTCAGGGTTGTCTTTGAGATTAGACTATTGTTGAATTTTATTAATCCTCAGGGTTGTCTCTTAGGTTGGTTTGTTATTTTACCGGGGTCTCACCGGGATTTGATTTGATCTCCCAGGATTGTCATCGGGGTT